>CM067842.1:784473621-785723621 GCA_034509565.1 Triticum monococcum | reverse complement strand
AGCTAGGGGCGGAGCCAGGATTTAGACATAGGGGGGCGAGACAACAACGAAGCGCAGAAATTTTTTGTGTCTCACAAACTGCATAAGAGTTTTTATATCCATATATCACTTCCGATCGGGCAGGTCTAGCTATATGTTGTAGTATTGAACAACTCCATGTGCGCGCCATGTAGATGAAGTTGGTAATCGAACTACTCCAAAATACGACATAAATACCCTGGTATGGTACATTGTCATATGTATGTTTAAGAAGAACATGACCAAATCATATACTCCCTCCGTCCGAAAATACTTGTTGGAGAAATGCACAAAAATAAATGTATCTAGAACTAAAATACATTTAGATACATCCATTCCTCCGACGAGTATTTCCGGACGGAGAGAGTATAACTAAATAGCAGGATTTAGCTTGCGTTCATATAGTCTCTTTGTCCCAAAATTCTAATATTAAAAGGTGACTTGATACATCCGTATTTAGACAGATTTAAGACAATAATTTTGGGACGGAGGGAGTAGTTTTGAATTGAAAGTCAATCACTGCTCCGGACACCACTTACATTTACTTGATATACATGATATATGTCAACGCAAACATACAAAAGCATATAGAATCAATATGTGGTGTATTAGAAAAAAGTGAGCAACGTCCCAAGAATACATACCTTGCTAGAGTGTCAAATCCAGCCCCGGCAATCCCTCAGAAAAAAATCAAATCCAGCCCCGGTTCGTCCCATCTGCTCGGATGAGCAACCATCGATGGTCAACCATGGAAGGGTTCATGCTTTCGAAAGATTGTGCACGCCTATGCCTTAGTGTGGCGACGATGGTCGATGATAAGAAAAGATTAAGCCCTATCCTGGGACGGGCGGCGGCGGCAAAGAGATCAGGTGGAGCTTGATTAGGTCAAACTGCACGGAATAGAAACGAAAGGCCTGTACGTGTGTGTATTACAACAGATCGATAGGTGATTCACGCACGGGAAAACCACCAAAACGCTACTCCCTCCTTCCATCTATATAAGGCCTAATGTGTTTTTAAAGACCGCCTTGAACTATTGACAAGATTAATAGTGCATGACATGCATAATGTGAAACTTTCTACTGGCTCCGCCCCTAACCTCAGCACAGACAAAGGACATGTCAACTTTCTTTCTCCACTCAGTGTAGTTATCACCTCTGAGGGTTGGAACATCCTTGAGGCAACTCATCAAGTGGTACCCTCCTTCGCCTTTTATAGCGCTGGCAATAGGGGCCCACCAACCATCGTTTGGTTGGGCGCCCCGGTTAGGGCGCGATGCAAGGGCCCGTTCGACCCGCCGGGCTCGAACTGGAGAGAGATCAACCTAACAGGAAGGAGATGGAAAAACCTGTGCTGAAGAATCTAGCGGAACCAGTCGAATGGCAAACTTTAAGTTTAAACCTTCATAGGTTTGTTTCCTAAAAGCATCTCCAATAGACGCGCAACCGCCCCGCACGCTAAAAACAGTTTACAGTGTTGCAATAGTCATTTTTAGCACGCCGGAGAGCGCTATCTCCAGCAGCCACTACAAAAAATTGCGCACGCGCCGCTCCAGCAGACACGCTAAACTTACAGCGCGCGTGAGCAGCCGGCGCTTCCAACATATTCATTCTGAAGATAATATGGTGATATTTCAAATATCAAAAAAAGAAGAAGACATAGCATAGTTCAATTGCATGGCACATCAACAATCATGCCACATCATCTCATTGAACCAAGTTCACAATCACCCATCCAAGTTCATGGCATAAAAAGTCCACACAAACAAATGACACATCAACAATCATGTCGCATCCTCATCTTCGTCCTCCTCTTCCTCCGATTCTTCATCCTCATCCGAAGATGATTCTTCCTCCTCCTCTTCATTGCCGCGCGCCGCATCATTATGGCGACCTCGGAAGGTGTTGGCAAGATCTCCAACGGCATCATGCGAATGTATGTGAGGCACACCGGAAGACATGCGTCCACCAATGTCACTCGCAGGTGCTCCCATGCCTCCCATGAGAGACGCAAAACTCATGCCTCCCATGCCTCCCATGGTAGCTCTGAAGCCACCCATGCTTCCCATAGTAGCTCCAAAGCCACCCATACCTCCCATGCCACCCATGCCTCCCATAGTAGCTCCCATGCCTCCCATGGCCATGGCTCTTTTTTGGACTAAGACTTCTTCAAGGGCAAGATTGGCATACTTGTTTTGCTTCTCATTGAGTGTAGATGTGTCCATGAAGAACAAGTACTTCTCCCATTCCAACAATCTAGTTCGCTCCTCCATGGCCAATTTCTTCTCCTCCAATGCCACCTTCCTCTCCTCGGCCACCACCCTCCTCTCCTCGGCCGCCAACCTCCTCTCCTCAGCCGCTGCATCTTGGTTCCTTGCCATCTTCCTCACCTAGTTCGCTTCCTTTCTTGCATTCACAATAGCTTCCATAGCATTTTTTAGCTCATCATCTCCTTTCCTCTTCTTCTTTTCTTTTCCGTCCTTCTTGCCTCCATTTGGTCTTTTTGGCTTGGAGTAGGCAACCGAGTTTGGTGCGGGGCTTCTCTTGCCGTCATCACTTGATGCCTCCTCATCATCATCATCCAAATCAATAGTTCGCTTGCGTTTGTTGCTCTCCTCATCGACACCTTCACGGGTCTTCATTTCTCATCATCCTTCAACGCATCATAGCAATGGGGCAAGGTAAATGATCTCCCTTTCTTGATCTTCCCTTTCTTGATCTTCTTCTCCTCTCCTTGAAATAAGTTCTGTGCAATAGTGAGCTACAAACAAAAGAACAAGTTAGCACTTGAAACACCAAAGAAGAAGCATGAACATGGAAGAATCATGAAAGAAATGGCACTTACCCTATCTCTATCATTAGTGCCACTTGGATTTAGCGTGTCAACCGCCTTAAGCGCGGCTGCCCACCTTTGAAAATCTTTGTTGATTGTCGACCACCAGGAGCGAAGAGATCTTTCTGTGCGGTCAATTCCACTTTTGTTGTGTAAATCAAAGTGCTCCTTCATCCGGATCCAATATGCATCTCTACTTTGGTCCCCTCCAACGGTGGCATCCCTAGGCACTTTCAACAATGTATCGCATAGCGAGACGTCTTTGTCCATGTAGGCCGCGTGCGAGACCGGTGCTTGGAGGAGCACCGGCGGAGACGAAGCCGAAGCTTCCCTCGCTAGGGTTTGCGCCCACGATGACAGCGGCGGAGGAGGGGTCGCGGGTGTAGGAAGGGGTGAGGGGGATGTCAGCGCGGCCGTCCATCGGGCGAATTCGCAGGCGACGGCGCGGGGCGGGGCGAAAGCGGCACGGCTGGAGAGGGTGGCGGCAGTCGCGGCGCGGGCGCTCGAGTGTGCAGCGCGCGGGAGCAGGCGCACGAAATAAGCGGCGTGCGATGTCGTTTCGCTCCGCGCGCGGAACCACTTATGTCACGCGCACGTTTTTTCGCCTCCGCTGGAGCGCTCGGGACGGCTGCCCACGTATAAATTGCTATTTTTTCAGCGCGGCGCTAATATCGTACGCCTGTTGGAGATGCTCTAATTAGCAAAATCATGTACCCACACACTCTCCCAGCGATGCCTGATATATCAAACCAGCATAGTTTTCATCAACAGGTTCAGTTATGAACAATTAATGGGAAATAAAACTTGAGCCATATGTGTATCCATATAGCTGATCGGAGATATTGTGTTCACGTGCCAACCACAGAAGTTAGGTAACTCCAAAGTCAAATCCTATCATGTGCCAACCACATATGTGTATTCTTTTTTATCCTTTGGTTGGTCGCACCTTCGGGTGTTAGGCGTTGAATGTTGATAGTTGACAGCTATATATCCATATAAAAGAGGATAGGCATTATTACATTATGTAAGTATCAGATTTTGTTCTTGCACTATATTCTTTCTTTGTGTGAACCTTCATAAGTTTCTATTCCTGATAATATATTAAGATGGCATGAAAAATCTAGAAGGTCATGTTCGCAGTGTGAGCTTTTTGAAATCCTTTAATTAAATTACTGAGATTCAGTAAATATATAATGTTCTTCAACCTTTAGACTAATCAATTGCTGAAATCTTGATGTTGCAATTTTTTTTCTTTAATCTTTGAGGTTGGTTTCAGATGGAGAGCTAGGCCCATTTTGGATACCAATGTTGGTTTTTGTATTTTTCAATGGTGCATTGCATCATGCGTTCCTATAGAATTTGATATGCAATCTTTTGATGCTAACGACTACATCCTTAGAATGTGAAGGAAAGCGAGAGCGGATAGCAGTAGCAGTTCTTTAATCTGTAACCAGTCAGCTCTTCTTCAACCATGGTAATCATATGGACTGCAATATTTTCCGAATATTAAATAAAGGTGGATGGCTTCTTACAAATCAAGCACACCTTTTGAATCTTTATGTTGTTTCTTATATAGCATATCTAAATGTGAAGTTTTACATACAAGTGTAATGTTTCCAACAGGGAAGCTAAATAGAAGGGGAATATGTGAACTTCTAAAACATGGGCGAAGGGGAAGATTATAACAACGTTGGCATCGGCTCTATTGGTTTAATGTTGCAGATTTATTCATTGTCAACTATCGCCCACACATAACGATCGGACTCGATTCCGATCGCGAGCGCTGTTCGTCTACCTCCAGCAGTTTTTCCTCAAGGCAATTATCACTGAAGTCCACAATGGCCTCTTCTCACTTTTGTGAATGACACTTGCATACTCTCACTTCTGTGAACGGCACTTGATTTTCTCATAGTAATAGTTCTTTACTATTGTTGATACATAAATGGTTCTTTACTGAACGGTACTTGTATGTGTGTATGGAGAATGGTGATGGACCTTTTAATTAATCCATTGTCCAATAAGGGGATTGTAATTACTGATTAGATTTTTTGAGAACTAATTTCTAATTAGATTATCCTATAACAATATGATTAGCAACGGGCTGAAGCCGGCATGGATAGCTTTTTTGTTTTGTTTTGCAAAAGAGCCCGCATGGATAGTTTGTTCACATATACTGAAATTCATTTACAGGAGATTATAATCATTTGGGTGATATGCATTGAGAAACTGTGCATTTAGAAAAGAGATTACATAATTAATGCAAAGATGTGTGATATTTGTTTCAAAAAGAATGTTCATTCATGAAGAATGATAATCAAATTATTTGCATGAGTCACGAATTGGGTATTATGCACTGTGTGAAATTTCTAAATTTTCAAGAAATCTATCTATATTTTGTTTGAATTTTCATGTATGATATGTGCATTCCGTGTGCACACTTACTTGTTTCCAGGAAAAAACAGATATGGAGTGTGACTGGCAGGGCTGCTTTCCGCATTTAGTTCTAGCTATTTCCCTATACCTTAAATCCCTAACGGACCAGAACAACAAATACGTATCCCCTCCAACCCTTTTAGCATTATCAATGGAATATCCTTCAGTATTTGACTAAAAATGGAATGAAATGAGATTGGATTGTTCCTCAAGTAAAAAGAGATGCCTTGAGCAATCAGAGTTGAACAAATTATATCTTTACCGACCCAATTAAGGTATTAGTGTTTGCTCTATTAGACAAAAAAGTACGCACTTTTTGCAGTTCATTCAACGTGGGCTGAGTATCAAACAAAGGACAAACGAATGCAGCAGGAATGAAGCAATGAACCTTCTGTATTCTAGATAGGAAGAGATTATCGGCCGTCATTCATTCCTTCTCATGAATTTTTGTGTTTCCAAATATTTATAGAATATTAGGTTACCTAAGATAGATCTAATTTGTCCGTCCAAATGAAAACCATTTTAAATAAAAAAAACCTTGGAGATTAGAAAACTGATATAAGTATGGGGAACAGAAAATGACGTATTTTTTATAGTAAAGATTTGTCTAGTAGGTGGAGTTGTTGTACACAGTTTATAACTGCACAACTAGGCTAGCAGTAAAATCATTTTGCAGCAGCCAATCTGTTTCCAATATTGGGCAAAAATACGTTGTAGCTAGTTAGTTTCCAGCTGAATATGTTTGATAGACCATTGGTGTGCAGTTATTTTGTGTGCAAGAACAAGTGAATCTATTTGGTCCCTATATAGCCAATAAGTCATACATCAAGTTCATACATCAGAGATGATTGTTTGCTACAGAACTATCCAAGTCCAAGTTCTGCAGAAGGTATGGTTATCTTTAGCTCTTCACAGATTTGGCACTATCTGGTGTGTAGTTCGAGATTTTGATGAAAAACCGTTCTGGTTGAGATCATAGTATTGAACTTCTGTGGTAGACTTATTTTTAAACCAAATGCATCCCGCTACAGTGAGTGTATGTACGTGTTTGTGAGCATCCGCGATTGCACTGTGTTAAAAAAGGGCATGATACGGGTACAAAGAGTATAGGATAGTAGAGAATTTGGATTCAAATTATTCCAGGTAGAAAAGCAATTCTTAATGCTCCCAAGTGAATCTTTATTTCCAAACTTTATTCTTGGTCTTTTTCTTGCTACAAATCTCTGTTGCAGTAGCACGCACCGCCACGACAGGTCCCACCTCCCTTACCATCTCTCTTGCAGATGTCATTACAAAATGAAGAATCCGAACAAGGAGTGTAGGGTTCACGGCGCCCCTCGATGCCAATATTACCTTCCATGCCTACGACAACAATCAAAAATAAAAGGTGCCATCAGAACCTGTTGCAGTTCTTATTTAAACTCAGATTTTTCAAAAAAAAAAACTCGAGGCATAATGACATTAGATTTGAAGTACTACGAGGCGTAATAACTTTCAAATAAGGGGAGATGAGCGCAGCTGCTCAAGTTTGCAGTTTGAGGGGAAAAAATTGCGAGGATGAGGAAAAAGATGCGTGCCTATCTTAACTAGACACCTCACTCTACTAGGTACGGTTGAATCACTTTTATCCATGATCTTATTTCTTCTCTTCCCTTGCAAAAATACTTGCATATCTTAACTTGACAGATCAAACTTCACAATACTAGTGCCTAATAACCTTATAAGAAACATTCATATCATTGGCAACAGAGAATTATGCAATAGGATCAATTTTTTATCTAGCTCCAGGAAACCACAAATTCCTATATACTTCAGTTGATAAGCTCTAGTAAATAGAAATGTACCTATGTTCCTCCCTGATGCTTCACTCGACAATAAAGTGCTTGAAATCATCAAAAGTGCCATCAAGAAATGAACACTGGTGTTGATCCGGATTAGAGCCATAACGAAATTGTGTACTGTTCTCTTCTCCTATGTCCTTTTGGTTGTGGTTGTTCTAGACACGTACTACTACTTAGCTGGTTCCTTCTGCTGTTTATATAGAGGCACGGCCCATTCTTGGAGTATCAAATTTTGCCGTTTTATTTATTCCTGCTTTGGCGTGTTTCCTTTTTACAATTCGCCGTAATTAATTAGGATCCTTGAGATAATAAATATATCATCAAATATCCTGTCCAACTACAAAAATAACCATAAGCAATTTATTAGCATTTCATAACACAGTTAGGGCATTTATTTCCTCCTAAAAATAACCATACAAAATTAATTAGTTTTCCATAATAACATTATGACATTTTATCTGCTCCCAAAATTATTTACGGACGAAATTAATTTGTAATACTCCATACCAAGTTTACGTCTTTTTTTGTAGGCACAAGATTATGGCATTTATTCGCTCCCAAATTACATATGAAATTAATTAGTATTCCATAACAAGATACATCGTGTAAAAAAAATGTCATCTTGATAGCTCGTTTTCTTTTATTGAAGCTTTTTTTTCAATGAATCAGAAGTGCATCCATGTCCGTAGACCACCTAGCGAGGACTACAAGCACTTAGAGCAACTCCAACGCACCGATCCAAACGGGCGGCGATTTTGTCCGTCTTTCGTCCGTTTGGGTCAGCTGTCCGCTCGGCGTCCGCCCTGTTTTCTTTTTGGGTCGGCCGTGCGCCCAAATCAAGCGACCCATTTCATGTCCGCGTACAAAATTTAAGAGGCCCGAAGCCGTGCCGCCACCCAAAGTTCATATCGGCACCATGCCAGCGGGCGGCATACAATGCCAACTTCCAAAAGACCATCATGTTGGTGTGGCTCCTTGCCCTAGCTAGCCCTCTCGTCTACCTCTCCTTCTGGACTTCTCTCCTTGGCACGCACCGAAGAAGAAATGAGGAGGAAGGAGGAAGAAGAGACACAGTTTCTTTGCCGGTGCACGAACACCACCGCCGCACGAACGGCGTATTTTCTCTTGAGCACGAACCCAATACAACAGCAGTACATGAGGGGAGCTTTATACACGAGGGCAACGACGCCTCGCGCCCATTCTCCCACTCGCGCACGATCAGCACGCACCAGCCCACGCCCAAGACGCGCGCTGACGCGCTCTACGCAGGCCGGCTCCAACAGAACGCCGCGAGCACCCCGCAACTGCTGCCAACAAACTCACACACGCACGCACACAACCTGTACCCTAGTCGGACCATGCTCGTACAATAGTCAGACTATGCCTGTACAATGGCCAGACACACACGCACGCCACGGTCACGCCTCGTGCCCAGCTCGCGCACGCACGCACGCTGGTCACGGCCGTGGCTTATTCTCCTGACATTCACCCCCTAGGCCGCGGCTCAGAGGAGTGTTGGCCCGTCGTCGTCACCGACCTCCGCCACGAGAGCATGCTCCGCCGCTGCCGCCCTCCGAGGCTTCATGCAGTCGCGCTTGAAGTGGCCGCGTTGCCCGCAGTTGTAGCATCGCCCTCGCCGCTTGTTCCCGCCGCCCGATGCCGTGCTCACCATCCCGTCGTCGTCGTGGTCGTTGAAGCCGCCGCCGCCCTGTCTGCGCTGCCGCGCCGCCCATTGTGCCGCCGTGTACAGCAGCTCCTCGCCATCGCGCCTGCCGTCATCCTGCCAGCGACGCCGGCTCCGTTCGTCGAACGCCTTGAGCCGCCCCAAGGCCTCCTCCAACGCCATGTCATCCACGTCACAGAATTGCTCTATTCCGGCGACAGCGGGGTACAGGCGGTCAGGGACCGAGTCCAGCAGCTTCTTCACGAGTGCGGCGTCGTCGAGCACCTCCCCCAGGCCTGCATATCGTGCCGTCATGGCCCCGAGCTTCCCAGCGAAGCTGTCCAAGTCCTCGCCGTCCGCCATCCGCAGCCGATCAAGCTCGCCGCGGAGCGACGCGAGCCGGGCCGCCCGCACTCGGTCGGCGCCGACGAAGTGCACCTTGAGGGAGTCACATACCTCCTTTGCGGTGGTCTTCGTCGACACCGGCAGCAGCACCTCCTCCGACAGCGCTCCGAGCAGCAACGCCCTCGCCGTCTTGCTCTTGCCGGCGTCCACCGCCGTGCCATCCGCCGGAGCCACCGCACACCACAGCCCCTGGGCATCAAGGAGCGCCTCCACCTTGATCGCCCAGGATATGTAGTTCGTCGTCGTCAATGGCGGGACCGGCAGCGAGAAACTGCCACCACCATCGCCGTGCGGAACAAGCACCATGGCCGCCGGCGACCTCTCGAACCATAGCTCTGATACTAATTGTTGGTGTGGCTCCTTGCCCTAGCTAGCCCTCTCGTCTACCTCTCCTTCTGGACTTCTCTCCTGGGCACGCATCGAAGAAGTCACCGTAGCTCTGATACCAATTGTTGGTGTGGTTTTTTTGCCGGTGCACGAACACTGATGAAGTCATGTACCTACGGTAGGGACACGGACCCGTCCTAAAGAGCCCTACCATAGGACATCCCTAGAAGTCACCTTTCAATCAACTTGAAGATATCCCACTCGACGGGTTTAAGACACTCGACCAAGAAGCTGTCACTCGACCAAGAAGCCAACCACTCGACTGACCAAAGTCCTCAAGTCACTCCGCAGGCAAACGGTCGACAATTAAGTAGTCTTTATGATTATTATGACACTTTATTAGGGATGTTATCAGTAACGCCCCACCTTAAATGTACCTTAAACCCTGCATTACTGAGGACAGGAGAGGGCTGGCGAACTCTATATAAGCCATCCCCCTCCTCAGTATCAAGGGTTCGCATCCCTGTCAATTTACACACGCATAATACAGTCGACCGCCTCCGGGCACCGAGATGTAGGGCTGTTACTTCTTCTGAGAAGGGCCTGAACTCGTAAAACTTGCGTGCTTACAACTCCCAATAGCTAAGGTCTAGCCTCCTCATACACACCCCCCTACCTCACTGTCAGACTTAGAACCACGACAGTTGGCGCCCACCGTGGGGCATTAGTCTTAGCGCCTAATTGGAGAAGTTGCTATTTTTCCGATCCACTTGATCATGTTTTCCTGCGGAGCTTTGGCAGAGGGCCGCGAGATCCGTCTCGGTGGACTCACTTTCATCGCTGACGACTCCGCCTGGCTCCAGGAGGCGCCGCTTGACGTTGACGCGCTCCCCGTCCGCGGTGCGACGCACTTCCACGCGTGCGTCCGTGGCGTCCTCCTGCGGCAGCCGTCGACCCCATATCAGTCGACTCCCGTGCCATCTCCCCGTCCTGTCTCCCGTCAGCGCAAGCGCTCAGGTCGGTCGAGACTCCAGCGGTGGGTGAAGCACGCCGCGGCCCGCCAGTCGGCGATCCCACAAGTCGCTGCGATCGAGCCCGACGAATCCTTCTGCGGCCTGTTCGATCTGTCGACTGGCTCCACGGAGACCGCATCCAAGTGCGATAGCAGCGACCCTTTGGCGGAGGTTCTGGCGGTCGAGGGGACACGCAGTCCTCCTGGATTCCATCGCGCTGATAGTGGTGTAGATAGAGGCGATCCGTCGCATCCCCACGACGAATACCTCCCCGAGCCTCTTACGTCATTGCAGCGGGAGGAGCTTCGTCGCCGGAACATGGACGCGCTCTACACTCCTATTGTTGGAGAAACCCCGAGGCCCGGGCCTTGGAGGACGCGCGCTTGGCTAATCTGGCCGAGCGCACTCAACTGGAGAATTTACAGCGAGCTCTCGACGAGCGAGCACGTCAGCGGGCCCCCGAGTCCAGTCGACGACAGCAAGCTCCTGAATCCAGTCGACGTCAGCTCTTCCCACCGCCGCAGGTATACCGAACCCCGGTTCAGAACCTGGCTGCCGCGGCCCGCATAGAAGAGTCAATCCAACCCTCTCAATCAGAGGTTGGCAGAGGGTTGTTGCAGATCAGAGCATTGCTCCGAGCGGCGGGAAATCAGAATTCCGCCGTCTCTCAGTCGCGGGACAGGATCCATAGTCGATCCGTTGCAACGGAAACCGTCCAGTCGGCTCATAGCCCGAGATCGCTCCCGAGGCGTGAGGGACGTGGCGACCGGCACGATCAGTACAAGAGGAACGAACAATATGATCACCGACCCGACGGTGATGATAGGCGTCGAGTGCCGTCCCCTCCCCCGAGGAGTAGGCCGTATGCACCTCGACATCGAGATGACAGGCGCCCCCATAACGTTGGGCAAAGGATCCCAGTCGACCCCAGAGACCCAGGCTTTGACGCGAGATCCACCCTCATTCAAGGTCTGGTGGACAGGAACAGGGCTCGTCGGGAGGGCCACAACAGAGATACGCCCACAGGCAGCAGAGCACACGCCTCAGGGCCTGAATGTTTCAGTCGAGCCATCAGGGCCGCGGTGATCCCTCCCAACTTCAGGCTGGCGACTGGAATCAGCAAGTTCACCGGTGAATCCAAGCCCGACACGTGGCTCGAGGATTACCGAGTGGCTGTGCAGATTGGTGGCGGCAATGATGAGGTGGCCATGAAGCATTTACCTCTCATGTTAGAAGGCTCAGCTAGGGCGTGGCTGAATCAGTTGGCGCCCAGCAGCATTTACACTTGGGAGGATCTCTCCCGAGTGTTTATCACGACCTTCGAAGGGACGTGCAAGCGCCCTGCAGGCCTTACAGAGCTGCGGTCTTGCGTGCAGAAGCCGAATGAAACTCTGAGAGAATACATCCAGAGGTGGATCACACTGCACCACTCGGTCGAGAACGTGCCAGACCATCAAGCAGTTCGCGCTTTCAAGGAAGGCGTCAAATACAGGGAGTTGAATCTGAAGTTTGGCCGAACTGGAGAGATGTCACTGAATCGGATGATGGAGATTGCCACCAAGTACGCTAATGGAGAAGACGAGGACCGACTCCGAAGTGGCAAACTCAAATCAGTCGCCCAAGAAACCGGAGGAAACTCCAGTCGGAAGCAGAAGCGGAAGGCCGAGCCAGCCGCCCCTGGGGAGGCCCTGGTTGTGGCCCAGGGAAACTTCAAGGGAAAACCCAAGGGCACATGGAAGCCCAAGAAGGTTAAAGATCAGGATGGGAATGATGTCTTGGACCTGCCATGCCACATCCATACCAAGAAAGATGAAGAAGGAAATTTTATTTTTCCGAAGCATACCACTCGACAGTGTCGGCTTCTGATTCAGCAGTTCCAGGGCAAGCAGCCCAAGGACAAGGAAAAAGAACCAGACAGAGTTGAGGACAAGGAAGATAGTGACGATGGATACCCCCAAGTCAATTCCACCTTGATGATTTTTGCTAATGTCGAAAGCAAAAGTCGACTGAAAGTCATTAACCGTGAGGTGAACATGGTTGCCCCGGCGACACCCAGTTACCTGAAGTGGTCTCAGACTGCCATCACATTCGACCAGTCCGATCACCCGACGCATATTGCCACCCCTGGGAGGCAAGCTTTGGTGGTCGACCCAGTTGTCGAAGGCACTCGACTGACCAAAGTCCTTATGGACGGCGGCAGTGGCCTGAACATTCTGTATGCTGAAACTTTGAAAGGAATGGGCATTCCGATGTCCAGACTCAGCACCAGTAACATGAGCTTCCACGGAGTCATTCCTGGGAAGAAAGCCGAGTCACTCGGCCAGATTGCACTTGATGTGGTTTTTGGTGATTCAAAGAATTACCGCAAGGAAAGGTTGACATTTGAAGTTGTGGACTTCCAGAGTGCTTATCACGCCATTTTGGGCAGGCCAGCTTACGCACGCTTCATGGCTCGACCATGTTACGTGTATCTTAAATTAAAGATGTCTGGCCCCAAAGGTGTGATCACTGTTACGGGCAACCGGAAGAAAGTAGAAGAATGTTTTCAGAAGGGATCAAAGATCGCCGACGCTCAGATGGCAGTGGTCGAGCTGAAAGAGTACCAAAAGGCTGCCGACCCGAGTGAATTACTGCGGGCTAAGAAGCCTGCCTCCGAGTCAGCTTTTCAGTCGGCTGGCGAAACAAAGACAGTCCATATTCACCCGACCGATCCCGATGCTGCTCCGACTCACATCTCGACGACGCTCGACTCCAAATAGGAAGAAGCGCTAATCCAGCTCCTCCGTGAGAACTGGGACATCTTCGCATGGAAACCCTCTGACATGCCTGGAGTTCCTAGGGGGCTGGCTGAGCACCATCTGCGAGTCGACCCAAAGTTCAAGCCTGTGAAGGAACATCTTCGACGGTCCGCCATCCAGAAAAAACAAGCCATTGGCGAGGAAGTGGCTCGGCTCTTAGCAGCTGAGTTCATCCGAGAGATTTACCACTCCGAGTGGCTCGCCAATGTCGTCATGGTCCCCAAAAAGGACAAGTCACTCCGTATGTGCATTGATTTCAAACATATAAATCGGGCCTGCCCGAAAGATCATTTTCCTCTCCCTCGCATCGACCAAATTGTCGACTCAACTGCGGGATGCGAAAGATTGTCTTTTCTAGATGCCTACTCCGGGTACCATCAGATCCGTCTGTATGGGCCCGACGAAATCAAAACAGCTTTCATCACTCCATTTGGATGCTTCTGTTACGTCACCATGCCATTCGGCCTCAAGAACGCCGGAGCCACATTCATGAGAATGATCCAGAAGTGTTTACTCACTCAAATCAGTCGGAATGTGGAGGCGTATATGGATGATATCGTGGTCAAGTCCCGGAAAGGTTCCGACCTGCGGGTTGACCTTGCTGAAACCTTTGCCAACCTCAGGAGGTACGATATCAAGCTCAATCCGTCAAAGTGCACTTTCGGAGTTCCAGGTGGAAAGCTACTCGGTTTTCTCGTTTCCGAATGAGGAATCGACGCCAATCCCGAAAAAATTGGCACCATACTCCGGATGAAGCGCCCTGTACGTGTGCATGATGTCCAAAAGCTTACATGCTGCCTGGCCGCCTTAAGTCGATTCATTTCTCGACTCGGCAAAAAAGCGTTGCCTCTTTACCGACTGATGAAGAAGTCTGATAAGTTCGAGTGGACTCCAGAAGCTGATGCAGCGTTTGCAGAGCTCAAAGCTCTGCTCTCCACCCAGCCGGTGCTAGCTGCCCCAATCAGCAAAGAGCCTCTGTGGCTTTACATTGCAGCCACGGGACAAGTTGTCAGTACTGTACTTACGGTCGAGCGGGAAGAGGAAGGGAAGGCCCTCAAAGTTCAACGTCCTGTATATTACGTGTCTGAAGTTTTGACCCCTTCAAAACAAAGATACCCCCATTACCAGAAGCTTGTATATGGGATTTATATGACCACAAAGAAAGTTGCACATTATTTCTCTGACCACTCCATTACAGTCGTCAGCGACGCCCCATTATCAGAGATCCTGCATAACAGAGACGCAACTGGTCGAGTGGCCAAGTGGGCGATTGAACTCCTTCCTTTAGATATCAAGTTTGAAGCAAAGAAAGCCATCAAGTCCCAAGCAATCGCGGATTTCAGCGCCGAGTGGATTGAACAGCAACTTCTGACTCAAGTTCACTCGGAACACTGGACTATGTTCTTCGATGGATCCAAGATGCTGAATGGCTCGGGCGCGGGAGTAGTTTTGGTCTTCCCCCGAGGAGATAAGCTCAGATATGTTCTCCAGATTCACTTCGATTCCTCAAATAACGAAGCAGAGTATGAGGCACTTTTGTATGGGTGGCGCATGGCCATTTCACTCGGCGTCCGTCGCCTCATGGTCTATGGCGACTCAGATCTGGTGGTTAATCAAGTGATGAAGGAGTGGGACGTCAGGAGTCCGGCAATGACTGGGTACTGCAATGCGGTGCGAAAGCTAGAGAAGAAGTTCGAGGGGTTAGAGCTCCACCACATCCCCCGACTGAAAAATCAGGCAGCTGACGACTTGGCAAAGATAGGCTCCAAGAGAGAAGCCATTCCAAGCAATGTGTTCTTGGAACACATTCACTCACCGTCAGTCCAAGAGGATCCTTTCACAGAAGAAGCCCCAGAGTCGAAGAATGCCACAGATCTGAGTGAAGTTGAAGTGCCTGCAGTGGTCGACCTAATCATGGAAGCCTTGGCAATCACCCCTGACTGGACAATACCGTACATCGCATATATCCTAAGGAAAGAACTTCCGGAGGACGAGGAGGAGGCTCGACAGATCGTCTGCCGATCTAAGGCCTTCACAGTCATAAAGGGACAGCTATACAGAGAGAGTGCGACCAGAGTCGGCCAGAAATGCATAACGCCAGAAGAAGGTCAGATAATCCTTAATGATATCCACTCGGGAACCTGCGGTCACCATGCGTCCTCTCAGACTATTGTGGCTAAAGCATACCGAGCTGGATTTTACTGGCCAAGAGCAAATGAGATGGCAAAAGAGATAGTCGACAAGTGTGAAGGGTGCCAGTTCTACTCCAACATGTCGCACAAGCCCGCATCAGCCCTGAAGACCATTCCGCTCGTCTGGCCCTTTTCCGTCTGGGGATTGGACATGGTTGGCCCCCTAAGAACGGGCAGGAGTGGATTCACTCATGTACTTGTGGCAGTCGACAAATTTACCAAATGGATCGAAGCTAAGCCCATCAAGAACCTCGATGCTGGCACCGCTATTAGTTTCATCAGAAGGTTAACATTCAGATATGGAGTCCCGCATAGCATCATCACTGATAACGGGTCAAACTTTGACTCGGACGAGTTCAGAGCATTTTGCGCTTCTCAAGGCACAAGAGTCGACTACGCTTCAGTCGCTCATCCCCACTCGAATGGACAGGCTGAGAGGGCAAATGGTCTGATTCTCAAAGGACTAAAACCTCGGCTGATGCGCGATCTCAAGCACGCGGCAGGCGCTTGGGTCGACGAGCTTCCGTCAGTTCTGTGGGGATTAAGGACCACTCCTAACCGGTCGACTGGAAGGACTCCATTTTTTCTGGTTTATGGAGCCGAAGCTGTCCTGCCGAGTGATCTTCATAATGCACCCTGAGTCAAACTTTACACCGAAGATGAAGCAGAGCAGGCCCGGCAAGACGCAGTCGACCTCTTGGAAGAAGAAAGGGAGATGGCCATGATCAGATTGACCATTTATCAGCAAGACTTGCGCCGTCGCCCGAAATGTGAAAAGTCGAGCCTTCCAAGAAGGAGATCTGGTCCTCCGAGTGGATCAACAGAAGCCACACAAACTTGCTCCTACTTGGGAAGGCCCCTTCATAGTCACCAGAGTCCTCCACAATGGAGCATACCACCTCTACAACGTCGATCACCAGATCGACGAGCCACGAGCTTGGAACGCGGAACTGCTCCGCCCCTTTTACACCTGAGTTCCCCTTGTAATAAGAAGAATAATTTCTACATTTCATTTTTATCAAAGACAAGAGTGTTCCAATAATAGCTGTCACTTTGTTTACATACAAAACCTCCAGCGGGTGACTTGGCTGCGAATCCGTTTCGCCTAAGTTTGAAAAAATCCTACCGAGTGGAGAGAAATCCTCCCACTCGGGGGCTTAGCTGCAGTCCAGTACTCGCCTAAGTTCTCCCACTCGGAAACTTAGCTGCAGTCGAGCACTCGCCTAAGTTTGAAAAAATCCTACCGAGTGGAGAGCAATCCTCCCACTCGGGGGCTTAGCTGCAGTCCAGTACTCGCCTAAGTTCTCCCACTCGGAAACTTAGCTGCAGTCGAGCACTCGCCTAAGTTTGAAAAAATCCTACCGAGTGGAGAGCAATCCTCCCACTCGGGGGCTTAGCTGCAGTCCAGTACTCGCCTAAGTTCTCCCACTCGGAAACTTAGCTGCAGTCGAGCACTCGCCTAAGTTTGAAAAAATCCTACCGAGTGGAGAGCAATCCTCCCACTCGGGGGCTTAGCTGCAGTCCAGTACTCGCCTAAGTTCTCCCACTCGGAAACTTAGCTGCAGTCGAGCACTCGCCTAAGTTTGAAAAAATCCTACCGAATGGAGAGCAATCCTCCCACTCGGGGGCTTAGCTGCAGTCCAGTACTCGCCTAAGTTCTCCCACTCGGGAACTTAGCTGCAGTCGAGCACTCGCCTAAGTTTGGAAAAATCCTACTGAGTGGAGAGCAATCCTCCCACTCGGGGGCTTAGCTGCAGTCCAGTACTCGCCTAAGTTCTCCCACTCGGAAGCTTAGCTGCAGTCGAGCACTCGCCTAAGTTTGAAAAAATCCTACCGAGTGAAGAGCAATCCTCCCACTCGGGGGCTTAGCTGCAGTCCAGTACTCGCCTAAAGTTCTCCCACTCGGAAACTTAGCCGCAGTCAAGCACTCGCCTAAGTTTGGAAAAATCCTACTGAGTGGAGAGCAATCCTCCCACTCGGGGGCTTAGCTGCAGTCCAGTACTCGCCTAAAGTTCTCCCACTCAGAAACTTAGCCGCAGTCAAGCACTCGCCTAAGTTTGAAAAAATCCTACCGAGTGGAGAGCAATCCTCCCACTCGGGGGCTTAGCTGCAGTCCAGTACTCGCCTAAGTTCTCCCACTTGGAAACTTAGCTGCAGTCAAGCACTCGCCTAAGTTTGAAAAAACCCTACCGAGTGGATAGCCAACCTCACACTCGGGGACTTAGCTACAGTCCAGCACTTGTCTGAATACAAGACCAAAGTCCCACACGACAGTTCAAAGCCACGAAGACATTCAGCAAGAAATTAAGTTCGGATAAAGCTTAAAAGTCCCCAGGCCCCGAATCAAAGTACTCGAGCCCTCGGCTCGGCAGAGTTTAAATGATTAGAAGTCCACTCGGCATTCCGAGGCAAATTTAAGGAAAGGCATAAAAGTTTTCTCATTCCTCAGGAGGAGGACTGGCAGGAGCAACGAACTCATCCAGGTCGATTCCGTCCGCAATACGAGTGGCAGCAGCAATAAAGGTCTCCATGAAGTCTTGAAAGTTGTGCCTCTTGGTATTGGCGACTTGGATGGCAGCCAACTTTTCTTCTCGCACCTCCTTGCAATGGAAACGGACTAAAGATAGAGCCACATCAGCGCTGCACCGGGCAGAAGACTTCTTCCACTCCTGCACCCAATCGGGGATTTTGTCAAGTCGAGCCATAAGAGACTCGAGATCGTTCTGGAGCGTAGACTCTGGCCAAAGTGTCGAGTCGATCCGCGACATGGCAACCTTCAGCCGAGCCAAGTAAGCCACGGCGCCGTCGATTCGAGATTCCAGTCGGAGCAGATTCATGGCAGTGTCATCTTTCACCGGAGAATTGATTGGGTCCAAACCCATTTCAATCTGCCCGGTCTCCTCTTCGAAATTCTGACAAAATTCTGCATACAAGACCCAAAGATAAGCTAACAATCGCAAACTGAGTCGACACAAAAGAAAACCAGTCGGAATTGAACGCGCACCTTCGAGCTTGATGTACAGCGTCTTGGCGAGACTCCTCAGGTAGCTCTCCAGGTCATCCCTCCTGCGAGCAACGCCTTCCATCTGCTCGCTCAGGGCGAGGTGCTTCTTCTTCCAATGCGAGCACTCCCTGTTGGCTTCATTCAGAGCGGCCTTCAGCTTGGTGTTCTCATCTTCAATCTGGCTGACCGAAGCCAGCTTCTGTTCAGCCAGTGCGATCTTGTCATCAGCCTCCTTGTGGGCAGCAGCCAAGTCCCGATCCTTCTTCGCCAGGGCCTCGCTCAGTTCTCCTGCAAAAGAAACGACGATTGGTTCGGAAACAGCAAAAGGATACCCCAAGCCTAAAACAAGACCAGTCGACAAGGCCGTCTTACCAGCAACGCCGTCTCTGACCTTCTGCAGCTCCGTTCTGGCCAGTCCCAGATCGAGAGTCAGTTGAATCTGCTGCTTCTCCAACTCAGCATAGCGAGATGCAAGCTCACAAGATTTCTGCAAAAGAGAAATTCAGTCGACAGACATACAAGATAAGTTGCTTCTGAGTAACTAAGAAAAAAAAGGTGACGCTTCTAAGACTATAGCCGAATCGAAAACATTCGACAGTAGTCTCGGGGACTACACCCAGTGGGTGCACTCAGTGTGCCCCCACTGGTCCTGGAAAAAAAAGTCGAGTGTCCGCAGTCGACCAGACACGGATCCATTCGACATGACTCGACCAGATCAAGAAAGGAATACAGATTCAGAAAAGCAATATAAAGACTACAGTCGACTGCCAGCAGTCCACCGTAGTCTCGGGGACTACACCCAGTGGGTGCACTCAGCGTGCCCCCACTAGTCCAAGAAAGAGAAAACACACCCAGTGGGTGTACAGACACAAAGACTCTTCAAATAATCAAGTATCAAGTCGACTAACCTGGACATTGCTCTGAAGCGCTGAACTTGCGTCGTAAGCTGCCTGGCTGGCCTCACGAGCCTTCTTCACCCGTTCCATCATGATCCCCGCCTGGTGTATAGCCTCCTTCGCAGCGGCCACTTTGTCTTCAGGGACAGAGTACGCGACAAAGAGCGAAGTCGGATTGGCAGTCGATGCCGAGGGCTGCGCACTCGACAGGGGATTGGCAAAGGTCACAGAAGCCCGGGGGGCATCGCCGCCATCCCGAGCCACGGTCTCAGGCGCCGGAGCAGGCTGGGGAGTCCTGTCGGCCGACGGCCTCTTGGTCCTCCCTATCCTCAGCGGCTTGTTGTCGTCGTCATCCGGAAGGTCGATAACATGAGGAGGGGCTGCAGGAAGAACTTTCAGTCGACCAGAATTGCAAGAAACGACCAAGTCACCTCAAAAAACAGAACGTCAATAATCGTACCAGGGTTGGAGGTAGCAGCGTCGCCCATCTCTTGGTCGTCGTCTTTGGCAGAGATCTCGGAGGTAGCAGCACTGCAAGTTTTGAAGAATCAGCCAGTTAAGCGTAACGAGTCGACCGAGGATCCGTCCTCCAATCGACGAAGGAAGACAAGCTTTGTTACCCGGAAATAATAGGGACAGTTATCTTCATCTTGGGCAGAGTCTTGGGCGGCTTGGATAGCGTCGTGCGTGGTTGCTTGGGGACCTTCCCAGTCGGTGTTGGAGAAGAAGTCCGAGGGCGTTTCGACGATGGCCCGACGGAGGCAGTCGCCTGGCCACGTCCCTGCGCCGTCGTGTGCGAGCTTGGATCGCCTTTCCGGGCGGGGAGGCTCGGTCTCCTGCTCCTCCTCTTCGCTGGAGAAGACGTCATCGCCTCCCTCTCCTTCACCATCTGACTCCCACTCGCCCTGGTCATCCCCGCTCTCGCCTCCGCTCCCTTCTCCTTCTTCAGTCGACCCCTGTGCCCCATTGGGCGTCGAATACATCTCAGTGGTCGCCTGAAAGACAGCAGACAAAACGAAAAGTCAGTCGACCCGCTCGAAAGAAGACCAATGCAGAAAACGAAGATTTCAGTCGGAAAAATAAAAACGCACCTGGTCGACCTCGTACGAGTTGTCGAGTGGAATGACCCTCCTAGCTCCTCGGGGTTTGTCCTTGTTCCCCGTGATGCTTGACAGCCACCCGTCCAACATCTCATCGGTGACCTCCTCCGGGTGAATTCGAGTGGTGTCCTCGAGGCCAGAGTACAGCCACATCGGGTGGTCCCGAGCCTGGAGTGGATGGATTCGCCTCTTGAGGAAGACTTCCAGCAGATCCATCCCTGTCACGCCCTCACGGACAAGTTCAACCACTCGACCCGCCAGTATCTTGACCTGGGCCTTTTCTTCGGGCGTCACCTCCAGAGAAGCAGGCTTTTCGGCTCGGTCGAGGGTGAAGGGTGGGAGCCCAGTCGACTGCCCTGGAGTCACCTGATCCTGGCAGTAGAACCAAGTCGCCTGCCAGCCTCGAACTGATTCCGGGAAGGTAATGGAGGGAAAATAGCTTTTCCCCCTCGTCTAGATCGCCAAGCCCCCACACAGCTGGATCACTTGTGTCCTCTCGTCACTCGACTTGGCCTTCTTAACCGACTGAGAGCGACAGGTGAAGATGTGCTTGAAAAGCCCCCAGTGTGGGCGGCACCCCAGGAACGCCTCACACATAGAAATAAAGGCGGCGAGATAGACTATGGAGTTCGGAGTAAAGTGATGGAGCTGCGCTGCGAAGAAGTTCAAGAAGTTGCGGAAGAAAGAGTGGGGCGGCAGAGAAAACCCTTGGTCAATATGAGTCGCTAGGAGCACGCACTCACCGTCGCGAGGTTGGGGCTCGATTTCTCCCCCCGGAAGACGCGCAGCTTTGTGGGGAATGGCTCCTCCTTCGACCAGGTCGTCAAGGTCCTCCTGACGAAGCACCGAGGGCATCCAGTCGCCCTGGATCCACCCTTTGGGCAGGGCCGTCCGAGAAGAAGATCCGCCGTGCGCAGACTTCTTCCCCTTCCCCGCCACCGCCGCTTTCTTCGCGCGCTCCAGAGCGGTCGTCTTGCCCTTCACCATCATCGCCGGCGAGATCTCGAGCTGGTTTGCGGTGGCTGGGCGAGAGCGAAGGAAGCGGGGGAGGCGACGGAGAAAGAGAGTAACAAGGGGAAGAGATGAGCACGCGCACGGTTGGAGGACTCCGAGCCAGCTACTTATAAGGGGCCGCTTCCGAGTGGCTGACAGGTAGGCCCGAGCTATCCAGTCAAATCCCGTGGCAGGCGCGTGCGCAGTACGTGGCGAAAAAGGTGGCACGGAGATCGAGGAGCCTTCACACTGTCGCTCCCGATTACTGCGGCCGCCCCCGTTCCGAGCGCTTCCCAAAAAATCCGAATCCCGCGATCTCCACTGGCTGCAGAACAACTTGACAAAATGGAAATCCCGCGCACACCGGCACTCAATGCCTCACAGGTAAAGAAATCCATTCGACGAAAGGCCTAGAACGGATCAAGGCGACTGAAAGAGATTAATGGCATCATCCGTGACAGTCGACCCAGAACGAAGCACCCGTAATAACCCGAAGAATCAGTCAGAAAGGTCCCTAACCCCTTTTCTCACTCTAGCCTCGATCCGTTCGGGGGCTAATGATGAAGTCATGTACCTACGGTAGGGACACGGACCCGTCCTAAAGAGCCCTACCATAGGACATCCCTAGAAGAAGTCACCTTTCAATCAACTTGAAGATATCCCACTCGACGGGTTTAAGACACTCAACCAAGAAGCTGTCACTCGACCAAGAAGCCAACCACTCGACTAACCAAAGTCCTCAAGTCACTCCGCAAGCAAACGGTCGACAATTAAGTAGTCTTTATGATTATTATGACACTTTATTAGGGACGTTATCAGTAACGCCCCACCTTAAATGTACCTTAAACCCTGCATTACTGAGGGCAGGAGAGGACTGGCGAACTCTATATAAGCCATCCCCCTCCTCAGTATCAAGGGTTCGCATCCCTGTCAATTTACACACGCATAATACAGTTGACCGCCTCCGGGCACCGAGACGTAGGGATGTTACTTCTTCTGAGAAGGGCCTGAACTCGTAAACCTTGCGTGCTTACAACTTCCCAATAGCTAAGGTCTAGCCTCCTCATACACACCCCCTACCTCACTGTCAGACTTAGAACCACGACAAACACCACCGCCGCACGAACGGCGTATTTTCTCTTGAGCACGAACTCAATACAACAGCAGTACATGAGGGGAGCTTTATACACGAGCGCAACGACGCCTCGCGCACATTCTCCCACTCGCGCACGATCAGCGCGCACCAGCCCACTCCTAAGACGCGCGCTGACGCGCTCTACGCGGGCTGGCTCCAATAGAACGCCATGAGCACCCTGCAACTGCTGCCAACAAACTCACACACGCACGCACACAACCTGTACCCTAGTCAGACCATGCTCGTACAATAGTCAGACTATGCCTGTACAATGGCTAGACACACACGCACGCCACGGTCCCGGTGTGGCTCGGACCGCACGCCTCGCGCCCAGCTCGCGCACGCACGCACCCTGGTCACGACCGTGGCTTATTCTCCTGACACATCACACAGTTTTTGCTGGCGTACTTGCCAGCAGCCGGCACACATGCTAGCACACTTGCCGGCATACAAAAAGGAATGGTGCATACCGCCATAGATCACTCGTCGTTGAACTTGAGCATGTTGGCATGCATCTTCTCGAACCACGGCCTCTTCCTCGGCGACACGTTGTTGAGGTCCACCTTCATGATGTCCACCCCCATCATCATGCTAGCGAGAGCCACTTCTTTCGTCCTGGTCTTGGCATTGACGGTCTCCATCTCAAGCATCCTCGTTTTCTTCTCCGCCTCCATCTCAAGCATCCTCGTTTGCTTCTCCGCCTCCATCTCAAGCCTCCTCCTTTGGATCTCCAGGAAGGCATTCATTTGCTCTTCCTTGTCTTGCCGGCGCTTCTCCTTCATTGAGTCCTTATTGGTCATCATGCCCTCCACGGTTGCGATCAAGGCGATGGACGCTGCATCCTGCTTTTCCTCCTTCTTAGAGTTGGTCTTCCCCTGCAGTTGTGGCTTCTCGCCCTCCCCAACCTCCTCCATGACTTTCTTCCCCCCACGCGCCATGAGGGCAGCATATTGCGCCTTGAACTTCTCCTCCCCGTTGATGACCCTCCAACAATGGGAGAGGTTGAAGGACTTGCCTTCATGTTGGACTTTGAATGCCCACAAATAAATAGCATGCAAGCATATGGGCAAATGGATATACAATGAACATGCAAGCATAAACGAAATGATAACAAAGAGGGGCGCATGCATACCATGTCTTGCATGCCGATGCCGCTCACGGGGTGTGCCTTGATGCTCTCAAGAGTGGCACAAAAACTTGTTGCACTCTTGTTGGATCACCCTCCATCGCTTCGAAATGGAGACCCACCCGCGTGTGCTATGCATTTGGTACGGCGCAAACTTCTTGCGTTCATGAAACTCACCGTGGACATGAATCCAAAAGGTTAATGCGTTTTGTTCGGCTCTGGCCTGGGGGTCTTGTGCAATGTCCCTCCAACACTCACAAATGAGCTTGTCCTCGGCCGCCGTGTATGCCTTTGTCCGCTTGCTCTTGCACTTCGGTTTTGCCCCGACGGCTTGGTTGGCGAGCTCATCCTCGAACAAAGGCTCCCCGTTGATGTCCAACTCATCCTCTTCCTCGAGGCTATAGTTCTCGGGAAACTCGTGGTCGAGCGGGAAGCTGTCCAGGTCCAGGCCGACCTGATCTTGCATGAAGGCGTCATGCGTGCCAGCTTGATCATAGGTCGTTGGCGTGAACGGCCCTCGGCTGTCCTGCCTTTGGGTCTCATCAGGATCGTAGCCAGCCGCAGCAGCACCGCTAGCGGTGCTACCAGCTGTCGCACCACCCTCGAAGATGATGCTCTGCATGAAACGGTTGGCCATGTCATCGTCGTCGGTCGCCGGCATTGTGTTGAACAGGTTGCGGCCGCCGGGGAGTGATATGTCTCCGTCGTATCTACTTTTCCAAACACTTTTGCCCTTGTTTTGGACTCTAATTTGCATGATTTGAATGGAACTAACCCGGTTGATGCTGTTTTCAGCAGAATTGCCATGATGTTGTTTTATGTGCAGAAAACAAAAGTTATCGGAATGACCTGAAACTCCACGGAATATCTTATAAAAAATAATAAAAAATACTCGCCAAAGATGAAGACCAGGGGGGCCACACCCTGTCCACGAGGGTGGGGGGCGCCCTCCCCCCCCCCCCCCAGGGCACGCCCCCCTACCTCATGGGCCCCCTGGAGACCTTCCGACGCCAACTCCAACTCTATATATTTGCTTTCGGGGAGGAAAAAATAGAGAAGAAGAAATCATCGCGTTTTACGATACGGAGCCGCCGCCAAGCCCTAAAACCTCTCGGGAGGGCAGATCTGGAGTCCGTTCGGGGCTCCGGAGAGGGGGATTCGTCGCCGTCGTCATCATCAACCATCCTCCATCACCAATTTCATGATGCTCACAGCCGTGCGTGAGTAATTCCATCATAGGCTTGCTGGACGGTGATGGGTTGCATGAGATTTATCATGTAATCGAGTTAGTTTTGTTAGGGTTTGATCCCTAGTATCCACTATGTTCTGACTTTGCTATGCTTAATGCTTGTCACTAGGGCCCGAGTGCCATGATTTCAGATCTGAACCTATTATGTTTTCATGAATATATGTGAGTTCTTCATCCTATCTTGCAAGTCTATAGTCACCTACTATGTGTTATGATCCGACAACCCCGAAGTGACAATAATCGGGACCACTCCCTGTGATGACCATAGTTTGAGGAGTTCATGTATTCACTATGTGCTAATGCTTTGTTCCAGCTCTCTATTAAAAGGAGGCCTTAATATCCCTTAGTTTCCATTAGGACCCCGCTGCCACGGGAGGGTAGGACAAAAGATGGCATGCAAGTTCTTTTCCATAAGCACGTATGACTATATTCGGAATACATGCCTACATTACATTGATGAATTGGAGCTAGTTCTATGTCACCCTATGTTATGACTGTTACATGATGAACCGCATCCGATATAATTATCCATCACCGATCCGATGCCTACGAGCTTTCCATATACTGGTTTACGCTTATTTACTTTCCCGTTGCTATTGTTACAATTATTACAAAATACCAAAAATATTACTTTTGCTTCCTTTACTTTTGCTTCCTTTACTTTTGCTACCGTTACCACCACTATCATATTACTTTGCTACTAAACACTTTGCTGCAGATACTAAGTTATCCAGGTGTGGTTGAATTGACAACTCAACTGCTAATACTTGAGAATATTCTTTGGCTCCCCTTGTGTCGAATAAATAAATTTGGCTTGAATACTCTACCCTCGAAAATGGTTGCGATCCCCTATACTTGTGGGTCATCAAGACCTTCTTCTGGTGCCGTTGCCGGGGAGCATAGCTCTATTCTTTGAGTCACTTGGGATTTATATCTGCTGGACACTATGAAGAACTTGAAAGACGAGAAAACAAACATTTATCCCTCAACTATGAGGGGAGGTATGGGACTGCCATCTAGCTCTGCACTTGATTCACCTTGTGTTATGAGTAAGCTTGCGACACCTAAACCTGCTTCTGCTATTCGTTCCGATATGTCACATGTTATTGATGATGCCACTTCTGCTATGCATGATACTTATGATGAAACTACTTCTATGCCTGATACTACTGTGCCCCTTAGTGAATTTCTTGATGAACAAATTGCTAGGGCTAGAGAGAAAGAAATTATTGAATCTAATAATATTGATGAAAACGATGATGAGGATAGGCCTGTTATTACTGAAGGTTATATTTTTGGTAAAGAGGCTTCTTGTGCTATTTTAGCTTGTAACGATAATGATGAGCTTAGAAGGTTAATAGCTAAATGGAACAAAGAATCACTTAGAGATAAAATGAGGCCGGATCCTGCTTTTGCTACTTCACCTATTTGTGTTCCCGATAAGGATTATGAATTCTCTGTTGATCCTGATATAATTACTTTGGTTGAATATGATCCTTTTCATGGTTATGAATCTGAAACTGTTGTGGCACATCTTACTAAATTAAATGATATAGCCACCCTGTTCACTAATGAAGAGAGATCTCGCTACTTTTATATTCTTAAAATATTTCCGTTCTCATTAAAGGGTGATGATAAGATATAGTTTAATTCTCTTGATCCTGGTTGTGTGCGTAGTCCCTAGGATATGATTTATTACTTCTCTGCTAAATATTTCCCTGCTCATAAGAAACAAGCTGCTTTAAAGGAAATATACAACTTTGTGCAAATTGAAGAAGAGAGTCTCCCACAAGCTTGGGGGAGGCTTCTCAAGTTACTTAATGCTTTGCCTGATCATCCTCTTAATAAAAATGAAATACTTGATATCTTTTATAATGGACTAACCGATGCTTCCAGAGATTACCTGGATAGTTGTGCTGGCTCTCTTTTCAGGGAAAGAACACTGGATGAAGCTGAAATTTTATTGAATAATATGTTGACAAATGAAAATAATTGGGCACCTATTGAGCCAGCTCCTGAGCCAATTACTGAGCCTGTTCCTAAACCAACTCCGAAGAAGAGAGGTTTTCTATTTCTCAGTCCTAAAGATATGCAAGGGGCAAAGAAATCTATGAAAGAAAAAGGTATTAAAGCTGAAGATGTTAACAATTTACCTCTTATCAAAGAAATACATGGTCTTAATTTACCGCCTGTTGAAGAAACTTATGATCCTAATCCATTATCTATTGAAGAACCTCCTGATCCCGATAACCCGACACAGGTAGTAAAGGTAAATTCTCTCTATAGATATGATAAAGCTGAAATCCCTCCTACTAAAATTGCTAGTCAGTGCTTGGATGAGTTTGATAACTTTATGTTTAAGCAAGAAGACTTCAATGCTTATTTTGGTAGACAATTAAAACAAAATGCTTATATGATTAAACACTTGGGTGATTATATGGCTAATATTAGAGGTGAACTTAAACTTATTATCAAACATGCTTCTATGGTTACCACTCAAGTAGAACAAGTACTTAAGGCTCAAAAAGAATTGCTTGATGAAATGAATAGTAAAAAAATGAACTATTTGGGGAGATTGTTCCTTGGTATGTGACTCCTCCATTGGTCCAATTAGTTTTTGTTCTAGTGCTTTATTCATTGCAAATTTGTGATGCATATGTGACCATGTTCTTGAGCTTGCATGTCACATTTATATGGTTCCAAGTAGTTCTAATGCTTGATATAGGCTCTAGGCACTTGTAGGAGCAATTGCTATCAATTTCGTTGAGCTTGGTTCACTTTTGTTTGAAGTTACTAAAAATTTCAGAAATTTTTCAGAGAAAACAATATGTTTAGGAAGATGTTCCAAGGTGGTTCTTCAAGGAAGCAAGGCCCTAGGCTTGCAATGCGTGATGCCGATGAGGAGCCCCCAAGGGACGCTCCCGTGAGGCCCTGTGAATGGCCTTCGGAAAATCTTATGGATCGAGCGGGAATCAAAGAAGAATTTAATGCATATTTGCGTAACGTCGGTCTTGTGGACTTACAGGCAGACAAATGCCCACAGTATCATGATCTCACTAGTTCATTTGTGAGGAGGTTTGCGTTTTCATCTTCGCGTAATTCTCCTTCAGTCATGTTTGATCTTTATGATAAATCTTATACCATGGACTTAGAGGATTTTACTTTTGCTTGCAAACTTCCACAATGGGGTAGTATTGTTGATCCCTGTAAATCTGAATTTAGAGACTTTCTTGCTAGTATAACTGTAGGGGAATCTAGAGATATAACACAAGCTACCATAGGAAGCATTCACTTTCCCGCTATATATTATTTTTCTCTCTTCATAGGTAGGTGCATAAATGCTAAGGATGAAGCATGTCACATGTGTGTCCCTGACCTTAGCATTCTCAGGAGTGCGGTGTTAGGAGACCAATCTTATCATATGGGAGCCATTGTAGCTCGTAGGTTGCATCATAATAGATGTAATGGAGATTTCTTTGGAGGAATTTATGCAACCCGCTTAGCTAATTTTCTTGAGATAGACGTTCGTGAAGGTGATATGGAGTTGCCTCCTACTTATTTAGATTTTGATTTTATGGTCGCTCATCAGTTTGTTGAGAGGACTGAGTCACCTCTCCAGTATCGACTAATCTTTAACAAACGGCATGTTGTCCGTATTACTCTCCATGCTCCTGCCTTCTTTGATTACCAGGCAAACGGAAGATATACTATTACCAGAGAGGAGGCAGATGAGTACGAGCGAAGAGCGGAGGCAGCCCGACGCCACGCTGCAGCTCAGGAGGCGATAGTCGCTGCATCGCAATACGACCCCAGCTACACCTACGGGTATTAGCCAGGCTATCCCTGGCAATAAACCAACTTAGGCCAAAAGCCTAAGCTTGGGGGAGTACGTATTTCTTACCGACATTACATTTATGTTCACACACACACTCATTGCTAGATGTCGGTGTTCATACTCTTTCACTGTAATATCCATGCTAGTTTATTTTCTTTTTCATGCTTTCTTCTTGTGTGCTTGTTAAACTTTTAAAAAAACAAAAATTTGGTAGTAGTTTACTTTTCCTACTGTAGTAGTAATAATTAAAAAGAAAAAAAACCCAAAAATATTTCCCGTTCTTCTTTTGCTTGTTGGGAGCTTTCCCGTGTAAATAGTTTTTATTTCTTTTCTTTGGGGGTCGGTAGGAGAAGACTAGAATTAAACTGTTGAAGTGGCTCTTATATGCATTATTGTTGATTTAACCAAGAGCCCGTATTGCCTTGTCTTCTCCTGTTTATTGCATGCTCGCAGATTCCAGCTTAGTCCAATGCACGTGCACTCTTATTATTATTCACATCGTTCGGACGTGCAAGTGGAATGGAATTATGATGATATATGATGGACTGACTGAGATGGGAAAAGCTGGTATGAACTCGACCTCTCTTGTTTTTGTAAATATGATGAGTTCATCGTTCTTGATTCAGCTTATTATGAATAAACATGTTTGCAATGACAATTAGAGATCATAGTTACTTGTTTCATGCTTGATTAGCTATGAGTTATAATGGTTTACCTTGTGTGCCAACATGCTATTGAGATGGTTATGATGGGGTGGTATCCTCCTTTGAATGATTTAAGTGACTTGACTTGGCACATGTTCATGCATGTAGTTGAAACAAATCAATATAGCCTTCACGATATTTATGTTCATGGTGGATTATATCCTACTCATGCTTGCATCCAATGTTTATTAATTTTAATGCATGTACATGAATGTTGTCGCTCTCTAGTTGGTCGCTTCCCAGTCTTTTGCTAGCCTTCATTTGTACTATGCGGGAATACTGCTTGTGCATCCAATCCCTTAAACCCCAAAGTTATTCCAGATGAGTCGACTATACCTTCCTATATGCGGCATCTACCTGCCGTTCCAAGTAAATTTGTATGTGCCAAACTCTAAACCTTCAAATAAACATTCTGTTTTGTATGCTTGAATAGCTCATGTATCAACTAGGGCTGCCCTTATCTTCCATGTTAGGCGGGTTATTCTCAAGAGGAGTGGACACAGCTCCTCACTCACGAGAAAATAGCTGGTCACCGGGATGCCCAGTCCCATGCTTTATGCAAACTAAATCAAAATTAATTGCAAACAAAACTCCTCCTGGGACCTGTTGCTAGTTGGAGACACTCGTTGTTTCGAGCAAGTCATGGATTGATACTTGTTGGTGGAGGGGGAGTATAAACTTTACCATTCTGTTTGGGAACCGCCTATAATGTTTGTGACATGGAAGATATCGCCATCTCTTAGTTGTTATGTTGACAATGAAAGTATACCGCCCAAAATATTATTTATCTCTATTTCAAAACCGAGCTCTGGCACCTCTACAAATCCCTGCTTCCCTCTGTGAAGGGTCTATCTATTTACTTTTATGTTGAGTCATCACCCTCTTATTAAAAACACTAGCTAGAGAGCACAGCTGTCATTTGCATTCATTACTGTTAATCAATATTGGGTATGACTATGATTGGATCTCTTTTACCATGAATTACAATGTCTAGTTAGTCCTTGATCTTTAAAGGTGCTCTGCGTTTATGTTTTGCGGTCTCAGAAAGGGCTAGCGAGATACCATCTTGTTATATCATATTATGATTGTTTTGAGAAAGTGTTGTCATCCGAGATTTATTATTATGGCTCGCTAGTTGATTATGCTATTGATATGAGTAATCATGAGACCTAAGAATTATTGCAAATATGGTTAGTTATGATCTTTGCTGAAGACTTGAATGCTGGCTTGATATATTTACAACAACAAGAGCAAATAGAGTTTGTAAAAGTTTTTCTTTCTCTTTCAGTTTGTCAACTGAATTGCTTGAGGACAAGCAAGGGTTTAATCTTGGGGGAGTTGATACGTCTCCGTCGTATCTACTTTTCCAAACACTTTTGCCCTTGTTTTGGACTCTAATTTGCATGATTTGAATGGAACTAACCCGGACTAGCGTTGTTTTCAGGAGAATTGCCATGATGTTGTTTTATGTGCAGAAAACAAAAGTTCTCAGAATGACCTGAAACTCCACGGAATATCTTATAAAAAATAATAAAAAATCCTCGCCAAAGATGAAGACCAGGGGGGCCACACCCTGTCCACAAGGGTGGGGGGCATGCCCCCCTACCTCGTGGGCCCCCTGGAGACCTTTCGACGCCAACTCCAACTCTATATATTTGCTTTCGGGGAGAAAAAAAATAGAGAAGAAGAAATCATCGCGTTTTACGATACGGAGCCGCCGCCAAGCCCTAAAACCTCTCAAGAGGGCCGATCTGGAGTCCGTTAGGGGCTCTGAAGAGGGGGATTCGTCGCCGTCGTCATCATCAACCATCCTCCATCACCAATTTCATGATGCTCACCGCCGTGCATGAGTAATTCCATCGTAGGCTTGCTAGACGGTGATGGGTTGGATGACATTTATCATGTAATCAAGTTAGTTTTGTTAGGGCTTGATCCCTAGTATCCACTATGTTCTGAGATTGATGTTGCTATGACTTTGCTATTCTCAATGCTTGTCACTAGAGCCCGAGTGCCATGATTTCATATCTGAACCTATTATGTTTTCATGAATATACGTGAGTTCTTGATCCTATCTTGCAAGTCTATAGTCACCTACTATGTGTTATGATCCGACAACCCCGAAGTGACAATAATCGGGACCACTCCCGGTGATGACCATAGTTTGAGGAGTTCATGTATTCACTATGTGCTAATGCTTTGTTCCGGTTCTCTATTAAAAGGAGGCCTTAATATCCCTTAGTTTCCAATAGGACCCCGCTGCCATGGGAGGGTAGGACAAAAGATGTCATGCAAGTTCTTTTCCATAAGCACGTATGACTATATTCGGAATACATGCCTACATTACATTGATGAATTGGAGCTAGTTCTATGTCACCCTATGTTATGACTGTTACATGATGAACCGCATCCGGCATAATTATCCATCACCGATCCGATGCCTACGAGCTTTCCATATATTGGTTTACGCTTATTTACTTTCCCGTTGCTATTGTTACAATCATTACAAAATACCAAAAATATTACTTTTGCTTCCTTGACTTTTGCTACCGTTACCACCACTATCATATTACTTTGCTACTAAACACTTTGCCGCAGATACTAAGTTATCCAGGTGTGGTTGAATTGACAACTCAACTGCTAATACTTGAGAATATTCTTTGGCCCCCCTTGTGTCGAATCAATAAATTTGGGTTGAATACTCTACCCTCGAAAACTGTTGCGATCCCCTATACTTGTGGGTTATCAGGGAGCACGTCGGCTGGCATCTCCTGCGCGCGTTTCCTGGTCCCTCTGGATGACGAGGCACCGGCCCCCGACCTGGCGTTGAGGTTGATGGGCATGGGCGCGGGCGTGGAAGGCGCCACCACGCTGACCTCCGTGCGAGCATTCCTCAGAGAGTCAAGAGGCTTGCGGGTAGACGTGGAAGCCAGGAATCAGGTGTGTCGCCGACGCATGGGGCGACTCTGGCGGCACCATCTGAGGAAACACGGACGAGCCGATGCTGGCAGCGGCCATGGCTGCGTCGACAAGCCGGTGCTGGCAGCGGCCACGGCTGCGTTGATGAGCCTGTGCTGGATAGGGTTTAACCCTAGGTAGAGCAGCGCCTCCCTCGTTGTCGCAACCACTCGGGTGTTGGTTTCCTCCTGTTGTGCGGCGGCGGTGAGGGCGGCGACTGCCGCTGCTTCCTCCCTTGCAATTGCCGCGTGCCTCCGACCTTTCCTCTTGGCTGACTGCTGATATGTCTCCAACGTATCTATAATTTTTGATTGCTCCTTGCTATATTATCTACTATTTTGGTAATATTGGGCTTTATTATCCACTTTTATATTATTTTTGGGACTAACCTATTAACCGGAGGCCCAGCCCAAATTTGTTGTTTTATGCCTATTTCAGTGTTTCGAAGAAAAGGAATATCAAACGGAGTCAAAATGGAACGAAATCAACTGGAGAAGTTATTTTCGGAAGAAAACCTATCGGATAGACTTGAACCCTACGTCAGAAGATGAAGGAGGTGCTCATGAGGGTAGGGGGCGCGCCCACCCCCTAGGGCGCGCCCCCTGCCTCGTGCCCCCCCCCCTTCGGTCCACCGACGTACTCCTTTCACCCATATATACCCACGTATCCTAAAACTTCCAGAACAGAGATTAGATCGGGAGTTCCGCCGCCGCAAGCCTCTGTAGCCACCAAAAACCCAACTGGGACCCTGTTCCGGCACCCTACCGGAGGGGGGATCCTTCACCGGTGGCCATCTTCATCATTCCGGCGCTCTCCATGATGAGGAGGGAGTAGTTCACCCTCGGGGCTGAGGGTATGTAGCAGTAGCTATGTGTTTGATCTCTCTCTCTTGTGTTCTTGATTTGGCACGATCTTAATGTATCGCGAGCTTTGCTATTATAGTTGGATCTTATGTTTCTTCTCCCCCTCTTCTCTCTTGTAATGGATTGAATTTTCCCCCTGAAGTAATCTTATCGGATTGAGTCTTTAAAGATTTAAGAACACTTGATGTATGTCTTGCCGTGCGTATCTGTGGTGACAATGGGATATCACGTGATTCACTTGATGTATGTTTTGGTGATCAACTTGCGGGTTCCGCCCATGAACCTATGCATAGGGGTTGGCACTCGTTTTCGTCGTGATTTTCCGGTAGAAACTTTGGGGCACTCTTTGAGGTTCTATGTGTTGGTTGAATAGATGAATCTGAGATTGTGTGATGCATATCGTATAATCATACCCACGGATACTTGAGGTGACATTGCAGTATCTAGGTGACATTAGGGTTTTGGTTGATTTGTGTCTTAAGGTGTTATTCTAGTACGAACTCTAGGGCTGTTTGTGACACTTATAGGAATAGCCCAATGGATTGATTGGAAAGAATAACTTTGAGGTGGTTTCGTACCCTACCATAATCTCTTCGTTCGTTCTCCGCTATTAGTGACTTTGGAGTGACTCTTTGTTGCATGTTGAGGGATAGTTATATGATCCAATTATGTTATTATTGTTGAGGGAACTTATACTATCGAAAGTATGAACCCTAGGCCTTGTTTCCTATCATTGCAATACCGTTTACGCTCACTTTTACCGCTTGTTACCTTGCTGTTTTTATATTTTCAGTTTACAAAAACCTATATCCACCATCCATATTGCACTTGTATCACTATCTCTTCGCCAAACTAGTGCTCCTATACAATTTACCATTGTATTGGGTGTGTTGGGGATACAAGAGACTCTTTGCTATTTGGTTGCAGGGTTGCTTGAGAGAGACCATCTTCATCCTACGCCTCCCACGGACTGATAAACTTTAGGTCGTCCACTTGAGGGAAATTTGCTACTGTCCTACAAACCTGTGCACTTGCAGGCCCAACAACATCTACAAGAAGAAGGTTGTGTAGTAGACATCAAGCTCTTTTCTGGCGCCGTTGCCGGGGAGGTGAGTGCTTGAAGGTATATATTTAGATCTTGCAATTGAATCTTTTTGTTTCTTGTTTTAGCACTAGTTAGTTGATAAAAGAAAATTACAAAAAATGGAATTGAGTTTGTCTCATACGCTTCATCTTTTTAATATCTTTCGTGAGAATGATGGAAAGGAAAATTGTGCCAAAGTGTTAGAAGAAGAATGCTTTAAAATGTTTGGCACTACATCTTTGAATGATGAGCATGATTGCAATGTTGTTAGTATGAACTCCTTGAATATCCATGGTACTAATGATGATTGCACTAGTTATGATGAAAATGTCTCCTATAAACATGTCAATTTTTGTGGAGTGCATTGGGTTTGTAAGTACACACCAAATAGGGAAGATAGATATTCCAAGAGGCATAAGTACTTAGAAACCAAATTGTTGCAAGAAGAGCTAGATGAATGTGCTGAAAGATTCAATATTTCTAGTACCCCTTGTGAACTTTGCAATGAACATGGTCATTTAAAGCTCCAATCTATTTGTTTCATGATCAAGTCATGTCCAAATATTGTGATAATTTGATTACCCTTGAGCATCATAAAGAGATTAGTCTTCTTTTGGGTTATGAAGAAATGAAACGTATAACTGAGGGTATTCCAAAATTTAATCTTGATAAATTTCTTGATTTTGATCTAGAGAAGATTTATATGTATTGTGCGGTGAATTGCATTGAAAATCCTTATATTGCCAATTACATAAATAAAAGAAAACAAATAGAGGATGAAGAGAATACTAATGAAAGGGAAGAGACTTCCCAATATCCTCCTATTACTTCTTATGATGAATCAGGTAACGAGGAGGAGCCTTCTATTCAACCAATCTCATTAATAAGGAGCTCCAAAAACAGGATTGAACCCACACATGATGTGATGAAGAAGAAGAAAAGAAAAAGGAAGAGAGGTAAACAGGTATCTCTCCCAAATAAAGTTGCTCCTATTATTGTTGTGCCTCATGAAAATGATACACTTGATGATGATCTCGTTATGCCTATTGCTTGTTGTGATGATTATGATTGGGAAGATAATGATACTTATTATGATCTTGAAAATCTTTTTGGCACTTGCTTGGAAGAATATAATAATTGCTATACTATTGGTGTTATCCATACTATTAATGATGAGAGTGATTATGCTTATGATATGAAAAGGCCCAAGCTTGGGGAAGCTATGTTTGATGAGGATGACATATTTGAGAATATATTTGCTGCAATTAATGTTTGTCCCAAGCTTGGGGATGCTATGTTTAATAATGGTGATATTTTTAGCCTCCCAAGTTCCGATATGCAGAGTTGTTATGATGATAGCATGCCTTTTACCTATGATGATTATATTTATGAAAGTGGGTTTGGAAGAGTGTCAACTTTAGGAAGTAGTGATTCCACTATTTTGGAGGATGTTGAATCTTATAATATTTATGAAAGTGGATTTGGAGAGGTCATGACTTTACTTAGTAATGATTCCACTATCTTGGAAGAGGTTTCAATCAATTATGATGAGAACAAAGTTGCTACTTATGATGATTATTGTGATAAAACTTATGCTATAAAAAGTAGTGATGACTATATTTATAACTTGTCATGATTATGATTACCCTTTTTCTGAACATTACTCTTTTAATGTGGAAACAATTTATAGTATTCAAGTCTCTTACGATACTCCCACTATTCCGAATGAGAAGAATTTTTCTTATGTGGGGAGTAATAAAATTTCTATGCTAGTAGATCATGAAAAGAATGATTTAGGTGCTGCTTATATTGTTGAACTCATTCATGATGCTACTGAAAATTATTATGAGGGAGGAATATATGCTTGTAGGAATTGCAATAATATCAAGTTTCCTCTCTATGTGCTTAAAGTTTTGAAGTTATGCTTGTTTTACCTTCCTATGCAAGTTGATTCTAGTTCCCATAAGTTATTTGCTCACAAAATCCCTATGCATAGGAAGTGGGTTAGACTTAAATGTGCTAGTCATATTCTTCATGATGCTCTCTTTATGTTTCAATTCTTATCTTTATGCGAGCATCATTGAAATCATAATGCCTAGCTAGGGGCGTTAAACGATAGCGCTTGTTGGGAGGCAACCCAATTTTATTTTAGTTTCTTGCTTTTTGGTTCTGTTTAGGAAATAAATAATCCACTTAGCTTCTGTTTAGATGTGGTCTTGTGTTTTAATTAGTGTTTGTGCCAAGTAGAACCTTTGGGAAGACTTGGGTGAAGTCTTTATGATCATGCTGTAAAAAACAGAAAGTTTAGCGCTCACGAGATTAGCTAAATCATTTTACTGGAGAGTTCTATTTAGTTGATTCTTTTTTCAGATGATTACTAAAAAATTCCACAGGTCCACCAATTTATTTTAGAATTTTTGGAGTTCCAGAAGTTTGCGTTAGTTACAGATTACTACAGATTGTTCTGTTTTTGACAGATTCTGTTTTTCGTGTGTTGTTTGCTTATTTTGATGAATCTATGGTTAGTAAAATAGTTTATAAACCATAGAGAAGTTTGAATACAGTAGGTTTAACTCCAATATAAATAAAGAATGAGTTCATTACAGTACCATGAAGTGGTGTTTTGTTTTCTTTCACTAACGGAGCTCACGAGTTTTCTGTTAAGTTTTGTGTTGTGAAGTTTTCAAGTTTTGGGTAAAGATTCGATGGACTATGGAATAAGGATTGGCAAGATCCTAAGCTTGGGGATGCCCAAGGCACCCCAAGGTAATATTCAAGGATAACCAAGAGCCTAAGCTTGGGGATGCCCCGGGTGGCATCCCCTCTTTCGTCTTCGTTCATCCGTAACTTTACTTGGTGCTATATTTTTTTCACCACATGATATGTGTTTTGCTTGGAGCGTCATTTTATTTTCTTTAGCCTTGCTTGTTGTTTGAATAAAGTACCAAGATCTGAAATTATTAATTGGGAGAGTCTTCATATAGTTGCATAATTATTCGACTACTCATTGATCTTCACTTATATCTTTCGGAGTAGTTTGTTGCTTGCTCTAGTGCTTCACTTATATCTTTTAGAGCATGGTGGTGGTTTTATTTTGAAGAAATAAATGAACTCTCATGCTTCACTTATATTATTTTGAGAGTCTTAAATAGCATGGTAATTTGCTTAATATTAATATGCTTGTTATTCAGGATTTGTGAAACTTTCTCTTGAGTGTGTTGAATACTAAGAGAAGATTGAAGCATGATAATTGTTTTGAGATATGGAGGTGATAATATTAGAGTCATGCTAGTTTAGTAGTTGTGAATTTAAAGAATACTTGTGTTAAAGTTTGTGATTCCCGTAGCATGCACGTATGGTGAACCGTTATGTGATGAAGTCGGAGCATGATTTATTTTTTGATTGTCTTCCTTATGAGTGGCGGTCGGGGACGAGCGATGGTCTTTTCCTACCAATCTATCCCCTAGGAGCATGCGCGTAATACTTTGCTTTGATAACTTCTAGATTTTTGCAATAAGTATATGAGTTCTTTATGACTAATGTTGGGTCCATGGATTATACGTACGCACTTTTCCCATCCTTCCACCATTGCTAGCCTCTCTAATACCGCGCACTTTTCGCCGGTATCATACACCCACCATATACTTTCCTCAAAACAGCCACCATACCTACCTATCATGGCATTTCCATAGCCATTCCGAGATATATTGCCATGCAACTTTCCACCGTTCCGTTTATTATGACACGCTCCATCATTATCATATTCCTTTGCATGATCATGTAGTTGACATCGTATTTGTGGCAAAGCCATCGTTCATAATTCTTTGATGCATGTCACTCATGATTCATTGCATATCCCGGTACACCGCCGGAGGCATTCATATAGAGTCATATTTTGTTCTAAGTATTGAGTTGTAATTGTTGAGTTGTAAGAAAAATAAAAGTGTGATGATCATCATTTTTAGAGCATTGTCCCAAGTGAGGAAAGGATGATGGAGACTGTGATTCCCCCACAAGTCGGGATGAGACTCCGGACGAAAAGAAAAGAAAAAAAGAGGCCATAAAAAAAGAGAGAAAGCCCAAATTAAAAAATTAAAAAAATGAGAGAAAAAGAGAGAGAAGGGACAATGCTACTATCCTTTTACCACACTTGTGCTTCAAAATAGCACCATGATCTTCATGATAGAGAGTCTCCTATGTTATCACTTTCATATACTAGTGGGAATTTTTCATTATAGAACTTGGCTTGTATATTCCAATGATGGGCTTCTTCAAAATGCCATAGGTCTTCGTGAGCAAGCGAGTTGGATGCACACCCACTTAGTTTCTTTTGTTGAGCTTTCATATACTTATAGCTCTAGTGCATCCGTTGCATGGCAATCCCTACTCACTCACATTGATATCTATTGATGGGCATCTCCATAACCCGGTGATATGCCTAGTTGATGTGAGACTATCTTCCCCTCTTTTTGTCTTCCCCACAACCACCATTCTATTCCACATATAGTGTTATATCCATGGCTCATGCTCATGTATTGCGTGAAGATTGAAAAAGTTTCAGAATGTCAAAAGTATGAAACAATTGCTTGGCTTGTCATCAGGGTTGTGCATGATTTAAATACTTTGTGTGGTGAAGATAGAGCATAGCCAGACTATATGATTTTGTAGGGATAACTTTCTTTGGCCATGTTATTTTGAGAAGACATAATTGCTTTGTTAGTATGCTTGAAGTATTATTATTTTTATGTCAATATAAACTTTTGTCTTGAATCTTTCGAATCTGAATATTCATATCACAAGTAAGAAGAATTACATCGAAATTATGCCAACTAGCATTCCACATCAAAAATTATCTTTTTTATCATTTATCTACTCGAGGACGAGCAGGAATTAAGCTCGGGGATGCTTGATACGTCTCCAATGTATCTATAATTTTTGATTGCTCCATGCTATATTATCTACTGTTTTGGGCAATATTGGGCTTTATTATCCACTTTTATATTATTTTTGGGACTAACCTATTAACCGGAGGCCCAGCCCAGATTTGCTGTTTTGTGCCTATTTCAGTGTTTCGAAGAAAAGGAATATCAAACGGAGTCGAAACGGAACGAAATCAACTGGAGAAGTTATTTTTGGAAGAAAACCTACCGGATAGACTTGGACCCTATGTAAGAAGATGAAGGAGGTTCTCACCCCCTGCCTCGTGGCCCCCCCTTCGATCCACCAACGTACTCCTTTCACCCATATATACCCATGTATCCTCAAACTTCCAGAACAGAGATTAGATCGGGAGTTCCGCCGCCGCAAGCCTTTGTAGCCACTAAAAAACCAATCGGGACCCTGTTCTGGCACCCTGCCGGAGGGGGAATCCCTCACCGGTGGCCATCTTCATCATCCCGACGCTCTCCATGACGAGGAGGGAGTAGTTCACCCTCGGGGCTAAGGGTATGTACCAGTAGCTATGTGTTTGATCTCTCTCTCTCTCTCTCGTGTTCTTGATTTGGCACGATCTTGATGTATCGCGAGCTTTGCTATTATAGTTGGATCTTATGTTTCTTCCCCCCCCCCCCCCCCTCTTCTCTCTTGTAATGGATTGAGTTTTCCCCTTGAAGTTATCTTATCGGATTGAGTCTTTAAAGATTTGAGAACACTTGATGTATATCTTGCCGTGCGTATCTGTGGTGACAATGGGATATCACGTGATTCACTTGATGTATGTTTTGGTGATCAACTTGCGGGTTCCGCCCATGAACCTATGCATAGGGGTTGGCACACGTTTTCGTCGTGATTCTCCGGTAGAAACTTTGGGGCACTCTTTGAGGTTCTATGTGTTGGTTGAATAGATGAATCTGAGATTGTGTGATGCATATCGTATAATCATACCCACGGATACTTGAGGTGACATTGCAGTATCTAGGAGACATTAGGGTTTTGGTTGATTTGTGTCTTAAGGTGTTATTCTAGTACGAACTCTAGGGCTGTTTGTGACACTTATAGGAATAGCCCAATGGATTGATTGGAAAGAATAACTTTGAGGTGGTTTCGTACCCTACCATAATCTCTTTGTTCGTTCTCCGCTATTAGTGACTTTGGAGTGACTCTTTGTTGTATGTTGAGGGATAGTTATATGATCCAATTATGTTATTATTGTTGAGGGAACTTATACTAGCGAAAGTATGAACCCTAGGCCTTGTGTCCTATCATTGCAATACCGTTTACGCTCACTTTTACCGCTTGTTACCTTGCTGTTTTTATATTTTCAGTTTACAAAAACCTATATCCACCATCGATACTGCACTTGTATCACCATCTCTTTGCCAAACTAGTGCACATATACAATTTAACATTGTATTGGGTGTGTTGGGGACACAAGAGACTATTTGCTATTTGGTTGCAGGGTTGCTTGAGAGAGACCATCTTCATCCTACGCCTCCCATGGATTGATAAACCTTAGGTCATCCACTTGAGGGAAATTTTCTACTGTCCTACAAACCTGTGCACTTGCAGGCCCAACAACGTCTACAAGAAGAAAGTTGTGTAGTAGACATCAACTGCACGGCCCGTTCCTCGGGCGTCAGCTTCTTCTTCTTCTTGGGTGGTGCGGTGGTCTTGCGGGAGGCACGGGGCTTGCCTTTGCTGGAGGGGCGGAGGTGAGGCCGGCGGCGACATCGAGGGCGTCGTCCATGGCGAGGGGCAGAGAGCGCGCGCGGGGCGGGATGGCTTTTTGGAAAGTGGAGAGAAATGGTGGATGCTTTGCTACCGACTGGCGGGCAGGGGGAGTAGTTGGCGCGCGGTGCGCGCCCGTCTCTAGTCCATGCGACGCAAATCAGGCTCAAAATTGGGCCGTGAATGGGTCGGCATGCGGACGAAAGGCACATGCGTGTCTGTTTGGGTCGGCACGTTGGGCCAACTTTTCTGTCTACCGCGACCCAAATGGACGCGCGCAGACGAAATGAGTCGGCGCGTTGGAGTTGATTTTAAGCGAGCCAAACGCACGCCGAGTCATCGCCCCTCCCTTATCGGAGTCGGGCAAACCAGTCAGGAATGCGTAGTGCTAAGGTCTCATGGGACCAGCACACTAACTAGAACAGCAACCGCCGCCGATGAAGTGACGTGTAGATCTCAAGGGTGCAACATGCAGACACATGAATAAAGACGAACGAAGACCAGAACCACGTGGATCCACTGAAGACAAACACCAATCGAATCTCATGAGATCTGCCGGAGACAAACCTCCACACGCCCTCCGATGATGCTAAAAGTACCATCGGATAGGTGCTAGGCAGGGAAAATGTTATTCCATCTTTAGAAAGTCGCCGTCACCTCGTCTCTGTAAGCAGGACATTGCTTCTCCTCTCACATTAGATCATGTGACAAATTAGTCAGTTGGTCATACGCAGCCTCTTCATGTGTGGCATGAAGCCTGCCTGAAGCAACTTCCGATGAGGCTTCAACATTTAACTCGCGTTGGGAAATATAAAAGCTCTATACGTGCTCCAATAAGAGAGACTTCCCGTGGAGCATTTTGGTCCCTTCGGATTCCACGCAACCATTAAACGCTGCCGTTGTTGGCGCCAACTCCTCACAGCGCCGCTTCTTCTTCCTCAAGTTGCCTCACACAACTCTCTCGAGGCCTCTCTCTTCTTTCTAGAACAAACATACGGTGAGAAGACTCAACACACACTCACGCACGCCTACACCAAGGAAGAGGAACAGCTTTGCCACCAACACTTCCTTGGTTACCACCGTGGTTACATGTTTTTCGTCAGCCCTCTCAGCCTTACTTTTCTCATTCATTGGCTGAACTTATATATACACAGAGAGCTAACCATCACGCATCACTCGGCAGCCACATCTGGCCACTAACTTCAAGTCTCTAGGCACTACTCATGCCCACTACCTCCACGCATGCACTCACACCGGCCATCACACTTGACTCGGCCAACACTTGCACATGCACTAACTAGCTAATGCACTAAACTTGGTACCAACGGCTAACCTGGTCTTCCTCTCCTAGAATCACTCTAGCGACCCGGCCACTAATTAACCCAAGCAAACTACATGCACCTGTGACTATCGGACTATCCGGCTCAACCGGCTCGACGTATAGCTTGTCATGCTTCAACACTGTCACACCATGCCACTTCTCATGGCATTGCCGTATCACACGGCACCGTCGGCATCTCGTCGCTCTCGCCGCATCGCACGGCCCCGCGGCATCTCGCCTCCTTCGTGCGCACAACTGAAGCTTTGCCCTGACAAGCTACTCCCTAAGCTACATACCAAACGACAAAACAAAACATAATACATCATGACAAGATTATTTCTAACAGCCGTTACCAATACTGGGCTATCGAGGATATTTAAAGGATCGTGTATCCAACAACTCAACTCATCTTCTTCCTGCTCACCACAGTTCCTCAGAAGTTAAAAGTTCCACCTTAACCCTAGTTCCCAACGAGCATGTCCTCATCGTTCATGTCAAGCGATGGCGGACCAACCGTCGCCGTGAAGCTGTTCATCGACAAAGAGAAGAGAAAGGTGCTGTTTGCAGAATCCAACAAGGACTTCGTCGACGTCCTCTTCAGCTTCCTCACCCTGCCTCTCGGCACCATCGTCTGTGTATTCGACAAGCAGTCGCAGGTAGGATGCCTCGACGAGCTGTACAAGAGCGTGGAGGTTCTCGGCCCGGACCACTTCCAGACCAAGGTGTGCAAGGCCATGCTTCTAAGCCCCCTCAATGCTGCAGCAATCCGTTGCAATCGGCTTAAAGTGAAAGTTGTCGATAAAAACCCAATGTATCGCTGCAAAATACTAGCTGCGGACATTCAACATTCAGCTCTGTCCCTGATGCTATTTGAAGTTGTGGACATGTTGTTTGTTAGATGTGTATAGTTCATTGTGTACATCCCCATCATATAAGGGGCTTTTCTGCACTTTGCCACACATGTATATGTACTGACCTTTAGCTCTCAGTAAAGGTTCAATTGCTATTCATCCAACATGGTATCAGATGTTAGGTTCCTCCCGCACGCTGCAACTCTGTGCTGGATCTTCTCCCCCGATTCGCTCCGGCCTGCTCTCTGCCCGATTCCAGCCACTCCTGACCCGAGCTATGCCTGGTCCTCCTCGCCGCGGATCCGCCGGGGATTGCTTGTCCAGAGCTCAGTCTTCCCGTCCAGCCTGGTCCAGCTCGTCGTGGGCTCTGCCTGGTTCTCCTCGCCGCGGCTCTGCCGGGGCTTCCTTGTCCCGTGCCTGGCCTCCCCGTCCACACCCGTTCCTCCTCGTCCACCCCTCGCTCCGGATCCGCCCAGGACTCAGTCGTCCCGTGTTCAGTCGGGATCGGGATCCGCCCCGGCCTCGATCTGGTGCCTCTGCGGGTTGCGGGGGGCGTTGACTCCCCTTCGAGCGCTGCTGCTTCCCCGAGCCGGTCGTGTGCGGGGCTTCTGTCGCCTCCCGTTCGGGCCCCCATCGATCTGAATCCTGTTCAGGCCCCTCGCTCCGGACACAGTTCGGGTGTTCTGTGTTCATCCAAAAAAAAGAGAGAGAGAAAAGAAGAGTGACTCCCTCATGTCCTCTTCAGGCTATGTCATTGTTCCTCGGTGCTTGGTGATCTTCGATGGCACCAACTATGCCTAGTTTGTGGGGTTCATTCACATGCGCGGTCTCCTGCTGTGGGGTGTTCTCTCTAGTGAGGTACCATGTCCGCCCTGCCCTGTTACTCCGGTGGCTCCTGTTCCGCCGGTCCCGCCGGTGCTTGCTGCTGACGCTTCTCAGGCTGATCGGGATGCAGCCAAGGCCCTTGATGATGCGGCAGTTGATGCCTATGATCAGCAGGTATCCGCATATTCTAATGCCCTTTCTGTCTACCGGGATGATCTCTCTGCTTACACTCAGTGGTGCAATGATGATGCTCGAGCTGTTGCTGTTCTCACTGCGAGTGTCCTCCCTCAGTTTGCTTACAAGTTCATGGGCCTCGGCACTGTTGCAACGATGTGGTCCTATCTTTGTCAGCGCTATCATCCCTCTGGTGATGCTCTTTACCTCTCTGTGGTGCGTCAGGAGCATGCCCTTCAGCAGGGCGATTTGTCTATTGATGAGTTCTATTCCCAGTACTCCGCCATCTGGCATCAGCTTGACTCACTGCGGACAGTTGTTTGTGGCACTTGCCGCTGCTATCAGACTACTCAGTCTGACTTGGAGTTTCAGCGGGTCCATGAGTTCTTATCTCGTCTTCGGTCTGAGTTTGAGCCTCGCCGTGCTCACTTGCTTGCTCGTGGTCGTGTTCCTATCTTAGAGATACTTGTTGAGCTTCGTGCTGAGGAGACCCGCCTTCGCTCTGCTGGGTTGCTTCTGGTTCCGTCAGTATTGGCCGCCCGGGCTCCTGTGTCGTCTGCTCGCCTCACTGCTCCGCCGCTCCTACCTACTCCTCCAGGGGGGTGAGCCGTCCTCCTTATGCTGCGAAGGGCATGTCGCGTCGTGACACCGTCTGTGGTTACTGCTCCCGGCTAGATCACCCAGAGTCTGATTGTCGCCAGAAGAAGCGAGATCAGAGGCGCTCCTCCTCCAGTGAGACTCCCGTGTCTTCCTCGACTCCGTCACTCACTGACCAGGACATTGTTCGTCTCAAGCGCCTTCTTGCTTCCTCAGGCTCCTCGTCGACTGCTGCTTCTATGGCTGCATCCTCTTCCTCACCACCACCGGCATCTACACAGTCAGGTACATCTTCGTGGGTTCTGGATTCTGGAGCCTCCTTTCATATGTCTTCTAATTCTTCCGTGTTGTCCTCTCTCCGACCTCTTGATTCGCCTGTTAATGTTCTTACTGCTGATGGCACATCTCTTCCTGTTGCTAGTCGTGGTATTCTTTCCACTCCATCTTTTTCTATTCCGAGTGTTTCTCATGTTCCTTGACTTACCATGAATCTTTTTTTCGCTGCCCAACTTACTGATTCTGGTTGTCGTGTCATTCTTGATACAGACTCTTGCTCCATTCAGGATCGTCGCACCAAGGCTCTGGTTGGTGCTTGCCCCCGGCGCCGTGAGTCAGAGGGCCTTTGGGAGGTTGACTGGCTTTGTGTTCCTTCCGCTGCCACCATTTCTGCCAGCTCTCATGCTCTTTCTGCATCTTCGTCTACGTCCTTCCAGCAGTGGCATCATCGACTTGGTCACATCTTTGGCTCTCGCTTGTCTTCTTTAGTCCGTCAGGGCCTCTTAGGGTCTGTATCTGGAGATGTCTCCTTACATTGTAATGGTTGCAAACTTGGCAAACAGACTCAGTTACCTTATCCTACTAGTGAGTTTGTATCTCAGCGTCCTTTTGACTTAGTTCATTCTGATATCTGGGGTCCGGCTCCCTTTGATTCGAAAGGTGGTCATCGCTATTATGTTATGTTTATTGATGATTTCTCTCGCTACACTTGGCTCTACTTCATGAAATCTCGTAGCGAGGTTGTCCCTATATACAAACGTTTGCTGCCATGGTTCACACCCAGTTTGCCATGCCCATTCACACTTTTCGTGCTAACTCTGCTGGAGAGTATATCTCTCAACTGTTGCGTGGTTTTATCGTGGAACAGGGTACTCTTGCCCAGTTCTCTTGTCCTGGTGCTCATGCTCAGAATGGCATTGCCGAACGAAAAGCATCGTCATTTGCTTGAGACGGCTCGTGCGCTCATGATTGCTGCTTCCCTCCCGCCCCATTTTTGGGCTGAGGCTATTTCCGCATCCACCTATCTCATCAACATTCATCCATTGTCTGCTCTGCAGGGAGGTATCCTTATGGAGTGTCTCACTGGTCGCTCTCCTGACTACTCAGCTCTTCGTATGTTTGGATGCGTGTGCTATGTTCTTCTTGCCCCCCGAGAACACACCAAACTAATTGCTCAGTCTGTTGAGTGTGTTTTCCTTGGCTACAGTGAGCACAAGGGATATCGATGCTGGGATCATGTGGGTCATCGCTTGCGCATCTCGCGTGATGTGACTTTTGACGAGTCTCGTTCTTACTACACACGTTCTTCTTCCTCGAGTTTCTCTGTGGACGACCTTTCTTTCCTTCTCCTTCCTGATACACCCTGCTATGTGCCTCATGTGTCAACTCTTCCTCCGGCACCTCTCATTCCTTCTCATTCCCCACCGACCCCGTCTTCTTCATCCTCCTCCTCCACCTCTCCACCATTATCTCCCGTCCGTCCCCCTCTCTCACCTTTTCCTCTCCACTATACTCGCCGTTCTCGTACTGAGGATGTCTCCTCTGACGAGCCTTCCACCACTGGTGAACCTCCCCCGGTTCACAACCTCTGTGCTCGGCCTCGCCCCCCGCCTAATCGCTACTCCCCTGAACGGTATGGTCTCTCTGTTATTGCTGAGCCCACTTCCTATCGTACTGCCATGACTCAGCCTGAATGGCAACTTGCAATGGCCGAAGAGCTTGCTGCTCTTGAGCGCTCTGGCACATGGAATCTGGTTCCCCTTCCTTCTGGTGTTCGCCCCATCACCTGCAAGTGGGTCTACAAGATTAAGACTCGCTCCGATGGTTCTCTTGGGCGCTACAAAGCTCGTCTTGTGGCATGTGGTTTTCAGCAGGAGCAGGGGCGTGATTATGATGAGACATTCGCTCATGTGGCCCACATGACCACTGTCCGCACTCTTCTTGCCATGGCTTCTGTTCGTCAGCGGTCCATCTCTCAACTTGATGTTCACAACGCCTTTCTCAATGGCGAGTTGCGTGAGGAGGTTTATATGCAGCCACCACCGGGGTACTATGCTCCTGATGGTATGGTCTGTAGACTTCGCCGCTCCCTCTATGGTCTCAAACAGGCCCCTCGGCCTGGTTTGCACGCTTCGCCTCTGTGGTGACTGCCGCTGGTTTCTTGCCCAGTCATCATGAACCCGCGTTGTTTGTTCACACGTCTCCTCGTGGTCGGACTCTTCTCCGTCTCTATGTTGATGATATGATCATCACTGGTGACGACTCTGAGTATATTGCCTTTGTTAAGGCTCGCCTTCGAGACCAGTTCCTCATGACTGATCTTGGTCCTCTTTGCTATTTTCTTGGGATTGAGATCTCCTCGACCCCTGATGGCTTCTACATCTCCCAAGAAAAATATATTCAGGATTTTCTTGCTCGTGCTGCTCTAGGTGATGAGCGCACAGTTGTGACTCCTATGGAGCTCAACGTTCAGCTTCGTGCCTCTGATGGTGACCCTCTTCCTAATCCCACTCGCTATCGTCACCTCATTGGCACTCTTGTCTATCTTGCTGTTACGCGTCCTGACATCTCCTATCCTGTCCACATCCTGAGTCAGTTTGTTTCAGCCCCCACCTCTGTCCACTATAGTCACCTCCTCCGTGTTCTACGATATCTTCGTGGCACGATCTCTCAGCGTCTTTTCTTTCCCTGCTCCAGCTCTCTTGAGCCCCAGGCCTACTCTGATGCTACCTGGGCTAGTGATCCCTCTGACCGACGCTCGTTGTCTGCTTACTGTGTCTTTCTTGGTGGCTCTCTTATTGCCTGGAAGACAAAGAAGCAGACTGTCCTTGCTCGCTCGAGTACAGAGGCTGAGTTGCGAGCCATGGCTATGTTGACGGCTGAGGTGATCTGGTTATGGTGGTTACTTGAGGATTTTGGTGTGTCTGCTACTACCTCAACTCCTCTCCTGTCCGACAGTACTGATGCTATCAGTATTGCACGTGACCCGGTGAAGCATGAGCTCACCAAGCACATCGGTGTGGATGCCCACTTTGTGCATGCTGATGTGCAGGATCAGACTCTCGCTCTTCACTATGTGCCCTCTGAGTTACAGTTGGCTGACTTCTTCACAAAGGCACAGACTCGAGCGCAGCATGGATTTTTCCTCTCCAAACTCAGTGTTGTTGATCCACCATGAGTTTGAGGGGGGTGTTAGATGTGTATAGTTCATTGTGTACATCCCCATCATATAAGGGGCTTTTCTGCACTTTGCCACACCTGTATATGTACTGGCCTTTGGCCCTCAGTAAAGGTTCAGTTGTTATTCATCCAACATTGTTGAGTACATCAGGGAATGGAGGAACAAGAAATGTTATCCTCCTGTTGCTGCAGACAAGGAGGATGTAGTTTTTATCATTGGCGTCGCGAAGTTCATCGTAACGGATGATCTCCAAGTTGCTCCTGCCTCCACAAGAGTAATGTTTTCCCTGATTGAAAAATACGGTATACCGGAAAAAGTGAACATTCAGGAGAAGGTGCTCCAGCTCAATTCTGCGAAGGTCTGTCTCTCACTCTCCCGGCCCGTGAACATGAATTTACCAAATAGTTTTTTTACAAGGAAACTGCTAAATTACGCTAGTCAATAATAACATCTATTGCATTTCTTTCAGATGATTGGTTTATTCAGGAGAGCGCTGCTGACGAAGCAAGTCTTAACCGGACTTTATTTTGATGTTGCTATCCCACCGAATGTGTTATGGCGCTGCTAGAAGGAGGGCACGAGAGGGCCGGCCGGGGGCCTTTTTTGCCCACGGTCGGGCAAGAGGGAAGGGATTTCCTTCTTAATTCTTACTTGATTAGATTGATACATCTCCTCTCTTTATAGAGAGGTTTACTTGACTCCCAAGCAAGGCTTACTTGACCCCTAAGCAAGCGACCCTTATCTCTAATTAACCCTAAGACTAATGGGTCCATTAGGCCCATTACGTACTTTAACACTACACCCCATCTGAACATGCAGCTTGTCCTCGAGCTATAGCCTAATCAACTTAATTATAACCATGACTCGACGCAACAAAAACCTAACACCTAAAAACAAGCCTTTTACATCTCGGCTTGTTTTATTATTCTCAACCTGAAATGGACTAGGACGCTTTATTTTGGACCCCTTAACAAAAAGTGGACAACATCCGCACGTCGGACGTGCACGTGTACAACCACCTGGATCTCATGGACACCACCTGGACAAAAGGAGTGCATGTGTATGACCACCTAGAAGTGGTCGCAAGAGTGACCAGCAGAGGCGCCCTCGCGGCGGCCGGTGGCGGAATGAAGTGGTGCTACGCAGTGCGCTGTTGTCGGTGACACCATGCCTTCTCCCTGCCGGACGGCTGTTGGTATGCACCGCACAGGGAAGAGTGGAGGGCTTGCGATGGAGAATGACGAGGAGGGGTGCGCCCCCCCCCCCCCCCCCAACTGCCGATGTCACAGACTTTGTTGCCCGCGGGGAAAACAGCATGCCCACCGCCCGTGGGGGAAACCGCATGCCCAAGATCCCCGACGCAATGGATGAGATCGAGGTTCTTTGCGCAGCGAAGGGCAACTTGGAGGAGCGGTAGCTGCGGACCACACATCTCCCGCACACGCCGACGTGCTAGGAGGCCGCGCGCAGCGGCCTGCAGCCTCACCGTTGCCGACACGTGGCGGGTAGTGATCCAAGACGAAAACGGTGACGGCGACGGCGGGGACTGGACTTGGTGAAGTGGGACTCCCACCAGTCCGGTCGATGCGGGACCGGAGCTGACCGGCGGTGGCTGCTGCGGTGGCGCACCGGGCAGCTGCTGCGGCGGAGCGCCGGGCGCGGCGGAGGCCGCCAGGAGCGGCGGCTGCCACTGTAGCCAGGGCTAGGCGGTGGTGGCGATGGATGGCAGCTGCAGCGGCTGCTGCAGTGACCCGGCGAGCGCGGCGAAGGCCGCCTGGTGCGGCGGCTGCCACGGCAGCCATAGCGGTGAGGGGGCGGCGATGGGCGCTGGAGGCGCGGCGGGAACCGGCGCCGGCCACTGTGGGGCGACGGCAGGCGGCAGCTGCTGCTGGGGCTGCAGCGTCCCAGCGAACGCCGCGGAGGCCCCTGGATGCGGCGAGTACCACAGCAGGGCCAGCGGCAGGGGAGGCGGCGGCCCATAGGGGCTGGCCAGGTACAGCCGGATCCCTTGGACGGCTGTGACGAGGTCGTTGAGGACCCAGGTGATCTCCTTCGGGGTGTAGGCGGTGGCCGGTGGTGCGGTGGAGGGCGCTGGCATATGGGCTGTGGTGGCGCCGGAGGATGCGACCAGCGGCGCGGACGGGGCGGCGCGGTGTAGATGGCCAGCGGCGTGGTGGTGACGGTCGGCAGCGGAAACGACGGAGTGGGCGGCGGCGAAGACATGATCGGAACTGAGCTACCTGATACCAAATTGTTATGGCGCTGCTAGAAGGAGGGCGCGAGAGGACCGGCCGGGGGCCTTTTTTGCCCACGGCCGGGCAAGAGGGAAGGGATTTCCTTCTTAATTCTTGCTTGATTAGATTGATACATCTCCTCTTTTTGTATAAAGAGGTTTACTTGACTCCCAAGCAAGGCTTACTTGACCTCTAAACAAGCGACCCTTATTAATAATTAATCCTAAGACTAATGGGCCCATTAGGCCCATTACGTACTCTAACAGAATGCTACAGACATGTGTGTGCTCCGTGACAATATGTTTGCAAAACAGGCACTTGAGACTGATCCCAAATTCAAAGCCATCAAGATAAGGCTTGTTCATGCAAAGGATGATTCAGTGCTGTATGCTGAAGTTGGGCAAGATTTTGTTGAGCTTGTCTTTGGAATCCTCAGCACTCCACTTGGAACCATCCTCAAGACTTTCACCGAGTTACCTCGGATCGGATGTATTGGTAGCATCTACAAGAGTGTAGCTGCAAGTGTGAAGCAGGAATGTCAAGGCTTACTCCTGTCCCCAAATCTAGCGCCCTTCTTTGGGTGCAGTGGTAATGTGCTGCAAGTAGAAGAGTTAGTTCGTCGATGCCTTTGGATCGGATCCACTTGCTATATTGAGCTAAATCCCAGATCCACTAGTGATGGAGCCTATATCAAGGGTGGGCCCATGAACTTCATGGTGACCGACGACCTCCAGATCCGCCCATTCTGCTTGATCAACACCCTCGAGTTCCTGCGCGCATCCAAGGTTCCCAAGGACAAGCTTGTGGAGAAAGAAGTCACGCTCAACAAAACCCAGGTAATTACTTGCCAATAAACAGCATCATCAGAACTTACCACCGTTTTCTATTTTCTCATTGGTTTTCCTTTTCTTATCGCCGCTACAGGTTCTGAAGCTTGTGGGAGCTGCATTTGGGACGAGCAAAGCACTCAGCAGCTTGCTCATGCCTTCCAAGAAGTAGCGGGCGTTACCTCAGGCGGCCGGGCCATGGCATCCACTGGTCGATGTGAAGCCCGGAGATGCGGAAATATTACTAGAAGTTTCCTTTATTCATGTTTTACCTTAGTTTGTTGCAAAACTGATTCTTTACTTTGCTGCCCTCCATTGAGCATCATGCCGGAGGCAAAGATGTCCTACTCATCTATCGAGCTTGAAATGGATTTAAATATTTAATCATCCTTTTTGATATTAGACCGCGTATAGATCAGAAAACTAGTCACCAATAAACTAGTGCTTGCAAATTACTCCTGAGGTGGCTAGTCACAACTCATAAGTAGCGCCAGCTGAGGTACAGCTTCCGTTGAATCTACTGCTTGCGTGGCCTGCTGTCCGCAGCGTAGTTTCCTTCCCAAAAGCTCAAGAATGCCTTGACAACCTGTATAAAAAAAATTAGAGTTAGTAAATGCGAATTAAAGGGGTATGAAATTTTAAATCCATCCCATTATTTAGAGGCATAAAAAGTGACGAGCGGTTAAGATGTACTAATCACTAAAAACAATTCCCACCCATCCCTTGCTAATGGTGAGGGTTGGACTCTCAACTCTCATGCCTAAACTACTCATTGTGGGAGTAACATAGGTTGTAGTACCATGCAGTGGCACAGAGGCAAAAAGGATGATATTACAAGTAAATAAAGAAAGAGAAAAATGGAATAATATTATGTTACCATCACATAGCGCTTCCCAGATAAGAATTGATTGACTAGACATGGTTTAGCAATAGATTTATTCAGATTTATGAGTTGGGGTTGCCCTACGATCGCTCCGGTCAATCCTTGGAAGAGATATAATTAGCACATCAGGGAGAATCAGAGAAGGTATGACTCTCATGCCATATGCTGCATTTTCGCCATGATAGATTGACAAATTTTAGACAGAGATCAATATTGCATCTTTGATGTTGCAATAGATGCAGCACAATTTACAGATAGATATCATTCAGATTTATGAGTTCGGGGTTATAATTCGATGCATATATTAAGAGGCCCCATGTTCTAGTTTCGCTCCGGGACCCTGAAATTTGAGGACCGGCCTTGACAGCACCTCAAATCAAATCTGCTTGCCAACCTGCCTCTTCATTGTTCAGAACAATTGTGATTATCAACGTGCAGCTGGCTGGCAGATGCAGTGCATGAACATATATACTCCCTCCATCCGAAAATACTTGTCGGAGAAATAAACGTATCTAGACATATTTTAGATCTAGATACATCCATTTTCATACATTTCTCCGACAAGTAATTCTGGACGGAGGGAGTATATGACTGGAGAAAAAACTCTGAGCTGCCTTGCCAGTTCATCTAGTGTCCCTAATTGTTGTGCAGACAAACTAATCCTAAGTGACCACTCAACTCCATGCAGCACATTGAAATGATCAGCAGAGGCAAAAGTGCTTACAGCAAACTTGACGCTAGTCACCAACAAGGGACAAGACAAACCAAATTGGTTGCAGCAGCTTGAAACTGAAGCAATCACAGGCCAATACAAGTGCAGCTGTCTGTTAGCTTGGTTGCAGTTTGGAATAAATCATTGTAATCACTCACCTCTTCTGTTCAGCTCTGAAATTTAAACTGTTTAATAATCCAGAAACCTCACAAGGCCATAATTGTTCATAACAAATCACCATAGCATAAAATCAAGTATGAGCAAGCCCTGACGACTAGCTTCAAAAGCAACGGAGCTAAAATGGCTACCCTTGTTTCTTGTGTTGAAAAATGCAAGTGAACCCACCCAAGGTACTAGATCAGTTATCATATCTACTATGGTCATGGGATGCAAGGCGTGAACCACACCGGCCGCGGCCTGGTCCAGCGCCGCTCGAGGCCCTCCACCTTCTCCGCCCTGCCGTCCTTGAGGCTGAACACCCTGACAAGGTCGGCAGCGTAGTCGTTGGCATACCCTTCGCTGGCGTAGTAGACACATCCGGCCTTGAGCTCTGGGTGCTCCCTTGCCGGCACACAGAGCGAGCTCTTCCCCCCGACGAACAGCGCGGCATCGCCAATGTTGTCTGTCTCCCTCCACTTCTCACCGCTGGTGTCGAGGACCTGCACCTTGAAGGACGGCAATGCCCGATAACTGTGTGTGGCCTCCTTGACCACCACCGTCAGCCGCCTTCCCAGCGCCACCACGATGTACCTGCGGTGATCCAAATCGAGCGGCAGCAGGAGCCTTGGCGCGACCACCATGCTTCTGAACACCCCGGCAACATGGGTGTCGTGCTCCCAGGCCTCCACTTGGCCGGAGTATGTGATCAAGTAGAACCTTCCTTCATGGTGGATGGCGTCCTCGATGCCGTCGGTTGAGGGCGTCGTCCCGCACACCGTCTTGGCGAGGTCGACGCCGTCACGCGCCAGCCGCCATGCGCGTGATCATCATGGCGGCGGGGCACGGCGGGGAGTTGGAGAGGACGACCTTGGGGCAGAAGGAGCGCATGTGCTTGGCACACATGTCGTGGGCACTGATCCTATGCGTCCAGTCGGACGGGCGGTAGTCGTACTCGTAGATGGGGTGCGGTGGGCGAAAATATATAATAGAACACCTGCACCCATGTCCTCATTATCTAGCCATTCATTCTGCGTTTTGCGGTTCGTGCAAACACATTTCTCTTTTTTGTTTCTCTCGCCTAAAACATATTTTGAAGTTCAAACCTTTGCAGCGTGGCAAAGCTTTCTATCTAGAATCTTGGATAAATCTTTCAGATTGTTTGGTCAAAAATAAATATACAAAAAATGTTTTTTTAGATTAAAAAACATTTTTTGTATATTATTCAGATTGTTTGGTAAAAATAAATATATTAAAAAAACATTTTTTGTATAAATAAAAACATTTTTTGTATATTTATTTTTGACCAAACAATCTGAAAGATTTATCCTAGATTCTAGATAGAAACTTTTGCCACGCTGCAAAGGTTTGAACTTTAAAACATGTTTTATGCGAGAGAAATAAAAAAGAGAAAATTTCAGATAGAAAGTTAGTTGTGTTGCACAGATCTTAAAGCAATATTGAACAGTTAGGATAGCTGGGCCCGGGCGCAGATGTTCTAAAAATCCACGTCCGTGGGCGGTGGGGCTTTAACGAAGTGCTTCAGGTCGAGCACGAATTGTCCATATTGCTCTTGCTCGACGAGGCAGGGCATGGTGGTGATGGCAGGGAGCGTGCGCTGCTCGCCGGTGACCGGGTTGACGAGGCGCATCCGGGCCTGGTCGTCGCCGGTGACGAGACAGCCATCAGAGGAGGAGCCTAGGACAACGTGGTGACGCAGTGCTGGTTCGGGGACGCCCACGGTGGTGGTGCAGCGATCGGAGAGGGAGAAGAGCGTGGCGGTCTCCGGGGTGCGGCCGCGGAGGAGGAGCCACGGTGCCTCCGGCTTGAACGCGCCGCGCCAGGCATGGAAGACGGCGGCGAAGGCGAGGCGGTCGAGGAGGCTCAGGCGGCCGTGGATGTTGGCAAGTATATTCACCGGAAGGCTGGCAACGTCGGCGTCGGCCTTCTTTCGACATCGTTTTAGCCTCATCGCACGTGGCCTGGTTGTTGATAAAACGCCCAAGGTTTGCTCTGCAGTTGACAGATAAAATGCCACATCTCAGCGGAAAATGCGAACAGCGGCCGCGCACCAGGCAGGCCGCTATCCAGGCCGTCACACCCTCATGTGGATCCGCGCTTCCAGTGTATATATCACGTATTTGATTTTTTTTTTCTTGGCCCGTATTGAAGCAGTCAGGACCCACCCACATGCAAAAGCCCATAGGGCTCTGACTCGAAGCTGACATGTAGGAGCAGCATGCTGGCGTCGGAGACATGTTCGACCTTGCGGGCCGAGCCCTGTACGCGTGCATGCATGCTGTGGAGCGACGTTGCACAGGGACGACCACAAGTTCTCACAGGTGTCGACGTGGATCACTCCCGTCCAGGTCCAGCGAACAGGCACGTTGGTTCGCAGTAATTATCAAGGATTAAGCATGCTCAACTTCTTCGATTGTTGTTTTTATTGCCAGCTTTCACCATGGATTACAACATGATTAACATCTTTTTTTTTGTTTACAATACACTACCACCAGACTGGCACGTGATTTGTTATCTTAAGAATTTTTATAATTCTGAAACATGTGTTGGTTTAGGCCCATCAAGGTTATAAGTCCACCACAACCCACGCTGACACATATTAACCATTAATTAGCATTAGCGAGTTTAGGTTTTCCACGTGACGCCCACTGCTGTGTGTCGCTTTTCGCCGCGCAGCGTGGTTCTCTTTCTACAGTCAAGTCACGTCTTGGAATTAACTACGCCTTCACATCACCCACCCCCTGTTGTCATCTACCTCCGCCCTCCTCACTTAGCTCCAAATGGTTGTAAGCTATGCTTCTTTATTAACAAAATGTGTCACGGTTAGATTTTTTGTGCTGAAACGTGATTCATTTGTTAATGAGTTTTTTCAGTTTGACACGCTATAGAAAATCCAGCCAATCGGTGTTTTTGAGCCTAACAAATCATGTTTATAGGAGAAACACATGTATTTACAATTGGTAGCTTGCACTTAAGATGCCTCAGCGGCAGCACCATGCTAATTGCACGTTGTGCATTTCGGTTTACGCACGTGCACAACAGCACCGCTCGGTTAAAACAGAATAGAATTGCAAGCCGGTGCACTTTACGAAATTGAGATCGGTCGTAGTCAAAGTTTTTAAAATTACTAGCAAATTAACCAGCATGCATAGTGAGGGTTTCACAGGCACCAATCTTTTTTTTTTGAAACAGAGACAGGCACCAATCTTTATGTTAGTGAATGCCCATAATAAAGTACGTAAACAAAGTAGTTCAAAGACGACAATATGTTCTATAATTAACATGGGTTTAACAGTACTGTACCGTGGTTACAACAGTCAGTTTTGATTTACTCGTGGCCGAGCGCTGGTCAGTAGTATTGGTGTTTTGTCTAAGTACTACAAGCCAACCATCATTGTTAGACTAATCAACCACACCTCCAAGATGATCATTAATTGTTGCTGAAGAACACAACCGGTCACTCATCAGTTTCTCGTTTGCCTATGCCGCGGGGATACATTTGCAATGGAGGGAACTGCCTGAGCACTCTCTGAGCCCATGCCGCTCACTGCTTCTTGCATTTAATGCTTATTGCATCATTCAGGAACACCTGCACGTCACAGGGGAGGCTCCAGGGCATGTGCTGTCACTTCACTAGACCTCGTCACTAAGCTATGCATCACATTACACACCTGAACCTGTGCAAAGCAAACTATGCAGTGCATGTAAAGCAAACGCACCAACAGTTATGGTATCAATCTAAGAAAATCTATCAACAACAAAACTGTAGGTGATAGGAAGCACAATTTTACAAAGACCGACACATTTGTCTCCATGGAGCTAGCAGTACTCCACGCATGCCAACTCAGATCAAGCCAAATGCATATATTAAGTTGAGGACCAACAAGTCCACGCAAGATTCAAGACTGATGGGAATGCAGCACTTCTGAATTCAAGTTTAAGAAAATAGAAAGTTTTAAAGAAATAAAACACAATCCATCCAAATAAGAGTCACAACACGCAATCTACGTACGTGGAAAACAATGACTGCAACTAATTATATTAGCCACCAAACAAGCATTTGCTGAGCTACAACAAATCCACACGACAGAGATTGTTGAGCTAGGACAAATCCACACACACCACCGTTGACAGTTCACCACAATAGTACAGAACAACATTTAGGGATCCACAACTGGCCCATCACTCTTCTCTGGATATGCCTCTAGAGCAGTTGGGATCTCCCTCTCCTTCGTATCCTAATCCTGCAATATTTGTAGAACTATGGTGTGAATCCAAGTGAAAGGAAATAACCGTGCTGCAAGATATGGAATCCTAAATAACACCAGATCGCATGCATCAGATCCTACAGCAAGGGTCATACTCATACATTCTCATCCTAACAAAGGCAAATCCATGACCAAGTGTCCCAGTTTGAACAAATTAATATTAAGTACTCCCTCCGTTCGGATTACTTGTCGCAAAAATGGATGTATCTAATATTTTAGTTCTAGATACATCCATTTCCGAGACAAGTAATTCCGAACGGAGGGAGTAGTACACATCAAAGCTAATATTTTTCTCCCACTGATATAAAAGAGAATTCACCCCCAGTCCCAAAATATCCTCCAATGGATCTTAATCAAGTTACAAGGGAACTACAATTTCCAGTCTTAAGAGAGACAAGACGACAAATTAAAATCTCAGGAAACATACACTAGTTTGGCTAACCATTGACTGTCTCCCAAAACCAAAATGCAGGCTAGCATTCACCTGGTAATCTGCATTCCTAGATGGCAACTTCCGCATCTGCACTACGACTAAAATCCAATTGGCATCACCTTGGGACATGATTAAAATCACACTAACACTAAATAGAAATTGAATAACAACCTGGTGAACAATATGTTCAGAAAGTTCAGTCCACCATTGCCATTGAATGTATCCCCAAAACCATGAGTGACTCCCCAAAAATTCAGTCTACCATCACAAATCACACTTCGTTTGGCTAATCATCGACTACCTACCCAAGGACCAATCTGCAGTCTAAAGTGTCCCTCATACCAAAAAAATTACTCCCCAAAGATGTCCAGTATCGTGCCAAGGGCATAGAAACAAATCAGATGAAAAGAAATAGATATGCACTACAGCCCACACGACATCTCAGGTAAAAAACAAAAGGAACAACTCTTAACCTGTGTGTGACCTCGGTATAATCATCATAATAACTCCCCAAGCTATATACTGAACAAACCATATCTATCTGTCTTCCTAAAATACATATCCACCGATATCACATGAAGTGGCTAAATCCAACAGCCAAAATCATCTTCACAAATCCAATTCCTTATAATCCAACTATAACTCTGAAAAAATATCCAACAGTCTGTATAAACCCAACCTCTTCATCTACATTACTGTCGGTGGTGCATCAAGCAAGTGAATTGAGCACATTAATTATCTGTCACATGGGGGAATGTACATCCCATGATATAACATCAGTTATCCAGAGGAACATGTACATCACATAATCATCATTCCCTACTAATCAAGCATCCAAACAATCAAATCCCACTTAAGCTTCCAACTGCTAGCACCAGATCTGCTAACCAAAAACCACTATCTAATAATAAAATATGACTAAAAGACCATCCAGCCTGCATTTTCCCTAAAAACAGAAAGCTCCCTAGTAAACCACCCATCAATTCAGCTTTGCTACAGCGGGCAAAATCAACATTTTTGGGTGCTAAATGACACATAATGCAGTTTTTTGACAAACTAAACGACAAAATCAACAAACAAAATGATATGCGTCTTTGTTTTCGTGATTTACCTTCGCGTCCAGCCGCTGGTTGCTTCCGAACAGCTTCGCGACAGCGCCATTGCCGCCCACGACGAGTGCGGCGAGAAGGGGGTGGAGAGGAAAACCTATCGCGTGGCTCTGTTCTGATCCACAAGGATTGCTGTGGGGTGGATAGGGGTCATTCGTTTCCAGTACCTGTGCTATTTCGAATCAGCCCATGGGCCACCCTTCCTGGTGCAAGACACGTGAGCACTCGCAACCCCGCGAACAGAATCTTGGCATAGGCCGAACACAATACACCTATGAGGTCCATAGGCGTATTTTTTTGAAAATGTTATTTTATTTTTAAGAAATTGCAAAACTATATACTCGTTTTAAGATATTTCAGTTGTATTACCCTGTCGGCCACGTGCTGGCCGAAGAGTTACTCTTCGGTTGAGCCCAGGCCGAAGAAGTACTCTTCGTCCCCGCCCAGGCCGAAATCCTTCTCTTCGTAACACACCTGGCCGAAGAGTTTCTCTTCGTTCGCCTGTTGGCCGATGACGTGTTCTTCGTTGCCGGCAGAAACGAAAAGCACAATGCCATGCATGCATATACAAACCTAGTTGAGACTAGCTTTAACGTGGATGATATCTGTAAGTATACCAGGGTAGACGCACACTGGCAGACACTAGTGCATCTGTACATGCATTGTTCAGATTAGCACGCCATGACTGCCTACATATTTCTAAGTGCATGCATGCAAAGACTCAGTGTGGCGCAAACCTCTTTTTACCGAAGCCGGTATGTACCGGTGCTAAATCCACCCTTTAATTCTTGGAGATTGGTGCACACTGTCTACATGCATACTAGTATTCCTTTATATTTTGTTAAACATCATCATGTATAAAATGTCTTGTCAACTCTTGTCAGCACTTTTTGCCACTACCGTGCATGCATGTCTCAGACATACTCTCCTCCTCTAGCTCCCATAACAAAGGTACCATTTAAATTTCATTTGACATTTTCAACCGTTTATATCTTTTAAATCAAAATTACATATGTGAAATATTTTATATATTTGATCTCCGGGTGGCAAGACCTTTAGAACAAGATCAATTTCGGATACATTTCAAATACATTTAATTTTCAACATTTCAATTAACTTATTTCACTCTATACATTATGTGTGAAACTGCTTATTTCACTGTTCGAAACTTATTTCACTCTATATATGGAACATAGGAAACATGTTATTTCACTCTATATATTTTAAACACCTTTTAATTTCAATGTTTCAAATATATGAAACATGTTATTTCACTCTATATATTTTAAACACCTTTTAATTTCAATGTTTCAAATATGTGAAACATAGTTTGAAAATATAATTTTTTTTGTGATGTGTGAAATCAGTTTTTTTAAACGAGTGGAATATAGTAGTTCAAATGAGTGAATCTAATGTTTTCTCTCAAATGAGTGAAATAAGTTTTTTCAACTGAGTGAAATCAGTTGTTTCAAATAAATGATATATTGTTTTGAAATAATAAAATCAATTTGTGAATGAGTGAAATATGTATTTCAAATTAGTGAAATAATTTGTTCGGCATGAGTAAACTCTGTTTATTGAAATCAGTAAAATCGTATTTTTTGTAATGTGAAACTAATTGATTTTAGAAATCAGTTATGTCAACATTTCAAGCGTATGTGAAATCAGTTTTTTTTTGAAAATCAGTGAAATATATTGTTTCAATTGAGTGAGTGTAATGTGTTTTGAAAAATATGTGAAACGTATCTTTTGTAAATAATATAAGTGAAATCATTTTTGAATGAGTGAATATGAGAGACTTGTGTATGTTTAATCGCCGTACTACTACCCACATGATTCCTGACAAAAACTGCATGGGGGCATGCATAGGGGGTCCACAGCAGATTTGTATTCTCACGTATTGAAGTGTGGAAGAGATTGGCTTGCTTATACATGAACAGTGGCCGCGAATCTCAAAGCAATCATATGCGGTGGATTCTTTGCCGGTAGCTCCCGGCTCCGGTAAAAAAACTTAGTTGATCTGTGTGGCCGATAGGCACGTACTATGTATTCGAATGCCACCATACATGTACATACTCAGATACTCGTGTGCCAGCGAGCCCGGGATACCCACGAGCTGGGGATACCCACGCAGAGACGTGGCAGATCGGCGGCGCCGGAAAACAGAAACCCTAGCCGCCTTTCGTTGGAAGGAGAGGCGAAAGGAGGAGAGCGTACGTGTATTTGAATTTTTGAATACTTATATGTCTCGGCCAGCATGTATATGTTTCGACCAGCACGTATACATAAGCTGATGGAATCAGTATACCCACACATAGTCACAAGCTTAATAAAAAAATTAATATACAGGTAAATATGGAAAGTATAGGTGGGTATAGTGATTCCTAAGTGCATGCATGCAAAGGTTGCCTACCTTTTTTTTGCATATTCCTAAGTGCATGTATACAATGAATCGGTGTGGCCGATGGGTACGTATTCAAATACCAATACACCTACATATTTGATACTCACGCACCGGCCGGCATGTAAACATGGATAGCCACGAGCTGAAAGAATCCCTGAGATAAACAAGAGCTACGCGAGTCCCCTACGTTTTGAACGGAATGTTTGAGGGCTCTCTTCGGCCTGGTGGAGTACGAAGAATAGCTCTTCGGCCAGGGTAGAAACGAAGAGACCACTTCGGCTTTGGCGTGGACGAAGAGTACCTCTTCGGTTACTGCTTAGCCGAAGAGTCACACTTCGGCCTGGACACGGACGACAGGGTAATATAACTGAAATATCTTAAAATGAGTATACTGTTTTGCAATTTTGTAAACATAAAATAACATTTTAAAAAATATCCGTATCCCGTACCGTATTTCAGCCTATAGGCCTGGCACAGCCCTGCAGCGCGCTGACAGATTCCACATCCCCAGGCCCAAAAGAACGAGCAGGATAACGGCCTGCCTGGTGCTCGGCCGCCATAAGCCCTCACTCCACATCTCAGCTTCTTTGCCAATTGACAAAACAAATCATGTTACTTTGCTAGATGATGACATGAATGACCAAAATGTATCCCTGAACAAAATAATAGAATAAGAAAAAATACTGCACAACAGCACAAAAGCCTCAGCCCAGAAACAGAGAGTTCGTACATTACCAAACAAATCTCAGTACGGTACGGCAGCACCACCGTGAGAGGATCAGTTTGGTAGCACGGCACGGCACGCCGTCGAAATCGACCGGAGAAACCGTCGGAGCCGAGGGGAGAGAGAGAACGCGCTCACCTGAGAGGGCTCTCTTCGGGTCGCTGCTGTTGGCTGTCGCCTTCGTGGACGGGGGCGAGCTGGGGTCAGCGGAAGGCTGCGCGGCCAGGAGGGGGAAGGGCGGAAGAGATACGAGATGGGAGCGTGCGGTGGAGGACCTGCAGGTGCGCGGGAGGGCGGCCGGCGGGTTGGATTGGATGGTGGAGCTTCGGCGGCGGAGGAGCAGTCGAGCGTAACAGAGAGCAGCCCGTGCGTTCCTTCTGGATTTTTTTTTCAAGTTCGTTCCTTCTGGATTTCCCCGGGTTTCCCTAGGTTTTAAAGCAATTTTTTTTTTGCAACGTCAAGTGTCCTTTCCAAAAGGAAAAAAAAGCATTGTGCTTGCACGAGAAACACATATTTACATCGCGTGAAGCAATTTGACTCTTTGCATCTCTTGAGGCAAACCTGGTCGAATGAACCGGCATGACACGACTGGTGTTGTCCTTTTATAAAAAAGCCGTGACGAGAAGGATTGGCCCGACACACGACTTTAGAAGGCCGGGCACATCTATCAACAGAATATATACAGCTAGCACATGAACATGCAAGTAGGGCATGAATGAATTATATCATCGGGTAGGCCAGGCTAAGGCCACAATGGCTTCGGCCACTTCCATGACCTTCATCTTGGCGGCATCGTCTTCAGCCATGGGGTCGCTACGAAAAAGTGGTCGAAGCGAAAGACGAAGACGGGGACGCAACGGGAGCAGTCAAGCCGAGACGCTCCTCAAAAAACTTATCGCCCTTCTCTCGGTGCAGGATCTCGAAGGACGGGGTTTCGGAGGCCTGCTCTCCCGACCGACCGTGCACGCGGTCGTCGGGGTGGGACCGCCGGAAGCAGCACAGTGAGAGGAACAATAGATGACGGCTTGGATAAAAGGGGATGCATCTAGACGTACTTTAGTTCTAGATACATATCATTTTATTCATTTTGATTACAAGTATTTTCGAACGGAGGGAATACCTCGAGTTAACATTCAGACAAATGAAATAGATTGGATAATTGTCTAGTTGTGGAAGAGAAGTTCATATCAGTCCTAGACACAAAACATTTGACCAGCAGTGACCCTTTCTCCTTTCTGAGATAGATATCATCTCTCACAACCAAGCATTGGGCAATTCAAATGCCATGCAATAGTACGACACCAGATCGTTTAAATACTGAATGAGAACTACATTTTGTACTCCCTCCGTCCGGAAATAGTTGTTATCAAAATAAATAAAAGGGGATGTATCTAGATGTATTTTGGTTCTAGATACATCCCTTTTTATTTATTTTGATGACAAGTATTTTCGGACGGAGGGAGTATTACATATAGATGTCAGCAGAACAATACAAAACAGATACTACATGGGATGCTAGCTCTCAAGTAAATATGCTACATTACGGTAATACATTGTAACACGTTCAATACCGGATTCTGAAATGCCAAGGCTAATCTAGAACATATGAATAGCAACCACCTCTTGCAGACCGTACTTGATAAATGATAGAGGAACAAAATTTCGAAAACAACAACAAAAATAGAGAAAAGCAAATGATTAATCTGCTAAAACTTAGGATGATTAAGAATTAAGAAACACAGATACATGGTAATACAGTTTTTTTCAAAAGCAGCCATACGGGGTACGTTAAGTTGACATAAAACAAATACTAACAATATGCCATCTAATAAAGACAAAAATAATAATGGGATGCAATTATACTGCCCCCTTTGTTGTCTCCCTGCCTGTCAATGGTTGAGTTGAATGAATCTAAATCTCCTCAAACCGAGATCTTTGCAACATGCAAATTCATACTATGTTAATATTAGAAATTGTAACCAACATATCTTCATTGTCACCCGTGGAGGATTGGCTGCTGCCCCCAGATATCATGCCCATGGCCAGCAATAAGACGGCGACACACAACAGGCGGAAGTTAAGCAAGAACCCAAGCAGCAATGGCACTCCAACAGCCGACAGCAAGAGTTCAGCAGCAAAAACGAATCAGAATTCCATGAGGATGAAGAATTCCTGCATGTTGTTTTGATTGCTCCCAGTCCATAAAGATATGGTGTACATTATCACAAAATTATTCATCTAACATTTAATTAACATTTTTCAATAATCTTGACGCAGTTTACTGTAGTTTCTATGAAATTTCAGTTCTGCAAAGAAATGCAGTTATATATGCAGTTTACCTGTATTCTTGCATCTCCAGAACAACTTCTGAGCAAGAGTCTTGAACAAACTGGGTGCGCATACTTGCATATTTTGACTGATTCCTGAAAAAGCAAGGGTAGATTACTCGATCTATGTGTATTGTAACTGGAATATGATGCTTGGTCACATGAATGCATGCTTGGCCAAGTCTTCTAATTTCTGTGGTATGGCGTTCAGGTTTTTGGGGCCAAATTGCTACATATGGCATGCATTGCTAAATCTTGTACGTTAATAGTTGGGACAAATTTTTGCTGCTTCTAGCTTGTATGCTTGACCATTTTGAAACCCTAATAAATCCATAGGAAACTCAAGAAGGGTTGTCTATAAGAAATTAACAGACATGACCATCTAACAATTACAGTTTGCCATGAAATAAAATGATTATCAGTACATAATCTGATTCCTAACCTTGTAATAACTCAAAATAATGTTGATTTGGAATGAGAAGCTTGTGCATTTCCCATTGCAGATCAACGTACTAAATTTGCATGTGATTCTACAGAGGACAAACATTATCTACATGGCATTAACTTTAGAAACACATAATCTGATTCCCACGCACATTTTCCTGGAGTACTCATATTGGTGATGCGGCAGGCATGAATTTTGTACTATTGCAAAAATCAAATCTGAATAAGGTGGGCGTAGTGTTACCTGCTCAAGCTTCCTTGTCGCCGGGAACAACTAATGGCAGAAAGTTGCGCCGGGGGAAGAGATGGGGGAGGAATGAGGATTGAGGTGAAGAGATAGTGATGTGCATTACCGAGAGGGTCCAGAGATACCTCCGACAATCGGAGTGACAAGTTCTAAGATCGATCTATGCCGGTTAATACAATTCTTGCATGAATAATAAACACTTATCATGATATAAGGAAATGTAAATAACAACTTTATTACTGCCTCTAGGGCACATTTCCTTCACAAAGAACTACTCACGCATCATCGGAGAGGCACCAATGGAGGTGGTGAACCCCATCCGAGATGGTGTCTAGATTGGATCTGGTGGTTCTGGACTCTGCGGCGGCTGGATGAATATTTCGTCGACTCGCCTAGGGTTTCGGGAATATTGGGGTATTTATAGAGTAAAGAGGCGGTCCGGGGGGCACCTGAGGTGAGCACAACCCACCAGGCCGCGCCTGGGCCTCCTGGCGTGCCCTGGTGGGTTGTGCCACCCTCGGGGCACCCCCCAGGCACAGCCAGGGCCCATTACGTTCCTTCTGGTCCATCAAAATTCTCCATGAAGTTTTGTTGTATTTGGACTCCGTCTGATATTGATTTCCTGCCTTGACAAAACATGCAAAAAAAAAACAGCAACTGGCACTTGGCACTGTGTCAATAGGTTAGTAAAAAAATGATATAAAATGATTATAAAACATCCAACATTGATAATATAATAGCATGAAACAATAAAAAATTATAGATATGTTGGAGACGTATCAACGAGCGGGTGGATGTTTGCTGCTTAATTCTCCGACGCCGCCGTAACACAGAGATGCACGAGCACGGTGGTGGGGCTGCTCGCAGCACAACCGGCGTTGCCACGCTCCACTCGCGCCGCTGTGACGCCCCCGATTTAATCGTACACTAATCATACACGCAAACGTGTACGATCAAGATCAGGGACTCACGGGAAGATATCACAACACAACTCTACAAATAAAAATAAGTCATACAAGCATCATATTACAAGCCAGGGGCCTCGAAGGCTCGAATACAAGAGCTCGATCATAGACGAGTCAGCGGAAGCAGCAATATCTGAGTACAGACATAAGTTAAACAAGTTTGCCTTAAGAAGGCTAGCACAAACTGGGATACAGATCGAAAGAGGCGCAGGCCTCCTTCCTGGGATCCTCCTAACTACTCCTGGTCGTCGTCAGCGGGCAGCACGTAGTAGTAGGCACCTCCGGTGTAGTAGGAGTTGTTGTCGACGGTGGCGTCTAGCTCCTGGGCTCCAACATCTGGTTGCGACAACCAGGTAGAAGGGATAGAGGGAAAAGAAGGAGAAAGCAACCGTGAGTACTCATCCAAAGTACTCGCAAGCAAGGAGCTACACTACATATGTATGCATTGGTATCAACTGGGATAAGGCTATTATAAGTGGACTGAACTGCAGAAAGCCGGAATAAGAGGGGGATAGCTAGTACTTTCGAAGACTACGCTTCTGGCAGCCTCCGTCTTGCAGCATGTAGAAGAGAGTAGACTGAAGTCCTCCAAGTAGCATCATATAGCATAATCCTAACCGATGATCCTCCCCTCGTCGCCCTGTGAGAGAGCGATCATCGGTTGTATCTGGCACTTGGAAGGGTGTGTTTTATTAAGTATCCGGTTCTAGTTGTCATAAGGTCAAGGTACAACTCCGGGTCGTCCTTTTACCGAGGGACACGGCTATTCGAATAGATAAACTTCCCTGCAGGGGTGCACCACATACCCCAACACGCTCGATCCCATTTGGCCGGACACACTTTTCTGGGTCATGGCCGGCCTCGGAAGATCAACACGTCGCAGCCCTACCTAGGCACAACAGAGAGGTCAGCACGCCGGTCTAAATCCTATGGCGCAGGGGTCTGGGCCCATCGCCCTTTGCACACCTGCACGTTGCGTACGCGGCCGGAAGCAGACCTAGCCTAGTGGCTTTCCAGTCCAATCCGGCGCGCGCCACTCAGTCGCTGACGTCACGAAGGCTTCGGCTGATACCACGACGCCGGGATACCCATAACTACTCCCGCGTAGATGGTTAGTGCGTATAGACCAAATGGCCAGACTCAGATCAAATACCCAGATCTCGTTAAGCGTGTTAAGTGTCCGCGAATGCCGACCAGGGCCAGGCCCACCTCTCTCCTAGGTGGTCGGAACCTGCCCTGTCGCTCCGCCTCAAAGATCCACTCGCGGGTGCTCCTACGAGCCTACCCGTCTTTAGTCACCACATGTATCATGTATAAAGTATATAGTATATACCCGTGATCACCTCCCGAGTGATCACGGCCCGATAGTATAGCATGGCAGACGGACAAGAATGTAGGGCCACTGATGATAAGCTAGCATCCTATACTAAGCATTAGGTTTGCAGGTAAAGGTAACAACAGTAGTAGCAAGGACAGGCTATGCATCAGTATAGGATTAACGGGAAGCAGTAACATGCTACACTACTCTAATGCAAGCAGTATAGAGAAGAGTAGGCGGTATCTGGTGATCAAAGGGGGGGCTTGCCTGGTTGCTTTGGCAAGAGAGAGTGGTCGTCAACTCCGTAGTCGTACTGGGTAGCAGCGGCGTCGGTCTCGTAGTCTACCGGAGAGAAGAGGGGGGGAAACAGTAAATACATAGCAAGCAAGTGCATATCAGGACAACAGGCAGAGCTAGACGTGTTCTAATGCGGTATGTGGTGATACCGGTGAAGGGGGGAAACATCCGAGAAAGTATTCCCGGTGTTTCGCGTTTTCGGGCAGAGGAGCCGGAGAGGGAAAGTTGCGTGTTTGCTATGCTAGGGATGCGTGACGGACGAACGGGCTGCGTATCCGAGTTCGTCTCCTTGTTCTGAGCAACTTTCATGTTGAAAATATTATAATCCGAGTTACGGATTAAAAGATATGATTTTCTAAAGATTTTATTAATTTCTGGAATTTAATTAATTAATTATTTAATTCGGAAAATGAATTTATGACGTCAGCATGATGTCATGCTGACGTCAGCAGTCAACAGGGTTGACTTGGTCAACCCGACAGGTGGGTCCCGTTCGTCATACTCTGTTAGTTAATTAACAATAGTTAATTAGGTTAATTAGCCATTAGGTTAATTAATCAGGATTAATTAAATTAAGTATTTACTTAATTAATTAATTAATTAATATTTTAATTATCATCTATTTTTATTTTTAACGTTCTGGGGGGGGGGGGGCTGCGGTCAGTGGCATGGCCGGTCCAGTCAGCAAGGCTGACCGGGTCAACAGGCCGGCCGGGCCCCTAGTGCCCACGGGTCAGTGACCCAGGGGTGGCCCCATGTCGGCCACGTCGGCGGCCGGCGTTGGGGAGCTCCGGGGAGCGTTCCCGCGGCGGAGGGGCGCCGGACCTCGCCGGGACTCGCCGTCCGGCGGCAAAAATGGCCGCGGGCGGGTGCGTTCGAACGTGGAGAGGACGCCGCGTCCAACGGTGGCAGAGGCACGGCCGGATTTGGCCGGAAACGACGCCGGCGAGCGGCGGAGGCGGCGGTGGGCTTCGGGACCGCGTCGGGTACGGAGGGGAACGAGGGGGAAGAGGAGGGGGGGCCTCGACCGAGCGGAGGGGCGCGAGGGGAGGGGGGTACGTGGGGCGCGGTGAGCCGGCGCGAGCCGGAGCGCGACGAGCGCGGCACCGGAGCGAGCTCCGGCCATGGCGACCGAGCGCGGGGGTCGACCCCTACGGCTACAGAGCGAAGCAGGGGAGGGAAGAGCTCACGGGGGGGGGGGGGGGAACGCATGGGGTCTCGGAAGCGGGCTCGGGGGAGGTCGGGGGCGTCCGGCGGGGAGGAGGTCGAGGCGGCGGCCGTCCGGCGATGCGGATCCGGCGAGGTGGGAGTCGGGGACGGTCCCGAGGCGACGAGGGGGGGGGGGGTCGGGCGTCCTGCGCGGCCGGTCGGGGAGGAGGGGAGGAGGACGAGCGCCGGTGGGGTGGGGCGCCGACGTCGGGGGCGACAGGATCGGGCTCTCCTCCCGATCCAGATCGGGGGACGAGGGAGAGGGAGTGGCGGCGTGGGGGGGGGGGGGAGTGGGGCGACGGGGTGGGGTTAGGGTTTCGGGGGAGTGGGTTATGGGAGGGGGGGGCGTGGCCGGCTGGGCCTTTGCCCAGTTGGGCCGGTGGTGGCCTGGCCGGCTGGGCGGTCTGGCCCGGGGGGGTCCTTTTTATATATTTTTTTTGTTGTTTGTTTTCTGTTTTCTTTTTATTTATTTTCTTTTCTGTTTTTATTTATTTATAAACACTTAGGCATTTTATAAAATTGTGAACCATACACCATAATTATCTTTGTAATATTTGGCAACCACCGAACATTTTTGTTTTATTATTCTTTTGAAAACTTTTATTACCATCATAATTTTGAATTGAATATCGAAACCGTTTTGATTTACCCCGAGATTAACTACAGTGACAGAGGTGACGTGGCATCATTAGTGAGGATTACTGTAGCTTAATTATCCGGGCGTCACAGCCGCCCTGACTTGCCTCGCCGTCGCAGCATCAGCCAGTAGCACGCCGACCTCCCATCAGCAATGGAGCACGGACAACACGTTGCAGCACCGGCGAGCTCTCAAACACCGATTACAAAGCAGCATCGCCAGACACGCCCTCCGCGCTAATGGTGTTGCAAGGTAACATCAACTGCCGGAGTTGAGGAAGATGTCCCGGCGCACGTCCCGACGAGCCACACACGTAGCAGCACGACCGCCCTTATAGCAACCGTTTTGTTGCAAAGAAGCAGCAGCAGCAGACGCGCTCGTCATAGCAGCCTCCGCTGGTAGCACTGGTGGTGCTGCAATGCAGCATCGGCAGTGGCGATCACCGAAGTTGAGGGAGATGCCATGGCGTGCGTCTTGACAAGCCGCACATAGATCAGTACGACCCCCCTTACAGCAGCGGTATTGTTGCAAAGCAGCAGCAACAGTAGACATGCTCGTCATAGCAGCCTCCACGGCACCGGTGGTGCTGCAACGCATCACCGGCGGCGGCGACCAATAGCTTGCAGTCGTAGTGCAGGTGTTGCCTTGCAGCGCCAGAATTCGACCAGGAGAGTTGTGTCGCAGCACCGGTAACTTGCAGCCGTTTAGGGGTGCTGCATCGCGGCGCGAACGGACGCCGAAGAGCGCTGCATCGGAGCTCCCCCGATGAGTGATGAAGCAGTAGACGATGACCCCAGAGGATGTTGAGGAGAGGAGGTGAGAAGACGGACATGCTATCAGGGGAGGTGCAGCAGGGAGAGCGGTGGCCGAGCTCGCCGAAGGAGGGTGTGAGAGAGGAGAGGGTCGGCCGAGCTTTCGGGAAGAAGAGCCGGAGACGAGTGGATAGCTCGAGAAGATAAGATGTGGTGACAATGATGCAGGTAAGAATGAGGTGGAGAGGGGAGGACGCACAGGCCCACAGGACACGCGTCACACGCCCGACCCGGCTTGCGCCAGACACAAATCAGTCGGTTGAAACTAATGAGTTTCCAAACTTTTAGTGTTGTTTTCTCGTTCCCTGTAGTTGCTTGCTGTAGGTTCGCTTTAGGTCTGGTTTTCTCCATTTTTTATTTTTTTCGCTGGTTTTCTTCGGTTTTCTTTTGATTTCTCTATTTTTTTCTGGGGTTTCACTAGATTTTCTTTCTCTCCCCTTTCTTTTTCCTTTTTTTTGTTTCTTACTTCGGGTTTCATTGTTTTGCTTTAGTTTTCCTTGCTTCACTTTCCTTTTCACCTTTTTATCCTCATCTTTTGGCTTTCTCTTTCATTTTTTATGCGTTTTTCTTACGATTTTCATCAGTTTTTATAACATTTGTTGATTGTTTCTTTTTTCATCGGTTTCTTTTATGGTTCTCATGTTTTTTTTCGTCATTTTATTTGTTTCTTTGTTGGCTTACATATTCATTTTCCTTTTCTTTTTTAGAGAACATGGACATTTTTCATATATGGACAGGGATAACTGGCACATGTGTGCCCGTTAGGAAAATTACCACACGACAATTAGAAGGCAACCCGCCTGCTCCATCGCTCTCCTTCGATCGTGGCCCGCTCGCTCGATCGAGCGTTGAGGCCAGTTGGCTCGATCTCTCCGCTTTGATCGAGTTGTGAATGCTTTCACCGTTTTTTTCTCTTGATTTTTATTTTCAGATCGGTTTTCTTATTTTTCCGGTTTTATGCTGGTTAGTGTGGGTGGAAAATAAAAAGAAATAAAGCATTGACAAGGACCCTTGAACTCAGGTCTACTAAATAGTCACTACACCCAATAACCAACTCAATCATCATAACTTGTTGTTCACAATACGTAAATAATGGAACTTGAATTCTTCTTCTTTCTACCATGTACACAAAAAGGTTAATTTTAGCCTTGATAACTTTGGCATGAGCAGCAAGATAACTATGACGTGTGCATCATGATTACTTTAATATTAATACCCTGGTAACCCAAAAAATGACATGATAAAGCTAGTAAATATATCATGAGAAGGTCGGTAACTATAGTGTTAGAAGCACAATAAGTATAACATGTGTAGCATGGTAAGTTGCACAAAGTTTAACCCGGGCAGGGGGAGGGGAGGGGGGTATGTTTGAACAACTCCCCTTCCCGGGTGAAAGTTATCATGATGGTTTGACCGTAGGTTATTAGGAGTATGATTTTGAGAGGAAGCATGGTGGCACACAAAAAGCGGGTGACAAAAACATGAAGTTTCGACATACTAAGTCCTATATTTCAAAAATTACCGTGGTGTTTACATATACTTATCAAGTTTTCGGTTCGTATATTACCATGCCTTTTACACATAAGTGGCCTTTGGGTAATTGTTTTTAACAACTTTTTTCCTCCCTAGATCAAAACTTACCGCGGTGTTTGTGCAAAATATCAAGTCTTCTGTTTGTGTATTACCATTCCATTTACACATAATTTACCGGCATTATTTTTTCCTTCAACTTTTTCTCCTAAGGTCAGAAGTTACCGCAGTGTTTTTACATAAGTTATCAGGTCTTCGGTTCATATATTACAATGCTATTTGCACACAAGTTACCGAGGGTATGTTTTTCAATCACTTTTTCTTCTTTGATCAATGTTACCGAGGTGTTTATACACATGTTATCAGATCTGCACTTTGTATATTATCATGATATTCACACACACACACGTTACCGTGTGTATGTTTTTCAACAATTTTTCCCCTTCGTAAAAAATGTTACCGCGGTGTTTATATGTAAGTTATTATGTATGCGGATTGTATATTACACATGAATTACCGAGGTATGTTTTTGAACAAATTCCCTCCTTGATCAATGTTACCGCAGTGTTTTGTACGTCAATTATCGGGTATGCGGGACGTATATTACCATACCGTTTACACATAAATAAGTGAGAGTATGTTTTTCAACAACTCTTTTTCTGTGTTAAAAAGTTACCATGATGTTTTGCATATAAATTGTCGGTTATTCGGTGCTTATATTACCACGTTATTTACACAAAAATTACTAGGGGCACGTTCTTTATAACCATCCCCTCGGGATCAAAGTTATCGTGATGTTTGTACATACGTTATCAAGCCCGTGAAATGTAAATTATTATCCTATTTACACATAAGTTTACGGGGTTATGTGTCTTAACAAAAAAATTCCCCGGTCAAAATTGCCTTGGTGTTTGCGCATAATTTATCAGGTCCGCGGTTCGTATATGACCATGATATTTACACAGAATTTACGAGTGTATGTTTTCTCTGGGTCAAAATTCCTGCGGTGTTTTGCATAAGTTATCATGTCTATAGTGCATATATTACTATGTTATTTACATAGAAATTAACGGGATTATTTTTCAGCAATAGTATCATTGGTCCAATTTGCATGGTGTTTGAATGAAAGTTATCAGATCTGTGGTGTATAAATTATATTTCTATTTACATAGAAATTACCGAGGATATATTTCTACATCAGTTTTGTTACGTCAAAGTTAGAAAGATGTTTTATGCGCAACTCATTAGATATTAAAAAGTAACTCCCCCCCCCCCCTCCCAAAAATAGCTATCTAAAGCTCAACATAACTTTGACGCTTATTTTGGGACGGCGGAGCAGTACAAATGGTGCACCAGAGAAGCAAAAAACAAAAAAAACACTGACTTTTCCTTTATTTTTGAGCCAAATATTAACTCTTTCTAACTAGGCCTCTACCCATCAATGGGCCCAGCCCAGCTCCTTTCTCACTCTGAAGCCCACCGAAGATGTTGTCTTCAACCTCCAACCAACTAACAATCTGAAAACTGAAAGCACAAAAGAACTCCCAATTACCCATTATATTTGGTGATTTAGGCTACGAATCACATTGACTTCAACATGAATTTTATAGATCTCTTCATTACGAATCCATTTCAGTTGAGCACACAACTTATTGTTCAAAGATGAAGGAGATCGATGCGAGTGTCCTATCTTGACGTATCGGCGCCAACCAGAGCGTATGGCTATGGGGACAAAGCTCGCGAAGCGGCAACAGCGGCTGCTATGGCCAAGACGTGTGGAGGACGTGGCCTTGGATGCGCTGCAGGGGAGATAGGAATCACATGGAGATGGTGATGGAGCTTTTGCTCCGGCGGGTTTTGGCCGTGGAGGAGCTGCTCGTCGGAGCAGCGGGCAATGGTGGCGACTTGAGGAGGCGCTGGTGCTCGAGGGGGTGAAAGGGAACGACCGGGCCGATCGAAACTGGTGACGGCGTGCTCGCGGAGCCGTGGCTCGGCCCTCTGGCGTAGGAGTTTGAACGCTCATGGACGGAAGAGACGTAGATCAATGGGTTGCCAACTTTTGCAATCTGCCACACGGTTGCCACATACATATTTTCTTCATATATATATATATAGGGTCGTGCTATTCGTCACCCTGGACGAGGAATAGTTATTCTTCTCCCCCCCACTATTTTACCATCAATGCACCGTAATTTTACGTTCCGTAAGTTTTGTCTTATTTCCGACGCAAAAAGGGACCGTAAGAAAATATATAATCGCCGTAAAAAATATTTTATGTTATGTAAAATTACAAACGTAAAAACATAGTCTAAAATACACATAAACTGCAAATTTTCTTGTCTTATGACCTATATTTTTATTTTCTTATGTCAAATTTTACGTAGTGAATCAATAGGAATGTAACTATTTGAATTCGAAACATAATTTAATTATGAAATGATCGTAAGATTACTTCCTAACATAATTTTAATATTTAAAATTTGGTATAAAAACCAAAAATATAGATTATAAGACCATAAAAATCACATTTTATGTATGTTTTACACTATGTTTTTACCCTCGTAATTTTACGTAACATAAAATATTTTTTACGGCGAGTACATACTTTTTTACGTTCTCTTTTTATTTATGAAATAAGATAAAATTTACGAAACGTAAAAATACGGTACATTGATGTCAAAATATAGAGGGGGTGAAGAATAACTATTCCTCACCCAGGTTGACGAATAGCGCGACCCTGTTCATGTGTGTGTGTGTATATATATATATATATATATATATATATATATATATATATTCCTAATATATGGTTTTTTATAAATATAAATATTTTTTATGTCCACTTTTATCATAAACATTCTACATTTTTTGTATACATTGGAAACATTTTTTATATACATGTTTAACATTTTTTATATATGCATTTAGCATTTTTCTAATACATGATAAACAATTATTATTTTTATGTCTACTATTCTCGGACGCATTCTTCATTTTATGTATACGTCTACGACATTTTATATGTACACGTTTAATATTTTAATATACATGTTCAACATTGTATAATATATGATTACCATTTTTAAAAGCATATATTTTTTATGTCTACTTTTTCCATAAGCCTTCTACATTTTTTGTATACATTAGGAACATTTTTTATACATGTTTAACATTTTGAAATACATGATTAACACTTGTGAGATACTCCCTCCGTCTCAAAATGTAAGATGCTTTTTGACACTATCATAGTATCAAAAAACGTCTTATATTTTGGGAGGGAGGGAGTACATGATTAACGGTATTTTTTATGTCTAGTTTTTCATACATATTGTATATTTTTTGTATACATCATAAACATTGTTTTATACACATTTAACATTTTTCAAACACATAATTAACATTTTTTAAATACATGATTAACATTTAAAAAAAGTTAATTCCATGTCTATTTTTTCAGAGAGCCACTTTATTCCCGTTAATCTCTTGATATATTAAGGCATTCCGAAGCACTATTCGATGTTTCCTCGAGACCCTTGTGCCCACTGCTTTTACAGTTTCCTACCCCTGATAAATTCTTATGGATAACTACGTACACTTGTCGTTCATACATTCTTTACCCGTTACTCTTGTTATTACAAGAAACCGTGAAATAGTCTTTGACTTTTCGAGAATCCTATGTGTCCTATTTGAGGGTGTCCTGGACTAAGGGGTATCAACCTGAACGGCCCTTCGTCTATAGGCAGGACTGATGGCCCGCTGATCATTAAAGAAAGTACTATTGAAGCCTTCAAGGAGAGTTCCGGTAGTCGGCGTGTTTATTCCTGGTTGGCACCCAACCATATATTTAATCTAAGTACCCCCGGTGTGTATATAAGCCGAAGGGTCTAGTTCTTAGAGGAACACGAACACAAGCCTTAGGGTTAGAACACAATCATATGATATCGAGGCAGATCATCTTGTAATCTGTACTCCGTCGATTCAATACAATCTAAGTAGGACGTAGGGTTCTACCTCTTCGAGAGGGTCTGAACCTAGATAGTTAAACATAGTCTTCCTTGTCTGCTGTTACCATTGCTTCAAGACTCACGGCTCGGGACCCCCTACCAGTAGCTCGTGGCGCTCTCGGTGCACACTCCCTCCGACACCAAGAAGAGGAGGGCGGGACAAGGGCAGAGTGAGGCGGCGTTGGTCCTCCACGCACACGCCGGCGCCTACCAGGAACTCTCTTGTGTGTGCCCCGACCTAATTTGTGGAGGAGATGATGTGTCTGTGCTCGTCGTCGATGCCGCCGGCAGCGGTTCATGCTATGGCCAACGAAATGCCAAAGCTGGACACTTTTTAAGACGAGTCGGCCGTGTTGGGCGCACACGTGGCCCTCGGACAAAAACCGAACACGGTCGTTTGTTGTTTTATCTAAAGGGATAAAGTCTGAACAAAGCGGACACTTGGAAGTGGGCTAAGGTCAGGTGCATGGGTTGAACATAACATGAGAGAGATTGCTTTGGTGGATATGCATTGATTCATAATCTTGCTATACATGGAAGGTATTAACCACCGAATCATATCATATCTGTTTACATCAATTACATGAGATATTCTACACATAAGCATCTGCTATAAGTACGTTAACGGCTGCGTGTAACCATCCATCCCCTGCTTTACTTCAAGAAGGCAAGACAAACCACTACGCTTGGCCAAAGAAGCTACGGACCCATCGAGCACCAGGCACATGGCGGCCAACAACGGCGACGCTCTCCCGGTGGTGGACCTGGCGGCGTTCTTCGCCGGGGATGGTGCCCACGACAACAACGCGCGCGCCCGGGCCATCCAGGCCGTGCGCCAGGCGGGCCAAGCAACCGGGTTCTTCCGCGCGGTGAACCACGGCGTGCCGCGCGAGCTCATGGCACGCGCTTTGGAGCTATCGGCAGCGTTCTTCGCGCTCCCTGACGAGGAGAAGGCCAAGGTGCGGCCCGCCCAGGGCGCCTCCGCCGCGCCGCTCCCGGTGGGGTACGCGCAGCAGCCGGCGCACTCCGCGGACAAGAACGAGTACCTACTGTTGGAATATTAGGCAAGTTCATGATTAATTCCAGTAAATAATTCATGACTAGAACAGATACTAGCATGCAAAAATCTAGCAAACAAGAAGAACATCAAGACATGTATAACAGCAGCAAACACGTAACAGTAGCTGTAGAAACAGACATGAACAGAGGATGCTGGACGTACTGATAGTTAGCTATTATGGGTGCGACAGTGTTGATGACGATGTTGGCGACGATCTGCTGCTGACGGCGATGAATACGACGATGAGTAGCACCGCCCGACTTGGACGGAAGACGACCCGTGATGACGAATTTGAGCAGTCGCGCACAGCGCTTCCCAAAAACCTAATTCGTCCTCTCCCGGTGCAGGATCGCAAAGACGAACGGTTCCGGAGACCTGCTCTCCCACGCGCCGATGCACGCCGGCGTTTGGGATGGAGTAGACTACGATGGCGGCGCAAGTTGTGAGAGGCAAAACCCTAGGTGTTTTTCGGTGTGTCTCTGGCCGCAGCTGGTAGCTGTATATATATTAGGACCAGAGGCGGTATTGTGTCGCGACCATAATCCTAAACCGACTCGGTTTCTAATTCGTATACTTACCGGACAAGAAATCAAAAAACTTGTCTGCCAAGACATAAAATAAAACGGCAAAAGAAAGCTGCGCTCCTGCAAGGAGACGGACCGGATTTCGGCGGACCATTCACGCGCATGTCGTATGTATGCGCCGCCTCGCCTCGCCTCGCCACGGCCAGGCCAGGCCAGGCCAGGCCAGGCGAGGCGAGGCGAGGCGAGGCGAGCGAGCGCGCGCGTGTGGTTTTCCCTTTCTCTTCTCACACACCACTTAGAGTGGTAGAGTGAACCCACTATATAAAGAGGTCCAACTCTTCTTCAACTTCTAAAGTGGGACTAAACTTAGCACCACCACTTGCCATTTTACACATGGGCTTTGAGATTTCAGAAATTGCTATGGGCCTAGCCCATTAATTCTAACAATCCCCCACCAGATCTCAAATACCCATTTAGAGATTTGCCTTTTCTCACCACTTGTTTAATATACCAGTGTTTCAGCAGAGACTGTTAAGTTGAACTTCTGTCTAGAACTTTAAGCTACATCCATTCACAACTTGACAATGGACTATGCCTTGAATTGCTAGTTTTGTGTGAACAGGTTTCACTCAAAGTCTTAACCAGTACCTGACCGCCAGTAGGCTACCCCGCGGTTTGGAGCTTATACGTCATACTCCCTGGTCTCTTCGTGAGTTTACTAGAGATCACCCAAATCTCATAGACTGCGACGTTTACAGTCAGAACTCATATAGGTGTGTTCTTTCAAGACTGCTCTGTAGGACAGCATCTTTGCTAATTATAGCCAATAGAACCACATTAAGGCATGTTGCCGACCTGCCTTACAGATCTGAGCCTTACAGCTCTGAGAGTTTTGCATCTTCACTTGGAGACGATCATAAGTTGTTACTCTCCTCAGTTAACCAATAGCTTGTTCTTCCCAGATCCTAATTCACGGGATCTCCGATCACAAAGGTTGGGTTACTACTATGGTGTAACATCTATGGGTCTCATACCCATCTCCCTCGATGCAATATCTATCACATTTCGTGATAGTCCCTTTGTAAAGGGATCTGCCAGGTTTTTGTCTGTTTGTATATACGTAACAGTTATTACTCCGGAGTTTCTCAACTTCCTGATAGACTTCAAACGTCTTTTCACGTGTCTTGATGACTTTGCATTATCTTTAGAATTGTTCACTTTAGCGATAACCGTTTGGTTATCACAATTCATAAGAATAGCCGGTACAGGTTTTTCAACAACCGGCAAGTCCATCAAGAGCTCACGCAGCCATTCTGCCTCAACAGTAGCTGTGTCCAAAGCAGTTAATTCTGCTTCCATAGTTGACCTCATCAATATGGTTTGCTTGCAAGACCTCCATGACACTGCGCCACCACCATGAGTAAATACATACCCACTTGTTGCGTAAAGTATATCAACATCGGAGATCCAATTTGAATCACTATATCCTTCTAGCACAGCAGGATGTCCTGAATAAGTAATTCTGTAACTCATAGTACCTCTCAGATAGTGCAAGACCCTTTCTAGTGCATGCCAATGATCATCACCCGGGTTGGACATGAACCTACTCAGTTTGCTCACAGCAAAAGAGATATCTGGTCTTGTAGCGCTAGCTAAGTACATGAGTGAGCCGACAATTTGAGAGTATCTTAATTGATCTCTCGTTTCTTTCTTGTTCTTTCTGAGTGTCACGCTGGGATCATAAGGTGTTGGAGAAGGCTTGCTATCCATAAAACCGAATCGGTTCAAGACCTTCTCAACATAGTGAGATTGCGTTAATGTAATCCCACTCTCATCCTTAATAAGTTTGATGTTTAGAATTACATCGGCTTCTCCCAGATCTTTCATGTCAAAACTTTTTGATAGAAAAGACTTGACCTCATTAATTGCATTAATGTTTGTACCAAAGATCAGTATGTCGTCCACATACAAACATAATATGACACTATTGCCCCCACCATGGCGATAGTAAACACACCTATCAGCCTCGTTAATGACAAATCCTGCAGAAGTCAAAGTTCTTTCAAACTTCTCATGCCATTGCTTAGGTGCCTATTTCAGACCATACAAAGATTTTAACAACTTGCACACCTTTCTCTCTTCACCCTTTACCACAAACCCGTCAGGCTGATCCATATAGATCTCCTTTTCCAACTCTCCATTGAGAAAAGTTGTCTTTACATCCATTTGATGAATGATAAGACCATAAGAGGCAGCCAAGGAAAGTAACACTCGAATAGTGGTCATTCTAGCAACGGGTGAATAGGTGTCAAAGTAATCTTCGCCTTCTTTCTGAGTGTAGCCCTTGGCCACTAGCCGCGCCTTGTATTTATCAATAGTACCATCAGGCTTTAGCTTTTTTTTGAACACCCACTTACAGCCCATAGGTTTACAACCATATGGTCTATCAGTTAGTTCCCAAGTTCCATTAGAAAGAATTGAGTCCATCTCATTATGAACAGCTTCTTTCCAATCATCTACATCCGGAGATGCATATGCTTCTGCAATCGTCTTGGGTGTGTCGTCCACAAGGTATACAATGAAATCATCACCAAAGGATTTTGCAATCCTTTGTCTCTTGTTTCTTCTAGGAACTTCATTGTTATCCTTCTCAAGGACTTCCTCATGTGATTGTTCGAAATATTCATCAGTTGTACTAGATTCAGGAATTATCTCAGAAGAAAATCTAGCAATGCTATGCATATCTTTCATAGGAAATATGTTCTCAAAAAATGTTGCATCACGAGATTCCATTATAGTATCAACATGCATATCAGGTACTTCAGATTTTACCACTAAAAACCTATAAGCAATGCTCCGTTGAGCATACCCTAGAAAGACACAATCCACTGTCTTTGGTCCAAGTTTGTGTTTCTTAGGAATAGGAATATTGACCTTTGCCAAACATCCCCAAGTGCGCAAATAAGAAAGTGATGGTTTTCTCCCAACCCACTCCTCATAAGGGGTTTTTTTTCTTTATTATTGTTGGGAACTCTATTCAGGACATGACATGAAGTCAATAGAGCCTCCCCCCACCATGCCTTAGATAAACCAGCAGTGCCTAACATGGAATTCACCAAGTCAGTCAATGTGCGGTTTTTCCTCTCGGCCACTCCATTTGATTGAGGTGAATAGGGAGGCGTCCTCTCATGAATAATACCATGTTCCTCACAAAATTCATCAAAAACTTTTGGAAAATACTCTCCACCACGATCGGACCTAAGACGCTTGATCTTTCTCTCTAGTTGATTTTCAACTTCAGCTTTATAGATTTTAAAGTAGTCTAATGCTTCATCTTTAGTTTGCAACAAATAAACATAGCAAAATCTAGTCGCATCATCAATCAAAGTCATGAAATATCTCTTTCCACCTTTTGTCAACACACCATTCATCTCACAAAGATCAGAATGTATGAGTTCTAGAGGTGCCAAGTTTCTTTCCTCGGCAGCCTTATGAGGCTTTTGAGGTTGCTTAGATTGCACACAACTATGGCACTTAGAACCTTTGGCAACTGTGAAGTTCGGAATTAAACTCATGCTGGATAGCCGAGACATTAAACCAAAATTAATATGACATAAACGAGAGTGCCAAATACTTGCATCATCATTAACACTAGCACAAATTTGGTTTATTGACTTATTGCAAAAATCTGAAAGAGAAAAGCGGAACAAGCCTCCGCACTCATAGCCTTTTCCTATAAATTGTCCAAATCTTGACACGATTACTTTATTAGACTCTAAAACTACCTTAAATCCATCTCGACATAGAAGGGAGCCGCTAACTAGATTCTTGTTCATAGTAGGGACATGCTGCACGTTCCTTAGTTGCACGATTTTTCCCGAAGTAAACTTCAGATCCACCGTGCCAATGCCACGAACAGAAGCATGTGACCCATTCCCCATTAGGACGGAAGAATCCCTTGCGACCTGATAAGAAGTAAACAGGGAGATGTCAGCACACACATGAACGTTAGCACCCGAATCAATCCACCACGAAGATGATTGAAATACTGAAAGCACAATAGGTAAATTACCATACCCATCAGTATTGCTAGCGGTCACCATGTTGACAGTCTTGGAGCTTGTTTTCCCTCCACGGTCTGCACGTTCAGGGCATTCCTTGGAAAAGTGTCCAGGCTTCCCACAGGCGTAGCACTCTAGCTCAGCCTTGTTGAACTTCTTCTTCTTGAAGGTAGTAGTCTTGGTAGGCTTGTTGACAACAGGTTTGTTCTTCCCTTTGTTCTTGTTCTGTGGGTACCTCTGCACCATGTTAGCAGTAGGCTGAACCTCACCTCCTTTTTCAGTGGTATCTTTAGCCCGAGCTTTTTCTTTAACATCAAGGGATGCAATCAGATTTTCAACTGATATCTCCTGTCTCTTATGCTTCAGAGTTGTGGCGAAATTCCTCCATGAAGGAGGCAACTTTGCAATCATGCACCCAGCCACGAATTTGTCGGGTAGAACACATTTAAGGAGTTCAAGTTCCTTCACAATGCACTGTATCTCATGAGCTTGTTCAACCACAGAACGGTTATTCACCATCTTGTAGTCATGAAAACTCTCCATGATGTACAGTTCACTGCCTGCATCTGTTGCACCGAATTTTGCATTCAGTGCATCCCATAGAATTTTTCCGTCGTTTATGTGCATGTACGCATCACACAGACGGTCAGCAAGAACACTCAGAATGCATCCCACAAACATAGTATTGGCTTCCTGGAATTTTCTCCGATCTTCGTCGGTCATTCCCTCTGGAGCACCAACACTAGCGTGGAAAACTTTCAGAGCAGTAAGCCAGAGCGTGGTCTTCACCTGCCACCTCTTAAAGTGCACACCGGTAAACTTATCCGGCCTCAGTGCATCAGCGAATCTAGCCATAGTTAACTCAGGAAATTGCCTATAGTTTGGTTTTTGGATTGTTGGAATATTAGGCAAGTTCATGATTAATTCCAGTAAATAATTCATGACTAGAACATATACTAGCATGCAAAAATCTAGCAAACTAGAAGAATAGCAAGACATGTATAACAACAGCAAACACGTAACAGTAGCTGTAGAAACAGACATGAATAGAGGATGCTGGACGTACTGATAGTTAGCTATTATGGGTGCGACAGTGTTGATGACGATGTTGGCGACGATCTGCTGCTGACGACGATGAATACGACGATGAGTAGCACCGCCCGACTTGGACGGAAGACGACCCGTGATGACGAATTTGAGCAGTCGCGCATAGCGCTTCCCAAAAACCTAATTCGTCCTCTCCCGGTGCAGGATCGCAAAGATGAACGGTTCCGGAGACCTGCTCTCCCACGCGCCGATGCACGCCGGCATTTGGGATGGAGTAGACTACGATGGCGGCGCAAGTTGTGAGAGGCAAAACCCTAGGTGTTTTTCGGTGTGTCTCTGGCCGCAGCCGGTAGCTGTATATATATTAGGACCAGAGGCGGTATTGTGTCGCGACCACAATCCCAAACCGACTCGGTTTCTAATTCGTATACTTACCGGACAAGAAATCAAAAAACTTGTCTGCCAAGACATAAAATAAAACGGCAAAAGAAAGCTGCGCTCCTGCAAGGAGACGGACCGGATTTCGGCGGACCATTCACGCGCATGTCGTATGTACGTGCCGCCTCGCCTCGCCTCGCCACGGCCCGGCCCGGCCAGGCCAGGCCAGGCGAGGCGAGGCAAGCGAGCGCGCGCGTGTGGTTTTCCCTCTCTCTTCTCACACACCACTTTGAGTGGTAGAGTGAACCCACTATATAAAGAGGTCCAACTCTTCTTCAACTTCCAAGGTGGGACTAAACTTAGCACCACCACTTGCCATTTTACACATGGGCTTTGAGATTTCAGAAATTGCTATGGGCCTAGCCCATTAATTCTAACACCTGCTCCTCTTCAACCCCAAGCTCGGGCTCAACCAGTACCCCGCCGAACCGGCCGGACTCAGGGGTGCGTTGGAGGAGTGCTTCGCCAAGCTCACCGACCTGATGAATAAACAGGCAATTTTTCGATTAAATTAATCTATGAATAAATCATGAGTATGACATGGACAGCATTGATAACACACTGATTACGATCTAACCGAACATGTACTACGCACGTAGTAGAAACATCTACGCATATCGCTAGTACTGCTACAACAGAAAGAAACAAGAGAGGGAGAAGCGATGTACATCCTCCGATCGGCCACGCGGCGGCGGTGGCGGTGGCAGTAGCCGGGGCATCCTCGACGGCCTTCTCAGCGATGGTACGGTCGGCGTCGGTCGACATGGTGATGACGAAGGTGATGCGGACGTAGATGTACAGAAGCGAGCAGTCGCGTAGTCGCTACCCAAAAACCTAATCGCCCCTCTCCCGTACAGGATCCAGAGAGGCGGGGTTTCGGAGGCCTGCTCTCCCGTCAATCATGTACGCGCTGAACGGGATGGAGTCGCCGGCGGCAGCAGCAGCTGAGGAACGACGTGGGCGTGGAGGCGGAGATGGAGATGCGTTCTTTTTGTGCGGCGGCTAGGGTTGGCAGCGCCCCACATATTTATGTGCGGCTGCGCGTGGAGAGACGTGAGATGAACCCACGTCCAAGTCGATAGCCCATGATCCGACGTCTTAGATCGTGGCCCTACCTGTTAAAGACTCTCCGTTCCTGACCGGCAAAAAGAACGGCTGCGCGTGGAGAGACGTAGGCTAAACCCACGTCCAAGTCGGTAGCCCATGATCCGACGTCTCAGATCGTAGCCCTACCTGTCAAAGACTCTCCGTTGTTGACCGGCAAAAAGGCATCAAACTCTTTCAAAAAGTACTCTCCACCACGATCTGACCGGACTCGTTTAATTTTCTTTTCAAGTTGATTCTCAACTTCTGCCTTATAGATTTTAAAGTAGTGTAGAGCCTCATCTTTAGTATTTAACAGATACACATAGCAATATCTAGTGGGATCATCTATCAAAGTCATGAAATATTTCTTTTCACCTTTAGTAAACACACCATTCATCTTACAAAAATCAGAATGTATGAGTTCCAGTGGCGCCAAGTGTCTCTTCTCTGCTGCCTTGTGAGGCTTGCGAGGTTTCTTAGATTGCACACACGAATGGCACTTAGAACCTTTGGCTAAAATAAAACTCAGGATTAAATTTGATTTTGCTAGCGCGTCATAACGCCGAAACTAATGTGACAAAGATGTGAATGCTAGACTTCAGATTCATTAACACTCAAATGAATATTGTTCACGACTTTATTACATAGATCTGCAAGAGAAAGGCGGAACATGCCTCCGCATTCATAACCTTTTCCAACAAATAGTCCATATTTCGTAACAACTAATTTATTAGACTCGAATACCAACTGAAACCCTTCTCTACATAGAAGGGAGCCACTAACGAGGTTCTTCTTGATGGCGGGGACATGTTGCATGTTCTTCAGCTGCACGATCCTTCCCGAAGTAAACTTCAGATCGACCGTGCCAACACCAAGAACAGAAGCACTCGCGCCATTCCCCATCAGTACGGACCCGTGACCTGTGGCCTGGTAAGAAGAAAACAATGAAATGTCAGCACACACATGGCTTCTTGTACTTGTTTGGGCACTTGTTGGCCCAATGTTCAACCGATTCTTACCCTTCTTCTTAAAGTCGCCATTCTGTTGGTGAACATCATTGATAACACACTGATTATAATCTAACAGAGCATGTACTACGCACATAGTAGAAACATCTACGCATATCGCTAGTACTGAAGGAAATATGCCCTAGAGGCAATAATAAAGTTATTATTTATTTCCTTACATCATGATAAATGTTTATTATTCATGCTAGAATTGTATTAACCGGAAACATAATACATGTGTGAATACATAGACCAATAGAGTGTCACTAGTATGCCTCTACTTGACTAGCTCGTTAATCAAAGATGGTTATGTTTCCTAACCATGAACAAGGAGTTGTTATTTGATTAACGAGGTCACATCATTAGTAGAATGATCTAATTGACATGACCCATTCCATTAGCTTAGCACCCGATCGTCTAGTATGTTGCTATTGCTTTCTTCATGACTTATACATGTTCCTATAACTATGAGATTATGCAACTCCCGTTTACCGGAGGAACACTTTGGGTACTACCAAACGTCACAACGTAACTGGGTGATTATAAAGGAGTACTACAGGTGTCTCCAATGGTAGATGTTGGGTTGGCGTATTTCGAGATTAGGGTTTGTCACTCCGATTGTCGGAGAGGTATCTCTGGGCCCTCTCGGTAATGCACATCACATAAGCCTTGCAAGCACTGCAACTAATAAGTTAGTTGTGAGATGATGTATTACGGAACGAGTAAAGAGACTTGCCGGTAATGAGATTGAACTAGGTATTGGATACCGACGATCGAATCTCGGGCAAGTAACATACCGATGACAAAGGGAACAACGTATGTTGTTATGCGGTCTGACCGATAAAGATCTTCGTAGAATATGTAGGAGCCAATATGGGCATCCAGGTCCCGCTATTGGTTATTGACCGGAGACGTGTCTCGGTCATGTCTACATTGTTCTCGAACCGTAGGGTCCGCACGCTTAAAGTTACGATGACAGTTATTATGAGTTTATGCATTTTGATGTACCGAAGGTTGTTCGGAGTCCCGGATGAGATCATGGACATGACGAGGAGTCTCGAAATGGTCGAGACGTAAAGATTGATATATTGGAAGCCTATGTTTGGGCACCAGAAGTGTTTCGGGTGAAATCGGGATTTTACCGGATTACCGGGAGGGTTACCGGAACCCCCCGGGAGGCAAATGGGCCTATTGGGCCTTAGTGGAAAAGAGAGAAGGGGCAGCCCATAGGCTAGCCGGCCGAACCCCCCTTCCCTAGTCCTATTAGGACTAGGAGAGGGGGCCGGCCCCCCTCTCTTATCTTTCTCCCGAAGAGTCCTATTAGGAATAGGATTTGAGGGAAGGAGTCCTACTCCCGGTAGGAGTGGGACTCCTCCCTGCGCCTCCCTCCTAGCCGGCCGACCCCCTTGCCCCTGGCCTTTATATACGGGGGCAGGGGGCACCCCATAGACACACAACTTGATCCTTGAGATCGTTCCTTAGCCGTGTGCGATGCCCCTGCCACCAAATTCCACCTCGATCGTACCGTTGTAGTGCTTAGGCGAAGCCCTGCGTCGGTAGTACATCAAGATCGTCATCACGCCGTCGTGCTGACGAAACTCTTCCTCGACGCTTTGCTGGATCGGAGCCCGAGGAACGTCATCGAGCTGAACGTGTGCTAAGAACTCGGAGGTGCCGGAGTAACGGTGCTTGGATCGGTCGGATCGGGAAGAAGACGTACGACTACTTCCTCTACGTTGTGTGATCGCTTCCGCAGTCGGTCTGCGTTGGTACGTAGACAACACTCTTCCCTCTCGTTGCTGTGCATCACCATGATCTTGCGTGTGCGTAGGAAATTTTTTGAAATTACTGCGTTCCCCAACAGTGGCATCCGAGCCTAGGTTTTATGGTTTGATGTTATATGCACGAGTAGAACACAAGTGAGTTGTGGGCGATACAAGTCATACTGCCTACCAGCATGTCATACTTTGGTTTGGCGGTATTGTTGGTTGAGACGATCCGGACCAACCTTACGCGTACTCTTACGCGAGACCGGTTCCCTCGACGTGCTTTGCACATAGATGGCTTGCGGAAGACTGTCTCTCCAACTTTAGTTGAACCAAGTGTGACTACGCCCGGTCCTTGAGAAGGTTAAAACGGAGTCTATTTGACGAACTATCGTTGTGGTTTTGATGCGTAGGTGAGATGAGTTCTTGCTTAAGCCCGTAGCAGCCACGTAAAACTTGCAACAACAAAGTAGAGGACGTCTAACTTGTTTTTGCAGGGTATGTTGTGATGTGATATGGTCAAGGCATGATGCTGATTTTATTGTATGAGATGATCATGTTTTGTAACTAAGTTATCGGCAACTGGCAGGAGCCATATGGTTGTCGCTTTATTGTATGCAATGCAATCGCGATCTAATTCTTTACTAGATTACTAAATGGTAGTAATAGTCGTGGAAGCATAAGATTGGCGAGACGACAACGATGCTACGATGGAGATCAAGGTGTCGCGCCGGTGACGATGGTGATTATGACGGTGCTTCGGAGATGGAGATCACAAGCACAAGATGATGATGGCCATATCATATCACTTATATTGATTGCATGTGATGTTTATCCTTTTATGCATCTTATCTTGCTTTGATTGACGGTAGCATTATAAGATGATCTCTCACTAAATTATCAAGAAGTGTTCTCCCTGAGTATGCACCGTTGCCAAAGTTCGTCGTGCCCAGACACCACGTGATGATCGGGTGTGATAAGCTCTACGTCCATCTACAACGGGTGCAAGCCAGTTTTGCACACGCAGAATACTCAGGTTAAACTTGACGAGCCTAGCATATGCAGATATGGCCTCGGAACACAGAGACCGAAAGGTAGAGCGTGAATCATATAGTAGATATGATCAACATGACGATGTTCACCATTGAAAACTACTCCATCTCACGTGATGATCGGTTATGGTTTAGTTGATTTGGATCACGTGATCACTTAGAGGATTAGAGGGATGTCTATCTAAGTGGGAGTTCCTAAGTAATTTGATTAACTGAACTTAAACTTATCATGAACTTAGTACCTGATAGTATCTTGCTTGTTTATGTTGCTTGTAGATAGATGGCTCGTGCTATTGTTCCGTTGAATTTTAATGCGTTCCTTGAGAAAGCAAAGTTGAAAGATGATGGTAGCAATTACACGGACTGGGTCCGTAACCTGAGGATTATCCTCATTGCTGCACAGAAGAATTACGTTCTGGAAGCACCGCTGGGTGACAGGCCTGCTGCTGGAGCAACGCCAGATGTTATGAACGTCTGGCAGAGCAAAGCTGATGACTACTCGATAGTTCAGTGTGCCATGCTTTACGGCTTAGAATCGGGACTTCAACGACGTTTTGAACGTCATGGAGCATATGAGATGTTCCAGGAGTTGAAGTTAATATTTCAAGCAAATGCCCGAATTGAGAGATATGAAGTCTCCAATAAGTTCTATAGCTGTAAGATGGAGGAGAACAGTTCTGTCAGTGAGCATATACTCAAAATGTCTGGGTATAATAATCACTTGATTCAGATGGGAGTTTAGCTTCCAGATGATTGCGTCATTGACAGAATTCTCCAATCACTACCACCAAGCTACAAGAGCTTCGTGATGAACTATAATATGCAAGGGATGAACAAGACTATTCCCGAGCTCTTCGCAATGCTGAAAGCTGCGGAGGTAGAAATCAAAAAGGAGCATCAAGTGTTGATGGTTAGCAAGACCACTAGTTTCAAGAAAAAGGGTAAAGGGAAGAAGAAGGGAAACTTCAAGAAGAATAGCAAGCAAGTTGCTGCTCAAGAGAAGAGACCCAAGTCTGGACCTAAGCCTGAAACTGAGTGCTTCTACTGCAAGCAGACTGGACACTGGAAGCGGAACTGCCCCAAGTATTTGGCGGATAAGAAGGATGGCAAAGTGAGCAAAGGTATATGTGATATACATGTTATTGATGTGTACCTTACTAGAGCTCGCAGTAGCACCTGGGTATTTGATACTGGTTCTGTTGCTAATATTTGCAACTCGAAACAGGGACTACGGAATAAGCGGACACTAGCAAAGGACGAGGTGACGATGCGCGTGGGAAACAGTTCCAAAGTCGATGTGATCGCGGTCGGCACGCTACCTCTACATCTACCTTCGGGATTAATATTAGACCTAAATAATTGTTATTTGGTGCCAGCGTTGAGCATGAACATTATATCTGGATCTTGTTTAATGCGAGACGGTTATTCATTTAAATCAGAGAATAATGGTTGTTCTATTTATATGAATAATATCTTTTATGGTCATGCACCTTTGAATAGTGGTCTATTCTTGTTGAATCTCGAAGATAGTGATACACATATTCATAATGTAGAAGCCAAAAGATGCAAAGTTAATAATGATGGTGCAACTTATTTGTGGCACTGCCGTTTAGGTCATATCGGTGTAAAGCGCATGAAGAAACTCCATACTGATGGGCTTTTGCAATCACTTGATTATGAATCACTTGGTACTTGCGAACCGTGCCTCATAGGCAAGATGACTAAAACACCGTTCTCCGGTACTATGGAGAGAGCAACAGATTTGTTGGAAATCATACATACCGATGTATGTGGTCCGATGAATATTGAGGCTCGCGGCGGATATCGTTATTTTCTCACCTTCACAGATGATTTAAGCAGATATGGGTATATCTACTTAATGAAACATAAGTCTGAAACATTTGAAAAGTTCAAGGAATTTCAGAGTGAAGTTGAAAATCATCGTAACAAGAAAATAAAATTTCTACGATCTGATCGTGGAGGAGAATATTTGAGTTACGAGTTTGGTGTACATTTGAAAAATTGTGGAATAGTTTCGCAACTCACGCCACCCGGAACACCACAGCGTAATGGTGTGTCCGAACGTCGTAATCATACTTTACTAGATATGGTGCGATCTATGATGTCTCTTACTGATTTACCGCTATCGTTTTGGGGTTATGCTTTAGAGATGGCCGCATTCACGTTAAATAGGGCACCATCAAAATCCGTTGAGACGACGCCTTATGAACTATGGTTTGGCAAGAAACCAAAGTTGTCGTTTCTTAAAGTTTGGGGCTGCGATGCTTATGTGAAAAAGCTTCAACCTGATAAGCTCGAACCCAAAGCGGAGAAATGTGTCTTCATAGGATACCCAAAGGAAACTGTTGGGTATACCTTCTATCATAGATCCGAAGGCAAGACATTCGTTGCTAAAAATGGATCATTTCTAGAGAAGGAGTTTCTCTCGAAAGAAGTGAGTGGGAGGAAAGTAGAACTTGATGAGGTAACTGTACCTGCTCCCTTATTGGAAAATAGTACATCACAGAAAACTGTTTCTGCGACACCTATGCCAATCAGTGAGGAAGCTAATGATGATGATCATGAAGCTTCAGATCAAGATACTACTGAACCACGTAGATCAACCAGAGTGAGATCCGCACCAGAGTGGTACGGTAATCCAGTTCTGGAAGTCATGCTACTAGATCATGATGAACCTACGAACTATGAAGAAGCGATGGTGAGCCCAGATTCCGCAAAGTGGCTTGAAGCCATGAAATCTGAGATGGGATCCATGTATTAGAACAAAGTATGGACTTTGGTTGACTTGCCCGATGATCGGCAAGCAATTGAGAATACATGGATCTTCAAGAAAAAGACTGACGCTGACGGTAATATTACTGTCTATAAAGCTCGATGTGTCGCAAAAGGCTTTCGACAAGTTCAAGGGGTTGACTACGATGAGACCTTCTCACCCGTAGCGATGCTTAAGTCTGTCAGAATCATGTTAGCAATTGCCGCATTTTATGATTATGAAATTTGGCAGATGGATGTCAAAACTGCATTCCTGAATGGATTTTTGGAAGAAGAGTTGTATATGATGCAACCGGAAGGTTTTGTCGATCCAAAGGGAGCTAACAAAGTGTGCAAACTCCAGCGATCCATTTATGGACTGGTGCAAGCATCTCGGAGTTGGAATAAACGCTTTGATAGTGTGATCAAAGCATTTGGCTTTATACATACTTTTGGAGAAGCCTGTATTTACAAGAAAGTGAGTGGGAGCTCTGTAGCATTTCTGATATTATATGTGGATGACATATTGCTGATTGGAAATGATATAGAATTTTTGGATAGCATAAAGGGATACTTGAATAAGAGTTTTTCAATGAAAGACCTCGGGGAAGCTGCTTACATATTAGGCATAAAGATCTATAGAGATAGATCAAGACGCTTAATTGGACTTTCACAAAGCACATACCTTAGCCACTCCAGTTTCTTAACCAGAGTCATGGCTAAGACAAATGCAGAAGATCAATTCTCTCCCGCTCAAAAAGGCCCAATCAAAATTTACTAATTTTGTGGCAAGCAGCAGAAATTGGTCACACCATGTTCGGTAACTAGACAATGGGTCATGGGATTAACTCATTCTCTTGCAGTTTATAAATCCCAATGACTTAGCATGTCATACACTCTTTCAAACTTGCAAACTTCACTTTTCCAAATTCCAACTGATCACACTTCCCATTTTAATAAGAATCTGAGTAAGTTTTATGCTTTATTAATATTTAAGAATCAACTGACTGAGGAACATTATAGTATAACAAACGTTGGTAAAGTTGGAACATATTAAGTACACCTTCAAATTACAACAGATCTAAATCAGATACTTTTTGTTGTTATATCAACTAAATCACATACTCCCTCCGTCACAGTTTACAAGTCCTACGCGTATACCTAGGTTGTTAATTTTATCATCCTAATATAAACTATATAACACAAAAATTATACCTTTTGAAACTAGAACATCTGAAGTTTATATTGATATATTTTTTGTAATATATGACTTGTATTAGGTTGGTCAAATTGACGACCTAGGGATACGCGCAGGTCCTGTAAACTGAGAGAGAGGGAGTAAAATGTTTTATTTGGTACTAATGCAAAGCTACAAATTGTTTGCAAGGAAACTCACGTTCAAAGTCTCTTTGGTTAGATCTCCTTGTATGGTATAAACAAACTTAACTCAGGTCTGTGTTGGGATCTAAGATCGTATTATGTGCAAAGCAAACAAAATTATAAAGATAAGTACAATGGTACAGTCAGAATAATTGTTTATAGTGTGTGGAGTCAGATGCATCACAATGCAGTCTTTCAACAAATGTTAGATGATCTGTGTGGTCACAAGGCATCATTTACCCAAAGCCTAAGTAGCCGTGTCTCTCGATGACCACGTGCTCAAAGGGAAAGAACAGAAGAGGAAGAAGAAGCCAGGAGGATTAGCCTTTACAGACTCAATTTGGCAGCATCATACTCATAGGCGACGCCAAGGAGGTCAAGGACCAGAACCAGCTTACCTTGAAGGAGCAGAGCAGGTATGATAACCCACAAGTATAGGGGATCACAACAGTTTTCGAGGGTAGAGTATTCAACCCAAATTTATTGATTCGACACAAGGGGAGCCAAAGAATATTCTCAAGTATTAGCAGTTGAGTTGTCAATTTAACCACACCTGGAAACTTAGTATCTGCAGCAAAGTGTTTAGTAGCAAAGTAATATGATAGTGGTGGTAACAATAATAAAAGTAAAGGAAACAAAAGTAATATTTTTGGTATTTTGTAGTGATTTTAGCAGTAGCAACGGGAAAGTAAATAAGCGTAAACCAGTATATGGAAAGCTCGTAGGCACCGGATCAGTGATGGATAATTATGCCGGATGTGGTTCACCATGTAACAGTCATAACATAGGGTGACACAGAACTAGCTCCAATTCATTAATATAATGTAGGCATGTATTCCGAATATAGTCATACGTGCTTATGGAAAAGAACTTGCATGACATCTTTTGTCCTACCCTCCCGTGGCAGCGGGGTCCTAATGGAAACTAAGGGATATTAAGGCCTCCTTTCAATAGAGAACCGGAAGAAAGCATTAGCACATAGTGAATACATGAACTCCTCAAACTATGGTCATCACCGGGAGTGGTCCTGATTATTGTCACTTCGGGGTTGCCGGATCATAACACTGTTGGGGAACGTAATAATTTCAAAAAATTTCCTACGCACACGCAAGATCATGGTGATGCATAGCAACGAGGGGGAGAGTCTGATCTACGTACCCTTGTAGATCGCAACGGAAGCGTTGACACAACGTAGAGGAAGTAGTCGTACGTCTTCTTCCTGATCCGACCGATCCAAGCACCGTTACTCCGGCACCTCCGAGTTCTTAGCACACGTTCAGCTCGATGACGATCCTCGGGCTCCGATCCAGCAAAGCGTCGAGGAAGAGTTCCGTCAGCACGACGGCGTGGTGACGATCTTGATGTTCTACCGACGCAGGGCTTCGCCTAAGCACTACAACGGTATGATCGAGGTGGAATTTGGTGGCAGGGGGCACCGCACACGGCTAAGGAACGATCTCAAGGATCAACTTGTGTGTCTAGAGGTGCCCCCTGCCCCCGTATATAAAGGATCCAAGGGGAGGGGCTGGCCGGCCAAGGACGGAGGCGCAGGAGGAGTCCTACTCCTACCGGGAGTAGGACTCCCCCCTCCAATCCTATTCCAACTAGGACTCCAAGGGGGAAAGAGAGAGAGAGATGGCCGGCCACCTCTCCTAGTCCTAATAGGACTAGGGGAGGGGGGAGGTGAGCAGCCCTCCATGGCAGCCCCTTTCACCTTTCCACTAAGGCCCATGTAGGCCCATTTGGCTCCCGGGGGGTTCCGGTAACCTCCCGGTACTCCGGTAAAATTCCCGATTTCACCCGGAACACTTCCGATGTCCAAACATAGGCTTCCAATATATCAATCTTTATGTCTCGACCATTTCGAGACTCCTCATCATGTCCGTGATCTCATCCGGGACTCCGAACAACCTTCGGTACATCAAAATGCATAAACTCATAATAACTGTCATCGTAACGTTAAGCGTGCGGACCCTACGGTTCGAGAACAATGTAGACATGACCGAGACACGTCTCCGGTCAATAACCAATAGCGGGACCTGGATGCCCATATTGGCTCCTACATATTCTACGAAGATCTTTATCGGTCAGACCGCATAACAACATACGTTGTTCCCTTTGTCATCGGTATGTTACTTGCCCGAGATTCGATCGTCGGTATCCAATACCTAGTTCAATCTCGTTACTGGCAAGTCTCTTTACTCGTTCCGTAATACATCATCTCACAACTAACATCTTTAGTTATAATGCTTGCAAGGCTTATGTGATGTGTATTACCGAGAGGGCCCAGAGATACGTCTCCGACAATCGGAGTGACAAACCCTAATCTCGAAATATGCCAACCCAACATCTACCTTTGGAGACACCTGTAGTACTCCGTTATAATCACCCAGTTACGTTGTGATGTTTGGTAGTACCCAAAGTGTTCCTCCGGCAAACGGGAGTTGCATAATCTCATAGTCATAGGAACATGTATAAGTCATGAAGAAAGCAATAGCAACATACTAAACGATCGGGTGCTAAGCTAATGGAATGGGTCATATCAATCAGATCATTCAACTAATGATGTGACCTCGTTAATCAAATAACAACTCTTTTGTTCATGGTTAGGAAACATAACCATCTTTGATTAACGAGCTAGTCAAGTAGAGGCATACTAGTGACACTCTGTTTGTCTATGTATTCACACATGTATTATGTTTCCGGTTAATACAATTCTAGCATGAACAATAAACTTTTATCATGATATAAGGAAATAAATAATAACTTTATTATTGCCTCTAGGGCATATTTCCTTCAGTCTCCCACTTGCACTAGAGTCAATAATCTAGATTACACAGTAATGATTCTAACACCCATGGAGCCTTGGTGCTGATCATGTTTTGCTCGTGGAAGAGGCTTAGTCAACGGGTCTGCAACATTCAGATCCGTATGTATCTTGCAAATCTCTATGTCTCCCACCTGGACTAGATCCCGGATGGAGTTGAAGCGTCTCTTGATGTGTTTGGTCCTTTTTTGTGAAATCTGGATTCCTTTGCCAAAGCAATTGCACCAGTATTGTCACAAAAGATTTCATTGGACCCGATGCACTAGGTATGACACCTAGATCGGATATGAACTCCTTCATCCAGACTCCTTCGTTCGCTACTTCCGAAGCAGCTATGTACTCCGCTTCACATGTAGATCCCGCTACGACGCTTTGTTTAGAACTGCACCAACTGACAGCTCCACCGTTCAAAGTAAACACGTATCCGGTTTGCGATTTAGAATCGTCCAGATCAGTGTCAAAGCTTGCATCAACGTAACCTCTTATGGTGAGCTCTTTGTCACCTCCATATACGAGAAACATATCCTTAGTCCTTTTCAGGTATTTCAGGATGTTCTTGACCGCTGTCCAGTGATCCACTCCTGGATTACTTTGGTACCTCCCTGCTAAACTTATAGCAAGGCACACATCAGGTCTGGTACACAGCATTGCATACATGATAGAGCCTATGGCTGAAGCATAGGGAACATCTTTCATTTTCTCTCTATCTTCTGCAGTGGTCGGGCATTGAGTCTGACTCAACTTCACACCTTGTAATACAGGCAAGAACCCTTTCTTTGCTTGATCCATCTTGAACTTCTTCAAAATCTTGTCAAGGTATGTGCTTTGTGAAAGTCCAATTAAGCGTCTTGATCTATCTCTATAGATCTTTATGCCTAATATGTAAGCAGCTTCCCCGAGGTCTTTCATTGAAAAACTCTTATTCAAGTATCCCTTTATGCTATGCAAAAATTCTATATCATTTCCAATCAGCAATATGTCATCCACATATAATATCAGAAATGCTACAGAGCTCCCACTCACTTTCTTGTAAATACAGGCTTCTCCAAAAGTATGTATAAAGCCAAATGCTTTGATCACACTATCAAAGCGTTTATTCCAACTCCGAGATGCTTGCACCAGTCCATAAATGGATCGCTGGAGTTTGCACACTTTGTTAGCTCCCTTTGGATCGACAAAACCTTCCGGTTGCATCATATACAACTCTTCTTCCAAAAATCCATTCAGGAATGCAGTTTTGACATCCATCTGCCAAATTTCATAATCATAAAATGCGGCAATTGCTAACATGATTCTGACAGACTTAAGCATCGCTACGGGTGAGAAGGTCTCATCGTAGTCAACCCCTTGAACTTGTCGAAAGCCTTTTGCGACACATCGAGCTTTATAGACAGTAATATTACCGTCAGCGTCAGTCTTTTTCTTGAAGATCCATTTATTCTCAATTGCTTGCCGATCATCGGGCAAGTCAACCAAAGTCCATACTTTGTTCTAATACATGGATCCCATCTCAGATTTCATGGCTTCAAGCCACTTTGCGCAATCTGGGCTCACCATCGCTTCTTCATAGTTCGTAGGTTCATCATGATCTAGTAGCATGACTTCCAGAATTGGATTACCGTACCACTCTGGTGCGGATCTCACTCTGGTTGATCTACGTGGTTCAGTAGTATCTTGTCCTGAAGTTTCATGATCATCATCATTAGCTTCCTCACTAATTGGTATAGGTGTCGCAGAAACAGTTTTATGTGATGTACTATTTTCCAATAATGGAGCAGGTACAGTTACCTCGTCAAATTCTACTTTCCTCCCACTCACTTCTTTCGAGAGAAACTCCTTCTCTAGAAATGATCCATTCTTAGCAACGAATGTCTTGCCTTCGGATCTGTGATAGAAGGTGTACCCAATAGTCTCCTTTGGGTATCCTATGAAGACACATTTCTCTGCTTTGGGTTCGAGCTTATCAGGTTGAAGCTTTTTCACATAAGCATCGCAGCCCCAAACTTTAAGAAACGACAACTTTGGTTTCTTGCCAAACCATAGTTCATAAGGCGTCGTCTCAACGGATTTTGATGGTGCCCTATTTAACGTGAATGCGGCCGTCTCTAAAGCATAACCCCAAAATGATAGAGGTAAATCAGTAAGAGACATCATAGATCGCACCATATCTAGTAAAGTACGATTACGACGTTCGGACACACCATTACGCTGTGGTGTTCCGGGTGGCGTGAGTTGTGAAACTATTCCACAATTTTTCAAATGTACACCAAACTCGTAACTCAAATATTCTCCTCCACGATCAGATCGTAGAAACTTTATTTTCTTGTTACGATGATTTTCAACTTCACTCTGAAATTCTTTGAACTTTTCAAATGTTCCAGACTTGTGTTTCATTAAGTAGATATACCCATATCTGCTTAAATCATCTGTGAAGGTGAGAAAATAACGATATCCGCCACGAGCCTCAATTTTCATCGGACCACATACATCGGTATGTATGATTTCCAATAAATCTGTTGCTCTCTCCATAGTACCGGAGAACGGTGTTTTAGTCATCTTGCCTGTGAGGCACGGTTCGCAAGTACCAAGTGATTCATAATCAAGTGGTTCCAAAAGCCCATCAGTATGGAGTTTCTTCATGCGCTTTACACCGATATGACCTAGACGACAGTGCCACAAATAAGTTACACTATCATTATCAACTCTCCATCTTTTGGCTTCTACATTATGAATATGTGTATCACTACTATCAAGATTTAACAAGAATAGACCACTCTTCAAAGGTGCATGACCATAAAAGATATTACTCATATAAATAGAACAACCATTATTCTCTGATTTAAATGAATAACCGTCTCGCATTAAACAAGATCCAGATATAATGTTCATGCTCAACGCTGGCACCAAATAACAATTATTTAGGTCTAATATTAATCCCGAAGGTAGATGTAGAGGTAGCGTGCCGACCGCGATCACATCGACTTTGGAACCGTTTCCCACGCGCATCGTCACCTCGTCCTTTGCTAGTGTCCGCTTATTCCGTAGTCCCTGTTTCGAGTTGCAAATATTAGCAACAGAACCAGTATCAAATACCCAGGTGCTACTGCGAGCTCTAGTAAGGTACACATCAATAACATGTATATCACATATACCTTTATTCACCTTGCCATCCTTCTTATCCGCCAAATACTTGGGGCAGTTCCGCTTCCAGTGACCAGTCTGCTTGCAGTAGAAGCACTCAGTTTCAGGCTTAGGTCCAGACTTGGGTTTCTTCTCCTGAGCAGCAACTTGCTTGTTGTTCTTCTTGAAGTTCCCCTTCTTTTTTCCTTTGCCCTTTTTCTTGAAACTAGTGGTCTTGTTGACCATCAACACTTGATGCTCCTTCTTGATTTCTACCTCCGCAGCTTTCAGCATTGCGAAGAGCTCGGGAATAGTCTTGTTCATCCCTTGCATATTACAGTTCATCACGAAGCTCTTGTAGCTTGGTGGTAGTGATTGGAGAATTCTGTTAATGACGCAATCATCTGGAAGATTAACTCCCATCTGAATCAAGTGATTATTATACCCAGACATTTTGAGTATATGCTCACTGACAGAACTGTTCTCCTCCATCTTGCAGCTATAGAACTTATTGGAGACTTCATATCTCTCAATTCGGGCATTTGCTTGAAATATTAACTTCAACTCCTGGAACATCTCATATGCTCCATGACGTTCAAAACGTCGTTGAAGTCCTGATTCTAAGCCGTAAAGCATGGCACACTGAACTATCGAGTAGTCATCAGCTTTGCTCTGCCAGACGTTCATAACATCTGGTGTTGCACCAGCAGCAGGCCTGGCACCCAACGGTGCTTCCAGGACGTAATTCTTCTGTGCAGCAATGAGGATAACCCTCAGGTTACGGACCCAGTCCGTGTAATTGCTACCATCATTTTTCAACTTTGCTTTCTCAAGGAACGCATTAAAATTCAACGGAACAACAGCATGAGCCATCTATCTACAATCAACATAAACAAGCAAGATACTATCAGGTACTAAGTTCATGATAAGTTTAAGTTCAGTTTAATCAAATTACTTAAGAACTCCCACTTAGATAGACATCCCTCTAATCCTCAAAGTGATCACGTGATCCAAATCAACTAAACCATAACCGATCATCACGTGAGATGGAGTAGTTTTCAATGGTGAACATCGTTATGTTGATCATATCTACTATATGATTCACGCTCGACCTTTCGGTCTTTGTGTTCCGAGGCCATATCTGCATATGCTAGGCTCGTCAAGTTTAACCTGAGTATTCTGCGTGTGCAAAACTGGGTTGCACCCGTTGTAGATGGACGTAGAGCTTATCACACCCGATCATCACGTGGTGTCTGGGCACGACGAACTTTGGCAACGGTGCATACTCAGGGAGAACACTTCTTGATAATTTAGTGAGAGATCATCTTATAATGCTACCGTCAATCAAAGCAAGATAAGATGCATAAAAGATAAACATCACATGCAATCAATATAAGTGATATGATATGGCCATCATCATCTTGTGCTTGTGATCTCCATCTCCGAAGCACCGTCATGATCACCATCGTCACCGGCGCGACACCTTGATCTCCATCGTAGCATCGTTGTCGTCTCGCTAATCTTATGCTTCCACGACTATCACTACCGCTTAGCAATAAAGTAAAGCATTACATCGCGATTGCATTGCATACAATAAAGCGACAACCATATGGCTCCTGCCAGTTGCCGATAACTTGGTTACAAAACATGATCATCTCATACAATAAAATCAGCACCATGCCTTGACCATATCACATCACAACATGCCCTTCAAAAACAAGTTAGACGTCCTCTACTTTGTTGTTGCAAGTTTTACGTGGCTGCTACGGGCTTAAGCAAGAACTCATCTCACCTACGCATCAAAACCACAACGATAGTTTGTCAAATAGACTCCGTTTTAACCTTCTCAAGGACCGGGCGTAGCCACACTCGGTTCAACTAAAGTTGGAGAGACAGTCGCCCGCAAGCCATCTATGTGCAAAGCACGTCGAGGGAACTGGTCTCGCGTAAGCGTACGTAAGGTTGGTCCGGGTCGTCTCGTCCAACAATACCGCCGAACCAAAGTATGACATGCTGGTAGGCAGTATGACTTGTATCGCCCACAACTCACTTGTGTTCTACTCGTGCAAATAACATCAAACCATAAAACCTAGGCTCGGATGCCACTGTTGGGGAACGTAGTAATTTCAAAAAAATTCCTACGCACACGCAAGATCATGGTGATGCATAGCAATGAGGGGGAGAGTCTGATCTACGTACCCTTGTAGATTGCAACGGAAGCATTGACACAACGTAGAGGAAGTAGTCGTACGTCTTCTTCCCGATCCGATCGATCCAAGCACCGTTACTCCGGCACCTCCGAGTTCTTAGCACACGTTCAGCTCGATGACGATCCTCGGGCTCCGATCCAGCAAAGCGTCGAGGAAGAGTTCCGTTAGCACGACGGCGTGGTGACGATCTTGATGTTCTACCAACGCAGGGCTTCGCCTAAGCACTACAACAGTATGATCGAGGTGGAATTTGGTGGCAGGGGGCACCGCACACGGCTAAGGAACGATCTCAAGGATCAACTTGTGTGTCTAGAGGTGCCCCCTGCCCCCGTATATAAAGGATCCAAGGGGAGGGGCTGGCCGGCCAAGGAGGGAGGCGCAGGAGGAGTCCTACTCCTACCGGGAGTAGGACTCCCCCCTCCAATCCTATTCCAACTAGGACTCCAAGGGGGAAAGAGAGAGAGAGATGGCCGGCCACCTCTCCTAGTCCTAATAGGACTAGGGGAGGGGGGAGGTGCGCATCCCTCCATGGCAGCTTCAAACAAAAGTCTCTTCATTATTTTCTGAAATAATCTGAAATTTTTAGTAACTTCAAACAAAAGTGAACCAACTTCAATAAAACTGATAGCAACTACTCCTACAAGTTTCTAGAGCCTATATCAAGCATTAGAACTACTTGGAACCATATAAATTTGACATGCAAGCTCAAGAACATGGTCACCTATGTAGCACAAATTTGTAAAGAATAAAGCACTATAACAAAAACTAATTGGACCAATGGAGGAGTCACATACCAAGGAACAATCTCCCAAGCAGTTTTGCGAGAGGTGCTTTGAGCAAGGAGATCGAAAATCACAGCAAAGAGGGCTGGAACTCGTGCTTGAGTCGGTTTTTCATGTTTGTGTGAGGAAGAGCAAGAAGATGGGTGCTGGGATAAGTGGAGGAGGGCCACCATGGACCCACGAGGCAGGGGAGCGTGCCCAGGGGGTAGGGCGCGCCCTCCACCCTCGTGGCTAGGTGGCAGCTCTCCCCACGGTAATTTTTGCACAGTAAATTCTCAAATATTCCTGAAAAAATCATATTAAATTGGCATGTCATTCTGAGGACTTTTATTTTTGGGATATTTTTATATTAGACGGATAAATCAGGAAAGAGACAGAAAAAATACTATTTTACTTTATTTCTACTAAATAACAGAAAGTATAGAGAGGGTACAGAAGGTTGTGCTTCTAGTTTCATCCATCTCATGCTCATCAAAACAAATCCACTAACAAGGTTGATCAGGTCTTGTTACCAAACTCATTCCGATAATCATGAAACCGGAGAAATTTCGAATAACACTAGGTTACCTCAATGGGGATATGCACATCCCCAATAATAAGTATATCATATTTCTTTTTGATAGTAGGAAGAGGAAATTCAAAACCTCCAAATACAATCGATGGAATTTTTCCAATAGAGTTGATACTATGAACTTGAGGTTGTTTCCTCGGAAAGTGTACCGTATGCTCATTACCATTAACATGAAAAGTGACATTGCCTTTGTTGCAATCAATAACAGCCCCTGCAGTATTAAGAAAAGGTCTTCCAAGAATAATAGACATACTATCATCCTCGGGAATATCAAGAATAACAAACTCCGTTAAAATAGTAACGTTTGCAACCACAACAGGCACATCCTCACAAATACCGACAGGTATAGCAGTTGATTTCTCAGCCATTTGCAAAGATATTTCAGTAGGTGTCAACTTATTCAAGTCAAGTCTATGATATAAAGAGAGAGGCATAACACTAACACCGGCTCCAAGATCACATAAAGCAGTTTTAACATAGTTTCTTTTAATGGAGCATGGTATAGTAGGTGAAGGAAATATGCCCTAGAGGCAATAATAAAGTTATTATTTATTTCCTTATATCATGATAAAGGTTTATTATTCATGCTAGAATTGTATTAACCGGAAACATAATACATGCGTGAATATATAGACAACCAGAGTGTCACTAGTATGCCTCTACTTGACTAGCTCGTTAATCAAAGATGGTTATATTTCCTAACCATGGACAAAGAGTTGTTATTTGATTAACGGGATCACATCATTAGTTGAATGATCTGATTGACATGACCCATTCCATTAGCTTAGCACCCGATCGTTTAGTATGTTGCTATTGCTTTCTTCATGACTTATACATGTTCCTATGACTATGAGATTATGTAACTCCCGTGTGCCGGAGGAACACTCTGTGTGCTACCAAACGTCACAACGTAACTGGCTGATTATAAAGGTGCTCTACAGGTGTCTCCAAAGGTAGATGTTGGGTTGATGTATTTCGAGATTAGGATTTGTCACTTCGATCGTCAGAGAGGTATCTCTGGGCCCTCTCGGTAATGCACATCACTTAAGCCTTGCAAGCATTGCAACTAATGAGTTAGTTGCGAGATAATGTATTACGGAACGAGTAAAGAGACTTGCCGGTAACGAGATTGAACTAGGTATTGGATACCGACGATCGAATCTCGGTCAAGTAACATACCGATGACAAAGGTAACAACGTATGTAGTTATGCGGTCTGACCGATAAAGATCTTCGTAGAATATATAGGAGCCAATATGGGCATCCAGGTCCCGCTATTGGTTATTGACAGGAGACGTGTCTCGGTCATGTCTACATTGGTCTCGAACCGTAGGGTCCGCACGCTTAAAGTTACGATGACAGTTTCATTATGAGTTTATGTATTTTGATGTACCGAAGGTTGTTCGGAGTCCCGGATGTGATCACGGACATGACGAGGAGTCTCGAAATGGTCGAGACATAAAGATCGATATATTGGAAGCCTATATTTGGACATCGGAATCGTTCCGGGTGAAATCGGCATTTTACCGGAGTACCGGGGGTTACCGGAACCGCCTCGGGGGGTTATTGGGCCTACATGGGCCTTGAGGGAGAAGAGAGAAGGAGGCAAGAGGTGGCCGCCCGCCCCTCCCCTTCCTAGTCCGAATAGGACAAGGGAAGGGGGACGGCGCCCCCCCCTTTCCTTCCCCTCTTCCTCCTCTTCCCCCCCTTCTCCTTCTCCAACTATGAAAGAAGGGAGTCCTACTCCCGGTGGGAGTAGGTCTCCCCCCTGGCGCGCCTCTCCTTGGCCGGCCGCCCCCTCCCCTTGGCTCCTTTATATACGGGGGCAGGGGGCACCCTAGGACACACAAGTTATCTTCGTGATCGTTCCTTAGCCGTGTGCGGTGCCCCCCTCCACGATATTACACCTCGATCATATTGTAGCGGTGCTTAGGTGAAGCCCTGCGACGGTTAAACATCAAGATCGTCACCACGCCGTCGTGCTGACGAAACTCCTCCCCGAAGTTTTGCTGGATCGGAGTCCGGGGTGCGTCATCGAGCTGTACGTGTGTCAAGAACTCGGAGGTGCCGGAGTAACGGTGCTAGGATCAGTTGGACCGGGAAGACGTACGACTACTTCCTCTATGTTGCGTCAACACTTCCGTTTCAGTCTACGAGGGTACGTAGACAACACTCTCCCCTCTCGTTGCTATGCATCACCATGATCTTGCGTGTGCGTAGGAATTTTTTTGAAATTACTACGTTCTCCAACAGTGGTATCAGATCCTAGGTATTATGGTTTGATGTTATATGCACGAGTAGAACACAAGTGAGTTGTGGGCGATATAAGTCATATTGCCTACCAGCATGTCATACTTTGGTTCGGCGGTATTTGTCGGGGGTGCTGATCCCACAGACACCTATGGGACCACGACGGACCGGGGCCCCTATCGGTTCGGCAGGGGGGCGGAGAGTGCACAAAGAGCAGATCGAGGTGAACGCATGAGCAGCGCGATCAGTTTACCCAGGTTCGGGCGCACGAATGCGTAAAACCCTACTCCTGCTTTGATTTGTATTGTGTTCTTGCTCGGGAGCGATGAATGCTACAGTACACTTGGATGGCTAGCGAGACCGAGCGTGAGAATGATCGTCCCCCCCTCTCTGTTGCGCATGGGCCTCCTTTTATATGTCAAAGGGGTCACCGACAGGTGGCGACAGGGATGAGGGTAAAAAAGTAAAAGGAGTGGTGGTTGGCACCACCGCTTACTACAGTTGTATCATACCTAACCCTGACGGCAGGGGACAAAGGCATTAAATGCCTGTCTGTGTCGCCTAGATGGTGCAGAAAGGGACCGCTAGGCACGCCATTGCTTGCCACGATGGCTACCTTGTCAGCGTCGCTTGCCACCGTGTACCTCTGGCTGCACAGCCTTCCGCCACGTACGCCCGGAAGGGCCCCAGAGCGACACGTTGGCGGATGTGCTGGAGCGCAGGTACAGAACGGAAGCTTGCCGCGGCAAGTGCCTTGCCGCGGTTATTATCTTGCCGCGTCCAGGAGCTTGTCGCTCATTGGGTCTTGCCGAGACACGTGGTGTGCTGCGGCGAGTTCCTTGATATGTCTTGATTGGCCTCCCCGGCAAGCTCCTCATGCCGGGGTCTTGTCTCCCTCCCGGCAAGCTCCTCTTGCCGGGGCCTTGGATACTTTGTTCTTGAATGGCTCCAAAGGAACCACGGAGGATCTTGGCGGTTGCCCGGCAAGCCTTGCCGCGGGACGCTGCGACTGCCCGTGCACAAGTTCGGGATACTAAGGTACCCCTACTTTAGTACACCGACAGGAGCCCCCGGGCCTGGGCCATACACGGTGACGAGCGCTGTTGGGCCAGGCCCAAAACAGGGCACGGGCACGCGCGGCCTATGTTATGCCGTAACTCACTCCGCATCCACCGCGCCCTCTCCGCACGGCACGCGTCGAACGCGGCGTCGTGGGAGAGATCGTGGGTGGTTTCTTTATTAGGAAAGGCGGAACGTCCGCCACCCCCCTTTATAAGCAAAGGGAAGCAGGGGTAGTGCGCCCACTCGCCCCCATTCCGCTCCAATCTTGAAAAACTCCGCCCCGCCTCCATCTTCCCAAAGCACACAGAGCGCAACGCCCTGCCCGCCGCATTGCCACCAGCACCACCATCGCCGTCGACCTCCTCCACTGCTTCCGCCATGGCTCCGAAAGGCGACAAGGGGAAAGCCGTGAAGTCGACCGAGGCGCAGCGGCTTGCGGCGCTGCGGAAGGAGCAAGCCATCTCCTCCCCCCCCCCAAGCTCGGCGCGAAGGAGCTTCGGGAGTACTATTATCTCTTTTGGGCGACGGAGACGCGAGCTCACCCACGGACCAAGGTGCTCCCGGCCGCTGCTCATGCGACGGCTCCGAACGGGTATCCCTTCTTTGCCGTTTTCTTCTACTGCGGGCTCTGCCCGCCTTTTTCTGAGTTCTTCTGTGATATCATGAATACCTACAATCTCTGCCTCCATGATTTCATTCCCAACGCCGTCCTTACCATGTCAGTTTTCGCACACCTTTGTGAAAACTTTGTCGGAGTCCACCCTAGCGTAGCCCTTTTTCGCCACTTCTTCATTCCCCGGGTAGAGAGAGGAGAGCCCTTGTCCGGTGGAATTGCCTGGGTCTCTAGGACCGGCAAGAAGGATTCCTATTTGGAGGCCGAATTCCGCGGCAAGTGGGAGGAGTGGAGGGCAGATTGGTGTTGGATTGTCGAGGAGAGCCCGCAGCCATTCACCGCCCGGCGCCAAGTAGCAGCAGTACGCGGCAGTGACTGGAGCGACGTGGCCCCGGCGGACAGCAAGCTGAAGATTGCCGTCACTAGGATCCAGCGCGTCAGGCTTGCCGGACTCACTGTAGGCGCCGTTGGCGCAGACTTTCTTTGCCGCCGCATCGCCCCCCTACAGGAACGGAGGAGGCCTTCCTGGGAGTTCAAGAACGCGACAGATATCATGAGGCTGCGCCCGGGTCTCAACTACAATTTTACTGTCCTTGAGCTCAACGGAATACTACAGGAGCTCTTCAATTATGATTCAGATCACCCCGAAGTCTTCAGGTTGCCGCAGGGCGTCGTCCCTTTGTGCAACAATTCTGCGCTCGACCGCATCAGGGCAATGATGCCGCTGTGCGACTCGCACGGACTCGTGCCCACTTGGCAAGAGCCCAAAGACGAGGTCGTGCAGTAGTTCTTCGACAATCTGGTAGAGGTGCCAATCCGCACCAACGAGAAGGATGGCCTCATCCACGACACCACCAAGGCGGAGTTGGCGTACATCGCCACCAGGTTGGAAGAGGCGGCGGCAGCCGCAGCGGCAGGCGAATTCGGGTTCACTTTGGAGGAGGCAGCGGCAGCAGAGGCGGAGAACCGTGCCGAGCGAGAGGAAGTCTCCGGCAAGAAGGAGCTTGCTCGGCTAGAAGAGCTTGCCGGCAAGGAAGATCTTGCCGAGCGTGGTGCCGAGTCGAGCAAGCCTGCCGAGGATGCAAGCGGGTCGTTGGAGATTGGCTCCTCTTCCACTTCGTCCTCAGATAGCACGCCGCCAGCAGCGGCTCCGTCTCCACCAAGAAGGCGTCTCCGCAAGGTCGGGGATGCAACGAGGCGGCAGGCGCGTCGACAGTCGCCGCGCCGTGCGACACGCTCCACCGCAGCAAGCACTGTTGCCGCGGGAGCGCCCCATGCTGCCGCAACAACTGGAGCGGGGTCTTCTCGGACTGCTGCCTCCGCTCCCGCCAAGCGGCCAAGGGAGCCTACTCCTCCACCTTCCCGCGCCGGAGGTGGGCCGGACTTCGACTTCTCCGCATTCAGCTCCGATGAAGAAGAAGAAGAAGACTAAGTTCTTCTTATTGTACTTGCAGTTCTTTGATTTTTGTTGTTTTTGTCTTGTCTTGTTTCTCACTTGGCTTTCCCTGTATCTGTTCCTTTTTAGGACTCTGGCGCAGAGAGCGGCAAAGAGAGCCAAGGCGCCGGTGATCGTCATCGAGGACGAACCCACTGCGTCAACAGGGGACGTGCCTGAGACAAACTTGTCAGATCCGGTGGCTGATCTTCAGAGTAGCCCCCAGCGTAAGTGTCTTGTTCGTTTTTCGCTGTCGGGCGCGCACGAAGATTCTTGCTTTGCTGATGTTTGTTTATTGACTTATGCAGGAGCAGAGCAGCCTCACCAGGAGAGCCCGGAGGCCGCCCCTGAAGCGCCAAGGGAAAGTCCTCCGGCGAGGGAGAGGTCTCCGGCAAGGGAGGAGACTCCGGCAAGGGAGGAGCCCCCGGCAAGGGAGGAGCCTCCGGCAAGGGAGGAGCCCCCGGCTAGGGAGGAGGCTCCGGCAAGAGAGGAACCCCCGGCAAGGGAGGGATCTCCGGCAAGGGACTGCGTCAGCGATCCCCCGGCGACGGAGACCACAGCTGCAGACCCTGGCACAGGTAACTTCCTTGCTTCCAAACTCCCCTTTGCTTCTTCATCTTCTTGATCTTTCTCTTGGATTTTGCTCGAATTTTGCTTGAATTTTCTCCCCTCTTCCGGCCTTCAGATCCATCTGCTGCAGAGCCGATGGAGACGGAGGTCGCCGCCGAGGAAGTAGCCGGCGCCGGCGAGGAGGCCGCCAGGGCTGCCGTCGCGGAAGCGGGCGGGGAGTCTGGCGGTCGTACTGACGACCCGGAGGCCGCAGGAGCGCCAGGCGCTGCTCCGACCACCGACTCCTCCGCCGCTGCCGCCGCGCAAGGCTCTGATGAGCCCCAGCCTGGCGTCTACCTGAAGGTCGGCGAGGACATCTTTATTAACCTCCCCTGGGCATCAAGCTCTAGGGCGCCGATCGAGGGGGAGATGCTGGACGGAGAGATGCTTGCCTCCGCCGGGCTGAAGCTGGTCGACGCGCCAAGCAGCAGCAGCGGTGAACCTGAAGAGGAGCGCCTGCTGCGGAAGCTATTGGCGCTCTACCGCGCCCAGCAGGCCAAGCTGGAGTCCCGTGAAGCACTCGTTGCGAAGGCGGGAGCCGACATCGAGAAGCGCACGGAGGAGCTTTGGGGCGCCAACCAGGAAGCTCTCCGCTCCCTGGCGAAGGAGCGGGAAGATCTTGCCGAAGCGCAACAGGCCTTCCTCCTCGAGAAGACCGACATCGAAGAGCGCCAATGCCTTGCCGCGGAGAAGTTGTCTTCGCAGAAGGGTGACTTGGCGCAGCGGAAGGTCCACCTCGACAGCCACGAGGAGGAGCTTGCCGCGCACGAGCGAGCAGTTGGCGGAGCCCTCAAGCAAGCCGAGGACGCCGCCGCAGCTGCCGAGGCCGCCAAGGCTGAGCTGGAGCTGAAGGTGGTGCAGCTGGAGACGGGCCTCAAGGCGAGCGGTGACGAGCTTGCCGCGCTCAAGATCGAGCGGGAAAAGGACGCCAACAGCTACTCGGAGCTGCAGGCCCTTTTCGCCGAGAAGGGCAAGGAACTGGACACCGCCAAGAACTCCAACGCTGATCTCGAAGTGAAGCTGGCGGCTCTGACCAAATCTCTGGACGGCGCCAAGGAGCAGGAGGCGGCCTTGAAGGAAGAAGTCGAGGCCGGCAAGGTGCTGCTGGCGAACGCTGTTGCCGCCCAGAAGACCTTGTCGGAGAACGTGGAGCACTGGACGGAGGGTCTGGTGAACGTCGCCGCGGACGTCGACAAGGAGCTGGCGCAATTGGGGATGGTGGATCTCAGGTACTCCTCCGACGAGAACCTCCAACCCAGCGCCAAGCTTACTCTGTTCTTCAAGGGCGTGGCGACGGCGCTCCAGCGACTCCGGGAGCAGATCCCAAGCAGCTTGCCGACGAGTCGCGCAAGATTTGCGCGGGAGCTCTCCAGAAGGTGCTGATGAAGGTGGCCTTCCGCAACCCAGGTCTCCGCCTCACCAACGTCCTCCGAAGCTTGCCGCCAGATGCTGATCTAGAGGAGCTCAAGGCCCTTGTCGCACCTATTGTGGACAGGGTGAGCGGCACCAAGAGGGTCGAGGGCGACGGCATAGATTAGGCCGCCTATCTTCTTCTTTCCTTGTCGCTATCAATCATGTTATGAAAAACAGTCTGTTAGAGCTGTGACAAGTTATTTTGTAATATACTCTATCTTGGGTAGCAATTGCTATGTTATTTCCTTTACTCGACTCTTTCCTTTGTATGTTTTTACCCTACGCTTTTAGGGAACTTGCCGGCGCAGGCACCCTTGCCGCGAGCGCTGAGTGCAGAACGTCAGCAGCCTGCTGGCAGTGCCGCATCCGACAAGAAACTTTGTCGCAGCTAGCCGCAGCTCACTTAAGTTATTGAGCGGACTCGAAACAACAGTAAGGGCGCAACTAGCCACGAGTTGGTTCCTCCGCGTACAGGTTTTCCATACAAAGCACGGTCGTTCAAGGAAAATAACTTAAAAATTTAAAGGGAATCTAATTGCTCAGACTTTGGCAACTTATCTTTCTTTTTTTTGCTACTTGCTTCCCGGCGAGGCAAAACCTTCTTGAAGACGCCTGGTCCATATCGTATCTTCTCCCTTCCCCCCGGCAAACTTGTGCGCGAGGGAATCTCCTTTTCCTTGCGAAAAAGAATGAGGACGAAATAACAATATGGAGCTTTAAGGCTCGTTATTGCTTACCGGGGGTTAGCGCTGCACAAAATGTCAGATAATACATGCAAAATCTAAAAAGCATGAAATCGACAAGGTGTGCTGAGCACATAATCTTTATGCATGGGATCTGCGCCCGGCTTTGTACAAAGGATTACATGCAACAGCGGCAAGACTTGTACAAAAGGTGGTTGCCGGAACGGGTTCCGGCAACCGCGCCCTACGGGTAAAACTTGCGAAGATGCTCAATATTCCAGGAGTTGCTCACTGGTACGCCATCTTCGGTCTCAAGGCGGACAGCGCCAGGCCTAGTGACTCGTTTCACCCGGTAAGGGCCTTCCCACTTCGGCGTCAACTTGTTGGAATTCTTGGCGGATTGAACGCGCCGAAGAACAAGGTCGCCTTCCTCGAGACTTCTGGCGTTAACTTTGCGGCTATGGTAGCGGCGCAAAGCTTGCTGGTAGCGAGCAGCTCGCACAGCAGCCTGAAGACGGTCTTCCTCAAGGAGCAGCGCATCGTCTTGCCGGCTGCTCTTGCTCGAGCTCATCATAAGCGAGCACTCGAGGCGACCCGTATACGAGTTCCATGGGGAGAACTGCCTCCGCTCCATAGACTAGAGCGAAGGGTGTCTGGCCAGTGGCTCGATTTGGCGTTGTCCTGATCGAACAAAGAACCACCGGCAGCTCCTCGATCCAGTTTCTTCTGCACTTGTGCAGCCTATCGAAAGTTCTAGTCTTGAGCCCGCGCAGCACTTCAGCATTTGCCCTCTCCGCTTGACCGTTGCTTCTCGGGTGAGCAACAGAAGCGAAGCAGACCTTGGCGCCAAGATCTTGGACGTATTGCATGAAGGTGCGGCTCGTAAATTGCGTACCGTTGTCGGTGATTATCCTATTAGGAATCCCGAAACGGCAAACAATCGACCTGAAGAACTTGACTGCTGACTGTGCTGTCACCTTCCTCACTGGTTCCACTTCCGGCCATTTTGTGAACTTGTCGATTGCAACGTACAAGTACTCAAAGCCCCCGACAGCTCGGGGAAAGGGGCTGAGGATGTCGAGCCCCCAGACCGAAAATGGCTAGGATAAAGGGATCGTCTGGAGAGCTTGAGCTGGCCGGTGTATCTGCTTGGAATGGAACTGGCACGCTTCACACTTGGTTACTTGTGCAGTTGCTTCCTGGAGGGCTGTCGGCCAGAAGAAGCCTTGCCGGAATGCTTTGCCGACAAGTGCTCTTGCACCAATGTGGTGACCACATATGCCTCCATGTATCTCTGCCAACAACTTTTGTCCATCTTCTCGGGGAATGCACTTCAATTTCACACCGTTGAGTCTTCTTCTGCACAGTATGTTATCGACAAACTGGTACATACTAGACTGCCGGGCTACTCTTTCTGCTTCTTCTTGCTCTTCGGGAAGTTCTCCTGTCTGAAGGAAACGGACAATCTGTTGCGCCCATGTTGGAGCCTGTGGCTCGACAACAAGGACTAAAGGCAATTCTGATGCTGCGGGAACATCTGCTTCCACGGCAAGAGCCTGCGGTTCTGCCGGAGCTTGACGTTCCCCGGCAAGCTTGCCGGAGCAAAACTTGCTGGGAGTGTCTGCTTCAACGGAACAAACCCTGGGGCTTGCCGGAGTAGACTGCTCCTCAGCATTCTTGGTTTTGATCTTGGGGACCTTTTTGGCGGTGGCTTCGGGAAGCTCTGCCGGAAAATAGTCGCCAGAAATCAACTTCCTCTTCTTGCTCTGTCCAGTTGGTGGTGTTACGGACGGCTGAGTCAGCTTGAGCACAAAAATCCCCGGTTCCACAGGTAATTTAAGTGCAACGCACTTTGACAGGCCATCGGCAATGTCATTCTGAGCTCTGGGGACATGCTCCATCTGTAGGCCGTCAAAGTGCTCTTCTAGCTTTCTCACTTCGTCGACGTAAGCTTCCATTAATGGACTCTGATAATTCTTGTTCACTTGGCAGACGACAAGCTGCGAGTCACCCCTGACAATGAGCTTCTTAATCCCAAGTTCCGCCGCGATCCTGAGACCGGCAAGCAAGCCTTCATACTCTGCAGTATTGTTTGTCGCTTGCTCCTTGAGAAAGTGCATCTGGACTATGTATTTGAGGTGCTCTCCGGTGGGTGCGACAAGCAGCACACCAGCACCGGCGCCTTGCAGGAGAAGGCACCGTCAAAGTACATGAGCCACTCCTTGTTTGTTTCCTTGGCGGGGATGCTTGTCTCTGGAATTTCTTCATCTGGTGTTGGCGTCCACTCTGCTATGAATTCTGCCAACGCTCTGCTTTGGATAGTTGAAGTGCTCTCAAATTTGAGACCAAAGCTTGACAGTTCCAGTGCCCACTCGACAATCCTGCCTGTTGCTTCTGGATTTTACAATATCCTCTTCAGCGGAAAGCGAGTGACAACTCTGATCTCATGTGCTGGGAAGTAATGGTGCAGCTTTCTCGAGGCCATGAGAAGGCTGAAAAGCAACTTCTACACACCAGAGTACCTTGACCTAGCCCCCTGCAAAAGGGAACTGACAAAGTAAACTGGGCGCTGCACCATCTTCTTCTGTATCTCCTCTTGCATCTGCGCAGATCCATGCTTGTCGGGACCAGAGCTTGTCGAGGAAGCCTCCTGCTTGTCGCTGGATGTGCTTGCCGCGGTTGCTGGCTCGTCATCTGCCTCCCTCTCCGCTACTAATGCAGCACTAACCACTTGATTGGTTGCCACTATGTACAGCAGCAACTTCTCTTGCGGCTTAGGTGCGACAAGTGTTGGAGTGGAGGACAGGTATCTCTTCAAGTCTTGCAGCGCAGCCTCCGCTTCCGGAGTCCATTTCATTGGACCTGCCTTTTTCAAAATTTTGAAAAACGGCAGGGCGCGCTCAGCAGACCGAGAGATAAACCTGCTGAGAGCAGCCACGCAACCGGCAAGCTTCCATACATCCTTGACGCGCTTTGGTGCTTCGATCTGCTCAATGGCCTTGATCTTGTCGGGATGGGCTTCAATTCCTTGCTGAGACACAAAGAACCCGAGAAGCTTGCCGGAAGGAACTCCAAACACACACTTCTCGGGATTGAGCTTGAGGTTGATCTTGCGCAGATTTGAAAAAGTCTCTTCTAAATCTTGGATCAGAGTTGCCCTGTCCTTGCTTTTGACCACTATATCATCCATGTAAGCTTCTACATTTCTGTGTATCTGTGGCTTCAAAGCAACATGGACTACTCTGGCAAATGTCAAACCAGCATTCTTTAAACCAAAAGGCATCCGTACAAAACAGTACGTGCCGCATGGAGTAATGAATGCGGTTTTCTCCTCATCCTCTTCTGCCATGAAGATCTGATGGTATCCTGAATATGCGTCAAGAAATGAAAGCAAATCACATCCGGCTGTGGAGTCAACAATCTGGTCAATGCGCGGCAAGGGAAATGGGTCTTTGGGACAAGCTTTATTAACATCAGTAAAGTCAATACAAAGCCTCCATTTTCCATTTGCCTTGCGCACTACAACAGGATTGGCCAACCACGTGGGATGGAGCACTCCTCTGACAAGGCCTGCTGCTTCCAATTTCTTGATTTCTTCTTCTATGAATTCTTGGCGCTCCAATGCTTGTTTCCTAACCTTCTGCTTGACGGGCCGCGCATGAGGAAAAACGGCAAGATGGTGCTCAATTACTTTCCTGGGAACACCGGGGATATCAGACGGTTGCCATGCAAACACGTCGACATTCGCCCGCAGGAAAGTAACGAGCGCGCTTTCCTATTTAGGGTCAAGCATGGCACTGATGGTGAAGGTACCACCAGTGCCGTCCTCCTTGGCGGACACCTTCTTGGTATGTGGTGGAGCTGCCATTGCCTTCTTACACTTGCCGGTGGAGCTCGATGGTGCGTCCTTGACGGTAGCGCAGCACTCCGAGGAGGTGTGCTTGCCGGAGTGGGCATCAGAGCTCTTGCCGGATTTGGTCTTCTTCTTCCCCCCGGTAGCTTCAGCGGCAAGTGTCTCGCGATCTGTAGCGGCTGCTGCTTCCCGGTAGATCTTGTCGGCGCAGATAAGGGCGTCCTTGTTGTCGCCAGGGACAGAGATGACGCTTATCGGGCCTGGCATCTTGAGCATGTTGTATGCATAGTAAGAGGCTGCCATGAACTTGGCGAGTGCTGGACGGCCAAGTATCCCATTGTAAGGCAATGGAAAATCGGCAACGTCAAAAGTGAACCTCTCCGTTCTGAAATTCAGCTCGCTGCCAAATGTCACTGGCAACGTGACCTTCCCTTTCGGCTTGCTCCTTCCCGGGTTTATTCCTTGGAATGTACCGGTCTCTTCGAGCTCGCTGTCCGGGATCTGGAGTTTCTGGAGCACAACGGAGGAGATCAGATTTAAGCCGGCCCCGCCGTCAACTAGCATCTTAGTGACTTTGAGGTTACGGATTGTTGGCGAAACCAACAACGGCAAGCACCCGACCGAAGTTGTGTGATCAGGGTGGTCCTCAATGTCAAAGATGATAGGCGTGCTGGACCATTTTAGAAGCTTGCGTGATTCGACAGGTGGCTCTGCCGCATTAAATTCCTGCAGCCACTGTTTGAGTTTGCGGTGGGAAGTATGCAGAGAAGCACCGCCGTCAACACACAAGACTTATGTAGCTTTCTGAAACTCCTGCTCACTGTTCTCAACATCATCCATGTCTTTGTCTTCGTCTTCGTCTTCATCCTTGTCGCGGCCGCGGGGAGGTCTGTCTCCTTGCTGCTGCTTGGCCTTGCCGCGGCGTCCTCCCCGGCCAGCGCGCTTATTGCCGGCCTCTCCACCGCCTCCTTGGGCTCTCTCCTTGTCGCGCCGCTCATACTCAGCTTTTTGTTGCTGGACAAGCTGCTCGACCTTCTTGCAGCTCTGGAGATCATGGCCCTTGGTGCGGTGGATCTTGCAGTACTGCTTGTCGGAGCCGTCCTGCTTGTCGGCGGCCGCCACAGCTTGGCAAATGGTGCATGCGGAAACCTCCTTGCCGGAGCTGCCAACTTTGGCTTGCTTGGCGCCACCGTCGTTGCCGGACTGCTCAACGACTAGTACCTCCTTGCCTTTCTTCTTCCTATTACGCCTCCGGTTTTTCTTTGCCGGGGTGGCATCTTCGTTGTCAGATCCCCCTGTTCCAGTATTCTCTCCGGGGAGTTTCCTCCCTTCTTCAGCGCGTGCACACTTGTCGGCCAGGGCGTACAGCTCGCTGACGTCTCTGATCCTGCTCATCGCCATCTCCTCCCGCATCCTGCGATTACGCACATTCTGATGGAACGCGCTGATAACCGCGGCAGGGTGGATGTCTGGGATGTTGCGCTGTACACGGATGAATTTCTGGATATACTTGCGGAGGGGCTCTCCTTCCTTTTGGGCAAGCAGGTGGAGGTCACTCTCTTGGCCATGTGGTTTGTGGCCGCCCGTAAAGGCGCCGATAAACTGATGGCACAAGTCCGCCCAAGAGGATATGGAGTTGTCCGGCAAGTGCATGAGCCAGGACCTGACTTCGGGCTTGAGCACCAGCGGGAAGTAGTTTGCAAGGACCTTGTCGTCTCGCCCCCCGGCAGCTTGCACCGCAATGGTGTAGATGCTGAGGAACTCTGACGGGTGCGACCTGCCGTCGTACTTCTCCGGTACGTCTGGCTTGAAATGCTTCTGGCTGGGCCACTGGACTTGCCGCAGCTCACGGGTAAACACAGGGCAACCTACCGCGTACGGCAAGTCACCTGGTTCTCCGGGCGCGTGCATGTCAACAGAAGGCCCAGCGCGCAGGTCTGATTGACACCGCGCTTCTCTTCGGCGCTCGATGCATGTTCGAGCGTCTTCTTGATGTCTCTCATGAAGAACTTGGCGCTGGTCGTGACGAGCTCGCGGATCTGATGACGCGGTGGAGTCCCTGTCGAGGTGGATCCGGCGAGTCGGCGATCTTGGACTTCTAGGCGGAGAGTGCACAGTGGTTGCACCCTCCCCGGTCTTGTCGCCACCGGCTCGCGCCTGGCTGACTTGCCGCGGCAGCGATGCGCTCGGCTGCCGTGGGTTGTCACCGTTGGCGAAGCCGATGAGGCTCTGGATAGTGGCCCTCCAGTCATCGATCTTCTCTGGCGCTGGAGGGTAATCTAGGAGCAGTTGAGCTCGTGCCAACGCTTCTGCTGGAGTGGCGGGCAGCGGTGGCAAACGGTGCGAGGAACGGGAAATGCTCAGACTTCTAACTACGTTAGAAGGAGCAATATCTTGTCCAAGCAACCGTGCCATGCTCGCGCCAGCATGTTGGCGCGCATGCTGGTCTTGAGCGCTCCGGGATCCGCCAGCTTGATCTTGGCCCAGCAAACGTATCGTACCGTGAGTACCATGACGCTGCTGGTCCCGCGCCTCGTGAGATGGGCGCGGTGCGTGTACGGACGCCGAGGTCTTGGAGTGCGCTCGGTCGTTGAGGGAGCCGACCGCGCCGCCGATGTGCAGCGCAGTCTTGTCCTTGGACCTGGCAGCACCATGAGCCTCCTCGTCGGCGCCCGTTCTTCCGCCGGCGCCCACTCCACCAGCCGTTTGCTCCGGCGATGGTGGGTTCGGCGCAGACGGAGCAGCTGCCTCCGAAGCCTTCTTCTTTGGCGGCATGTTGATGAAGATGACGAAGATTCGGCTCGTGCGAACGCCGGATCAGGTTCACACAGCATCGACGCACCCCCTACCTGGCGTGCCAAAGATGTCGGGGGTGCTGATCCCAAGGACACCTATGGGACCACGGCGGACCGGGGCCCCTTTCGGTTCGGCAGGGGGGCGGAGAGTGCACGAAGAGCAGATCGAGGTGAACGCACGAGCGACGCGATCAGTTTACCCAGGTTCGGGCCGCACAGATGCGTAAAACCCTACTCCTGCTTTGATTTGTATTGTGTTCTTGCTCGGGAGCGATGAATGCTACAGTACACTTGGATGGCTAGCGAGACCGAGCGTGAGAATGATCGTCCCCCCCTCTCTGTTGCGCATGGGCCTCCTTTTATATGTCAAAGGGGTCACCGACAGGTGGCGACAGGGATGAGGGTAAAAAAGTAAAAGGAGTGGTGGTTGGCACCACCGCTTACTACAGTTGTATCATACCTAACCCTGACGGCAGGGGACAAAGGCATTAAATGCCTGTTTGTGTCGCCTAGACGGTGCAGAAAGGGACCGCTAGGGACGCCATTGCTTGCCACGATGGCTATCTTGTCAGCGCCGCTTGCCACCGTGTACCTCTGGCTGCACAGCCTTCCGCCACGTACGCCCGGAAGGGCCGCAGAGCGACACGTTGGCGGATGTGCTGGAGCGCAGGTACAGGATGGAAGCTTGCCTCGGCAAGTGCCTTGCCACGGTTATTATCTTTCCGCGTCTAGGAGCTTGTCGCTCACTGGGTCTTGCCGAGACACGTGGTGTGCTGCGGCGAGTTCCTTGATATGTCTTGATTGGCCTCCCCGGCAAGCTCCTCTTGCCGGGGTCTTGTCTCCCTCCCGGCAAGCTCCTCTTGCCAGGGCCTTGGATACTTTGTTCTTGAATGGCTCCAAAGGAACCACGGAGGATCTTGGCGGTCGCCCGACAAGCCTTGCCGCGGGACGCTGCGACTGCCCGTGCACAAGTTCGGGATACTAAGGTACCCCTACTTTAGTACACCAACAGTATTGTTGGATGAAGCGGCCCGGACCGACATTACGCGTGCGCTTACGCGAAACTGGTTCTACCGCCGTGCTTTGCACACAGGTGGCTGGCGGGTGTCAGTTTCTCCAACTTTAGTTGAACCGAGTGTGGCTACGCCCGGTCCTTGCGAAGGTTAAAACGGCATCAACTTGACAAACTATCGTTGTGGTTTTGATGCGTAGGTAAGATTGGTTCTTGCTTAAGGCCCGTAGCAGCCACGTAAAACTTGCAACAAACAAAGTAGAGGACGTCTAACTTGTTTTTGCAGGGCATGTTGTGATGTGATATGGTCAAGATATGATGCTAAATTTTATTGTATGAGATGATCATGTTTTGTAACTGAGTTATCGGCAACAGGCAGGAGCCATATGGTTGTCGCTTATTTATTGTATGCAATGCAATCGCCCTGTAATGCTTTACTTTATCACTAAGCGGTAGCGATAGTCGTAGAAGCATAAGATTGGCGAGACGACAACGATGCTACGATGGAGATCAAGGTGTCGCGCTGGTGATGATGGTGATCATGACGGTGCTTCGGAGATGGAGATCACAAGCACAAGATGATGATGGCCATATCATATCACTTATATTGATTGCATGTGATGTTTATCTTTTATGCATCTTATCTTGCTCTGATTGACGGTAGCATTATAAGATGATCTCTCACTAAATTATCAAGAAGTGTTCTCCCTGAGTATGCACCGTTGCCAAAGTTCGTCGTGCCCAGACACCACTTGATGATCGGGTGTGATAAGCTCTACGTCCATCTACAACGGGTGCAAGCCAGTTTTGCACACGCAGAATACTCAGGTTAAACTTGACAAGCCTAGCATATGCAGATATGGCCTCGGAACACGGAGACCGAAAGGTCGAGCGTGAATCATATAGTAGATATGATCAACATAATGATGTTCACCATTGAAAACTAATCCATTTCATGTGATGATCGGTTATGGTTTAGTTGATTTGGATCACGTGATCACTTAGAGGATTAGAGGGATGTCTATCTAAGTGGGAGTTCTTAAGTAATATGATTAATTGAACTTAAATTTATCATGAACTTAGTACCTGATAGTATCTTGCTTATGTATGTTTGATTGTAGATAGATGGCCCGTGCTGTTGTTCCGTTAAATTTTAATGCGTTCCTTGAGAAAGCAAAGTTGAAAGATGATGGTAGCAATTACGCGGACTGGGTCCGTAACTTGAGGATTATCCTCATTGCTGCACATAAGAATTACGTCCTGGAAGCACCGCTGGGTGCCAGGCCTGCTGCTGGAGCAACACCAGATGTTATGAACGTCTGGCAGAGCAAAGCTAATGACTACTCGATAGTTCAGTGTGCCATGCTTTACGATTTAGAATCGGGACTTCAACGACGTCTTGAACGTCATGGAGCATATGAGATGTTCCAGGAGTTGAAGTTAATATTTCAAGCAAATGCCCGGATTGAGAGATATGAAGTCTCCAATAAGTTCTATAGCTGCAAGATGGAGGAGAACAGTTCTGTCAGTGAGCATATACTCAAAATGTCTGGGTAAAATAATCACTTAATTCAGATGGGAGTTAATCTTCCAGATGATTGCGTCATTGACAGAATTCTACAATCACTTCCACCAAGCTACAAGAGCTTCGTGATGAACTATAATATGCAAGGGATGAACAAGACTATTCCCGAGCTCTTCGCAATGCTGAAAGCTGCGAAGGTAGAAATCAAAAAGGAGCATCAAGTGTTGATGGTCAACAAGACCACTAGTTTCAAGAAAAAGGGCAAAGGGAAGAAGAAAGGGAACTTCAAGAAGAACAGCAAGCAAGCTGCTGCTCAAGAGAAGAAACCCAAGTCTGGACCTAAGCCTCAAACTGAGTTCTTCTACTGCAAGCAGACTGGTCACTGGAAGCGGAACTGCCCCAAGTATTTGGCGGAGAAGAAGGATGGCAAGGTGAACAAAGGTATATGTGATATACATGTTATTGATGTGTACCTTACTAGAGCTCGCAGTAGCACCTGGGTATTTGATACTGGTTCTGTTGCTAATATTTGCAACTCGAAACAGGGACTACGGATTAAGCGAACACTGGCAAAGGACGAGGTGACGATGCGCGTGGGAAATGGTTCCAAAGTCGATGTGATCGCGGTCGGCATGCTACCTCTACATCTACCTTTGGGATTAATATTAGACCTAAATAATTGTTATTTGGTGCCAGCGTTGAGCATGAACATTATATCTGGATCTTGTTTGATGCGAGACGGTTATTCATTTAAATCAGAGAACAATGGTTGTTCTATTTATATGAGTAATATCTTTTATGGTCATGCACCCTTGAAGAGTGGTCTATTTTTGATGAATCTCGATAGTAGTGATACACATATTCATAATGTTGAAGCCAAAAGATGCAGAGTTGATAATGATAGTGCAACTTATTTGTGGCACTGCCGTTTAGGTCATATCGGTGTAAAGCGCATGAAGAAACTCCATACTGATGGACTTTTGGAACCACTTGATTATGAATCACTTGGTACTTGCGAACCGTGCCTCATGGGCAAGATGACTAAAACACCGTTCTCCGGTACTATGGAGAGAGCAACAGATTTGTTGGAAATCATACATACAGATGTATGTGGTCCGATGAATATTGAGGCTCGTGGTGGATATCGTTATTTCCTCACCTTCACAGATGACTTAAGTAGATATGGGTATATCTACTTAATGAAACATAAGTCTGAAACATTTGAAAAGTTCAAAGAATTTTAGAGTGAAGTTAAAAATCATCGTAACAAGAAAATAAAGTTTCTACAATCTGATCGTGGAGGAGAATATTTGAGTTACGAGTTTGGTGTACGTTTGAAGCAATGTGGAATAGTTTCGCAACTCATGCCACCCAGAACACCACAGCGTAATGGTGTGTCGGAACGTCGTAATCGTACTTTACTAGATATGGTGCGATCCATGATGTCTCTTACTGATTTACCGCTATCGTTTTGGGGTTATGCTTTAGAGACGGCCGCATTCACGTTAAATAGGACACCATCAAAATCCGTTGAGACGACGCCTTATGAACTATGGTTTGGCAAGAAACCAAAGTTGTCGTTTCTTAAAGTTTGGGGCTGCGATGCTTATGTGAAAAAGCTTCAACCTGATAAGCTCGAACCCAAATCGGAGAAATGTGTCTTCATAGGATACCCAAAGGAGACTGTTGGGTACACCTTCTATCACAGATCCGAAGGCAAGATATTCATTGCTAAGAATGGATCCTTTCTAGAGGAGTTTCTCTCAAAAGAAGTGAGTGGGAGGAAAGTAGAACTTGATAAGGTAACTGTACCTACTCCCTTATTGGAAAGTAGTTCATCACAGAAACCGGTTTCTGCGACACCTACACCAATTAGTGAGGAATTTAATGATGATGATCATGAAATTTCAGATCAAGTTACTACTGAGCCTCGTAGATCAACCAGAGTAAGATCTGCACCAGAGTAGTACGGTAATCCTGTTCTGGAAATCATGCTACTAGATCATGACGAACCTACGAACTATGAAGAAGCGATGGTGAGCCCAGATTCCGCAAAATGGCTTGAAGCCATGAAATCTGAGATGGGATCCATGTATGAGAACAAAGTATGGACTTTGGTTGACTTGCCCGATGATCGGCAAGCAATTGAGAATAAATGGATCTTCAAGAAGAAGACTGACGCTGACGGTAATATTACTGTCTACAAAGCTCGACTTGTCACAAAAGGTTTTCGACAAGTTCAAGGGGTTGACTACGATGAGACCTTCTCACCCGTAGCGATGCTTAAGTCTGTCTGAATCATGTTAGCAATTGCCGCATTTTATGATTATGAAATTTGGCAGATCGATGTCAAAACTGCATTCCTGAATGGATTTCTGGAAGAAGAGTTGTATATGATGCAACCGGAAGGTTTTGTCGATCCAAAGGGAGCTAACAAAGTATGCAAGCTCCAGCGATCCATTTATGGACTGGTGCAAGCCTCTCGGAGTTGGAATAAACGCTTTGATAGTGTGATCAAAGCATTTGGTTTTATACAGACTTTCGGAGAAGCCTGTATTTACAAGAAAGTGAGTGGGAGCTCTGTAGCATTTCTGATATTATATGTGGATGACATATTACTGATTGGAAATGATATAGAATTTCTGGATAGCATAAAGGGATACTTGAATAAGAGTTTTTCAATGAAAGACCTCGGTGAAGCTGCTTACATATTAGGAATAAAGATCTATAGAGATAGATCAAGACGCTTAATTGGACTTTCACAAAGCACAAACCTTGACAAGATTTTGAAGAAGTTCAAAATGGATCAACCAAAGAAAGGGTTCTTGCCTATGTTGCAAGGTGTGAAGTTGAGTCAGACTCAATGCCCGACCACTGCAGAAGATAGAGAGAAAATGAAAGATGTTCCCTATGCTTCAGCCATAGGCTCTATCATGTATGCAATGCTGTGTACCAGACCTGATGTGTGCCTTGCTATAAGTTTAGCAGGGAGGTACCAGAGTAATCCAGGAGTGGATCACTGGACAACGGTCAAAAACATCCTAAAATACCTGAAAAGGACTAAGGATATGTTTGTCGTATATGGAGGTGACAAAGAGCTCATCGTAAACGGTTACGTTGATGCAAGCTTTGACACTGATCCGGACGATTCTAAATCGCAAACCGGATACGTGTTTACATTAAACGATGGAGCTGTTAGTTGGTGCAGTTCTAAACAAAGCACCGTGGCGGGATCTACATGTGAAGCGGAGTACATAGCTGCTTCGAAAGCAGCAAACGAAGGAGTCTGGATGAAGGAGTTCATATCCGATCTAGGTGTCTTACCTAGTGCATCGGTTCCAATGAAAATCTTTTGTGACAATACTGGTGCAATTGCCTTGGCAAAGGAATCCAGATTTCACAAGAGAACCAAACACATCAAAAGACGCTTCAATTCCATCCGGGATCTAGTCCAGGTGGGAGACATAGAGATTTGCAAGATACATACGGAGCTGAATGTAGCAGGCCGTTGACTAAGCCTCTTCCATGAGCAAAACATGATCGGCACCAAAGCTCCATGGGTGTTAGAATCATTACTGTGTAAAGAGACTTGCCGGTAACGAGATTGAACTATGTATTGGATACCGACGATCGAATCTCGGGCAAGTAACATACCGATGACAAAGGGAACAATGTATGTAGTTATGCAGTCTGACCGATAAAGATTTTCGTAGAATATGTAGGAGCCAATATGGGCATCCAGGTCCCGCTATTGGTTATTGACCGAAGACGTGTCTGGGTCATGTCTACATTGTTCTCGAACCGTAGGGTCCGCACGCTTAAAGTTACGATGACAGTTTTATTATGAGTTTATGTATGTTGATGTACCGAAGGTTGTTCGGAGTCCCGGATGTGATCACGGACATGACGAGGAGTCTCGAAATGGTCGAGACATAAAGATCGATATATTGGAAGCCTATATTTGGACATCGGAATCGTTCCGGGTGAAATCGGCATTTTACCGGAGTGCCGGGGGTTACCGGAACCCCCTCGGGGGGTTATTGGGCCTACATGGGCCTTGAGGGAGAAGAGAGAAGGAGGCAAGAGGTGGCCGCGCGCCGCTCCCCTTCCTAGTCCGAATAGGACAAGGGAAGGGGGGCGGCGCCCCCCCCCCTTTCCTTCCCCTCTTCCTCCTCTTTCCCCCCTTCTCCTTCTCCAACTAGGAAAAAAGGGAGTCCTACTCCCGGTGGGAGTAGGACTCCCCCCTGGCGCGCCTCTCCTTGACCGGCCGCCCCCTCCCCTTGGCTCCTTTATATACGGGGGCAGGGGGCACCCTAGGACACACAAGTTGATCTTCGTGATCATTCCTTAGCCGTGTGCGGTGCCCCCCTCCATGATATTACACCTCGATCATATTGTAGCGGTGCTTAGGCGAAGCCCTGCGACGGTTAAACATCAAGATCGTCACCACGCCGTCGTGCTGACAAAACTCCTCCCCGAAGTTTTGCTGGATCGGAGCCCGGGGTGCGTCATCGAGCTGTACGTGTGTCAAGAACTCGGAGGTGCCGAAGTAACGGTGCTTGGATCGGTTGGACCGGGAAGACGTACGACTACTTCCTCTACGTTGCGTCAACGCTTCCGCTTCAGTCTACGAGGGTACGTAGACAACACTCTCCCCTCTCGTTGCTATGCATCACCATGATCTTGCGTGTGCGTAGGAATTTTTTTGAAATTACTACGTTCTCCAACAGTAGGTACTCCTGGGTCTCCAAGTTTCTTTGGTATTCCACCCTTAAAAGTATAATTAGCAAGCATGGTGGAAATTTCAGCTTCCGGTGTCTTTTTTATTTGTAACAATATCTTTCATATATTTAGCATAAGGATTTATTTTGAGGATATCAGTCAATCACATACGCAAAAAGATAGGTCTAATAATTTTAGCAAAGCGCTCAAAATCCTCATCATCCTTTTTCTTGGATGGCTTGGGAGGAAAAGACATGGGTTCTGAACCCAAGGTTCTCTTTCTTTACCATGTTTTCTAGCAACAAAGTCTCCTTTATCATAACATTGATTCTTTGATTGTGGGTTATCATGATCAACAACAGGTTCAATTTCTACATCATTATCATTACTAGATTGATCATCATCATGAACATCATCATTAACATTTTCACTAGGTTCATGTTCACTACCATATTGTGTTTCAGCATCAGACATAGATATATCATTTGGATTATCAGGTGGTTCAGCAATAGGTTCACTAGAAGTTTGCACAGTTCTATCATTTTTCTTTTTCTTTATTTTAGAAGAACTAGGAACATCAATATTACTTCTCTGAGAATCTTGCTCGATTCTCTTAGGGTGGTCTTAAGGATACAAAGTTTCCTGAGTCATTCTACCAGTTCTAGTAGCCACTCTACCAGCATAATCATTTTTCTTACTATTCATTTCATCAAGCACTTCTTTTTGAGCTTTAAGTACTTGTTCTACTTGAGTGGTAACCATAGAAGCATGTTTGCTAACAAATTTAAGTTCACCTCTAATATTAGCCATATAATCACCCAAGCGTTTAATCATATAAGCACTTTGTTTTAATTGTCTACCAAAATAAGCATTGAAGTCGTCTTGCTTAAACATAAAGTTATCAAACTCATCCAAGCACTGACTAGTAATTTTAGTAGGAGGGACTTCGGCTTTATCATATCTATAGAGAGAATTTACCTTTACTACCTGTGTCGGGTTATCGGGATTAAGAGGTTCTTCAATAAATAAAGGATTGAGATCATATGTTTCTTCAACAGGCAGTAAATTAAGACCATATATTTCTTCAATAGGAGGTAAATTCTTAACATCTTCAGCTTTAATACCTTTTTCTTTCATAGATTTCTTTGCCTCATGCATATCTTCGGGACTGAGAAATAAAACACCTCTCTTCTTCGGAGTTGGTTTAGGAATAAGCTCAGCAATTGGAGCAGGAGCTGGCTCAGGGGCTGGCTCAGGAGGTGCCCAATTATTTTCATTTGTCAACATATTATTCAATAGAATTTCAGCTTCATCCGGTGTTCTTTCCCTGAAAAGAGAACCAGCACAACTATCTAGGTAATCTCTGGAAGCATCGGTTAGTCCATTATAAAAGATATCAAGTATTTCATGTTTCTTAAGAGGATGATCACACAAAGCATCAAGTAACTTGAGAAGCCTCCCCCAAGCTTGTGGGAGACTCTCTTCTTTAATTTTCACAAAGTTGTATATTTCCTTTAAAGCAGCTTGTTTCTTATGAGTAGGGAAATATTTAGCAGAGAAGTAATAAATCATATCCTGGGGACTACGCACACAACCAGGATCAAGAGAATTAAATCATATCTTAGCATCACCCTTTAATGAGAACGGAAATATTTTGAGTATATAAAAGTAGCGCGATCTCTCATCATTAGTAAACAGGGTGGCTATATCATTTAATTTAGTAAGATGTGCCACAACAGTTTCAGATTCATAGCCATGGAAAGGATCAGATTCAACCAAAGTAATTATATCAGGATCAATAGAGAATTCCTAATCCTTATCAGGAACACAAATAGGTGAAGTAGCAAAAGCAGGACCAGGCCTCATTTTATCTATAAGTGATTCTTTGTTCCATTTAGCTATTAACCTTCTAAGCTCATCATTATCATTGCAAGCTAAAATAGCAGCAGAAGCTTCTTTATCAAAAATATAACCTTCAGGAATAACAGATCTATCCTCATCATCATTTTCATCAATATTATCAGATTCAATAATTTCTTTCTCTCTAGCTCTGGCAATTTGTTCATCAAGAAATTCACTTAGGGGCACAGTAGTATCAAGCATAGAAGTAGTTTCATCATAAGTATCATGCATAGCAGAAGTGGCATCATCAATAACATGCGACATATCAGAACGAATAGCAGAAGCAGGTTTAGGTGTCGCGAGCTTACTCATAACAGAAGGTAAATCAAGTGCAGAGCTAGATGGCAGTTCCTTACCTCCCCTCGTAGTTCAAGTTCTTCATAGTGTCCAGCAGATATAAATCTCAAGTGACTCAAAGAATAGAGCTATGCTCCCCGGCAATGGCGCCAGAAAAAGGTCTTGATAACCCACAAGTATAGGGGATCACAACAGTTTTTGAGGGTAGAGTATTCAACCCAAATTTATTGATTCAACACAAGGGGAGCCAAGGAATATTCTCAAGTATTAGCAGTTGAGTTGTCAATTCAACCACACCTGGAAACTTAGAATCTGTAGCAAAGTGTTTAGTAGAAAAGTAATATGATAGTGGTGGTAACAATAATAAAAGTAAAGGAAACAAAAGTAATATTTTTGGTATTTTGTAGTGATTGTAACAGTAGCAACGGGAAAGTAAATAAGCGTAAACCAGTATATGGAAAGCTCGTAGGCACTGGATCAGTGATGGATAATTATGCCGGATGTGGTTCACCATGTAACAGTCATAACATAGGGTGACACAGAACTAGCTCCAATTCATCAATATAATTTAGGCATGTATTCCGAATATAGTCATAAGTGCTTATGGAAAAGAACTTGCATGACATCTTTGTCCTACCCTCCCATGGCAGCGGGGTCCTAATGGAAACTAAGGGATATTAAGGCCTCCTTTTAATAGAGAACCGGGACAAAGCATTAGCACGTAGTGAATACATGAACTCCTCAAACTATGGTCATCACCGGGAGTGGTCCCGATTATTGTCACTTCAGGGTTGCCGGATCATAACACATAGTAGGTGACTATAGACTTGCAAGATAGGATCAAGAACTCACATATATTCATGAAAACATAATAGGTTCAGATCTGAAATCATGGCACTCGGGCCCTGGTGACAAGCATTAAGCATAGCAAAGTCATAGCAACATCAATCTCAGAACATAGTGGGTACTAGGGATCAAACCCTAACAAAACTAACTCGATTACATTATAAGTCTCATCCAAAACATCACCGTCCAGCAAGCCTACGATGGAATTACTCACGCACGGCGGTGAGCATCATTAAATTGGTGATGGAGGATGGTTGATGATGACGATGGTGACGAATCCCCCTCTCGGGAGCGCCGAACGGACTCCAGATCAGCCCTCCCGAGAGGTTTTAGGGCTTGGCGGCGGCTCCGTATCATAAAACACGATGATTTCTTCTCCTCTATTTTTTCTCCCCGAAAGCAAATATATAGAGTTGGAGTTGGCGTCGAAAGGTGTCCAGGGGGCCCACGAGGTAGGTGGGCGCGCCCCCCACCCTCGTGGACAGGGTGTGGGCCCCCTGGTCTTCATCAGTGGCGAGGATGTTTTATTATTTATTGTAAGGTATTCCGTGGAGTTTCAGGTCATTCTGAGAACTTTTATTTTCTGCACATAAAACAACATCATGGCAATTCTGTTGAAAACAACGTCAGTCCGGATTAGTTTCATTCAAATCATACAAGTTAGAGTCCAAAATAAAGGCAAAAGTGTTTGGAAAATTAGATATGACGGAGACGTATCAAGGTCAAGGACGAAGAGGAGCACCAGCGCTAGGCACACCATTGCATCTCCCCTCGTCGTCGAGCAGGTCAAGGCCGCAGCCGCCGTGCTGGTTGTAATACATGGCTGCAAAGAATAAGCAAGGTTGAAATAAATGCCATGCCAAATGGTAACTACATATTAAGGAGGCATGGTGGTCACAGGAAATGAACTGAAATAAACTTTGAACGTTGCAATGGCATACAATAAGGTGCAAAACAAGAGGACGATTGCATAAAACTAAAGGAAATATGCCCTAGAGGCAATACTAAAGTTGTTATTTATATTTCCTTATATCATGATAAATGTTTATTATTCATGCTAGAATTGTATTAACCGGAAACTTAGTACATTTGTGAATACATAGACAAACAAAGTGTCACTAGTATGCCTCTACTTGACTACCTCGTTGAATCAAAGATGGTTATGTTTCCTAGCCATAGACATGAGTTGTCATTTGATTAACGAGATCACATCATTAGAGAATGTTGTGATTGACTTGACTCATTCCGTTAGCTTAGCACTTGATCGTTTAGTATAATGCTATTGCTTTCTTCATGACTTATACATGTTCCTATGACTATGAGATTATGCAACTCCTGAATACCAGAGGAACACTTTTGTGTGCTACCAAATGTCACAACGTAACTGGGTGATTATAAAGGTGCTCTACATGTGTCTCCGGTGGTACTTGTTGAGTTGGCATAGATCAAGATTAGGATTTGTCACTCCGATTGTCGGAGAGGTATCTCTGGGCCCTCTTGGTAATGCACATCACTATAAGCCTTGCAAGCAATGTAACTAATGATTTAGTTGCGGGATGATGCATTACGGAACGAGTAAAGAGACTTGCCGGTAACAAAAATGAACTAGGTATTGAGATACCGACGATCAAATCTTGGGCAAGTAACATACCGATGACAAAGGGAACAACGTATGTTATTATGAGGTTTGACCGATAAAGATCTCCATAGAATATGTAGGAACCAATATGAGCATCCAGGTTCCGCTATTAGTTACTGCTACTCGTGCCCCAAGAACGGTGGTTCGGCGCGGGATCCTTCCCGACCGGGGACCATCCCCATCGCTTGCCTGCTCGCTGCCGGTCCACCTCGCCGTGCTGGGGCGGTCCACCGGATGGGCGGCGGCTGGGTGAGGCAAAATCCGGCGGCGGTGTGGATCCTGGGTCGCGGGGAGTCGCGCCTCCCTATCTGCTCCGACTCCAGTGAAACACGAAAGGGAGCCAAGAGAAATAGATGCGAGGGTCGGAGGCGGAGGCGCTAGGATGCTCGTCCGTCGGTTGTCGGGTTGGCCGAAGCTGGCGGGGCCGTGCGTGCAACACAGGCACGAGACGCTCCTCTAGTCCTCTTTTTTCCGCACTATGTGGAGAAAGGTCAGGGGAGACGGGTTGACCAGTAGCGGCATCTGGTCCTTGGACATTTGGCACCTGACAGCGGGCCCCATGTGTCAACTATCCTATCAAACCGCTCTAATCTACTCCCTTCCTTGCTAAATATAAGTCTTTGTAGAGATTTCATTATGGACTACATACGGAGTAAAATGAGTGAATCTATACTCTAAAATGCATCCATATACATCCGTATGTGGTCTGTACTGTCATTTCTACAAAGACTTATATTTAGGAATGGAGGGAATAGCTATTAGTATTTTTTTTAAACTGTCACCAGAATGTTGGTGGTTTTTTGGAAAAAATCTGAATGGTGGTGGTTTCGCGAATTAGGGTCCTCAATTGTAGTGGTTTTTTGTAATTTACTCGTCTCTCTTGTCTTCTGTTACCATTGCTCCAAGACTTACAGCTCGGGACCCCCTATCAGTAGCTTGTGGCGCTCTCGGTGCGCACTCCCTCCGGCACCAAGCAAAGGAGGGTGGGACAACGGCGGAGTGAAGCGGCGTTGGTCCTCCACGCGCACGCCGGCGCCTACTAGGAACTCTCTTGTGTGTGCCCCAACCTAATTCGTGGAGGAGATGATGTGTCTGTGCTCGTCGTCGACACCGGCAGTGGCCGTTCATGATAGGTTGAACGAAATGCCAAAGCTGGATACTTTTTAAGACGAGTCGGCCGTGTTGGGCGCACACGTGGCCCTTGGACAAAAACCGAACACGGTCGTCTGTTGTTTTATCTAAACGGATAAAGTCCGGATAAAACGGACATCCGTTTGGGTCGCTGCTACTTGAATTGGACTAAGGTCAGGTGCATGGGTTGAACATAACATGAGAGAGATTGCTTTGGTGGATATATATGCATTGATTCATAATCTTACTATACATGGAAGGTATTAACCACCCAATCATATCATATCTGTTTACATCAATTACATGAGATATTCTACAGATAAGCATCTGCTATAAGTACGTTATATTCTAACGACTACGTGTAACCATCCATCTCTTGCTTTAAGCCCTATTTGGTTCATAAGTCTTATATGTTCCAAGTCCTTAAAAAGACCCTACCAGTTTGGTTCCTGGGACTTATAAGTCTCTATAAGACCATATTACAACTATAAGTCCCTATAAGTCCTTCTTTGAGAGTCTTATTTCATAAGTCCTAAATGCCCACTTTAATTCCCTATAAATCCCTTCTGTTTGGTTTAGATGGGACTTAGAGAGATTTTTTAAGTCCCTACACCAATAAATTCTTGGAAACAAATACCCTCTAACGCAAGACACACCACTACGCTTGGCCAAAGAAGCTACGGACCCATCGAGCACCAGGCACATGGCGGCCAGCAACGGCGGCGCTCTCCCGGTGGTGGACCTGGCGGCGTTCTTCGCCGGGGACAGTGCCCACGACAACAGCGCGCGCGCCCGGGCCATCGAGGCCGTGCGCCAGGCGGGCCAAGCGACCGGGTTCTTCCGCGCGTTGAACCACGGCGTGCCGCGGGAGCTCATGGCGCGCGCGCTCCATCCGTCGGCGGCGTTCTTCGCACTGCCGGACGAGGAGAAGGGCAAGGTGCGACGCGCCGAGGGCGCCTCCGCGGCGCCGCTCCCGGTGGGGTACGCACGGCAGCCGGCGCACTCCGCCGACAAGAACGAGTACCTGCTCCTCTTCAACCCCAAGCTCTTGCTCAACCACTACCCCGCCGAACCGGCCGGACTCAGGGGTGCGTTGGAGGAGTGCTACGCCAAGCTCACCGACCTGGGGCTGCTCATCCAGGACATCCTGAACGAGTGCATGGGACTGCCACGAGGCTTCCTTGCAGAGTACAACTCCGACGGTGACTTCGACTTTCTCACGATGCTGCGATACTTCCCGGCGACAACCGACGAGAACAACGGCAGCAGCGTGCACGAGGACGCCAACTGCATCACCTTCGTACTACAGGACGACGTCGGGGGCCTGGAGGTGCTCGGCATCGACGGCCGCTGGGTCCCCGCGGAACCCGTGGAGGACACCATCGTCGTCAATGTGGGCGACGTTCTGCAGGTGCTCAGCAACAAGAAGTTCAAGAGCGCCACGCACAGGGTGGTGAGGAGGCCGGGGGCGCACCGCCACTCGATCGCCTTCTTCCTCAACCTCCACGACGACAAGTGGGTCGAGCCGCTGCCGGCTTTTACGGCCGACATCGGCGAGCCGCCGCGCTAAGGGGGTTCCGTTACAACGAGTACATGCAGCTGCGCATGAGGAACAAGACCCACCCGCCGTCCACGCCCGAGGATGTCGTCCACATCACCCATTACGAGATCTTCTAGCGAGCAAAAAATTTGCTTCCAGTCCATGATCCATGGCGTACTGATCTGCTTTTTCTCTGTTGTCAAATTTCAGTTCGTCCTCTGTCTGTCATGTGAACTGTGAAGCGTAATTCAGTTGAATGGGTCAGAAGCATTGGATATTACGTACAACCCAAAGAAGGAGATGGAAAAACCTATGCCGAAGAATCAGCGGAACCAGTGGAATGACAAGCTTTAAGTTTAAACCTATGCCGAAAAATTAGCAAAATGGTTTAATCCTTCAAACGCACGTGCGCACAGGCAGCATACTTTTCATCAACAGGTTCAGTTATGAACAAGGTTCAGCTATGAACAATGAGAAATAAAAAATTGCGCCACTCTATTCTAATCTAATCACTCTATCTATGTCACACACAATACGGCACCCCTTTAGATCAGATCGGAAAACAACCTAATTCATCTCAACCCAAGTTGAACAGACAAACAAAGAGGGGAAAGGCTCAAAAGGGGAACCTGCCAAGGAACGATCAATCACTCCACGAGCCGCTCGAGTTCACCTTCTAGTGCAACACAATACATCCTGGGCGTCAAGCAGAATCATGGTGGTTGCATCTGCTACAAACTGTCCTGGCAAAACATCAAATAACCACAACTCAGTTGGTTACAAAGGATTGCACGGGCAAGAAGCATATCAGCAAAACACATTGGAATAGGTCGAGTATGCCACAAGCCAGCTCAGGAAATTTAACCTAGCTAGCAAGAGATTTGATTTTACAAACAGACTGCACACCTTAACCACTCCAGTTTTCTTGCCAAACTCAGATTTGTTAGCAAGAGATTTTACAAACAGAAATCTGACTATATAAGGGCGTCACTTGATTGGCCAGGTTTGATTTAGACTATCAAGTCTTAAAAAATAAAAATCATAATGAAATTCCAACCTTTTGAGCCCCTGGTCACAGATCAAAACCGTGATTTTCATGAAAAGAGATACAGTGATGTATAACAGCCTTGGTTGATCTAAAAGAAATACATATAAGGATAGGTCGGTTATAGAGCATCCTGCTTACAATCAATATTACTGTTGCATGCTTGACACACAACACATAGTAGGGATAGATGATGCTGTAAACTGGAGTATTCACCTCATACACTCATATCATGTTTGTCAATGCAAATGACTTGTGCATCCTAATGTCTCCACAGTGGGCAAAGACCTGAGGATGGCATTCAAGCAGGCCATAGGTAAGCACCTAGAAGTAAAAACGAACCAATGATATGTTATACTTCACTTCAAGAAGGAACAAAGTAGACCACTACACTTCAATATAAGATGAACAAGAAACTTAGAACATCTAGGCTGAGGATAAGATTGGTAATGGATAGTATCATGTTTCTAGTTTCTTAACCAGAGTCATGGCTAAGACAAATGCAGAAGATCAATTCTCTCCCGCTCAAAAAGGCCCAATCAAAATTTACTAATTTTGTGGCAAGCAGCAGAAATTGGTCACACCATGTTCGGTAACTAGACAATAGGTCATGGGATTAACTCATTCTCTTGCAGTTTATAAATCCCAATGACTTAGCATGTCATACACTCTTTCAAACTTGCAAACTTCACTTTTCCAAATTCCAACTGATCACACTTCCCATTTTAATAAGAATCTGAGTAAGTTTTATGCTTTATTAATATTTAAGAATCAACTGACTGAGGAACATTATAGTATAACAAACGTTGGTAAAAGTTGGAACATATTAAGTACACCTTCAAATTACAACAGATCTAAATCAGATACTTTTTGTTGTTATATCAACTAAATCACATACTCCCTCCGTCACAGTTTACAAGTCCTACGCGTATACCTAGGTTGTTAATTTTATCATCCTAATATAAACTATATAACACAAAAATTATACCTTTTGAAAGTAGAACATCTGAAGTTTATATTGATATATTTTTTGTAATATATGACTTGTATTAGGTTGGTCAAATTGACGACCTAGGGATACGCGCACGCCCTGTAAACTGAGAGAGAGAGAGTAAAATGTTTTATTTGGTACTAATGCAAAGCTACAAATTGTTTGCAAGGAAACTCACGTTCAAAGTCTCTTTGGTTAGATCTCCTTGTATGGTATAAACAAACTTAACTCAGGTCTGTGTTGGGATCTAAGATCGTATTATGTGCAAAGCAAACAAAATTATAAAGATAAGTACAATGGTACAGTCAGAATAATTGTTTATAGTGTGTGGAGTCAGATGCATCACAATGCAGTCTTTCAACAAATGTTAGATGATCTGTGTGGTCACAAGGCATCATTTACCCAAAGCCTAAGAGCCAGTTCTTTTGTAGCTTTTAGTAGCTTATTCTCAAAATAAGCCAAAAGCTCAAAAGAACTCGTTTTAGAGAAGCTAGCTCAGCTTATTTCCACATGCCTCTCCTTCACAATGGAAAAAAGCTGGGGTGGGAGTAGCTTCCCGCAGCTTATGACTTAAGAGCGAAGGGGTATAGCAAAAGGGTACTATTGTTTGATCATATTACAACAAAAATGCCCCTCCCAGGCTGCGCGTTACACCCAGCAGCTGACGCGAAAAAAAACCGCATATCGACCCTTTCTTCTCGCACGCGCGCCACTCCTCTCGCTCCTGCACCAGAGAATCTTGGGTTCCCGGTTGCTAGCCGCCGCCGTCGGCCCCCGCCTCCTCTGCTCTACGATGCGGCCAACTCCGGCGACATGGCCGGCGGGTAGGCCCTCTCCCCCGCCGCTACTCCTTCGGCCGACCACTGGCGCGACCCCTCCCACTCCTGGTGTCCATCAGCAGCTGCTAGTCGGTCCAGCCAGGGCTCCACTTCGGCCGACGGCGCCCCACTCCGGCGAAGGACCCACGTTCCCCTCCCATCCTCCCTCTCCGTGGCCGTGAGAATGTCGCCCGGCAGGGTGAGCAGCTCCCGATTTGCATCTAGATTTGCTATGATATGGATGTGGACATGTGGTGATTGTGCCAAGTAGTAGTACAAAATTTTCCACTACTTTTGATATGAATGTATTTCCAAGTAGTCATACAAGATTGTTTCCCATCTGGTTGTGTTGCCACTCTATTCGCATAGAAGAAATGTTGATGTTCTCTGTGTATGCTCCCATTGTATTTGCCAATTGTATGTTTGATTATAATATATGAGGTGTTCGAAAGTCGAATTTATATTTATATAGGCAGCAAAATGATAAAAGTATCACTATCATTTAATCATGACAACATTATAGTCCAAGGGCATTACAGACTTTTCGCCGACCATGCCACAGATAAGCTGAAAAAGCAGACACTGAAAAGAACTGGCTAGCTTATAATCTGGAGCTTATTTTCACTGGAGCTTATCTGGAGCTTATTTCCATAGGAGCTTATTTCCAGAGCATCACTCAAAAGAACTGGCCCTAAGTAGCCGTGTCTCTCGATGACCACGTGCTCAAAGGAAAAGAACAGAAGAGGAAGAAGAAGCCAGGAGGATTAGCCTTTACAGACTCAATTTGGCAGCATCATACTCATAGGCGACTCCAAGGAGGTCAAGGACTAGAACCAGCTTACCTTGAAGGAGCAGAGCAGGTCTGATAACCCACAAGTATAGGGGATCGCAACAGTTTTCGAGGATAGAGTATTCAACCCAAATTTATTGATTCGACACAAGGGGAGCCAAAGAATATTCTCAAGTATTAGTAGTTGAGTTATCAATTCAACCACACCTGGAAACTTAGTATCTGCAGCAAAGTGTTTAGTAGCAAAGTAATATGATAGTGGTGGTAACAATAATAAAAGTAAAGGAAACAAAAGTAATATTTTTGGTATTTTGTAGTGATTGTAACAGTAGCAACGGGAAAGTAAATAAGCGTAAACCAGTATATGGAAAGCTCGTAGGCACCGGATCAGTGATGGACAATTATACCGGATGTGGTTCACCATGTAACAGTCATAACATAGGGTGACACAGAACTAGCTCCAATTCGTCAATATAATGTAGGCATGTATTCCGAATATAGTCATACGTGCTTGTGGAAAAGAACTTGCATGACATCTTTTGTCCTACCCTCCCGTGGCAGCGGGGTCCTAATGGAAACTAAGGGATATTAAGGCTCCTTTTAATAGAGAACCGGAACAAAGCATTAGCACATAGTGAATACATGAACTCCTCAAACTATGGTCATCACTGGGAGTGGTCCCGATTATTGTCACTTCGGCGTTGCCGGATCATAACACATAGTAGGTGACTATAGACTTGCAAGATAGGATCAAGAACTCACATATATTCATGAAAAATAATAGGTTCAGATCTGAAATCATGGCACTCGGGCCCTGGTGACAAGCATTAAGCATAGCAAAGTCATAGCAACATCAATCTCAGAACGTAGTGGATACTAGGGACCAAACCCTAACAAAACTAACTTGATTACATTATAAATCTCATCCAACCCATCACCGTCCAGCAAGCCTATGATGGAATTACTCACGCACGGCGGTGAGCATCATGAAATTGGTGGTGGAGGATGGTTGATTATGACGACGACGGCGAATCCCCCTCTCCGGAGCCCCGAACGGACTCCAGATCAGCCCTCCCGAGAGGTTTTAGGGCTTGGCAGCGGCTCCGTATCGTAAAACACTATGATTTCTTCTCCTCTATTTTTTCTCCCCGAAAGCAAATATATAGAGTTGGATTTGGCGTCGGAAGGTGTCCAGGGGGCCCACGAGGTAGGGGGCGCGCCCCCCACCCTCGTGGGCAGGGTGTGGGCCCCATGGTCTTCATCTTTGGCGAGGATTTTTTATTATTTATTGTAAGGTATTTTGTGGAGTTTCAGGTCATTCCGAGAACTTTTGTTTTCTGCACGTAAAACAACATCATGGCAATTCTGCTGAAAACAGCGTCAGTCCGGGTTAGTTCCATTCAAATCATACAAGTTAGAGTCCAAAACAAGGGCAAAAGTGTTTAGAAAAGTAGATACAATAGAGACGTATCAACTCCCCCAAGCTTAAACCCTTGCTTGTCCTCAAGCAATTCAGGTGACAAATTGAAAGAGAAAAAGAAAGACTTTTGCAAACTATGTTTGCTCTTATTGTTGTAAATATGTCAAGCCAGCATTCAAGTTTTCAGCAAAGATTATAACTAACCGCATTTGCAATAATTCTCAGGTCTCATAATTACTCATATCAATAGCATAATCAACTAGCAATCCATAATAATAAATCTCGGATGACAACACTTTTTCAAAACAATCATAATATGATATAACAAGATGGTATCTCGCTAGCCCTTTCTGAGACCGCAAAACATAAATGCATAGCACCTTTAAAGATCAAGGACTGACTAGACATTGTAATTCATGGTAAAAGAGATCCAATCATAGTCATACACAATATAAATTAACAATGATGAATGCAAATGACAGCTGTGCTCCCCAGCTAGTGCTTTTTAATAAGAGGGTGATGACTCAACATAAAAGTAAATAGATAGGCCCTTCGCAGAGGGAAGCAGGGATTTGTAGAGGTGCCAGAGCTCGGTTTTGAAATAGAGATAAATTATATTTTGAGCGGTATACTTTCATTGTCAACATAGCAACTAAGATATGCGATATCTTCCATGTCACACACATTATAGGCGGTTCTCAAACAGAATGGTAAAGTTTATACTCCCCCTCCACCAACACGCATCAATCCATGGCTTGCTCGAAACAACGAGTGCCTCCAACATACATCAGGTCCCAAGGGTGTTTTGTTTGCAATTAATTTTGATTTAGTTTGCATAAAGCATGGGACTGGGCATCCCGGTGACCAGCCATTTTCTCGTGAGTGAGGAGCGGAGTCCACTCCTCTTGAGAATAACCCGCCTAACATGGAAGATAAGGGCAGCCCTAGTTGATACATGAGCTATTCGAGCATACAAAACATAATGTTTATTTGAAGGTTTAGAGTTTGGCACATACAAATTTACTTGCAACGGCAGGTAGATACCACATATAGAAAGGTATAGTGGGCTCATCTGGAATAACTTTAGGGTTTAAGAGATTGGATGCACAAGCAGTCTTCCTGCTTAGTACAGGTGAAGGCTAGCAAAAGACTGAAAAGCGACCAACTAGAGAGCGACAACAGCCAAGTACATGTATTAAAATTAATAAACATTGGATGCAAGCATGAGTAGGATATAATCCACCATGAACATAAATATCATGAAGGCTATGTTGATTTGTTTCAACTACATGCGTGAACATGTGCCAAGTCAAGTCACTTAAATCATTCACAGGAGGATACCACCCCATCATACCACATCATAACCATCTCAATAGCATGTTGGCACGCAAGGTAAACCACTATAACACATAGCTAATCAAGCATGGCACAAGCAACTATGATCTCTAATTATCATTGCAAACATGTTTATTCATAATAAGCTAAATCAAGAACGATGAACTCATCTTGTTTACAAAAACAAAAGAGGTCGAGTTCATACCAGCTCTTCTCATCTCAGCCAGTCCATCATATATCATCATAATTGCCTTTCACTTGCACGACCGAACGGAGTAAATAATAATAAAGTGCACGTGCATTGGACTAAGATGGAATCTGCAAGCATTCAATAAACAAGAGAAGACAAGGCAATATGGGCTATGGGTTAATTCAACAATAAAGCATATAAGAGCCACTTCAACAATTTAATTATGGTCTTCTCCTACTGACCCCCAAAGAAAAAAAAGAAAAAAAACTATTTACATGGGAAAGCTCCCAACAAGCAAAAAGAAGAACGGGAAATATTTTTGGGTTTTCTTTTTAATTACCACTACAGCAGAAAAGTAAACTACTACTAATTTTTTTGGTTTTCTTAAGGTTTATCAAACACACAAGAAGAAAGCAGGAAAAAAGAAATAAACTAGCATGGATATTACAGTGAAAGAGTATGAGCACCGACATTTAGCAATGAGTGTGTGTGAACATAAATGTAATGTCGGTGAGAAATACGTACTCCCCCAAGCTTAGGCTTTTGGCCTAAGTTGGTCTATTGCCAGGGATAGCCTTGCGGATACCCGTAGGTGTAGCTGGGGTCGTACTGCGACGAAGAATAGTTGGGATCATACTGTGATGAAGAAGACTCTGACTGCCATTGGCTGACAGCCATCTCTGGATCCCAAGAATAAACAAATTGTCGTGGAGGCTCATCTTGTGGTTCCGGTTCCGGGTCTGGTGCAGGATTCCGATAAGCTTGAACGGCAGCCCACGTAACGAGATAGGGTCCTACAAAATTAAACAAAGAAGGAGCAGGCAATGTAATAGTTTCAGGATGATGTTTATGAAAGAATAATTTATATTTGAGTTCTCCATCCCTGCCCTTAACGAGAAAATCACTAGGCAGCAATTTTTCTTCTTTTTCATGAAGCCTAATAACTATGTTAAAATGTGCAGCGAGGCGTGAAGCATAAATGCCTCCAAAGATGGGACCCTTCGTACAGTTCATACTTAACCGTCTAGCAATAATTCCGCCCATGCTAACAGTGTTGTCGCGGTATAAACCATGGAACAAAATAATAATATCAGGAACACTAAGGTTCCCACAGTTCCCGCGACCAATCAAGCAACGACTAGCAAATAAGGCAAAATAGCGTAAAACCGGAAAATCAATGCTAGTGATTCTTACATTAGAAACCTTCCTGGTTTCTCCGACAGAGATAGTGTTAATAAACGCTTCCACCTCTTTACGGGGTGGTTCCTCTAAGGTACCCTTAGGGGGTATGTTGCAGACTGCACAAAATTCGGACAATGGCATTTTCTTCAAATCGTCATATAAATGAAACCCTACTGAAGGATGTGATTCCTTAGGGAAAAAGTAGAAGTTTTGCACAAAAGTATTTGTCAGTAAGAGATACTGTGGACGTTGGTCGCGGACGAAGTCAGTGAGGCCAGCATTCTCAATCAATGAATAGAATTCCTCATAAATGTCTGCCTGTGTCAAGAAATTATCAGAAGGCCATTCACACGGCCGGATCTCCGCGGTACGACGCAATTTATATTTGGGCCTCTGTGCTTCTTCATTTTGTTTCTCCTTTGAGCTTCGGCTCGATGAGCCCCTCAAAAGTCTCTTCATTATTTTCTGAAATAATCTGAAATTTTTAGTAACTTCAAACAAAAGTGAACCAACTTCAATAAAACTGATAGGAACTACTCCTACAAATGTCTAGAGCCTATATCAAGCATTAGAACTACTTGGAACCATATAAATTTGACATGCAAGCTCAAGAACATGGTCACCTATGCAGCACAAATTTGCAAAGAATAAAGCACTAGAACAAAAACTAATTGGACCAATGGAGGACTCACGTACCAAGGAACAATCTCCCCAAGCAGTTTTGCGAGAGGTGCTTTGAGCAAGGAGATCGAAAATCACAGCAAAGAGGGCTGGAACTCGTGCTTGAGTTGGTTTTTCGTGTTTGTGTGAGGAAGAGCAAGAAGATGGGTGCTGGGATAAGTGGAGGAGGGCCACCATGGACCCATGAGGCAGGGAGCGTGCCCAGGGGGTAGGGCGCGCCCTCCACCCTCGTGGCTAGGTGGCAGCTCTCCCCGCGGTAATTTTTGCACAGTAAATTCTCAAATATTCCTGAAAAACTCATATTAAATTGGCATGTCATTCTGAGGACTTTTATTTTTGGGATATTTTTATATTGCACGGATAAATCAGGAAAGAGACAGAAAAATACTATTTTACTTTATTTCTACTAAATAACAGAAAGTATAGAGATGGTACAGAAGGTTGTGCTTCTAGTTTCATCCATCTCATGCTCATCAAAACAAATCCACTAACAAGGTTGATCAGGTCTTGTTAACAAACTCATTCCGATAATCATGAAATCGGAGAAATTTCGAATAACACTAGGTTACCTCAATGGGGATATGCACATCCCCAATAATAAGTATATCATATTTCTTTTTGACAGTAGGAAGAGGAAATTCAAAACCTCCAAATACAATCGATGGAATTTTTCCAATAGAGTTGATACTATGAACTTGGGGTTGTTTCCTCGGAAAGTGTACCGTATGCTCATTACCATTAACATGAAAAGTGACATTGCCTTTGTTGCAATCAATAACATCCCCTGCAGTATTAAGAAAATGTCTTCCAAGAATAATAGACATACTATCATCCTCGGGAATATCAAGAATAACAAAGTCCTTTAAAATAGTAACGTTTGCAACCACAACAGGCACATCCTCACAAATACCGACAGGTATAGCAATTGATTTCTCAGCCATTTGCAAAGATATTTCAGTAGGTGTCAACTTATTCAAGTCAAGTCTATGATATAAAGAGAGAGGCATAACACTAACACCGGCTCCAAGATCACATAAAGCAGTTTTAACATAGTTTCTTTTAATGGAGCATGGTATAGTAGGTGAAGGAAATATGCCCTAGAGGCAATAATAAAGTTATTATTTATTTCCTTATATCATGATAAAGCTTTATTATTCATGCTAGAATTGTATTAACCGGAAACATAATACATGTGTGAATATATAGACAAACAGAGTGTCACTAGTATGCCTCTACTTGACTAGCTCGTTAATCAAAGATGGTTATGTTTCCTAACCATGGACAAAGAGTTGTTATTTGATTAACGAGATCACATCATTAGGTGAATGATTTGATTGACATGACCCATTCCATTAGCATAGCACCCGATCGTTTAGTATGTTGCTATTGCTTTCTTCATGACTTATACATGTTCCTACGACTATGAGATTATGTAACTCCCGTGTGCTGGAGGAACACTTTGTGTGCTACCAAACGTCCCAACGTAACTGGGTGATTATAAAGGTGCTCTACAGGTGTCTCCAAAGGTAGATGTTGGGTTGACGTATTTCGAGATTAGGATTTGTCACTCCGATCGTCGGAGAGGTATCTCTGGGCCCTCTCGGTAATGCACGTCACTTAAGCCTTGCAAGCATTGCAACTAATGAGTTAGTTGCGAGATAATGTATTACGGAACGAGTAAAGAGACTTGCCGGTAACGAGATTGAACTAGGTATTGGATACCAACGATCGAATCTCGGGCAAGTAACATACCGATGACAAAGGGAACAACGTATGTAGTTATGCGGTCTGACCGATAAAGATCTTCGTAGAATATATAGGAGCCAATATGGGCATCCAGGTCCCGCTATTGGTTATTGACGGGAGACGTGTGTCGGTCATGTCTACATTGTTCTCGAACCGTAGGGTCCGCACGCTTAAAGTTATGATGACAGTTTCATTATGAGTTTATGTATTTTGATGTACCGAAGGTTGTTCAGAGTCCCGGATATGATCACGGACATGACGAGGAGTCTCGACATGGTCGAGACATAAAGATCAATATATTGGAAGCCTATATATGGACATCGGAATCGTTCCGGGTGAAATCGGCATTTTACCGGAGTACCGGTGGTTACCGGAACCCCCTCGGGGGGTTATTGGGCCTACATGGGCCTTGAGGGAGAAGAGAGAAGGAGGCAAGAGGTGGCCGCGCGCCCCTCCCCTTCCTAGTCCGAATAGGACAAGGGAAGGGGGGCGGCGCCCCCCCCTTTCCTTACCCTCTTCCTCCTCTTTCCCCCCTTCTCCTTCTCCAACTAGGAAAGAAGGGAGTCCTACTCCCGGTGGGAGTAGGACTCCCCCCTGGCACGCCTCTCCTTGGCTGGCCGCTCCCTCCCCTTGGCTCCTTTATATACGGGGGCAGGGGACACCCTAGGACACACAAGTTGATCTTCGTGATCGTTCCTTAGCCGTGTGCGGTGCCCCCCCTCCACGATATTACACATCGATCATATTGTAGCAGTGCTTAGGCGAAGCCCTGCGACGGTTAAACATCAAGATCGTCACCACGCCGTCGTGCTGACGAAACTCCTCCCCGAAGTTTTGCTGGTTCGGAGTCCGGGGTGCGTCATCGAGATGTACGTGTGTCAAGAACTCGGAGGTGCCGGAGTAACGGTGCTTGGATCGGTTGGACCGGGAAGACGTACGACTACTTCCTCTATGTTGCGTCAACGCTTCCGCTTCAGTCTACGAGGGTACATAGACAACACTCTCCCCTCTCGTTGCTATGCATCACCATGATCTTGCGTGTGCGTAGGAAATTTTTTGAAATTACTACGTTCTCCAACAGTGGTATCAGAGCCTAGGTTTTATGGTTTGATGTTATATGCTTGAGTAGAACACAAGTGAGTTGTGGGCGATATAAGTCATACTGCCTACCAGCATGTCATACTTTGGTTCGGCGGTATTGTTGGATAAAGTGGCTTGGACTGATATTACGCGTACGCTTACGCGAGACTGGTTCTACCGCCGTGCTTTGCACACAGGTGGCTGGCGGGTGTCAGTTCTTCCAACTTTAGTTGAACCGAGTGTGGCTACGCCCGGTCCTTGCGAAGGTTAAAACGGCATCAACTTGACAAACTATCGTTGTCGTTTTGATGCGTAGGTAAGATTGGTTCTTCCTTAAAGCCCGTAGCAGCCACATAAAACTTGCAACAAACAAAGTAGAGGACGTCTAACTTGTTTTTGCAGGGCATGTTGTGATGTGATATGGTTAAGACATGATGCTAAATTTTATTGTATGAGATGATCATGTTTTTTAACTGAGTTATCGGCAACTGGCAGGAGCCATATGGTTGTCGCTTATTTATTGTATGCAATGCAATCGCCCTGTAATGCTTTACTTTATCACTAAGCGGTAGCGACAGTCGTAGAAGCATAAGATTGGCGAGACGACAACAATGCTACGATGGAGATCAAGGTGTCGCGCCGGTGATGATGGTGATCATGACGGTGCTTCGGAGATGGAGATCACAAGCACAAGATGATGATGGCCATATCATATCACTTATATTGATTGCATGTGATGTTTATCTTTTATGCATCTTATGTTGCTTTGATTGACGGTAGCATTATAAGATGATCTCTCACTAAATTATCAAGAAGTGTTCTCCCTGAGTATGCACCGTTGCCAAAGTTCGTCGTGCCCAGACACCACTTGATGATCGGGTGTGATAAGCTCTACGTCCATCTACAACGGGTGCAAGCCAGTTTTGCACACGCAGAATACTCAGGTTAAACTTGACAAGCCTAGCATATGCAGATATGGCCTCGGAACACGGAGACCGAAAGGTCGAGCGTGAATCATATAGTAGATATGATCAACATAATGATGTTCACCATTGAAAACTAATCCATTTTACGTGATGATCGATTATGGTTTAGTTGATTTGGATCACGTGATCACTTAGAGGATTAGAGGGATGTCTATCTAAGTGGGAGTTCTTAAGTAATATGATTAATTGAACTTAAATTTATCATGAACTTAGTGCCTGATAGTATCTTGCTTATGTATGTTTGATTGTAGATAGATGGCCCGTGCTGTTGTTCCGTTAAATTTTAATGCGTTCCTTGAGAAAGCAAAGTTGAAAGATGATGGTAGCAATTACATGGACTGGGTCCATAACTTGAGGATTATCCTCATTGCTGCACAGAAGAATTATGTCCTGGAAGCACCGCTGGGTGCCAGGCCTGCTGCTGGAGCAACACCAGATGTTATGAACGTCTGGCAGAGCAAAGCTGATGACTACTCGATAGTTCAGTGTGCCATGCTTTACGGCTTAGAATCGGGACTTCAACGACGTTTTGAACGTCATGGAGCATATGAGATGTTCCAGGAGTTGAAGTTAATATTTCAAGCAAATGCCCGGATTGAGAGATATGAAGTCTCCAATAAGTTCTATAGCTGCAAGATGGAGGAGAACAGTTCTGTCAGTGAGCATATACTCAAAATGTCTGGGTATAATAATCACTTAATTCAGATGGGAGTTAATCTTCCAGATGATTGCGTCATTGCACTAGTAGAAAAAGGGCCTATAGTCCCGGTTCGTAAGGGCCTTTAGTCCCGATTCCTGAACCGGGACTAAAGTGTCGGTACTAATACCTCCCACCTTTAGTCCCGGTTCAATCCAGAACCGGGACTAAAGCCCCTCCACGTGGGCAGTGTGCAGAGCCCAGTCAGGAGACCCTTTGGTCCCGGTTGGTGGCACCAACCGGGACCAATAGGCATCCACGCGTCAGCATTTCTGTGGCTAGGGTTTTTGTTTTTTTTAAAGGGGGGGGGGTTGGGGGTTTTGGGGGGTTAATTTAGGTGTTTCATATATTGTGTTAGCTAGCTATAATTAATATAGAGAAGTGTCCTCTCTTATGTCCGTGCTTGGTCGACGCTACGTACTATACATACGTATAGAGAGGACTAGACACGCTGGCTAGCTAGTAAAGCAAACGAAGGAAACAGAAGATCGTCATGAACATATATGCATACAGAGAGAAGTGATATCGACCACCTCTCCATCTCCGAGAGATTGGTCGAACAACAAGTTCTCGTATATCTATCTGACAGTACCGGCTACATATATACAATAATTATCTCTTACAAATATAATCATACGGACTCAGGGTTCACATAGAATTCTCCGTCTTCAGGGATCACGTGGTCAAGAAAGAATGCCGCCAATTCCTCTTGAATTGCTCGCATGCGAGCTGGTGCTAGGAGTTCATCCCGCTTCCGAAACATCTAATTTGAAGAAGGGGGTCAATACATATATATATATATATATGAATGAATGAAACTCAACACAGATGATGGTAATAAAATAAAATTGTGAATATTGTTATTTACGTACTTCATATTGTTCGTTAGAGTACCCGCCCCGCTCACACGTCGTGTGGCGGATGGACTCGCAGATGTAGTATCCACAGAAATCATTCCCTTGTTCCTGCCACCACCACTTTACAAGAAATAGAGGTCAATCAAACTGATAAGCAAGAATGCTAAATGGTATTGATGAAACTAGCGCTTGAATCACTAGGAGATGCGCGGAACATGCTACTATAGTACTTACTTTCGGGTGTCTAAATTCCAGCTCCTTCGGCAGTCCCGGAACTTTTTTGGTGAATTTTCTCCAAACCCTGCCGGACAAAGAAAATAATTACTTGATATCAGGAAATGAACAAAGTTGCTGATATGGTGGATAATGATCGATTTAACTTACTTCTTGAGGATTTCAGTCATGTCTGCATAGTCCTGGGGATCTTTTCATTAAGAGTCTAAGACGGTTACTAGTCCCTGCTCAAGCTTAATCTCTAGGAGAATATAGTGGAAACTGCACACGCATGCATAACTCATGAATTACATTACTATAACCTTGAGTAATATATAAGGGAAACCGAATACGCACAAGACAGTAACACTCACTTGAAGTTGTAAGGAAAGAGTATTATATCTTTGTTTTGATTTATTACGAACGATTGTAGCAAGTTGGCCTCGGTAGCTGCAGCATGAAGTTTAACCTGAATTGCATCTATGAGATATGTGTTAATGAACCCAATATCACCGACTTGTCTTTTCTTCAATTCGACGATCTTCAATCTGCATAATATAGTGAGGATGATTATAAATACATGCAATGAAAGAGCTAAGCTATATAGAGAAACTTAATGACAGAAGTAGTACTACTTACAGAGAGTAGCAGGCGACCGTTGTTTTATCGAGGGCCAATTGATTGAAAAACTGATAGAACTCCTCAAATGGAACAGGCAACAGATCAATTCCAACGAGGTCATGCTCCTTTTTAACTTTCACATACAAAGTAATACTCCCCCCAGAGTCTCTGCAGATTTTCAAGTACCAATCATGCAATCTTTGCATCATCGTTGATAGAGATCTTTCATCTTTGACGAGAGGCTTCCCGTACTCGTATCTTTGCATCTGCATCTCCATGGGTTCATAATGTACTTCGTCGGGCAGGTAATCTGCAAGATTGCTATAACCGGGCACCATCCTCGGATCATTAGCGATGTTGTGGCTAGGCACCTTGAGCGGGGGGCATGATTGCTTCGCTTGTTTGCCGAGCTGGGCAATTTGTTTCCCAGCTCGTCATTTTTTCAGCCTTTCATCACTGACAGTAGTTCCCGACCACTCCGCTTCGGCAAATTCCTTTCCAATAATGCGGTCATAGTTTCCTTTCGGCGGATCAGACTTTGGTGGTTTTCTCAGGGCAGCCAGAGTGCGCTTCACTTTCACCCCATCTACCTTCTCCTCCGGAGGTGGATGTTTCTTTGCTTTCACCCCTTCAAAGAATTTCCTCACTTCTTCTCGCGCGATCTCGGCGTTCTCCTCCTGGGTCCTCTCGTATGGTAACTTCTCTGGAGTCTTCAGAGAAGGACCTTCAAATTCGTCCATTGCGTCATAAGGTGGCAATTTTGAGACTCCGTTATAGCATCCACAGGATAGCTGGCAGGAGCCGTCAAGGCATGCTGCAGCTGAAGCTGCTCGGTGGAAGCCACGCTGCTTCTGCGTTGAGATGGCGGGGTAGCTTCGGGGGAGGCTTCGGCTGTACGTTTGCTGCGATTTGCTTCTCGTTCCTCTATCGCTTGTACCCTTGCATGCAGCACCTGCAGTTCGGTCTGCTGCACTTTTTTCCTCCTCTCATGGGATTTGTAACCGCCTGCGTCCGGAAACCCAACCTTCCACGGAACGGAGCCTGGTGTGCCTCGTGTCCATCCAGGGTGCTCAGGATTCCCGAGGGCCATCGTGAGCTCGTCGTGCTCTCTGTCTGGAAAGAACATCCCTTCCTGCGCTGCGTTGATATAGTGCTTAAGCTTACTGACTGGTATGTCCATTTGTTCGTTCGTCCAAATGCATTTCCCTGTTTCAGGGTCCAAGGTTCCGCCAGCCCTGAAGAACCAAGTCCGGCAATGGTCTGGCCAGTTATTTGTCTCTGGTTCGATCCCTTTATGAACCAGATCATTCTCAACCTTGGACCACTTAGGCCGGTCTACGAGGTAGCCACCTGACCCCGTGCGATGGTGAAGCTTCTTCTTCGCGGCATTATGCTTGTTTGTCGCCGACATCTTCTTACTCTTTTCCGATGTCTTGTAGGCCACAAATGCGGGCCAGTGATCTCTGATCTTCTCATATCTGCCCTTGAATTCTGGTGTCTCTTTTTTATCGACAAACCTATTCAGCTCTTTCTTCCACCTCCTGAATAGATCTGCCATCCTCTTCAGAGCAAAAGACTTGATTAATTTCTCTTTAATTGGGTTCTCTGGATTATCCTCTGGCGGTAGGGTGAAATTTCACTTCAGCTCAGTCCAAAGATCATTTTTCTGCATATCATTGACATAAGACACCTCAGGGTCTTCTGTAGCTGGCTTAAACCATTGCTGGATGCTTATCGGGATATTGTCCCTAACCAGAACCCCGCACTGAGCAACAAATGCCCTCTTTGTCCGGAGGGGTTCAATAGGTTGGCCGTCGGGCGCGATTGCTGTGATCTCAAGCTTTTCATCCGAGCTCAACTTTTTCTTCGGGCCTCGTCTCTTTACCGAAGTTGTGCTCGATCCGGAGGGCTAGAAAAAAGAACAAAGACTTAATTAATATGTGTACATACCAAAACAATGAATGCATCAATCAGCTAGTCAGCATAGGCTTAACTAATATATATACCTGGCCGGACTCGGTTCGGTCACCGGAGCCGTCATCACGGTCTCCTTCTTGCACCGGCATTGGGTCACCGGCGCCGTCCTCATGTTCTTCTTCTTGCACCAACATTAGGTCACCGTAGCCAGCTTGTTCACCCTCTCCTTCCAGACCATCGATGATATCGTTGAGATAGTACGAGACGGCATCACTTCCTTGTGCGATTATCTCCCTCAACAACGCTTCTTTTGTTTCTTCGTCTAGGGCGGTGTCCATAGTTTCTACAAATATTTACAACATGGCAATTATTATTCAAACATGACAGATGGATATATTAGTGCCAAACGTAGAACTAGCTACCTAATCATAGTAAGCTATCGGGAGGGGGTATATATCGACAACGACGACACTACATCTATATATGACCCTTTTTTTATCCTCTTCTTCCTCTCATGTTTGAGAGGATCGCCTTGGGGTCGGGAGGTTGCCTAGTGTCAAAGGATTCAACAAAACCATGTCTTCATCATAAGGCGAAAGTAACATGTGCATGATGGTAGGAAGCTCTTCAAAGTTGTTCTGGAACGGAGTCCCAGATAGGATAATTCGCTTTTTGGTACAAAGTTCAGCAAGAGCCTTCCGAATATCGCTATTTGGAAGGCCTTTGCTGAATTCGTACCAAAAGGCGGATTATTCTATCCGGGACTCCATTCCAGAACAACTTTGCAGAACTTCGTACCAACATGCCCTGGTTACTTCCGGCTAATGATGAAGGCATGGATTTCTTCAATACTTTGACACTAGGAAACCTCTCTCGACCCCTCGGCGATTCTTGACCCCTCGAACCCTCAACGACCCTGAAACCCTCGACCCTTGACCCCTTAACGACCCTCGACCCTCTACCCTAGTTCCCGACCCTCGACCAATAGAGGAGAAGAAGAAAGGAATAGCTAGAGGAGAAGATCGAAGAAAAAAAAGAAGAAACAAAAGAGGAGAAGAAGAAAGGAATAGTGGAGAAGAAGAGAAAATAGAATATATTCTATTTTCTCTTCTTCTCCTCTTCTTTTTCTTCTGTTTTCTTCTTCTTATTTATTTCTCCTCTTCTTTTCGGTAGAGGAAACCCTAAATAGCTAGCAAGTATCGTGGGTGTGAGATACATGTGGCCTTCGGTGTCGGACACTACATCCACGTCCCACAAGTGACGTGGGCGTCGAAACCCGCGCCACTTGTGGGATGTGGATGTAGTGTCCGACACCGACGGTACATGTATCTCACACTGACGATACTTTCTATTTAGGGTTTCTCCTCTACCACTCGGCGGCCCTCTCGACGACCCTCGTTCCCGATAAAATAAAGAGGAAGAAGAAGAAGAAAAAAGAAGAGAAGAAAGAATAGAGGAGAAGAACCCTCGAACCCTAGACGACCCTCTTCTTCCTCTCATGTTCGAGAGGATCGCCGAGGGTCGGGAGGTTGCCTAGTGTCAAAGGAAACCCTAAATAGCTAGCAAGTATCGTGGGTGTGAGATACATGTGGCCTTCGGTGTCGGACACTACATCCACGTCCCACAAGTGACGTGGGCGTCGAAGACCGCGCCACTTGTGGGATGTGGATGTAATGTCCGACACCGACGGTACATGTATCTCACACCGACGATACTTTCTATTTAGGGTTTCTCCTCTACCACTCGGCGGCCCTCTCGACGACCCTCGTTCCCGATAAAATAAAGAGGAAGAAGAAGAAGAAAAAAGAAGAGAAGAAAGAATAGAGGAGAAGTCTCCTCTATTCTTTCCTCGCCTCTCTCATGAATGTCCAGCGTTCTCGACCCCCCCTCCCCACGTGTCGAAGAAAAAAAAGAAGAAAAAAAAGAGGAGAAGAAGAAAGGAATAGAGGAGAAAAGAGAAAAATAGAATATATTCTATTTTTCTCTTTTCTCCTCTATTCCTTTCTTCTTCTCCTCTTTTTTTTCTTCTTTTTTCTTCTTCTTATTTATTTCTCCTCGTCTTCCTCTCCCCTCTCGGCGACCCTAGACCCCCTCTCGACCCTCGACCCCTAGGCGACCGTCGACCCCTCTCTTTTTTTTTCTTCCTCTTCTATTTTATCCTCTTCTTCCTCTACCACTCGGCGACCCTCGACGACCCTCGTTCCCGATAAAAAAAGAGGAAGAAGAAGAAAAAAAAAGAGGAGAAGAAAGAATAGAGGAGAAGTCTCCTCTATTTTTCTTCTCCTCTTTTTTTTCTTCTTCTTCCTCTTTTTTTTATCCTCTTCCTCCTCTCATGTTCGACGACCCTCGACCCCTCGGCGACCCTAGACCCCCTCTCGACCCCCTTTTCTTCTCCCTCTTCTAATTCATTTGTTCATACGAATATAAAAACAATTTCATATTTACAATAATTAATATCACCAAAAAAATCCTAATTTTTCTAAAGAACTATTTTTTGCATATATACATGAACATAGATATATACACAGAGAACATATATACACATATATATAAAAAACAAGCATATATATGAAAAAAATATCTATGAACAGAAAAAATCCTAATATAGCTATGAACAGAAAAATATCTATGAAAAAATCCTAATATAGCTATGAAAAAATATCTATGAAAAAAAATCCTAATATAGCTATGAAAAAATATCTATGAACAGAAAAATATCTATGAAAAAACAAGCATATATATACATATATATTTTTTGCATATATACATGAAAAAAAGCATATAGCAGAAAAAAAAGCATATAACATAAAAAAAGGGCGCCGCGGCCGGACCAGAGGAGGACCGCGACGGCGACGATGGGGGCGGCCGGGCGACGGCGGGGCGGCGCGCGGGAGGGCGACGGCGACGGGGCAGGGACGGCAAGTACGGGGCGGCGACGGCGAGCAAGGCACGCGGGGGCGCGACGAGGACGGCGGGGGCGGCGAGGGCGCCGGCGCGCGGGGGCAGGGGCGCGGTGCGACGGCGACGGCGAGCACGGGGCAGGGGCGCGGGGCGACGACGGGGCATGGCGCGGCGACGGCGACAAGGAGGACGAGCAGCCTGGCGGCGTCGGCGATGGGGAATGGAGCAGTTGCCGAAAATTTTGCAAGTGCTGTATATATAGGCAGAGCAATGGTCCCGGTTCGTTGCACGACCCGTGACCAATGCCCCCCTTTGGTCCCGGTTGTTGCCACGAACCGGGACCAAAGGACAATTTTCAGCAGCCCAAAGGGCGGGAAGCGGCGGCCTTTGGTCCCGGTGGGTGGCACCAACCGGGACTAAAGGGGGGCAATGGTCACGGTTGGTGCCACGAACCGTGACCAATGCCACCTTTAGTCCTGGTTGGTGCCACCAACCGGGACCAATGCCCTTGTGCGCCCCGCGCCCAGAAGTTTAGTCCCACATCGCTAGCTGAAGGGCGCCGATACTGGTTTATAAGCGCTGCTCTGCCTCCCCTTTCGAGCTCCTCTCAAATGCAGGCTTTCGGGCCTAAACTGCTACTGCCTGTGGGCCTATTGGGCCTCTGCGGGCCTGAATCCTGGCCCATGTAGGATTTCTAGTCGTATTCAGGCCGTGGAGGCCCAGTACGAGGCATTTTTTTTGGTTTTTTCTTTTTTGTTTCTATATTTTTTTGGTTTTTTATTTTTTATTTATTTCTACTTACAACTAAATACTTACAGTTTTTTAGTGATTTCTTTTTGCTTTTAGGTCACAAAAATTATAAACTTTCTATTAGTGCCATTAGTTTTAAATTTTAAATAGTTTAAATTTGAATTTTTAAAAATTTGTGTGAATCACTAGTTTATGAATAACTTTACTATAAAATTAGAATTTTTTTTCTATTTATTATTTACTTCTACTTACAACTAAATACTTACAGTTTTTTAGTGATTTCTTTTTGCTTTTAGGTCACAAAAATTATAAACTTTCTGTTAGTGCCATTAGTTTTAAATTTTAAATAGTTTAAATTTGAATTTTTAAAAATTTGTGTGAATCACTAGTTTATGAATTTTTTTTCTTCTTTGCTATTTATTTTTTATTTATACTTTCAATTAAATACTTATAGTTTGCTTTTAGGTCACACAAATTATATTCTTTTTGCTATTGAAGAATATTATAGTTTTATTTTAGTTGATCATAACATAATATTTTAATTGATTGTTTTTATTTTCATAAAAGTTTTGTAGTTCATTCTGTTTGCTATTAATTCATTCTTTGAGCTAAATGACTCTGAAATTGGAAAGCATTTCAAAATGAACTCTGAAAAGGTTGAAAGTTGGCATGGTATCATCATTTCACCCACATAGCATGTTCCAAAAAGTAGAGAGGGTTACGACAAAAACTTTATGCACTTCGTGTACAAAATGGACAATCACTTTCGAAGTATCAAAGTTTCAAACCATAAGACATGAAAGCATTTCAAATGAACTCTGAAAAAGTTGAAAGTTGGGATGCATGGTATCATAATTTCACCCACATAGCATTTTCTTATTGCGGGAGAAAGCCTCACTTTTTCTTTGCTTGTGTCATTTGCTTATTGCGCCGTAACCATGGATAATCTTCATTGTTTATCAGGATGCTTGGGTCAGCCTTGACATTGAAGGGAGGAATTTCATGAAACTTTTCATAATCTTCAGACATGTCTGTCTTGCCGTCCACTCCCAGGATGTCCCTTTTTCCTGAAAGAACTATGTGGCGCTTTGGCTCATCGTATGATGTATTCGCTTCCTTATCTTTTCTTTTTCTCGGTTTAGTAGACATGTCCTTCACATAGATAACCTGTGCCACATCATTGGCTAGGACGAACGGTTCGTCAGTGTACCCAAGATTTTTCAGATCCACTGTTGTCATTCCGTACTGTGGGTCTACTTGTACCCCGCCGCCAAACAGAATGACCCATTTGCACTTAAACAAAGGGACCTTAAAATCAGGTCCGTAGTCAAGTTCTCATATGTCCACTATGTAACCATAATATGTGTCCTTTCCGCTCTCGGTTGCTGCATCAAAGCGGACACCGCTGTTTTGGTTGGTGCTCTTTCGATCTTGGGCGATCGTGTAAAATGTATTCCCATTTATCTCGTATCCTTTGTAAGTCAATACAGTCAAAGATGGTCCCCTGGACAACAAGTACAACTCATCACAAACAGTGTTGTCACCTATGAGACGTGTTTCCAACCAACTGCTGAAAGTCCTGATGTGTTCACATGTAATCCAGTCGTTGCATTGCTCCGGGTGTTTGGAGCGCAGACTGTTCTTGTGTTCATCGACATACGGGGTCACCAAGGTAGAGTTCTGTAGAACTGTGTAGTGTGCTTGAGACCAAGAATATCCGTCCCTGCATATTATTGAGTCTCTTCCAAGAGTGCCTTTTCCAGTCAGTCTCCCCTCATACCGCGATTTAGGGAGACCTATCTTGTTAAGGCCAGGAATGAAGTCAACACAAAACCCGATAACATCCTCTGTTTGATGGCCCATGGAGATGCTTCCTTCTGGCCTAGCGCGGTTACGGACATATTTCTTTAGGACTCCCATGAACCTCTCAAAGGGGAACATATTGTGTAGAAATACGGGCCCCAGGATGACAATCTCGTCGACTAGATGAACTAGGACGTGCGTCATGATATTGAAGAAGGATTGTGGGAACACCAGCTCGAAACTGACAAGACATTGCGCCACATCACTCCTTAGCCTTGGTACCATTTCTGGATCGATCACCTTCTGAGAGATTGCATTGAGGAATGCACATAGCTTCACAATGGCTAATCGGACGTTTTCCGGTAAAAGCCCCCTCAATGCAACCGGAAGCAGTTGCGTCATAATCACGTGGCAGTCATGAGACTTTAGGTTCTGAAACTTTTTCTCTGGCATATTTATTATTCCCTTTATATTCGATGAGAACCCAGTCGTGACCTTCATACTAAGAAGGCATTCAAAGAAGATTTCTTTCTCTTCTTTCGTAAGAGCATAGCTGGCAGGACCTTTATACTGCTTCGGAGGCATGTCGTCTTTTTCATGCAAACTTGCAAGTCCTCCCGTGCCTCCGGCGTATCTTTTGTCTTCCCATACACGCCCAAGAAGCCTAGCAGGTTCACGCAAAGGTTCTTCGTCACGTGCATCACGCCGATTGAGGAGCGGACCTCTAGGTCTTTCCAGTAGGGTAGGTCCCAAAATATAGATTTCTTCTTCCACATGGGTGCGTGTCCCTCAGCGTCATTCGGAACAGCTAGTCCACCGGGACCCTTTCCAAAGATGACGTAGGGTAAATCATTGACCATAGCAAGCACGTGATCACCGGTGCGCATGGCGGGCTTATTCCGGTGATCTGCCTCGCCTTTGAAATGCTTGCCTTTCTTTCGACATTGATGGTTGGTCGGAAGAAATCGACGATGGCCCAGGTACACATTCTTCCTGCATTTGTCCATGTATATACTTTCAGTGTCATCTAAACAATGCGTGCATGCGTGGTATCCTTTGTTTGTCTGTCCTGAAAGGTTACTGAGAGCGGGCCAATCGTTGATGGTCACGAACAGCAACGCCTTAAGGTTAAATTCCTCCTGTCTGTGCTCATCCCACGTACGTACACCGTTTCCATTCCACAGCTGTAAAAGTTCTTCAACTAATGGCCTTAGGTACACATCAATTTCGTTGCCGGGTTGCTTAGGGCCTTGGATGAGAACTGGCATCATAATGAACTTCCGCTTCATGCACATCCAAGGAGGAAGGTTATACATACATAGAGTCACGGGCCAGGTGCTGTGATTACTGCTCTGCTCCCCGAAAGGATTAATGCCATCCGCGCTTAAAGCAAACCATACATTCCTTGGGTCCTTTGCAAACTCATCCCAGTACTTTCTCTCGATTTTTCTCCACTGCGACCCGTCAGCGGGTGCTCTCAACTTCCCATCTTTCTTTCGGTTCTCACTGTGCCATCGCATCAACTTGGCATGCTCTTCGTTTCTGAACAGACGTTTCAACCGTGGTATTATAGGAGCATACCACATCACCTTTGCAGGGACCCTCTTCCTGAGGGGCTCGCCGTCAACATCACCGGGGTCATCTCGTCTGATCTTATACCGCAACGCACCGCATACCGGGCATGCGTTCAGATCCTTGTATGCACCGCGGTAGAGGATGCAGTCATTAGGGCATGCATGTATCTTCTCCACCTCCAATCCTAGAGGGCATACGACCTTCTTTGCTGCGTATGTACTGTCGGGCAATTCGTTATCCTTTGGAAGCTTCTTCTTCAATATTTTCAGTAGCTTCTCAAATCCTTTGTCAGCCACAGCATTCTCTGCCTTCCACTGCAGCAATTCCAGTACGGTACCGAGCTTTGTGTTGCCATCTTCGCAATTGGGGTATAACCCTTTTTTGTGATCCTCTAACATGCGATCGAACTTCAGCTTCTCCTTTTGACTAATGCATTGCGTCCTTGCATCGACAATGACCAGGCGGAGATCATCATCATCGGGCACATCGTCTGGTTCCTCTTGATCTTCAGCAGCTTCACCCGTGGCAGCATCATTGGGCACATCATCGTCTGGTTCCTCTTGATCTTCACCAGCTCCCCCCGTTGCAGCATCACCGTATTCAGGGGGCACATAGTTGTCATCGTACTCTTCTTCTTCGCCGTCTTCCATCATAACCCCTATTTCTCCGTGCCTTGTCCAAACATTATAGTGTGGCATGAAACCCTTGTAAAGTAGGTGGGATGAAGGATTTTCCGGTTAGAGTAAGACCTCATATTCCCACATTCAGTGCATGGACAACACATAAAACCATTCTGCTTGTTTGCCTCAGCCGCATCGAGAAACTCATGCACGCCCTTAATGTACTCGCGGGTGTGTCTGTCACCGTACATCTATTGCCGGTTCATCTGCGTGCATTATATATAATTAAGTGTCCAAATTAATAGAAGTTCATCATCACATTAAAACCAAAGTGCATACATAGTTCTCATCTAACAACATATAGCTCTCTAGAGCATCTAATTAATTAAACCATACATTGAAACTATGTAAAACATTTCAATGCGAAAACAAATGCGATCATAATCGCAACCAAGGTAACAATTGATCCAACGGCATAATGATACCAAGCCTCGGTATGAATGGCATATTTTCTAATCTTTCTAATCTTCAAGAGCATTGCATCCATCTTGATCTTGTGATCATCGACGACATCCGCAACATGCAACTCCAATATCATCTTCTCCTCCTCAATTTTTTTTTATTTTTTCCTTCAACAAATTGTTTTCTTCTTGAACTAAATTTAACCTCTCGACAAGGTCGGTTGGCATTTCCGATTCACATACATCCTAGATAAATAAAATCTATGTCACATTGGTCGGCATAATTTTCATAAACAATAAATGAACCAATAGTTATAAAGATAATATACATACCAAATCCGAATCATAGACAGGACGAGGGCCGACGGGGGCGGATACCAAAACCATCGCACTATATAAGATGCGATAATAAATGTAAGAAAATGATACAAGTATCTATCTAAACATACAAGTAAGAATATTTTTCCTTTCAGAAAGAAGATAAGAATAAGAGGCTCACCACGGTGGTGTCGGTGATGAGATCGGCGCGGGTGATCGACGGCGGTGAAGACGGGGACGGGGCGTGACGGACCGCTAAATCTAGACAAATCTCGAGGAAAATGGAGCTTGGAGGTCGAGCTTCGAGAGGAGAAAGCTTAAGTAGTGTGGATCGGGCATTCCATCGAACACCTCAGGTGCATAGGAGGTGAGCTAAAGCACCACAAAGGCCTCTCCCCCTCGGCCAGAAAAAACAGAGCACTGTGCTCTGCTCTTGCGCGAGGGGGTATATATAGGCAATTCATTGGTCCCGGTTCGTGGCATGAACCGGGACTAAAGGGGAGCCTTTGGTCCCGGTTCAAGCCACCAACCGGGACCAATGGTGGTGGGCCAGGAGGGAGGCCCTTTGGTCCCGGTTCGTCCCACCAACTGGGACCAAAAGGTCCATACGAACCGGGACCAATGGCCCACGTGGCCCGGCCGGCCCCCTGGGCTCACGAACCGGGACTAATGGGCTGAGGCGGCCTGGACCATAGCCCCTTTTTCTACTAGTGTTGACAGAATTCTCCAATCACTGCCACCAAGCTACAAGAGCTTCGTGATGAACTATAATATGCAAGGGATGAACAAGACTAATCCCGAGCTCTTCGCAATGCTGAAAGCTGCGGAGGTAGAAATCAAAAAGGAGCATCAAGTGTTGATGGTCAACAAGACCACTAGTTTCAAGAAAAAGGGCAAAGGGAAGAAGAAAGGGAACTTCAAGAAGAACAGCAAGCAAGTTGTTGCTCAAGAGAAGAAACCCAAGTCTGGACCTAAGCCTCAAACTGAGTGCTTCTACTGCAAGCAGACTGGTCACTGGAAGCGGAACTGCCACAAGTATTTAGCGGATAAGAAGGATGGCAAGGTGAACAAAGGTATATGTGATATACATGTTATTGATGTGTACCTTACTAGAGCTCGCAGTAGCACCTGGGTATTTGATACTGGTTCTGTTGCTAATATTTGCAACTCGAAACAGGGACTACGGATTAAGTGAACACTGGCAAAGGACGAGGTGACGATGCGCGTGGGAAATGGTTCCAAAGTCGATGTGATCACGGTCGGCACGCTACCTCTACATCTACCTTCGGGATTAGTATTAGACCTAAATAATTGTTATTTGGTGCCAGCGTTGAGCATGAACATTATATCTGGATCTTGTTTGATGCGAGACGGTTATTCATTTAAATCAGAGAATAATGGTTGTTCTATTTATATGAGTAATATCTTTTATGGTCATGCACCCTTGAAGAGTGGTCTATTTTTGATGAATCTCGATAGTAGTGATACACATATTCATAATGTTGAAGCCAAAAGATGCAGAGTTGATAATGATAGTGCAACTTATTTGTGGCACTGTCGTTTAGGTCATATCGGTGTAAAGCGCATGAAGAAACTCCATACTGATGGACTTTTGGAACCACTTGATTATGAATCACTTGGTACTTGCGAACCGTGCCTCATGGGCAAGATGACTATAACGCCATTCTCCGGTACTATGGAGAGAGCAACAGATTTGTTGGAAATCATACATACAGATGTATGTGGTCCGATGAATATTGAGGCTCGTGGCGGATATCGTTATTTTCTCACCTTCACAGATGACTTAAGCAGATATGGGTATATCTACTTAATGAAACATAAGTCTGAAACATTTGAAAAGTTCAAAGAATTTCAGAGTGAAGTTAAAAATCATCGTAACAAGAAAATAAAATTTCTACGATCTGATCGTGGAGGAGAATAATTGAGTTACGATTTGGTGTACATTTGAAGCAATGTGGAATAGTTTCGCAACTCACGCCACCCGGAACACCATAGCGTAATGGTGTGTCGGAACATCGTAATCGTACTTTACTAGATATGGTGCGATCCATGATGTCTCTTACTGATTTACCGCTATCATTTTGGGGTTATGCTTTAGAGACGGCCGCATTCACGTTAAATAGGACACCATCAAAATCCGTTGAGACGACGCCTTATGAACTATGGTTTGGCAAGAAACCAAAGTTGTCGTTTCTTAAAGTTTGGGGCTGCGATGCTTATGTGAAAAAGCTTCAACCTGATAAGCTCGAACCCAAATCGGAGAAATGTGTCTTCATAGGATACCCAAAGGAGACTGTTGGGTACACCTTCTATCACAGATCCGAAGGCAAGATATTCGTTGCTAAGAATGGATCCTTTCTAGAGAAGGAGTTTCTCTCGAAAGAAGTGAGTGGGAGGAAAGTAGAACTTGATGAGGTAACTGTACCTGCTCCCTTATTGGAAAGTAGTTCATCACAGAAACCGGTTTCTGCGACACCTACACCAATTAGTGAGGAATTTAATGATGATGATCATGAAATTTCAGATCAAGTTACTACTGAGCCTCGTAGATCAACCAGAGTAAGATCTGCGCCAGAGTAGTACGGTAATCCTGTTCTGGAAATCATGCTACTAGATCATGATGAACCTACGAACTATGAAGAAGCGATGGTGAGCCCAGATTCCGCAAAATGGCTTGAAGCCATGAAATCTGAGATGGGATCCATGTATGAGAACAAAGTATGGACTTTGGTTGACTTGCCCGATGATCGGCAAGCAATTGAGAATAAATGGATCTTCAAGAAGAAGACTGACGCTGACGGTAATATTACTGTCTACAAAGCTCGACTTGTCGCAAAAGGTTTTCGACAAGTTCAAGGGGTTGACTACGATGAGACCTTCTCACCCGTAGCGATGCTTAAGTCTGTCCGAATCATGTTAGCAATTGCCGCATTTTGTGATTATGAAATTTGGCAGATGGATGTCAAAACTGCACTCCTGAATGGATTTCTGGAAGAAGAGTTGTATATGATGCAACCGGAAGGTTTTGTCGATCCAAAGGGAGCTAACAAAGTGTGCAAGCTCCAACGATCCATTTATGGACTGGTGCAAGCCTCTCGGAGTTGGAATAAACGCTTTGATAGTGTGATCAAAGCATTTGGTTTTATAAAGACTTTTGGATCTCACGACCGGTTTTCCAATAAAAATATTTATTGAGAAACCAATCTTTTGAGTCCAGTATGAGAGAAATCCTCCTCACTGGTAGACAATTTCTTGATACAATAAGCCAGTAGCATAGAATATATTACAGGGTTGAGCTAAGGCTACTCAACAAATTATTACAAGCGCGCCAATAATTATACATAATGGCGGATATAACACAATGGTGTGGTGGCATTCTACTGACTCGAGGATAAAGCGATGGTGGAATAACACAGTGGGGAGTGTGGTAACACGACTCTCAAACTGGCATCTCATCGAGCGTCGAGGTGAGGCTCGATAAATTTATTCGGGTTGCGGAAGCGGATATAATACAGTGACCAAGTACAAGGTCGCACGAGACTGACTGGGATTCCTCTAGGCGTCGGACTCGCTATCGAACTGTTCATCCATGAGATCACCTTCGTCAGCATCTGGCCAAATCAACAAGCCAGTGAGTACTTTGAAAGTACTCGCAAGACAGTTCGGACGTAAGATATAACAAATGCTTGCATGAATGCGTCATGATTAATCTTTCCAATGCATATTTATAAAAATTTGCATAACAAAGTAAGTACGAGGGAAACGGCGGTAGTCCGCCTGAAATCCTAACAAAAATATAAATGAAAAAAAACCGATCGGGTATCTGAAGAGACGCCTCGAAAGGTGAACAAGTAATAACAGAAAATCATGCCACAGTCGGGCATCTTAGCGACACCACATAAAGGGCTTTTTTTTTAAAAAAAGAATGCCACAGTCGGACGTCCGAGCGACATCACAGAAAGGGCTTTAAAAGAAATGCCACAGTCGGACGTCTGAGCGACATCACAGAAAGGGCTTTAAAAGAAATGCCACAGTCGGACGTCTGAGCGACATCACAGAAAGGGCTTTAAAAGAAATGCCACGGTCGGACGTCTGAGCGACATCACAGAAAGGGCTTTAAAAGAAATTCCATAGTCGGACGTCTGAGCGGCATCACAGAAAGGGCTTTAAAAGAAATGCCACAGTCGGACGTCTGAGCGACATCACAGAAAGGGCTTTAAAAGAAATGCCACAGTCGGACGTCTGAGCGACATCACAGAAAGGGCTTTAAAAGAAATGCCACAGTCGGACGTCTGAGCGACATCACAGAAAAGGGCTTTAAAAGAAATGCCACAGTCGGACGTCTGAGCGACATCACAGAAAGGGCTTTTATTCACAAGTAAATAATACTCATAATAAATATTCAGTTCATGATAATAAACGGGTTAGTCCTTCCACAGGAATAAACTGTTAACCGGGCTTAGTGCTCATGTGATTCCCCGGAGTATCTGTCACCAAAACTGGCACTTGTCAGAATAAGTCAGCGCAAAATTTGGATATGGATAAGATGATTTGGAGATTTATGACTCTGCAGAGTTTGTACAAAAATTTCCCACAGCTAACGGATTTCCGTAGTCTTGAAGGACTAGTTCCGTTTACGGTATTTCGGAAGAAAACACAGCTAACCAATACACACCCATCCTATCTCTCGATGCCAGGACTCACCCTAGACATCGTCCAAGAAAAATTTTTGAGATGGGGAGATCACAATCTCGAATAGCATGGGATCAAATTTATATACGCGCGCTCTAAGGGGTGCCCCCCTCTCGGTCCCAACCGGAAACACCCATGCCCCCTGACCGGATGACTGGCTTTAATCCAGGGCCATGGAACCATCATCCCGGCCTCTCCTTTTGGTGTGTACCTGGAAAGCGGTTTGCAACTTACTAAGCCATATTCCTTGCAGAAAACATGTGGTAGTACAGGGAAGGAAAAGGGAGGAACTGGACCGATACGATTTGACACTGAAGCCAAATAGTCTGGCATAAGACTGGCATGCTACAACACTGCCATCTTACCCATCCTCATGCCAACACATGGCCATTCATACTCACATCCATCCACCTATGGATCACCGAGCTCACTTACCTCAACAACGCTTGAAAATAACGTTCATCGGTATGCTCATCAACATGCCATGAAACTAACTAAATGCAAAACATGCCAAGTCACTCATCATATCAAAAGTTCAAACATGCTTGCCTGGTTCAGAGTAGTCGGAGCCTAGCTCGGTGAAGTTCGCGGCTCCGTCACCTCCTTCGGTATCTACGGTAAAAAGAAAATATAGGCGCTATCGTAAATACCAAGATGTGCACAAAAAGTATTCCAAAAAAATTTCAATTAAATCTAATAAAAAAACTAGACAAAATTTCAAAGAGAACAGAAAAGGAATCAATCAAAAATACTTTTCTGTTTAAAAGTTATAAAGGTTTTAGTCCAGGGACTCATCTGTAATGAAACAGAAAGTTTCCAGGGGCTAGCTCATAAAAACGGAAAACGCTTCGGTCTCAAATACGCCAGCCCAGAGAGGGAAACGCATTTTGCCCGAAGGTGTTTTCAAAGAACGATTCGTGTAAAAAGCACTGAGAGGTTGACTGGCGTGTCCCACCCGTCAGGTTTGAAAGTTTAAAAAAACGGCAGAGCTCGACGGTGTCCGAGAGCCGCGGTGGTCGCCGGCGGCGATCCACGGCGAGGCAGGGGGATCGGAGGGTACCTCCGTGTTCAGGGCGCCCTTCCGCGTCGGTTGGTGGTGGTGGTGGTCGCCAGCGAGTACCACGTCGACGGCGAGCCTTGCTCCGGCGGATGGTGGCTCGGGTGGAGATGGATCTCGCCAGGGAGAGCTGCGAAGGTCAAATTGATGCTTGGGTTAGCTCACCGGGTGCTCGAGGAAGCTACTGACGAAGTTTGGGCGCCGGAGATGGCCTCACCGGAGCGAATCGAGGTGGAGGCCGAGGCGGAACAAGGCGGCCGGAGTCGAGGAAGAAGGGCCCCTCGAGGCTCTTCTAGTTGCTGGTCGGGGTCCAGTGAGGTAGTGGAGGTGTGCGGGGGCGAGAGGGAGCTTGGGGGCGCTATATATAGCCGGCCCGAGGCGGTTGCCGCGAACGGGATAAGTCCGGCGAGTGATTACGGCGGCGCTGTGGTTGGGCAGTGGGATTAGGGGCTTGGGCATCGCCTAGGTGGAGTAGTGGTTCCATTCCAGGGTCCAACTCAGCACGGGAGGGAGGTTTACGGCCTGTCCCAACAGAACGGCCGTGCGGCACCTTGGCGGCAGGGAGCGCGCCCTGCGCGTGCCAGGCCACGGCGACTGTGCTGCGGGGTTGCGCTGGCGTGCATGAGGCCACGTGGAGAGCCAGGGAGCGTTGGGCGGCGCCGAACGGCGTTGAGCCGCCGTTTTGCTTCCTGTCGGCCGTTACGGTGGATCGGCCGCCGCAAGACACGCCGGCGCAGGCGGGCCAGGGCGCCACCGACGCCCGGAAGGCGCCAAGCGCGCGTGCGGCGCTCCAGAAACGAGGAAGAGGCGGCGAGGATCATGCCAAGGGCACTGTGAGCATGTGACTAAAGATCGACACTGAACTCTGAACTTTTACTGAATTACTGAAAGTGCAAAATACAGTGCATGCAAGGTGTTCGACAGAATGATACTGGCCTCTACGGATTTTTCCTAGGGCTGATTTTTGGTGGAGTGGCTACTCATTTCTCCAGTAGGCTGCCTGAATTTTTATAGAAATTTTGGGGAAGTGTAGATATGAATTTCACCAAATTTGGCAAATCTGGTCCAAACTTACAAAGGCTGAAATTTGAAAAATTTGAAAAGAAGGGGAGTGGATCAAGATGGTTCTGAGTTGTGGATGCTAAGGACAATCCAGAGGAGTTGGTTTGAGATGAAGACTCAAAGGAAATAAGGTACTTGCTTTGTAAATGACTTAGGCTCCAAATAATTAACAGAAATGATTTGAGAGGAAAAAAATGATTGAAATAAAATACAAAACTTGTTTGGATTAGTTGGGACAGAGAACTTAGGTTGTTCCAAGGAGGAGGGGAGGTTTTGGAGGGGTTTTACCACCTGTGATATGGTAAAATCATGGGTGGTTTCAAAAAGAAAGAAGTCCCAAAACTCCTAGGGTTTCTTTTTAAATGAAAATAAATAAGTTTGAGAGGGAAACAACCAGAAGAAAAGTTTCCAAAAATTCAACACCAAAATTGAAAAGGAAAAGGAAATTCCTGGCCAAAGGTGAAAGGAAGTTTTTTAAAGAGGAAGGATTTCTGGAAAAGAAATTTTAAATGCCCTCTTTTAGAATCCAATAAAGTTTTTGATGAAAACAAAAATCCAAAATTTTGGAGTGTCACAACACCTACCCCCTTAGGAAAAATCTCGTCCCCGAGATTTCAGTTGATCCTTAAATAAGTGTGGATGCTCTGCCCGAAGGAAATCCTCTCTTTCCCAAGTTGCTTCACTGTCGGTGTGATTGCTCCACTGGACTTTGAAGAATTTGATGGTCTTCTGTTGGGTCCTCCTTTCAAACTCCTCTAATATTCTTACTGGACGTTCCCGATAAGTGAGGTCTGGCTGCACGTCAATGCTCTCATGGGATACTTGTTTCTCTGGGTTGCTTACGCACTTCCTCAATTGCGAGATGTGGAACACGTCGTGGACATCGGATAATTCCTCGGGTAAGTCTAGCTGGTAGGCTACCGTGCCTCTTTGCGCCATTATATAGAATGGTCCAATGAATCTTGGTGCTAGCTTCCCTTTAATCTTGAATCGTTGCAATCCTCTTATAGGGGATACTTTCAGGTATACGAACTCACCGGGCTTGAAGCTGACCCTACGATGTTTCTGATCATAATAACTCTTCTGTCGACTTTGAGCAGTTTTAAGTCGGTCTCTGATTAGCTTGACTTTTTCCTCGGCTTCTCTGAGCATGTCTGGTCCGAAGATGCGGCTGTCTCCGGTCTCTGACCAATTCAACGGAGTACGACATCTCTGTCCGTATAAAGCCTCAAATGGTGCCATTTGCAGGCTGGCCTGGTAGCTATTGTTGTACGCGAACTCGGCGTATGGCAGGCTTTCTTCCCAACTGGTTCCATATGTGAGGACACATGCTCTCAGCATGTCTTCTAAAACCTGGTTTACGCGTTCCGTTTGTCCATCGGTCTGTGGGTGGTATGCTGTACTGAAGGCTAGTTAAGTTCCCAGAGCCTGCTGTAAATGCTCCCAAAATCTCGAGACGAACTGAGTGCCTCTGTCGGATATTATAGTCTTCGGGACTCCATGCAGACAGACTATACGGGAGAGATAAATCCTGGCAAGCCTCTGAGTGTTGTAGGTTGTCTTTACTGGAATGAAATGTGCCACCTTGGTTAACCTGTCAGTGATGACCCATATGGCGTCATTCCCATGCTGTGACCGAGGTAGTCCGACAATGAAATCCATCCCTATTTCATCCCATTTCCACTCAGGTATTTTGTTTGGTTGCAGTAGTCCGGCTGGTCTCTGATGCTCAGCTTTTATGCGTTGACAAGAGTCGCAACGTGCAATGAAGGTGGCTATGTCCCTCTTCATACCGTGCCACCAAAATCTTTCTTGAATATCTTTATACATCTTGGTTCCTCCAGGGTGGATTGAGTACGGGGCGGTGTTGGCTTCAGGTAGAATTTGCTGTTTAAGGTCCTCTATGTTTGGCACGCAGAGTCTGTCCCCGTACCATAACATTCCTCCATCGTCTATGACGAACTCCGAGGCCTTGCCCATACTCACCTTTCTTTTGATGCCTTCAATGCTGGGGTGACCAGGCTAAGCTTCTTTAATTTCCTCCACAAGGTCGGGTTATATTTCCAAGTTTGATATGGTGCCTTCTGCTACCATTATCGAATTGAGCTTGGCAAATTCTTGTTGGAATTCGGGCCTCAAGCTTTGCAGATTGCTTTCGTCGGAGTTGGGGTTCCGACTAAGAGCATCGGCCACTACATTTGTTTTTCCTGGATGGTAATGGATACCAACATCGTAATGCTTTACCAATTCCAACCAGCGTCTTTGTCGTAAATTTAGTTCTGGCTGCGTGAAAATATATTTGAGACTTTTGTGATCCGTATATATTTCACATCGGTTCCCAAGTAAGAAATGCCTCCATTCCTTGAGTGCATGAATGACTGCTGCCATTTCCAAGTCATGAGTGGGATAATTTTCCTCATGCTTGCGAAGTTGCCTTGAAGCATAGGCGACAACCTTGCCTTCCTGCATCAACACGCATCCGAGACCCTTTCTAGACACGTCACAAAACACTTCAAAAATTTTGTGTATGTCTGGCACAATTAATACTGGTGTTGTTGTTAATTTCCGCTTTAGCTCTTGGAAACTTTTTTCGCAGGCTTCTGTCCATTCAAACTTCTTGTCTTTCTTGAGTAACTGCGTCATAGGCTTGGCTATGGTGGAGAATCCTTCAATAAATCTGCGGTAATATCCTGCCATTCCCAAGAAACTGCGTATGTCTGTTACGCTTGCTGGCGACTTCCAGCCAAGTATGGCCTTGACTTTCTCTGGGTCCACTGCGATACCGTCTTGGGTTAGCACGTGGCCTAGAAAGCCTACTTGCCTTAGCCAAAATTCGCACTTGCTGAACTTGGCATACAATAGGTGTTTCCTGAGTTCTCCTAGCACAATCCTGAGATGTTCTGCGTGCTCTTCTGGTGTCTTGGAGTATACCAGAATATCGTCGATGAATACCATGATGAACTTGTCCATAAACTTCATAAATACTTTGTTCATGAGGTGAACAAAATATGCAGGGGCATTAGTTAATCCAAATGGCATTACTGTGAACTCATAAAGTCCATATCCGGAGGTGAAGGCTGTTTTGGGGATATCTTCCGTTCACACCTTTAATTGATGGTATCCAGATCTTAAGTCAATTTTTGAGAATACCTTGGCCTGAGCAAGTTGATCAAACAAATCATTTATCCTTGGCATCGGGTATTTGTTCTTGACTGTGACCATGTTAAGTGCTCGATAGTCAATACACAATCTCAGTGTTCCATCCTTCTTTTTGGCAAATAGAATTGGTGATCCCCAAGGTGAGGAGCTGGCTCGAATATATCCTTTGTCTAGCAATTCTTTTATTTGTTTCTTCAATTCAACCAACTCGGATGGTGCCATTCGGTATGGTTTCTTGTATATGGGGGTGGCTCCTGGTGCGAGCTCAATGCAGAACTCTATCTCTCGGTCTGGTGGCATGCCTGGTAGTTCTTCAGGGGATACATCTGGAAATTCACATACTACTGGAACCTTGTTTAGCTCAGAAATGTCTACCTTATTCAATCTCGGTTGCCGGGGTATTTTCCCTTCCTTGGCTGACACTCTTATTGTCTTCCCGTGGTGGTGTGTGAGGATTACGGTCCGGTTGAAACAGTCAATAAAACCCTTGTTGGTGGTTAACCAGTCCATCCCTAGGATGACATCCAGTCCTTTATTTTCCAACACAATAAGATTTGCGTGAAACTCCAATCCTTCGAACTCAATGACCACATTCTGACAGTAATTCTGAGTAACTTGCTGAATCCCAGGGGACTTGATGATCATGGATTTCTCCAAAGGAAGCGTCGAAAAATTATTTTGCAAAGCAAAACTTTTCGAAATGAAAGAGTGAGAAGCTCCAGAATCAAACAAAACCATTGCAGGTATCGTGTTGACAGGAAACGTACCGAGTATGATATCCGGAGCATTTTGTGCCTCCTCTTTGGTTACGTGGTTCAGATGACCCTTCCTGTGGTTGTTGCTGGGATTGAAATTGTTTCGCTTGGGCGCTGAATCATTGCCGCTGTTGTTTGGCTTTGGGGTTGAGTTTCTAGGCTTGGGACACTGCTTGGCATAGTGTCCTTCCTCTCCACAGGCGTAACAAGTAACGCCGGGCGATATGTGAACTCCTTGTCCCTTGCATGAAAATTCTTGATTTGGCGTGAGACATTGGATGGGAATTTGTGTGTCCCACCCTTTTGAAATTCTGTCTTGCTTCGGTGATTGCGAGCATGGTTAGTCTGGTCCCTTTTTCGCTTGCGGATATCTTCCAGACTGCGTCTCTCATTTTCCAAAGTAATGGCTTTGTCCACCAGTGTTTTAAAATCAGGAAAAGTGTGCACGACCAGTTGGCATTTAAGTGCGGGCGCCAGACTGTCAAGGAATTTCTCCATCTTCTTGCTTTCAGTCATATGCTCTTCATTGGCGTAGCGAGACAATAGAGTAAATTGACTGTTGTAATCTGCCACTGTCATGTTCCTTTGTTTGAGGTCATCGAACTCTCTCTTCTTGATTTTCGTAATACTCTTAGGAATGTGTGCACCACGGAAACCTTCCTTGAAATCATCCCAGGTTATGTCACCTTCGTTCGGATGCATGTGTAGAAAATTCTCCCACCACGATGCGGCTGCTCCTGTGAGATAGTGAGGAGCATACAATACCTTCTCGGGGTCTGAACATTTTTCAATACTTAATTTCCTCTCCATATCCCGAAGCCAGTCCTCGGCTTCAAGAGGCTTGTCAGTATGAGAAAATGTTTGGGGACGCGTCTTCTGTAGCTCAGATAACTTGGAATGCTGCGGATACTGTCCATGGTAATTTCCCATGTTGATGACTTGGTTCATCATTTCACGATGTTGTTGCTGACTCTGTTCATAAAGGCGGCACATTTGGGAAAGTGCCGTTTCACTGCCCTGTTGACTCGACTGCCCTTGTGTGAAATTGTTGCCTGGTTGAGTGTCATAATTTTCCTCTGGCAGAGTAGGCATGGAGCGAGTCCAAGGACGAGACATTTTTCACTCTGGGGATATATTTTGTAAAACCCATAAGAAAAGTGAAGATGGTCGCCAAAAACAACTTCAAAAAAATGCACAAGAATGGCAAATAATTTAAATGACCAAGATCACTTAAGAAAACAAATTAATTTGCGCACGGAGAAGGACTGCTCATTACATATCTTACACGCGGCCGATAATTATACAGTACATCACTCAGGATATGCGTACATAATCCTGATATGTTATTTAGGCTAGTACACTTCTCCAGTTCTACATGATGCGCAAACAAGCTACTTCTCACAACCTATGCACATATAAACATATCTTACAAAGCGGTACATCGCATGACGGGCAAACGCACTCAGCCGGAAATGTCGATGATCTCCTTGGCCCTGCCAAGGGTGAGGCGCAGTGAGGCTGGGGACTCGACCTCCTCCTCACTAATAGGCTCCAGACGTGAAGAGCCGCGTTGGGTAGATGGAGCGGGTGCCAGGGGCGGAGCAACACGAATAGGAGTGGGCACAACGGGTGGTGCAGTGCGTGCTGGAGTGGGCGCAAAGGCCTGGTTGAACCCTCCGGTGGTAGGCAGGTGACGAGTAGGTGCATGAGATGCTGAGGACGAGACAAAAGTCAGTGGCGGTGCGGTGAGCAGGAGCTCCCTCTTGTTGGCGGCACAGCCATGGACTGAGTCCATGCGGGCAGCCACGAAGTCGTCCACCAGGTTGTCGAAGGCTGCCTCCAGAGCCCGGAGATACTCAATAAGCATCTCAAAAGCCTCGTCTCGTTCTCCTCTGGGCAGGAAAATGCGTAGTGGTAGGTGTAGGGCACATGGCATGGAAGATAGCAGTAGCGACGAGTCTTCATCGCGGGAAGGACATCCCTGAGGCGAGCTATCGCCTCACGGGCTGCCATCTGCATAGCATGCCTCTCCGTAGGCATGGCTCTTCCCACGAACAGGAAGCGGCGTAACTCACCACGCCCTCCCTTGAACTGCACCGTGGCCTGGTGCATGGTCAGACTGTCGTTGACTCTGTGCTGGCGGAGTGAGAAGACTGGGTGCACGGATGGCCCCATCGCGACCTGAACGATGAAGGAGAGAAGCTTGACGAACCCATCGGGTACGTTGGTGAAGGTCTGAGACTCGCAGCTGTTGTCGGCCATCTACAAAAGTAGGCAAAAATCCTGAATGGTTAGATCATAAATTTATGCTGACTGTCAGAAAATGACTACAATTGCAAAAAAAATCGGCTCTATCATGCTAATAACCGATTAGCGATTGCACCTAGTGGCTTCCTACAGTCAGCCTGGCTCTGATACCAAGCTTGTCACGACTGGTTTTCCAATAAAAATATTTATTGAGAAACCAATCTTTTGAGTCCAGTATGAGAGAAATCCTCCTCACTGGTAGACAATTTCTTGATACAATAAGCCAGTAGCATAGAATATATTACAGGGTTGAGCTAAGGCTGCTCAACAAATTATTACAAGCGCGCCAATAATTATACATAATGGCGGATATAACACAATGGTGTGGTGGCATACTACTGACTCGAGGATAAAGCGATGGTGGAATAACACAGTGGGGAGTGTGGTAACACGACTCTCAAACTGGCATCTCATCGAGCGTCGAGGTGAGGCTCGATAAATTTATTCGGGTTGCGGAAGCAGATATAATACAGTGACCAAGTCCAGGGTCGCACGAGACTGACTGGGATTCCTCTAGGCGTCGGACTCGCTATCGAACTCTTCATCCATGAGATCACCTTCGTCAGCATCTGGCCAAATCAACAAGCCAGTGAGTACTTTGAAAGTACTCGCAAGACAGTTCGGACGTAAGATATAACAAATGCTTGCATGAATGCGTCATGATTAATCTTTCCAATGCATATTTATAAAAATTTGCATAACGAAGTAAGTATGAGGGAAACGGCGGTAGTCCGCCTGAAATCCTAACAAAAATATAAATGAAAAAAAAAACGATCGGGTATCTGAAGCGACGCCTCGAAAGGTGAACAAGTAATAACAGAAAATCATGCCACAGTCGGGCGTCTTAGCGACACCACATAAAGGGCTTTTTTTTTAAAAAAAAGAATGCCACAGTCGGACGTCTGAGCGACATCACAGAAAGGGCTTTAAAAGAAATGCCACAGTCGGACGTCTGAGCGACATCACAGAAAGGGCTTTAAAAGAAATGCCACAGTCGGACGTCTGAGCGACATCACAGAAAGGGCTTTAAAAGAAATGCCACGGTCGGACGTCTGAGCGACATCACAGAAAGGGCTTTAAAAGAAATGCCACAGTCAGACGTCTGAGCGACATCACAGAAAGGCCTTTAAAAGAAATGCCACAGTCGGACGTCTGAGTGACATCACAGAAAGGGCTTTAAAAGAAATGCCACAGTCGGACGTCTGAGCGAGATCACAGAAAGGGCTTTAAAAGAAATGCCACAGTCGGACGTCTGAGCGACATCACAGAAAAGGGCTTTAAAAGAAATGCCACAGTCGGACGTCTGAGCGACATCACAGAAAGGGCTTTTATTCACAAGTAAATAATACTCATAATAAATATTCAGTTCATGATAATAAACGGGTTAGTCCTTCCACGGGAATAAACTGTTAACCGGGCTTAGTGCTCATGTGATTCCCCGGAGTATGTGTCACCAAAACTAGCACTTGTCAGAATAAGTCAGCGCAAAATTTGGATATGGATAAGATGATTTGGAGATTTATGACTCTGCAGAGTTTGTACAAAAATTTCCCACAGCTAACGGATTTCCGTAGTCTTGAAGGACTAGTTCCGTTTACGGTATTTCGGAAGAAAACACAGCTAACCAGTACACACCCATCCTATCTCTCGATGCCAGGACTCACCCTAGACATCGTCCAAGAAAAACTTTTGAGACGGGGAGATCACAATCTCAAATAGCATGGGATCAAATTTATATACGCGCGCTCTAAGGGGTGCCCCCCTCTCGGTCCCAACCGGAAACACCCATGCCCCCTGACCGGATGACTGGCTTTAATCCAGGGCCATGGAACCATCATCCCGGCCTCTCCTTTTGGTGTGTACCAGGAAAGCGGTTTGCAACTTACTAAGCCATATTCCTTGCGGAAAACATGTGGTAGTACAGGGAAGGAAAAGGAGGAACTGGACGGATACGATTTGACACTGAAGCCAAATAGTCTGGCATAAGACTGGCATGCTACAACACTGCCATCTTACCCATCCTCATGCCAACACATGGCCATTCATACTCACATCCATCCACCTATGGATCACCGAGCTCACTTACCTCAACAATGCATGAAAATAACGTTCATCGGTATGCTCATCAACATGCCATGAAACTAACTAAATGCAAAACATGCCAAGTCACTCATCATATCAAAAGTTCAAACATGCTTGCCTGGTTCAGAGTAGTCGGAGCCTAGCTCGGTGAAGTTCGCGGCTCCGTCACCTCCTTCGGTATCTACGGTATAAAGAAAATATAGGCGCTATCGTAAATACCAAGATGTGCACAAAAAGTATTCCAAAAAAAATTCAATTAAATCTGATAAAAAACTAGACAAAATTTCAAAGAGAACAGAAAAGGAATCAATCAAAAATACTTTTCTGTTTAAAAGTTATAAAGGTTTTAGTCCAGGGACACATCTGTAATGAAACAGAAATTTTCCAGGGGCTAGCTCATAAAAACGGAAAACGCTTCGGTCTCAAATACGCCAGCCCAGAGAGGGAAACGCATTTTGCCCGAAGGCGTTTTCAAAAAACGATTCGTGTAAAAAGCACTGAGAGGCTGACTGGCGTGTCCCGCCCGTCAGGTTTGAAAGTTTAAAAAAACGGCAGAGCTCGACGGTGTCCGAGAGCCGCGGTGGTCGTCGGCGGCGATCCACGGCGAGGCAGGGGGATCGGAGGGTACCTCCGTGTTTAGGGCGCCCTTCCGCGTCGGTTGGTGGTGGTGGTGGTCGCCGGCGAGTACCACGTCGACGGCGAGCCTTGCTCCGGCGGATGGCGGCTCGGGTGGAGATGGATCTCGCCGGGGAGAGCTGCGAAGGTCAAATTGATGCTTGGGTTAGCTCACTGGGTGCTCGAGGAAGCTACTGACGAAGTTTGGGCGCCGGAGATGGCCTCACTGGAGCGAATCGAGGTGGAGGCCGAGGCAGAACGAGGCGGCCGGAGTCGAGGAAGAAGGGCCCCTCGAGGCTCTTCTAGTTGCTGGTCGGGGTCCAGTGAGGTAGTGGAGGTGTGCGGGGGCGAGAGGGAGCTTGGGGGCGCTATATATAGCCGGCCCGAGGCGGTTGCCGCGAACGGGATAAGTTCGGCGAGTGATTACGGCGGCGCTGTGGTTGGGCAGTGGGATTAGGGGCTTGGGCATCGCCTAGGTGGAGTAGTGGTTCCATTCCAGGGTCCAACTCAGCACGAGAGGGAGGTTTACGGCCTGTCCCAACAGAACGGCCGTGCGGCACGTCGGCGGCAGGGAGCGCGCCCTGCGCGTGCCAGGCCACGGCGACTATGCTGCGGGGTTGCGCTGGCGTGCATGAGGCCACGTGGAGAGCCAGGGAGCGTTGGGCGGCGCCGAACGGCGTTGAGCCGCCGTTTTGCTTCCTGTCGGCCGTTACGGTGGATCAGCCGCCGCAAGACATGCCGGCGCAGGCGGGCCAGGGCGCCACCGACGCCCGGAAGGCGCCAAGCGCGCGTGCGGCGCTCCAGATAGGAGGAAGAGGCGGCGAGGATCGTGCCAAGGGCACTATGAGCATGTGACTGAAGATCGACACTGAACTCTGAACTTTTACTGAATTACTGAAAGTGCAAAATACAGTGCATGCAAGGTGTTCGACAGAATGATACTGGCCTCTAGGGATTTTCCCTAGGGCTGATTTTTGGTGGAGTGGCTACTCATTTCTCCAGTAGGCTGCCTGAATTTTTATAGAAATTTTGGGGAAGTGTAGATATGAATTTCACCAAATTTGGCAAATCTGGTCCAAACTTGCAGAGGCTGAAATTTGAAAAATTTGAAAAGAAGGGGAGTGGATCAAGATGGTTCTGAGTTGTGGATGCTAAGGACAATCCAGAGGAGTTGGTTTGAGATCAAGACTCAAAGGAAATAAGGTACTTGCTTTGTAAATGACTTAGGCTCCAAATAATTAACAGAAATGATTTGAGAGGAAAAAAATGATTGAAATAAAGTACAAAACTTGTTTGGATTAGTTGGGACAGAGAACTTAGGTTGTTCCAAGGAGGAGGGGAGGTTTTGGAGGGGTTTTACCACCTGTGATATGGTAAAATCATGGGTGGTTTCAAAAAGAAAGAAGTCCCAAAACTCCATGGTTTCTTTTTAAATGAAAATAAATAAGTTTGAGAGGGAAACAACCAGAAGAGAAGTTTCCAAAAATTCAACACCAAAATTGAAAAGGAAAAGGAAATTCCTGGCCAAAGGTGAAAGGAAGTTTTTTAAAGAGGAAGGATTTCTAGAAAAGAAATTTTAAATGCCCTCTTTTAGAATCCAATAAAGTTTTTGATGAAAACAAAAATCCAAAATTTTGGAGTGTCACATCGGAGAAGCCTGTATTTACAAGAAAGTGAGTGGGAGCTCTGTAGCATTTCTGATATTATATGTGGATGACATATTACTGATTGGAAATGATATAGAATTTTTGGATAGCATAAAGGGATACTTGAATAAGAGTTTTTCAATGAAAGACCTCGGTGAAGCTGCTTACATATTAGGAATAAAGATCTATAGAGATAGATCAAGACGCTTAATTGGACTTTCACAAAGCACATACCTTGACAAGATTTTGAAGAAGTTCAAAATGGATCAAGCAAAGAAAGGGTTCTTGCCTGTGTTGCAAGGTGTGAAGTTGAGTCAGACTCAATGCCCGACCACTGCAGAATATAGAGAGAAAATGAAAGATGTTCCCTATGCTTCAGCCATAGGCTCTATCATGTATGCAATGCTGTGTACCAGACCTGATGTGTGCCTTGCTATAAGTTTAGCAGGGAGGTACCAAAGTAATCCAGGAGTGGATCACTGGACAGCGGTCAAGAACATCCTGAAATACCTGAAAAGGACTAAGGATATGTTTCTCGTATATGGAGGTGACAAAGAGCTCATCGTAAAAGGTTACGTTGATGCAAGCTTTGACACTGATCCGGACGATTCTAAATCGCAAACCGGATACGTGTTTACATTAAACGATGGAGCTGTCAGTTGGTGCAGTTCTAAACAAAGCGCCGTGGCGGGTTCTACATGTGAAGCAGAGTACATAGCTGCTTCGAAAGCAGCAAACGAAGGAGTCTGGATGAAGGAGTTCATATCCGATCTAGGTGTCATACCTAGTGCATCGGGTCCAATGAAAATCATTTGTGACAATACTGGTGCAATTGCCTTGGCAAAGGAATCCAGATTTCACAAGAGAACCAAACACATCAAAAGACGCTTCAATTCCATCCGGGATCTAGTCCAGGTGGGAGACATAGAGATTTGCAAGATACATACGGAGCTGAATGTAGCAGACCGTTGACTAAGCCTCTTCCACGAGCAAAACATGATCGGCACCAAAGCTCCATGGGTGTTAGAATCATTACTGTGTAATCTAGATTATTGACTCTAGTGCAAATGGGAGACTAAAGGAAATATGCCCTAGAGGCAATAATAAAGTTATTATTTATTTCCTTATATCATGATAAAGGTTTATTATTCATGCTAGAATTGTATTAACCGGAAACATAATACATGTGTGAATATATAGACAAACAGAGTGTCACTAGTATGCCTCTACTTGACTAGCTCGTTAATCAAAGATGGTTATGTTTCCTAACCATGGACAAAGAGTTGTCATTTGATTAACGGGATCACATCATTAGTTGAATGATCTGATTGACATGACCCATTCCATTAGCTTAGCACCCGATCGTTTAGTATGTTGCTATTGCTTTCTTCGCGACTTATACATGTTCCTATGACTATGAGATTATGTAACTCCCGTGTGCCAGAGGAACACTTTGTGTGCTACCAAACGTCACAGCGTAACTGGGTGATTATAAAGGTGCTCTACAGGTGTCTCCAAAGGTACATGTTGGGTTGACATATTTCAAGATTAGGATTTGTCACTCCAATCGTCGGAGAGGTATCTCTGGGCCCTCTCGGTAATACACATCACTTATGCCTTGCAAGCATTGCAACTAATGAGTTAGTTGCGAGATAATGTATTACGGAACGAGTAAAGAGACTTGCCAGTAACGAGATTGAACTAGGTATTGGATACCGACGATCGAATCTCGGGAAAGTAACATACCGATGACAAAGGGAACAACGTATGTAGTTATGCAGTCTGACCGATAAAGATTTTTGTAGAATATGTAGGAGCCAATATGGGCATCCAGGTCCCGCTATTGGTTATTGACCGAAGACGTGTCTTGGTCATGTCTACATTGTTCTCGAACCGTAGGGTCCGCACGCTTAAAGTTACGATGATAGTTTTATTATGAGTTTATGTATGTTGATGTACCGAAGGTTGTTCGGAGTCCCGGATGTGATCACGGACATGACGAGGAGTCTCGAAATGGTCGAGACATAAAGATCGATATATTGGAAGCCTATATTTGGACATCGGAATCGTTCCAGGTGAAATCGGCATTTTACCGGAGTGCCGGGGGTTACCGGAACCCCCTCGGGGGGTTATTGGGCCTACATGGGCCTTGAGGGAGAAGAGAGAAGGAGGCAAGAGGTGGCCGCGCGCCCCTCCCCTTCCTAGTCCGAATAGGACAAGGGAAGGGGGGCGCCCCCCCCCCTTTCCTTCCCCTCTTTCCCCCCTTCTCCTTCTCCAACTAGGAAAGAAGGGAGTCCTACTCCCGATGGGAGTAGGACTCCCCCCTGGCGCGCCTCTCCTTGGCCGGCCGCCCCCTCCCCTTGGCCCCTTTATATACGGGGGCAGGGGGGCACCATAGGACACACAAGTTGATCTTCGTGATCGTTCCTTGGCCATGTGCGGTGCCCCCCTCCACGATATTACACCTCGATCATATTGTAGCGGTGCTTAGGCGAAGCCCTACGACGGTTAAACATCAAGATCATCACCACGCCATCGTGCTGACAAAACTCCTCCCCGAAGTTTTGCTGGATCAGAGCCCGGGGTGCGTCATCGAGTTGTACGTGTGTCAAGAACTCGGAGGTGCCGAAGTAACGGTGCTTGGATCGGTTGGACCGGGAAGACGTACGACTACTTCCTCTACGTTGCGTCAACGCTTCCGCTTCAGTCTACGAGGGTACATAGACAACACTCTCCCCTCTCGTTGCTATGCATCACCATGATCTTGCGTGTGCGTAGGAAATTTTTTGAAATTACTACGTTCTCCAAGAGTAGGTACTCCTGGGTCTCCAAGTTTCTTTGGTATTCCACCCTTAAAAGTATAATTAGCAAGCATGGTGGAAATTTCAGCTTCCGGTATCTTTTTTTATTTGTAACAATATCTTTCATATATTTAGCATAAGGATTCACTTTGAGCATATCAGTCAATCACATACGCAAAAAGATAGGTCTAATAATTTTAGCAAAGCACTCAAAATCCTCATCATCCTTTTTCTTGGATGGCTTGGGAGGAAAAGACATGGGTTTCTGAACCCAAGGTTCTCTTTCTTTACCATGTTTTCTAGCAACAAAGTCTCTTTTATCATAACATTGATTCTTTGATTGTGGGTTATCATGATCAACAACAGGTTCAATTTCTACATCATTATCATTACTAGATTGATCATCATCATGAACATCATCATTAACATTTTCACTAGGTTCATGTTCACTACCAGATTGTGTTTCAGCATCAGACATAGATATATCATTTGGATTATCAGGTGGTTCAGCAATAGGTTCACTAGAAGTTTGCACAGTTCTATCATTTTTCTTTTTCTTCTTTTTAGAAGAACTAGGAACATCAATATTACTTCTCTGAGAATCTTGCTCGATTCTCTTAGGGTGGTCTTAAGGATACAAAGTTTCCTGAGTCATTCTACCAGTTCTAGTAGCCACTCTACCAGCATAATCATTTTTCTTACTATTCATTTCATCAAGCACTTCTTTTTGAGCTTTAAGTACTTGTTCTTCTTGAGTGGTAACCATAGAAGCATGTTTGCTAACAAGTTGAAGTTCACCTCTAATATTAGCCATATAATCACCCAAGCATTTAATCATATAAGCACTTTGTTTTAATTGTCTACCAAAATAAGCATTGAAGTCATCTTGCTTAAACATAAAGTTATCAAACTCATCCAAGCACTGACTAGTAATTTTAGTAGGAGGGACTTCGGCTTTATCATATCTATAGAGAGAATTTACCTTTACTACCTGTGTCGGGTTATCGGGATTAAGAGGTTCTTCAATAAATAAAGGATTGAGATCATATGTTTCTTCAACCGGCAGTAAATTAAGACCATGTATTTCTTCAATAGGAGGTAAATTCTTAACATCTTCAGCTTTAATACCTTTTTCTTTCATAGATTTCTTTGCCTCATGCATATCTTCGGGACTGAGAAATAAAACACCTCTCTTCTTCGGAGTTGGTTTAGGAATAGGCTCAGTAATTGGAGCAGGAGCTGGCTCAGGGGCTGGCTCAGGAGGTGCCCAATTATTTTCATTTGTCAACATATTATTCAATAGAATTTCAGCTTCATCCGGTGTTCTTTCCCTGAAAAGAGAACCAGCACAACTATCTAGGTAATCTCTGGAAGCATCGGTTAGTCCATTATAAAAGATATCAAGTATTTAATGTTTCTTAAGAGGATGATCACACAAAGCATCAAGTAACTTGAGAAGCCTCCCCCAAGCTTGTGGGAGACTCTCTTCTTTAATTTTCACAAAGTTGTATATTTCCTTTAAAGCAGCTTGTTTGTTATGAGTAGGGAAATATTTAGCAGAGAAGTAATAAATCATATCCTGGGGACTACGCACACAACCAGGATCAAGAGAATTAAATCATATCTTAGCATCACCCTTTAATGAGAACGGAAATATTTTGAGTATATAAAAGTAGCGCGATCTCTCATCATTAGTAAACAGGGTGGCTATATCATTTAATTTAGTAAGATGTGCCACAACAGTTTCAGATTCATAGCCATGGAAAGGATCAGATTCAACCAAAGTAATTATATCAGGATCAATAGAGAATTCATAATCCTTATCAGGAACACAAATCGGTGAAGTAGCAAAAGCAGGACCAGGCCTCATTTTATCTATAAGTGATTCTTTGTTCCATTTAGCTATTAACCTTCTAAGCTCATCATTATCATTGCAAGCTAAAATAGCAGCAGAAGCTTCTTTATCAAAAATATAACCTTCAGGAATAACAGATCTATCCTCATCATCATTTTCATCAATATTATCATATTCAATAATTTCTTTCTCTCTAGCCCTGGCAATTTGTTCATCAAGAAATTCACTTAGGGGCACAGTAGTATCAAGCATAGAAGTAGTTTCATCATAAGTATCATGCATAGCAGAAGTGGCATCATCAATAACATGCGACATATCAGAACGAATAGCAGAAGCAGGTTTAGGTGTCGCGAGCTTACTCATAACAGAAGGTAAATCAAGTGCAGAGCTAGATGGCAGTTCCTTACCTCCCCTCGTAGTTGAGGGATAAATTGTTGTCTTAGCGTCATTCAAGTTCTTCATAGTGTCCAGCAGATATAAATCAAAGAATAGAGCTATGCTCCCCGGCAATGGCGCCAGAAAAAGGTCTTGATAACCCACAAGTATAGGAGATCGCAACAGTTTTCGAGGGTAGAGTATTCAACCCAAATTTATTGATTCAACACAAGGGGAGCCAAAGAATATTCTCAAGTATTAGCAGTTGAGTTGTCAATTCAACCACACCTGGAAACTTAGTATCTGCAGCAAAGTGTTTAGTAGCAAAGTAATATGATAGTGGTGGTAACAATAATAAAAGTAAAGGAAACAAAAGTAATATTTTTGGTATTTTGTAGTGATTGTAACAGTAGCAACGGGAAAGTAAATAAGCGTAAACCAGTATATGGAAAGCTCGTAGGCACCGGATCAGTGATGGATAATTATGCCGGATGTGGTTCACCATGTAACAGTCATAACATAGGGTGACACAGAACTAGCTCCAATTCATCAATATAATTTAGGCATGTATTCCGAATATAGTCATACGTGCTTATGGAAAAGAACTTGCATGACATCTTTTGTCCTACCCTCCCGTGGCAGCGGGGTCCTAATGGAAACTAAGGGATATTAAGGCCTCCTTTTAATAGAGAACCGGAACAAAGCATTAGCACATACTGAATACATGAACTACTCAAACTATGGTCATCACCGGGAGTGGTCCCGATTATTGTCACTTCGGGGTTGCCGGATCATAACACATAGTAGGTGACTATAGACTTGCAAGATAGGATCAAGAACTCACATATATTCATGAAAACATAATAGGTTCAGATCTGAAATCATGGCACTCGGGCCCTGGTGACAAGCATTAAGCATAGCAAAGTCATAGCAACATCAATCTCAGAACACAGTGGGTATTAGGGATCAAACCCTTGTTGGGGAACGTAGCAGAAATTCAAAATTTTCCTACGTGTCACCAAGATCTATCTATGGAGAAACCAGCAACGAGGGGAAGGAGAGTGCATCTACATACCCTTGTAGATCGCTAAGCGGAAGCGTTCAAGTGAACGGGGTTGATGGAGTCGTACTCGTCGTGATTCAAATCAACGATGATCCTAGTGCCGAACGGACGGCACCTCAGTGTTCAACACACGTACAGCCCGATGACGTCTCCCAGTCCTTGATCCAGCAAGGAGGGAGGGAGAGATGAGGAAGACTCCATCCAGCAGCAGCACAATGGCGTGGTGGTGATGGAGGAGCGTGGCAATCCTGCAGGGCTTCGCCAAGCACCACGGGAGATGAGGAGAAGGACTTGGGAGAGAGGGAGGGCTGCACCAAGGCAAAAAGTGTGTCTTGAGAGGCCCTCCTTCCCCACTATATATAGGGAGCCCAGGGGGGGCGCCGGCCCTAGGAGATCCAATCTCCTAGGGGGCGGCGGCCAAGGGGGGTTTCCCTCCCCCCCCCAAGGCACCTAGGAGGTGCCTTCCCTCCTTGGGACTCTTCCATAGGGTTCCCCCTTCACCCTAGGCGCATGGGCCCTAGGGGAAGTGGCGCCCCAGCCCACTTTGGGCTGGATCCCTTCCCACTTCAGCCCATGGGACCCTCCGGGATAGGTGGCCCCACCCGGTGGACCCCCGGGACCCTTCCGGTGGTCCCGGTACAATACCGATGACCCCGAAACTTGTCCCGATGGCCGAAATAGGACTTCCTATATATAAATCTTTACCTCTGGACCATTCCGGAACTCCTCGTGACATCCGGGATCTCCTCCGGGACGCTGAACAACATTCGGTAACCACATACAAACTTCCTTTATAACCCTAGCGTCATCGAACCTTAAGTGTGTAGACCCTACGGGTTCGGGAACCATGCAGACATGACCGAGACGTTCTCTGGTCAATAACCAACAGCGGGATCTGGATACCCATGTTGGCTCCCACATGTTCCACGATGATCTCATCAGATGAACCACGATGTCAAGGACTTAATCAATCCCGTATACAATTCCCATTGTCTAGCGGTATTGTACTTGCCCGAAATTCGATCGTCGGTATCCCGATACCTTGTTCAATCTCGTTACCGGAAAGTCTCTTTACTCGTTCCATAACACATCATCCCGTGATCAACTCCTTGATCACATTGTGCACATTACGATGATGTCCTACCGAGTGGGCCCAGAGATACCTCTCCGTTTACACGGAGTGACAAATCCCAGTCTCGATTTGTGCCAACCCAACAGACAGTTTCGGAGATACCTGTAATGTACCTTTATAGCCACCCAGTTACGTTGTGACGTTTGGCACACCCAAAGCACTCCTACGGTATCCGGGAGTTGCACAATCTCATGGTCTAAGGAAATGATACTTGACATTAGAAAAGCTTTAGCATACAAACTACACGATCTAGTGCTATGCTTAGGATTGGGTCTTGTCCATCACATCATTCTCCTAATGATGTGATCCCGTTATCAACGACATCCAATGTCCATGGTCAGGAAACCGTAACCATCTATTGATCAACGAGCTAGTCAACTAGAGGCTTACTAGGGACATGGTGTTGTCTATGTATCCACACATGTATCTGAGTTTCCTATCAATACAATTCTAGCATGGATAATAAACGATTATCATGAACAAGGAAATATAATAATAACCAATTTATTATTGCCTCTAGGGCATATTTCCAACAGTCTCCCACTTGCACTAGAGTCAATAATCTAGTTCACATCGCCATGTGGTTAACACTCACAGGTCACATCGCCATGTGACTAACACCAAAGAGTTTACTAGAGTCAGTAGTCTAGTTCACATCACTATGTGATTAACACTGAATGAGTTCTAGGTTTGATCATGTTGCTTGTGAGAGAGGTTTTAGTCAACGGGTCTGAACCTTTCAGATCTTTGTGTGCTTTACAAATCTCTATGTCATCTCCTAGATGTAGCTACCACGTTCTATTTGGAGCTATTCCAAATAACTGTTCTACTTGGAGCTATTCTAAATTGTTGCTCCATTATACGCATCCGGTATCTCTACTCAGAGCTATCCGGATAGGTGTTAAGCTTGCATCGACGTAACCCTTTACGATGAACTCTTTTACCACCTCCATAATCGAGAAAAATTCCTTAGTCCACTAGTTACTAAGGATAACTTTGACCGCTGTCCTGTGATCCATTCTTGGATCACTCTTGTACCCCTTGACTGACTCATGGCAAGGCACACTTCAGGTGCGGTACACAGCATAGCATACTATAGAGCCTACGCCTTAAGCATAGGGGACGACCTTTGTACTTTCTCTCTATTCTGCCGTGGTCGAGCTTTAAGTCTTAACTTCATACCTTACAACTCAGGCAAGAACTCCTTCTTTGACTGGTCCATCTTGAACACCTTCAAGATCATGTCAAGGTATGTGCTCATTTGAAAGTACCATTAAGCGTTTTGATCTATCCTTATAGATCTTGATGCTCAATGCTCAAGTAGCTTAATCCAGGTTTTCCATTGAAAAACACTTTTCAAATAACCCTATATGCTTTCCAGAAATTCTACGTCATTTCTGATCAACAATATGTCAACAACATATACTTATCAGAAATTCTATAGTGCTCCCACTCACTTCTTTGGAAATACAAGTTTCTCATAAACTTTATATACACCAAAATCTTTGATCATCTCATCAAAGCATACATTCCAACTCCGAGATGCTTACTCCAGTCCTTAGAAGGATTGATGGAGCTTTGCATACTTATTAGCATCTTTCAGGATTGACAAAACCTTCCGGTTGTATCACATATAACCTTTCCTTAAGAAAATCGTTGAGGAAACAATGTTTTGACATCCTATCTGCAAGATTTCATAAATAATGCAGTAATCGCTAATATAATTCCAACAGACTCTTAGCATCACTACGAGTGAGTCTCATCGTAGTCAACTCCTTGAACTTGTCGGGAAACATCTTAACGATAAGTCGGGCTTTCTCAATGGTGATACTTACCATCATTGTCCATCTTCCTTTTAAAATCCATCTGTACTCAACAGCCTCACGACCATCAAGTAGTTCTTCCAAAGTCTACACTTTGTTTTCATACATGGATCCTCTCTTGGATTTTATGGCCTCGAGCCATTTATCGGAATCCGGGCCCACCATCGCTTCTCCATAGCTCGTAGGTTCATTGTTATCTAGCAACATGACTTCCAAGACAGGATTACGTACCACTCAGAAGTAGTACGCATCCTTGTCATCCTACGAGGTTTGGGAGTGACTTGATCCGAAGTCTCATGATCAATATCATAAGCTTCCACTTCAATTGGTGTAGGTGCCACAGGAACAACTCTTTGTGCCCTGCTATACACTAGTTGAAGTAACGGTTCAATAACCTCATCAAGTCTCCACCATCCTCCCACTCAATTCTTTCGAGAGAAACTTTTCCTCGAGAAAGGACCCGATTCTAGAAACAATCCCTTATTGCTTTCGGATCTGAGACAGGAGGTATACCCAACTGTTTTGGGTGTCCTATGAAGATGCATTTATCCGCTTTGGGTTCGAGCTTATCAGCCTGAAACTTTTTCACATAAGCGTCGCAGCCCCAAACTTTTAAGAAATGACAGCTTAGGTTTCTCTAAACCATAGTACATACGGTGTCATCTCATCGGAATTACGTGGTGCCCTATTTAAAGTGAATGTGGTTGTCTCTAATGCCTAACCCATAAACTATTGTGGTAATTCGATAAGAGACATCATGGTATGCATCATATCCAATAGGGTGCAGTTATGATGTTTGGACACACCATCACACTATTAGTTGTGAAACAATTTCCACAATGTCTTAATTTTGTGCCAAACTCGTAATTCAGATATTCATCTCTATCATCATATCATAGACATTATATCCTCTTGTCACGACGATGTTCAACTTCACTCTGAAATTACTTGAACCTTTCAATAATTCAGACTCGTGATTCATCAAGTAAATTTACTCAACATCTACTCAAATCATCTGTGAAGTAAGAACATAACGATATCCACTACATGCCTCAGCACTCATTGGACTGCACACATCAAAATGTATTACTTCCAACAAGTTGCTTTCTAGTTCCATTTTACTGAAAACGAGGCTTTCAGTCATCTTGCCCATGTGGTATGATTTGCATGTCTCAAGTGATTCAAAATCAAGTGAGTACAAACGATCCATCTATATAGAGTTTCTTCATGCATATCTACCAACAAACATGGTTCACATGTCTCAATCCTTTCAAAAATGAGTGAGTCCAAAGATCCATCAACATGGAGCTTCTTCATGCGTTTAATACCGATATGACTTAAGTGGCAGTGCCACAAGTAGGTGGTACTATCATTACTATCTTATATCTTTTGGCATGAACATGTGTATCACTACGATCGAGATTCAATAAAGCATTCATTTTAGGTGCAAGACCATTAAAGGTATTATTCAAATAAACAGAGTAACCATTATTCTCCTTAAATGAATAACCGTATTTGCGATAGACATAATCCAATCATGTCTATGCTCAACGCAAACACCAATCTCGATGGTAGAGGGAGCGTACGATGCTTGATCATATCAACATCGGAAACACTTCCAACACATATCGTCAGCTCACCTTTAGCTAGTCTCCGTTTATTCCGTAGCTTTTATTTCGAGTTACTAACACATAGCAACCGAACCGGTATCTAACACCCTGGTGCTACTAGGAGTACTAGTAAAGTACACATCAACACAATGTATATCCAATATACTTCTATCGACCTTGCCAGCCTTCTAATCTACCAAGTATCTAGGGTAATTCTGCTCCAGTGGATGTTCCCCTTATTACAGAAGCACTTAGTCTCGGGTTTGGGTTCAACCTTGGGTTTCTTCACTAGAGCAGCAGCTGAATTTCCATTTCATGAAGTATCCCTTCTTGCCCATGCCCTTCTTAAAACTAGTGGTTGCATTAACCATCAAGAATTGATGCTCCTTCTTGATTTCTACTTTTGTGTCAAACATCGCGAATATCTCAAGGATCATCATATATGTCCCTGATATATCATAGTTCATCACGAAGCTCTAGCAGCTTGGTGGTAATGTCTTTGGAGAAACATCACTATCTTATCCGGAAGATCAACTCCCACTCGATTCAAATGATTGTTGTACTCAGACAATCTGAGCACAAGCTCAACAATTGAGCTTTTCTCCCTTAGTTTGCAGGCTAAGAAAATCGTCGGAGGTCTTATACCTCTTGACATGGGCACGAGCCTGAAATCCCAATTTCAGCCCTCAAAACATCTCATATGTTTCGCGACGTTTCAAAACGTCTTTGGTGCCTCAACTCTAAACCGTTTAACTAAACTATCACGTAGTTATCAAAATTTGTATGTCAGATGTTCGCAACATCCACAAAAAACGTTCGAGGTTCAGCACACTGAGCGGTGCATTAAGGACATAAGCCTTCTATGAAGCAATGAGGACAATCCTCAGTTTACGGACCTAGTCCGCATAATTGCTACTATCAACTTTCAACTAAATTTTCTCTAGGAACATATCTAAACAGTAGAACTAAAGCGCGAGCTACGACATAATTTGCAAAATCCTTTTGACTATGTTCAGGATAATTAAGTTCATCTTATGAACTCCCACTCAGATAGACATCCCTCTAGTCATCTAAGTGATTACATGATCCGAGTCAACTAGGCCGTGTCCGATCATCACGTGAGACGGACCAGTCAACGTCGGTGAACATCTTCATGTTGATCGTATCTTCTATACGACTCATGCTCGACCTTTCGGTCTTCTGTGTTCCGAGGCCATGTCTGTACACATGCTAGGCTCGTCAAGTTAACCCTAAGTGTTTTGCATGTGTAAAACTGTCTTACACCCGTTGTATGTGAAAGTAAGGATCTATCACACCCGATCATCACGTGGTGCTTCGAAACGACGAACTTTAGCAACGGTGCACAGTTAGGGGAGAACACTTCTTGAAATTGTTGTAAGGGATCATCTTATTTACTACCGTCGTTCTAAGCAAATAAGATGTATAAACATGATAAACATCACATGCAATCAAATAGTAGTGACATGATATGGCCAATATCATATAGCTCCTTTGATCTCCATCTTGGGGCTCCATGATCATCTTCGTCACCGGCATGACACCATGATCTCCATCATCATGATCTCCATCATTGTGTCTTCTTGAAGTTGTCACGTCATCTGTTACTTCTACTACTATGGCTAACGCTTTAGCAATAAAGTAAAGTAATTACATGACGTTTATGTTGACACGCAGGTCATAAATAAATTAAGACAACTCCTATGGCTCCTGCCGGTTGTCATATTCATCGACATGCAAGTCGTGATTCCTATTACAAGAACATGATCATCTCATACATCACATATATCATTCATCACATCCTTTGGCCATATCACATCACATAGCATACCCTGCAAAAACAAGTTAGACGTCCTCTAATTGTTGTTTGCATGTTTTACGTGGCTGCTATGGGTTTCTAGCAAGAACGTTTCTTACCTACGCAAAGACAACAACGTGATATGCCAATTTCTATTTACCCTTCATAAGGACCCTTTTCATAGAATCTGATCTGACTAAAGTGGGAGAGACAGGCACCCGCTAGCCACCTTATGCAACTAGTGCATGTTAGTCGGTGGAACCAGTCTCACGTAAGAGTGCGTGTAAGGTCGGTCCGGGCCGCTTCATCCCACGATGCCGCCGAATCAAGATAAGACTAGTAACAGCAAGCATATTAAAAAAAATCAACGCCCGCAACTACTTTGTGTTCTACTCGTGCATAGAATCTACGCAATAGACCAAGCTCATGATGCCACTGTTGGGGAACGTAGCAGAAATTCAAAATTTTCCTACGTGTCACCAAGATCTATCTATGGAGAAACCAGCAACGAGGGGAAGGAGAGTGCATCTACATACCCTTGTAGATCGCTAAGCGGAAGCGTTCAAGTGAACGGGGTTGATGGAGTCGTACTCGTCGTGATTCAAACCACCGATGATCCTAGTGCCGAACGGACGGCACCTCCGTGTTCAACACACGTACAGCCCGGTGACGTCTCCCACGCCTTGATCCAGCAAGGAGAGAGGGAGAGATTGAGGAAGACTCCATCCAGCAGCAGCACAACGGCGTGGTGGTGATGGAGGAGCATGGCAATCCTGCAGGGCTTCGCCAAGCACCACGGGAGATGAGGAGAAGGACTTGGGAGAGAGGGAGGGCTGCACCAAGGCAAAAAGTGTGTCTTGAGAGGCCCTCCTTCCCCACTATATATAGGGAGCCCAAGGGGGGCGCCGGCGCTAGGAGATCCAATCTCCTAGGGGGCGGCGGCCAAGGGGGATTTCCCTCCCCCCCCCCCCAAGGCACCTAGGAGGTGCCTTCCCTCCTTGGGACTCTTCCTTAGGGTTCCCCCTTCACCCTAGGCGCATGGGCCCTAGGGGAAGTGGTGCCCCAGCCCACTTTGGGCTGGATCCCTTCCCACTTCAGCCCATGGGACCCTCCGGGATAGGTGGCCCCACCCGGTGGACCCCCGCGACCCTTCCGGTGGTCCTGGTACAATACTGTTGACCCCGAAACTTGTCCCGATGGCTGAAATAGGACTTCCTATATATAAATCTTTACCTCCGGACCATTCCAAAACTCCTCGTGACGTCCGGGATCTCATCCGGGACTCCGAACAACATTCGGTAACCACATACAAACTTCCTTTATAACCCTAGCGTCATCGAACCTTAAGTGTGTTGACCCTATGGGTTCGGGAACCATGCAGACATGACCGAGACGTTCTCCGGTCAATAACCAATAGCGGGATCTGGATACCCATGTTGGCTCCCACATGTTCCACGATGATGTCATCGGATGAACCACGATGTCAAGGACTTAATCAATCCCGTATACAATTCCCTTTGTCTAGTGGTATTGTACTTGCCCGAAATTCAATCATCGGTATCCCGATACCTTGTTCAATCTCGTTACCGGCAAGTCTCTTTACTCGTTCCATAACACATCATCCCATGATCAACTCCTTGATCACATTGTGCACATTACGATGATGTCCTACCGAGTGGGCCCAGAGATACCTCTCCGTTTACACAGAGTGACAAATCCCAGTCTCGATTTGTGCCAACCCAACAGACAGTTTCGGAGATACCTGTAATGTACCTTTATAGCCACCCAGTTACGTTGTGACGTTTGGCACACCCAAAGCACTCCTACGGTATCCGGGAGTTGCACAATCTCATGGTCTAAGGAAATGATACTTGACATTAGAAAAGCTTTAGCATACGAACTACACGATCTAGTGCTATGCTTAGGATTGGGTCTTGTCCATCACATCATTCTCCTAATGATGTGATCCCGTTATCAACGACATCCAATGTCCATGGTCAGGAAACCGTAACCATCTATTGATCAACGAGCTAGTCAACTAGAGGCTTACTAGGGACATGGTGTTGTCTATGTATCCACACATGTATCTGAGTTTTCTATCAATACAATTCTAGCATGGATAATAAACGATTATCATGAACAAGGAAATATAATAATAACCAATTTATTATTGCCTCTAGGGCATATTTCCAACAACCCTAACAAAACTAACTCGATTACATTATAAATCTCATCCAACCCATCACCGTCCAGCAAGCCTACGATGGAATTACTCACGCACGGCGGTGAGCATCATTAAATTGGTGATGGAGGGTGGTTGATGATGACGACGGCGACGAATCCCCCTCTCGGGAGCGCCGAACGGACTCCAGATCAGCCCTCCCGAGAGGTTTTAGGGCTTGGCGGTGGCTCCGTATCATAAAACACGATGATTTCTTCTCCTCTATTTTTTTCTCCCCGAAAGCAAATATATAGAGTTGGAGTTGGCGTCGAAAGGTGTCCAGGGGGCCCACGAGGTAGGGGGCGTGCCCTAGGGGGGGCGCCCCCCACCCTCGTGGACAGGGTGTGGGCCCCCTGGTCTTCATCTTTGGCGAGGATGTTTTATTATTTATTGTAAGGTATTCCGTGGAGTTTCAGGTCATTCCAAGAACTTTTATTTTCTGCACATAAAACAACATCATGGCAATTCTGTTGAAAACAATGTCAGTCCGGATTAGTTTCATTCAAATCATACAAGTTAGAGTCCAAAATAAAGGCAAAAGTGTTTGGAAAATTAGATATGACGGAGAAGTATCAAGGTCAAGGACGAAGAGGAGCACCAGCGCTAGGCACACCATTGCATCTCCCCTCATCGTCGAGCAGGTCAAGGCCGCAGCCGCCATGCTGGTTGTAATACATGGCTGCAAAGAATAAGCAAGGTTGAAATAAACGCCATGCCAAATGGTAATTACATATTAAGGCGGCATGGTGGTCACAGGAAATGAACTGAAATAAACTTTGAACGTTGCAATGGCATACAATAAGGTGCAAAACAAGAGGACGATTGCATAAAACTAAAGGAAATATGCCCTAGAGGCAATAATAAAGTTGTTATTTATATTTCCTTATATCATGATAAATGTTTATTATTCATGCTAGAATTGTATTAACCGGAAACTTAGTACATTTGTGAATACATAGACAAACAAAGTGTCACTAGTATGCCTCTACTTGACTAACTCGTTGAATCAAAGATGGTTATGTTTCCTAGCCATAGACATGAGTTGTCATTTGATTAACGAGATCACATCATTAGAGAATGATGTGATTGACTTGACTCATTCCGTTAGCTTAGCACTTGATCGTTTAGTATAATGCTATTGCTTTCTTCATGACTTATACATGTTCCTATGACTATGAGATTATGCAACTCCTGAATACCGGAGGAACACTTTTGTGTGCTACCAAATGTCACAACGTAACTGGGTGATTATAAAGGTGCTCTACATGTGTCTCCGGTGGTACTTGTTGAGTTGGCATAGATCAAGATTAGGATTTGTCACTCCGATTGTCGGAGAGGTATCTCTGGGCCCTCTTGGTAATGCACATCACTATAAGCCTTGCAAGCAATGTAACTAATGAGTTAGTTGCGGGATGATGCATTACGGAACGAGTAAAGAGACTTGCCGGTAACGAAAATGAACTAGGTATTGAGATACCGATGATCAAATCTCGGGCAAGTAACATACCGATGACAAAGGGAACAACGTATGTTGTTATGCGGTTTGACCGATAAAGATCTCCATAGAATATGTAGGAACCAATATGAGCATCCAGGTTCCGCTATTAGTTACTGCTACTCGTGCCCCAAGAACGGTGGTTCGGCGCGGGATCCTTCCCGACCGGGGACCATCCCCATTGCTTGCCTGCTCGCTGCCGGTCCACCTCGCCGTGCTGGGGCGGTCCACCGGATGGGCGGCGGCTGGGTGAGGCAAAATCCGGCGGCGGTGTGGATCCTGGGTCGTGGGGAGTCGCGCCTCCCTATCTCCTCAGACTCCGGTGAAACATGAAAGAGAGCCAAGAGAAATAGATTCGAGGGTCGGAGGCGGAGGCGCTAGGATGCTCTTCCGTCGGTTGTCGGGCTGGCCGAAGCCGGCGGGGCCGTGCATGCAACACAGGCACGAGGCGCTCCTCTAGTCCTCTTTTTTCCGCACTATGTGGAGAAAGGTCAGGGGAGACGGGTTGACCAGTAGCGGCGTCTGGTCCTTGGACATTTGGCACCTGACAGCGGGCCCCATGTGTCAACTATCCTGTCAAACCGCTCTAATCTACTCCCTTCCTTGCTAAATATAAGTCTTTGTAGAGATTTCACTATGGACTACATACGCAGTAAAATGAGTGAATCTATACTCTAAAATGCATCCATATACATCCGTATGTGGTCTGTAGTGTCATTTCTACAAAGACTTATATTTAGGAACGGAGGGAATAGCTATTAGTATTTTTTTTAAACTGTCACTAGAATGTTGGTGGTTTTTTGGAAAAAATCCGAATGGTGGTGGTTTCGCGAATTAGGGTCCTCAATTGTGGTGGTTTTTTGTAATTTACTCGTCTCTCTTGTCTTCTGTTATCATTGCTCCAAGACTCACAGCTCGGGACCCCCTACCAGTAGCTTGTGGCGCTCTCGGTGCGCACTCCCTCCGGCACCAAGCAGAGGAGGGCGGGACAACGGCGGAGTGAAGTGGCGTTGGTCCTCCACGCGCACGCCGGCGCCTACTAGGAACTCTCTTGTGTGTGCCCCAACCTAATTCATGGAGGAGATGATGTGTCTGTGCTCGTCGTCGACGCCGGCGGCGGCCGTTCATGATAGGTTGAACGAAATGCCAAAGCTGGACACTTTTTAAGACGAGTCGGCCGTGTTGGGCGCACACGTGGCCCTTGGACAAAAACCGAACACGGTCGTCTGTTGTTTTATCTAAACGGATAAAGTCCGGATAAAACAGACATCCGTTTGGGTCGCTGCTACTTGAATTGGACTAAGGTCAGGTGCATGGGTTGAACATAACATGAGAGAGATTGCTTTGGTGGATATATATGCATTGATTCATAATCTTACTATACATGGAAGGTATTAACCACCGAATCATATCATATCTGTTTACATCAATTACATGAGATATTCTACAGATAAGCATCTGCTATAAGTACGTTATATTCTAACGACTACGTGTAACCATCCATCTCTTGCTTTAGGCCCTATTTGGTTCATAAGTCTTATAAGTTCCAAGTCCCTAAAAAGATCCTACCTGTTTGGTTCCTGGGACTTATAAGTCTCTATAAGACCATATTGCAACTATAAGTCCTTCTTTAAGAGTCTTATTTCATAAGTCTTAAATGTCCACTTTAAGTCCCTATAAGTCCCTCATGTTTGGTTTAGATGGGACTTAGAGAGATTTTTTAAGTCCCTAAACAAATAAATCCTTGAAAACAAATACCCTCTAACGCAAGACACACCACTACGCTTGGCCCAAGAAGCTACGGACCCATCGAGCACCAGGCACATGGCGGCCAGCAACGGCGGCGCTCTCCCGGTGGTGGACCTGGCGGCGTTCTTCGCCGGGGACGGTGCCCACGACAACAGTGCGCGCGCCCGGGCCATCGAGGCCGTGCGCCAGGCGGGCCAAGCGACCGGGTTCTTCCGCGCGCTGAACCACGGCGTGCCGCGGGAGCTCATGGCGCGCGCGCTCCATCTGTTGGCGGCGTTCTTCGTGCTGCCGGACGAGGAGAAGGGCAAGGTGCGACCCGCCGAGGGCGCCTCCACGGCGCCGCTCCCGGTGGGGTACGCGTGGCAGCCGACGCACTCCGCCGACAAGAACGAGTACCTGCTCCTCTTCAACCCCAAGCTCTTGTTCAACCACTACCCCGCCGAACCGGCCGGACTCAGGGGTGCGTTGGAGGAGTGCTACGCCAAGCTCACCGACCTGGGGCTGCTCATCCAGGACATCCTGAACGAGTGCATGGGACTGCCACGAGGCTTCCTTGCAGAGTACAACTCCGACCGTGACTTCGACTTTCTCACGGCGCTGCGATACTTCCCGGCGACAACCGACGAGAATAACGACAGCAGCGTGCACGAGGACGCCAACTGCATCACCTTCGTACTACAGGACGACGTCGGGGGCCAGGAGGTGCTCGGCATCGACGGCCGCTGGGTCCCCGCGGAACCCGTGGAGGGCACCATCGTCGTCAATGTGGGCGACGTTCTGCAGGTGCTCAGCAACAAGAAGTTCAAGAGCGCCACGCACAGGGTGGTGAGGAGGCCGGGGGCGCACCGCCACTCGATCGCCTTCTTCCTCAACCTCCACGGCGACAAGTGGGTCGAGCCGCTGCCGGCTTTTGCGGCCGACTTCGGCGAGCCGCCGCGGTACCGAGGGTTCCGGTATAATGAGTACTCGGAGTACTCCCTCCGTTTCTTTTTGCTCCGCATATAAAATTTGGTCAAAGTCAAACTACACAAAGTTTGACCAAATTTATATAAAAATATATGAGCATATACAATATTAAAACTATATAGTATGAAAATACGTTTCATGATGCATCTGATAATGTTGATTTCATATTGTGAATGTTTATATTTTTTAATATAAAGTTAGTCAAACTCTACAAAGTTTGACTTTGACCAAACCTTATATGCGGATTAAAAAGAAACGGAGGGATTACATGCAGCTGCGCTTGAGGAACAAGACAAACCCGCCGTCCAGGCCCAAGGATGTCGTCGACATCACCCATTACGAGATCTAGCTCGCAAAAGCTTTGCTTCCATTCCATGATCCATGGCGTGCTCTGCTTTTTCTCTGTTCTCAAATTTTCAGTTTGTCCTCTGTCGTGTGAACTGTGAAGCGTAATTTAGCAAACCGAGAGTCTTAAACAGTTTTATTGGTGGCGTGGCGGTCGGAGTCCAATTTATGGCAGGGGATGGAGAGGCCGGGCGGCCGGAGCGTGCGAGGCAACGCAACGCATGCTGGATTGGTCCATGGATGGCGCCTAGTAGTTCAACGCTCCAGCCTCATGAATAAATCTTACTGAAGTGAAGAAACTTGCTGGTGTCTGCAAGCACTGAGTTGCATGTGTACCTGCTCCCTTCGTTGGTGTTCTTTACTATGGTGGATGCATCACATGCAAATAAGAAGTTCCTGCAAGTTTAGGGCGAAGGCCTCGCAACATGCTATACATTAATTCCAGAGTAGCCAGATAAGTGCACTTGTCAAGGACTCGTGCTGATGACCAAAGGTACCTCCCCAACCGAAACAGATGTTGTCACGTGTGTGTTCCGCTGTCGGTGGTCAATCCTCTCTCTCTCTCTCTCCCTCTCTCTCTCTGGGCATGTCTAAAGTTTCCCAAAGAAATACAAAACACTTAAGCACGTCTCTCGCTCGTGTAGCAGCACGACAATTAGATCCTCTGCAAGGGCCAAGGCCTTGAAACATGCTAGGCATTCCAAGGTAGCCGAATCAATGCAGTTCTCAAGGACTTGGTGTTGATGGCCCAAGGTACCTTCCCGCGTCGTCTCAACAAATGATGGTCGTTGCCGCCTTGTGGTGTTGTTCTTGTGAAGTTCGACACCCAAATATTTGTTCCCTTTTCTTCATAATACCAATCTGAAGTAAGGCGCGGTCACCTGAGAGGCCAACACTAATGATGTCCACCGAAGTTTCTGTGTTGAGGCCCAAGGTCTGAGAATTCTATCGCCTTACAAAGACTATTGTGATGTCAACTCCTCATGTAGGAAGTCCCGCGTATGAGTGTTACCATCTCGTGGAACCCAGGTGAACACCTTGACCTTGATGGGCATGAAGCAATATCAATTCAGGTCATGCAGGGGGAGCTCAAGGCCGGTGAGTTTGATCATGCGGTACACCGCACTCGCCTTGAACTGAAGACACCTAGCCGGTCTGAGATGATCGTGCACCTATTCTTCGAGCGCCCCCGTTTGCATCCGATGTGGGTGTGCGTCCTCGGCCGCCACAGTATGCCCGTCGATTGTTGTGTTGAAAATGTTTGGCGTGCCTTCACTCCCTGTCACCCCTCCTGGAGCCGTCCGCTTTTTAGCACGACGATGTGTTGTGTCCTTTGGGTTGTCTGGAAGACCCGGAACCAGATGGTGTTCGATAACATCCAGACCTCGGATCTTGACTTGCGGCATTCAATCCAGGAGCGCCTCCGAATGTGGGTGATTAGACCCTCTACATCAAGTTGTCGTCCATAATTTGCATCTCACCCCTGAAGTCAACCATTGGATCTTTAGACATGAACACTCTCGAAGATCGTTCGGTGACCACTGCCATCGTGGAGCCGTAGGAGGTCACTGTAGCACAATGTGCAATCACCCCGCTTGGTCGCCCAGACCTGAATCACCACCACCAAGTCGTAGATCATAGCATCGTCGGCCGGTCACCTCCCACATGGAAGTCCATCACCTCGCCGTGTGGTCCAACTCCCAGCAAAGATCCCCGACGCACGCCCCATCCCAGCCAGACGACACACTCGCCGGTTGCCTTCACTAGTGTTGAGTTATATCTTGTACTCAAGTGTAAATAGCTTGTTGTTAGAGGGTCTAAAGTGTAAAATGGTGTACTCTTGATTATAAAGAAAAGGAAAGGAAACGGAGAGAACTCTCCAGAAGGCTGCTATCCAAATCTTGAGCACACGAACCATGGAGTCTTGCTATCCCTAGTTAGTGTTCACTAATCCCTACATGGTATCAGAGCACGGCGGTCCGGACGGAGCTTGGTGTGCGACATTTGACGGCAGCGTGTTCGAGTACAGCGGATCTGAGGATTTCTTTTGGGGAAGAACGACGGGGAGGTCGGGAGGCGGCGCTCCGGATCTGAGGTATACCCCTGTTTTTCTCCAGGGATTCGTCTTGTGAGTTGCAACCTCAAGTTTGGTCTGAATCCTCTGCGGTTCACTACCTGAAGTTGTGTCTATTTGTGGTGATTCTACTGCGTACTGAGTTACTGATTTGTGGTTATTGGTGAGGTTCGTCCTGATAGCTGCGACCTCTGAGAGTTACTGATTTGTTGGCCTAGTTCTGTGAGTTGCCGAGTTAATTCTCAAGTAGTTGCTGTTGTTGGAGCAAGCAGGCATGGGAGATAACAGCAAGGATAAGAGTGTAGACTCAAGTGTTGAAAAACTTTGTGAAAGTATGCAGCTAATGCTTGCTCAGCTGATGGAGCAGGCCCAAGTAAAGTCTAGTAGCTCGACTGAAATTCAGAAGTCTATCCTTGAACCGAATCCAGTTAAATTGACTGGCCCGGGCGACTATTTTAGTTGGGCTCGCAATGCCTCGTTAATTTTGGAAGCTCATGGCCTGCATAAGTACCTAAGTGAAGATGAGAAGAAACCAACGGATGTAGTGCAGGAGCAGTGGGAGCAGAATCAAAAGCGAGTCATGGTTTGGCTACTGGGCTCAATGGAAAAAACTGTTCGGGAACAAGTTGAAAGTTTTCAAACTGCTGCTGAAGTCTGGACAAGCATTGAAAAACAGTTTTCTGGTAAATCAAACAAAATGCAGGTTAGCAGAATATTGCATGAGATGTGGCACTTTAGGCAAGATCAAAAATCAGTTACAGAATATGCAGGGGAACTCAAGAAACTTTATAGAGATCTGGAGTTCTTCCGGCCATTCAAACCACATGATCCTAGAGATTTGTCTCTCCTCAGAGAATGGTTTGAACCATTGTTGGTGCAGGTTTTTTTGGAAGGCCTGAATCCCGAGTTTAAACTTCGCTCTCAGATGATACAAGCATCTCCTGACTGGCCTACCTTGGATCAAACTATTGCTAGTATCCTTGAAGAAGAAACTCGTTTGGCTAACCAGGAAGCAATGCCACAGATGCATGGTGATAATCGTGCTGCACTTACTCACGCGCAAACCTCTGTTACTTCTAGGAGTGATCAAGCAAATACTACTAAGTTTGACTACAAAAGGAGAAACAAAGTTGTGTGTGATCATTGTAAGATGCCTGGCCATGTGAAGAAGAATTGTTTCGAGTTGGTTGGTTATCCTCCGGGATGGAAGCAAAGACAAACAAGCAGCGGTAACAACCTTGAGAAGAAGCAGGACCGAGCTCATCTTACATCATCGATAGCAGAGTTACCTGCAATCTCTGCTCATGCGCTAGAAGAGTTCAAGGCAAAGTTGATGGCCGTTGCTACCGAAGGATCTAGTGAAGCTGTCGGCTCTCGGGCTACAGAAGGTGAGAACCATTTACGTGCGCCCTGGATCATTGATTCAGGTGCGACAAATCATATGACAGGATCACCAAAGAATTTTTCATCATACTTGCCTCGTTCTGGGAGAGATAGAGTTCGCATTGCTGATGGGTCTTCAGCTCCCATAATGGGTTGTGGATCTGTTAACTGCACATCAACCCTATCATTAAGTCCTGTCTTACATGTTCCTAATTTTCCTGTGAATTTGTTGTCGGTCAGCTCTATTACAAAGTCACTAAATTGCAGAGCATGGTTTGAACCCAAATTTTGTGTATTCCAGGATTTGAAGTCAGGAAGAATTCTTGGGACTGGAACTGAATATGACGGCCTCTACTACCTCGACAACGCATCTACTTCACTTGCACTTAGTGTGAAATGTGTCTCCGCTACAGATGAGTTGTTATTACTACATTATAGACTTGGGCACCTGTCGTTTCAGTCACTAGGCCGCATGTTTCCCTCACTTTTGGCCTCCTGTTGCAAAGAGCAACTCGTATGTGATGTATGTGAACTAGCAAAACATACGAGAACTAATTATCCGAGCAACAGTGAGAGGAGTAATGTACCTTTTGAAGTAGTTCATTCAGATGTTTGGGGGCCAGCAGTTGTAACCTCTCTATCAGGAGAACGGTGGTATGTAACTTTTATTGATGAATCTAGTCGATATACTTGGCTGTATTTGCTCAAGCGAAAATCTGATGTTTTGTCCGCATTTAAAAACTTTTATACTCTGGTGTGCAACCAGTATAATGCTAGTGTTAAAGTATTTCGTTCAGATAATGGAACTGAGTATGTTAACAAGGATTTTGATAATTTCTTAGCTTCACATGGCATTATACATCAAACCACATGTGTGAATACAGCTGAACAAAATGGGGTCGCAGAACGAAAAAACAGACATCTGCTAGAAGTTGCTAGATCCCTCATGTTTATGATGAATGTGCCAAAATTCCTTTGGGGTGAAGCTGTCAAGACAGCGGCATATTTAATAAATCGTATGCCATCAAGGGTTTAAATCATAAGACTCCGGTTGAGTGTTTGAGTGGTGCTAATTCTTTCATTGTTCCCCCCAAGGTTTTTGGATGTACTTGTTTCGTTCATGACTATAGGAATTCAGCAGGGAAGCTTGATCCACGTGCAGTTAAATGCATATTTGTGGGTTATTCTCCTACCCAGAAGGGGTACCGGTGCTGGAGCCCTACCGAAAAAAGGTTCTTTGTCAGCATGGATGTCACATTTCATGAAAATGAGCCATTTTATCCTATAGATGGTAAAATTGTTCATGGTGTTGATAGTCAGGGGGAGAATATGAGTAAAGATGTTACTCCCAGTAGCTCAGCTCTAACTCCTACGATTGATATATCTCAGCGGGAGAATGAACCAGAGGGGGAGGAAGATGCTAATAGTAACAATGGAAATGAGGTAAGTGACACTTTCCCAAGTCAACAAGTTATTGAGCCTGACACTTCTTCTGAGCCAACAACTAATGATGGGACTGGAGAAGATATTGACCATATTGATGCCCCGGAAAATTCTTCTTCACCGAGGGAGTCTACTCAGGGAGAAGGTATGGTAGAATCTGTAGCAACTCCCAGTCCTCCTATAGTTGATCCTCCTATTGCATTGCGTAAGTCTGCAAGACGTACTGATATTCCAGCGCGCCTTAAGGATTGTGTTGTCTATAAGCATGATATTGCCAAATTTATTTCTTATGAAAAATGTAGCCCAACATTCCAAGGATTTATTGCTTCTTTAGACTCCACCTCTATTCCAAGAGATTGGAAGGATGCTATAAAGGATTCTAGGTGGAAGACAGCCATGCTAGAGGAGATGGCAGCCTTGGAGAAGAACAATACATGGGAACTCGTGAACTTACCATCTGGTAAAGAACCCGTGGGGTGCAAATGGGTATACACCATTAAGCATAATCCTGAGGGTAAGGTTGAGAGGTACAAGGCTCGTTTAGTAGCAAAAGGGTATACTCAGACATATGGGATAGACTACGAAGAAACTTTCGCTCTAGTTGCCAAAATGAATACAATACGAACTTGGATATCATGTGCATCTAATCTTGACTGGGATTTACATCAACTAGATGTAAAAAATGCCTTTCTTCATGGAGACCTCCAAGAGGAGATTTACATGCATATACCTCCAGGTTTTGGCACTGCACAAACTGAGGGCAAAGTACTTAGGCTGCATCGATCATTATATGGCTTAAAACAATCACCTCGGGCATGGTTTGATCGTTTTCAACGGGCGGTACTACTAATGGGTTATAAACAGAGTAATGCTGATCATACTCTGTTTTACAAACGTAATGCAAGCAAACTGGCTATATTGATAGTCTATGTTGATGATATTGTTATTTCAGGAGATGATGAGGAGGAAATTAAGAGATTGAAGTTGCAACTGGCACAGGAGTTTGAAGTTAAAGACTTGGGTCAATTAAAATATTTTCTTGGAATCGAAGTCTCTAGGAGTTCAAAAGGTGTCTATCTTTCTCAGAGAAAATATATCTTGGATCTCCTATCAGAAACTGGAATGAAGGGGTGTCGTCCAGCTTCTACACCAATTGAACATGGTTGTCACCTTGTTAAAGAGGGAGGCTCACCCGTAGACCGGGAACAATACCAAAGACTTGTTGGGCGCTTGATCTATCTATCACATACTCGCCCTGATATTGCTTTCGCTGTAAGTGTTGTTAGCCAATTTATGCATGATCCTCGAACCCATCATATGGATGCAGTAAATCGGATTATTCGCTATCTTAAAGGGTGTCCTGGTAAAGGTTTGTTATATTCTTCCCATTGCAATTTACAGATAGAATGTTATACAGATGCAGATTGGGCAGGCTCATTAGATGATAGAAGATCAACATCTGGCAATTGTACCTTTGTTGGAGGAAATCTTGTTACATGGCGTAGCAAGAAACAGAGTGTGGTTGCCAGGTCTACAGCAGAAGCAGAATTCAGATCCATGGCACATGGAATATGTGAAATTTTGTGGTTAAGGATCTTATTAATGGAACTGGGCTTGTTTCGGTCGAAACCCTTAATGATGTACTATGATAACAAGGCAGCTCTTGATATTGCACACAATCCAGTACAACATAGTCGAACAAAACACATTGAGATTGATCGACACTTCATTAAAGAAAAGCTGGACCAAGGAGTCATCTGCATGCCCTATGTGAGTTCTTCTAACCAAGTAGCAGATATTTTAACTAAAGGGTTACCAGATAGGCAATTCTCAAGTCTTTGTTGCAAGATGGGGTTATTTGATGTATTTGCCCCATCTTGAGGGGGAGTGTTGAGTTATATCTTGTACTCAAGTGTAAATAGCTTGTTGTCAGAGGGTCTAAAGTGTAAAATGGTGTACTCTTGATTATAAAGAAAAGGAAAGGAAACGGAGAGAACTCTCCAGAAGGCTGCTATCCAAATCTTGAGCACACGAACCATGGAGTCTTGCTATCCCTAGTTAGTGTTCACTAATCCCTACAACTAGTCGCAAGGAGAAGCCGAAGGTCCGTGGATGGCTTGGTGCGGACGGACACGTGTGGTTGTTGATCCAGATTTTTCGGACCTTGGGTCTAGTGCGAGATCCATCGTTGTATGCCACATCCATGGTTCCAGCGAAGTAGATCCGTGCCCGCTCCACAAATGAGCCACCCTGAGCCCGCATGCATCGGCAGCCCGCCCCATCCTGATGCAGTACCACCGGGAGCAGTCGAGACGCCTCGCCGTCACCACCCTCGGAGGCACGGTGGGATTTCCAGCCAGCCTACTCAAGCAACGGCGAGGGGAGGAGATGGGAGGAGGGGAGGTGGCGGCGGCTGCGCGCTTCACCGACCAACCCGCCCGCGAAGGAACGGCAGGTTGTGTTGTCGATTTGGTGTTTTTCACCCCAAGTCCCGCACGAAATGAGCATAAGTTACATCCATACATGCTAGGTGGAGGGGTAAAAGCGGGATTATCGATTACACCAAATATGCCTTTCATTGTGGAATTTTAGTAAAAAAAATACACCATAGAAAAAGTAACGGAGGGAGTATTGTACAACCCAAAAACTAACATACCTGAAGTTGTAATCGACTACTAAATACAAATGGAATGGAAATTAAGGGGAAGACACACAGTTCCAAATCCTGTAGGAAATACCATTTTATTTGCTCCCTTTTCACTAGTGATTTACCCTTACAAGACACACTGGATGTCATCCCATATGCAATTGTAGAATTTAGACCTATGATTGAACATAACGAGTCCAGACTTCTTGTAACACGCTACCTCCACACCAGACATCACAACACCCATTTCAGTCATGTTGCCGGTGCGTTCGTCGAAACCAAACTCAAAGACTTTGCTGATACAAAACCTCCCAGCTCCCAAATAAACGAAGCTGCAATCTAGCATCGCCCAGTCCTCACGCAGATCGCCAAGGTGTTGCCAACTGTGCACCAAAAGTGGACCACTGTCCGAGCATAGAGAGTAGATATCCATTGCACAAAAGTGGTGTTCATCAGTGTCAATGCCAAACAAGAGGTTGTCGAGCTCTGGTACATGCACGGCACGAGTGTAGAATGGCAGTTCCACTACAACACAGTAGATATTACAAGGCGTTAAAAAATGCCTTGGAAAGCTCACAAAACGCCTTCAAAGAACTGTGGTGGCACTTCTAAAAAATGCTAACGTTAATCGCGAAGGGAAAGACCTTTCTCGGCGTTTCTCGAGAATGCCTCCGATGGTCACATCTCTTGAGGCGATTTAAAAAATGCCTCCAAAGCTCTCGTCTTTGTTTTAATGTCTGACGCAACTCACAAGCAAAGCAAGACCCTGCCTAGTCTATCTCTAACGTACACGAACCAATTTACCTGTTTAGAAGAATTCACAAGGCTTATCGCATGGCCCCCCTTTTAAACAGGCTACACTTCATCTCGCTAAGCAGTATGGGACAAAAGAATGACTACTTTGCTACAGAACTGCTGACGCAGATATAAAAGAAAAAAAATCCCAGTTCGCTGAGAAACTTGCTAGCAACCGCGACTCGAACCGGCGACCTCGGGGCTAGCAGTAGCAAGTCAAGCCAACAGATCGATGGTAGCTAGTTAATTTAGATAGGAGGCGGCTTTATATAATGTTGTACGCTGTGAGGTGAAGTAGAAGGCTATATATTGATGTAACGTCTCATATGTAACCTTCTCCAATTGTACTTAAACTTTTGCCGTTTCCGGCATTAAGTTATATTTAATTCGCGGGTTCGGGTCTTTGTCTTCGTGTGTTGTTTTTGTTTTCGTGCATCTTATATCATGTCATCACGTGCATTGCATTTGCATACATGTTCATCTCATGCATTCGAGCATTTTCCCCGTTGTCCGTTTTCCATTCCGGCGCTTCGTTCTCCTCCGGTGGCCATTTCTAGCTTTCTTTCGTGTGTGGGGATTAAACATTTCCGGATTGGACCGAGACTTGCCATGCGGCCTTGGTTTACTACCGGTAGACCGCCTGTCAAGTTTCGGGTCATTTGGACTTCGTTTGATACTCCAACGGTTAACCGAGGGACCGAAAAGGCCTCGTGTGTGTGCAGCCCAACACCCCTCCATTTTGGCCCAAAACCCACCAAACTCAGCTCCATCGTCTCGGTCGTTCGATCACGATCGTGTGGGTGAAAACCGCACCTCATTTGGACTCTCCTAGCTCCCTCTATGCCTATATAAAGCCCCCCCGTTTTCCGGATCTCCTCCCACCTCCGAAACCCAAAATATCATCTCAGCGCGGCCGGACGTGTCCGCCCGCCGCCGGACGAAAAATCCCACCGCCCCGCCGCCACGTGGCAGCCTCCTATTCGCCGCCGCCTTCTCTCTCCTCCGCCGCCGTCGGAGCCCGCCGCGGCCCGTGGCCGGCCCGCCCGCGCCCGCGCACGGGCCAGAGGGAGCCGCGCGCCCGCGCCCTTCTTCCACGGCGCCGGCCGCCGTCCTCGCCCCGCCGCCTCGTCGCCGGTGCGCCTCGCCTGGCCGGAGCCGGACCTCCTCGCCGGCCATCCCCGCGCCGCCCGGCGTCCTCCGCCGCCGCACGCCGCCCCGGTCGCCGGATCCGGCCCCGGCGACCGCCGTCCACGCCCCGCCGGCCTCGTCCCCGGCCGCCCCTCGTCGCCGGCCGCCTCGCCGTCACCGGATTCGGCGAGCTCCGCCGCCGTGAACAGTTCTGCCGCCGCCCGATGAACAGTGCCGATCCGCGCGAGCTACAGTAACCCTAGATCTGGGAATTTGGGCGGTTGACTTTTTCCCTCTCCCGTTAATTTTTCGTGCTACCTTTGACCTGCCATATCTTTGCATCCGTATCTCCGATTTGGGCATATGATATGTCAAAATCTTCGTCTCGATGAGTACATCATTTCATTCCATTGCATCATTTGCATTTGAGGTCATGTTGTTGCCCAAAATGCTGTTGGAAGGAGGCATGATGAGTTAAATTGCAGATCCGTTAGTTCAACATGCACTTTTGTCATTTTTGCCATGATTAATCCGTGCATGATATGCCTGTGCCCCTTTGAGATGAATTGTTAAGCATGTTGTCTTCTTTCAAGAGGTGCCTTCCATGTATTTTTAAGAGGTGTGTGTTGTCTTGCGCAAGCTTGCGAAGAGGGCTACCTGAGTTTACTGATTTCAGGGACTTAGTGAAAATCACTAAGTCTGGGACGTTTTAGTTCACGATGCTATATGTCCAGCTTGTTTCCTAGTGATCCGTGCCTCTTTTGAGGATGATCAGTAAGAGTGATTTTTTATGCTTGTTATGCTTAATCCATCCATGTCTTTACTTGTTATGTTGGAGCACCATAGGTTGACTCAATCGAGCTCAACTTTTGGATAGTTGCTGTTTTGGGCAGGTCGTGAACTCTTTTGCGATTTTGCCGGTGTGATTGCTAGTGATCCATGCATGCTATGCCCTTGTTCTTGCCATGTCTAGCTAGCATTTTATGCCTTCTTAATGGAGATATGCTTGCCTTGCCATGACTTGCACCGTAGTGAGAGCATCAATCTCGTTTACATGCCTCCGTGAGTTATATTTCAGCATGTCCCAGTTTTCACAAAGTCTGAAAACTGATTGTGTTTCATCAATGTTCGTGTGCTCGGTAGAGTATTTTGTGAACCCTTTTGGCCCCATGTCATTTTGGGTGTTTTGTTAAGCTTGTTGAGTAGCTCTATGCCATGCTCTTACTTGCCATGTTCAGGTTTTCCTTCATGTTGTTTTGCTGCTCCAAAGAGAGCATCGTGGTCTGAAATTCCAGACTAGCGTTAATTTCGCTAAGTCTGAAATCTGTTTTGCTTATTCAGTTTTGCCATGCTTGTTTGAAGCCCTTAATGGATGAATTTGCCTATGCCTCAGTCCTGGTGATTTGTTAAGCTTCATGAGTACATCACTGCCATGCAATTTGTTTTCATGTTGGGTGGCTGTAGCATGTTCATTTTGTTGCATTTAGGAGCCTACTTGTTGTAAATCGCAGATCGGTTCGTTTAGTAAAACGCTTGCCATTTCTAAACCGTAGCTCCGATTGCCATGATCTTTATATCGTTTTCAGGGGATTTCTTCCCCTATATCCAGTGGCACACTTGGTTTTCCAAGTTGAGGCCAGGTTCATGCATTTCCTGTTACATCTTGCATTTTGCATCCCGCATCGCATCCCGCATAGCATATCATCTTTGCATACTATTGGTTGCCCTTGCACGTGGTTGATTGTATCCTTGTTGCTTGTTTGTGTTGTTGGGTAGAGCCGGGAGACGAGTTCGCTAACGAGGAGCCCATTGAGTTTTCTTTTGAGAATCCAGTCAATTCTGACAACTGTGCAGGCAAGATGATCACACCCTTGAAATCACTACTATCTTTGCTATGCTAGTTTGCTCGCTCTTTTGCTTTGCCAATGCTACGATGCCTACCACTTGCTTGTCAGCCTCCCAATTGCCATGATTGAGCCTCTAACCCACCTTTGTCCTAGCAAACCATTGATTGGCTATGTTACCGCTTTGCTCAGCCCTTCTTATAGCATTGTTAGTTGCAGGTGAAGATTGGAGCCGTTCCTTGTTGGAACCCTTATTTACTTGTTGGGATATCATTATATTGCTATGTTATCTTTATTCATCTATATACTTGGTAAAGGGTGGAAGGCTCGGCCTCTCGCCTAGTGTTTTGTTCCACTCTTGCCGCCCTAGTTTCCGTCATATCGGTGTTATGTTCCCGGATTGTTGCGTCCCTTACGCGGTTGGGCTATATGGGAACCCCTTGATAGTTCGCCTTGATTAAAGCTTTTCCAGCAATGCCCAACATTGGTTTTACCATTTGCCACCAACCCTTTTCTTTCCCTTGGGTTTCCAGAGCCCGAGGGTCATCTTTATTTTAGCCCCCACGGGCCAGTGCTCCTCTGAGTGTTGGTCCGGAACGTCAGCCGCCGGTGGCCACTAGGGGCAACTCTGGGCTGGCCTACCAGAAGTTTAGACAATCTGAGTGTGCCCTGAGAAAGAGATATGTGCAGCTCCTATCGGGATTTGTCGGCGCATTCGGGCGGTGTTGCTGGACTAGTTTTGACCTGTCGAATCATCTTGTTGTACCGGGATACCGAGTCTGATCGGTGGGTCCTGGGTGGAGGTCTATTCCTTCGTTGACCGTGAGAGCTTGTTATGGGCTAAGTTAGGACCCCCCTGCAGGGATTGATCTTTCGAAAGCCGTGCCCGCGGTTATGGGCAGATGGGAATTTGTTAATGTCCGGTTGTAGATAACTTGAACTTAAATAATTAAAATGAATCAACTGCGTGTGTTGCCGTGATGGCCCCTTCTCGGCGGAGTCCGGGAAGTGGACACGGCGTTGGAGTTATGTTTGCGTAGTCTGCTCTATTTAGTTTCCGCCCGTGCTTTGCCTCCTCTTCTCGCTCTACTTTGCGAATAAGTTAGCCACCATATATGCTAGTCGCTTGCTGCAGCTCCACTTACATTACCCCTTTCCTACCTATTAAGCTTAAATAGTCTTGATCGCGAGGGTGCGAGATTGCTGAGTCCTTTGTGGCTCACAGATTACTATTACACCAGATGCAGGGACCGATGATACTCCTCCGGATGGCGCGCTCGAGCTGAAGTGGGAGTACGACGAGGACTCTCAGCGATACTATGTTTCTTTTCCTGATGATCAGTAGTGGTACCTATTCGGGGTTCGATTCAGGGTTTAGTCGCTTGTTGGGGGGTCTTTTCTATTTTGGCGCCGTAGTCGGGCCATGAGTGATTGTATGATGGATGTTATTTATGTACTTTGATGTGACGTGGCGAGTGTAAGCCAACTATTATTATTACTCCCCTTTATATTATATTGTACATGGGTTGTGTAATGATTCCCGACTTGCGACGTTGCTTTCAATGCGCCTATGTCTCTAAGTCGTGCCTCGACACGTGGGAGACATAGCCGCATCGAGGGCGTTACAAGTTGGTAATCAGAGCCTTCCCCGACCTTAGGAGCCCCATTGCTTGATCGTTTTTAGCAGCCGAGTTGTGTCTAGAAAAAATGTTTTGAGTCCTTAGGAATTATATATCGGAGTGCTTAGGAATTCTTTTTACTTCCCAGTCTCCTCATCGCTCTGGTAAGGCATCCTGACGTAGAGTTTTGACTCTTCTCTTCTCAAATTTCACAAAAAAAATTAGGATCACGCGAGTATCTTATTTTTGTTCCGATGGCTTATGATGAGAATACTGTCTTGGTGCCTCCTGTCAGGGGTTTAGTGGAAGTGTCCCGGGGAGTTGAGCTCTGAGGTGTTGTCATCATAATTCTATCATTGCAATTCTGGCATACTTGAGATATGTGCGCGACATCGAAAATCTCCTTTATGCAGTTCGTAGGTGAGATAACCTCGACGCCACCCAGTACTAGGGCGGGAGTTCGGGAGTATCGCCATAACTTGTATAACGGATGCTTTTCGAAGGTTGAGATAGATGGTTTCCGAAGGTTTCTTGGTTATGTGTTGAAGGATGGATGCAGCTGGATGTAGGATTTGCTAGCTTGGGTGAGATATTATGCTTCCCCTGTATCCTCAACACCTGATTGCATAACCGGAAAGTTTCGGGAATTTCATAGGTGGGAATTCAAGTAGCCGTAGGATATCTTTCCAACAGATGTGTGATATGAAATTGGGGTTCGACGTCTAGTGGTTCGCCTATTCACGGTCGATTTTACAGTGGTCTCGTTGTGTCTTAAAGAGTCCTTGGCTATGCTGACTCGGGGACGCTTCGTATGTCATGTGCACTACCTTGTCCATGATGGTGCTGTACGGTCGAGCCCGTGTAGGTCCTACCACGAACACTTCGGACGAAATTTCTATCATGTGTTTGTTCTGGCTTATTCCGCAAGCCAACCCTTGGTTTTATTTTGAGTTGTGGTATTCGTTCTTCTTCGACGTCATATGTTGATTCCATCCCTCGTTGATGTACCTCTTCTACCTGATTCTTCGTGGCTTCGCAATTTAGGAATATGTGACCACTTCAAGAGAAGTGCATTCGTTCATTTTGTTCGGATGTGAAGACTTTATGTTGCAATTTTCATTCCGTTGGATTCACCTTCTATATTTCTCTATTTGTGTGCTAATGGTGGTCAACCTCTTCAGGATGGCTCCCGCTAAGAGCACCAGTCAGAACCAGAATCAAGATCCTCCGCCACCTCCGCCTCCTCCGGAAGCATGGCAGGCTGTGATGGCTGCTACTAATGCAAATACTCAGCTGATCATGCAAATCATCCAAGAGCGGAATCAAAGCAGTCAAGCGAATCAAGGCAACAACCAGAACCAATTTGCAACTCTGCATCAGTTCCTCGCAAATGGTCCAAAGACGTTCAGCAACTGCGTTGAGGCTACCGATGCTGATGATTGGTTAGTCGATCTGGGCAAGCATTTTGAATGTAGCAACGTTAGACCTGAAGATTTCGTCAAGTTCGCGTCTTTCCAGCTCAAGGATCAGGCCGCAGAGTGGTTTCAGCAGTACCGGGATTCCAGAGGTGGACGTTTGATCACTTGGGATGATTTCCGTCGTGATTTCCGCGCTCATCACATTCCTCAAAGTGTGACTGAAAGCAAACGTGAAGAATTCCGCAATCTGAAGCAAGGCTCTTTGTCTGTCTATGACTACAACAAGTTGTTCCAGAAGCTCGCCCGTTTTGCCAAGCAGGATGTTCCTGATGAGAAGAGCATGATCTATCAGTTCAGGGGTGGTCTTCGTGAAGAAATTCAGCTCGCTCTTGTCCTCTTCGAGCCGCTGAGATACGATGAGTTCTACAACATGGCACTGAAGCAAGAGGCTGCTCAGCTCAGGTGTGATGCTTCCAGGAAGCGAGTCAGAGATACCACGTCTTCGTCCTCTACTCAAGTGGCCAAGCAGTAGAAGTATTGGCTTCCTCCTCCTCCGTTCCGTCAGCCGTATCAGCTGAAGAGCAAAGGTGGCAGTGGTTCATCCCACCCACCCAACCTAGGCTTTCAGAACAAGACTTCGTCTCAAGCTTCAAGATCGAGTGCTCCGTACCACCGTCCGCTCTCAGAGGTCACGTGCAACAAGTGCCAACATAAGGGTCACTATGCCAACAAGTGTTTCAACCAGAGGCGTCTTCCTCCTCCTCCTCCTATCAGATCGGCAAGTACAGCTGTGGTCAAGCATAATCCCAAGCACGCCAAGGTCAATATGGTGAATGCAGCTCAAGCAGAGGATTCGTCAGATGTGATCATGGGTAACCTACCTGTTAACGATGTTCCTGCAAAAGTACTTTTTGATACAGGTGCATCACATTGTTTCATCTCGAAGCCTTTTGCATCTAAGCACGGGTGGTTTTCTCAAGTTATGCATAAGCCATTAGCAGTCATCTCTCCGAGCAAATGCTTGCTTGCTAACTATGAAGTTCCGGATATTTCTATCTCGCTGGGTGACTTTAAGTTTCTGGCTTCCCCAATGATTCTTGGCAATTCCGATATCGACCTCATTCTTGGGATGGACTGGCTCTCTAAACATAAAGCTCAGCTGGATTGTGCGGCCAAGCAGATTCAACTGACTCATTCGTCTGAGGAAGTAATTGTCTTTGCTGCTCGGGATAATACCATCCGGTTGTTCTCTCTCAATGAGAAGGGTGAATTGGATGCTATTTCACAGATTCCGGTTGTTTGTGAGTATCAAGATGTCTTCCCTGAAGAACTCCCAGGCATGCCTCCAAACTGGCCGGTTGAATTCGTTATTAAACTTGAGCCCGGTACGGAACCGGTGTGCAAACGGCCTTACAAGCTCGGTCCCGAAGAGTTGAAGGAGTTGAAGAAACAACTCGATGTGCAAGAAAGAATGGGTCTCATTTGGCCTACTACTTCTCCGTGGGGTTGTGGTGTTCTTTTTGTGAAGAAGAAGGATGGAATAGACCGACTTTGTGTTGATTATCGTCCATTGAACAAGAAGACCATCAAGAACAAATATCCACTTCCCAACATTAATGAGCTGTTCGAACAACTCAAGGGTGCCCAAGTATTCTCCAAGCTTGATCTCCGTATGGGTTATCATCAAATTCGCATTCGTGAACAAGATATTCCGAAGACGGTATTCAGAACAAGCTATGGGTCATATGAATACACTGTTATGTCTTTTGGCCTCGCTAATGCTCCTCCGACGTTCTCTCGCATGATGAACTTCATCTTCAACCCCTACACCAACGACTTTGTTTTGGTCTATCTCGATGATATCCTGGTTTTCTCGAAGAACAAGGAAGATCACGCCAAACACTTGCGTTTGGTTCTTGACAAGCTAAGGGAACATCAATTCTACGCCAAGTTCTCCAAGTGTGAGTTTTGGCTCGATGAGGTTCTTTATCTTGGCCATATTATCTCTGCCAAGGGCATTTCCGTGGATCCTGAGAAGGTGTCTGCAATCGTTAATTGGGAACCTCCTCAGAATGTGAAGCAACTCCGTAGCTTCCTCGGTCTTGCAAGTTATTGCCGAAGATTCATTGAAAACTTCTCCAAGATCGCGAAGCCTCTCTCAAATCTTCTTCAGAAGCACGTCAAGTACGTTTGGTCTCCGGAGTGTGATGTTGCTTTCAACGCTTTGAAAGAGAAATTGATCACTGCTCCAGTTCTAACTCCGCCTGATGAAACCAAGCCGTACGAGGTCTTTTGTGATGCATCTCTCCAAGGTCTCGGTGCAGTACTGATGCAAGCGAAGAAAGTTGTTGCTTATACCTCTCGCCAGTTGAAGCCAAATGAGAAGAACTACCCCACTCATGATCTCGAGTTGGCGGCAGTTGTGCACGCATTGTTGACTTGGAGACATCTTCTCTTGGGAAGGAAAGTGGACATTTTCACTGATCACAAGAGTCTCAAGTACATCTTCACTCAGCCTAATCTCAACCTCAGGCAGACTCGATGGGTCGAAATGATTCAAGAGTACAATCCGAGTATCGAGTATACTCCAGGCAAGGCTAATGTGATTGCTGACGCTTTGAGCAGAAAAGCATATTGCAACAGTATGATTCTCAAGCCTTATCAACCCGAGCTTTGTGAAGCCTTCCGCAAACTTAACCTGCAGGTTGTTCCTCAAGGTTTCCTCGCCAACCTTCAAGTTTTTCCTACCTTGGAAGACCAGATTCGCCATGCCCAGCTTCTTGATGCTATGGTGAAAAAGGTGAAGATTGGTATTGCAAAGAGTCAGTCCAAGTACAAGTGCTACTGACTTGATGACAAGGACACTCTCTTCTTCGAGGATCGAATTGTTGTGCCCAAAGGTGAGCTTCGTAAAGTGATCATGAATGAGGCTCACAACTCTCTCCTCTCCATCCACCCTGGGAGCACGAAGATGTATCAAGACCTGAAGCAAACTTATTGGTGGACTCGAATGAAGCGCGAGATCGCTCAATTCGTGAATGAATGTGATATCTGCAGAAGAGTGAAAGCAGAACACCAAAGGCCAGCAGGTCTCCTCCAACCTCTCGCCATTCCAGAATGGAAGTTTGACCACATTGAAATGGACTTCGTGACTGGGTTTCCAAAGTCCAAGCGTGGCAATGATGCTATATTCGTTGTCATCGACAAGCTCACCAAAGTGGCTCATTTCCTGCCTATCAAAGAGTCAATCACTGCAGCTCAATTGGCGGAGCTCTACACCTCTCGCATTGTCTCTCTGCACGGTATTCCTCAAGTGATATCTTCAGACCGTGGCAGCATCTTTACCTCCAAGTTTTGGGATTCTTTTCAGAAGGCCATGGGAACAAGCATTCGCTTCAGCACTGCTTTCCATCCTCAAACAAGCGGTCAAGTCGAGCGTGTCAACCAGATTCTTGAAGATATGCTCAGGGCTTGTGTTATCTCCTTCGGCATGAAGTGGGAGGATTGTCTTCCTTATGCTGAATTCTCGTACAACAACAGCTTTCAAGCAAGTTCCGGCAAGGCCCCGTTTGAAATTCTGTATGGTAGGAAGTGCCGTACACCTCTCAACTGGTCTGAAACCGGTGAACGTCAGCTGCTGGGTAATGACCTGATCACAGAGGCAGAAGAAATGTGCAAGGTCATTCGTGATAACCTCAAAGCAGCCCAGTCTCGTCAGAAGAGCTACTATGACAGCAAGCACCGTGATTTGGCCTTCGAGATCGGAGATCATGTCTACCTCCGCGTCTCTCCTATGAAAGGGACTCGTCGCTTCGGTATCAAAGGGAAGCTTGCCCCCAGATACGTCGGGCCTTTCAAGATCGTCAGCAAGAGAGGCGACCTCGCCTATCAACTCGAGCTTCCTGCAACCTTTGCCAATGTTCATGATGTGTTCCACGTCTCGCAACTCCGAAAGTGCTTAAAGACACCTGAGCGCACCGTCAACTTCGAGGACATTGAGCTCCAAGAAGATCTCTCCTACCGTGAGCACCCAGTTGCAATCCTTGAAGAGACTGAACGCAAAACTCGCAACAAGTCAATCAAGTTTCTCAAAGTCAAATGGTCACACCATTCCGACCGTGAAGCTACCTGGGAACGCGAGGATCACTTCCGTTCTGAGTACCCGGAGTTCTTTCAGTCCTAGATCTCGGGACGAGATCTTTTCGTAGTGGTGGACTGTTGTAACGCCCCATATGTAACCTTCCCCAATTGTACTCAAACTTTTGCCGTTTCTGTTGGGGAACGCAGTAATTTCAAAAAATTTCCTACGCACACGCAAGATCATGGTGATGCACAGCAACGAGAGGGGAGAGTGTTGTCTACGTACCAACGCAGACCGACTGCGGAAGCGATCACACAACGTAGAGGAAGTAGTCGTACGTCTTCTTCCCGATCCGACCGATCCAAGCACCGTTACTCCGGCACCTCCGAGTTCTTAGCACACGTTCAGCTCAATGACGTTCCTCGGGCTCCGATCCAGCAAAGCATCGAGGAAGAGTTTCGTCAGCACGACGGCGTGATGACGATCTTGATGTACTACCGACGCAGGGCTTCGCCTAAGCACTACAACGGTACGATCGAGGTGGAATTTGGTGGCAGGGGGCACCGCACACGGCTAAGGAACGATCTCAAGGATCAAGTTGTGTGTCTATGGGGTGCCCCCTGCCCCCGTATATAAAGGCCAGGGGCAAGGGGGTCGGCCGGCTAGGAGGGAGGCGCAGGGAGGAGTCCCACTCCTACCGGGAGTAGGACTCCTTCCCTCAAAGCCTATTCCTAATAGGACTCTTCGGGAGAAAGAGAAGAGAGGGGGGCCGGCCCCTTCTCCTAGTCCTAATAGGACTAGGGAAGGGGGGTTCGGCCGGCTAGCCTATGGGCTGCCCCTTCTCTCTTTTCCACTAAGGCCCAATAGGCCCATTTGCCTCCCGGGGGGTTCCGGTAACCCTCCCGGTAATCCGGTAAAATCCCGATTTCACCCGGAACACTTCCGGTGCCCAAACATAGGCTTCCAATATATCAATCTTTACGTCTCGACCATTTCGAGACTCCTCGTCATGTCCGTGATCTCATCCGGGACTCCGAACAACCTTCGGTACATCAAAATGCATAAACTCATAATAACTATCATCGTAACGTTAAGCGTGCGGACCCTACGGTTCGAGAACAATGTAGACATGACCGAGACACGTCTCCGGTCAATAACCAATAGCGGGACCTGGATGCCCATATTGGCTCCTACATATTCTACGAAGATCTTTATCGGTCAGAGCGCATAACAACATACGTTGTTCCCTTTGTCATCGGTATGTTACTTGCCCGAGATTCGATCGTCGGTATCCAATACCTAGTTCAATCTCGTTACCGGCAAGTCTCTTTACTCGTTCCGTAATACATCATCTCACAACTAACTTATTAGTTGCAGTGCTTGCAAGGCTTATGTGATGTGCATTACCGAGAGGGCCCAGAGATACCTCTCCGACAATCGGAGTGACAAACCCTAATCTCGAAATACGCCAACCCAACATCTACCATTGGAGACACCTGTAGTACTCCTTTATAATCACCCAGTTACGTTGTGACGTTTGGTAGTACCCAAAGTGTTCCTCCGGTAAACGGGAGTTGCATAATCTCATAGTTATAGGAACATGTATAAGTCATGAAGAAAGCAATAGCAACATACTAGACGATCGGGTGCTAAGCTAATGGAATGGGTCATGTCAATCAGATCATTCTACTAATGATGTGACCTCATTAATCAAATAACAACTCCTTGTTCATGGTTAGGAAACATAACCATCTTTGATTAACGAGCTAGTCAAGTAGAGGCATACTAGTGACACTCTGTTGGTCTATGTATTCACACATGTATTATGTTTCCGGTTAATACAATTCTAGCATGAATAATAAACATTTATCATGATGTAAGGAAATAAATAATAACTTTATTATTGCCTCTAGGGCATATTTCCTTCTGTTTCCGGCATTAAGTTATATTTAATTCGCGGATTCGGGTCTTCGTCTCCGTGTGTTGTTTTTGTTTTCGTGCATCTCATATCATGTTATCATGTGCATTGCATTTGCATACATGTTCATCTCATGCATTCGAGCATTTTCCCCGTTGTCCGTTTTCCATTCCGGCGCTTCGTTCTCCTCCGGTGGCCATTTCTAGCTTTCTTTCATGTGTGGGGATTAAACATTTCCGGATTGGACTGAGACTTGCCATGCGGCCTTGGTTTACTACCGGTAGACCGTCTGTCAAGTTTCCGGTCATTTGGACTTCGTTTGATACTCCAACGGTTAACCGAGGGACCGAAAAGGCCTCGTGTATGTGCAGCCCAAGACCCCTCCATTTTGGCCCAAAACCCACCAAACTCAGCTCCATCGTCTTGGTCGTTCGATCACGATCGTGTGGGCGAAAACCGCACCTCATTTGGACTCTCCTAGCTCCCTCTATGCCTATATAAAGCCCCCCCGTTTTTCGGATCTCCTCCCACCTCCGAAACCCAAAAAATCATCTCCGCGCGGCCGGACTTGTCCACCCGCCGCCGGACGAAAAATCCCACCGCCCCGCCGCCACGTGGCAGCCTCCTATTCGCCGCCGCCTTCTCTCTCCTCCGCCGCCGTCGGAGCCCGCCGCGGCCCGTGGCCGGCCCGCCCGCGCCCGCGCACGGGCCAGAGGGAGCCGCGCGCCCGCGCCCTTCTTCCACGGCGCCGGCCGCCGTCCTCGCCCCGCCGCCTCGTCGCCGGTGCGCCTCGCCGGGCCGGAGCCGGACCTCCTCGCCGGCCATCCCCGCGCCGCCCGGCGTCCTCCGCCGCCGCATGCCGCCCCGGTCGCCGGATCCGGCCCCGGCGACCGCCGTCCACGCCCCGCCGGCCTCGTCCCCGGCCGCCCCTCGTCGCCGGCCGCCTCGCCGTCACCGGATTCGGCGAGCTCCGCCACCGTGAATAGTGCTGCCGCCGCCCGATGAACAGTGCTGATCCGCGCGAGCTACAGTAACCCTAGATCTGGGAATTTCGGCGGTTGACTTTTTCCCTCTCCCGTTAATTTTTCGTGCTACCTTTGACCTGCCATATCTTTGCATCCGTAGCTCCGATTTGGGCATATGATATGTCAAAATCTTCGTCTCGATGAGTACATCATTTCATTCCATTGCATCATTTGCATTTGAGGTCATCTTGTTGCCCAAAATGCTATTGGAAGGAGGCATGATGAGTTAAATTGCAGATCCGTTAGTTCAACATGCACTTTTGTCATTTTTGCCATGATTAATCCGTGCATGATATGCCTGTGCCCCTTTGGGATGAATTGTTAAGCATGTTGTCTTCTTTCCAGAGGTGCCTTCCATGTATTTTTAGGAGGTGTGTGTTGTCTTGTGCAAGCTTGCGAAGAGGGCTACCTGAGTTTACTGATTTCAGGGGCTACATGTTGTCTGGGACGTTTTAGTTCACGATGCTATATGTCCGGCTTGTTTCCTAGTGATCCGTGCCTCTTTTGAGGATGATCAGTAAGAGTGATTTGTTATGCTTGTTGTGCTTAATCCATCCATGTCTTTACTTGTTATGTTGGAGCACCATAGGTTGACTCAATCGAGCTCAACTTTTGGATAGTTGCTGTTTTGGGCAGATCATGAACTCTTTTGCGATTTTGCCGGTGTGATTGCTAGTGATCCATGCATGCTATGCCCTTGTTCTTGCCATGTCTAGCTAGCATTTTATGCCTTCTTAATGGAGATATGCTTGCCTTTCCATGACTTGCACCGTAGTGAGAGCATCGAGCTCGTTTACATGCCTCCGTGAGTTATATTTCAGCATGTCCCAGTTTTCACAAAGTCTGAAAACTGATTATGTTTCATCAATGTTCCTGTGCTCGGTAGAGTATTTTGTGAACCCTTTTGGCCACATGTCATTTTGGGTGTTTTGTTAAGCTTGTTGAGTAGCTCCATGCCATGCTCTTACTTGCCATGTTCAGGTTTTCCTTCATGTTGTTTTGCTGCTCCAAAGAGAGCATCGTGGTCTGAAATTCCAGACTAGCGTTAATTTCGCTAAGTCTGAAATCTGTTTTGCTTATTCAGTTTTGCCATGCTTGTTTGAAGCCCTTAATGGATGAATTTTCCTATGCCTCAGTCCTAGTGATTTGTTAAGCTTCATGAGTACATCACTGCCATGCAATTTGTTTTCATGTTGGGTGGCTGTAGCATGTTCATTTTGTTGCATTTATGAGCCTACTTGCTGTAAATCGCAGATCGGTTCGTTTAGTAAAACGCTTGCCATTTCTAAACCGTAGCTCCGATTGCCATGATCTTTATATCGTTTTCAGGGAATTTCTTCCCCTATATCCAGTGGCAGACTTGGTTTTCCAAGTTGAGGCCAGGTTCATGCATTTCCTGTTACATCTTGCATTTTGCATCCCGCATCGCATCCCGCATAGCATATCATCTTTGCATACTATTGGTTGCCCTTGCACGTGGTTGATTGTATCCTTGTTGCTTGTTTGTATTGTTGGGTAGAGCCGAGAGACGAGTTCGCTAACGAGGAGCCCGTTGAGTTTGCTTTTGAGGATCCAGTCAATTCTGACAACTGTGCAGGCAAGATGATCACACCCTTGAAATCACTACTATCTTTGCTATGCTAGTTTGCTCGCTCTTTTGCTTTGCCAATGCTACGATGCCTACCACTTGCTTGTCAGCGTCCCAATTGCCATGATTGAGCCTCTAACCCACCTTTGTCCTAGCAAACCATTGATTGGCTATGTTACCGCTTTGCTCAGCCCTTCTTATAGCATTGTTAGTTGCAGGTGAAGATTGGAGCCGTTCCTTGTTGGAACCCTTATTTACTTGTTGGGATATCATTATATTGCTATGTTATCTTTATTCATCTATATACTTGGTAAAGGGTGGAAGGCTCGGCCTCTCGCCTAGTGTTTTGTTCCACTCTTGCCGCCCTAGTTTCCGTCATATCGGTGTTATGTTCCCGGATTGTTGCGTCCCTTACGCGGTTGGGCTATATGGGAACCCCTTGATAGTTCGCCTTGATTAAAGCTTTTCCAGCAATGCCCAACATTGGTTTTACCATTTGCCACCTACCCTTTTCTTTCCCTTGGGTTTCCGGAGCCCGAGGGTCATCTTTATTTTAGCCCCCACGGGCCAGTGCTCCTCTGAGTGTTGGTCCGGAACGTCAGCCGACGGTGGCCACCAAGGGCAACTCTGGGCTGGCCTACCGGAAGTTTAGACAATCTGAGTGTGCCCTGAGAAAGAGATATGTGCAGCTCCTATCGGGATTTTTCGGCGCATTCGGGCGGTGTTGCTGGACTAGTTTTGACTTGTCGAATCATCTTGTTGTACCAGGATACCGAGTCTGATCGGTGGGTCCTGGGTGGAGGTCTATTCCTTCGTTGACCGTGAGAGCTTGTTATGGGCTAAGTTGGGACCCCCTGCAGGGATTGATCTTTCGAAAGCCGTGCCCGCGGTTATGGGCAGATGGGAATTTGTTAATGTCCGGTTGTAGATAACTTGAACTTAAATAATTAAAATGAATCAACTGCGTGTGTTGCCGTGATGGCCCCTTCTCGGCGGAGTCCGGGAAGTGGACACGGCGTTGGAGTTATGTTTGCGTAGTCTGCTCTATTTAGTTTCCGCCCGTGCTTTGCCTCCTCTTCTCGCTCTACTTTGCGAATAAGTTAGCCACCATATATGCTAGTCGCTTGCTGCAGCTCCACTTACATTACCCATTTCCTACCTATTAAGCTTAAATAGTCTTGATCGCGAGGGTGCGAGATTGCTGAGTCCTTTGTGGCTCACAGATTACTATTACACCAGATGCAGGGACCGATGATACTCCTCCGGATGGCGCGCTCGAGCTGAAGTGGGAGTACGACGAGGACTCTCAGCGATACTATGTTTCTTTTCCTGATGATCAGTAGTGGTACCTATTCGGGGTTCGATTCAGGGTTTAGTCGCTTGTTGGGGGGTCTTTTCTATTTTGGCGCCGTAGTCGGGCCATGAGTGATTGTATGATGGATGTTATTTATGTACTTTGATGTGACGTGGCGAGTGTAAGCCAACTATTATTATTACTCCCCTTTATATTATATTGTACATGGGTTGTGTAATGATTCCCGACTTGCGACGTTGCTTTCAATGCGCCTATGTCTCTAAGTCGTGCCTCGACACGTGGGAGACATAGCCGCATCGAGGGCGTTACAAGTTGGTAATCAGAGCCTTCCCCGACCTTAGGAGCCCCATTGCTTGATCGTTTTTAGCAGCCGAGTTGTGTCTAGAAAAAATGTTTTGAGTCCTTAGGAATTATATATCGGAGAGCTTAGGAATTATTTTTACTTCCCAGTCTCCTCATCGCTCTGGTAAGGCATCCTGACGTAGAGTTTTGACTCTTCTCTTCTCAAATTTCACAAAAAAAAATTTAGGATCACGCGAGTATCTTAGTTTTGTTCCGATGGCTTATGATGAGAATACTGTCTTGGTGCCTCCTGTCAGGGGTTTAGTGGAAGTGTCCCGGGGAGTTGAGCTCTGAGGTGTTGTCATCATAATTCTATCGTTGCAATTCTGGCACACTTGAGATATGTGCGCGACATCGAAAATCTCCTTTATGTAGTTCGTAGGTGAGATAACCTCGACGCCACCCAGTACTGGGGCGGGAGTTCGGGAGTATCGCCATAACTTGTATAACGGATGCTTTTCGAAGGTTGAGATAGATAGTTTCCGAAGGTTTCTTGGTTATGTGTTGAAGGATGGATGCAGCTGGATGTAGGATTTGCTAGCTTGGGTGAGATATTATGCTTCCCCTGGATAGTGTGATCAAAGCATTTTGTTTTATACAGACTTGTGGAGAAGCCTGTGTTTACAAGAAAGTGAGTGGGAGCTCTGTAGCATTTCTGATATTATATGTGGATGACATATTATTGATTGGAAATGATATAGAATTTCTGGATAGCATAAAGGGATACTTGAATAAGAGTTTTTCAATGAAAGACCTCGGTGAAGCTGCTTACATATTAGGAATAAAGATCTATAGAGATAGATCAAGATGCTTAATTGGACTTTCACAAAGCACATACCTTGACAAGATTTTGAAGAAGTTCAAAATGGATCAAGCAAAGAAAGGGTTCTTGCCTGTGTTGCAAGGTGTGAAGTTGAGTCAGACTCAATGCCCGACCACTGCAGAATATAGAGAGAAAATGAAAGATGTTCCCTATGCTTCAGCCATAGGCTCTATCATGTATGCAATGCTGTGTACCAGACCTGATGTGTGCCTTGCTATAAGTTTAGCAGGGAGGTACCAAAGTAATCCAGGAGTGGATCACTGGACAGCGGTCAAGAACATCCTGAAATACCTGAAAAGGACTAAGGATATGTTTCTCGTATATGGAGGTGACAAAGAGCTCATCGTAAACGGTTACGTTGATGCAAGCTTTGACACTGATCCGGACGATTCTAAATCGCAAACCGGATACGTGTTTACATTAAACGATGGAGCTGTCAGTTGGTGCAGTTCTAAACAAAGCGCCGTGGCGGGTTCGACATGTGAAGCAGAGTACATAGCTGCTTCGAAAGCAGCAAACGAAGGAGTCTGGATGAAGGAGTTCATATCCGATCTAGGTGTCATACCTAGTGCATCGGGTCCAATGAAAATCATTTGTGACAATACTGGTGCAATTGCCTTGGCAAAGGAATCCAGATTTCACAAGAGAACCAAACACATCAAAAGACGCTTCAATTCCATCCGGGATCTAGTCCAGGTGGGAGACATAGAGATTTGCAAGATACATACGGAGCTGAATGTAGCAGACCGTTGACTAAGCCTCTTCCACGAGCAAAACATGATCGGCACCAAAGCTCCATGGGTGTTAGAATCATTACTGTGTAATCTAGATTATTGACTCTAGTGCAAATGGGAGACTAAAGGAAATATGCCCTAGAGGCAATAATAAAGTTATTATTTATTTCCTTATATCATGATAAAGGTTTATTATTCATGCTAGAATTGTATTAACTGGAAACATAATACATGTGTGAATATATAGACAAACAGAGTGTCACTAGTATGCCTCTACTTGACTAGCTCGTTAATCAAAGATGGTTATGTTTCCTAACCATGGACAAAGAGTTGTCATTTGATTAACGGGATCACATCATTAGTTGAATGATCTGATTGACATGACCCATTCCATTAGCTTAGCACCCGATCATTTAGTATGTTGCTATTGCTTTCTTCGCGACTTATACATGTTCCTATGACTATGAGATTATGTAACTCCCGTGTGCCAGAGGAACACTTTGTGTGCTACCAAACGTCACAGCGTAACTGGGTGATTATAAAGGTGCTCTACAGGTGTCTCCAAAGGTACATGTTGGGTTGACATATTTCAAGATTAGGATTTGTCACTCCGATCGTCGGAGAGGTATCTCTGGGCCCTCTCGGTAATACACATCACTTAAGCCTTGCAAGCATTGAAACTAATGAGTTAGTTGCGAGATAATGTATTACAGAACGAGTAAAGAGACTTGCCGGTAACGAGATTGAACTAGGTATTGGATACCGACGATCGAATCTCGGGAAAGTAACATACCGATGACAAAGGGAACAACGTATGTAGTTATGCAGTCTGACCGATAAAGATTTTTGTAGAATATGTAGGAGCCAATATGGGCATCCAGGTCCCGCTATTGGTTATTGACCGAAGACGTGTCTCGGTCATGTCTACATTGTTCTCGAACCGTAGGGTCCGCACGCTTAAAGTTACGATGATAGTTTTATTATGAGTTTATGTATGTTGATGTACCGAAGGTTGTTCGGAGTCCCGGATGTGATCACGGACATGACGAGGAGTCTCGAAATGGTCGAGACATAAAGATCGATATATTGGAAGCCTATATTTGGACATCGGAATCGTTTCGGGTGAAATCGGCATTTTACCGGAGTGCCGGGGGTTACCGGAACCCCCTCGGGGGGTTATTGGGCCTACATGGGCCTTGAGGGAGAAGAGAGAAGGAGGCAAGAGGTGGCCGCGCGCCCCTCCCCTTCCTAGTCCGAATAGGACAAGGGAAGGGGGGCGCCCCCCCCCTTTCCTTCCCCTCTTTCCCCCCTTCTCCTTCTCCAACTAGGAAAGAAGGGAGTCCTACTCCCGGTGGGAGTAGGACTCCCCCCTGGCGCGCCTCTCCTTGGCCGGCCGCCCCCTCCCCTTGGCTCCTTTATATACGGGGGCAGGGGGGCACCCTAGGACACACAAGTTGATCTTCGTGATCGTTCCTTGGCCATGTGCGGTGCCCCCCTCCACGATATTACACCTCGATCATATTGTAGCGGTGCTTAGGCGAAGCCCTACGACGGTTAAACATCAAGATCATCACCACGCCATCGTGCTGACAAAACTCCTCCCCGAAGTTTTGCTGGATCGGAGCCCGGGGTGCGTCATCGAGTTGTACGTGTGTCAAGAACTCGGAGGTGCCGAAGTAACGGTGCTTGGATCGGTTGGACCGGGAAGACGTACGACTACTTCCTCTACGTTGCGTCAACGCCTCCGCTTCAGTCTACGAGGGTACGTAGACAACACTCTCCCCTCTCGTTGCTATGCATCACCATGATCTTGCGTGTGCGTAGGAAATTTTTTGAAATTACTACGTTCTCCAAGAGTAGGTACTCCTGGGTCTCCAAGTTTCTTTGGTATTCCACCCTTAAAAGTATAATTAGCAAGCATGGTGGAAATTTCAGCTTCCGGTATCTTTTTTTATTTGTAACAATATCTTTCATATATTTAGCATAAGGATTCACTTTGAGCATATCAGTCAATCACATACGCAAAAAGATAGGTCTAATAATTTTAGCAAAGCGCTCAAAATCCTCATCATCCTTTTTCTTGGATGGCTTGGGAGGAAAAGACATGGGTTTCTGAACCCAAGGTTCTCTTTCTTTACCATGTTTTCTAGCAACAAAGTCTCTTTTATCATAACATTGATTCTTTGATTGTGGGTTATCATGATCAACAACAGGTTCAATTTCTACATCATTATCATTACTAGATTGATCATCATCATGAACATCATCATTAACATTTTCACTAGGTTCATGTTCACTACCAGATTGTGTTTCAGCATCAGACATAGATATATCATTTGGATTATCAGGTGGTTCAGCAATAGGTTCACTAGAAGTTTGCACAGTTCTATCATTTTTCTTTTTCTTCTTTTTAGAAGAACTAGGAACATCAATATTACTTCTTTGAGAATCTTGCTCGATTCTCTTAGGGTGGTCTTAAGGATACAAAGTTTCCTGAGTCATTCTACCAGTTCTAGTGGCCACTCTACCACCATAATCATTTTTCTTACTATTCATTTCATCAAGCACTTCTTTTTGAGCTTTAAGTACTTGTTCTTCTTGAGTGGTAACCATAGAAGCATGTTTGCTAACAAGTTTAAGTTCACCTCTAATATTAGCCATATAATCACCCAAGCATTTAATCATATAAGCACTTTGTTTTAATTGTCTACCAAAATAAGCATTGAAGTCATCTTGCTTAAACATAAAGTTATCAAACTCATCCAAGCACTGACTAGTAATTTTAGTAGGAGGGACTTCGGCTTTATCATATCTATAGAGAGAATTTACCTTTACTACCTGTGTCGGGTTATCGGGATTAAGAGGTTCTTCAATAAATAAAGGATTGAGATCATATGTTTCTTCAACAGGCAGTAAATTAAGACCATGTATTTCTTCAATAGGAGGTAAATTCTTAACATCTTCAGCTTTAATACCTTTTTCTTTCATAGATTTCTTTGCCTCATGCATATCTTCGGGACTGAGAAATAAAACACCTCTCTTCTTCGGAGTTGGTTTAGGAATAGGCTCAGCAATTGGAGCAGGAGCTGGCTCAGGGGCTGGCTCAGGAGGTGCCCAATTATTTTCATTTGTCAACATATTATTCAATAGAATTTCAGCTTCATCCGGTGTTCTTTCCCTGAAAAGAGAACCAGCACAACTATCTAGGTAATCTCTGGAAGCATCGGTTAGTCCATTATAAAAGATATCAAGTATTTAATGTTTCTTAAGAGGATGATCACACAAAGCATCAAGTAACTTGAGAAGCCTCCCCCAAGCTTGTGGGAGACTCTCTTCTTTAATTTTCACAAAGTTGTATATTTCCTTTAAAGCAGCTTGTTTGTTATGAGTAGGGAAATATTTAGCAGAGAAGTAATAAATCATATCCTGGGGACTACGCACACAACCAGGATCAAGAGAATTAAATCATATCTTAGCATCACCCTTTAATGAGAACGGAAATATTTTGAGTATATAAAAGTAGCGCGATCTCTCATCATTAGTAAACAGGGTGGCTATATCATTTAATTTAGTAAGATGTGCCACAACAGTTTCAGATTCATAGCCATGGAAAGGATCAGATTCAACCAAAGTAATTATATCAGGATCAATAGAGAATTCATAATCCTTATCAGGAACACAAATCGGTGAAGTAGCAAAAGCAGGACCAGGCCTCATTTTATCTATAAGTGATTCTTTGTTCCATTTAGCTATTAACCTTCTAAGCTCATCATTATCATTGCAAGCTAAAATAGCAGCAGAAGCTTCTTTATCAAAAATATAACCTTCAGGAATAACAGATCTATCCTCATCATCATTTTCATTAATATTATCATATTCAATAATTTCTTTCTCTCTAGCCCTGGCAATTTGTTCATCAAGAAATTCACTTAGGGGCACAGTAGTATCAAGCATAGAAGTAGTTTCATCATAAGTATCATGCATAGCAGAAGTGGCATCATCAATAACATGCGACATATCAGAACGAATAGCAGAAGCAGGTTTAGGTGTCGCGAGCTTACTCATAACAGAAGGTAAATCAAGTGCAGAGCTAGATGGCAGTTCCTTACCTCCCCTCGTAGTTGAGGGATAAATTGTTGTCTTAGCGTCATTCAAGTTCTTCATAGTGTCCAGCAGATATAAATCCCAAGTGACTCAAAGAATAGAGCTATGCTCCCCGGCAATGGCACCAGAAAAAGGTCTTGATAACCCACAAGTATAGGAGATCGCAACAGTTTTCGAGGGTAGAGTATTCAACCCAAATTTATTGATTCAACACAAGGGGAGCCAAAGAATATTCTCAAGTATTAGCAGTTGAGTTGTCAATTCAACCACACCTGGAAACTTAGTATCTGCAGCAAAGTGTTTAGTAGCAAAGTAATATGATAGTGGTGGTAACAATAATAAAAGTAAAGGAAACAAAAGTAATATTTTTGGTATTTTGTAGTGATTGTAACAGTAGCAACAGGAAAGTAAATAAGCGTAAACCAGTATATGGAAAGCTCGTAGGCACCGGATTAGTGATGGATAATTATGCCGGATGTGGTTCACCATGTAACAGTCATAACATAGGGTGACACAGAACTAGCTCCAATTCATCAATATAATTTAGGCATGTATTCCGAATATAGTCATACGTGCTTATGGAAAAGAACTTGCATGACATCTTTTGTCCTACCCTCCCGTGGCAGCGGGGTCCTAATGGAAACTAAGGGATATTAAGGCCTCCTTTTAATAGAGAACCGGAACAAAGCATTAGCACATAGTGAATACATGAACTCCTCAAACTATGGTCATCACCGGGAGTGGTCCCGATTATTGTCACTTCGGGGTTGCCGGATCATAACACATAGTAGGTGACTATAGACTTGCAAGATAGGATCAAGAACTCACATATATTCATGAAAACATAATAGGTTCAGATCTGAAATCATGGCACTCGGGCCCTGGTGACAAGCATTAAGCATAGCAAAGTCATAGCAACATCAATCTCAGAACACAGTGGGTATTAGGGATCAAACCCTTGTTGGGGAACGTAGCAGAAATTCAAAATTTTCCTACGTGTCACCAAGATCTATCTATGGAGAAACCAGCAACGAGGGGAAGGAGAGTGCATCTACATACCCTTGTAGATCGCTAAGCGGAAGCGTTCAAGTGAACGGGGTTGATGGAGTCGTACTCGTCGTGATTCAAATCAACGATGATCCTAGTGCCGAACGGACGGCACCTCAGTGTTCAACACACGTACAGCCCGGTGACGTCTCCCACGCCTTGATCCAGCAAGGAGGGAGGGAGAGATTGAGGAAGACTCCATCCAGCAGCAGCACAATGGCGTGGTGGTGATGGAGGAGCGTGGCAATCCTGCAGGGCTTCGCCAAGCACCACGGGAGATGAGGAGAAGGACTTGGGAGAGAGGGAGGGCTGCACCAAGGCAAAAAGTGTGTCTTGAGAGGCCCTCCTTCCCCACTATATATAGGGAGCCCAGGGGGGCGCCGGCCCTAGGAGATCCAATCTCCTAGGGGGCGGCGGCCAAGGGGGGTTTCCCTCCCCCCCCCCCCCCAAGGCACCTAGGAGGTGCCTTCCCTCCTTGGGACTCTTCCATAGGGTTCCCCCTTCACCCTAGGCGCATGGGCCCTAGGGGAAGTGGCGCCCCAGCCCACTTTGGGCTGGATCCCTTCCCACTTCAGCCCATGGGACCCTCCGGGATAGGTGGCCCCACCCGGTGGACCCCCGGGACCCTTCCGGTGGTCCCGGTACAATACCGATGACCCCGAAACTTGTCCCGATGGCCGAAATAGGACTTCCTATATATAAATCTTTACCTCTGGACCATTCCGGAACTCCTCGTGACATCCGGGATCTCCTCCGGTACTCTGAACAACATTCGGTAACCACATACAAACTTCCTTTATAACCCTAGCGTCATCGAACCTTAAGTGTGTAGACCCTACGGGTTCGGGAACCATGCAGACATGACCGAGACGTTCTCTGGTCAATAACCAACAGCGGGATCTGGATACCCATGTTGGCTCCCACATGTTCCACGATGATCTCATCAGATGAACCACGATGTCAAGGACTTAATCAATCCCGTATACAATTCCCATTGTCTAGCGGTATTGTACTTGCCCGAAATTCGATCGTCGGTATCCCGATACCTTGTTCAATCTCGTTACCGGCAAGTCTCTTTACTCGTTCCATAACACATCATCCCTTGATCAACTCCTTGATCACATTGTGCACATTACGATGATGTCCTACCGAGTGGGCCCAGAGATACCTCTCCGTTTACACGGAGTGACAAATCCCAGTCTTGATTTGTGCCAACCCAACAGACACTTTCGGAGATACCTGTAATGTACCTTTATAGCCACCCAGTTACGTTGTGACGTTTGGCACACCCAAAGCACTCCTACGGTATCCGGGAGTTGCACAATCTCATGGTCTAAGGAAATGATACTTGACATTAGAAAAGCTTTAGCATACGAACTACACGATCTAGTGCTATGCTTAGGATTGGGTCTTGTCCATGACATCATTCTCCTAATGATGTGATCCCGTTATCAACGACATCCAATGTCCATGGTCAGGAAACCGTAACCATCTATTGATCAACGAGCTAGTCAACTAGAGGCTTACTAGGGACATGGTGTTGTCTATGTATCCACACATGTATCTGAGTTTCCTATCAATACAATTCTAGCATGGATAATAAACGATTATCATGAACAAGGAAATATAATAATAACCAATTTATTATTGCCTCTAGGGCATATTTCCAACAGTCTCCCACTTGCACTAGAGTCAATAATCTAGTTCACATCGCCATGTGATTAACACTCACAGGTCACATCGCCATGTGACTAACACCAAAGAGTTTACTAGAGTCAGTAGTCTAGTTCACATCACTATGTGATTAACACTCAATGAGTTCTAGGTTTGATCATGTTGCTTGTGAGAGAGGTTTTAGTCAACGGGTCTGAACCTTTCAGATCTGTGTGTGCTTTACAAATCTCTATGTCATCTCCTAGATGTAGCTACCATGTTCTATTTGGAGCTATTCCAAATAACTGTTCTACTTGGAGCTATTCTAAATTGTTGCTCCATTATATGCATCCGGTATCTCTACTCAGAGCTATCCGGATAGGTGTTAAGCTTGCATCAACGTAACCCTCTACGATGAACTCTTTTACCACCTCCATAATCGAGAAAAATTCCTTAGTCCACTAGTTACTAAGGATAACTTTGACCGCTGTCCTGTGATCCATTCTTGGATCACTCTTGTACCCCTTGACTGACTCATGGCAAGGCACACTTCAGGTGCAGTACACAACATAGCATACTATAGAGCCTACGTCTTAAGCATAGGGGACGACCTTTGTACTTTCTCTCTATTCTGCCGTGGTCGAGCTTTAAGTCTTAACTTCATACCTTACAACTCAGGCAGGAACTCCTTCTTTGACTGGTCCATCTTGAACACCTTCAAGATCATGTCAAGGTATGTGCTCATTTGAAAGTACCATTAAGCGTTTTGATCTATCCTTATAGATCTTGATGCTCAATGCTCAAGTAGCTTAATCCAGGTTTTCCATTGAAAAACACTTTTCAAATAACCCTATATGCTTTCCAGAAATTCTACGTCATTTCTGATCAACAATATGTCAACAACATATACTTATCAGAAATTCTATAGTGCTCCCACTCACTTCTTTGGAAATACAAGTTTCTCATAAACTTTGTATACACCAAAATCTTTGATCATCTCATCAAAGCATACATTCCAACTCCGAGATGCTTACTCCAGTCCTTAGAAGGATTGATGGAGCTTTGCATACTTATTAGCATCTTTCAGGATTGACAAAACCTTCCGGTTGTATCACATATAACCTTTCCTTAAGAAAATCGTCGAGGAAACAAAGTTTTGACATCCTATCTGCAAGATTTCATAAATAATGCAGTAATCGCTAATATAATTCCAACAGACTCTTAGCATCACTACGAGTGAGTCTCATCGTAGTCAACTCCTTGAACTTGTCGGGAAACATCTTAACGATAAGTCGGGCTTTCTCAATGGTGATACTTACCATCATTGTCCATCTTCCTTTTAAAATCCATCTGTACTCAACAGCCTCATGACCATCAAGTAGTTCTTCCAAAGTCTACACTTTGTTTTCATACATGGATCCTCTCTTGGATTTTATGGCCTCGAGCCATTTATCGGAATCCGGGCCCACCATCGCTTCTCCATAGCTCGTAGGTTCATTGTTGTCTAGCAACATGACTTCCAAGACAGGATTACGTACCACTCAGAAGTAGTACGCATCCTTGTCATCCTACGAGGTTTGGGAGTGACTTGATCCGAAGTCTCATGATCAATATCATAAGCTTCCACTTCAATTGGTGTAGGTGCCACAGGAACAACTCTTTGTGCCCTGCTATACACTAGTTGAAGTAACGGTTCAATAACCTCATCAAGTCTCCACCATCCTCCCACTCAATTCTTTCGAGAGAAACTTTTCCTCGAGAAAGGACCCGATTCTAGAAACAATCCCTTATTGCTTTCGGATCTGAGACAGGAGGTATACCCAACTGTTTTGGGTGTCCTATGAAGATGCATTTATCCGCTTTGGGTTCGAGCTTATCAGCCTGAAACTTTTTCACATAAGCGTCGCAGCCCCAAACTTTTAAGAAATGACAGCTTAGGTTTCTCTAAACCATAGTACGTACGGTGTCATCTCATCGGAATTACGTGGTGCCCTATTTAAAGTGAATGTGGTTGTCTCTAATGCCTAACCCATAAACTATTGTGGTAATTCGATAAGAGACATCATGGTATGCATCATATCCAATAGGGTGCAGTTATGATGTTTGGACACACCATCACACTATTAGTTGTGAAACAATTTCCACAATGTCTTAATTTTGTGCCAAACTCGTAATTCAGATATTCATCTCTATGATCATATCATAGACATTATGTCCTCTTGTCACGACGATGTTCAACTTCACTCTGAAATTACTTGAACCTTTCAATAATTCAGACTCGTGATTCATCAAGTAAATTTACTCAACATCTACTCAAATCATCTGTGAAGTAAGAACATAACGATATCCACTACATGCCTCAGCACTCATTGGACTGCACACATCAAAATGTATTACTTCCAACAAGTTGCTTTCTAGTTCCATTTTACTGAAAACGAGGCTTTCAGTCATCTTGCCCATGTGGTATGATTTGCATGTCTCAAGTGATTCAAAATCAAGTGAGTACAAACGATCCATCTATATAGAGTTTCTTCATGCATATCTACCAACAAACATGGTTCACATGTCTCAATCCTTTCAAAAATGAGTGAGTCCAAAGATCCATCAACATGGAGCTTCTTCATGCGTTTAATACCGATATGACTTAAGTGGCAGTGCCACAAGTAGGTGGTACTATCATTACTATCTTATATCTTTTGGCATGAACATGTGTATCACTACGATCGAGATTCAATAAAGCATTCATTTTAGGTGCAAGACCATTAAAGGTATTATTCAAATAAACAGAGTAACCATTACTCTCCTTAAATGAATAACCGTATTTGCGATAGACATAATCCAATCATGTCTATGCTCAACGCAAACACCAATCTCGATGGTAGAGGGAGCGTACGATGCTTGATCATATCAACATCGGAAACACTTCCAACACATATCGTCAGCTCACCTTTAGCCCCTATGTTGACACGCAGGTCATAAATAAATTAAGACAACTCCTATGGCCCCTGCCGGTTGTCATATTCATCGACATGCAAGTCGTGATTCCTATTACAAGAACATGATCATCTCATACATCACATATATCATTCATCACATCCTTTGGCCATATCACATCACATAGCATACCCTGCAAAAACAAGTTAGACGTCCTCTAATTGTTGTTTGCATGTTTTACGTGGCTGCTATGGGTTTCTAGCAAGAACATTTCTTACCTACGCAAAGACCACAACGCGATATGCCAATTTCTATTTACCCTTCATAAGGACCCTTTTCATCGAATCTGATCTGACTAAAGTGGGAGAGACAGGCACCCGCTAGCCACCTTATGCAACTAGTGCATGTTAGTCAGTGGAACCAGTCTCACGTAAGAGTGCGTGTAAGGTCGGTCCGGGCCGCTTCATCCCACGATGCCGCTGAATGAAGATAAGACTAGTAACGGCAAGCATATTAAAAAAATCAACGCCCACAACTACTTTGTGTTCTACTCGTGCATAGAATCTACGCAATAGACCTAGCTCATGATGCCACTGTTGGGGAACGTAGCAGAAATTCAAAATTTTCCTACGTGTCACCAAGCTCTATCTATGGAGAAACCAGCAACGAGGGGAAGGAGAGTGCATCTACATACCCTTGTAGATCGCTAAGCGGAAGCGTTCAAGTGAACGGGGTTGATGGAGTCGTACTCGTCGTGATTCAAATCACCGATGATCCTAGTGCCGAACGGACGGCACCTCCGTGTTCAACACACGTACAGCCCGGTGACGTCTCCCACGCCTTGATCCAGCAAGGAGAGAGGGAGAGATTGAGGAAGACTCCATCCAGCAGCAGCACAACGGTGTGGTGGTGATGGAGGAGCGTGGCAATCCTGCAGGGCTTCGCCAAGCACCACGGGAGATGAGGAGAAGGACTTGGGAGAGAGGGAGGGCTGCACCAAGGCAAAAAGTGTGTCTTGAGAGGCCCTCCTTCCCCACTATATATAGGGAGCCCAAGGGGGGCGCCGGCGCTAGGAGATCCAATCTCCTAGGGGGCGGCGGCCAAGGGGGATTTCCCTCCACCCCCCCCCCCCCCCCCAAGGCACCTAGGAGGTGCCTTCCCTCCTTGCGACTCTTCCTTAGGGTTCCCCCTTCACCCTAGGCGCATGGGCCCTAGGGGAAGTGGTGCCCCAGCCCACTTTGGGCTGGATCCCTTCCCACTTCAGCCCATGGGACCCTCCGGGATAGGTTGCCCCACCCAGTGGACCCCCGCGACCCTTCCGGTGGTCCTGGTACAATACTGTTGACCCCGAAACTTGTCCCGATGGCTGAAATAGGACTTCCTATATATAAATCTTTACCTCCGGACCATTCCAAAACTCCTCGTGACGTCCGGGATCTCATCCGGGACTCCGAACAACATTCGGTAACCACATACAAACTTCCTTTATAACCCTAGCGTCATCGAACCTTAACTGTGTAGACCCTATGGGTTCGGGAACCATGCAGACATGACCAAGACGTTCTCCGGTCAATAACCAACAGCGGGATCCGGATACCCATGTTGGCTCCCACATGTTCCACGATGATCTCATCGGATGAACCACGATGTCAAGGACTTAATCAATCCCGTATACAATTCCCTTTGTCTAGTGGTATTGTACTTGCCCGAAATTCAATCATCGGTATCCCGATACCTTGTTCAATCTCGTTACCGGCAAGTCTCTTTACTCGTTCCATAACACATCATCCCATGATCAACTCCTTGATCACATTGTGCACATTACGATGATGTCCTACCGAGTGGGCCCAGAGATACCTCTCCGTTTACACGGAGTGACAAATCCCAGTCTCGATTCGTGCCAACCCAACAGACACTTTCGGAGATACCTGTAATGTACCTTTATAGCCACCCAGTTACGTTGTGACGTTTGGCACACCCAAAGCACTCCTACGGTATCCGGGAGTTGCACAATCTCATGGTCTAAGGAAATGATACTTGACATTAGAAAAGCTTTAGCATACGAACTACACGATCTAGTGCTATGCTTAGGATTGGGTCTTGTCCATCACATCATTCTCCTAATGATGTGATCCCATTATCAACGAAATCCAATGTCCATGGTCAGGAAACCGTAACCATCTATTGATCAACGAGCTAGTCAACTAGACGCTTACTAGGGACATGGTGTTGTCTATGTATCCACAGATGTATCTGAGTTTTCTATCAATACAATTCTAGCATGGATAATAAACGATTATCATGAACAAGGAAATATAATAATAACCAATTTATTATTGCCTCTAGGGCATATTTCCAACAACCCTAACAAAACTAATTCGATTACATTATAAATCTCATCCAACCCATCACCGTCCAGCAAGCCTACGATGGAATTACTCACGCACGGCGGTGAGCATCATTAAATTGGTGATGGAGGATGGTTGATGATGACGACGGCGACGAATCCCCCTCTCGGGAGCGCCGAACGGACTCCAGATCAGCCCTCCCGAGAGGTTTTAGGGCTTGGCGGTGGCTCCGTATCATAAAACACGATGATTTCTTCTCCTCTATTTTTTTCTCCCCGAAAGCAAATATATAGAGTTGGAGTTGGCGTCGAAAGGTGTCCAGGGGGCCCACGAGGTAGGGGGCGTGCCCTAGGGGGGCGCCCCCCACCCTCGTGGACAGGGTGTGGGCCCCCTGGTCTTCATCTTTGGCGAGGATGTTTTATTATTTATTGTAAGGTATTCCGTGGAGTTTCAGGTCATTCTGAGAACTTTTATTTTCTGCACATAAAACAACATCATGGCAATTCTGTTGAAAACAATGTCAGTCCGGATTAGTTTCATTCAAATCATACAAGTTAGAGTCCAAAATAAAGGCAAAAGTGTTTGGAAAATTAGATATGACAGAGAAGTATCAAGGTCAAGGACGAAGAGGAGCACCAGCGCTAGGCACACCATTGCATCTCCCCTCGTCGTCGAGCAGGTCAAGGCCGCAGCCGCCATGCTGGTTGTAATACATGGCTGCAAAGAATAAGCAAGGTTGAAATAAACGCCATGCCAAATGGTAATTACATATTAATGCGGCATGGTGGTCACAGGAAATGAACTGAAATAAACTTTGAACGTTGCAATGGCATACAATAAGGTGCAAAACAAGAGGACGATTGCATAAAACTAAAGGAAATATGCCCTAGAGGCAATAATAAAGTTGTTATTTATATTTCCTTATATCATGATAAATGTTTATTATTCATGCTAAAATTGTATTAACCGGAAACTTAGTACATTTGTGAATACATAGACAAACAAAGTGTCACTAGTATGCCTCTACTTGACTAGCTCGTTGAATCAAAGATGGTTATGTTTCCTAGCCATAGACATGAGTTGTCATTTGATTAACGAGATCACATCATTAGAGAATGATGTGATTGACTTGACTCATTCCGTTAGCTTAGCACTTGATCGTTTAGTATAATGCTATTGCTTTCTTCATGACTTATACATGTTCCTATGACTATGAGATTATGCAACTCCTGAATACCGGAGGAACACTTTTGTGTGCTACCAAATGTCACAACGTAACTGGGTGATTATAAAGGTGCTCTACATGTGTCTCCGGTGGTACTTGTTGAGTTGGCATAGATCAAGATTAGGATTTGTCACTCCGATTGTCGGAGAGGTATCTCTGGGCCCTCTTGGTAATGCACATCACTATAAGCCTTGCAAGCAATATAACTAATGAGTTAGTTGCGGGATGATGCATTACGGAACGAGTAAAGAGACTTGCCGGTAACGAAAATGAACTAGGTATTGAGATACCGATGATCAAATCTCGGGCAAGTAACATACCGATGACAAAGGGAACAACGTATGTTGTTATGCGGTTTGACCGATAAAGATCTCCATAGAATATGTAGGAACCAATATGAGCATCCAGGTTCCGCTATTAGTTACTGCTACTCGTGCCCCAAGAACGGTGGTTCGGCGCGGGATCCTTCCCGACCGGGGACCATCCCCATTGCTTGCCTGCTCGCTGCCGGTCCACCTCGCCGTGCTGGGGCGGTCCACCGGATGGGCGGCGGCTGGGTGAGGCAAAATCCGGCGGCGGTGTGGATCCTGGGTCGTGGGGAGTCGCGCCTCCCTATCTCCTCAGACTCCGGTGAAACATGAAAGAGAGCCAAGAGAAATAGATTCGAGGGTCGGAGGCGGAGGCGCTAGGATGCTCTTCCGTCCGTTGTCGGGCTGGCCGAAGCCGGCGGGGCCGTGCGTGCAACACAGGCACGAGGCGCTCCTCTAGTCCTCTTTTTTCCGCACTATGTGGAGAAAGGTCAGGGGAGACGGGTTGACCAGTAGTGGCGTCTGGTCCTTGGACATTTGGCACCTGACAGCGGGCCCCATGTGTCAACTATCCTGTCAAACCGCTCTAATCTACTCCCTTCCTTGCTAAATATAAGTCTTTGTAGAGATTTCACTATGGACTACATATGCAGTAAAATGAGTGAATCTATACTCTAAAATGCATCCATATACATCCGTATGTGGTCTGTAGTGTCATTTCTACAAAGACTTATATTTAGGAACGGAGGGAATAGCTATTAGTATTTTTTTTAAACTGTCACTAGAATGTTGGTGGTTTTTTGGAAAAAATCCGAATGGTGGTGGTTTCGCGAATTAGGGTCCTCAATTGTGGTGGTTTTTTGTAATTTACTCGTCTCTCTTGTCTTCTGTTACCATTGCTCCAAGACTCACAGCTCGGGACCCCCTACCAGTAGCTTGTGGCGCTCTCGGTGCGCACTCCCTCCGGCACCAAGCAGAGGAGGGCGGGACAACGGCGGAGTGAAGCGGCGTTGGTCCTCCACGCGCACGCCGGCACCTACTAGGAACTCTCTTGTGTGTGCCCCAACCTAATTCATGGAGGAGATGATGTGTCTGTGCTCGTCGTCGACGCCGGCGGCGGCCGTTCATGATAGGTTGAATGAAATGCCAAAGCTGGACACTTTTTAAGACGAGTCGGCCGTGTTGGGCGCACACGTGGCCCTTGGACAAAAACCGAACACGGTCGTCTGTTGTTTTATCTAAACGGATAAAGTCCGGATAAAACAGACATCCGTTTGGGTCGCTGCTACTTGAATTGGACTAAGGTCAGGTGCATGGGTTGAACATAACATGAGAGAGATTGCTTTGGTGGATATATATGCATTGCTTCATAATCTTACTATACATGGAAGGTATTAACCACCGAATCATATCATATCTGTTTACATCAATTACATGAGATATTCTACAGATAAGCATCTGCTATAAGTACGTTATATTCTAACGACTACGTGTAACCATCCATCTCTTGCTTTAGGCCCTATTTGGTTCATAAGTCTTATAAATTCCAAGTCCCTAAAAAGACCCTACCTGTTTGGTTCCTGGGACTTATAAGTCTCTAAAAGATCATATTACAACTATAAGTCCTTCTTTAAGAGTCTTATTTCATAAGTCTTAAATGTCCACTTTAAGTCCCTATAAGTCCCTCATGTTTGGTTTAGATGGGACTTAGAGAGATTTTTTAAGTCCCTAAACAAATAAATCCTTGAAAACAAATACCCTCTAACGCAAGACACACCACTACGCTTGGCCCAAGAAGCTACGGACCCATCGAGCACCAGGCACATGGCGGCCAGCAACGGTGGCGCTCTCCCGGTGGTGGACCTGGCGGCGTTCTTCGCCGGGGACGGTGCCCACGACAAAAGCGCGCGTGCCCGGGCCATCGAGGCCGTGCGCCAGGCGGGCCAAGCGACCGGGTTCTTCCGCGCGCTGAACCACGGCGTGCCGCGGGAGCTCATGGCGCGCGCGCTCCATCTGTCGGCGGCGTTCTTCGTGCTGCCGGACGAGGAGAAGGGCAAGGTGCGACCCGCCGAGGGCGCCTCCGAGGCGCCGCTCCCGGTGGGGTACGCGCGGCAGCCGACGCACTCCGCCGACAAGAACGAGTACCTGCTCCTCTTCAACCCCAAGCTCTTGCTCAACCACTACCCCGCCGAACCGGCCGGACTCAGGGGTGCGTTGGAGGAGTGCTACGCCAAGCTCACCGACCTGGGGCTGCTCATCCAGGACATCCTGAACGAGTGCATGGGACTGCCACGAGGCTTCCTTGCAGAGTACAACTCCGACCGTGACTTCGACTTTCTCACGGCGCTGCGATACTTCCCGGCGACAACCGACGAGAATAACGGCAGCAGCGTGCACGAGGACGCCAACTGCATCACCTTCGTACTACAGGACGACGTCGGGGGCCTGGAGGTGCTCGGCATCAACGGCCGCTGGGTCCCCGCGGAACCCGTGGAGGGCACCATCGTCGTCAATGTGGGCGACGTTCTGCAGGTGCTCAGCAACAAGAAGTTCAAGAGCGCCACGCACAGGGTGGTGAGGAGGCCGGGGGCGCACCGCCACTCGATCGCCTTCTTCCTCAACCTCCACGGCGACAAGTGGGTCGAGCCGCTGCCGGCTTTTGCGGCCGACGTCGGCGAGCCGCCGCGGTACCGAGGGTTCCGGTATAATGAGTACTCGGAGTACTCCCTCCGTTTCTTTTTGCTCCGCATATAAAATTTGGTCAAAGTCAAACTACACAAAGTTTGACCAAATTTATATAAAAATATATGAGCATATACAATATTAAAACTATATAGTATGAAAATACGTTTCATGATGCATCTGATAATGTTGATTTCATATTGTGAATGTTTATATTTTTTAATATAAAGTTAGTCAAACTCTACAAAGCTTGACTTTGACCAAACCTTATATGCGGACTAAAAAGAAACGGAGGGATTACATGCAGCTGCGCTTGAGGAACAAGACACACCCGCCGTCCAGGCCCAAGGATGTCGTCGACATCACCCATTACGAGATCTAGCTCGCAAAAGCTTTGCTTCCATTCCATGATCCATGGCGTGCTCTGCTTTTTCTCTGTTCTCAAATTTTCAGTTTGTCCTCTGTCGTGTGAACTGTGAAGCGTAATTTAGCAAACCGAGAGTCTTAAACAGTTTTATTGGTGGCGTGGCGGTCGGAGTCCAATTTATGGCAGGGGATGGAGAGGCCGGGCGGCCGGAGCGTGCGAGGCAACGCAACGCATGCTGGATTGGTCCATGGACGGCGCCTAGTAGTTCAACGCTCCAGCCTCATGAATAAATCTTACTGAAGTGAAGAAACTTGCTGGTGTCTGCAAGCACTGAGTTGCATGTGTACCTGCTCCCTTCGTTGGTGTTCTTTACTATGGTGGATGCATCACATGCAATAAGAAGTTCCTGCAAGTTTACGGCGAAGGCCTCGCAACATGCTATACATTAATTCCAGAGTAGCCAGATAAGTGCACTTGTCAAGGACTCGTGCTGATGACCAAAGGTACCTCCCCAACCGAAACAGATGTTTTCACGTGTGTGTTCCGCTGTCGGTGGTCAATCCTCTCTCTCTCTCTCTCTCCCTCTCTCTCTCTGGGCATGTCTAAAGTTTCCCAAAAAAATACAAAACACTTAAGCACGTATCTCGCTCGTGTAGCAGCACGACAATTAGATCCTCTGCAAGGGCCAAGGCCTTGAAACATGCTAGGCATTCCAAGGTAGCCGAATCAATGCAGTTCTCAAGGACTTGGTGTTGATGGCCCAAGGTACCTTCCCGCGTCGTCTCAACAAATGATGGTTGTTGCCGCCTTGTGGTGTTGTTCTTGTGAAGTTCGACACCCAAATATTTGTTCCCTTTTCTTCATAATACCAATCTGAAGTAAGGCGCGGTCACCTGAGAGGCCAACACTAATGATGTCCACCGAAGTTTCTGTGTTGAGGCCCAAGGTCTGAGAATTCTATCGCCTTACAAAGACTATTGTGATGTCAACTCCTCATGTAGGAAGTCCCGCGTATGAGTGTTACCATCTCGTGGAACCCAGGTGAACACCTTGACCTTGATGGGCATGAAGCAATATCAATTCAGGTCATGCAGGGGGAGCTCAAGGCCGGTGAGTTTGATCATGCGGTACACCGCACTCGCCTTGAACTGAAGACACCTAGCCGGTCTGAGATGATCGTGCACCTATTCTTCGAGCGCCCCCGTTTGCATCCGATGTGGGTGTGCGTCCTCGGCCGCCACAGTATGCCCGTCGATTGTTGTGTTGAAAATGTTTGGCGTGCCTTCACTCCCTGTCACCCCTCCTGGAGCCGTCCGCTTTTTAGCACGACGATGTGTTGTGTCCTTTGGGTTGTCTGGAAGACCCGGAACCAGATGGTGTTCGATAACATCCAGACCTCGGATCTTGACTTGCGGCATTCAATCCAGGAGCGCCTCCGAATGTGGGTGATTAGACCCTCTACATCAAGTTGTCGTCCATAATTTGCATCTCACCCCTGAAGTCAACCATTGGATCTTTAGACATGAACACTCTCGAAGATCGTTCGGTGACCACTGCCATCGTGGAGCCGTAGGAGGTCACTGTAGCACAATGTGCAATCACCCCGCTTGGTCGCCCAGACCTGAATCACCACCACCAAGTCGTAGATCATAGCATCGTCGGCCGGTCACCTCCCACATGGAAGTCCATCACCTCGCCGTGTGGTCCAACTCCCAGCAAAGATCCCCGACGCACGCCCCATCCCAGCCAGACGACACACTCGCCGGTTGCCTTCACTAGTGTTGAGTTATATCTTGTACTCAAGTGTAAATAGCTTGTTGTTAGAGGGTCTAAAGTGTAAAATGGTGTACTCTTGATTATAAAGAAAAGGAAAGGAAACGGAGAGAACTCTCCAGAAGGCTGCTATCCAAATCTTGAGCACACGAACCATGGAGTCTTGCTATCCCTAGTTAGTGTTCACTAATCCCTACATGGTATCAGAGCACGGCGGTCCGGACGGAGCTTGGTGTGCGACATTTGACGGCAGCGTGTTCGAGTACAGCGGATCTGAGGATTTCTTTTGGGGAAGAACGACGGGGAGGTCGGGAGGCGGCGCTCCGGATCTGAGGTATACCCCTGTTTTTCTCCAGGGATTCGTCTTGTGAGTTGCAACCTCAAGTTTGGTCTGAATCCTCTGCGGTTCACTACCTGAAGTTGTGTCTATTTGTGGTGATTCTACTGCGTACTGAGTTACTGATTTGTGGTTATTGGTGGGGTTCGTCCTGATAGCTGCGACCTCTGAGAGTTACTGATTTGTTGGCCTAGTTCTGTGAGTTGCCGAGTTAATTCTCAAGTAGTTGCTGTTGTTGGAGCAAGCAGGCATGGGAGATAACAGCAAGGATAAGAGTGTAGACTCAAGTGTTGAAAAACTTTGTGAAAGTATGCAGCGAATGCTTGCTCAGCTGATGGAGCAGGCCCAAGTAAAGTCTAGTAGCTCGACTGAAATTCAGAAGTCTATCCTTGAACCGAATCCAGTTAAATTGACTGGCCCGGGCGACTATTTTAGTTGGGCTCGCAATGCCTCGTTAATTTTGGAAGCTCATGGCCTGCATAAGTACCTAAGTGAAGATGAGAAGAAACCAACGGATGTAGTGCAGGAGCAGTGGGAGCAGAATCAAAAGCGAGTCATGGTTTGGCTACTGGGCTCAATGGAAAAAACTGTTCGGGAACAAGTTGAAAGTTTTCAAACTGCTGCTGAAGTCTGGACAAGCATTGAAAAACAGTTTTCTGGTAAATCAAACAAAATGCAGGTTAGCAGAATATTGCATGAGATGTGGCACTTTAGGCAAGATCAAAAATCAGTTACAGAATATGCAGGGGAACTCAAGAAACTTTATAGAGATCTGGAGTTCTTCCGGCCATTCAAACCACATGATCCTAGAGATTTGTCTCTCCTCAGAGAATGGTTTGAACCATTGTTGGTGCAGGTTTTTTTGGAAGGCCTGAATCCCGAGTTTAAACTTCGCTCTCAGATGATACAAGCATCTCCTGACTGGCCTACCTTGGATCAAACTATTGCTAGTATCCTTGAAGAAGAAACTCGTTTGGCTAACCAGGAAGCAATGCCACAGATGCATGGTGATAATCGTGCTGCACTTACTCACGCGCAAACCTCTGTTACTTCTAGGAGTGATCAAGCAAATACTACTAAGTTTGACTACAGAAGGAGAAACAAAGTTGTGTGTGATCATTGTAAGATGCCTGGCCATGTGAAGAAGAATTGTTTCGAGTTGGTTGGTTATCCTCCGGGATGGAAGCAAAGACAAACAAGCAGCGGTAACAACTTTGAGAAGAAGCAGGACCGAGCTCATCTTACATCATCGATAGCAGAGTTACCTGCAATCTCTGCTCATGCGCTAGAAGAGTTCAAGGCAAAGTTGATGGCCGTTGCTACCGAAGGATCAACTGAAGTTGTCGGCTCTCGGGCTACAGAAGGTGAGAACCATTTACGTGCGCCCTGGATAATTGATTCAGGTGCGACAAATCATATGACAGGATCACCAAAGAATTTTTCATCATACTTGCCTCGTTCTGGGAGAGATAGAGTTCGCATTGCTGATGGGTCTTCAGCTCCCATAATGGGTTGTGGATCTGTTAACTGCACATCAACCCTATCATTAAGTCCTGTCTTACATGTTCCTAATTTTCCTGTGAATTTGTTGTCGGTCAGCTCTATTACAAAGTCACTAAATTGCAGAGCATGGTTTGAACCCAAATTTTGTGTATTCCAGGATTTGAAGTCAGGAAGAATTCTTGGGACTGGAACTGAATATGACGGCCTCTACTACCTCGACAACGCATCTACTTCACTTGCACTTAGTGTGAAATGTGTCTCCGCTACAGATGAGTTGTTATTACTACATTATAGACTTGGGCACCTGTCGTTTCAGTCACTAGGCCGCATGTTTCCCTCACTTTTGGCCTCCTGTTGCAAAGAGCAACTCGTATGTGATGTATGTGAACTAGCAAAACATACGAGAACTAATTATCCGAGCAACAGTGAGAGGAGTAATGTACCTTTTGAAGTAGTTCATTCAGATGTTTGGGGGCCAGCAGTTGTAACCTCTCTATCAGGAGAACGGTGGTATGTAACTTTTATTGATGAATCTAGTCGATATACTTGGCTGTATTTGCTCAAGCGAAAATCTGATGTTTTGTCCGCATTTAAAAACTTTTATACTCTGGTGTGCAACCAGTATAATGCTAGTGTTAAAGTATTTCGTTCAGATAATGGAACTGAGTATGTTAACAAGGATTTTGATAATTTCTTAGCTTCACATGGCATTATACATCAAACCACATGTGTGAATACAGCTGAACAAAATGGGGTCGCAGAACGAAAAAACAGACATCTGCTAGAAGTTGCTAGATCCCTCATGTTTATGATGAATGTGCCAAAATTCCTTTGGGGTGAAGCTGTCAAGACAGCGGCATATTTAATAAATCGTATGCCATCAAGGGTTTAAATCATAAGACTCCGGTTGAGTGTTTGAGTGGTGCTAATTCTTTCATTGTTCCCCCCAAGGTTTTTGGATGTACTTGTTTCGTTCATGACTATAGGAATTCAGCAGGGAAGCTTGATCCACGTGCAGTTAAATGCATATTTGTGGGTTATTCTCCTACCCAGAAGGGGTACCGGTGCTGGAGCCCTACCGAAAAAAGGTTCTTTGTCAGCATGGATGTCACATTTCATGAAAATGAGCCATTTTATCCTATAGATGGTAAAATTGTTCATGGTGTTGATAGTCAGGGGGAGAATATGAGTAAAGATGTTACTCCCAGTAGCTCAGCTCTAACTCCTACGATTGATATATCTCAGCGGGAGAATGAACCAGAGGGGGAGGAAGATGCTAATAGTAACAATGGAAATGAGGTAAGTGACACTTTCCCAAGTCAACAAGTTATTGAGCCTGACACTTCTTCTGAGCCAACAACTAATGATGGGACTGGAGAAGATATTGACCATATTGATGCCCCGGAAAATTCTTCTTCACCGAGGGAGTCTACTCAGGGAGAAGGTATGGTAGAATCTGTAGCAGCTCCCAGTCCTCCTATAGTTGATCCTCCTATTGCATTGCGTAAGTCTGCAAGACGTACTGATATTCCAGCGCGCCTTAAGGATTGTGTTGTCTATAAGCATGATATTGCCAAATTTATTTCTTATGAAAAATGTAGCCCAACATTCCAAGGATTTATTGCTTCTTTAGACTCCACCTCTATTCCAAGAGATTGGAAGGATGCTATAAAGGATTCTAGGTGGAAGACAGCCATGCTAGAGGAGATGGCAGCCTTGGAGAAGAACAATACATGGTAAAGAACCCGTGGGGTGCAAATGGGTATACACCATTAAGCATAATCCTGAGGGTAAGGTTGAGAGGTACAAGGCTCGTTTAGTAGCAAAAGGGTATACTCAGACATATGGGATAGACTACGAAGAAACTTTCGCTCCAGTTGCCAAAATGAATACAATACGAACTTTGATATCATGTGCATCTAATCTTGACTGGGATTTACATCAACTAGATGTAAAAAATGCCTTTCTTCATGGAGACCTCCAAGAGGAGATTTACATGCATATACCTCCAGGTTTTGGCACTGCACAAACTGAGGGCAAAGTACTTAGGCTGCATCGATCATTGTATGGCTTAAAACAATCACCTCGGGCATGGTTTGATCGTTTTCGACGGGCGGTACTACTAATGGGTTATAAACAGAGTAATGCTGATCATACTCTGTTTTACAAACGTAATGCAAGCAAACTGGCTATATTGATAGTCTATGTTGATGATATTGTTATTTCAGGAGATGATGAGGAGGAAATTAAGAGATTGAAGTTGCAACTGGCACAGGAGTTTGAAGTTAAAGACTTGGGTCAATTAAAATATTTTCTTAGAATCGAAGTCTCTAGGAGTTCAAAAGGTATCTATCTTTCTCAGAGAAAATATATCTTGGATCTCCTATCAGAAACTGGAATGAAGGGGTGTCGTCCAGCTTCTACACCAATTGAACATGGTTGTCGCCTTGTTAAAGAGGGAGGCTCACCCGTAGACCGGGAACAATACCAAAGACTTGTTGGGCGCTTGATCTATCTATCACATACTCGCCCTGATATTGCTTTCGCTGTAAGTGTTGTTAGCCAATTTATGCATGATCCTCGAACCCATCATATGGATGCAGTAAATCGGATTATTCGCTATCTTAAAGGGTGTCCTGGTAAAGGTTTGTTATATTCTTCCCATGGCAATTTACAGATAGAATGTTATACAGATGCAGATTGGGCAGGCTCATTAGATGATAGAAGATCAACATCTGGCTATTGTACCTTTGTTGGAGGAAATCTTGTTACATGGCGTAGCAAGAAACAGAGTGTGGTTGCCAGGTCTACAGCAGAAGCAGAATTCAGATCCATGGCACATGGAATATGTGAAATTTTGTGGTTAAGGATCTTATTAATGGAACTGGGCTTGTTTCGGTCGAAACCCTTAATGCTGTACTGTGATAACAAGGCAGCTCTTGATATTGCACACAATCCAGTACAACATAGTCGAACAAAACACATTGAGATTGATCGACACTTCATTAAAGAAAAGCTGGACCAAGGAGTCATCTGCATGCCCTATGTGAGTTCTTCTAACCAAGTAGCAGATATTTTAACTAAAGGGTTACCAGATAGGCAATTCTCAAGTCTTTGTTGCAAGATGGGGTTATTTGATGTATTTGCCCCATCTTGAGGGGGAGTGTTGAGTTATATCTTGTACTCAAGTGTAAATAGCTTGTTGTCAGAGGGTCTAAAGTGTAAAATGGTGTACTCTTGATTATAAAGAAAAGGAAAGGAAACGGAGAGAACTCTCCAGAAGGCTGCTATCCAAATCTTGAGCACACGAACCATGGAGTCTTGCTATCCCTAGTTAGTGTTCACTAATCCCTACAACTAGTCGCAAGGAGAAGCCGAAGGTCCGTGGATGGCTTGGTGCGGACGGACACGTGTGGTTGTTGATCCAGATTTTTCGGACCTTGGGTCTAGTGCGAGATCCATCGTTGTATGCCACATCCATGGTTCCAGCGAAGTAGATCCGTGCCCGCTCCACAAATGAGCCACCCTGAGCCCGCATGCATCGGCAGCCCGCCCCATCCTGATGCAGTACCACCGGGAGCAGTCGAGACGCCTCGCCGTCACCACCCTGGGAGGCACGGTGGGATTTCCAGCCAGCCTACTCAAGCAACGGCGAGGGGAGGAGATGGGAGGAGGGGAGGTGGCGGCGGCTGCGCGCTTCACCGACCAGCCCGCCCGCGAAGGAACGGCAGGTTGTGTTGTCGATTTGGTGTTTTTCACCCCAAGTCCCGCACGAAATGAGCATAAGTTACATCCATACATGCTAGGTGGAGGGGTAAAAGTGGGATTATCGATTACACCAAATACGCCTTTCATTGTGGAATTTTAGTAAAAAAAATACACCATAGAAAAAGTAACGGAGGGAGTATTGTACAACCCAAAAACTAACATACCTGAAGTTGTAATCGACTACTAAATACAAATGGAATGGAAATTAAGGGGAAGACACACAGTTCCAAATCCTGTAGGAAATACCATTTTATTTGCTCCCTTTTCACTAGTGATTTACCCTTACAAGACACACTGGATGTCATCCCATATGCAATTGTAGAATTTAGACCTATGATTGAACATAACGAGTCCAGACTTCTTGTAACACGCTACCTCCACACCAGACATCACAACACCCATTTCAGTCATGTTGCCGGTGCGTTCGTCGAAACCAAACTCAAAGACTTTGCTGATACAAAACCTCCCAGCTCCCAAATAAACGAAGCTGCAATCTAGCATCGCCCAGTCCTCACGCAGATCGCCAAGGTGTTGCCAACTGTGCACCAAAAGTGGACCACTGTCCGAGCATAGAGAGTAGATATCCATTGCACAAAAGTGGTGTTCATCAGTGTCAATGCCAAACAAGAGGTTGTCGAGCTCTGGTACATGCACGGCACGAGTGTAGAATGGCAGTTCCACTACAACACAGTAGATATTACAAGGCGTTAAAAAATGCCTTGGAAAGCTCACAAAACGCCTTCAAAGAACTGTGGTGGCACTTCTAAAAAATGCTAACGTTAATCGCGAAGGGAAAGACCTTTCTCGGCGTTTCTCGAGAATGCCTCCGATGGTCACATCTCTTGAGGCGATTTAAAAAATGACTCCAAAGCTCTCGTCTTTGTTTTAATGTCTGACGCAACTCACAAGCAAAGCAAGACCCTGCCTAGTCTATCTCTAACGTACACGAACCAATTTACCTGTTTAGAAGAATTCACAAGGCTTATCGCATGGCCCCCCTTTTAAACAGGCTACACTTCATCTCGCTAAGCAGTATGGGACAAAAGAATGACTACTTTGCTACAGAACTGCTGACGCAGATATAAAAGAAAAAAAATCCCAGTTCGCTGAGAAACTTGCTAGCAACCGCGACTCGAACCGGCGACCTCGGGGCTAGCAGTAGCAAGTCAAGCCAACAGATCGATGGTAGCTAGTTAATTTAGATAGGAGGCGGCTTTATATAATGTTGTACGCTGTGAGGTGAAGTAGAAGGCTATATACTGATGTAACGTCCCATATGTAACCTTCTCCAATTGTACTTAAACTTTTGCCGTTTCCGGCATTAAGTTATATTTAATTCGCGGGTTCGGGTCTTTGTCTTCGTGTGTTGTTTTTGTTTTCGTGCATCTTATATCATGTCATCACGTGCATTGCATTTGCATACATGTTCATCTCATGCATTCGAGCATTTTCCCCGTTGTCCGTTTTGCATTCCGGCGCTTCGTTCTCCTCCGGTGGCCATTTCTAGCTTTCTTTCGTGTGTGGGGATTAAACATTTCCGGATTGGACCGACACTTGCCATGCGGCCTTGGTTTACTACCGGTAGACCGCCTGTCAAGTTTCGGGTCATTTGGACTTCGTTTGATACTCCAACGGTTAACCGAGGGACCGAAAAGGCCTCGTGTGTGTGCAGCCCAACACCCCTCCATTTTGGCCCAAAACCCACCAAACTCAGCTCCATCGTCTCGGTCGTTCGATCACGATCGTGTGGGTGAAAACCGCACCTCATTTGTACTCTCCTAGCTCCCTCTATGCCTATATAAAGCCCCCCCGTTTTTCGGATCTCCTCCCACCTCCGAAACCCAAAATATCATCTCCGCGCGGCCGGACGTGTCCGCCCGCCGCCGGACGAAAAATCCCACCGCCCCGCCGCCACGTGGCAGCCTCCTATTCGCCGCCGCCTTCTCTCTCCTCCGCCGCCGTCGGAGCCCGCCGCGGCCCGTGGCCGGCCCGCCCGCGCCCGCGCACGGGCCAGAGGGAGCCGCGCGCCCGCGCCCTTTTTCCACGGCGCCGGCCGCCGTCCTCGCCCCGCCGCCTCGTCGCCGGTGCACCTCGCCGGGCCGGAGCCGGACCTCCTCGCCGGCCATCCCCGCGCCGCCCGGCGTCCTCCGCCGCCGCACGCCGCCCCGGTCGCCGGATCCGGCCCCGGCGACCGCCGTCCACGCCCCGCCGGCCTCGTCCCCGGCCGCCCCTCGTCGCCGGCCGCCTCGCCGTCACCGGATTCGGCGAGCTCCGCCGCCGTGAACAGTGCTGCCGCCGCCCGATGAACAGTGCCGATCCGCGCGAGCTACAGTAACCCTAGATCTGGGAATTTCGGCGGTTGACTTTTTCCCTCTCCTGTTAATTTTTCGTGCTACCTTTGACCTGCCATATCTTTGCATCTGTAGCTCCGATTTGGGCATATGATATGTCAAAATCTTCGTCTCGATGAGTACATCATTTCATTCCATTGCATCATTTGCATTTGAGGTAATCTTGTTAACCAAAATGCTGTTGGAAGGAGGCATGATGAGTTAAATTGCAGATCCGTTAGTTCAACATGCACTTTTGTCATTTTTGCCATGATTAATCCGTGCATGATATGCCTGTGCCCCTTTGAGATAAATTGTTAAGCATGTTGTCTTCTTTCCAGAGGTGCCTTCCATGTATTTTTAAGAGGTGTGTGTTGTCTTGTGCAAGCTTGCGAAGAGGGCTACCTGAGTTTACTGATTTCAGGGACTTAGTGAAAATCACTAAGTCTGGGACGTTTTAGTTCACGATGCTATATGTCCGGCTTGTTTCCTAGTGATCCGTGCCTCTTTTGAGGATGATCAGTAAGAGTGATTTTTTATGCTTGTTGTGCTTAATCCATCCATGTCTTTACTTGTTATGTTGGAGCAACATAGGTTGACTCAATCGAGCTCAACTTTTGGATAGTTGCTGTTTTGGGCAGATCGTGAACTCTCTTGCGATTTTGCCGGTGTGATTGTTAGTGATCCATGCATGCTATGCCCTTGTTCTTGCCATGTCTAGCTAGCATTTTATGCCTTCTTAATGGAGATATGCTTGCCTTGCCATGAATTGCACCGTAGTGAGAGCATCGATCTCGTTTACATGCCTCCGTGAGTTATATTTCAGCATGTCCCAGTTTTCACAAAGTCTGAAAACTGATTGTGTTTCATCAATGTTCCTGTGCTCGGTAGAGTATTTTGTGAACCCTTTTGGCCCCATGTCATTTTGGGTGTTTTGTTAAGCTTGTTGAGTAGCTCCATGCCATGCTCTTACTTGCCATGTTCAGGTTTTCCTTCATGTTGTTTTGCTGCTCCAAAGAGAGCATCGTGGTCTGAAATTCCAGACTAGCGTTAATTTCGCTAAGTCTGAAATCTGTTTTGCTTATTCAGTTTTGCCATGCTTGTTTGAAGCCCTTAATGGATGGATTTGCCTATGCCTCAGTCCTGGTGATTTGTTAAGCTTCATGAGTACATCACTGCCATGCAATTTGTTTTCATGTTGGGTGGCTGTAGCATGTTCATTTTGTTGCATTTAGGAGCCTACTTGTTGTAAATCGCAGATCGGTTCGTTTAGTAAAACGCTTGCCATTTCTAAACCGTAGCTCCGATTGCCATGATCTTTATATCGTTTTCAGGGGATTTCTTCCCCTATATCCAGTGGCACACTTGGTTTTCCAAGTTGAGGCCAGGTTCATGCATTTCCTGTTACATCTTGCATTTTGCATCCCGCATCGCATCCCGCATAGCATATCATCTTTGCATACTATTGGTTGCCCTTGCACGTGGTTGATTGTATCCTTGTTGCTTGTTTGTGTTGTTGGGTAGAGCCGGGAGACGAGTTCGCTAACGAGGAGCCCATTGAGTTTTCTTTTGAGAATCCAGTCAATTCTGACAACTGTGCAGGCAAGATGATCACACCCTTGAAATCACTACTATCTTTGCTATGCTAGTTTGCTCGCTCTTTTGCTTTGCCAATGCTACGATGCCTACCACTTGCTTGTCAGCCTCCCAATTGCCATGATTGAGCCTCTAACCCACCTTTGTCCTAGCAAACCATTGATTGGCTATGTTACCGCTTTGCTCAGCCCTTCTTATAGCATTGTTAGCTGCAGGTGAAGATTGGAGCCGTTCCTTGTTGGAACCCTTATTTACTTGTTGGGATATCATTATATTGCTATGTTATCTTTATTCATCTATATACTTGGTAAAGGGTGGAAGGCTCGGCCTCTCGCCTAGTGTTTTGTTCCACTCTTGCCGCCCTAGTTTCCGTCATATCGGTGTTATGTTCCCGGATTGTTGCGTCCCTTACGCGGTTGGGCTATATGGGAACCCCTTGATAGTTCGCCTTGATTAAAGCTTTTCCAGCAATGCCCAACATTGGTTTTACCATTTGCCACCTACCCTTTTCTTTCCCTTGGGTTTCCGGAGCCCGAGGGTCATCTTTATTTTAGCCCCCACGGGCCAGTGCTCCTCTGAGTGTTGGTCCGGAACGTCAGCCGCCGGTGGCCACCAGGGGCAACTCTGGGCTGGCCTACCGGAAGTTTAGACAATCTGAGTGTGCCCTGAGAAAGAGATATGTGCAGCTCCTATCGGGATTTGTCGGCGCATTCGGGCGGTGTTGCTGGACTAGTTTTGACCTGTCGAATCATCTTGTTGTACCGGGATACCGAGTCTGATCGGTGGGTCCTGGGTGGAGGTCTATTCCTTCGTTGACCGTGAGAGCTTGTTATGGGCTAAGTTGGGACCCCCCTGCAGGGATTGATCTTTCGAAAGCCGTGCCCGCGGTTATGGGCAGATGGGAATTTGTTAATGTCCGGTTGTAGATAACTTGAACTTAAATAATTAAAATGAATCAACTGCGTGTGTTGCCGTGATGGCCCCTTCTCGGCGGAGTCCGGGAAGTGGACACGGCGTTGGAGTTATGTTTGCGTAGTCTGCTCTATTTAGTTTCCGCCCGTGCTTTGCCTCCTCTTCTCGCTCTACTTTGCGAATAAGTTAGCCACCATATATGCTAGTCGCTTGCTGCAGCTCCACTTACATTACCCCTTTCCTACCTATTAAGCTTAAATAGTCTTGATCGCGAGGGTGCGAGATTGCTGAGTCCTTTGTGGCTCACAGATTACTATTACACCAGATGCAGGGACCGATGATACTCCTTCGGATGGCGCGCTCGAGCTGAAGTGGGAGTACGACGAGGACTCTCAGCGATACTATGTTTCTTTTCCTGATGATCAGTAGTGGTACCTATTCGGGGTTCGATTCAGGGTTTAGTCGCTTGTTGGGGGTCTTTTCTATTTTGGCGCCGTAGTCGGGCCATGAGTGATTGTATGATGGATGTTATTTATGTACTTTGATGTGACGTGGCGAGTGTAAGCCAACTATTATTATTACTCCCCTTTATATTATATTGTACATGGGTTGTGTAATGATTCCCGACTTGCGACGTTGCTTTCAATGCGCCTATGTCTCTAAGTCGTGCCTCGACACGTGGGAGACATAGCCGCATCGAGGGCGTTACAAGTTGGTAATCAGAGCCTTCCCCGACCTTAGGAGCCCCATTGCTTGATCGTTTTTAGCAGCCGAGTTGTGTCTAGAAAAAATGTTTTGAGTCCTTAGGAATTATATATCGGAGAGCTTAGGAATTCTTTTTACTTCCCAGTCTCCTCATCGCTCTGGTAAGGCATCCTGACGTAGAGTTTTGACTCTTCTCTTCTCAAATTTCACAAAAAAAAAATTAGGATCACGCGAGTATCTTAGTTTTGTTCCGATGGCTTATGATGAGAATACTGGCTTGGTGCCTCCTGTCAGGGGTTTAGTGGAAGTGTCCCGGGGAGTTGAGCTCCGAGGTGTTGTCATCATAATTCTATCGTTGCAATTCTGGCATACTTGAGATATGTGCGCGACATCGAAAATCTCCTTTATGCAGTTCGTAGGTGAGATAACCTCGACGCCACCCAGTACTAGGGCGGGAGTTCGGGAGTATCGCCATAACTTGTATAACGGATGCTTTTCGAAGGTTGAGATAGATGGTTTCCGAAGGTTTCTTGGTTATGTGTTGAAGGATGGATGCAGTTGGATGTAGGATTTGCTAGCTTGGGTGAGATATTATGCTTCCCCTGTATCCTCAACACCTGATTGCATAACCGGAAAGTTTCGGGAATTTCATAGGTGGGAATTCAAGTAGCCGTAGGATATCTTTCCAACAGATGTGTGATATGAAATTGGGGTTCGACGTCTAGTGGTTCACCTATTCACGGTCGATTTTACAGTGGTCTCGTTGTGTCTTAAAGAGTCCTTGGCTATGCTGACTCGGGGATGCTTCGTATGTCATGTGCACTACCTTGTCCATGATGGTGCTGTACGGTCGAGCCCGTGTAGGTCCTACCACGAACACTTCGGACGAAATTTCTATCGTGTGTTTGTTCCGGCTTATTCCGCAAGCCAACCCTTGGTTTTATTTTGAGTTGTGGTATTCGTTCTTCTTCGACGTCATATGTTGATTCCATCCCTCGTTGATGTACCTCTTCTACCTGATTCTTCGTGGCTTCGCAATTTAGGAATATGTGACCACTTCAAGAGAAGTGCATTCGTTCATTTTGTTCGGATGTGAAGACTTTATGTTGCAATTTTCATTCCGTTGGATTCACCTTCTATATTTCTCTATTTGTGTGCTAATGGTGGTCAACCTCTTCAGGATGGCTCCCGCTAAGAGCACCAGTCAGAACCAGAATCAAGATCCTCCGCCACCTCCGCCTCCTCCGGAAGCATGGCAGGCTGTGATGGCTGCTACTAATGCAAATACTCAGCTGATCATGCAAATCATCCAAGAGCGGAATCAAAGCAGTCAAGCGAATCAAGGCAACAACCAGAACCAATTTGCAACTCTGCATCAGTTCCTCGCAAATGGTCCAAAGACGTTCAGCAACTGCGTTGAGGCTACCGATGCTGATGATTGGTTAGTCGATCTGGGCAAGCATTTTGAATGTAGCAACGTCAGACCTGAAGATTTCGTCAAGTTCGCGTCTTTCCAGCTCAAGGATCAGGCCGCAGAGTGGTTTCAGCAGTACCGGGATTCCAGAGGTGGACGTTTGATCACTTGGGATGATTTCCGTCGTGATTTCCGCGCTCATCACATTCCTCAAAGTGTGACTGAAAGCAAACGTGAAGAATTCCGCAATCTGAAGCAAGGCTCTTTGTCTGTCTATGACTACAACAAGTTGTTCCAGAAGCTCGCCCGTTTTGCCAAGCAGGATGTTCCTAATGAGAAGAGCATGATCTATCAGTTCAGGGGTGGTCTTCGTGAAGAAATTCAGCTCGCTCTTGTCCTCTTCGAGCCGCTGAGATACGATGAGTTCTACAACATGGCACTGAAGCAAGAGGCTGCTCAGCTCAGGTGTGATGCTTCCAGGAAGCGAGTCAGAGATACCACGTCTTCGTCCTCTACTCAAGTGGCCAAGCAGTAGAAGTATTGGCTTCCTCCTCCTCCGTTCCGTCAGCCGTATCAGCAGAAGAGCAAAGGTGGCAGTGTTTCATCCCACCCACCCAACCTAGGCTTTCAGAACAAGACTTCGTCTCAAGCTTCAAGATCGAGTGCTCCGTACCACCGTCCGCTCTCAGAGGTCACGTGCAACAAGTGCCAACAGAAGGGTCACTATGCCAACAAGTGTTTCAACCAGAGGCGTCTTCCTCCTCCTCCTCCTGTCAGATCGGCAAGTACAACTGTGGTCAAGCATAATCCCAAGCACGCTAAGGTCAATATGGTGAATGCAGCTCAAGCAGAGGATTCGTCAGATGTGATCATGGGTAACCTTCCTGTTAACGATGTTCCTGCAAAAGTACTTTTTGATATAGGTGCATCACATTGTTTCATCTCGAAGCCTTTTGCATCTAAGCACGGGTGGTTTTCTCAAGTTATGCATAAGCCATTAGCAGTCATCTCTCCGAGCAAATGCTTGCTTGCTAACTATGAAGTTACGGATATTTCTATCTCGCTGGGTGACTTTAAGTTTCTGGCTTCCCCGATGATTCTTGGCAATTCCGATATCGACCTCATTCTTGGGATGGACTGGCTCTCTAAACATAAAGCTCAGCTGGATTGTGCGGCCAAGCAGATTCAACGGACTCATTCGTCTGAGGAAGTAATTGTCTTTGCTGCTCGGGATAATACCATCCGGTTGTTCTCTCTCAATGAGAAGGGTGAATTGGATGCTATTTCGCAGATTCCGGTTGTTTGTGAGTATCAAGATGTCTTCCCTGAAGAACTCCCAGGCATGCCTCCAAACCGGCCGGTTGAATTCGTTATTGAACTTGAGCCCGGTACGGAACCAGTGTGCAAACGGCCTTACAAGCTCGGCCCCGAAGAGTTGAAGGAGTTGAAGAAACAACTCGATGTGCAAGAAAGAATGGGTCTCATTTGGCCTAGTACTTCTCTGTGGGGTTGTGGTGTTCTTTTTGTGAAGAAGAAGGATGGAACGGACCGACTTTGTGTTGATTATCGTCCATTGAACAAGAAGACCATCAAGAACAAATATCCACTTCCCAACATTAATGAGCTGTTCGAACAACTCAAGGGTGCCCAAGTATTCTCCAAGCTTGATCTCCGTATGGGTTATCATCAAATTCGCACTCGTGAACAAGATATTCCGAAGACGGCATTCAGAACAAGCTATGGGTCATATGAATACACTGTTATGTCTTTTGGCCTCGCTAATGCTCCTCCGACGTTCTCTCGCATGATGAACTTCATCTTCAACCCCTACACCAATGACTTTGTTTTGGTCTATCTCGATGATATCCTGGTTTTCTCGAAGAACAAGGAAGATCACGTCAAACACTTGCGTTTGGTTCTTGACAAGCTAAGGGAACATCAATTCTATGCCAAGTTCTCCAAGTGTGAGTTTTGGCTCGATGAGGTTCTTTATCTTGGCCATATTATCTCTGCCAAGGGCATTTCCGTGGATCCTGAGAAGGTCTCTGCAATCGTTAATTGGGAACCTCCTCAGAATGTGAAGCAACTCCGTAGCTTCCTCGGTCTTGCAAGTTATTGCCGAAGATTCGTTGAAAACTTCTCCAAGATCGCGAAGCCTCTCTCAAATCTTCTTCGGAAGCACGTCAAGTATGTTTGGTCTCCGGAGTGTGATGTTGCTTTCAACGCTTTGAAAGAGAAATTGATCACTGCTCCAGTTCTAACTCCGCCTGATGAAACCAAGCCGTACGAGGTCTTTTGTGATGCCTCTCTCCAAGGTCTCGGTGCAGTACTGATGCAAGCGAAGAAAGTTGTTGCTTATACCTCTCACCAGTTGAAGCCAAATGAGAAGAACTACCCCACTCATGATCTCGAGTTGGCGGCAGTTGTGCACGCATTGTTGACTTGGAGACATCTTCTCTTGGGAAGGAAAGTGGACATTTTCACTGATCACAAGAGTCTCAAGTACATCTTCACTCAGCCTAATCTCAACCTCAGGCAGACTCGATGGGTCGAAATGATTCAAGAGTACAATCCGAGTATCGAGTATACTCCAGGCAAGGCTAATGTGATTGCTGACGCTTTGAGCAGAAAAGCATATTGCAACAGTATGATTCTCAAGCCTTATCAACCCGAGCTTTGTGAAGCCTTCCGCAAACTTAACCTGCAGGTTGTTCCTCAAGGTTTCCTCGCCAACCTTCAAGTTTCTCCTACCTTGGAAGACCAGATTCGCCAAGCCCAGCTTCTTGATGCTATGGTGAAAAAGGTGAAGATTGGTATTGCAAAGAGTCAGTCCAAGTACAAGTGCTACTGACTTGATGACAAGGACACTCTCTTCTTCGAGGATCGAATTGTTGTGCCCAAAGGTGAGCTTCGTAAAGTGATCATGAATGAGGCTCACAACTCTCTCCTCTCCATCCACCCTGGGAGCACGAAGATGTATCAAGACCTGAAGCAAACTTATTGGTGGACTCGAATGAAGCGCGAGATCGCTCAATTCGTGAATGAATGTGATATCTGCAGAAGAGTGAAAGCAGAACACCAAAGGCCAGCAGGTCTCCTCCAACCTCTCGCCATTCCAGAATGGAAGTTTGACCACATTGAAATGGACTTCGTGACTGGGTTTCCAAAGTCCAAGCGTGGCAATGATGCTATATTCGTTGTCATCGACAAGCTCACCAAAGTGGCTCATTTCCTGCCTATCAAAGAGTCAATCACTGCAGCTCAATTGGCAGAGCTCTACACCTCTCGCATTGTCTCTCTGCACGGTATTCCTCAAGTGATATCTTCAGACCGTGGCAGCATCTTTACCTCCAAGTTTTGGGATTCTTTTCAGAAGGCCATGGGAACAAGCATTCGCTTCAGCACTGCTTTCCATCCTCAAACAAGCGGTCAAGTCGAGCGTGTCAACCAGATTCTTGAAGATATGCTCAGGGCTTGTGTTATCTCCTTCGGCATGAAGTGGGAGGATTGTCTTCCTTATGCTGAATTCTCGTACAACAACAGCTTTCAAGCAAGTTCCGGCAAGGCCCCGTTTGAAATTCTGTATGGTAGGAAGTGCCGTACACCTCTCAACTGGTCTGAAACCGGTGAACGTCAGCTGCTGGGTAATGACCTGATCACAGAGGCAGAAGAAATGTGCAAGGTCATTCGTGATAACCTCAAAGCAGCCCAGTCTCGTCAGAAGAGCTACTATGACAGCAAGCACCGTGATTTGGCCTTCGAGATCGGAGATCATGTCTACCTCCGCGTCTCTCCTATGAAAGGGACTCGTCGCTTCGGTATCAAAGGGAAGCTTGCCCCCAGATACGTCGGGCCTTTCAAGATCGTCAGCAAGAGAGGCGACCTCGCCTATCAACTCGAGCTTCCTGCAACCTTTGCCAATGTTCATGATGTGTTCCACGTCTCGCAACTCCGAAAGTGCTTAAAGACGCCTGAGCGCACCGTCAACTTCGAGGACATTGAGCTCCAAGAAGATCTCTCCTACCGTGAGCACCCAGTTGCAATCCTTGAAGAGACTGAACGCAAAACTCGCAACAAGTCAATCAAGTTTCTCAAAGTCAAATGATCACACCATTCCGACCGTGAAGCTACCTGGGAACGCGAGGATCACCTCCGTTCTGAGTACCCGGAGTTCTTTCAGTCCTAGATCTCGGGACGAGATCTTTTCGTAGTGGTGGAGTGTTGTAACGCCCCATATGTAACCTTCCCCAATTGTACTCAAACTTTTGCCGTTTCTGTTGGGGAACGCAGTAATTTCAAAAAAATTCCGACGCACACGCAAGATCATGGTGATGCACAGCAAGGAGAGGGGAGAGTGTTGTCTACGTACCAACGCAGACCGACTGCGGAAGCGATCACACAACGTAGAGGAAGTAGTCGTACGTCTTCTTCCCGATCCGACCGATCCAAGCACCGTTACTCCGGCACCTCCGAGTTCTTAGCACACGTTCAGCTCGATGACGTTCCTCGGGCTCCGATCCAGCAAAGCGTCGAGGAAGAGTTTCGTCAGCACGACGGCGTGATGACGATCTTGATGTACTACCGACGCAGGGCTTCGCCTAAGCACTACAACGGTACGATCGAGGTGGAATTTGGTGGCAGGGGGCACCGCACACGGCTAAGGAACGATCTCAAGGATCAAGTTGTGTGTCTATGGGGTGCCCCCTGCCCCCGTATATAAAGGCCAGGGGCAAGGGGGTCGGCCGGCTAGGAGGGAGGCGCAGGGAGGAGTCCCACTCCTACCGGGAGTAGGACTCCTTCCCTCAAATCCTATTCCTAATAGGACTCTTCGGGAGAAAGAGAAGAGAGGGGGGCCGGCCCCTTCTCCTAGTCCTAATAGGACTAGGGAAGGGGGGTTCGGCCGGCTAGCCTGTGGGCTGCCCCTTCTCTCTTTTCCACTAAGGCCCAATAGGCCCATTTGCCTCCCGGGGGGTTCCGGTAACCCTCCCGGTAATCCGGTAAAATCCCGATTTCACCCGGAACACTTCCGGTGCCCAAACATAGGCTTCCAATATATCAATCTTTACGTCTCGACCATTTCGAGACTCCTCGTCATGTCCGTGATCTCATCCGGGACTCCGAACAACCTTCGGTACATCAAAATGCATAAACTCATAATAACTATCATCGTAACGTTAAGCGTGCGGACCCTACGGTTCGAGAACAATGTAGACATGACCGAGACACGTCTCCGGTCAATAACCAATAGCGGGACCTGGATGCCCATATTGGCTCCTACATATTCTACGAAGATCTTTATCGGTCAGACCGCATAACAACATACGTTGTTCCCTTTGTCATCGGTATGTTACTTGCCCGAGATTCGATCGTCGGTATCCAATACCTAGTTCAATCTCGTTACCGGCAAGTCTCTTTACTCGTTCCGTAATACATCATCTCACAACTAACTTATTAGTTGCAGTGCTTGCAAGGCTTATGTGATGTGCATTACCGAGAGGGCCCAGAGATACCTCTCCGACAATCAGAGTGACAAACCCTAATCTCGAAATACGCCAACCCAACATCTACCATTGGAGACACCTGTAGTACTCCTTTATAATCACCCAGTTACGTTGTGACGTTTGGTAGTACCCAAAGTGTTCCTCCGGTAAACGGGAGTTGCATAATCTCATAGTTATAGGAACATGTATAAGTCATGAAGAAAGCAATAGCAACATACTAGACGATCGGGTGCTAAGCTAATGGAATGGGTCATGTCAATCAGATCATTCTACTAATGATGTGACCTCGTTAATCAAATAACAACTCCTTGTTCATGGTAAGGAAACATAACCATCTTTGATTAACGAGCTAGTCAAGTAGAGGCATACTAGTGACACTCTGTTGGTCTATGTATTCACACATGTATTATGTTTCCGGTTAATACAATTCTAGCATGAATAATAAACATTTATCATGATGTAAGGAAATAAATAATAACTTTATTATTGCCTCTAGGGCATATTTCCTTCAGTTTCCGGCATTAAGTTATATTTAATTCGCGGGTTCGGGTCTTTGTCTTCGTGTGTTGTTTTTGTTTTCGTGCATCTTATATCATGTCATCACGTGCATTGCATTTGCATACATGTTCATCTCATGCATTCGAGCATTTTCCCCGTTGTCCGTTTTGCATTCCGGCGCTTCGTTCTCCTCCGGTGGCCATTTCTAGCTTTCTTTTGTGTGTGGGGATTAAACATTTCCGGATTGGACCGAGACTTGCCATGCGTCCTTGGTTTACTACCGGTAGACCGCCTGTCAAGTTTCTGGTCATTTGGACTTCGTTTGATACTCCAACGGTTAACCGAGGGACCGAAAAGGCCTCGTGTGTGTGCAGCCCAACACCCCTCCATTTTGGCCCAAAACCCACCAAACTCAGCTCCATCGTCTCGGTCGTTCGATCACGATCGTGTGGGTGAAAACCGCACCTCATTTGGACTCTCCTAGCTCCCTCTATGCCTATATAAAGCCCCCCCCGTTTTTCGGATCTCCTCCCACCTCCGAAACCCAAAATATCATCTCCGCGCGGCCGGACGTGTCCGCCCGCCGCCGGACGAAAAATCCCACCGCCCCGCCGCCACGTGGCAGCCTCCTATTCGCTGCCGCCTTCTCTCTCCTCCGCCGCCGTCGGAGCCCGCCGCGGCCCGTGGCCGGCCCGCCCGCGCCCGCGCACGGGCCAGAGGGAGCCGCGCGCCCGCGCCCTTCTTCCACGGCGCCGGCCGCCGTCCTCGCCCCGCCGCCTCGTTGCCGGTGCGCCTCGCCGGGCCGGAGCCGGACCTCCTCGCCGGCCATCCCCGCGCCGCCCGGCGTCCTCCGCCGCCGCACGCCGCCCCGGTCGCCGGATCCGGCCCCGGCGACCGCCGTCCACGCCCCGCCGGCCTCGTCCCCGGCCGCCCCTCGTCGCCGGCCGCCTCGCCGTCACCGGATTCGGCGAGCTCCGCCGCCGTGAACAGTGCTGCCGCCGCCCGATGAACAGTGCCGATCCGCGCGAGCTACAGTAACCCTAGATCTGGGAATTTCGGCGGTTGACTTTTTCCCTCTCCCGTTAATTTTTCGTGCTAACTTTGACCTGCCATATCTTTGCATCTGTAGCTCCGATTTGGGCATATGATATGTCAAAATCTTCGTCTCGATGAGTACATCATTTCATTCCATTGCATCATTTGCATTTGAGGTCATCTTGTTGCCCAAAATGCTGTTGGAAGGAGGCATGATGAGTTAAATTGCAGATCCGTTAGTTCAACATGCACTTTTGTCATTTTTGCCATGATTAATCCGTGCATGATATGCCTGTGCCCCTTTGAGATGAATTGTTAAGCATGTTGTCTTCTTTCCAGAGGTGCCTTCCATGTATTTTTAAGAGGTGTGTGTTGTCTTGTGCAAGCTTGCGAAGAGGGCTACCTGAGTTTACTGATTTCAGGGACTTAGTGAAAATCACTAAGTCTGGGACGTTTTAGTTCACGATGCTATATGTCCGGCTTGTTTCCTAGTGATCCGTGCCTCTTTTGAGGATGATCAGCAAGAGTGATTTTTTATGCTTGTTGTGCTTAATCCATCCATGTCTTTACTTGTTATGTTGGAGCACCATAGGTTGACTCAATCGAGCTCAACTTTTGGATAGTTGCTGTTTTGGGCAGATCGTGAACTCTTTTGCGATTTTGCCGGTGTGATTGCTAGTGATCCATGCATGCTACGCCCTTGTTCTTGCCATGTCTAGCTAGCATTTTATGCCTTCTTAATGGAGATATGCTTGCCTTGCCATGACTTGCACCGTAGTGAGAGCATCGATCTCGTTTACATGCCTCCGTGAGTTATATTTCAGCATGTCCCAGTTTTCACAAAGTCTGAAAACTGATTGTGTTTCATCAATGTTCGTGTGCTCGGTAGAGTATTTTGTGAACCCTTTTGGCCCCATGTCATTTTGGTTGTTTTGTTAAGCTTGTTGAGTAGCTCCATGCCATGCTCTTACTTGCCATGTTAAGGTTTTCCTTCATGTTGTTTTGCTGCTCCAAAGAGAGCATCGTGGTCTGAAATTCCAGACTAGCATTAATTTCGCAAAGTCTGGAATCTGTTTTGCTTATTCAGTTTTGCCATGCTTGTTTGAAGCCCTTAATGGATGAATTTGCCTATGCCTCAGTCCTGGTGATTTGTTAAGCTTCATGAGTACATCACTGCCATGCAATTTGTTTTCATGTTGGGTGGCTGTAGCATGTTCATTTTGTTGCATTTAGGAGCCTACTTGTTGTAAATCGCAGATCGGTTCGTTTAGTAAAACGCTTGCCATTTCTAAACCGTAGCTCCGATTGCCATGATCTTTATATCGTTTTCAGGGGATTTCTTCCCCTATATCCAGTGGCACACTTGGTTTTCCAAGTTGAGGCCAGGTTCATGCATTTCCTGTTACATCTTGCATTTTGCATCCCGCATCGCATCCCGCATAGCATATCATCTTTGCATACTATTGGTTGCCCTTGCACGTGGTTGATTGTATCCTTGTTGCTTGTTTGTGTTGTTGGGTAGAGCCGGGAGACGAGTTCGCTAACGAGGAGCCCATTGAGTTTTCTTTTGAGAATCCAGTCAATTCTGACAACTGTGCAGGCAAGATGATCACACCCTTGAAATCACTACTATCTTTGCTATGCTAGTTTGCTCGCTCTTTTGCTTTGCCAATGCTACGATGCCTACCACTTGCTTGTCAGCCTCCCAATTGCCATGATTGAGCCTCTAACCCACCTTTGTCCTAGCAAACCATTGATTGGCTATGTTACCGCTTTGCTCAGCCCTTCTTATAGCATTGTTAGCTGCAGGTGAAGATTGGAGCCGTTCCTTGTTGGAACCCTTATTTACTTGTTGGGATATCATTATATTGCTATGTTATCTTTATTCATCTATATACTTGGTAAAGGGTGGAAGGCTCGGCCTCTCGCCTAGTGTTTTGTTCCACTCTTGCCGCCCTAGTTTCCGTCATATCGGTGTTATGTTCCCGGATTGTTGCGTCCCTTACGCGGTTGGGCTATATGGGAACCCCTTGATAGTTCGCCTTGATTAAAGCTTTTCCAGCAATGCCCAACATTGGTTTTACCATTTGCCACCTACCCTTTTCTTTCCCTTGGGTTTCCAGAGCCCGAGGGTCATTTTATTTTAGCCCCCACGGGCCAGTGCTCCTCTGAGTGTTGGTCCGGAACGTCAGCCGCCGGTGGCCACCAGGGGCAACTCTGGGCTGGCCTACCGGAAGTTTAGACAATCTGAGTGTGCCCTGAGAAAGAGATATGTGCAGCTCCTATCGGGATTTGTCGGCGCATTCGGGCGGTGTTGCTGGACTAGTTTTGACCTGTCGAATCATCTTGTTGTACCGGGATACCGAGTCTGATCGGTGGGTCCTGGGTGGAGGTCTATTCCTTCGTTGACCGTGAGAGCTTGTTATGGGCTAAGTTGGGACCCCCCTGCAGGGATTGATCTTTCGAAAGCCGTGCCCGCGGTTATGGGCAGATGGGAATTTGTTAATGTCCGGTTGTAGATAACTTGAACTTAAATAATTAAAATGAATCAACTGCGTGTGTTGCCGTGATGGCCCCTTCTCGGCGGAGTCCGGGAAGTGGACACGGCGTTGGAGTTATGTTTGCGTAGTCTGCTCTATTTAGTTTCCGCCCGTGCTTTGCCTCCTCTTCTCGCTCTACTTTGCGAATAAGTTAGCCACCATATATGCTAGTCGCTTGCTGCAGCTCCACTTACATTACCCCTTTCCTACCTATTAAGCTTAAATAGTCTTGATCGCGAGGGTGCGAGATTGCTGAGTCCTTTGTGGCTCACAGATTACTATTACACCAGATGCAGGGACCGATGATACTCCTCCGGATGGCGCGCTCGAGCTGAAGTGGGAGTACGACGAGGACTCTCAGCGATACTATGTTTCTTTTCCTAATGATCAGTAGTGGTACCTATTCGGGGTTCGATTCAGGGTTTAGTCGCTTGTTGGGGGTCTTTTCTATTTTGGCGCCGTAGTCGGGCCATGAGTGATTGTATGATGGATGTTATTTATGTACTTTGATGTGACGTGGCGAGTGTAAGCCAACTATTATTATTACTCCCCTTTATATTATATTGTACATGGGTTGTGTAATGATTCCCGACTTGCGACGTTGCTTTCAATGCGCCTATGTCTCTAAGTCGTGCCTCGACACGTGGGAGACATAGCCGCATCGAGGGCGTTACAAGTTGGTAATCAGAGCCTTCCCCGACCTTAGGAGCCCCATTGCTTGATCGTTTTTAGCAGCCGAGTTGTGTCTAGAAAAAATGTTTTGAGTCCTTAGGAATTATATATCGGAGAGCTTAGGAATTCTTTTTACTTCCCAGTCTCCTCATCGCTCTGGTAAGGCATCCTGACGTAGAGTTTTGACTCTTCTCTTCTCAAATTTCACAAAAAAAAATTAGGATCACGCGAGTATCTTAGTTTTGTTCCGATGGCTTATGATGAGAATACTGTCTTGGTGCCTCCTGTCAGGGGTTTAGTGGAAGTGTCCCGGGGAGTTGAGCTCTGAGGTGTTGTCATCATAATTCTATCGTTGCAATTCTGGCATACTTGAGATATGTGCGCGACATCGAAAATCTCCTTTATGCAGTTCGTAGGTGAGATAACCTCGACGCCACCCAGTACTAGGGCGGGAGTTCGGGAGTATCGCCATAACTTGTATAACGGATGCTTTTCGAAGGTTGAGATAGATGGTTTCCGAAGGTTTCTTGGTTATGTGTTGAAGGATGGATGCAGCTGGATGTAGGATTTGCTAGCTTGGGTGAGATATTATGCTTCCCCTGTATCCTCAACACCTGATTGCATAACCGGAAAGTTTCGGGAATTTCATAGGTGGGAATTCAAGTAGCTGTAGGATATCTTTCCAACAGATGTGTGATATGAAATTGGGGTTCGACGTCTAGTGGTTCGCCTATTCACGGTCGATTTTACAGTGGTCTCGTTGTGTCTTAAAGAGTCCTTGGCTATGCTAACTCGGGGACGCTTCGTATGTCATGTGCACTACCTTGTCCATGATGGTGCTGTACGGTCAAGCCCGTGTAGGTCCTACCACGAACACTTCGGACAAAATTTCTATCATGTGTTTGTTCATCTTATTCCGCAAGCCAACCCTTGGTTTTATTTTGAGTTGTGGTATTCGTTCTTCTTCGACGTCATATGTTGATTCCATCCCTCGTTGATGTACCTCTTCTACCTGATTCTTCGTGGCTTCGCAATTTAGGAATATGTGACCACTTCAAGAGAAGTGCATTCGTTCATTTTGTTCGGATGTGAAGACTTTATGTTGCAATTTTCATTCCGTTGGATTCACCTTCTATATTTCTCTATTTGTGTGCTAATGGTGGTCAACCTCTTCAGGATGGCTCCCGCTAAGAGCACCAGTCAGAACCAGAATCAAGATCCTCCGCCACCTCCGCCTCCTCCGGAAGCATGGCAGGCTGTGATGGCTGCTACTAATGCAAATACTCAGCTGATCATGCAAATCATCCAAGAGCGGAATCAAAGCAGTCAAGCGAATCAAGGCAACAACCAGAACCAATTTGCAACTCTGCATCAGTTCCTCGCAAATGGTCCAAAGACGTTCAGCAACTGCGTTGAGGCTACCGATGCTGATGATTGGTTAGTCGATCTGGGCAAGCATTTTGAATGTAGCAACGTCAGACCTAAAGATTTCGTCAAGTTCGCGTCTTTCCAGCTCAAGGATCAGGCCGCAGAGTGGTTTCAGCAGTACCGGGATTCCAGAGGTGGACATTTGATCACTTGGGATGATTTCCGTCGTGATTTCCGCGCTCATCACATTCCTCAAAGTGTGACTGAAAGCAAACGTGAAGAATTCCGCAATCTGAAGCAAGGCTCTTTGTCTGTCTATGACTACAACAAGTTGTTCCAGAAGCTCGCCCGTTTTGCCAAGCAGGATGTTCCTGATGAGAAGAGCATGATCTATCAGTTCAGGGGTGGTCTTCGTGAAGAAATTCAGCTCGCTCTTGTCCTCTTCGAGCCACTGAGATACGATGAGTTCTACAACATGGCACTGAAGCAAGAGGCTGCTCAGCTCAGGTGTGATGCTTCCAGGAAGCGAGTCAGAGATACCACGTCTTCGTCCTCTACTCAAGTGGCCAAGCAGTAGAAGTATTGGCTTCCTCCTCCTCCGTTCCGTCAGCCGTATCAGCAGAAGAGCAAAGGTGGCAGTGGTTCATCCCACCCACCCAACCCAGGCTTTCAGAACAAGACTTCGTCTCAAGCTTCAAGATCGAGTGCTCCGTACCACCGTCCGCTCTCAGAGGTCACGTCCAACAAGTGCCAACATAAGGGTCACTATGCCAACAAGTGTTTCAACCAGAGGCGTCTTCCTCCTCCTCCTCCTGTCAGATCGGCAAGTACAGCTATGGTCAAGCATAATCCCAAGCACGCCAAGGTCAATATGGTGAATGCAGCTCAAGCAGAGGATTCGTCAGATGTGATCATGGGTAACCTTCCTATTAACGATGTTCCTGCAAAAGTACTTTTTGATACAGGTGCATCACATTGTTTCATCTCGAAGCCTTTTGCATCTAAGCACGGGTGGTTTTCTCAAGTTATGCATAAGCCATTAGCAGTCATCTCTCCGAGCAAATGCTTGCTTGCTAACTATGAAGTTCCGGATATTTCTATCTCGCTGGGTGACTTTAAGTTTCTGGCTGCCCCGATGATTCTTGGCAATTCCGGTATCGACCTCATTCTTGGGATGGACTGGCTCTCTAAACATAAAGCTCAGCTGGATTGTGCGGCCAAGCAGATTCAACTGACTCATTCGTCTGAGGAAGTAATTGTCTTTGCTGCTCGGGATAATACCATCCGGTTGTTCTCTCTCAATGAGAAGGGTGAATTGGATGCTATTTCGCAGATTCCGGTTGTTTGTGAGTATCAAGATGTCTTCCCTGAAGAACTCCCAGGCATGCCTCCAAACCGGCCGGTTGAATTCGTTATTAAACTTGAGCCCGGTACGGAACCGGTGTGCAAACGGCCTTACAAGCTCGGCCCCGAAGAGTTGAAGGAGTTGAAGAAACAACTCGATGTGCAAGAAAGAATGGGTCTCATTCGGCCTAGTACTTCTCCGTGGGGTTGTGGTGTTCTTTTTGTGAAGAAGAAGGATGGAACAGACCGACTTTGTGTTGATTATCGTCCATTGAACAAGAAGACCATCAAGAACAAATATCCACTTCCCAACATTAATGAGCTGTTCGAACAACTCAAGGGTGCCCAAGTATTCTCCAAGCTTGATCTCCGTATGGGTTATCATCAAATTCGCATTCGTGAACAAGATATTCCGAAGACGGCATTCAGAACAAGCTATGGGTCATATGAATACACTGTTATGTCTTTTGGCCTCGCTAATGCTCCTCCGACGTTCTCTCGCATGATGAACTTCATCTTCAACCCCTACACCAACGACTTTGTTTTGGTCTATCTCGATGATATCCTGGTTTTCTCGAAGAACAAGGAAGATCACGCCAAACACTTGCGTTTGGTTCTTGACAAGCTAAGGGAACATCAATTCTACGCCAAGTTCTCCAAGTGTGAGTTTTGGCTCGATGAGGTTCTTTATCTTGGCCATATTATCTCTGCCAAGGGCATTTCTGTGGATCCTGAGAAGGTGTCTGCAATCGTTAATTGGGAACCTCCTCAGAATGTGAAGCAACTCCGTAGCTTCCTCGGTCTTGCAAGTTATTGCCGAAGATTCGTTGAAAACTTCTCCAAGATCGCGAAGCCTCTCTCAAATCTTCTTCAGAAGCACGTCAAGTACGTTTGGTCTCCGGAGTGTGATGTTGCTTTCAACGCTTTGAAAGAGAAATTGATCACTGCTCCAGTTCTAACTCCGCCTGATGAAACCAAGCCGTACGAGGTCTTTTGTGATGCATCTCTCCAAGGTCTCGGTGCAGTACTGATGCAAGCGAAGAAAGTTGTTGCTTATACCTCTCGCCAGTTGAAGCCAAATGAGAAGAACTACCCCACTCATGATCTCGAGTTGGCGGCAGTTGTGCACGCATTGTTGACTTGGAGACATCTTCTCTTGGGAAGGAAAGTGGACATTTTCACTGATCACAAGAGTCTCAAGTACATCTTCACTCAGCCTAATCTCAACCTCAGGCAGACTCGATGGGTCGAAATGATTCAAGAGTACAATCCGAGTATCGAGTATACTCCAGGCAAGGCTAATGTGATTGCTGACGCTTTGAGCAGAAAAGCATATTGCAACAGTATGATTCTCAAGCCTTATCAACCCGAGCTTTGTGAAGCCTTCCGCAAACTTAACCTGCAGGTTGTTCCTCAAGGTTTCCTCGCCAACCTTCAAGTTTCTCCTACCTTGGAAGACCAGATTCGCCAAGCCCAGCTTCTTGATGCTATGGTGAAAAAGGTGAAGATTGGTATTGCAAAGAGTCAGTCCAAGTACAAGTGCTACTGACTTGATGACAAGGACACTCTCTTCTTCGAGGATCGAATTGTTGTGCCCAAAGGTGAGCTTCGTAAAGTGATCATGAATGAGGCTCACAACTCTCTCCTCTCCATCCACCCTGGGAGCACGAAGATGTATCAAGACCTGAAGCAAACTTATTGGTGGACTCGAATGAAGCGCGAGATCGCTCAATTCGTGAATGAATGTGATATCTGCAGAAGAGTGAAAGCAGAACACCAAAGGCCAGCAGGTCTCCTCCAACCTCTCGCCATTCCAGAATGGAAGTTTGACCACATTGAAATGGACTTCGTGACTGGGTTTCCAAAGTCCAAGCGTGGCAATGATGCTATATTCGTTGTCATCGACAAGCTCACCAAAGTGGCTCATTTCCTGCCTATCAAAGAGTCAATCACTGCAGCTCAATTGGCAGAGCTCTACACCTCTCGCATTGTCTCTCTGCACGGTATTCCTCAAGTGATATCTTCAGACCGTGGCAGCATCTTTACCTCCAAGTTTTGGGATTCTTTTCAGAAGGCCATGGGAACAAGCATTCGCTTCAGCACTGCTTTCCATCCTCAAACAAGCGGTCAAGTCGAGCGTGTCAACCAGATTCTTGAAGATATGCTCAGGGCTTGTGTTATCTCCTTCGGCATGAAGTGGGAGGATTGTCTTCCTTATGCTGAATTCTCGTACAACAACAGCTTTCAAGCAAGTTCCGGCAAGGCCCCGTTTGAAATTCTATATGGTAGGAAGTGCCGTACACCTCTCAACTGGTCTGAAACCGGTGAACGTCAGCTGCTGGGTAATGACCTGATCACAGAGGCAGAAGAAATGTGCAAGGTCATTCGTGATAACCTCAAAGCAGCCCAGTCTCGTCAGAAGAGCTACTATGACAGCAAGCACCGTGATTTGGCCTTCGAGATCGGAGATCATGTCTACCTCCGCGTCTCTCCTATGAAAGGGACTCGTCGCTTCGGTATCAAAGGGAAGCTTGCCCCCAGATACGTCGGGCCTTTCAAGATCGTCAGCAAGAGAGGCGACCTCGCCTATCAACTCGAGCTTCCTGCAACCTTTGCCAATGTTCATGATGTGTTCCACGTCTCGCAACTCCGAAAGTGCTTAAAGACGCCTGAGCGCACCGTCAACTTCGAGGACATTGAGCTCCAAGAAGATCTCTCCTACCGTGAGCACCCAGTTGCAATCCTTGAAGAGACTGAACGCAAAACTCGCAACAAGTCAATCAAGTTTCTCAAAGTCAAATGGTCACACCATTCCGACCGTGAAGCTACCTGGGAACGCGAGGATCACCTCCGTTCTGAGTACCCGGAGTTCTTTCAGTCCTAGATCTCGGGACGAGATCTTTTCGTAGTGGTGGAGTGTTGTAACGCCCCATATGTAACCTTCCCCAATTGTACTCAAACTTTTGCCGTTTCTGTTGGGGAACGCAGTAATTTCAAAAAATTTCCTACGCACACGCAAGATCATGGTGATGCACAGCAACGAGAGGGAAGAGTGTTGTCTACATACCAACGCAGACCGACTGCGGAAGCGATCACACAACGTAGAGGAAGTAGTCGTACGTCTTCTTCCCGATCCGACCGATCCAAGCACCGTTACTCCGGCACCTCCGAGTTCTTAGCACACGTTCAACTCGATGACGTTCCTCGGGCTCCGATCTAGCAAAGCATCAAGGAAGAGTTTCGTCAGCACGATGGCGTGATGACGATCTTGATGTACTACCGACGCAGGGCTTCGCCTAAGCACTACAACGGTACGATCGAGGTGGAATTTGGTGGCAGGGGCACCGCACACGGCTAAGGAACGATCTCAAGGATCAAGTTGTGTGTCTATGGGGTGCCCCCTATCCCCGTATATAAAGGCCAGGGACAAGGGGGTCGGCCGGCTAGGAGGGAGGCGCAGGGAGGAGTCCCACTCCTACCGGGAGTAGGACTCCTTCCCTCAAATCCTATTCCTAATAGGACTCTTCGGGAGAAAGAGAAGAGAGGGGGGCCGGCCCCTTCTCCTAGTCCTAATAGGACTAGGGAAGGGGGGTTCGGCCGGCTAGCCTGTGGGCTGCCCCTTCTCTCTTTTCCACTAAGGCCCAATAGGCCCATTTGCCTCCCGGGGGGTTCCGGTAACCCTCCCGGTAATCCGGTAAAATCCCGATTTCACCCGAAACACTTCCGGTGCCCAAACATAGGCTTCCAATATATCAATCTTTACGTCTCGACCATTTCGAGACTCCTCGTCATGTCCGTGATCTCATCCGGGACTCCGAACAACCTTCGGTACATCAAAATGCATAAACTCATAATAACTATCATCGTAACGTTAAGCGTGCGGACCCTACGGTTCGAGAACAATGTAGACATGACCGAGACACGTCTCCGGTCAATAACCAATAGCGGGACCTGGATGCCCATATTGGCTCCTACATATTCTACGAAGATCTTTATCGGTCAGACCGCATAACAACATACGTTGTTCCCTTTGTCATCGGTATGTTACTTGCCCGAGATTCGATCGTCGGTATCCAATACCTAGTTCAATCTCGTTACCGGCAAGTCTCTTTACTCGTTCCGTAATACATCATCTCTCAACTAACTTATTAGTTGCAGTGCTTGCAAGGCTTATGTGATGTGCATTACCGAGAGGGCCCAGAGATACCTCTCCGACAATCGGAGTGACAAACCCTAATCTCGAAATACGCCAACCCAACATCTACCATTGGAGACACCTGTAGTACTCCTTTATAATCACCCAGTTACGTTGTGACGTTTGGTAGTACCCAAAGTGTTCCTCCGGTAAACGGGAGTTGCATAATCTCATAGTTATAGGAACATGTATAAGTCATGAAGAAAGCAATAGCAACATACTAGACGATCGGGTGCTAAGCTAATGGAATGGGTCATGCCAATCAGATCATTCTACTAATGATGTGACCTCATTAATCAAATAACAACTCCTTGTTCATGGTTAGGAAACATAACCATCTTTGATTAACGAGCTAGTCAAGTAGAGGCATACTAGTGACACTCTGTTGGTCTATGTATTCACACATGTATTATGTTTCCGGTTAATACAATTCTAGCATGAATAATAAACATTTATCATGATGTAAGGAAATAAATAATAACTTTATTATTGCCTCTAGGGCATATTTCCTTCAGTTTCCGGCATTAAGTTATATTTAATTCGCGGATTCGGGTCTTCGTCTCCGTGTGTTGTTTTTGTTTTCGTGCATCTCATATCATGTCATCATGTGCATTGCATTTGCATACATGTTCATCTCATGCATTCGAGCATTTTCCCCGTTGTCCGTTTTCCATTCCGGCGCTTCGTTCTCCTCCGGTGGCCATTTCTAGCTTTCTTTCGTGTGTGGGGATTAAACATTTCCGGATTGGACTGAGACTTGCCATGCAGCCTTGGTTTACTACCGGTAGACCGCCTGTCAAGTTTCCGGTCATTTGGACTTCGTTTGATACTCCAACGGTTAACCGAGGGACCGAAAAGGCCTCGTGTGTGTGCAGCCCAACACCCCTCCATTTTGGCCCAAAACCCACCAAACTCAGCTCCATCGTCTTGGTCGTTCGATCACGATCGTGTGGGCGAAAACCGCACCTCATTTGGACTCTCCTAGCTCCCTCTATGCCTATATAAAGCCCCCCCGTTTTTCGGATCTCCTCCCACCTCCGAAACCCAAAAAATCATCTCCGCGTGGCCGGACGTGTCCACCCGCCGCCGGACGAAAAATCCCACCGCCCCGCCGCCACGTGGCAGCCTCCTATTCGCCGCCGCCTTCTCTCTCCTCCGCCGCCGTCGGAGCCCGCCGCGGCCCGTGGCCGGCCCGCCCGCGCCCGCGCACGGGCCAGAGGGAGCCGCGCGCCCGCGCCCTTCTTCCACGGCGCCGGCCGCCGTCCTCGCCCCGCCGCCTCGTCGCCGGTGCGCCTCGCCGGGCCGGAGCCGGACCTCCTCGCCGGCCATCCCCGCGCCGCCCGGCGTCCTCCGCCGCCGCACGCCGCCCCGGTCGCCGGATCCGGCCCCGGCGACCGCCGTCCACGCCCCGCCGGCCTCGTCCCCGGCCGCCCCTCGTCGCCGGCCGCCTCGCCGTCACCGGATTCGGCGAGCTCCGCCGCCGTGAATAGTGCTGCCGCCGCCCGATGAACAGTGCTGATCCGCGCGAGCTACAGTAACCCTAGATCTGGGAATTTCGTCGGTTGACTTTTTCCCTCTCCCGTTAATTTTTCGTGCTACCTTTGACCTGCCATATCTTTGCATCCATAGCTCCGATTTGGGCATATGATATGTCAAAATCTTCGTCTCGATGAGTACATCATTTCATTCCATTGCATCATTTGCATTTGAGGTCATCTTGTTGCCCAAAATGCTGTTGGAAGGAGGCATGATGAGTTAAATTGCAGATCCGTTAGTTCAACATGCACTTTTGTCATTTTTGCCATGATTAATCCGTGCATGATATGCCTGTGCCCCTTTGGGATGAATTGTTAAGCATGTTGTCTTCTTTCCAGAGGTGCCTTCCATGTATTTTTAGGAGGTGTGTGTTGTCTTGTGCAAGCTTGCGAAGAGGGCTACCTGAGTTTACTGATTTCAGGGACTTAGTGAATATCACTAAGTCTGGGACGTTTTAGTTCACGATGCTATATGTCCGGCTTGTTTCCTAGTGATCCGTGCCTCTTTTGAGGATGATCAGTAAGAGTGATTTGTTATGCTTGTTGTGCTTAATACATCCATGTCTTTACTTGTTATGTTGGAGCACCATAGGTTGACTCAATCGAGCTCAACTTTTGGATAGTTGCTGTTTTGGGCAGATCATGAACTCTTTTGCGATTTTGCCGGTGTGATTGCTAGTGATCCATGCATGCTATGCCCTTGTTCTTGCCATGTCTAGCTAGCATTTTATGCCTTCTTAATGGAGATATGCTTGCCTTTCCATGACTTGCACCGTAGTGAGAGCATCGAGCTCGTTTACATGCCTCCGTGAGTTATATTTCAGCATGTCCCAGTTTTCACAAAGTCTGAAAACTGATTATGTTTCATCAATGTTCCTGTGCTCGGTAGAGTATTTTGTGAACCCTTTTGGCCACATGTCATTTTGGGTGTTTTGTTAAGCTTGTTGAGTAGCTCCATGCCATGCTCTTACTTGCCATGTTCAGGTTTTCCTTCATGTTGTTTTGCTGCTCCAAAGAGAGCATCGTGGTCTGAAATTCCAGACTAGCGTTAATTTCGCTAAGTCTGAAATCTGTTTTGCTTATTCAGTTTTGCCATGCTTGTTTGAAGCCCTTAATGGATGAATTTGCCTATGCCTCAGTCCTGGTGATTTGTTAAGCTTCATGAGTACATCACTGCCATGCAATTTGTTTTCATGTTGGGTGGCTGTAGCATGTTCATTTTGTTGCATTTAGGAGCCTACTTGCTGTAAATCGCAGATCGGTTCGTTTAGTAAAACGCTTGCCATTTCTAAACCGTAGCTCCGATTACCATGATCTTTATATCGTTTTCAGGGGATTTCTTCCCCTATATCCAGTGGCACACTTGGTTTTCCAAGTTGAGTCCAGGTTCATGCATTTCCTGTTACATCTTGCATTTTGCATCCCGCATCGCATCCCGCATAGCATATCATCTTTGCATACTATTGGTTGCCCTTGCACGTGGTTGATTGTATCCTTGTTGCTTGTTTGTATTGTTGGGTAGAGCCGGGAGACGAGTTCGCTAACGAGGAGCCCGTTGAGTTTGCTTTTGAGGATCCAGTCAATTCTGACAACTGTGCAGGCAAGATGATCACACCCTTGAAATCACTACTATCTTTGCTATGCTAGTTTGCTCGCTCTTTTGCTTTGCCAATGCTACGATGCCTACCACTTGCTTGTCAGCCTCCCAATTGCCATGATTGAGCCTCTAACCCACCTTTGTCCTAGCAAACCATTGATTGGCTGTGTTACCGCTTTGCTCAGCCCTTCTTATAGCATTGTTAGTTGCAGGTGAAGATTGGAGCCGTTCCTTGTTGCAACCCTTATTTACTTGTTGGGATATCATTATATTGCTATGTTATCTTTATTCATCTATATACTTGGTAAAGGGTGGAAGGCTCGGCCTCTCGCCTAGTGTTTTGTTCCACTCTTGCCGCCCTAGTTTCCGTCATATCGGTGTTATGTTCCCGGATTGTTGCGTCCCTTATGCGGTTGGGCTATATGGGAACCCCTTGATAGTTCGCCTTGATTAAAGCTTTTCCAGCAATGCCCAACATTGGTTTTACCATTTGCCACCTACCCTTTTCTTTCCCTTGGGTTTCCGGAGCCCGAGGGTCATCTTTATTTTAGCCCCCACGGGCCAGTGCTCCTCTGAGTGTTGGTCCGGAACGTCAGCCGCCGGTGGCCACCAAGGGCAACTCTGGGCTGGCCTACCGGAAGTTTAGACAATCTGAGTGTGCCCTGAGAAAGAGATATGTGCAGCTCCTATCGGGATTTCTCGGCGCATTCGGGCGGTGTTGCTGGACTAGTTTTGACCTGTCGAATCATCTTGTTGTACCGGGATACCGAGTCTGATCGGTGGGTCCTGGGTGGAGGTCTATTCCTTCGTTGACCGTGAGAGCTTGTTATGGGCTAAGTTGGGACCCCCCTGCAGGGATTGATCTTTCGAAAGCCGTGCCCGCGGTTATGGGCAGATGGGAATTTGTTAATGTCCGGTTGTAGATAACTTGAACTTAAATAATTAAAATGAATCAACTGCGTGTGTTGCCGTGATGGCCCCTTCTCGGCGGAGTCCGGGAAGTGGACACGGCGTTGGAGTTATGTTTGCATAGTCTGCTCTATTTAGTTTCCGCCCGTGCTTTGCCTCCTCTTCTCGCTCTACTTTGCGAATAAGTTAGCCACCATATATGCTAGTCGCTTGCTGCAGCTCCACTTACATTACCCCTTTCCTACCTATTAAGCTTAAATAGTCTTGATCGCGAGGGTGCGAGATTGCTGAGTCCTTTGTGGCTCACAGATTACTATTACACCAGATGCAGGGACCGATGATACTCCTCCGGATGGCGCGCTCGAGCTGAAGTGGGAGTACGACGAGGACTCTCAGCGATACTATGTTTCTTTTCCTGATGATCAGTAGTGGTACCTATTCGGGGTTCGATTCAGGGTTTAGTCGCTTGTTGGGGGTCTTTTCTATTTTGGCGCCGTAGTCGGGCCATGAGTGATTGTATGATGGATGTTATTTATTTACTTTGATGTGACGTGGCGAGTGTAAGCCAACTATTATTATTACTCCCCTTTATATTATATTGTACATGGGTTGTGTAATGATTCCCGACTTGCGACGTTGCTTTCAATGCGCCTATGTCTCTAAGTCGTGCCTCGACACGTGGGAGACATAGCCGCATCGAGGGCGTTACAAGTTGGTAATCAGAGCCTTCCCCGACCTTAGGAGCCCCATTGCTTGATCGTTTTTAGCAGCCGAGTTGTGTCTAGAAAAAATGTTTTGAGTCCTTAGGAATTATTTTTACTTCCCAGTCTCCTCATCGCTCTGGTAAGGCATCCTGACGTAGAGTTTTGACTCTTCTCTTCTCAAATTTCACAAAAAAAAAATTTAGGATCACGCGAGTATCTTAGTTTTGTTCCGATGGCTTATGATGAGAATACTGGCTTGGTGCCTCCTGTCAGGGGTTTAGTGGAAGTGTCCCGGGGAGTTGAGCTCTGAGGTGTTGTCATCATAATTCTATCGTTGCAATTCTGGCATACTTGAGATATGTGCGCGACATCGAAAATCACCTTTATGCAGTTCGTAGGTGAGATAACCTCGACGCCACCCAGTACTGGGGCGGGAGTTTGGGAGTATCGCCATAACTTGTATAACGGATGCTTTTCGAAGGTTGAGATAGAAGGTTTCCGAAGGTTTCTTGGTTATGTGTTGAAGGATGGATGCAGCTGGATGTAGGATTTGCTAGCTTGGGTGAGATATTATGCTTCCCCTGTATCCTCAACACCTGATTGCATAACCGGAAAGTTTCGGGAATTTCATAGGTGGGAATTCAAGTAGCCGTAGGATATCTTTCCAACAGATGTGTGATATGAAATTGGGGTTCGACGTCTAGTGGTTCGCCTATTCACGGTCGATTTTACAGTGGTCTCGTTGTGTCTTAAAGAGTCCTTGGCTATGCTGACTCGGGGACGCTTCGTATGTCATGTGCACTGCCTTGTCCATGATGGTGCTGTACGGTCGAGCCCGTGTAGGTCCTACCACGAACACTTCGGACGAAATTTCTATCATGTGTTTGTTCCGGCTTATTCCGCAAGCCAACCCTTGGTTTTATTTTGAGTTGTGGTATTCGTTCTTCTTCGACGTCATATATTGATTCCATCCCTCATTGATGTACCTCTTCTACCTGATTCTTCGTGGCTTCGCAATTTAGGAATATGTGACCACTTCAAGAGAAGTGCATTCGTTCATTTTGTTCGGATGTGAAGACTTTATGTTGCAATTTTCATTCCGTTGGATTCACCTTCTATATTTCTCTATTTGTGTGCTAATGGTGGTCAACCTCTTCAGGATGGCTCCCGCTAAGAGCACCAGTCAGAACCAGAATCAAGATCCTCCGCCACCTCCGCCTCCTCCGGAAGCATGGCAGGCTGTGATGGCTGCTACTAATGCAAATACTCAGCTGATCATGCAAATCATCCAAGAGCGGAATCAAAGCAGTCAAGCAAATCAAGGCAACAACCAGAACCAATTTGCAACTCTGCATCAGTTCCTCGCAAATGGTCCAAAGACGTTCAGCAACTGCGTTGAGGCTACCGATGCTGATGATTGGTTAGTCGATCTGGGCAAGCATTTTGAATGTAGCAACGTCAGACCTGAAGATTTCGTCAAGTTCGCGTCTTTCCAGCTCAAGGATCAGGCCGCAGAGTGGTTTCAGCAGTACCGGGATTCCAGAGGTGGACGTTTGATCACTTGGGATGATTTCCGTCGTGATTTCCGCGCTCATCACATTCCTCAAAGTGTGACTGAAAGCAAACGTGAAGAATTCCGCAATCTGAAGCAAGGCTCTTTGTCTGTCTATGACTACAACAAGTTGTTCCAGAAGCTCGCCCGTTTTGCCAAGCAGGATGTTCCTGATGAGAAGAGCATGATCTATCAGTTCAGGGGTGGTCTTCGTGAAGAAATTCAGCTCGCTCTTGTCCTCTTCGAGCCGCTGAGATACGATGAGTTCTACAACATGGCACTGAAGCAAGAGGCTGCTCAGCTCAGGTGTGATGCTTCCAGGAAGCGAGTCAGAGATACCACGTCTTCGTCCTCTACTCAAGTGGCCAAGCAGTAGAAGTATTGGCTTCCTCCTCCTCCGTTCCGTCAGCCGTATCAGCAGAAGAGCAAAGGTGGCAGTGGTTCATCCCACCCACCCAACCCAGGCTTTCAGAACAAGACTTCGTCTCAAGCTTCAAGATCGAGTGCTCCGTACCACCGTCCGCTCTCAGAGGTCACGTGCAACAAGTGCCAACATAAGGGTCACTATGCCAACAAGTGTTTCAACCAGAGGCGTCTTCCTCCTCCTCCTCCTGTCAGATCGGCAAGTACAGCTGTGGTCAAGCATAATCCCAAGCACGCCAAGGTCAATATGGTGAATGCAGCTCAAGCAGAGGATTCGTCAGATGTGATCATGGGTAACCTTCCTGTTAACGATGTTCCTGCAAAAGTACTTTTTGATACAGGTGCATCACATTGTTTCATCTCGAAGCCTTTTGCATCTAAGCACGGGTGGTTTTCTCAAGTTATGCATAAGCCATTAGCAGTCATCTCTCCGAGCAAATGCTTGCTTGCTAACTATGAAGTTCCGGATATTTCTATCTCGCTGGGTGACTTTAAGTTTCTGGCTTCCCCGATGATTCTTGGCAATTCCGATATCGACCTCATTCTTGGGATGGACTGGCTCTCTAAACATAAAGCTCAGCTGGATTGTGCGGCCAAGCAGATTCAACTGACTCATTCGTCTGAGGAAGTAATTGTCTTTGCTGCTCGGGATAATACCATCCGGTTGCTCTCTCTCTCAATGAGAAGGCTGAATTGGATGCTATTTCGCAGATTCCGGTTGTTTGTGAGTATCAAGATGTCTTCCCTGAAGAACTCCCAGGCATGCCTCCAAACCGGCCGGTTGAATTCGTTATTAAACTTGAGCCCGGTACGGAACCGGTGTGCAAACGGCCTTACAAGCTTGGCCCCGAAGAGTTGAAGGAGTTGAAGAAACAACTCGATGTGCAAGAAAGAATGGGTCTCATTCGGCCTAGTACTTCTCCGTGGGGTTGTGGTGTTCTTTTTGTGAAGAAGAAGGATGGAACAGACCGACTTTGTGTTGATTATCGTCCATTGAACAAGAAGACCATCAAGAACAAATATCCACTCCCCAACATTAATGAGCTGTTCGAACAACTCAAGGGTGCCCAAGTATTCTCCAAGCTTGATCTCCATATGGGTTATCATCAAATTCGCATTCGTGAACAAGATATTCCGAAGACGGCATTCAGAACAAGCTATGGGTCATATGAATACACTGTTATGTCTTTTGGCCTCGCTAATGCTCCTCCGACGTTCTCTCGCATGATGAACTTCATCTTCAACCCCTACACCAACGACTTTGTTTTGGTCTATCTCAATGATATCCTGGTTTTCTCGAAGAACAAGGAAGATCACGCCAAACACTTGCGTTTGGTTCTTGACAAGCTAAGGGAACATCAATTCTACGCCAAGTTCTCCAAGTGTGAGTTTTGGCTCAATGAGGTTCTTTATCTTGGCCATATTATCTCTGCCAAGGGCATTTCCGTGGATCCTGAGAAGGTGTCTGCAATCGTTAATTGGGAACCTCCTCAGAATGTGAAGCAACTCCGTAGCTTCCTCGGTCTTGCAAGTTATTGCCGAAGATTCGTTGAAAACTTCTCCAAGATCGCGAAGCCTCTCTCAAATCTTCTTCAGAAGCACGTCAAGTACGTTTGGTCTCCGGAGTGTGATGTTGCTTTCAACGCTTTGAAAGAGAAATTGATCACTGCTCCAGTTCTAACTCCGCCTGATGAAACCAAGCCGTACGAGGTCTTTTGTGATGCATCTCTCCAAGGTCTCGGTGCAGTACTGATGCAAGCGAAGAAAGTTGTTGCTTATACCTCTCGCCAGTTGAAGCCAAATGACAAGAACTACCCCACTCATGATCTCGAGTTGGCGGCAGTTGTGCACGCATTGTTGACTTGGAGACATCTTCTCTTGGGAAGGAAAGTGGACAATTTCACTGATCACAAGAGTCTCAAGTACATCTTCACTCAGCCTAATCTCAACTTCAGGCAGACTCGATGGGTCGAAATGATTCAAGAGTACAATCCGAGTATCGAGTATACTCCAGGCAAGGCTAATGTGATTGCTGACGCTTTGAGCAGAAAAGCATATTGCAACAGTATGATTCTCAAGCCTTATCAACCCGAGCTTTGTGAAGCCTTCCGCAAACTTAACCTGCAGGTTGTTCCTCAAGGTTTCCTCGCCAACCTTCAAGTTTCTCCTACCTTGGAAGACCAGATTCGCCAAGCCCAGCTTCTTGATGCTATGATGAAAAAGGTGAAGATTGGTATTGCAAAGAGTCAGTCCAAGTACAAGTGCTACCGACTTGATGACAAGGACACTCTCTTCTTCGAGGATCGAATTGTTGTGCCCAAAGGTGTACTTCGTAAAGTGATCATGAATGAGGCTCACAACTCTCTCCTCTCCATCCACCCTGGGAGCACGAAGATGTATCAAGACCTGAAGCAAACTTATTGGTGGACTCGAATGAAGCGCGAGATCGCTCAATTCGTGAATGAATGTGATATCTGCAGAAGAGTGAAAGCAGAACACCAAAGGCCAGCAGGTCTCCTCCAACCTCTCGCCATTCCAGAATGGAAGTTTGACCACATTGAAATGGACTTCGTGACTGGGTTTCCAAAGTCCAAGCGTGGCAATGATGCTATATTCGTTGTCATCGACAAGCTCACCAAAGTGGCTCATTTCCTGCCTATCAAAGAGTCAATCACTGCAGCTCAATTGGCGGAGCTCTACACCTCTCGCATTGTCTCTCTGCACGGTATTCCTCAAGTGATATCTTCAGACCGTGGCAGCATCTTTACCTCCAAGTTTTGGGATTCTTTTCAGAAGGCCATGGGAACAAGCATTCGCTTCAGCACTGCTTTCCATCCTCAAACAAGTGGTCAAGTCGAGCGTGTCAACCAGATTCTTGAAGATATGCTCAGGGCTTGTGTTATCTCCTTCGGCATGAAGTGGGAGGATTGTCTTCCTTATGCTGAATTCTCGTACAACAACAGCTTTCAAGCAAGTTCCGGCAAGGCCCCGTTTGAAATTCTGTATGGTAGGAAGTGCCGTACACCTCTCAACTGGTCTGAAACCGGTGAACGTCAGCTGCTGGGTAATGACCTGATCACAGAGGCAGAAGAAATGTGCAAGGTCATTCGTGATAACCTCAAAGCAGCCCAGTCTCGTCAGAAGAGCTACTATGACAGCAAGCACCGTGATTTGGCCTTCGAGATCGGAGATCATGTCTACCTCCGCGTCTCTCCTATGAAAGGGACTCGTCGCTTCGGTATCAAAGGGAAGCTTTCCCCCAGATACGTCGGGCCTTTCAAGATCGTCAGCAAGAGAGGCGACCTCGCCTATCAACTCGAGCTTCCTGCAACCTTTGCTAATGTTCATGATGTGTTCCACGTCTCACAACTCCGAAACTGCTTAAAGACGCCTGAGCGCACCGTCAACTTCGAGGACATTGAGCTCCAAGAAGATCTCTCCTACCGTGAGCACCCAGTTGCAATCCTTGAAGAGACTGAACGCAAAACTCGCAACAAGTCAATCAAGTTTCTCAAAGTCAAATGGTCACACCATTCCGACCGTGAAGCTACTTGGGAACGCGAGGATCACCTCCGTTCTGAGTACCCGGAGTTCTTTCAGTCCAAGATCTCGGGACGATATCTTTTCGTAGTGGTGGAGTGTTGTAACGCCCCATATGTAACCTTCCCCAATTGTACTCAAACTTTTGCCGTTTCCGGCATTAAGTTATATTTAATTCGCGGGTTCGGGTCTTTGTCTCCGTGTGTTGTTTTTGTTTTCGTGCATCTCATATCATGTCATCACGTGCATTGCATTTGCATACATGTTCATCTCATGCATTCGAGCATTTTCCCCGTTGTCCGTTTTGCATTCCGGCGCTTCGTTCTCCTCCGGTGGCCATTTCTAGCTTTCTTTCGTGTGTGGGGATTAAACATTTCTGGATTGGACCGAGACTTGCCATGCGGCCTTGGTTTACTACCGGTAGACCGCCTGTCAAGTTTCGGGTCATTTGGACTTCGTTTGATACTCCAACGGTTAACCGAGGGACCGAAAAGGCCTCGTGTGTGTGCAGCCCAACACCCCTCCATTTTGGCCCAAAACCCACCAAACTCAGCTCCATCGTCTCGGTCGTTCGATCACGATCGTGTGGGCGAAAACCGCACCTCATTTGGACTCTCCTAGCTCCCTCTATGCCTATATAAAGCCCCCCCCCCCCCCCCCGTTTTTCGGATCTCCTCCCACCTCCGAAACCCAAAAAATCATCTCCGCGCGGCCGGACGTGTCCGCCCGCCGCCGGACGAAAAATCCCACCGCCCCGCCGCCACGTGGCAGCCTCCTATTCGCCGCCGCCTTCTCTCTCCTCCGCCGCCGTCGGAGCCCGCCGCGGCCCGTGGCCGGCCCGCCCGCGCCCGCGCACGGGCCAGAGGGAGCCGCGCGCCCGCGCCCTTCTTCCACGGCGCCGGCCGCCGTCCTCGCCACGCCGCCTCGTCGCCGGTGCGCCTCGCCGGGCCGGAGCCGGACCTCCTCGCCGGCCATCCCCGCGCCGCCCGGCGTCCTCCGCCGCCGCACGCCGCCCCGGTCGCCGGATCCGGCCCCGGCGACCGCCGTCCACGCCCCGCCGGCCTCGTCCCCGGCCGCCCCTCGTCGCCGGCCGCCTCGCCGTCACCGGATTCGGCGAGCTCCGCCGCCGTGAACAGTGCTGCCGCCGCCCGATGAACAGTGCCGATCCGCGCGAGCTACAGTAACCCTAGATCTGGGAATTTGGGCGGTTGACTTTTTCCCTCTCCCGTTAATTTTTCGTGCTACATTTGACCTGCCAAAGCTTTGCTTCCGTCGCTCCGATTTGGGCATATGATATGTCAAAATCTTCGTCTCGATGAGTACATCATTTCATTCCATTGCATCATTTGCATCTGAGGTCATCTTGTTGCCCAAAATGCTGTTGGAAGGAGGCATGATGAGTTAAATTGCAGATCCGTTAGTTCAACATGCACTTTTGTCATTTTTGCCATGATTAATCCATGCATTATATGCCTGTGGCCCTTTGGGATGAATTGTTAGGCATGTTGTCTTCTTTCCAGAGGTGCCTTCATTGTATTTTTAGGAGATGTGTGTTGTCTTGTGCAAGCTTGCGAAGAGGGCTACCTGAGTTTACTGATTTCAGGGACTTTGTGAAAATCACTAAGTCTGGGACGTTTTAGTTCACGATGCTATATGTCCAGCTTGTTTCCTAGTGATCCGTGCCTCTTTTGAGGATGATCAGTAAGAGTGATTTGTTATGCTTGTTGTGCTTAATCCATCCATGTCTTTACTTGTTATGTTGGAGCACCATAGGTTGACTCAATCGAGCTCAACTTTTGGATAGTTGCTGTTTTGGGCAGATCGTGAACTCTTTTGCGATTTTGCCGGTGTGATTGCTAGTGATCCATGCATGCTATGCCCTTGTTCTTGCCATGTCTAGCTAGCATTTTATGCCTTCTTAATGGAGATATGCTTGCCTTGCCATGACTTTCACAGTAGTGAGAGCATCGAGCTCGTTTACATGCCACCGTGAGTTATATTTCAGCATGTCCCAGTTTTCACGAAGTCTGAAAACTGATTGTGTTTCATCAATGTTCGTGTGCTCGGTAGAGTATTTTGTGAACCCTTTTGGCCCCATGTCATTTTGGGTGTTTTGTTAAGCTTGTTGAGTAGCTCTATGCCATGCTCTTGCTTGCCATGTTCAGGTTTTCCTTCATGTTGTTTTGCTGCTCCAAAGAGAGCATCGTGGTCTGAAATTCCAGACTAGCATTAATTTCGCTAAGTCTGGAATCTGTTTTGCTTATTCAGTTTTGCCATGCTTGTTTGAAGCCCTTAATGGATGAATTTGCCTATGCCTCAGTCCTGGTGATTTGTTAAGCTTCATGAGTACATCACTGCCATGCAATTTGTTTTCATGTTGGGTGGCTGTAGCATGTTCATTTTGTTGCATTTAGGAGCCTACTTGTTGTAAATCGCAGATCGATTCGTTTAGTAAAACGCTTGCCATTTCTAAACCGTAGCTCCGATTGCCATGATCTTTATATCGTTTTCAGGGGATTTCTTCCCCTATATCCAGTGGCACACTTGGTTTGCCAAGTTGAGGCCAGGTTCATGCATTTCCTGTTACATCTTGCATTTTGCATCCCGCATCGCATCCCGCATAGCATATCATCTTTGCATACTATTGGTTGCCCTTGCACGTGGTTGATTGTATCCTTGTTGCTTGTTTGTGTTGTTGGGTAGAGCCGGGAGACGATTTCGCTAACGAGGAGCCCGTTGAGTTTGCTTTTGAGGATCCAGTCAATTCTGACCACTGTGCAGGCAAGATGATCACACCCTTGAAATCACTACTATCTTTGTTATGCTAGTTTGCTCGCTCTTTTGCTATGCCAATGCTACGATGCCTACCACTTGCTTGTCAGCCTCCCAATTGCCATGATTGAGCCTCTAACCCACCTTTGTCCTAGCAAACCATTGATTGGCTATGTTACCGCTTTGCTCAGCCCTTCTTATAGCATTGTTAGTTGCAGGTGAAGATTGGAGCCGTTCCTTGTTGGAACCCTTATTTACTTGTTGGGATATCATTATATTGCTATGTTATCTTTATTCATCTATATACTTGGTAAAGGGTGGAAGACTCGGCCTCTCGCCTAGTGTTTTGTTCCACTCTTGCCGCCCTAGTTTCCGTCATATCGGTGTTATGTTCCCGGATTGTTGCGTCCCTTACGCGGTTGGGCTATATGGGAACCCCTTGATAGTTCGCCTTGATTAAAGCTTTTCCAGCAATGCCCAACATTGGTTTTACCATTTGCCACCTACCCTTTTCTTTCCCTTGGGTTTCCGGAGCCCGAGGGTCATCTTTATTTTAGCCCCCACGGGCCAGTGCTCCTCTGAGTGTTGGTCCGGAACGTCAGCCGCCGGTGGCCACCAGGGGCAACTCTGGGCTGGCCTACCGGAAGTTTAGACAATCTGAATGTGCCCTGAGAAAGAGATATGTGCAGCTCCTATCGGGATTTGTCGGCGCATTCGGGCGGTGTTGCTGGACTAGTTTTGACCTGTCGAATCATCTTGTTGTACCGGGATACCGAGTCTGATCGGTGGGTCCTGGGTGGAGGTCTATTCCTTCGTTGACCGTGAGAGCTTGTTATGGGCTAAGTTGGGACCCCCTGCAGGGATTGATCTTTCGAAAGCCGTGCCCGCGGTTATGGGCAGATGGGAATTTGTTAATGTCTGGTTGTAGATAACTTGAACTTAAATAATTAAAATGAATCGACTGCGTGTGTTGCCGTGATGGCCCCTTCTCAGCGGAGTCCGGGAAGTGGACACGGCGTTGGAGTTATGTTTGCGTAGTCTGCTCTATTTAGTTTCCGCCCGTGCTTTGCCTCCTCTTCTTGCTCTACTTTCGAATAAGTTAGCCACCATATATGCTAGTCGCTTGCTGCAGCTCCACTTACATTACCCCTTTCCTACCTATTAAGCTTAAATAGTCTTGATCGCGAGGGTGCGAGATTGCTGAGTCCTTTGTGGCTCACAGATTACTATTACACCAGATGCAGGGACCGATGATACTCCTCCGGATGGCGCGCTCGAGCTGAAGTGGGAGTACAACGAGGACTCTCAGCGATACTATGTTTCTTTTCCTGATGATCAGTAGTGGTACCTATTCGGGGTTCGATTCAGGGTTTAGTCGCTTGTTGGGGGTCTTTTCTATTTTGGCGCCGTAGTCGGGCCATGAGTGATTGTATGATGGATGTTATTTATGTACATTGATGTGACGTGGCGAGTGTAAGCCAACTATTATTATTACTCCCCTTTATATTATATTGTACATGGGTTGTGTAATGATTCTCGACTTGCGACATTGCTTTCAATGCGCCTATGTCTCTAAGTCGTGCCTCGACACGTGGGAGACATAGCCGCATCGAGGGCGTTACAATTGAATATTTAACAAATGGTAGGTTCTTTTTGTAACCGTGATTGCGAGGCGTTTCACCTGCAGAATGCCTTCAAATCGTGCTGGCATTTTCCAATAAGCTTCCTATCCTTTCATGTTATACGGCGTTTTCTGAAAACGCCTCCATTTATATTAAGGCGATTTTAGAATGCCTTCAACTGAGCATTATCTGAGGCATTCTTTGTAAGTGCCTTGGAAAGTAAGAATTTTGAAGGCACTTTTCCAGAACGCCTCCAAAAAAGTCAATCCAAGGCATTTAAAAAAATGCCTTGTAGAAAACGCCCTTAATGCTCAGCCGTGTTGTAGTGCTCCCAGGGGCCGGCCTTAAACCACCTGTGGCTCGTCGTGTTGAAGCAGTAGCTGCCGACGCTTTGTTGTTCAGAGGAGACAAGAATCGAGTGGCCGTCAATGTCAAGCAGCGCATGGCAAATGACATTGTACTCCCTCTGTTTTTATTTAGTCTGTATATTAGGTTTAATTGAAGTCAGACTTTGTAAAGTTTGACCAAGTTTATAGTAAAATATATAAACATTTGTCATAATAAATCTATATGATGTGAAAATACATTCAATAATGAATCTAGTGGTATTGCTTTTTATTGTATATATTAATATTTTTGTTTATAAATTTAGTCAAAACTTACAAAACTTGACTTTGACCAAAACTAATATGCAAACTAAATAAAAACAGAGGAAGTAATTGCCAAGAGGTGGTGGCGGTAGCGGGTACATGAGTGCCTCGAAGTTGCAGGGATTGCAGCTGACTGGGTACCTTCCCATGACGTAGAAGACATCAGCACGCTCGGGGTCGTCGGCTTCGGCATCAGTGGCGGAGAAGCCGATGGGCCTGCTCCCCTTGGGAGTGTTGAGGCATGGAATCGGCTGGAGGGAGCCGGCGTCCATGTCGTATAGGACGGTGTGCCCCTCGGCGTCCATGCAGAGTGTTAGAATAAATTCGAGGCATATCTAGATCATTCGAGAACCAAACGATCACACGAGCATGATACCGAGATTTGTTAACGAAGTTCACCATCATGGCTACATTCTCGTAGCTTGACTACGGACGCTCCTTCCCGTGACACCGCACAATACCGCACACCGATCACCCAGGCGCCGGCTCCCCCTTGCGCGCTTGTGCTATTATGTTGGTATAGGTTACATCGTGTGTCTATCTCCGCTATATATGAGAGGCCTAAGATACAAGTGTCCTACTAGAACACGACTCCATATCCTGTCTAAACACAATACAACTCAGAAGTCCAACTGTAACCTACCTTCTACACTATATTCGACACAATTTCAACAAACTCCACCTTGGCGAATATTCTCCACCACCTTGAATTCGTCCATGCGTCAAACTTTTATGTATATTGGACTTGAGTTTGTCCCGTGAGTACCGCTGCTACTCCAAAGACTTCATGTGACTTCACCTGCAACTTGTAGTCTCTTTTTTTCTTGACCACAGTCAACGCTCAAGCAAAATTAAGTTCCTTGTTACTTTAGTTTGTGCTCCCAACTTTCAGAGTATCAGTCCAACGCCATCATATACTGATCACTGACCTGCGTGAAAGTGAACAACTCACATATTGGGTGTCACACATAAGAGTTACCTGAACTCAACATCACCGCTCCTTTCTTGACCATCTATCTGAAACTTGAAGGAATTTCACAATTACTTGTAGTCACCCCAAGTCAAATTCGCAGTTGTCTCACTACATGTATGACCACCAGAGCCCTGGTCCGTCTTCATGTCCCATGCGTACGGCACGCCTCGCCGCTATTACCGTGCCGAGCCTCCGCTGTCCTGATCGAGTCTCAAGGGTCATGAACCCACACCACTCAACCCCCACTGCAGAGTACCACCAATCATCACCGACCGATGACGAGTTTCACGCTTCCATCAGACCACTGGGCTCCAGTCTGAACTACGTGTCACTCACTTTTTCCCACTGAATAGGCTTCGACTCTCTGTCGACTTACGCCGTAGCCTCTCAATCCAGCTTCACCTTCAACATGACTCCATGGTAGATGATCAGTCCACCCACGCGCTCCGTCGACTTCAAGCTCACATGTGCATCGTCTTGAATCAATCCCGCGCCATTGTCTTGTCGAAGCCACACAAGCTCGGGCCTGTGCCACGTGTTTCCACGCCCACAAGTCGGTCACCGTCAGCATCACGCTCCTATGTCGTCCTCGCCGATCCCACCACCATCTTCTGTACCAACCGACTCACGTCGATCCCATCAGACTATCCAGTCCGACCCAGCCGAACTCGTTCGACTGTACAACACGCTCAAGGCTCCCAAATCGTCTTCCGCGAATTTCCATCCATCACAAATAATTTCATCTTAGCTGGCATGACTTCCCGCAACGCCCTCAAGCATCCATGTTGTGCCAACAAATCTTCCACCATTGTATGCCATAAACCAAGGTTTTCAGTTCCGTGAACTTCTCTACCTCAAACCTGGTACCCGATGGCGCCACAGTTCTTTGTACGGCCGATCTGCGAAAAATTATCCGAGCTTTCCTCACGTGATGCCCAAGTTCTAATGGCAAAATCCAATCAAAGAAAAAATCTTCTGGTCTTCACGTGAAGCAGATCCTGGCTCAATTCCCGATGCTAGCAATTGCTTTCCTGCCAATTTCCTACGCAAGTAGTACTCCGATGGATATGTATCGCTTACTGATTTGCCTGCCTCCGTGTCATATACGAAGACTCGGTCTTCTTCCTTTTTGTCCAAAACAAATCCGGTGTTGCCTGCTACTTTTTTTTAGAAGAAACATGCTTTACTTTATTGATCAATAGAGCGAAATACAGGAATAATAGAAGTATCATGAGGGTGTAACAGCCATACATGGCGACCCTCCCCTAAGTGTAAAGCATGTCGAGCTAAGCCATGAGCCTCCTTATTGGAGAGACGTCTCTCATGGGTGAAAGAACAAGACTGAAACTCCCTGCTCGAGTCGATGATCTCCTGCACGATTGGGCCAATTGTACCCATAGTACCAGTATGTATGTCCTTGACCACCGGTAGGCAATCGGAAGCCACCCTCAAATGAGTAAGTGCAAGGTCCCTGGCTAATGCAATAGCCTCACGGCATGCCAAAGCTTCCAGTATGTTCGGATCAGTCATGCCATGCAATACCATCGCTGCTGAACCAGCATATGCCCCTGATTGATCCCGGCAAACCACACTTATAGCCCCCACAGGAGGTTGTTTACAAATCGCAGCATCGACATTTACCTTGTGATGATCCGCTGGTGGTGGTATCCAAACTGGCACCCGCTCCGGGGCTGTTCTGGGCTTCGTTATTTCATGTGACATAGAAGCAACACTCAAATCTGCCAGAAACCGTGTGATAAATGAATGAGTCCCCATGGGGCTCTGGTGCTCCCCTTCGTGGATTAGCTTTCGCCGCGCCCCCCATATAGCCCATAGTGTCACAGTTAGCTTCGTGAACTCGGCATGAGGCATCGATTCTTGCATACTGAAGAGCCATGCCTTTGCATTCGGTTCTGCTGTGGCTATAACATGCTCAACCAGCTCCGGGTCACCGAGCGCCCAAACACAACGCGCCATTGTGCACATGATGAGTGAATCCATCCATGAGTCCTCCTCTCCACAGATGGCACAACGTGATGATGTGGCCATATTACGATGACGAAGGACATCCGCCGTGGGTATAGAACACTGTGCGAGTCTCCATAGGAATACCTTCAGTTTAGATGGCACCGCACCCTTCCAAATATTGGTCCAGGTAGCTTCCTCTCTCGCCCTGTCAGCCGGGCCTGATCGTCCTTCGAGCCAAGCCTCCCGCCTTAGCTTCGTGTTGATGAGCATCCGGTACGCCGAGCGAACGGAGAAGGAACCCTTGTGTTCATGAGCCCAAGCCCACGAGTCCCGGCACTGTCTTGTAGTTAGCGGAATATTGAGGATCACTTCCGCATCTATTGGGAGGAAAGTTGCACGAACTACGTCCTGCTTCCATCTGGCATTTGCGCTGTCAATGAGCTCGGACACCAACTGTGGCCGATGTTGGCTCAAGCAAACTATTGGTCTGAGCGATGCATCTTTTTGTACCCAGTTATGCTGCCATATCAAAGTATCTCTACCATCGCCTATGCGTTTGATAAGGCCCTGTGACAGGATCTCCTTGCCCTCCACGATTGCACGCCATATCTGAGATGGTTGGTTACCTAGTGTAGCATCAAGAAAGTCTGTGGTTGGGAAGTAACGCGCTTTCAGAATTTTTGCACTTAGAGATTCAGGTGTTTGTAGGATTCTCCACGCTTGTCTTACTAACAAAGCAAGGTTAAACAGCTCAATGTCCCGAAAACCCAGTCCACCTTCATATTTTGGCTTTGTCATTTTCTCCCAGGAGACCCAATTTGTCTTCCTCTCACCCCGTTTACTCCCCCACCAGAATTTACGTATGGAGTTAATGTGAAGACAGAGGCCCCGAGGTAGCTTGAAACAAGCCATGGAGTAAACCGGTATAGATTGAGCTACAGACTTTATAAGTACTTCCTTTCCTCTGGATGACAACACCTTTTCCATCCATCCCTTAACTTTGTTCCAAATTCTGTCCTTCAAATATTTAAAGGCCCCGTTTTTGCTGCTCCCGACGTCCGTAGGCATGCCCAAATACTTCTCTGAGAGACTCTCATTGTGAACATTCAGGGTAGTTTTCATACTCTCTTTAATACCCTGTGAGCAGCCCTTGCTAAAAAACACGGAAGATTTATCCAAGTTTATTTTCTGTCCTGAAGCATTGCAGTATGATTCCAACAAAGAGGATACCTGAATAGCCCCCTCAACACTAGCCTTGACGAACAGCAGGCTGTCATCTGCGAAAAGAAGGTGGCTTACCGGCGGAGCCGTATCTGCCACTTTGATCCCCTGCACTGGAGATGACTCTGTCTGGTTTTTTAAAAGGCTCGAAAGGCCCTCTGCTACCAGCAAGAAAAGGTAAGGTGATATCGGATCCCCCTGTCGGAGTCCTCGTGAAGGTGTGAATCTCTCAAGTTTCTTTCCATTGAACATTACTGAAAACTTGACTGAACATACCATTCTCATAACTGAGTTCACCCAAGCCGGCGCAAAACCCAGTTTAGACATGATGGCACGGAGGTAGTCCCATTCCAAACGGTCATAGGCCTTCATCATATCAAGTTTAAGAGCACAAAACCCATTCCTCTTTGATCTATTCCTCTTCATAAAATTTAAACACTCATACGCGGAGATGATGTTATCCGTGATCAGCCTTCCCGCGACAAAGACCGATTGCTCCTCCGATATGATCATGGAAAGAATAGACTTGAGCCTGTTTGCCATAACTTTCGATGCAATCTTGTAGAGTACATTACATAGACTTATAGGACGGAACTGTGACAAGAGTGTGGGATTTGTTACCTTTGGAATCAGGACTAGGATAGTATCATTCAGCTCATTTACTTCTTCCTCACCTCTCAAGATTTTCAAAATGATAGTAGATACTTCATCCCCACAGAGCTCCCAATGTCTTTGAAAAAAATGCGCCGGGAACCCATCAGATCCTGGAGCTTTAGTAGGGGCCATCTGAAATAGCACCGTTTTAATTTCCTCTCTGCTGTACTCGCTCAACAGCCGCTGGTTCATCTCGTTAGTGACTTTGCGGGGAACCACGTCGATCACTTGATGCATGTTCGTTGTCCCCTCTGATGTGAACAGATTTTTGTAGAAGGCCGTGACCATACTCTCCATCTATGTTGCATCTTCTACTGTAGTACCATCATCTCTTAGCAAACATTTTATCTTGTTCTTAAGGCACCGTCTACTGGCCCGTAAGTGAAAGAACTTGGTGTTCTTATCGCCCGCCGCCAGCCATGTTATACGCGATCTCTGACGCCACATGACCTCCTCTCTATGATAGAGTTCGATCAAGCGATCTTTAACTTTCTCTTCCTGACGAGTAGGTGCCGTCCTCGATGGGTCCGCACGCATGTTCTCTAGCTGAAGCTTTAGAGATCGGATCTCTTCCTTCACACTACCAAACGTAGTTCGGTCCCAACGTTTCAGATTTGTTGAGAGCGTCTTAATTTTTGCACACAATTCCGCAACCGTGGTTGCACCTGGGCCTTGCCGGTGTTGTTCAATGGTCGCTTGAAAACCCTCATGAGATTCCCACATCATCTCATATCTGAAAGGTCTAGCTTGCCGTGGCTGATCGTCTGCCGGTGAAAGATGTAGCAAAATCGGTATGTGATCTGAAGTAGTGGCAGATTTATGAAACAACACGGCTCCTGGATACATGTTGGACCATGAGGGAGTGGCAAGTGCCCTATCGAGGCGCACTCTCGTATATGTCCCTCCGGCTACTCTCCTCTCAAAAGTCCAATTGTTCCCCGAGAAGCCTAGATCAATAAGGCCACATGTGTCAACTGCCTCCCTGAAGCCATTCACCTATGTCATACACCGATGACCAACCCCGTCATGTTCATTCAAGCTCAACACTTCATTGAAATCACCAAAGCACAACCATGGTAGGTCGTTATCTTCAGCGAGAGATCTTAACACTTCCCAGGTCTTGCCTCTATCACTGACTTGTGCTTCGCCGTACATCACTGTGATCCGCCATGGCGGAGCACCAGGCAAAGTAACATGAGCATCTATGTGATAAGCAGAGTAACCAAAATTTTCGATCTTTATTTCATTATTCCAAAAGATACCGAGACCACCACTTCTGCCAGAGCTACTAACAGCATATGCATTATCATAACCTAGGGTGCTTGCCAAGTTTTCCACTCTATCTCTAGGGAGTTGAGTTTCAACTACACAAAGCACCAACGGAGCAAACTGCCTCGCGAAATCGCGAAGCTCTCGAACTGTCGCGGGTTTGCCCGCCCCGCGACAGTTCCAACATGAGAAACTCATTGGACCCGGCGGCACTCCTCGGAGGAGCCCGCCTCGCTGTCCAGATTGCTTTTGTTTGGAGAACTTCCATTCTTCTGCTTCTTTCTGTCCCTTGGGTTGACGTAAGGTGGTGGAGGAGGAGGGACAATGGCCCCTTGCATGGATGCATCCAGCGTGCCACCCCTGATGCTCTCATCTGCTACCTGCTCATCCATATTCAGCTTGCGGCTAACCGATGTTTGGGAACGGCCAGTCCCTGCATCAGCAACATTGCTCTTGAGAGGGCTCTCCGCCGTATCCTTGAGATCATCATCAACATCTCTGTCAACTTCCTCCCCTAGACCAGCCTCCTCTGATGACCGTTTCTTGGCTCCATTGTTTCTCCCACGGCCTCCACGGGCACGTCCATGTCCTCGGGTGGTATTCCCCCTGTTCCAGCTCGGGTCGCGGTTCTGGCTATCCGGCATGGGTCTCCGAGTAGCTTTCATCCATTCTCCGTATTCCACCTCCTCGGGGCTGTGAACCCCATCACCACACTCCTCCATGGAGTGGCCTAGGACGCCACAGACTTCGCAGAAGAAGCCTATCTTCTCATATTTTACTGGCAAGAGAATTCGCCCTTCCCCTTTGATGTTCAATGGGGCAAAACGCACCAAGGGATCAGCTAGTTTAATCTTCGCCCGGACCCTAACATGGTTGCCTTCAAAAACTCGGTTAGGGTTCATCTCCACGCTCTTCACTTGGCCTATGCGACGAGCCAGTTGGTCTACAATCATCTCCTTCCTATAGAGCTCCGGGGTATCATGAATTTGCGCCCACACATGGACTCTGTCGAGCTGAACCAAATCTGGTTTCCCTTTGCCATCGTACTCTTCAATTGCAACCATAAGTCCCCTGTAGATCCAAGGGCCCTGGTGCATAACTCTGTTCCAATCCCCTAGACAGAAGAGTTGGATGATGAACAGATTGTTATCAGCCTCGCGGATCTCTGGCTCGAAGGCAAGTCTCCAAACAAAAATCATTGTGTTCTTGAAGGACTCGACACTGAAGTACTTCGTCGTGTTTACCCTCGCCACAGCCAGCCACCGGGCCTCCTTCGTCAATTCTGCAATTTCCTCATCGCCAACGATCACGTCATCCAGCTCCGTCTCCTTCAGCTTCATGTTCCTCATCGCCGCTTCCAGGTCGATCGGAGTTTTCCCCTTCCTTCTCTCTGAACTAGAACTACCCCTTCCATTGGAAGAAGTCGCCCCTGCCATGGCTGCAGTCGAACCCTAGATCACCGCGCCGCGCCGAGGCCGGGTGGAAGGACAAAGCCGACCCCTTTATCAGCCCAAGCGCGGGCGTGGGATGGGTGGGATGCGCAGGCAGGTTATCGAAAGCCTCGACGGCGACGGAGGACGCCGGAGTAGGTAAACCCTAGTCGCCGCGGTGGCTAGGGTAGGCACACGATCAATCACAAATTTTTCGGGATCACAATAGGTGGTATGTAACCGGTGTTGCCTGCTACTAATCCATCAGCTCCCGTGCCAGCCAGCTTCACGAGCGCCAACCTGGGCCGCCGCTGCAGCCGCCTGGCCAGCCCACTAGCGACGCAACACCGCTTGGACCGCCTGTCTGGTACGTCCCATTAATCGATCGGTCTCGCCAAGACCAAACTAATTTAGAACACTGCAAGATGCGTGTCCGCTGCCGTCGCCGAATCGATCTGCCGCTGCATGCTGAAGGATACTGCTCTGATTGCTAACTTGATCTGACGACGTCTCCCGATCGCTTCTGTCCGCTGCTAGCCAACGATGATCATGACATCGAATCTTTCTCTTTTAAATCAGCAACCTCAAATAACCTAGCTCATGATACCATTTGTTAGAATAAATCCGAGGCATACCTAGATCATCCAAGGATCAAACAATCACATGAGCACGACACCGAGATTTGTTAACGAGGTTCACCACTATGGCTACATCCTCGTGGCTTGACTACGGGCGCTCCTCTCCGTGATACCGTCACAATACTGCATACCGGCCACCCGGCCGCCGGCACACGCCGCCGGCTTCCCCTTGCGCGCCTGTGCTATTATGTTGGCATAGGTTATATCGTGTGTCTACCCCCGCTATATATGAGAGGCCTAGGATACAAGTGTCCTACTAGGACACGACTCCATATCCTGTCTAAACACAATACAACTCAGAAGTCCAACTATAACCTACCTTGTACACTATATTCGACACAACTCCAATACAGAGGATCTTGCTAGCACCGCCGCTGCCTCGTTCATGGAAGGGCAGGAAATCCATTCTTTCCTCGTCTGAGATGGATCGTTCTAGTCTGAGCCTGGCGGAGGAATCCGTGTGATGGTCTCCATCCATGGTGGCGCCACGGCGACGGTTTTGGGTACCGCCCGAGAAAAACGGTCACCGGGCGGATACCGAGTTTCTCGCTGCCCCACGAGAAAGATCGATCCCCAGCAAAAAATTTCGATTTTTTTGAATTTTTACGTACAACGTAGTCTGAAATAAGGGAGCATCTCGGTAGTATGACAAAACTTAGCTGCGGCGCGATGGTAACCATGTAGTTACTTCACCCAGACGACGCAGGTTCGATTCTCCTACTCTAAACAACATTTTTTTGTCTATTTTTCAAAAAAATTACGTGAAAAAAGAAGTAGCGGGCAAGACTCGAACTCCTGACCTCTTTACCTAGAGCGGGTAGATGTTCCACCTGAGATACCACCACTTCTTCGTGCAATATCAGTTTAAGTTCTATCTACCTCTAGTATAAAAATTTTTGAATTCAAAATTCAAAAATAAATTTCATCCGAAATATATTCGGTATTTCTCGGTAACCGTGATAACCGAGAATCTCCCTCCCCCCCCCCCCCCCCCCCCCCCCACACACACACAGAAAATTCGTCCATTCGGAATCCAAAACCTTGGCCACGGCCGATGGTGGCCAGTCCGTGAGATTGACCTTGGATTTTGCTGCTGCCCGTGCTTCCGCTGTGGATGGGTAGAAGAGTTGTTCCTCGGGCTTGATGCGACTCACCGTATACAAGCTTCCACTGCGATACCTCTGCATCACAACATTCAAGAACTGCCGCGCTTTCATCGCTTACCAGTCACCACTCCTTCCTACCAAAGATAGATCACGAATTTGATGGTGAATGATACCCCGGAGTCCAGAGACCAAGCACTTCCACGAAAACAAGCAAGATCGACCAACGGGCAAGAGAAACAAGGAGTAATTAATACCTGCGACAGAGATGTCCAAGTGTCTTCCCCAGTCCACCGAATCGGCGGTGGCGGTCGCAGCGGGGACGGCGGCGGCGGCGGCGGCTGGGACCGGATGGAACAGAGATCGGGTGACACGCTGCAACTTGCCTCTTATCCGACGTCCATTCAAGATCTAACGGAGGGGATCGGCCCAAGGGGAAGACAGCCCACACCGTAGTCAGTTTTGAGAAGAGACGTCTGCACTTGCACTTGTAACTTTTATTAAGCACGGGCAACAAAAGTTATGCACTAAGAGCATCTCTAATAGGAACCCAAAAAATGGGCCGCCCTAAAATCCAGATTTTTTTTGGGCGTCGAACAGCTCCAGCAGAAGCTGTAAAACATGCACGCGTAAAAAAGAGTTGAGCGCGCGCTGAAGAAGGGTATCAAAAGCTGCAAATTTGAGGTGCCGGATTGCGCGCACTTCATAATTTACACTACGTGTTCTTTTGGGCGCGTGTTTTTTGGCATCTGCGCACTAAAAGTGTTACAGTGGCGCGCTAAAACTATTTTAGGGCGTGAAATTTTTGTGCACATGTTGGAGATGCTCTAATAAGCACTCTTCATATTTAGATTCTCAATAATAAATTAGAAAAAAGAATAACTGAAACTATTATGCAGGAACATATTAAAAAAGCAAAAACTGAATAATTCAATAGCACTTGTGATTAAAATTCAAAAACATTTAACGTAGTAGCTCTTGAGCACTAAGCATAAAAATTCAGAATAGTGGGAAAATTGTAGTTGCACTAACCATTTAACCGGCACTAACGATTACAAAGCACTGACAAATTATGCAATTTGACGGCCTTAAAACCGGAGAGCTTGCTACTGACTTTATAACAGAACTGAGCGGTGCGATAGATAATCGAAAAGGAATCCGATGCACCGCTGACTCTCCTTCCTCTATCTCGACATTGTCGGCCCTCAACAGCGGTCTTGCGCACATTAGTCTATTGCTCCCCAACGGCGGCACGCTGGCCTTCCTCTCCTCCACGGCGGGGCATCCCCGTCCTCTTCCTCCTCCGCTGTGTTGCTCGCCCTCAACCCTCTCCTCAGTGGCGCTGCGTGGGAGAGAAAGAGCTTGCTAAGCCCGCTCGCAGCGTTCCATGTGTTTCTGATAAGAAATTTGGTATTGAAAACTGCGAAGTGTGGGTTGTTTTACCCTTGGTCCAATCCCTTTGATTGGATATATGATGGACGTCAGATAGAGGAGGCCAAGTTGCAGCATGACTTGCTAGAGGCAATTGTCCTGGTGTCTTATCATTTCCTTCTCCGTTTTTTTAGAATCATATGGTCTCATTATTGCTCTATAATAAGGGGTACAATAGAAGGATCCCATGGCTGAAGAAGCTAGAGATAGCGACCATGATCAAGGGAGAGAACACTCTTTACAAGATTATGCGCCTCGTCGTTAGACGCTTCACCCTCATGAATAAATCTTACTGAAATGAATGAACTTGCTCATTCCATGATCTCCGCAAGCACTGAGCTATATGCGAACCCGCTTCATTGATGTTCTTTACTACGGTGGATGTATCACATGCGATAACAAGTTCCTGCAAGTTTAGATCCTCTATGAGGGCCAAGGCCTTGCAACATGCTACACATTCCAAGGTAGTTAGCCGGATAAGTGCAGTTGTCAAGGACTCGTGCTGATGACCGAAGCTACCTTCCGGAGTCGTCTCGGCAAATAACGGCAGCTGCCCCCTTGGGATGTTGATCTTGTGAAATTTGATACACAATTCTCGGTTCCCTTGTCCTCATGGTGCCAATCTGAAGCAAGCCACGGTTACCAAGGGGCCAACACTAATGATTGGCACTAAAGTTTCCGACCTTAGGCACAAGGACGCAGAATTCTATGGCCTCGCGAAGACTAGTGTGATGTCAACTCTTGATGATGATGATTATGGAGGAGGTGATGGAGCTGCTGGAGCTAGTGTTACGTTGGAGCATGTAGGCCTAGGATGTCGGTGTTGTGTGCAACATGTCTGATGAGTTTTCATGTTTAACTTTGTTTTCTGCGCGTGATGTTAAAATGTTGAAAGGTGATGTTGTTTTATGTCAGTTCCAGTGTGTATGCATAAGTTTGTTGTTTCTATAAATTTTGGTAGGAGGGCTCGCTACCAAGTTGAAGAAAATGACTGCAGTGATATGAGCATTCGAGGCGGTTAGTAATTAGAAACTTCATGCGATGATGTGAGCAGTAGAGCCAGTTAGAAAGGAGAAACCACCTATGGCGCCCTGAACATTCGAGGTGGTTCGAGTAACCGCGTCTGACTCCCGAGTATTAGCAACACAGATTTTCAGACGGGTTGGGTAACCGCCTCGGGCCCATTTACGAAAACCACCTACAACGCCCGATTCCATACTAGTGGCACATGCAAGGAGGAAAGGAGAGGGTAGAACAGTGGGTGGAGGCAAAATTTCGAGCTAGAGCATCCAATTCCATTGTTTGAACAGAGGAGTAAATCTGAATTCACTCAAAATTTCTACTTAACATGGGTAAGAAAGGTTGCCAAGTAGATAGTAGATAGGTAAGATAAGCATGTGCTGGATTTATTTGAGAATTGTTTTATGGATATTTTATAGGTCAAACTAGGAGCGAGTATGTGATTGATGTTTGAACATGGCCATGTAGTGAAACTCATGTGGGATGTTCAAAATGATGAAATATTTCTTGACTAAATTACTAAGATTTGAGAAAAAATATTTAACCATTTCTACAAGGAATTACGTATTTTAAAATTATAATCTTGAAGGGGCTAGTGATTTTATATATAATAGACTCAAGAAATTATTTTTAATGAATTATTGTTTTGAATAAATAAATATTTTTAGTTCAAACCTTATTCTTAGGGTTTTTGGAAAATAAAGGTTTATTTGCTTTTTGACGAAAATAAATGGTAAAAAAATTGGGCTCTAACCACATGACCTGATCACAGGGAGAGATTTGGGGCATAGGATTGCAAGAGTATAATTGGGGAATTTATCATGAATTAAAATTCCAACAAACTCTAAATAAATGCAAGAGGCAAAGGCAACACAATAATTTTGTTAGTCCCAAATTTTTGTCTTTGTTAACATGGATGATGTGATTACTAAACACATGGTGTGGCCATTCCTGGAACACTTTTTTTGTTTAAGCCCCAATAAAGTATGCAGGAGCTCCATTTAGGGCCCCTCCTAATCTACTATGCTTTAACACTTATATTTTTCCTTCAAATATTGGGAACATTTTCAGTTTCACAAATAGAGGTGAAAATCATAATATATTTGGTTGTTTACAAAGTTATACTTGTAAAAGCTAAAAAACATAATACGTAAGTCCAGCCAGATGGTTTCTATGAGCTTATAATCATAGTTCTAAATAGCCGGCTATAGCCCCGCTATAGCTGTTTGAGGGTGTTGCCGCTAAATGATTTCATGTACAATTTGCCGCTATAGCCCCGCTATAGTCCGCTATAGCCCAGCTATAGTTGTTTTTAAGGGTCGCCGCTAAATGCCATAGCCCGCTATTTAAAACATTACTTATAATATATATGGCTCCCATTTCTTTTCTCCCTTTCTCTCTCCTTCCCCGTCTTAAGAGTTGTTCGTGTCTCCCTGTCCCTCTCCCTTCCTCCTCCAGTGGCCTCGTGTCAGCCGGAGTAGGAATGCGAGAGGTGGCTGGCTGGCCTCTGTAGATAGTAGCGGTAGGGATACGTGTAGACTTACCATCTAGGATACTGGTGTTGTGTCTTTGTTATTTGCTCCGTTGGCAACGAGCAATGTATGAAGCTCGCCTTCCTCCTCCTCAACCGGACTTCCATGGTGGACTGTGGCGGCGAGATGTGGATTTGGTGAAAGCTTCTTCAATAAGCTCACAAGAACCCCTGGACAGATCTAGTGCCAATCTTTCTTCATCAGTTGGTCAAATTAAAGAGGACGCAGTATATTTGATTTCAACCTCCGCCGATTTTTCTGGGGTGTGCAAGCTATCTTGTGGATCTCTACCACAGAAATTGCAGATTAACAAAGGAAATTCTTATGAATGTGCCATCTTCAACCTCCATGCAAGGGCCTTATCCCCGGGTCCACCGTTGGCAAGGTTTTTGTCAAAGACAATGAACTTGTCGGTTACGTGCGATATGACTCAAATCATAGTTTCAAATAGCAGGCTATGCCTCCTAGCAGCGGACCTCTCCAAACTCTATAGGGTGATATTTACTACAATGGACTCAATTGCAATCCTCTTGTATGGGTTTAGAGTCCTACCTGCGATATGACTTAATTGCATTTCTCTTGTATGGTTTCGAGTCATATATGCAAAAAAAGAAGGGCCGTGTTGTATTTTTTTTTCTTCCTAGGTCCTCTATGGTCTATGCAACGATGTGTTAATTTTGTTGTGAATTTTATGGTTCGAGCCATTTTGATTTCTCATACTACTATGTAACTAGTTTGCATAAGAAATGTTGTGGAATGATATGTTCGTGTTGCTACTATAACATATTTTTTCCAAGCATTTTCCAACAATCATAAATGGGGTTTTGTAAACCAGGTGCACCAAATGGTTGGATGCACATGATACCTTTCCCCGATGCGACCTACCCTGCCTACCTATTCCGGCCGCGATTCTGATTGGGCCACTTTTGATTAAGCGTAAGTTACATCCAAGTTGATCTGGCTGCCGCAAAGTAGAAGGGAGCATGTTGTCAGCGAACGTATTTCCTCCCCTAAACATTAGGGTGTTTGGTTCAGGTTTGTTGAGATTGAAAGGTGTTGAGTGGAATGAAATCCGCAAGTCCTCCCATTACCATGGGGAAAGGATTAACCTAACATGGCCTTGGTGAGTTAAAGAACACACTGGATGCCGGCATAGCTGACAAAGGACTTGTGTTTGATCATTTCTAGTTCAGATGATCCTCCGTGGACCACCTCCACACCAGTGAGCACAACCGCCCTGTTGCTGGGATTGCCCTGGGCATCTTGCTCCCCGGTGTCAAATTTCCCGAAGATGCAAAACCTGCCGGCTCCAAGGTACACCAGGCTTCGGCTTATCTGCACCCATCCATCGGGATTGTCAAGGATTTGCCAGTTATGCAGCAAGTTGGGAGCCCTGCCAAGGTTGGAGAGGTCCAATGCGCACAAGCTGTTGGCGTTGTTGCCGGCCATGCCGAACCAGAGGTTGCGAAGCACAGGGACATGCTCAGCCCGTCCATGGAATGGCAGGGTCCAGCGGCCAGCCTTTTCCCAGGTGCAGCTAACGGTGTCGAAGCAGTAGGTGCCGATGAGCCCAGCGGAGGACACGCAGATAGTCGAGCCATCACCCAGCAGCATGTAGGACTGGATGGCCGTGCACTCATAGGCTGCGTCGTTGACGTAGGGCGGCGGCGGGAGCCGGTGCCACTCCCAGCATTTCTTGCCGTAGATGAGGGCTTCGAAGTTGAAAGCATTGTGGGGAGCCGGGAACCTGTCCATGATGTACAAGGCCTGACCGGAGGTCTCCGCATGAGCGATGGAGAAGGAGACGGGGCTGTCACCCTTGGGTTCGTTGAGGCCAGCAACGGGCTGGACGGAGCAGCTGCCGGCGTCGCAGAGGACGGTGTTGCCTGCCGAGTCCATGGAGAGGATCTTACCATCGCCGCCGCCACCTCGTCCGTAGAAGGGCAAAAAGTCGAGCCTTGGGCCGTCTACGCGGTACGCTTCGAATTTGAGCCTGGGCGGTGGCATCTTCGGCGCAACCGCTGGTGATGGCGGCGGCGTATTCTCCTCCGTGGGTTGCGCTGCTGCTGCCGCCTGTGCTTCCGCCGTGGATGGGTAGAAGAGATGCTCCCCGGGCTTGATGCGGCTCACCGTGTACAGGCTGCCACTGCTGGACCTCCGCATCACCACATTCAAGAACCGCCGCGCCTTCATTTTAATTCTACCCACTCCTACAAAACGGAGATCAGGAATTAGAGTAGATCATAGTATTTGATCTTCCCCTGACGTTACAGAAGAGATTCTTCCACAATATCTACAGAAACAAATAATGAATACACGCCAAATGGTGAAGAGAAAGATCGAGTAATGCCTGCGACAGGACTTATTCCTTGGGCTGATCGAAGCTGGCGCTGGCGGACGAGGAGTGGCGGCGGCGGCGGCGCGAGGAGATCGGGATGGGGTGTGCGATCTAGGTCTAGCCGTCATGCCCTTTCTTCTCTTCTTGTTATTTATCTTTTTTATTTTTATGAGACCCTTTTTTATGAGGTGATTATTATTTTTGTAGCTTTTTTAGGGTTATTATTTTTTAGCTTTTTTTAGAACCATTTTTTTAAATAGCTTTTTTAGGGACGAAAAACTTTGTTCATTCATCGAAAACCACAGTTTGTGGGATACAAGGAGGATTATGGGGATGATCAAGCCACACGTGGCTCCCCTGAGCTAAAGAAAGCGAAAATTTAGCTAAACTATGAGCATCTTCGTTCGACCGGCACCCTTCAAAGACGATGTTGCAATTGAAGCCCAAGACTCTTGATTTGATTTCTGAGATAACCATGCGGTAAGGACCCTTGTTGTTGCTGGATGTCTTGCACCACTTGCTTTGCATCAGATGCCACAATAAAATTTTGAACAGCTAATTCCTCGGCAAGTGCTAAAGCTTCCTGTCATGCCATGCATTCAAGAACTGAAGAATCCTGCATCCCTTCAACCACCAATGCTTAACTCCCCAAGTAATTGCCTTGCTCGTCGCGACATACATCCACTGTCACCCCTCTCCTGTGGCGTTTGGATACTCCCGCATCAACATGGATTTTAGCAAATCCTGCCGGCAGGGCCTTTGGTCTTACACTGCCTGATGGTTGTGTTGTGTGTTGTCGTTCTAGACATTCCTTGTTGCTCCTCCTCTAGTATTTCCAGGTCCGCTAGATAGCGATTGATGAAAGCATGGGTCGGATGGGGGCTCTAGAAAATGCCCTCGTGGATGGCTTTTCTCCTCGCCATCCACGTCGCCCAGAGTGTTACTGCCAATTTCACAAAAGCATGATGAGATAGCGAGTCACTAGTAGAAAAAGGCCTATTAGTCTCGGTTCTGGAACCGAGACTAAAGGGTCGGTACTAAAGGCCCCTCCCTTTAGTTCCGGTTTTGTTACGAATCGGGACTAAAGGCCCTCCACGTGGCCGCTGTCTGGAACACCAACCGGGACTAAAGGAAATTTTACGAAATTTCAAATTTTTGAATTTTATTTTTATTTTTTTCGAATCATTTAAGTTCCTGGCCCCCTCGTTTTCAAGTCTGCACTTGTTATTTTCCTGACAATAGTAAGATGTCAATCCTATTAACCCTCAAGAGTTTAGTTTGAGCATGAAGTCACATGTTTCACTATTTAAGTTTGAAACTATTATTCTAAAAAACAATAATTATTTAGTAACACTAATATTTCGTGAATAAGTAGTTTGACCAGAGTTTGACCAGATTTGACCAAAATTCAAAAAATAAAATAATTATTTAGTAACACTAATATTCTTAAATAATTATTTAATAACACTAATACTTCTTGAATAAGTAGTTTGACCATAGTTTGACCTGATTTAACCAAAATTCAAAAAAATGAAATTTGAGCATATCCTTTTTCCTTTAAGAATTTGAGAATTTTAAAAAAATTGCAAACATGCCGTAGGCTGTCAAAGTCGGGTGCGGATTTTCGTGCTGAATATTTTGCTATATTATACGTTTTTCCGACATCGTATGCAAAAGTTATAGTTGTTTTACTTTTTCATAACACTTTTTTGCAAAACATGTCCAAATTTAAGTTTTTTAATTTTCCTAACTAGTGGATGTAGTAATATAACTACATCTTAAAGGATTTTATTTTTTAAAGTTTTTATCATTTTCTTTTGTTTTTTTCAAAACTGAAATGACGATACACGAGGGGGGTAGAGTTAGAGATACGAACCGGGGCTAAAGCGTGCGATGCCCTTTAGTCCCGGTTCGTGTCTCAAACCGGGACTGAAGGGCCCATTTGAACTGGGACTAATGCTCACGTTAGTCCCGGTTCGTAATGCAACCGGGATTAATGTGTATATTGCGTTGTGACCAAAGTCCATTTTTCTACTAGTGAGTGTATCAGCGAGAAGAATCATTGTTTAGCACTTGGTTCACTCGATTTCCGCGGCTGATCTGCTAACTGGGACTAATCACTAAGTCTGGGACGTTTTAGTTCACGATGCTATATGTCCAGCTTGTTTCCTAGTGATCCGTGCCTCTTTTGAGGATGATCAGTAAGAGTGATTTGTTATGCTTGTTGTGCTTAATCCATCCATGTCTTTACTTGTTATGTTGGAGCACCATAGGTTGACTCAATCGAGCTCAACTTTTGGATAGTTGCTGTTTTGGGCAGATCGTGAACTCTTTTGCGATTTTGCCGGTGTGATTGCTAGTGATCCATGCATGCTATGCCCTTGTTCTTGCCATGTCTAGCTAGCATTTTATGCCTTCTTAATGGAGATATGCTTGCCTTGCCATGACTTTCACCGTAGTGAGAGCATCGAGCTCGTTTACATGCCTCCGTGAGTTATATTTCAGCATGTCCCAGTTTTCACAAAGTCTGAAAACTGATTGTGTTTCATCAATGTTCGTGTGCTCAGTAGAGTATTTTGTGAACCCTTTTGGCCCCATGTCATTTTGGGTGTTTTGTTAAGCTTGTTGAGTAGCTCCATGCTATGCTCTTACTTGCCATGTTCAGGTTTTCCTTCATGTTGTTTTGCTGCTCCAAAGAGAGCATCGTGGTCTGAAATTCCAGACTAGCATTAATTTCGCTAAGTCTGGAATCTGTTTTGCTTATTCAGTTTTGCCATGCTTGTTTGAAGCCCTTAATGGATGAATTTGCCTATGCCTCAGTCCTGGTGATTTGTTAAGCTTCATGAGTACATCACTGCCATGCAATTTGTTTTCATGTTGGGTGGCTGTAGCATGTTCATTTTGTTGCATTTAGGAGCCTACTTGCTGTAAATCGCAGATCGATTCGTTTAGTAAAACGCTTGCCATTTCTAAACCGTAGCTCCGATTGCCATGATCTTTATATCGTTTTCAGGGGATTTCTTCCCCTATATCCAGTGGCACACTTGGTTTGCCAAGTTGAGGCCAGGTTCATGCATTTCCTGTTACATCTTGCATTTTGCATCCCGCATCGCATCCCGCATAGCATATCATCTTTGCATACTATTGGTTGCCCTTGCACGTGCTTGATTGTATCCTTGTTGCTTGTTTGTGTTGTTGGGTAGAGCCGGGAGACGATTTCGCTAACGAGGAGCCCGTTGAGTTTGCTTTTGAGGATCCAGTCAATTCTGACAACTGTGCAGGCAAGATGATCACACCCTTGAAATCACTACTATCTTTGCTATGCTAGTTTGCTCGCTCTTTTGCTTTGCCAATGCTACGATGCCTACCACTTGCTTGTCAGCCTCCCAATTGCCATGATTGAGCCTCTAACCCACCTTTGTCCTAGCAAACCATTGATTGGCTATGTTATCGCTTTGCTCAGCCCTTCTTATAGCATTGTTAGTTGCAGGTGAAGATTGGAGCCGTTCCTTGTTGGAACCCTTATTTACTTGTTGGGATATCATTATATTGCTATGTTATCTTTATTCATCTATATACTTGGTAAAGGGTGGAAGACTCGGCCTCTCGCCTAGTGTTTTGTTCCACTCTTGCCGCCCTAGTTTCCGTCATATCGGTGTTATGTTCCCGGATTGTTGCGTCCCTTACGCGGTTGGGCTATATGGGAACCCCTTGATAGTTCGCCTTGATTAAAGCTTTTCCAGCAATGCCCAACATTGGTTTTACCATTTGCCACCTACCCTTTTCTTTCCCTTGGGTTTCCGGAGCCCGAGGGTCATCTTTATTTTAGCCCCCACGGGCCAGTGCTCCTCTGAGTGTTGGTCCGGAACGTCAGCCGCCGGTGGCCACCAGGGGCAACTCTGGGCTGGCCTACCGGAAGTTTAGACAATCTGAATGTGCCCTGAGAAAGAGATATGTGCAGCTCCTATCGGGATTTGTCGGCGCATTCGGGCGGTGTTGCTGGACTAGTTTTGACCTGTCGAATCATCTTGTTGTACCGGGATACCGAGTCTGATCGGTGGGTCCTGGGTGGAGGTCTATTCCTTCGTTGACCGTGAGAGCTTGTTATGGGCTAAGTTGGGACCCCCTGCAGGGATTGATCTTTCGAAAGCCGTGCCCGCGGTTATGGGCAGATGGGAATTTGTTAATGTCTGGTTGTAGATAACTTGAACTTAAATAATTAAAATGAATCGACTGCGTGTGTTGCCGTGATGGCCCCTTCTCGGCGGAGTCCGGGAAGTGGACACGGCGTTGGAGTTATGTTTGCGTAGTCTGCTCTATTTAGTTTCCGCCCGTGCTTTGCCTCCTCTTCTCGCTCTACTTTGCGAATAAGTTAGCCACCATATATGCTAGTCGCTTGCTGCAGCTCCACTTACATTACCCCTTTCCTACCTATTAAGCTTAAATAGTCTTGATCGCGAGGGTGCGAGATTGCTGAGTCCTTTGTGGCTCACAGATTACTATTACACCAGATGCAGGGACCGATGATACTCCTCTGGATGGCGCGCTCGAGCTGAAGTGGGAGTACAACGAGGACTCTCAGCGATACTATGTTTCTTTTCCTGATGATCAGTAGTGGTACCTATTCGGGGTTCGATTCAGGGTTTAGTCGCTTGTTGGGGGTCTTTTCTATTTTGGCGCCGTAGTCGGGCCATGAGTGATTGTATGATGGATGTTATTTATGTACTTTGATGTGACGTGGTGAGTGTAAGCCAACTATTATTATTACTCCCCTTTATATTATATTGTACATGGGTTGTGTAATGATTCCCGACTTGCGACATTGCTTTCAATGCGCCTATGTCTCTAAGTCGTGCCTCGACACGTGGGAGACATAGCCGCATCGAGGGCGTTACAATTGAATATTTAACAAATGGTAGGTTCTCTTTGTAACCGTGATTGCGAGGCGTTTCACCTGCAGAATGCCTTCAAATCGTGCTGGCATTTTCCAATAAGCTTCCTATCCTTTCATGTTATACGGCGTTTTCTGAAAACGCCTCCATTTATATTAAGGCGATTTTAGAATGCCTTCAACTGAGCATTATCTGAGGCATTCTTTGTAAGTGCCTTGGAAAGTAAGAATTTTGAAGGCACTTTTCCAGAACGCCTCCAAAAAAGTCAATCCAAGGCATTTAAAAAAATGCCTTGTAGAAAACGCCCTTAATGCTCAGCCGTGTTGTAGTGCTCCCAGGGGCCGGCCTTAAACCACCTGTGGCTCGTCGTGTTGAAGCAGTAGCTGCCGACGCTTTGTTGTTCAGAGGAGACAAGAATCGAGTGGCCGTCAATGTCAAGCAGCGCATGGCAAATGACATTGTACTCCCTCTGTTTTTATTTAGTCTATATATTAGGTTTAATTGAAGTCAAACTTTATAAAGTTTGACCAAGTTTATAGTAAAATATATAAACATTTGTCATAATAAATCTATATGATGTGAAAATACATTCAATAATGAATCTAGTGGTATTGATTTTTATTGTATATATTAATATTTTTGTTTATAAATTTAGTCAAAACTTACAAAACTTGACTTTGACCAAAACTAATATGCAAACTAAATAAAAACAGAGGAAGTAATTGCCAAGAGGTGGTGGCGGTAGCGGGTACATGAGTGCCTCGAAGTTGCAGGGATTGCAGCTGACTGGGTACCTTCCCATGACGTAGAAGACATCAGCACGCTCGGGGTCGTCGGCTTCGGCATCAGTGGCGGAGAAGCCGATGGGCCTGCTCCCCTTGGGAGTGTTGAGGCATGGAATCGGCTGGAGGGAGCCGGCGTCCATGTCGTATAGGACGGTGTGCCCCTCGGCGTCCATGCAGAGTGTTAGAATAAATCCGAGGCATATCTAGATCATTCGAGAACCAAACAATCACACGAGCATGATACCGAGATTTGTTAACGAAGTTCACCATCATGGCTACATTCTCGGAGCTTGACTATGGACGCTCCTTCCCGTGACACCGCACAATACCGCACACCGATCACCCAGGCGCCGGCTCCCCCTTGCGCGCTTGTGCTATTATGTTGGTATAGGTTACATCGTGTGTCTATCCCCGCTATATATGAGAGGCCTAAGATACAAGTGTCCTACTAGAACACGACTCCATATCCTGTCTAAACACAATACAACTCAGAAGTCCAACTGTAACCTACCTTCTACACTATATTCGACACAATTTCAACAAACTCCACCTTGGCGAATATTCTCCACCACCTTGAATTCGTCCATGCGTCAAACTTTTATGTATATTGGACTTGAGTTTGTCCCGTGAGTACCGCTGCTACTCCAAAGACTTCATGTGACTTCACCTGCAACTTGTAGTCTCTTTTTTTCTTGACCACAGTCAACGCTCAAGCAAAATTAAGTTCCTTGTTACTTTAGTTTGTGCTCCCAACTTTCAGAGTATCAGTCCAACGCCATCATATACTGATCACTGACCTGCGTGAAAGTGAACAACTCACATATTGGGTGTCACACATAAGAGTTACCTGAACTCAACATCACCGCTCCTTTCTTGACCATCTATCTGAAACTTGAAGGAATTTCACAATTACTTGTAGTCACCCCAAGTCAAATTCGCAGTTGTCTCACTACATGTATGACCACCAGAGCCCTGGTCCGTCTTCATGTCCCATGCGTACGGCACGCCTCGCCGCTATTACCGTGTCGAGCCTCCGCTGTCCTGATCGAGTCTCAAGGGTCATGAACCCACACCACTCAACCCCCACTGCAGAGTACCACCAATCATCACCGACCGATGACGAGTTTCACGCTTCCATCAGACCACTGGGCTCCAGTCTGAACTACGTGTCACTCACTTTTTCCCGCTGAATAGGCTTCGACTCTCTGTCGACTTACGCCGTAGCCTCTCAATCCAGCTTCACCTTCAACATGACTCCATGGTAGATGATCAGTCCACCCACGCGCTCCGTCGACTTCAAGCTCACATGTGCATCGTCTTGAATCAATCCCGCGCCATTGTCTTGTCGAAGCCACACAAGCTCGGGCCTGTGCCACGTGTTTCCACGCCCACAAGTCGGTCACCGTCAGCATCACGCTCCTATGTCATCCTCGCCGATCCCACCACCATCTTCTGTACCAACCGACTCACGTCGATCCCATCAGACTATCCAGTCCGACCCAGCCGAACTCGTTCGACTGTACAACACGCTCAAGGCTCCCAAATCGTCTTCCACGAATTTCCATCCATCACAAATAATTTCATCTTAGCTGGCATGACTTCCCGCAACGCCCTCAAGCATCCATGTTGTGCCAACAAATCTTCCACCATTGTATGCCATAAACCAAGGTTTTCAGTTCCGTGAACTTCTCTACCTCAAACCTGGTACCCGATGGCGCCACAGTTCTTTGTACGGCCGATCTGCGAAAAATTATCCGAGCTTTCCTCACGTGATGCCCAAGTTCTAATGGCAAAATCCAATCAAAGAAAAAATCTTCTGGTCTTCACGTGAAGCAGATCCTGGCTCAATTCCCGATGCTAGCAATTGCTTTCCTGCCAATTTCCTACGCAAGTAGTACTCCGATGGATATGTATCGCTTACTGATTTGCCTGCCTCCGTGTCATATACGAAGACTCGGTCTTCTTCCTTTTTGTCCAAAACAAATCCGGTGTTGCCTGCTACTTTTTTTTAGAAGAAACATGCTTTACTTTATTGATCAATAGAGCGAAATACAGGAATAATAGAAGTATCATGAGGGTGTAACAACCATACATGGCGACCCTCCCCTAAGTGTAAAGCATGTCGAGCTAAGCCATGAGCCTCCTTATTGGAGAGACGTCTCTCATGGGTGAAAGAACAAGACTGAAACTCCCTGCTCGAGTCGATGATCTCCTGCATGATTGGGGCAATTGTACCCATAGTACCAGTATGTATGTCCTTGACCACCGGTAGGCAATCGGAAGCCACCCTCAAATGAGTAAGTGCAAGGTCCCTGGCTAATGCAATAGCCTCACGGCATGCCAAAGCTTCCAGTATGTTCGGATCAGTCATGCCATGCAATACCATCGCTGCTGAACCAGCATATGCCCCTGATTGATCCCGGCAAACCGCACTTATAGCCCCCACAGGAGGTTGTTTACAAATCGCAGCATCGACATTTACCTTGTGATGATCCGCTGGTGGTGGTATCCAAACTGGCACCCGCTCCGGGGCTGTTCTGGGCTTCGTTATTTCATGTGACATAGAAGCAACACTCAAATCTGCCAGAAACCGTGTGATAAATGAATGAGTCCCCATGGGGCTCTGGTGCTCCCCTTCGTGGATTAGCTTTCGCCGCGCCCCCCATATAGCCCATAGTGTCACAGTTAGCTTCGTGAACTCGGCATGAGGCATCGATTCTTGCATACTGAAGAGCCATGCCTTTGCATTCGGTTCTGCTGTGGCTATAACATGCTCGACCAGCTCCGGGTCACCGAGCGCCCAAACACAACGCGCCATTGTGCACATGATGAGTGAATCCATCCATGAGTCCTCCTCTCCACAGATGGCACAACGCGATGATGTGGCCATATTACGATGACGAAGGACATCCGCCGTGGGTATAGAACATTGTGCGAGTCTCCATAGGAATACCTTCAGTTTAGATGGCACCGCACCCTTCCAAATATTGGTCCAGCTAGCTTCCTCTCTCGCCCTGTCAGCCGGGCCTGATCGTCCTTCGAGCCAAGCCTCCCGCCTTAGCTTCGTGTTGATGAGCATCCGGTACGCCGAGCGAACGGAGAAGGAACCCTTGTGTTCATGAGCCCAAGCCCACGAGTCCCGGCACTGTCTTGTAGTTAGCGGAATATTGAGGATCACTTCCGCATCTATTGGGAGGAAAGTTGCACGAACTACGTCCTGCTTCCATCTGGCATTTGCACTGTCAATGAGCTCAGACACCAACTGTGGCCGATGTTGGCTCAAGCAAACTATTGGTCTGAGCGATGCATCTTTTTGTACCCAGTTATGCTGCCATATCAAAGTATCTCTACCATCGCCTATGCGTTTGATAAGGCCCTGTGACAGGATCTCCTTGCCCTCCACGATTGCACGCCATATCTGAGATGGTTGGTTACCTAGTGTAGCATCAAGAAAGTCTGTGGTTGGGAAGTAACGCGCTTTCAGAATTTTTGCACTTAGAGATTCAGGTGTTTGTAGGATTCTCCACGCTTGTCTTACTAACAAAGCAAGGTTAAACAGCTCAATGTCCCGAAAACCCAGTCCACCTTCATATTTTGGCTTTGTCATTTTCTCCCAGGAGACCCAATTTGTCTTCCTCTCACCCCGTTTACTCCCCCACCAGAATTTACGTATGGAGTTAATGTGAAGACAGAGGCCCCGAGGTAGCTTGAAACAAGCCATGGAGTAAACCGGTATAGATTGAGCTACAGACTTTATAAGTACTTCCTTTCCTCTGGATGACAACACCTTTTCCATCCATCCCTTAACTTTGTTCCAAATTCTGTCCTTCAAATATTTAAAGGCCCCGTTTTTGCTGCTCCCGACGTCCGTAGGCATGCCCAAATACTTCTCTGAGAGACTCTCATTGTGAACATTCAGGGTAGTTTTCATACTCTCTTTAATACCCTGTGAGCAGCCCTTGCTAAAAAACACGGAAGATTTATCCAAGTTTATTTTCTGTCCTGAAGCATTGCAGTATGATTCCAACAAAGAGGATACCTGAATAGCCCCCTCAACACTAGCCTTGACGAACAGCAGGCTGTCATCTGCGAAAAGAAGGTGGCTTACCGGCGGAGCCGTATCTGCCACTTTGATCCCCTGCACTGGAGATGACTCTGTCTGGTTTTTTAAAAGGCTCGAAAGGCCCTCTGCTACCAGCAAGAAAAGGTAAGGTGATATCGGATCCCCCTGTCGGAGTCCTCGTGAAGGTGTGAATCTCTCAAGTTTCTTTCCATTGAACATTACTGAAAACTTGACTGAACATACCATTCTCATAACTGAGTTCACCCAAGCCGGCGCAAAACCCAGTTTAGACATGATGGCACGGAGGTAGTCCCATTCCAAACGGTCATAGGCCTTCATCATATCAAGTTTAAGAGCACAAAACCCATTCCTCTTTGATCTATTCCTCTTCATAAAATTTAAACACTCATACGCGGAGATGATGTTATCCGTGATCAGCCTTCCCGCGACAAAGACCGATTGCTCTTCCGATATGATCATGGGAAGAATAGACTTGAGCCTGTTTGCCATAACTTTCGATGCAATCTTGTAGAGTACATTACATAGACTTATAGGACGGAACTGTGACAAGAGTGTGGGATTTGTTACCTTTGGAATCAGGACTAGGATAGTATCATTCAGCTCATTTACTTCTTCCTCACCTCTCAAGATTTTCAAAATGATAGTAGATACTTCATCCCCACAGAGCTCCCAATGTCTTTGAAAAAAATGCGCCGGGAACCCATCAGATCCTGGAGCTTTAGTAGGGGCCATCTGAAATAGCGCCGTTTTAATTTCCTCTCTGCTGTACTCGCTCAACAGCCGCTGGTTCATCTCGTTAGTGACTTTGCGGGGAACCACGTCGATCACTTGATGCATGTTCGTTGTCCCCTCTGATGTGAACAGATTTTTGTAGAAGGCCGTGACCATACTCTCCATCTATGTTGCATCTTCTACTGTAGTACCATCATCTCTTAGCAAACATTTTATCTTGTTCTTAAGGCACCGTCTACTGGCCCGTAAGTGAAAGAACTTGGTGTTCTTATCGCCCGCCGCCAGCCATGTTATACGCGATCTCTGACGCCACATGACCTCCTCTCTATGATAGAGTTCGATCAAGCGATCTTTAACTTTCTCTTCCTGACGAGTAGGTGCCGTCCTCGATGGGTCCGCACGCATGTTCTCTAGCTGAAGCTTTAGAGATCGGATCTCTTCCTTCACACTACCAAACGTAGTTCGGTCCCAACGTTTCAGATTTGTTGAGAGCGTCTTAATTTTTGCACACAATTCCGCAACCGTGGTTGCACCTGGGCCTTGCCAGTGTTGTTCAATGGTCGCTTGAAAACCCTCATGAGATTCCCACATCATCTCATATCTGAAAGGTCTAGCTTGCCGTGGCTGATCGTCTGCCGGTGAAAGATGTAGCAAAATCGGTATGTGATCTGAAGTAGTGGCAGATTTATGAAACAACACGGCTCCTGGATACATGCTGGACCATGAGGGAGTGGCAAGTGCCCTATCGAGGCGCACTCTCGTATATGTCCCTCCGGCTACTCTCCTCTCAAAAGTCCAATTGTTCCCCGAGAAGCCTAGATCAATAAGGCCACATGTGTCAACTGCCTCCCTGAAGCCATTCACCTATGTCATACACCGATGACCAACCCCGTCATGTTCATTCAAGCTCAACACTTCATTGAAATCACCAAAGCACAACCATGGTAGGTCGTTATCTTCAGCGAGAGATCTTAACACTTCCCAGGTCTTGCCTCTATCACTGACTTGTGCTTCGCCGTACATCACTGTGATCCGCCATGGCGGAGCACCAGGCAAAGTAACATGAGCATCTATGTGATAAGCAGAGTAACCAAAATTTTCGATCTTTATTTCATTATTCCAAAAGATACCGAGACCACCACTTCTGCCAGAGCTACTAACAGCATATGCATTATCATAACCTAGGGTGCTTGCCAAGTTTTCCACTCTATCTCTAGGGAGTTGAGTTTCAACTACACAAAGCACCAACGGAGCAAACTGCCTCGCGAAATCGCGAAGCTCTCGAACTGTCGCGGGTTTGCCCGCCCCGCGACAGTTCCAACATGAGAAACTCATTGGACCCGGCGGCACTCCTCGGAGGAGCCCGCCTCGCTGTCCAGATTGCTTTTGTTTGGAGAACTTCCATTCTTCTGCTTCTTTCTGTCCCTTGGGTTGACGTAAGGTGGTGGAGGAGGAGGGACAATGGCCCCTTGCATGGATGCATCCAGCGTGCCACCCCTGATGCTCTCATCTGCTACCTGCTCATCCATATTCAGCTTGCGGCTAACCGATGTTTGGGAACGGCCAGTCCCTGCATCAGCAACATTGCTCTTGAGAGGGCTCTCCGCCGTATCCTTGAGATCATCATCAACATCTCTGTCAACTTCCTCCCCTAGACCAGCCTCCTCTGATGACCGTTTCTTGGCTCCATTGTTTCTCCCGCGGCCTCCACGGGCACGTCCATGTCCTCGGGTGGTATTCCCCCTGTTCCAGCTCGGGTCGCGGTTCTGGCTATCCGGCATGGGTCTCCGAGTAGCTTTCATCCATTCTCCGTATTCCACCTCCTCGGGGCTGTGAACCCCATCACCACACTCCTCCATGGAGTGGCCTAGGACGCCACAGACTTCGCAGAAGAAGCCTATCTTCTCATATTTTACTGGCAAGAGAATTCGCCCTTCCCCTTTGATGTTCAATGGGGCAAAACGCACCAAGGGATCAGCTAGTTTAATCTTCGCCCGGACCCTAACATGGTTGCCTTCAAAAACTCGGTTAGGGTTCATCTCCACGCTCTTCACTTGGCCTATGAGACGAGCCAGTTGGTCTACAATCATCTCCTTCCTATAGAGCTCCGGGGTATCATGAATTTGCGCCCACACATGGACTCTGTCGAGCTGAACCAAATCTGGTTTCCCTTTGCCATCGTACTCTTCAATTGCAACCATAAGTCCCCTGTAGATCCAAGGGCCCTGGTGCATAACTCTGTTCCAATCCCCTAGACAGAAGAGTTGGATGATGAACAGATTGTTATCAGCCTCGCGGATCTCTGGCTCGAAGGCAAGTCTCCAAACGAAAATCATTGTGTTCTTGAAGGACTCGACACTGAAGTACTTCGTCGTGTTTACCCTCGCCACAGCCAGCCACCGGGCCTCCTTCGTCAATTCTGCAATTTCCTCATCGCCAACGATCACGTCATCCAGCTCCGTCTCCTTCAGCTTCATGTTCCTCATCGCCGCTTCCAGGTCGATCGGAGTTTTCCCCTTCCTTCTCTCTGAACTAGAACTACCCCTTCCATTGGAAGAAGTCGCCCCTGCCATGGCTGCAGTCGAACCCTAGATCACCGCGCCGCACCGAGGCCGGGTGGAAGGACAAAGCCGACCCCTTTATCAGCCCAAGCGCGGGCGTGGGATGGGTGGGATGCGCAGGCAGGTTATCGAAAGCCTCGACGGCGACGGAGGACGCCGGAGTAGGTAAACCCTAGTCGCCGCGGTGGCTAGGGTAGGCACACGATCAATCACAAATTTTTCGGGATCACAATAGGTGGTATGTAACCGGTGTTGCCTGCTACTAATCCATCAGCTCCCGTGCCAGCCAGCTTCACGAGCGCCAACCTGGGCCGCCGCTGCAGCCGCCTGGCCAGCCCACTAGCGACGCAACACCGCTTGGACCGCCTGTCTGGTACGTCCCATTAATCGATCGGTCTCGCCAAGACCAAACTAATTTAGAACACTGCAAGATGCGTGTCCGCTGCCGCCGCCGAATCGATCTGCCGCTGCATGCTGAAGGATACTGCTCTGATTGCTAACTTGATCTGACGACGTCTCCCGATCGCTTCTGTCCGCTGCTAGCCAACGATGATCATGACATCGAATCTTTCTCTTTTAAATCAGCAACCTCAAATAACCTAGCTCATGATACCATTTGTTAGAATAAATCCGAGGCATACCTAGATCATCCAAGGATCAAACAATCACATGAGCACGACACCGAGATTTGTTAACGAGGTTCACCACTATGGCTACATCCTCGTGGCTTGACTACGGGCGCTCCTCTCCGTGATACCGTCACAATACTGCATACCGGCCACCCGGCCGCCGGCACACGCCGCCGGCTTCCCCTTGCGCGCCTGTGCTATTATGTTGGCATAGGTTATATCGTGTGTCTACCCCCGCTATATATGAGAGGCCTAGGATACAAGTGTCCTACTAGGACACGACTCCATATCCTGTCTAAACACAATACAACTCAGAAGTCCAACTATAACCTACCTTGTACACTATATTCGACACAACTCCAATACAGAGGATCTTGCTAGCACCGCCGCTGCCTCGTTCATGGAAGGGCAGGAAATCCATTCTTTCCTCGTCTGAGATGGATCGTTCTAGTCTGAGCCTGGCGGAGGAATCCGTGTGATGGTCTCCATCCATGGTGGCGCCACGGCGACGGTTTTGGGTACCGCCCGAGAAAAACGGTCACCGGGCGGATACCGAGTTTCTCGCTGCCCCACGAGAAAGATCGATCCCCAGCAAAAAATTTCGATTTTTTTGAATTTTTACGTACAACGTAGTCTGAAATAAGGGAGCATCTCGGTAGTATGACAAAACTTAGCTGCGGCGCGATGGTAACCATGTAGTTACTTCACCCAGACGACGCAGGTTCGATTCTCCTACTCTAAACAACATTTTTTTGTCTATTTTTCAAAAAAATTACGTGAAAAAAGAAGTAGCGGGCAAGACTCGAACTCCTGACCTCTTTACCTAGAGCGGGTAGATGTTCCACCTGAGATACCACCACTTCTTCGTGCAATATCAGTTTAAGTTCTATCTACCTCTAGTATAAAAATTTTTGAATTCAAAATTCAAAAATAAATTTCATCCGAAATATATTCGGTATTTCTCGGTAACCGTGATAACCGAGAATCTCCCTCCCCCCCCCCCCCCCCCCCCCACACACACACAGAAAATTCGTCCATTCGGAATCCAAAACCTTGGCCACGGCCGATGGTGGCCAGTCCGTGAGATTGACCTTGGATTTTGCTGCTGCCCGTGCTTCCGCTGTGGATGGGTAGAAGAGTTGTTCCTCGGGCTTGATGCGACTCACCGTATACAAGCTTCCACTGCGATACCTCTGCATCACAACATTCAAGAACTGCCGCGCTTTCATCGCTCACCAGTCACCACTCCTTCCTACCAAAGATAGATCACGAATTTGATGGTGAATGATACCCCGGAGTCCAGAGACCAAGCACTTCCACGAAAACAAGCAAGATCGACCAACGGGCAAGAGAAACAAGGAGTAATTAATACCTGCGACAGAGATGTCCAAGTGTCTTCCCCAGTCCACCGAATCGGCGGTGGCGGTCGCAGCGGGGACGGCGGCGGCGGCGGCGGCTGGGACCGGATGGAACAGAGATCGGGTGACACGCTGCAACTTGCCTCTTATCCGACGTCCATTCAAGATCTAACGGAGGGGATCGGCCCAAGGGGAAGACAGCCCACACCGTAGTCAGTTTTGAGAAGAGACGTCTGCACTTGCACTTTTAACTTTTATTAAGCACGGGCAACAAAAGTTATGCACTAAGAGCATCTCTAATAGGAACCCAAAAAATGGGCCGCCCTAAAATCCAGATTTTTTTTGGGCGCCGAACAGCTCCAGCAGAAGCTGTAAAACATGCACGCGTAAAAAAGAGTTGAGCGCGCGCTGAAGAAGGGTATCAAAAGCTGCAAATTTGAGGTGCCGGATTGCGCGCACTTCATAATTTACACTACGTGTTCTTTTGGGCGCGTGTTTTTTGGCATCTGCGCACTAAAAGTGTTACAGTGGCGCGCTAAAACTATTTTAGGGCGTGAAATTTTTGTGCACATGTTGGAGATGCTCTAATAAGCACTCTTCATATTTAGATTCTCAATAATAAATTAGAAAAAAGAATAACTGAAACTATTATGCAGGAACATACTAAAAAAGCAAAAACTGAATAATTCAATAGCACTTGTGATTAAAATTCAAAAACATTTAACGTAGTAGCTCTTGAGCACTAAGCATAAAAATTCAGAATAGTGGGAAAATTGTAGTTGCACTAACCATTTAACCGGCACTAACGATTACAAAGCACTGACAAATTATGCAATTTGACGGCCTTAAAACCGGAGAGCTTGCTACTGACTTTATAACAGAACTGAGCGGTGCGATAGATAATCGAAAAGGAATCCGCTGCACCGCTGACTCTCCTTCCTCTATCTCGACATTGTCGGCCCTCAACAGCGGTCTTGCGCACATTAGTCTATTGCTCCCCAACGGCGGCACGCTGGCCTTCCTCTCCTCCACGGCGGGGCATCCCCGTCCTCTTCCTCCTCCGCTGTGTTGCTCGCCCTCAACCCTCTCCTCAGTGGCGCTGCGTGGGAGAGAAAGAGCTTGCTAAGCCCGCTCGCAGCGTTCCATGTGTTTCTGATAAGAAATTTGGTATTGAAAACTGCGAAGTGTGGGTTGTTTTACCCTTGGTCCAATCCCTTTGATTGGATATATGATGGACGTCAGATAGAGGAGGCCAAGTTGCAGCATGACTTGCTAGAGGCAATTGTCCTGGTGTCTTATCATTTCCTTCTCCGTTTTTTTAGAATCATATGGTCTCATTATTGCTCTATAATAAGGGGTACAATAGAAGGATCCCATGGCTGAAGAAGCTAGAGATAGCGACCATGATCAAGGGAGAGAACACTCTTTACAAGATTATGCGCCTCGTCGTTAGACGCTTCACCCTCATGAATAAATCTTACTGAAATGAATGAACTTGCTCATTCCATGATCTCCGCAAGCACTGAGCTATATGCGAACCCGCTTCATTGATGTTCTTTACTACGGTGGATGTATCACATGCGATAACAAGTTCCTGCAAGTTTAGATCCTCTATGAGGGCCAAGGCCTTGCAACATGCTACACATTCCAAGGTAGTTAGCCGGATAAGTGCAGTTGTCAAGGACTCATGCTGATGACCGAAGCTACCTTCCGGAGTCGTCTCGGCAAATAACGGCAGCTGCCCCCTTGGGATGTTGATCTTGTGAAATTTGATACACAATTCTCGGTTCCCTTGTCCTCATGGTGCCAATCTGAAGCAAGCCACGGTTACCAAGGGGCCAACACTAATGATTGGCACTAAAGTTTCCGACCTTAGGCACAAGGACGCAGAATTCTATGGCCTCGCAAAGACTAGTGTGATGTCAACTCTTGATGATGATGATTATGGAGGAGGTGATGGAGCTGCTGGAGCTAGTGTTACGTTGGAGCATGTAGGCCTAGGATGTCGGTGTTGTGTGCAACATGTCTGATGAGTTTTCATGTTTAACTTTGTTTTCTGCGCGTGATGTTAAAATGTTGAAAGGTGATGTTGTTTTATGTCAGTTCCAGTGTGTATGCATAAGTTTGTTGTTTCTATAAATTTTGGTAGGAGGGCTCGCTACCAAGTTGAAGAAAATGACTGCAGTGATATGAGCATTCGAGGCGGTTAGTAATTAGAAACTTCATGCGATGATGTGAGCAGTAGAGCCAGTTAGAAAGGAGAAACCACCTATGGCGCCCTGAACATTCGAGGTGGTTCGAGTAACCGCGTCTGACTCCCGAGTATTAGCAACACAGATTTTCAGACGGGTTGGGTAACCGCCTCGGGCCCATTTACGAAAACCACCTACAACGCCCGATTCCATACTAGTGGCACATGCAAGGAGGAAAGGAGAGGGTAGAACAGTGGGTGGAGGCAAAATTTCGAGCTAGAGCATCCAATTCCATTGTTTGAACAGAGGAGTAAATCTGAATTCACTCAAAATTTCTACTTAACATGGGTAAGAAAGGTTGCCAAGTAGATAGTAGATAGGTAAGATAAGCATGTGCTGGATTTATTTGAGAATTGTTTTATGGATATTTTATAGGTCAAACTAGGAGCGAGTATGTGATTGATGTTTGAACATGGCCATGTAGTGAAACTCATGTGGGATGTTCAAAATGATGAAATATTTCTTGACTAAATTACTAAGATTTGAGAAAAAATATTTAACCATTTCTACAAGGAATTACGTATTTTAAAATTATAATCTTGAAGGGGCTAGTGATTTTATATATAATAGACTCAAGAAATTATTTTTAATGAATTATTGTTTTGAATAAATAAATATTTTTAGTTCAAACCTTATTCTTAGGGTTTTTGGAAAATAAAGGTTTATTTGCTTTTTGACGAAAATAAATGGTAAAAAAATTGGGCTCTAACCACATGACCTGATCACAGGGAGAGATTTGGGGCATAGGATTGCAAGAGTATAATTGGGGAATTTATCATGAATTAAAATTCCAACAAACTCTAAATAAATGCAAGAGGCAAAGGCAACACAATAATTTTGTTAGTCCCAAATTTTTGTCTTTGTTAACATGGATGATGTGATTACTAAACACATGGTGTGGCCATTCCTGGAACACTTTTTTTGTTTAAGCCCCAATAAAGTATGCAGGAGCTCCATTTAGGGCCCCTCCTAATCTACTATGCTTTAACACTTATATTTTTCCTTCAAATATTGGGAACATTTTCAGTTTCACAAATAGAGGTGAAAATCATAATATATTTGGTTGTTTACAAAGTTATACTTGTAAAAGCTAAAAAAACATAATACGTAAGTCCAGCCAGATGGTTTCTATGAGCTTATAATCATAGTTCTAAATAGCCGGCTATAGCCCCGCTATAGCTGTTTGAGGGTGTTGCCGCTAAATGATTTCATGTACAATTTGCCGCTATAGCCCCGCTATAGTCCGCTATAGCCCAGCTATAGTTGTTTTTAAGGGTCGCCGCTAAATGCCATAGCCCGCTATTTAAAACATTACTTATAATATATATGGCTCCCATTTCTTTTCTCCCTTTCTCTCTCCTTCCCCGTCTTAAGAGTTGTTCGTGTCTCCCTGTCCCTCTCCCTTCCTCCTCCAGTGGCCTCGTGTCAGCCGGAGTAGGAATGCGAGAGGTGGCTGGCTGGCCTCTGTAGATAGTAGCGGTAGGGATACGTGTAGACTTACCATCTAGGATACTGGTGTTGTGTCTTTGTTATTTGCTCCGTTGGCAACGAGCAATGTATGAAGCTCGCCTTCCTCCTCCTCAACCGGACTTCCATGGTGGACTGTGGCGGCGAGATGTGGATTTGGTGAAAGCTTCTTCAATAAGCTCACAAGAACCCCTGGACAGATCTAGTGCCAATCTTTCTTCATCAGTTGGTCAAATTAAAGAGGACGCAGTATATTTGATTTCAACCTCCGCCGATTTTTCTGGGGTGTGCAAGCTATCTTGTGGATCTCTACCACAGAAATTGCAGATTAACAAAGGAAATTCTTATGAATGTGCCATCTTCAACCTCCATGCAAGGGCCTTATCCCCGGGTCCACCGTTGGCAAGGTTTTTGTCAAAGACAATGAACTTGTCGGTTACGTGCGATATGACTCAAATCATAGTTTCAAATAGCAGGCTATGCCTCCTAGCAGCGGACCTCTCCAAACTCTATAGGGTGATATTTACTACAATGGACTCAATTGCAATCCTCTTGTATGGGTTTAGAGTCCTACCTGCGATATGACTTAATTGCATTTCTCTTGTATGGTTTCGAGTCATATATGCAAAAAAAGAAGGGCCGTGTTGTATTTTTTTTTCTTCCTAGGTCCTCTATGGTCTATGCAACGATGTGTTAATTTTGTTGTGAATTTTATGGTTCGAGCCATTTTGATTTCTCATACTACTATGTAACTAGTTTGCATAAGAAATGTTGTGGAATGATATGTTCGTGTTGCTACTATAACATATTTTTTCCAAGCATTTTCCAACAATCATAAATGGGGTTTTGTAAACCAGGTGCACCAAATGGTTGGATGCACATGATACCTTTCCCCGATGCGACCTACCCTGCCTACCTATTCCGGCCGCGATTCTGATTGGGCCACTTTTGATTAAGCGTAAGTTACATCCAAGTTGATCTGGCTGCCGCAAAGTAGAAGGGAGCATGTTGTCAGCGAACGTATTTCCTCCCCTAAACATTAGGGTGTTTGGTTCAGGTTTGTTGAGATTGAAAGGTGTTGAGTGGAATGAAATCCGCAAGTCCTCCCATTACCATGGGGAAAGGATTAACCTAACATGGCCTTGGTGAGTTAAAGAACACACTGGATGCCGGCATAGCTGACAAAGGACTTGTGTTTGATCATTTCTAGTTCAGATGATCCTCCGTGGACCACCTCCACACCAGTGAGCACAACCGCCCTGTTGCTGGGATTGCCCTGGGCATCTTGCTCCCCGGTGTCAAATTTCCCGAAGATGCAAAACCTGCCGGCTCCAAGGTACACCAGGCTTCGGCTTATCTGCACCCATCCATCGGGATTGTCAAGGATTTGCCAGTTATGCAGCAAGTTGGGAGCCCTGCCAAGGTTGGAGAGGTCCAATGCGCACAAGCTGTTGGCGTTGTTGCCGGCCATGCCGAACCAGAGGTTGCGAAGCACAGGGACATGCTCAGCCCGTCCATGGAATGGCAGGGTCCAGCGGCCAGCCTTTTCCCAGGTGCAGCTAACGGTGTCGAAGCAGTAGGTGCCGATGAGCCCAGCGGAGGACACGCAGATAGTCGAGCCATCACCCAGCAGCATGTAGGACTGGATGGCCGTGCACTCATAGGCTGCGTCGTTGACGTAGGGCGGCGGCGGGAGCCGGTGCCACTCCCAGCATTTCTTGCCGTAGATGAGGGCTTCGAAGTTGAAAGCATTGTGGGGAGCCGGGAACCTGTCCATGATGTACAAGGCCTGACCGGAGGTCTCCGCATGAGCGATGGAGAAGGAGACGGGGCTGTCACCCTTGGGTTCGTTGAGGCCAGCAACGGGCTGGACGGAGCAGCTGCCGGCGTCGCAGAGGACGGTGTTGCCTGCCGAGTCCATGGAGAGGATCTTACCATCGCCGCCGCCACCTCGTCCGTAGAAGGGCAAAAAGTCGAGCCTTGGGCCGTCTACGCGGTACGCTTCGAATTTGAGCCTGGGCGGTGGCATCTTCGGCGCAACCGCTGGTGATGGCGGCGGCGTATTCTCCTCCGTGGGTTGCGCTGCTGCTGCCGCCTGTGCTTCCGCCGTGGATGGGTAGAAGAGATGCTCCCCGGGCTTGATGCGGCTCACCGTGTACAGGCTGCCACTGCTGGACCTCCGCATCACCACATTCAAGAACCGCCGCGCCTTCATTTTAATTCTACCCACTCCTACAAAACGGAGATCAGGAATTAGAGTAGATCATAGTATTTGATCTTCCCCTGACGTTACAGAAGAGATTCTTCCACAATATCTACAGAAACAAATAATGAATACACGCCAAATGGTGAAGAGAAAGATCGAGTAATGCCTGCGACAGGACTTATTCCTTGGGCTGATCGAAGCTGGCGCTGGCGGACGAGGAGTGGCGGCGGCGGCGGCGCGAGGAGATCGGGATGGGGTGTGCGATCTAGGTCTAGCCGTCATGCCCTTTCTTCTCTTCTTGTTATTTATCTTTTTTATTTTTATGAGACCCTTTTTTATGAGGTGATTATTATTTTTGTAGCTTTTTTAGGGTTATTATTTTTTAGCTTTTTTTAGAACCATTTTTTTAAATAGCTTTTTTAGGGACGAAAAACTTTGTTCATTCATCGAAAACCACAGTTTGTGGGATACAAGGAGGATTATGGGGATGATCAAGCCACACGTGGCTCCCCTGAGCTAAAGAAAGCGAAAATTTAGCTAAACTATGAGCATCTTCGTTCGACCGGCACCCTTCAAAGACGATGTTGCAATTGAAGCCCAAGACTCTTGATTTGATTTCTGAGATAACCATGCGGTAAGGACCCTTGTTGTTGCTGGATGTCTTGCACCACTTGCTTTGCATCAGATGCCACAATAAAATTTTGAACAGCTAATTCCTCGGCAAGTGCTAAAGCTTCCTGTCATGCCATGCATTCAAGAACTGAAGAATCCTGCATCCCTTCAACCACCAATGCTTAACTCCCCAAGTAATTGCCTTGCTCGTCGCGACATACATCCACTGTCACCCCTCTCCTGTGGCGTTTGGATACTCCCGCATCAACATGGATTTTAGCAAATCCTGCCGGCAGGGCCTTTGGTCTTACACTGCCTGATGGTTGTGTTGTGTGTTGTCGTTCTAGACATTCCTTGTTGCTCCTCCTCTAGTATTTCCAGGTCCGCTAGATAGCGATTGATGAAAGCATGGGTCGGATGGGGGCTCTAGAAAATGCCCTCGTGGATGGCTTTTCTCCTCGCCATCCACGTCGCCCAGAGTGTTACTGCCAATTTCACAAAAGCATGATGAGATAGCGAGTCACTAGTAGAAAAAGGCCTATTAGTCTCGGTTCTGGAACCGAGACTAAAGGGTCGGTACTAAAGGCCCCTCCCTTTAGTTCCGGTTTTGTTACGAATCGGGACTAAAGGCCCTCCACGTGGCCGCTGTCTGGAACACCAACCGGGACTAAAGGAAATTTTACGAAATTTCAAATTTTTGAATTTTATTTTTATTTTTTTCAAATCATTTAACTTCCTGGCCCCCTCGTTTTCAAGTCTGCACTTGTTATTTTCCTGACAATAGTAAGATGTCAATCCTATTAACCCTCAAGAGTTTAGTTTGAGCATGAAGTCACATGTTTCACTATTTAAGTTTGAAACTATTATTCTAAAAAACAATAATTATTTAGTAACACTAATATTTCGTGAATAAGTAGTTTGACCAGAGTTTGACCAGATTTGACCAAAATTCAAAAAATAAAATAATTATTTAGTAACACTAATATTCTTGAATAATTATTTAATAACACTAATACTTCTTGAATAAGTAGTTTGACCATAGTTTGACCTGATTTAACCAAAATTCAAAAAAATGAAATTTGAGCATATCCTTTTTTCCTTTAAGAATTTGAGAATTTTAAAAAAATTGCAAACATGCCGTAGGCTGTCAAAGTTGGGTGCGGATTTTCGTGCTGAATATTTTGCTATATTATACGTTTTTCCGACATCGTATGCAAAAGTTATAGTTGTTTTACTTTTTCATAACACTTTTTTGCAAAACATGTCCAAATTTAAGTTTTTTAATTTTCCTAACTAGTGGATGTAGTAATATAACTACATCTTAAAGGATTTTATTTTTTAAAGTTTTTATCATTTTCTTTTGTTTTTTTCAAAACTGAAATGACGATACACGAGGGGGGTAGAGTTAGAGATACGAACCGGGGCTAAAGCGTGCGATGCCCTTTAGTCCCGGTTCGTGTCTCAAACCGGGACTGAAGGGCCCATTTGAACTGGGACTAATGCTCACGTTAGTCCCGGTTCGTAATGCAACCGGGATTAATGTGTATATTGCGTTGTGACCAAAGTCCATTTTTCTACTAGTGAGTGTATCAGCGAGAAGAATCATTGTTTAGCACTTGGTTCACTCGATTTCCGTGGCTGATCTGCTAGCTCCCCATCCGCCAGTGCCTAGATACATCTTGACATGGAGCAGTCCAGGAGGGAGTGCCTCCAAGAGTCATGTGTGTCACACAAACCGCATGTACTTGATGTGGCCATGTTTCGATGCTCCCTGACATCCTCAGTGGCTGTGTGAGGTGCATGGATAACCCACAGGATGACTAGGCCATATTACCATAGGCCCACATAGTTCTGGCCCTAGTATCTCGAAAGTACACAAAAAACGAAATCACTAATTAAGGAGCACTCTGCAAATGTCACTCTCATCTCCTGAGGTTATGATAAGTGGCGTACTGAATGTGTGTCTTGTCGCAACTTTTTTACGTAGATCTGCTAATTCAAAACATTTTATCTCTTAAACTATGCGTCCAAATTTCGTATCATTTTCTGTGTTGGATACCTCGCGTCGAGATCTTCAAAATTAAATCTCATGTTGATAGGTTTTTACGAACTTTTTTTCATGAAAAAAGCAGGATGAGAAACCGACCTGGGAGCACTTTTTTCCTTTCCGGAAGAGGCATAAATGTGCCTCCACGAGAAGTAAATTCGCACCTCTTTCTAAAGAAAAAAATGTGTTCTTTTTTTGTTTCCGAGAGGCACGTCGCGAAAGTAAAAAACGTGTTTTTCTTTGTTTCGCAGAAGCAAGTCTGTGCCTCTCACTGGAGGAAAAAAATGTGTATTTTTTCGTTTCCGACTGTGCCTCTCACGGAAGCAAATCCGTATCTCTCGCGAAAGAAAAAAAACATTTTTCAAATCCGTGCCTCTCACGGGGAAAGAAAGAAAAGTGTTTTTTCTGTTTCCGAGAAGTACCTCTCGCAGAAGCAAATCCATGTCTCTTACAGAAGCAAATCCGTGCCTCTCGCGGAAGGAAAAAAACATGTTTTTTTCATTATCGAGAGGCACGAATGTGCCTGGCGCGGAAGGAGGAAAACATGTTTTTATGGCAAAAAATAGAAACTATTTTTTGTCCAAAACCTAAGAATGGCCGAGAGAAAACCGAAAAATTCATCTGAAAAGACAAAAAACACGTGCGAACCTAGAGTGCGACACATGGCGACGGTTAAGAGTGGCTGGTGCACTCTCAGCCCACCCTGATGACCTTTGAAGGGCTCCTGAAAGAATACTCTTTTGTTAGTTGCTCTCCCAAAACAGCAGGTATTCCTAGGAGGCCACTATGTGTCGCCTGTAGCTACCCATAGCGTAGCACAGCTAGCTCGAAGAGTCCTCGGAAAAGCGTGTGTAGATCATTGATGTACGTTTTCTTAATTCATTTTTTTCTTACATTTGTTCAGATTTTTTAAAACATTCTAAACAAGTAAATTTGGGCACCTAAAAATACTGAGAAAAATAAAAATCGTGAATTTGAAAAATGTTAAATGCAATGTAAAAAGATTTTTAGCATAATTTTAAAAATGTTGACACATTCAAAAACAATGTTGTTACAATTAACGAGTGTCGTGTGTGTTAATTTATTTAAGACATATACAAAAAATGATAAAACAAAGCTTATTTGAAAAGTTGTTACTCATGTATTTGAAAAAATGTTAAACATGCATAAAAAATGGTTCGTATGTATACAAAAATTTAGACATCGAAACATATATATTGAAAAAATGTTAATCATGTACTTACAAAATGTTAAACGAGTATAAGAAAGATGTGGCTTATATATATGAGAAATGTATAATCTGTATGAAATAAAAGTAGGCATCAAAACCTATATCTGAATAAATGAAATCATGTATTTGAAAAATGGTAAACGTGTATATGAAGAAAAAAAACTTATCTATATGGAAAATCTAGAATCTGTATGACAAAAAAGTAGACATCAAGGCATATATTTGAAAAAAAGTTAATCATGTATTTGAAGAATGTTAAATGTGTATAAGTAAAATATATATTGTATATATATTTAAACCATATAATATGTATGAAAAAGTAGACATCAAAACATATATATGAAAAAATATCAATCCTGTATTTGAAATATGTTAAACGGGTATAAAAAATGCTCCTACTATATACAAAAATGTACAATATTTATGAAAAAAGGAAGACCCTAAAACATATGTTTAACAAAAATGTTACTCATGTATTAAAACAATGATAAATGTGTATAAAAATGCTCCTGTTCTATATGGAAAATCGACAATGTGTTTGAAAGAAGTAAAAACCAAAGAAAATCAAAGACAAAAAGAAAAGGAAACAGAAAAAAACTGAAGAAGCAGATGCAAAACAAATAAAACCAAAGTGAAATCAAGAATAAACAAACAAAATAGAAGAAAAAAAAGAAAAGGAAAAGGGACTGGTGCAAAATAGTGGAACAATGTGAAGACCGATAAAAATGAAAAAGAAGCAAAGAAAACTAAAGGAGAAAACAAAAACTAAAAGGTTGATACAAAATAATGAACGCAGTTAAAAAATGGCAAAAAAAAAGAACACGTGGAGGTGCGCCCAGTGTGGGAACACATTTATTTTTCTTTATTTCTTTTTGGGGTGTTTTTAGTTTTGGGGGGGGGGGGGGGGGTGGTTTTCCTATGATTTTGTGACTTTTTTTTACATTTTTTGTCGTAAAGCACAGTTGTGTTTCAGCATGAAGTACATATGTATCTTTCATAGTTCTATTTTCCGAAAAGTGAAAAACACAGTTACTTTCATATGAAGCGCATTTGTCATTCTTGAAAGGTAAAAGGCATAATTGCACTTTCTGGAAAGTGAAAAAGCAGTGATGCTTCCATATGAAGGACATTTGTACTGTTCAAAAGTAATAAATCACGGTTGCCACTGCTCCAGTCCTTCGATGTTCATTGCTCCAAATACAATAATGGCCGCTTTGGATTGACATTTGTACTACCGACGCAAATCTTTCAGGTAGTTCTTCCGTTGCCGGTACATGCAATCAACTAAACTGAGCATACCTAAGAAATCTCTTGATGCTCCAATTGCTAACAGTTTTTATGTGTCCTCCACACTTGGTTCTCTCAGGTACTCTGATCCAATCACCTTCACCATGGCGCGTGCAAATTGCTTTGTAGTGTCCAAGCATGTGGTTTTTCCCATCGAATTTCAGTATCAGTGACATCTGTGGTCTTACTACAAGCAAGCATCCTGAGAGCAACCAAGCATTTCTGTAGAGGAGAGAAGGAAAGTGGCCCGCAACAATTCTTCCTCGGCTTGAACTAGTCATTAGCCTCTTCCACGACATTCACTACATGGAGAACAAATCTCTACTCATCTGCAAGTGACGTCGAAAGAAACCTTCATGGTATGTTGGGTCATATATGAAGTAGCGCGTGTATAAGAGTCGTGAGCACGATCCTATCCTGGAGAATAACTCTCCTGCCCTTTATCGAACCCTTGAAATTCAGCATATGCTCCTCTTGGTTCTCCAATTCTTCGTGGATGCTCATCATCATCATCGACATCATCATCATCATTTTAGCATCCTTCTCTTCTGAATCCAATGAATCAATGAACTCTTTGTATAAGAATTTTCCAAGGTCTCTGTTTCCATACTCGTCATCCAACGATGAATCCATATGTGACCTAAAAATGACCAAAAGAATAAAAAATACTCGAACAATTCATCAAACACATAGAGCACAAGGTGTATGTCAGGAGGAATTGCACGAACCAAGAGCAACGTGTGATGGAGGCACGGCCGTTGGCGTTGTGGGTTGGGGCCTTTGGTGGCCGTGTTGTGGGTTGGGGACTAAGTTGAAGCAATTATTGCGGCGGAGCTACAATGGCGGTTGTGCGGACGAGGCAGAGAGAGAGAGAGAGGGGGGGGGGAGAGAGAGGAAGGGGGTCAAGTAAGGACGGGGATGTCTTCAAAAGATTTGGCACGGCCCTAGCCGTCAGTCCGACGTGATGGGAGGGACGTTCTTATATCCACCCCAGTGTATGGATTGAGTATGGGATGTGCCAGTCAGCCGGGCGTTTTGGGCTGAATTTGCCGTTGTGTGAAAAATAAGCGACCGGGTCGTTCGGTAAAACGTATAGAGAAAGTACGATGGGTCGATTATAGATGCTCTAAAGCTTTGGATTACAATCCAATGGTTCTGACCACATTTTTTAATAATACATTTTTTATATTAAATTTCAGAAATATTACGCCATAATTATATTTTTTTAAAATATTACTCAATCGGCCTACTACTGACCGATTGGATCCAGTCGGCCTGCTGCTAGCCGATTGGCCCCCAGTCGGCCCACTGCCGGCTGATTGGATCCAGTCGGCCCACTGCTAGCCAATTGGCCTCAGTCGGCCCACTGCTGGTCGATTGACACCTAGTCTGCTTTCTCTAGGCCGACAGGTGCATGCACCTATTTATCTGTTAAGTAGGTATTTGAAAAATGTTGAAGAAGTATTTGAAAAAAAATATTGATCATGCATATAAAAATGTTAATCAAGCATTTTAAAAAACATTGAACAAGTATTTTAAAGATGTTGAACAAATATTTGAAAAATGTTGAATAGGTATTTAAAAAATATTAAAGGAAGCATTTTAAAAAATGTTGATCATGTATATAAAAATGTTAATCAAGCATTTGCAAAAAATGTTGAACAAGTATTTCAAAAAATGTTGAAAAAGTTTTTGAAAAAAATATAAATCATGTATATAAAAATGTTGAACAAGTATTTGAAAAAATATTAATCATGTATATAAAAATTTTGAACAAGTATTTGTAAAAATGTTGATCATGTATATAAAAATGTTGAACAAGTATTTAAAATATGTTGAACAAGTATTTAAAATATGTTGAACAGGTATTTTTTAAAAATTGAACAAGTCTTTGAAAAAAAATTAACATCTGGAAGCTGGTGGGGTAGTTATTAGCTGCGTTGGGGATCGATGCCTGGTCTCCATGTCAATCACCAGAGTAGCTAACCACCTCATTAGTTTCCAATTGCTGCTTCGAAAAGGGATCGCGACCAACTAAAGGTGACTGAGCCGGTCTTCTCTATTATTTCATTATTTTTTTTATTTTCTTTCTATATTATTTTTCTAATACTTGTTCAAAAAAATTAAATACTTGTTCAAATTTTTTCAAATACTTGTTCAACATTTTTATATATATGATCAACATTTTTACAAATAATTGTTCAACATTTTTATTTACATGATCAATATTTTTTCAAATACTTGTTAATTTTTTTTTCAAATACTTGTTCAACATTTTCTTCAAATACTTCTTCAACATTTGTTGCAAATGCTTGATTAATATTTTTATATATACATGATCAACATTTTTAAAAATACTTCTTCAACATTATTCAAATACCTATTCAAAAGTTTTCAAATATTTGTTCAACATTTTCAAATACTTGTGCAACATTTTTTTAAATGCTTGATTAACATTTTTATATGCATGATCAACATTTTTTCAAATACTTCTTCAACATTTTTGAAATACATATTCAACAGATAGATGGGTGCATGCATCCGTCGGTCTAAGAAAGCAGACTGGGTGCCAATCGGTCAACAGTGGGCCGACTGGACCCAATCGGGCGGTAGTGGGCTGACTGGGGGCCTATCGGCCAGCAGTAGGCCGACTGGATCCAATCGGTCAGCAGTAGGCCAACTGGATAATATTTTTAAAAAATATAATTACGACGTAATATTTCTGAAATTTAATATAAAAATTGTATTATTTAAAAAAAATAGCGGCAAAAATAACCTGAGGCTACTGTTCACACCACAACGAGCTGACATTTGAGAACAGAATAAAAGGTGCAGTACAGACTACAGAGTACCCATGGATCATAGAAGCTAGATCTCGTAATGGGTGATGTGGATGACGTCCTCGGGCCTGGACGGCGGGTGGGTCTTGTTCCTCATCCGCAGCTGCATGTACTCGTTGTACCGGAACCCCCTGTACCGCGGCGGTTCGCCGACGTCGGCCGCAAAAGCCGGCAGCGGCTCGACCCACTTGTCGCCGTGGAGGTTGAGGAAGAAGGCGATGGAGTGGCGGTGCGCCCCGGGCCTCCTCACCACCCTGTGCGTGGCGCTCTTGAACTTCTTGTTGCTGAGCACCTGCAGGACGTCCCCCACGTTGACGACGATGCTGCCCTCCACGGGCTCTGCGGGGACCCAGCGGCCGTCCTCCCGGAGCACCTCCAGGCCCCCGACGCCGTCCTGCAGGACGAAGGTGATGCAGTTGCCGTCCTCGTGCGCGCTGATGCCGTTGTTCTCGTCGGTTGTCGCCGGGAAATAGCGCAGCGCCGTGAGGAAGTCGAAGCCGCGGTCGGCGTTGTACTCGGCGAGGAAGCCCGGCGGCAGGCCCATGCACTCGCTCAGGATGTTCTGGATGAGCAGCCCCAGGTCGGTGAGCTTGGCATAGCACTCCTCCAGCGCATCCCTGAAGATGAATTCATTTTCTTTCAGTTTATAAGACAGGGGAAGGTCGATGCAAAGGGGGGGGGGGGGGGGGGGGGGGGGGGGGGGAATGGAGTTCTGCCTGTCTCTGTGACACACTCACAATTCAGAATTGAAGCAGAGGTTGCTAAGAACTACATATACAATCCACAATTGAAGCAGAGCAAGAAAGAAGTAACCTGAATCCGGCAGGCTGGGCGGGGTAGTGGTTGAGCCCGAGCTTGGGGTTGAAGAGGAGCAGGTACTCGTTCTTGTCAGCGGAGTGCGCCGGCTGCCGCGCGTACCCCACCGGGAGCGGCGAGGCGGAGGCGCCTTCGGCGGGCCGGACCTTGGCCTTCTCCTCGTCCGGCAGCGCGAAGAACGCCGCCGACAGCTCGAGCGCGCGGCATCCCGTGGTTCACCGCGCGGAAGAACCCGGTGGCCTGGCACGCCTCGCGCACGGCCTCGGTGGCCCGGGTGCGCGCCCCCTCGCCGTCGGCGTCCCCCACGGCGAAGAACGGCGCCAGATCCACCACGGGGAGGGCGCCGCCGTTGCTGGCCGCCATGCGTGATGGATTGTCCTCTAGCTAGGTTCTTGGTGAAGAGTGGTGGCTGGTTAGGACGCGATCGTTAAAATAAAAGAGTTCTTTATGAATGAAATCATCACCCCCTTCACCTCCCCTGATCTCCCACTACCCCTCCTCCCCTGAATTTCGATGTGGGTCCCGTAAGCGGGGTCAGCCGTACGCACAAGGCAAACTAAGCTCGAAGCTCAGTCGCTATCCGGCGCGCGCGAGAGAGTGTGAAAAACAAAGAGCTGAGACGTGAGTTAGGTGATAATTTGGAAGCGTGTGACCGTCGCCGGAATATTTAAGGAGCGGGGTGATTAGCCAATCGAAGATGCATACTCCCTCCGATTCCACGATACATGTCTTCTATTTGTTAAAATATAAATGTATCTAGATATGTTTTACTATATAGACACATTCATTTTTGAATAAATGAAAGTCAAGTATTTTAAAATGGAGAGAGTATATTGCAAAGGTATCATTTTGTAAGCCAAAATTTGTCTCGGGTGACATCTCTTCTGAAGTCCTAAAAGATTGTTTAGGAGCAGGATTGACAAGGACATCTCCAAGATAACCGAAAGATACATCATTTGAGCTAAAAAAACGTCAGATAATATAGGTGTATATTTTTTACATCTGATATAAAATATATCACCAAGTGATGTAAATATATATCAATTGGCATCTGTGTAAGACCAGTAGACCATGCCACGATTCCCTAGTCGACGGCATATATCGGAGGCGTTGGCCAGTGCAGGTGCGGCCAACGGACTCACTCCCTCCCTATGCAACCCTAACCGTCATCTATTATTTCTCTTAATGTGTTGCTTCCGGCGATTCCATCCTGATGACTGCGTGCACGTTTGGTCGGGAGAGTAGGCCTCCGGAACCCCGTCCTTCGAGATCCTGCATCGGGAGAAGGGTGATAAGTTTTTTTGGAACGTCTCAACATGACTACTCTGCATCCGTTCTTTGCTTCGACTACTTCCCGATAATGACCCCATGGCTGAAGACGATGCCGCCAAGAAGAAGGCCATGGAAGTTGCCGAAGCTGTTGTGGCCTTAGATAGCCTGGCCTGCTCGAGGGTATAATTAATTCATCCCATACTTGTATGTTTATGTGCTAGCTGTATATGTTCTGTTGATAGACGGTAATGCTACACGTACAAACGTTTTACAGGCTTTTACAGGATGGTTGATCTTGTTTGGTCAATAGGTGAGCGGGGCGGCCCACCCCCTGAAAATCAAGGGGGAGGGGGGGGGGGGGAGAGATTTGTGATTGGTTATTAGATAGAAAGAGCGTGTAAGTCTTTATATGTCTAGCATTTTTGGTTGATAGATGTGTCAGACCTTTTAAAGTCGCGTGTCAGGTCAATCCTTCTTGTCACGGCTTTTTTATAAAAGGGTCAACACCAACCGTTTCACGCCGGTCCATATGAACAGGTTTGCCTCAAAAGATACAAAGAGTTAAATTGCTTCTCACGATGTAAATATGTGTTTCTCGTGCAAGCACAATGATTTTTTTCCTTTTGGAAAGCATAGTTGACTTTGCAAAAAAATTGCTTTAAAACCTAGGAAAACCCGGGGAAATCCAGAAGGAACGCAGGGGCTGCTCTCTGTTCCGCTCGACTGCTCCTCCGCCGCCGGAGCTCCACCATCCGACCCGCCGGCCGCCTCCCGCGCACCTGCAGCTCCTCCGCCGCACGCTCCCGTCTCGTATCTCTTCTGCCCTTCCTCCTCCTGGCCGCGCTGCCTTCCGCCGACCCCAGCTCGGCCCCGTCCGCGAAGGCGACAACCAACAGCAGCGACCCGAAGAGGGCCCTCTCAGGTGAGCGGCTCTCTCCCTCTCTCTCCCCTTGGCTCCGACGGCGTGCCGTGCTACCAAACTGATTCTCTCACGATGGTGCTGCCGTACCGTGCTTAGATTTGTTTGGTAATGTACGAACTCTCTGTTTCTGGGCTGAGGCTTTTGTGTTGTTGTGCACTATTTTTCTTCTGTTATTTTGGTCATTCATGTCATCTAGCAAAGTAACATGATTTGTTTTGTCAATTGGCAAAGAAGCTGAGATGTGGCATTTTATCTTTCAATTGCAGAGCAAACAAGCTGCGGCATTTTATCACCTAGCCGGCGTGCCATGCGGCTCAAACGACATCGAAAGAAGGCTGACGCCGACGTTGCCAGCCTTCCGGTGGATATACTAGCGGTAGCCAACATCCACCGCCGCCTGAGTCTCCTCGACCGCCTCGCCTTTGCCGTTGTCTTCCGTGCCTGGCGCGGCGCGTTGAAGCCGGAGGCTCCATGGCTCCTCCTCCGCGGCCGCACCCCGGAGACTGCCACGCTCTTCTCCCTCTCGGACCGCTGCACCACCACCGTGCGCGTACCCGAACCCGCGCTGCGTCACCACGTCGTCCTAGGCTCCTCCTCCAACGGCTGGCTTGTCACCGGCGACGACCAGGCCCGGATGCGCCTCGTCAACCCAGTCACCGGCGAGCAGCGCAAGCTCCCTGCCATCACCACCATGCCAGGCCTTGTCGAGCAAGAGCAATGTGGACAATTCGTGCTCGACCTGAAGCACTTCGTTAAAGCCCCACTGCACCCCGTCTACGACTACCGCCCGTCCGACTGGACGCATAGGATCAGTGCCCACGACATGTGTGCCAAGCACATGCGCTCCTTCTGCCGCGAGGTTGTCCTCTCCAACTCCCCACCGTGCCCTGCCGCCATGATGATCATGGGCACCCAGTTTGGCTTTGTGGCCTTCGCCACGGCGGAGGGCGGCGCGTGGCGGCTGGCGCGTGATGTTGTCGACCTCGCTAACACGGTGTGTGGGACGACGCCCTCACCCGACGGCATCGAGGACGCCATCCACTATGAGGGCAGGTTCTACTTGATCACATACTCCGGTCAAGTGGAGGCGTGGGAGCACAACACTGATGATGTGGGGGTGTTCACGAGCGTGGTGGTCGCGCCAAGGCTGCTGCTGCCGGCCGATTTGGACCACCGCAGGTTCCTCGTGGTGGTGCCGGGTGGGCGGCTAATGGTGGTGATCAAGGAAGCCACGCATGGTTATCGGGCGCTGCCGTCCTTCAAGGTGCAGGTCCTCTACACTGGCAATGAGGAGTGGAGGGAGACGGACGACATCTGCGATGTCGTGTTGTTTGTCGGGGGGAAGAGCTCGCTCTGCTTGCCGACAAGGGAGCACCCAGAGCTCAAGGCCGGATGTGTCTACTATGCCAGCAAAGGGTATGCCAACGACTGCGCCGCCGACCTTGTCAGGGTGTTCAGCCTCAAGGACGGCAGGGCGGAGAAGGTGGAGGGCATCGGGCGGTGCCGGACCAGGCCGCGGCCGGTGTGGTTCACGGCTTGCATCCCATGACCATAGTAGATATGATAACTGATCGAGTACCTTGGGTGGGTTCACTTGCATTTTTCAACACAAGAAACAAGGGTAGCCATTTTAGCTCGGTAGCTTGGAAGTAAGTTTTCTGATAGAGACAGTTTAATTAGCTAGTCGTCAGGGCTTGCTCATACTTGATTTTGTGCTATGGTGATTTATTATGAATAATTATGGCCTTGTGAGGTTTTTGGATTATTAAACAGTTTAAATTTCAAAGCTGAACATAAGAGATGAGTAATTATAATGATTTATTCCAAACTGTAACCAAGCTAACAGACAGCTGCACTTGTTTTGGCCTGTGATTGCTTCAGTTTCAAGCTGCTGCAACCAATTTGGTTTGTCTTGTCCCTTGTTGGCGACTAGCGTCAAGTTTGCTGTAAGCACTTTTGCCTCTGCCGATCATTTCAATGTGCTGCATGGAGTTGAGCAGTCACTTAGGATTAGTTTGTCTGCACAACAATTAGGGACACTGGATGAACTGGCAAGGCAGCTCAGAGTTTTTTCTCTAGTCATGTATATGTTGGTGGTACCACAGGCCACAGCAAGTATCGTTCATAAATCAACTATGGGATGCATGTTTAATGGGATACCATTCATGCACTGCATCTGCCTAGCTAGCTGCATGTTGGTAATATTAATTGGTCTGAACAATGAAGAGGCAGGTTGGCAAGCAGATTTGATTTGAGGTGCTGTCAAGGCCGGTCCTCAAATTTCAGGGCCCCGGGGCGAAACTAGAACCTGGGCCTCTTAATATATGCATCGAATTATAAACCTGAACTCATAAGTCTGAATAATATCTATCTCTAAATTATGTTGCATCCATTGCAACAGCAAAGAAGCAATATTGATCTATCTCCAATATTTTTCAATCATGGCAAAAATGCAGGCATATGGTATGAGAGTCGTAACTTCTCTTATTCTCCCTGATTGGCTAATTTTACTTCTTCCAAGGATTGACCTGAACGATCAAAGGGCAAGCCCAACTCATAAATTTGAATAAATCTATTGCTAAACCATGTGCAGTCAATCAATTCTCAACTCGGAAGTGCTATGTGATAGTAACATATTATGTTATTCCATTTGTCTCTCTTTATTTACTTGCAATATCATGTTTTTTGCCTATGTGCCATTGCATGGTACAACCTATGTTACTCCAACTGTGAGTAGTTTAGGCATGAGAGTTGAGAGTCTAACCCTCACCATTGGCGAGGGAAGGATGGGAATTGTGAGGGAATTGTTTTTAGTGATTACATCTTAATCCCTCGTCACTTTTTATGCCTCTAATTACCACCAACTATACAGGTTGTCAAGGCAGGAAACTACGCTGCCGACAGCAGGCCACGCACGCAGTTTCTCCCATGCTTCGGTCAATCTGCTCATGCGGTACATTTTTCCGGAAGCAGCCTTTAGCAAACCCGTTTGAGGGGTATGCAAAGGTACGACCTACTGAATACTGAGTTACTGACAGATTCAACGAAAGTTGTACCTCTGGTGGCGCTACTTATGAGTTGTGACTAGCCACCTCAGGAGTAATTTGCAAGCACTAGTTTATTGGTGACTAGTTTGCTGATCTATACGCGGTCTAATATCAAAAAGGATGATTAAATATTTAAATCCATTTCAAGCTCAATCGATGAGTAGGACATATTCGCCTCCAACATGGATGGCAGCAAACTAAAGAATCAGTGTTGCAACAAACTAAGGTAAAACATCGAGAAAGGAAACTTCTAGTAATATTTCTGCAGGGCTTCACATCAACCAGGATACCACGGCCTGGACGCCTGAGGTAACGCCCGCTACTTCTTACAAGGCATGAGCACGCTGCTGAGTGCTTTGCTCGTCCCAAATGCAGCTCCCACAAGCTTCAGAACCTGTAGCGACAATAAGAAAAGAAAAACCAATGAAAACATAGAAAACGGTGGTAAGTTCTGACGATGCTGTTTATTGGCAAGTAATTACCTGGGTTTTGTTGAGCGTGAGTTCTTTCTCCACTAGCTTGTCCTTGGGAACCTTGGATGCACGCAGGAACTCGAGGGTGTTCATCAAGCTGAATGGGCGGATGTGGAGGTCGTCGGTCACCATGAAGTTCATGGGCCCACCCTTGATATAGGCTCTATCAGAACCCGATTTGGGATTTAACTCAAAACATCTAGTGGATCCGATCACAAGCCATCGAAGAGCTAATTCTTGTACTTGCATGTTGCATCACATTGCTGCTGCAAACAAAGAAAGGCGCTAGCATTGGGGATAGAAGTAAGCTTTGACAGTCCTGTTTCACACTTGCAGCTACACTCTTGTAGATACTACCAATACATCCGATCTGGGGTAACTCAGTGAAAGTCTTCATGATAGTTCCAAGTGGCGTGCTAAGGAGTCCGAATACGAGATCGACGAAGTCTTGCCCAACTTCAGCATATAGCACCGAATCATCCTTTGCATGAACAAGCCTTACCTTGATGGCTTTGAACTTGGGATCAGTCTCAAGCGCCTGTTTTGCCAACATACTTTCGGAAAGCATACACATGTCTGCAGGATTTGCCGGGATAGCAACGTCAAAATAAAGTCCAGTTAAGACTTGTTTTGTCAGCAGCACTCTCCTAAGCAGACCAATCATCTGAAAGAACTGCAACACCACTAGAATTAACTAAGAGACTTTTACCAGGGTTTTTGAGAAATAAAACTGGCTATTATTGACCAGCAAAATTCAGCAGTTTCCTTGTAAAAAACTACGTATTTGGCAGTTTCATGTTCACAGGTAGAGAGAGTATGAGACAGACCTTGGCAAAATTGAGTTGGATCACCTTCTCCTGGATATTCTCCTTTTCTGGTATCCCATATTTTTCAATCAACGAAAACATGACCCTTGTGCAAGCAGGAGCAACTTGGAGATCATCAGTTATGATGAACTTGGGGACACTAATGACAAAAACTCCATCCTCCTTACTGTCAGAATCACGACAATTTTTGTTTGTCCATTCCCCGATGTACTGAACAACGTTTTTACAATAGCAAATAGCATGAGGGACGGAGCTAAATGCTGTAACACGGTAGCTAGCATTTTTGCAGCGATACATAGGATTTGTGTTGGCAACTTTCACTTTAAGCCGATTGCAATGGGTTGCTGCAGCATTGATAGGGCCAAGAAGCATGGCCTTGCACGCCTTGGTTTGGAAGTAATCTTCACCGAGACTCTCCACGCTCTTGTACAGCTCGTCAAGGCATCCTACCTGCGACTGCTTGTCGAAGAGACGGACGATGGTGCCCAGAGGCAGGGTGAGGAAGCTGAAGAGGACGTCGTCCTTGTCCGATTCGGCAAACAGCACCTTCATCTTCTCCTTGTCCGCCATCGCTCGACATGGCCGATGAGAACACGCTCTTAGAGGACTAGGGTTGAGGTGGAACTTGCAACTTCTGAGCTGTGGTGAGCAGGAAGACGACCTGAGGTAATGCATACACTACCCTTTAAATATGAGTTAAATACATCACGAGTGCCTTAACTTGTCCGCCGCGGTCAGTTTGGTACCTAAATTTGTAGAATACAGAAAAGTGGTGTTGTAACTTGTCCTCCTGCGCATATACGGTGCCTCCGCCCGTATGCGGCCGTATGGGCTACCGTATGCAAATAGACGATTGATTTTATTTTTATAGAAAACACCTCATATTTTATTTGAATACATAAAAAGGCTTCTCAAATTAGAAATGCGAGTCCCATGTGCCAGTATGAAAGAGTAAGAAATCACTAAAATAAATTGCAGGGACGGGGATCCTGAAACTACTGCTTAGTGCATAACGTAGGCACGAGATGGCCACCAGGCCAATCTAAATAATGCATCGTAGTATTAGCCAGAAACATATATAGACCAATTCCGCATATCACTGTGCATGCAATCCCTGGACACATTTTCTTCATGTTCTTTTTTCAAGTTCCTGCTTAGTTTTCATGATATGTAAATTTTACCATATAAAAATACAATAATTATCAGTAGGCAAATATTGTGTATTTTGATTCAATATTCTATATTAAAAAATTCTTTATTCTATATTCTTTTTTGATAATCTATTCTATTTTCATTATTGTGTACTTTGAAGAGGTAAAAAAAAATGATCTGTTCCCCTCATGGCGCTGCGATGCAGCAAGTTCTCGGCCGGTCGGCGGCCCGACGCGGAGATGACGGGCTAATCTGAGGCGGCGAGGCGACCTCCTCCTCGTTGGTTGCGCCATGGCTGGCTCTTCCGATGCGGCGATTCGATCTTGTCGTGCCGGCAGCATCACGGCGGGCTCCTACAGGCTGGCGAGGCGATCTCGTCCTCTTTGTAAGAGTCACGGCCGACTCCTCCAGGGCAGTGAGGCGGCCCCCTCGTATGGATGCTGGCCGCGCCGTGGGCGAGCGCCCTGCAGCCCGGCGCGCCGTACTGGCGGCCGCCGGCGGATGACGCTGGACCACCTGTTCCTGAGCGTGCAGTGGAAAATCTCAACGATCTCACACCGCGCAGCTGGGCCAGATCGACGAGCTGCAGCGCTTAATTTTGTAACATGCAGATTCTGAACTTCTGTGCAAATTCTGAACTTTGTTCAAGCTCTGAATTTTCTTCTGCTTTACAGGGAGAGGACTATAGACACTCCAGCACAAGTGTTATTGTCTGTGCAATGCCACAAGAAACACAAAGTGTTGTTTCACCAAATGAAGGGAGACCAAAATCAAGGCCACATAAGATTGCAGATTATGCGTGTGTCTGCGGAAGATAACTTGAATGTTCCAAACAGAATTGCTCATGTAGTTCCTGTTGAGTGTAACATGTACTTCTCAGAAGTGCTCATCTAGTTGCTTTCAGTTGTAACATGTACTACTTCTTGCTACATGAATTTGTGTACTCCGACCTTATCAATAAAATCAATATATAAAGTTGTTCAGTTCTGGAAAGTTTGAAGGACGAAGACATCATTATGTATTGTTGTTCTGGCTATGATTGTTGAGATTCTTAATAAGAATAAATAAAGAGTATCACACTGGGGATAGTTGTACACTGTTGCTGTCAATTTAGACAAGATTGACATGGAAGCCATCTTACATACAGTACATAATCCTGAAGCTCATGAAAGCAGGCAGTCGTGTGAGACAAAAAGCTTGGCTACCATGGCTCAGCGGACTACCCTCTCCTCGGCAACTACCTCGGCTTCTTCCTCAGTTCGGGTGAGTCCCTGTTCTCCTCCCTCTCCCTAAGCCATGAGATGGTCCGGTCATCGAGCCGTGTCCGGTTGTGGTGTTGGCCATTGTGCCAATGGTTTAGGGCTCGGTTCTATGTTCATGCTTTCTGTGGTGGTGCCTTGGTGGTGGCATTTCGGCCACCACAATCCTGTGATTGTGATGATCTCATCATGGAAATTGGCCCATATGCTACTGTATATTCTATCCGTTGGGGTTTGATACTTTCATACTTATTTAGAATCTTTCCATGCTACTGTTTAGGGTGTAAAAGAATGAATCTCTTTTTCTTCACTTGCTCTAGGGTTTGGTGATGGTCCATGTCTAATTTGAGATGGTCTTTGTTCTAGTTTTTTACTCCCTCCATCCCAAATAAGTGTCACTGATTTAGTACAACTTTGTACTAAACCAACGAAGAATTGAATCATGCCAAGTCAATGTAGTAGCTACATGTAGGGGGCTGGTGCTTGATGTTGTGGAAGCAACAGTGATTGCTTCTTCCTACATACTGTACTCATCGTCTATTCAATCTTAATGACTGACTGTACCCTTCCTCCTTCAAAGCATACATATGCCTGGACTGGCTACTTACTTCGGTTTTGTGTTTGGAATAATATGATAGCCTCAATTGGCTCAGTGGATGATGCTCTGGTGCTTGCCATAGTTGTTGCCAGCTAGTTCAAAGTGACCCCCTTTGCCAGATACAGAGTATATATAAATCACATATTCCACGCACAAGTACTAGGGTTAATCCATGTGGAAGCGCAAAATTAGGCTCAAATATCTTGTTTTGTTGCTTGTATGGCTGGCCTTGGGATTTATATCTGATTATTTTCCTTTTACCCAGTTGATTGTATGGCAGTCATTGGGATTTATAAATTGTAACAGAATGAGTTAATCCCATGACCTGTTAACTAGTTACCGAACTTGGCTTCCTTGTATATGGTGTGACCAATTTCTGCTGCTTGCCACAAAATTAGTAATTTTTTACTGGGCCTTTTTGAGCGGAAGAGAATTGATCTTGTGCATTTGTCTCAGCCATGACTCTGGTTAAGAAACTAGAAACATGATACTGTGCATTACCAATCTTATGCTCAGTCTAATGTTCTAAGTTTCTTGTTCATCTTATATTGAAGTGTAGTGGTTTACGTTGTTCCTTCTTGAAGTGAAGTATAACATATCATCGGTTCGTTTTTACTTCTAGGTGCTTTGATATGGCTCGCTTGAATGCCATCCTCAGGTCTTTGCCCTCTGTGGAGACATTAGGATGCACAACAGTCATTTGCAGTGACAAAACTGGCACTTTTACGACAAACATGATGTCAGTGTACGAGGTGAATACTCCATTTTGCAGCATCATTTATCTTCTAGTTGGCCCTTTCATTTTATTTTCCTTTTTGCATGCATGAGTGTGCAGTGGGATTTGACTAAAAATACAATATGCGTTTTAACATTAAAGTCTGTTACACTTGGTCAATATATTATGTTCACCGCATAACTAACAGGTGTCTTAATATCCCTGTTATGTGTTGTGCGTCAAGCATGCAACAGTTATATTGATTGTAAGCAGGATGCTCTATAAGCCTATCCTTATATGTATTTCTTTCAGATCAACCAAGGCTGTTTTGTATCACTGTATCTCTTTTCATGAAAATCACGGTTTTGATCTGTGACCAAGGGGCTCAAATGGTTGGAATTTCATTATGATTTTTATTTTTTAAGACTTGTAGTCTAAATCAAACCTGGTCAATCAAGTGACGCCCTTATATGTCAGATTTCTGTTTGTAAATTCTCTTGCTAACAAATATGGGTTTGGCAAGAAAACTGGAGTGGTTAAGGTGTGTGTTCTGTTTGTAAAATCAAATCTCGTGCTAACAGACGATGCTAAGCTAGCTAGGTTAAATTTCATGAGGTGTCTTGTGGCATACTCGACCTATTCCAATGTGTTTTGCTTATATGCTTCTTTTGCCGTGCAATCCTTTGTAATCAACTGAGTTCTTCTTATTTGATGTTTTGCCAGGACAGTTTGTACTAGATGCAACCACCATGATTGTGCTTCACGCCCAGGACGTCGTATTGTGTGCATCAGAAGGTGAGCTCGAGTGGCTCGAGGAGAGATTGATCGATCTTGTCGACTCCCTTGATGGTGGATCCTCTTTTGAGTGAAGAGTAGACCCTCTTTGCTGCAATTTTCAGTAGTTGTTGGAAATAGAAGTAGTGTGGTGATCGCCTCCTTGAAGGGCATTATTAAGCTGCTGCGCTCGTCTTTTGTTTCTTTTGTTACTGGGATGATACATATCTTCTATTTTTGGGAGAGTTGTCCTTTTTTTGTTTATGTACTGTTGTAGACATGTGGATGAAACTAAACGTCAGCCAATGAATGTATGTATAAGGCTGATCAGAATCATTGTGTGACAATGCCATGTTGTTATGTCTTTGAAAGATGCAATCAAACCAAATACATGTTTGTAGTTGATGATCTAAAGGACTTGTTGATCATATAGTCAGTTTGTCTTTTGAGGGTCCATGCCTATGCATGGATAGATATGTTACCAGATCCAGTCACTTGTAAACTAGCATATGCTGGATGCTTGTAATTCTTGTGAAATACTTGAGACAAACGAGACTACACATGCCCATAAACATAAAAAAAAGGCCCGCCTTGAACATTATTAGAAACATAAGCCTTGAAGAAACCAGAATAACTCAAGTGACCCTAGAACATTATTAGAAACAAACTCTTGAACAATCTTTTTTTTTCGCATCCTCAAAGAAACCAAAATAGCTAGGACTGACAGGACATTGAAGGGCGCGATGGAGATTGGTGGCAATGGAGGCCGAGGCGGAGGGGAACCCGTTTGCGGCAACGGCCTCTGTTTCCTTGACTCCTGTCCTGACCAGCGACGCGTCCTCGACAAGGCGGCTGTGCCTCAAGAATGGCATCCAGACCAACTTGGATGACGACCACGTCTTCCAGTTTGCTTCTTGGTAGGTCCCCGATTCCCCGGTTTGGCTGTTCAACTTGGGATGAGATGAATTAGGTTATTCATGATCTGAAGGCCGTATTGTGTGTGACCATGATTAGATTGGATCAGAATGGCGCAAGCTTTATTCCTCATTGCTCATTACTGAACCTGTTGATGAAAAGCATGTTGCTTGTTGATATGTCTAGCATCGCTGGGTGACCCGTGATTAGATTAGATTAGATTAGATCATAAGAGCTGTGAGAAATTTATCCCATGTAATAAATTCATTTCCTGAAAACGAAACAAAACAGATCACCATCGTCATGTCATTAAACGCCCTAGGGATGCCCACCAGCCATCCGGTATTGCGCCACCTCATTGATCTCTCCATCATGCATTGCCTTCTTCTAAGATCGTCTTTATATATACTAGGAAGAGTCATCCATCGGCGTGCGGCGAGCGCGTGTGACTTAAGACTTGTATGAGAAGCAGAGCACGCGTATGAGAAGCAGAGACTTGTATGAGAAGCAGAGCACACGTATGAGAAGCAGAGCACGTGTGTGACTTAAGGCAAGAACATCTAAATGGTACTGGATGGTTGTATGAGAAGCAGAGCAAGCGTATCTCTAGTTTTAGAAGTAAAAGTGTGCTACTCAATGCTACTCTTGTTCACTGTGCATCGGCCTAAACTAAACACCGACTTAAAAAAGACTTCAAACATGTCTACTTCATTTCCGCAATAGTCAGTCTTTAGTTTAAGATTAGTGAGGTATCAAAGAAATATTGTCTTGTATCAGCATAAATTCCATTGCCAGTAATTAAGTGATGTAGGCTATGTGCTTGTATTTCATCTCAGAAAGGATTAAAAGAAAAGCTGTTTTGTGTCGCTTCAACAGACATGCTGAAGAGGAAGATTGTAGTTACATGTGCAACCTTGTAGTACTTACAGATGTCGTCCATGTAGTCGACAACAGCGGGCTCATCCACTTAGGTGTCCTGACATTAACACACAAGCAGACTTCAGACTTATAATATAATAAAGGTGTCCTTCCATGTCGCTGGTTTAACACTGCCATTTATCAAATAGGTGTCCGTATCTTTAGTTTGATGGCCTGTCAGTATAACCTGCTGTAGTTAATCATCAGTTTTATAGTAAAATCTTGGGCAAAATTTTTATCTCCAACAGGTCAAAGATAACACACATCAGAATCCTCACCAGACCGCGCTTTGCAATTCGAGACGAAGACCCACCAGACCGAGAATCTTACAGCCCCTTATTCGAGCTTGGTGCCACAATGCAAGCGCTAACATGAGTCGATGTGTCCATGCAAGAAGTGAAACAATGGAAGCGTCCAGGCCTAAGACAAGAGGCAGTGGTGCGTGGGAAAATGCGGCACCGTGTCATTCTGCCCTGAGCCGATGTGGGCACTCTCCCCTGAGCCGAGCGAAAGAAGTTCATATAACCCCCTGTGGTTGCACAAACCGGCCACTCCAACCTTTCCAATACAATTTAAATGACCCCCTAAACAAGATTAGAGCGGTTTTAGCAGGCTGCTTTGCCCACGTGGCAGGAAGGGTGCCAGGTAGCTAGGTGGGTGGCACAAATCCTTTGGAATAGGAGGGAACTGGCACTGGAAGTTTCTCCTGTAACGCGCAGCCACTGCCCGTTCTCCATCCACAAGCAGCGCTGCTGTCGTCGCGCGCCAGCAGAGCTCAAGCTCATGGTGTCCTGCACTCAGGATATTGGTAATTGGCTTAGACAAATCTAATGGCTAAGCTACAACCAAGTGACAAATCAAAATTTTGGAAAAGCAGCAACTTTCTATGTAGAAAGGCTATATATAAAGATGAGACAAGAGGTAATTCAGTTGTGAGTTGATAATCTGTATTGCTGCATACATGTCGTTAATGAGTGCTAGGACACAGAGATCTGGCTAACAGATAAACAGCAGCAGCAAGATCCTCTACCAAAGCATGCTAATCCTGTCCTTGTTTCTCACACAAAGAAAAAGGCTGAAGCACTTGGCATGCCAGTTGCTGTTCTTCACTTGGGAAAGCAAAGTTCAGAAATATATGATATACACATCAGAGGATATAGTAAATGGCATAAATGTCATGATCAGGACTTGGCAAAGATCAAACAGCTAACATGTCAAACATGACATAAAGAGTAAATGCTATAAATGTCAAGATCAGAACTTGGCGTATATTTCAAACCCTAGTTAGCCGGCCCCAAACGCCTATGTCCGCTGCCCTAACCGCAGCACCAAACAGCCGCAATCTTCCCAAAAATCAAAATTTTACCAACGCCTTAACATTGGGAGTGATCGCCTAAACTGCGCGTTGTCATGTGTACTCTGATCAGGCGGCGATCATCACATCCACCCGCTGTCTCGTCGTCATAGACGGAGAAGCCAAAGCGGGGTTCGAGGGGGTCATTTGCTCGGCTACTAGCGACACCCAGGCCAGAGTGGAAAAACAGCCTGCTAAAAACAGCTCTAATCCGGTTTAGGGGTCATTTAAATGCTATTGGAAAGGTTAGGGCATTAAGAAAGTGGTTTTAGACTTCAGGAGGTGGAGTGGACGGTTTGTGCAGCCCCAGGGGGTATGCGGACTTCTTTTGAGCCGAGCACAAAGGCATCCACCGGAGGTGGTGAAGGCAGCTGTCGGCAGCAGTGCATGGTGCACAGAGAACTGCACACGTTTGCAGAGAACGACGACCCAGCAGCAGCGGATCATGAGCGATGCGATCATGGTGGTGCCGAGGGGTTATAAGGGAGGGGAGGAGTGTAAGATACAGCATTGCTGCATCAAAAAAATGGCATTTCCATCCGATAATGTGCATGATCACTAAACATCATATGAACGTTCCAACTTTTCAAACCATTCAGGCTTTTACCAGTTATAAACCATATCACAATTTCATAAAGATTCTAGTCCATCTAATAATCTAATAATAAAATAAAAGCACCTAAGAAGCTATGTACTCCCTCCGTCCCAAAATTCTTGTCTTAGATTTGTCTAAATACGGATGTATCAAGTCACGTTTTAGTATTAGATACATTCGTATCTAGACAAATCTAAGACAAGAATTTTGGGACGGAGGGAGTATACAGCAACGGCAGCAAATATAGTGATACAACATACTGAAGGAAATGAGCACTACTACCCAAAAACTAACATAGCAGAAGTTGTAACTACTAGATACTGATGGAAAGGGGGAGACAGACAATTCCAATCCTCCTGGAAAAACCCGTGTTGCTCCCCTTTCACCAAGTTACCTTACAAGACACATTGGATGTCATCCCTGAAGAACCTGTAGAATTTGGACCTATGGTTGACCATGATGAGTCCAGACTTCTTGTGATGCACTACCTCCACGCCAGACATCACAGCACTCATCTCAGTCGTGTTGCCAGTGTCTTCGTCCAGACCAAACTCAAAGACTTTGGTGATGCAAAACCTCCCATTTCCCAAGTACACAAAGCTGCAATCTTGCATTATCCAGTCCTCGGGCAGATCAAGGTGTGGCCAACTGTACACTAAAGGTGGACACCTCTTCGAGAGAAGACGGGAGATACCCATTGCACAAAAGTGGTTGGGTGCATAGCTGGCAATGCCAAATAAGAGGTTGTCCAGCTCCGGTACATGCACAGCACGACTGAGGAATGGCAGTGTCCAGGAGCCAGCCTTAAACCACTTGCGACTGGCTGTGTTGAAGCAGTAGGTGCCAAGGCTTTCTTCTCCGGAGGAGACAACAAGAATTGAGTCACCTTCAATTTCAAGCAGCGCATGGGAATTGAGAATGCAATTGTCAGCATAGGCAGGTGGTGTTGGTAGCTTGAGCCAATTCCAGCCTTTCATCGTCCTGCCATTAGAAGGGTTACTGTACATGAGTACCTCGAAGTTGTAGGGATCATAGCTGGAAGGGTACCTTCCCATAACGTAGAAGGCATCAGCACGTTCACGGTCAGAGGCTTTGGGATTAGTGGTGGAGAAGCTGATGGGCCTGCTCCCCTTGGGACTGTTGAGGCATGGAATTGGCTGGACAGAACCGGGGTCCATGTCGTATAGGGCGGTGTGGCCAGCGGCGTCCACGCAGAGGATCTTGCTTGCACCACCGCTGCCTCGTTCATGGAAGGGCAGGAAATCCAGTCTTTTGTTGTCTGAGGTGGACCGCTCGAATCTGAGCTTGGACGGAGGTATCCGCGAGATGGTCTCCATCCATGGTGGCACAACGGCTGATGATGGGTACTCCATATCGAACCTTGATTTTTCTGCTGCCTGTGCTTCGGCCGTGGATGGGTAGAAGAGGTGTTCCTTGGCGTTGATGCGACTGACCGTATACAAGCTGCCACCGGCACCGCCAGTGCCATACCTCTCCATCACAACATTCAGGAACTGTCGCGCCTTCATTCTATTTCTCCCCACTCCTCCTGGAAAACAGAGATGACGAATTAGAAGATGAATGAAACCCCAGAAGACAGGGCATTTCCACGAAAACAAACCCCAGAAGACCGGCCAGGGAAATAAAATACGAACGTTCAACGGGCAAGAGAAATAAGGAGTGGTACCTGCGGCAGACAGATCCAAGTGTCTTCCCCTCCAATTTCACGGAATCGAAGGCGGCGGTTGCAGCGGGGGTGGAGGCGGCGGCGGCGACGGCGGCTGCGGCTGCGGCTGCGGCGACGGCGGCTGGGATAGGGTGTGGCATCTAGGTTTAGCCGTCTCATTTCCTTCTCCGCCTTATATATATGGTATCGACATATCATGGGCTGGCGAGCCTTATAACAGCCCACACAGATGGGCTGGCCCAGGCGCGCGGAAGGCCTCTTTTCACCTTTTCTTCTTTTTACTTTCGTTTATACGAGTACTTCCAATATTCTAAATAAATATATAGTAGAAACCACTTTACATAAAACATTTCAAAAAATATTAACCAAGAATTTGAAAAATGTACATGTGTGTATACAAAAAATATACAATGTGTGTGAAAAAGTTGATCATGAAATATTAATCAACCTTTTGAAATAATGTCAAACAAGTATTTGAAAAAACATTATATGTATATACAACCATGTATTCAAAAAACGTTAAACTTGTATTTTAAAAAGGTTGAATATGTATACAAAAAATGTTGACCATGTACTCAAAGAATGTTAATCTTGTATTTTAAAAATGTTATATGTGTAGAGAAAAAATGTTGACCATGTATTCCAAAAAGGTTAATCTTGTATTATACTCCAAAAATGTTAAACTTGTATTTGAAATTTTTTAATCAAGCATCTGAAAAAAGTTCAAATGTGTATAGATTTTTTTTGACCATGTATTCAAAAAAGTTTAAATGTGTATAGAAAAAATTTTGACCTTGTATTCAAGAAATGTTGATCTTGTATCGTATTCCAAAAATGTTAAAACTGTATTTGAATTTTTTTATCAAGCTTTTAAAAAAATGTTAATCTTGTATTTAAAAGAAGTTACTCAAGCATTTGAAAAATGTTAAATATGTGTAGAAAAAATGTTGACCATGTATTCCAAAAAAGGTTAATCTTCTATTTAATAAATGTTAAATATGTATTAGGGAAATGTATTAGATATATATGCGAAAATTGGGCACACAAAAATAGTTAAACCAAGAGAAAACAAAATAAACGATGAAAAATGAGAAGAAACAAACAAAACCAAAGAAAAACGAAGGGGAGAAAATAAAAGAAAAAGGGCAATCAAAACAAGAAAGAAAAAAAGAAAAAAAAGGAGGCGACGGTTCCTGTTTCGTCACCAGGGTTTTTGTTACTGAATAGAGCAAATTTTGTAGTGTGAAGTCCAGAGAATTGTTAGCAAATCATCGACAGCCAGAGCTGGTCGGTTGGCAGAACTTTGTACAAAGCTACATCATGCCGCCAATGAACTGAACCGAAGCAACACACGAGGGAAGCATGGCAAGAACATCAAACCCTCACATCCACATGTGATCTAGATCGAAACCTCCATCTACTCATAGAACTGCTCATGATGCCACTGTTGGCAAACTTGGTAGGAAACAAAAAAATTGCCCTACGATCACCCATGAACAATATGAATATGTATATAAGGTTTAGTTTGGATCACAATCGCTACCGACTCTGGAGTGCAGCGGAACTAGACAAGTCGGTGTAGTTCATCACGAAGCTCTTGTAGCTTGGTGGCAGTGATTGAAGAACTCTGTCAATGACACTATCAACAGGAAGATTAACTCCCAGATGAGTCAAGTGATTATGATACCCAGACATTTTTAGTATATGTTCACTGACAGAACTATTCTCCTCCATCTTGCAGCTATAGAATGTATTAGAGACTTCATATCTCTCAATTCAGGCATTTGCTTGAAATATTAACTTCAACTCCTGGAACATCTCATATGCTCCATGATGTTCAAAACATCGTTGAAGTCCCGATTCTAAGCCGTAAAGCATGGGACACTGAACTATCGAGTAGTCATCAGCTTTGCTCTGCCAGACGTTCATAACATCTGGTGTTGCTCCAGCAGCAGGCCTGGCACCTAGCGGTGCTTCCAGAACGTACTTCTTCTCTGCAGCAATGAGGATAATCCTCAAGTTATGGACCCAGTCCGTGTAATTGCTACCATCATATTTCAACTTTGCTTTCTCAAGGAACACATTAAAATTCAACGGAACAACAGCATGGGCCATCTATCTACAATCAAACATAGACAAGCACGATACTATCAGGTACTAAGTTCATGATAAATTTAAGTTCAATTAATCATATTACTTAAGAACTCCCACTTAGAAAGACATTCCTCTAATCTTCTAAGTGATCACGTGATCCAAATCAACTAAACCATAACCGATCATCACGTGAAATGGAGTAGCTTTCAATGGTGAACATCAATATGTTGATCATATCTACTATATGATTCACGCTCGACCTTTCGGTCTCAGTGTTCCGAGGCCATATCTGCATATGCTAGGCTCGTCAAGTTTAACCTGAGTATTCTGCGTGTGCAAAACTGGCTTGCACCCGTTGTAGATGGACATAGATCTTATCACACCCGATCATCACGTGGTGTCTGGGCACAACGAACTTTGGCAACGGTGCATACTCAGGGAGAACACTTTTATCTTGAAATTTAGGGAGAGATCATCTTATAATGCTACCGTCAATCAAAGCAAGATAAGATGCATAAAAGATAAACATCATCATCTTGTGCTTGTGATCTCCATCTCTGAAGCACCGTCATGATCACCATCGTCACCGGCGCAACACCTTGATCACCATCATAGCATCATTGTCGTCTCGCCAATCTTATGCTTCCACGACTATTGCTACCGCTTAGTGATAAAGTAAAGCATTACATCGCAATTGCATTGCATACAATAAAGCGACAACAATATGGCTCCTGCCAGTTGCCGATAACTCGGTTACAAAACATGATCATCTCATACAATAAAATTTAGCATCATGTCTTGACCATATCACATCACAACATGCCCTGCAAAAACAAGTTAGACGTCCTCTACTTTGTTGTTGCAAGTTTTACGTGGCTGCTACGGGCATTAGCAAGAACCATTCTTACCTACGCATCAAAACCGCAACGATAGTTTGTAAAGTTGGTGTTGTTTTAACCTTCGCAGGGACCGGGCGTAGCCACACTCGGTTCAACTAAAGTTGGAGAAACTGACACCCGCCAGCCACCTATGTGCAAAGCACGTTGGTAGAACCAGTCTCGCGTAAGCGTACGCGTAATGTCGGTCCGGGCCGCTTCATCCAACAATACCGCCGAACCAAAGTATGACATGCTGGTAAGCAGTATGACTTATATCGCCCACAACTCACTTGTGTTCTACTCGTGCATATAACATCAACGCATAAAACCTGGCTCGGATGCCACTGTTGGGGAACGCAGTAATTTGAAAAAAATTCCTACGCACAGGCAAGATCATGGTGATGCATAGCAACGAGAGGGGAGAGTGTTGTCCACGTACCCTCGTAGACCAAAAGCGGAAGCGTTAGCACAACGCGGTTGATGTAGCGTACGTCTTCATGATCCGACCGATCCAACTACCGAACACACGGCACCTCCGAGTTCAGCACACGTTCAGCTCGATGACGTCCCGCGAACTCCGATCCAGCAGAGCTTCATGGGAGAGTTCTGTCAGCACGACGGCGTGGTGACGGTGATGATGTTGCTACCGACACAGGGCTTCGCCTAAGCACCGCTACGATATGACCGAGGTGGAATATGGTGGAGGGGGCACCGCACACGGCTGGGAGAGATCAATTGATCAACTTGTGTCTCTAGAGGCTCCCCCTTGCCCCTGTATATAAAGGAGCAAGGGGGGAGGCCGGCCGGCCCTTTATGGGCGCGCTAGGAGGAGGAGTCCTCCTCCTAGTAGGAGTAGGGCTCCCCTTTCCTACTCCTACTAGGAGGAGGAAAGGAAGGAGGAGAAGGAGAAGGAAGGAGAAGGAGGAGAAGGAGGAAAGGGGGGCCGGCCCCCTAGTCCAATTCGGTTCGGGCTAGGGGGGCCGCGCGCCCTGCCTCCTCTCTTCCACCACTTGGCCCATGAGGCCCATTACTTCTTCCTCGTATTCCCGTAACTCCCCGGTACCCCCGAAAATACCCGAATCACTAGGAACCTTTCCGATGTCCGAATATAGTCGTCCAATATATCGATCTTTACATCTCGACCATTTCAAGACTCCTCATCATGTCCCCGATCTCATCTGGGACTCTGAACTACCTTCGGTACATCAAATCACATAAACTCATAATACAATCGTCACCGAAACTTTAAGCGTGCGGACCCTACGGGTTCGAGAACTATGTAGACATGACCGAGACATGTCTCCGGTTAATAACCAATAGCAGAACCTGGATGCTCATATTGGCTCCCACATATTCTACGAAGATTTTTATCGGTCAGACTGCATAACAACATACGTTGTTCCCTTTGTCATCGGTATGTTACTTGCCCGAGATTCGATCGTCGGCATATCAATACCTAGTTCAATCTCGTTATCGGAAGTCTCTTTACTCGTTCCGTAATACATCATCCCGCAACTAACTTATTAGTTGCAATGCTTGCAAGGCTTAAGTGATGTGGATTACCGAGAGGGCCCAGAGATACCTCTCCGACAATCGAAGTGACAAATCCTAATCTCGAAATACGCCAACCCAACAAGTACCTTCGGAGACACCTATAGAGAACCTTTATAATCACCTAGTTACGTTGTGACGTTTGGTAGCACACAAAGTGTTCCTCCGGTAAACAGGAGTTGCATAATCTCATAGTCATGGGAACATGTATAAGTTATGAAGAAAGCAATAGCAACAAACTAAACGATCAAGTGCTAAGCTAATGGAATGGGTCAAGTCAATCACATCATTCTCCTAATGATGTGATCCCGTTAATCAAATGACAACTCATATCTATGGCTAGGAAACATAACCATCTTCGATTAATGAGCTAGTCAAGTAGAGGCATACTAGTGACACTCTGTTTGTCTATGTACTCACACATGTATTATGTTTCCGGTTAATACAATTCTAGCATTAATAATAAACATTTATCATGATATAAGGAAATAAATAATAACTTTATTATTGCCTCTAGGGCTTATTTCCTTCAGAAATGACCGCTACCAAATTGTTTCATGCCAGTGTATCCAGCCAAATCATCCATATCACCCCTGAACCTCTTAGTTCTCCTTCTACCCTTGGTCTCCACCTTTAGGACAGGGTATGGCTTAATATGAGGGCCATGGTACTCAGGCCACTGTGATTGGTCCAAGAAAGGGTGAAATCGAGGCACCCATGTCAACCTAGTAGCTTCCACATGGAACTCTTGCGTCCGCATGGGTTTCCTATCACAAACATGTATGTTTATCGCCTTCGCCGCCATTATCAAATGTGAGCATGGCCAATGATACTTACTAGGCCTCTCGCACTGGCACCACCGAGTCTTGAGACGCACCTCAAATGTAGCACCACCATATTAAAAACCGTCTCGTGTTATGCCACCTGGCTCATCAATTTGATAGATCATTTCACTTTTGTCGAATATGATAACTTTTTGCCATGAAGACTTGCTTGCTTGTAACTACAGCCATTCATCAACCTTTTCCGGATAATCCATTTTTTCACCTATCCATTTTAAAGTCTCTTCAGAATGCCTCTAAAAGTACTCATTAAGCTGGAAGAAGGTATACTCCACTATTGCAGTCACTCGCAATGAACAAGCACCCTTGTGCACATTTTTGAAACATTCAACCAGATTGCTTGTCATGTCGCCATATCACCTACCTCCATCGTCATGAGCGTGTGCCCACTTGTAATTCTCACTGAAATTCCTAGTTAAGAAGTCTTTCCCCCCTTCGTTCACCGCTGTAAAGAGTTTGTTGTACCGAGCATCAAAAGCACCGGTGGTGAAGGCCACACATACATGGGTAAGGTCTTTGCTGAGCTCCTTACTCTTACATGTCCGGTAAAAGTTGGCCACGAAATGCCTCATGCACCATATGTGGTGAAGCTTTGGAAATCCTGGAATAACAATGTCCATTGCCTTGAGTATTCCATGGTGCCGGTCTGATATGATGCATACCTCCCTAGCCCCAATAACCTTGTGCCTAACATGACCCATGAACCACTCCCAGTTGTCTTGGTGCTCAGAAGGCACCAAATCAAATGCCACTAGCAACACATTGTCGTTTGATGAGTGCGCCATTGCTACCATTAGTGTGCCCTTGTATCTACCGATCAAGAATGTGCCATCTATAGACAAGACCGGACGACAATGCTCAAACGCCTCCACACATTGTCCATAACTCTAGAAGGCACGGTGGAACACTCCCTCGTGATCATCGACCACATGAAACATGCCCGGGTTCCTATGTGCAATCGCGCCCAACAACCTCGGGAGCTGGTTGTATGCTTCTTCGTAACCACCATACAACATCCTCATAGCATTTTCCTTTGCCTTCCATGCCTTCCCATACTTGAATTCATAACTAAATTGCTTTTTCATTGTCCGCATGAGAAACCTCACTTTCACAGTTGGATCAACGGCTATGTCTTTCATCCATTTGTATCCGAGATACTCGGATGTGAGTTGACGGTGTGTCTTTCGAAGTCGTTTCGATGGCGGTTTGCACCTATGAGTGGCTACACAACTTCTTAACACCCATTCCTCGGTTTCTTTAATCTTTCTTGCACGAACCTTCCATGGGCATCCTTCTTTCTCACACTTGACGGTGTAACGCAACTTCATGTCGGAGTGCCCAACATAAAATGGCCTATGGTTTCGAATGGCATAGTCAAACAACCAAAACTTCAGCATAGGCAAGCTCAGAAACTTCACTCCTTTCTTCAAATAAGCATTCTTGTCCTCATTATCCTCCCTTGGTTCGCCTGGATCCAGGCATGGTATTGGCTCAATCGCCGTCATTCTCATTCCACCATCAACAACAACTTTATGGGCAAGGCTGAGATCTTGAAACAAGTGAGTTCTTTTTTCTAAGCCTGTCGGCTCAAAGTGGATTTGGTTTTCCTCCTTTGTGAATCCATCCTCGTGCAACTCTCCCCCGGGACCTTCGTCATCGGAGTCATACGGATATTGACGCCTAAAAGGCAACTCATGATCCATGTCCCTTTGCGCTATGCACGCATTCAAGTCACCAACATCATTACCATGAAACCCTTCCTCTTCCTCTTCGTCGTCATCATGAGCATCTTCATCCTCTTGAATTACTTTGTCACTATCAATCACCTCAACTTCATTTGCTTGGCTAGTTGGTGGTTGGCTAGAAGCATTAGGGCAATACAACTCAACCTCATTTGCTTCACTAAATGGTAGACGGGGACGTGGTTGGCGATAAGCATTGGGGGCATAAACCACAACCCTATGCTCAACAAGTGGCACCATTGTCCTCTCGCTCATGTCATCCATTGGGGGAAGAGACATGCCGGTTCAAATCAATTGTAAACCTAGGAGATTCAACCTTGGTGGCAAACAATTCAAGTGACTTGTCTTCCAATTGGGAAACTTTTCCCTTGTATACATCCCAATGCAAATCCGAGGTGATAGGCATACTTTTCAAGCGAGATTTGGCTCCAACTCCAACATCGTACCTTCCTATTAACTTAGCATCAACATTGGTGTCCATCCACTTTAATACATGTCTCACTTTTGCAACAACATCCTCATAGCTAGGGCTTGTATCAAAAACCAATGGTTCCTCACTCGTGTCAGCATTGTTACTCAAGAATGCCTCCTTGTCCATGTAATGAACATTAACAAGTCTCTCCATCTAAAAACAACATGAATGCATTTAAGGCATCAATGAGAATTGGTGTTTATCCAAAAACATTTCATTATATCCAAATCATATCAACACTAAATTATTGATGATATCCACAAAGGTTTCATTAGATAACACACACCATAACCTTGCGACTTGTGGAAATTTTATTCCTAGTTCACAAAGAAAAGTCTGGATCCCAGGGGGGCAGGCGCGCCCCCCAAGCTTGTGGGCCCCTCATTGCACCTCCTGACCTAATTCAACTTATATAAATTCTCAAATATTTCCAATACACCAGAGAGCCGCCCGAAATAATTTTTCCGCCACCGTAAGTCTATACTCCTTCGAGATCCCATCTAGAGGCCAGAGGGGGAATCGGTCATAGAGGGCCTCTACATCAACCTTGCTGCCCTTCTGATGATGCGTGAATAGTATACCACAGACTATGGGTTCATAGTTGTAGGATCGAAAGTATGTCTAGAGGGGGGGTGATTAGACTACTTGACCAAATAAAACTTAACCTTTTCCCAATTTAAGTTCTTGGCAAATTTTAGCTATTTTAGGACAAGTCAAGCAATCATCACACAATTCAAGCAAGCATGCAAAGAGTATATTGGCAGCGGAAAGTAAAGCATGCAACTTGCAAGAATGTAAAGGGAAGGGTTTGGAGAATTCAAACGCAATTGGAGACACGGATGTTTTTCCCGTGGTTCGGATAGGTGGTGCTATCCTACATCCACGTTGATGGAGACTTCAACCCACGAAGGGTAACGGTTGCGCGAGTCCACGGAGGGCTCCACCCACGAAGGGACCATGAAGAAGCAACCTTGTCTATCCCACCATGGCCATCGCCCATGAAGGACTTGCCTCACTAGCGGTAGATCTTCACGAAGTAGGCGATCTCCTTGCCCTTACAAACTCCTTGGTTCAACTCCACAATCTTGTTGGAGGCTCCCAAGTGACACCTAGCCAATCTAGGAGACACCACTCTCCAAGAAGTAACAAATGGTGTCTTGATGATGAACTCCTTGCTCTTGTGCTTCAAATGATAGTCTCCCCAACACTCAACTCTCTCTCACAGGATTTGGATTTGGTCGAAAGAAGATTTGAGTGGAAAGCAACTTGGGGAAGGCTAGAGATCAAGATTCATCTGGTAGGAATGGAATATCTTGGTCTCAACACATGAGTAGGTGGTTCTCTCTCAGAACATATGAGTTGGAAGTGCAGATGTGTTCTGATGGCTCTCTCCACGAGTGAAGAGGAGGTGGAGGGGTATTTATAGCCTCCACACAAAATACAACCGTTACACACAATTTATCAATCTCGGTGGGACCGAATCAACAAACTCGGTCGGACCGAAATAGTAAACCTAGTGACCGTTAGAGATTTTCGGTGGGACTGGCATGCAACTCGGTAGGACCGATATGGTTAGGGTTAGGGCATAACGTAATCTCGGTGAGACCGATTACACAAACTCGGTGAGACCAATTTTGGTAATAAGATAACCAGAGAGTTGGTCAGGTAAACTCGGTGGGACCGATTCGCTCTTCTCGGTGAGACCGAAATGTTATGAAAAGGAAACAGTGAGTTTACATTGCAATCTCGGTGGGACCGATCCACTCTTTCGGTGAGACCAAAAAGTTACGAAAAGGAAACAGAGAGTTTGCAATCCCATCTCGGTGAGACCGAGATCCCTATCGGTAGAACCGATTTGCTAGGGTTTGGCAATGGCTATGACAAGTGAAACTCGGTGGCGCCGGGTTGAAAGAATCGGTAGGGCCGAGTTTGGCTTTGGGTTTAGGTTAAATGTGGATATGGGAAAGTAGTTGAGGGTTTTGGAGCATATCACTAAGCACATGAAGCAAGAGGCTCATTAAGCAACACCTCATCCCTCCTTGATAGTATTGGCTTTTCCTAAAGACTCAATGTGATCTTGGATCACTAAAATATAAAATGAAGAGTCTTGAGCTTTTGAGCTTGAGCCAATCCTTTGTCCTTAGCATTTTGAGGGATCCACTTTCAACATCCATGCCATGCCAATCATTGAGCTTTCCTGAAATAATCATCTTGGAATAGCATTAGCTCAATGAGCTATATGTTGTTATGAATTACCAAAACCACCTAGGGATAGTTGCACTTTCAATCTCCCCCTTTTTGGTAATTGATGTCAACATATAGATCAAAGCTTCGACAAATGATAATAAGAATGAAATATATCATCGCTTTGAGAAGTATGTGATAAGTAAGAGCTCCCCCTAAATTTGTGCATATTTAAAAATTTGCTTTGGACTGCAAATGCACAAGGAGTTAGAATCATGGGTTACTCTTCCATGTCACATACATCTTGGTGGAGCGCTCAAAATGATAAGAATTGAATACATGCACTCATCACCAAAGAAAGTGAATGATCACGTAAGATAGATAAGATATATCAAGCATGCATAAGTGTAGCTTATGATCAAACACATGATCATCAATGTCTCACAAGCATATCAAAGTATCTCAACCAAAAGCAAGCAAAGTTTGAAAAACCACCAAATAAAGCAAGAGAGAATAAAAGCAACACACACACTCTCTCTCGAAGCCTATGATCTATACATTTTTCTCCCCCTTTGGCAACAAGTTACCAAAAAGTTCCTAGAAAATGCATAGTGCTAGATCGACTCTCAGGCTTGATCTTCTGGTGGTGGTGGAGTCTGGATCACTCCAAGGACGAAGCCTTCTGTAGACGTGGTTGGAGTTGGAGCTGAAGTAGATGTTGGAGCTGGTTGGACTGGTGCTGTGGCTGGAGCTGAGGTGGTGGCTCTGGTGTCAGGAACTAGCACTGTAGTCGACCTCGGAGCTCGTGGCACTCTGGCAAATGCATCAGTTGTAGTCTTCCTTCTCCTCTCCTGCATGTCATCTTGAAGTTGCTCCACTGCAGACTGAATCTCTGCTACTTTGACATCCATGTCATAGAACTTTTGTTCTATGATCCTCTCTCAGCTCTGCTGATTCTGAGTGAGGGTGGCCAGTCCTTTCTCAATCCTCAGTGTGGATGCAATCAAGTAACCAAGCTGCTCTTGTTTGGTCTTCAAGAAGTACTCAGATGCCTCCTCTTGAGTTGGCATCCTGGCAGCTTTCTCCATCCTTGCCTTCTCCTTCTTTGCTTGTGCTTGTGCAGATGATGGTTCATTCTCATTCATGACAACTTGATTGTCCTCAAAGTCTGGATGGATGGGCAGGTGTTCCTTGTCCAGTAGGTATGTGCATGTGCCCGTCTTTGAGTTGATTAACTCCTGAATTTGTGGGGCATATCCACACCTCCTCTTCTGATCAAATGCTGTCCTCTTAATGGTCTCTACCATGAAGCTCATCACCTTGAACTTCTGTGGCACATCAAATATATGAAGCAAATTTATTGCATGGCCTTTGGTCATCTTGTGATCACCTGACTTGGGCAACAGAGTGTGCCTCAAAATCCAATTAATGGTTGGCAGCCCTGACAGAAGATAATGTACTGAGCCAAACTTGAACGTATCAAGTGCTTCATTTGGAATTTCCTTGTACATGTTGGACATAGAGTTGTGGTCCATCTTCTTCTTGGCATAGATATCCAAGTCATCTTCATTTTCCTCTGGGGCATTGATGAGCTGTGCCCACTCAGCAACTGTTGATTGGTAACTCGTACCTTCAGACATCCATGTGATCCTTCCATCTGGGTAGAAGTGTGTTGTGGAGTAGAATTTCATAATGAGCTCCTCATTCCACTTTGTGAGCTTCATTTTCCTTGATATATTTCCAATCAACCCATCTCATGTCACAAACAATGGGCTTCTTATCCAACAAAACTGTCTCATAGAAATCTTGATGTTCCTTGGTATGAAACCTGTAGTCAACAGCAGTTCTTCTCCTTGAAGCATACGGATCTGCTTCTCTCCACTTCCTGAGCCCTAAGTCTCTCCTGATTTTCATGTTCTCAGCCAGAGGATGAGCATCATTGTGGTCTGGAATCTTGGGCTTGAGTTTTCTCAGAACTTGTCCTTCATCATCATCTTCAGTAGCTTCAGGCACTAGGGCCTTGTTCTTCTCAGTTGCAGGTATGCTCCTTGTGTTCCTCTTTGGTGCTGACTTGGGCTTGGAGGCAGCTTTGGGTGCTTCTTTGGGCTTTGATGCAGCAGCCCCTGTCCTGATAGCATCACCCATAAGCTTAGGTGCCTTAGGTGTTGGTGCAGCAACCTCTTCTTCCTCTTTCTCTTCAGAATCTCTCATGATTGAGGATCTCCCAAGCACTCTAGCAGTGGTCTTTTTGACCCTCTCCTTCCTCTTCTTCCCTTCAGCAACAACTGGCTCTATGGGTGCAGGCTTTTCAGGAATCTGAGTTGAGGCTCTGGCCTTTGGCATAGGCTGCCTACCTACTGGCCTTTTGATTTTCAATCCTGGCTTTGTGCCTTGAGCTGAGCCATATTCCTTCTTGAGCACAACTCTCTTGGAAGTTGCTTCCTCTTCTGCCACATAGTCCTCATCCTCTGAGTCTGAGGTTCTCTTCTTCCTTTGTCTGGTGGCAGCTTTTGGCAAGTTGCTAGGGGTGCTCCTGCTGCCTTCATCTGAAGAACTGGAGGGACTAGTGCCCTCACTCATATGCACTTGCTGTTCTGACACATTCTGGCTGTCACTCTGATCTGACATGATGAACAAGCTGACTACTGACCCTGTGAACAGTTTATAGATGAGGTAGAGTGGATGAGCATCACAAAATGCAGAGATTTTTGCAAAAGAATGATTCAAAATCTTAGTTTTACTTTCCCACTGAAATCATTTCGGATCTACCAATTTTTAAACTCGGTGATACCGAAGCAGTTTTGGAACCTAAACTAGTGAACTCGGTCAGATCGAGTCACAGTTCGGTGGCACCGAGACTGCTAGGGTTTCACAAAGTTCCAAAATCGGTCACGCCGATAAGTAATTCTCGGTCAAACCGAGTCTCACTTGTGCAATGGCATGAGCCAAATCGGTGGGACCGAGTTTTTCAACTCGGTGGGTCCGAGATGGTTTCGGCGGAAACCTAACCCTAAAATTTTCGAATCAAACCTATTCTACGAATCTTGTTGACTGGATAGGAGTGTTTCAACCGTGGCCAGAATCAATATGATCACAATGTGCTAGGAATCAGATTGGGGATAGCACAAAGATCGAATCCATACCCTAGTTCGGTGGAGACTCGCTACGGCGGCAACGGCGGGGTTGAATTCCGTTGACGGCGATGGAGACCAGCGACTGGAGGCGGCTGGCGGCGAGGAGACGATCTGGAGACCACGTTGGCAGAGCGAGCTATCGCGCGGGCGAAGAGGTTCGGAGAAATTTCCAAATTTTTGCCCGTGACTATATATAGCCCGACCCTGTCGGTGTGACCGAGTGGAACAACTCGGTGGCACCGAGATGCAAAACTGTATACAGTTATTGCAACTCAGTGTGACCGAATGGTTCAAATCGGTTTCACCGAGATCGAAAATTCAGATCAACTTAATGATCTCGGTAGGACCGAAAGTAGGATATCGGTCAGACTGAGAATCACAAAGAGGTTTTGGAATTTTAAGTCTATGACGAATCGGGGACTCCGAGTGCTCCTCACACAGAGTGGTTCGAATCTGACTTGATCAAATTTTGTGATGTAGCATGAATAGAGTTTGAGACGAGAAAAGCATAGATAGCTAGAGGAGGTTCTTAGGCATTCTTGTCCATCCACTTGTCAAAAGGAAATAAAACCAAACAATCAAAACAACAAGTGGATGTCCTCGAATGAGTAAAATATGCAATCAACATGCTCACACAATAAAATGGCAATTGAAATATGTGACAAAGCATGCACAACCAATTCTAGCATCTATCAAGCAATTGGCGATGACTAGGTCATCTATATATGAGTATATTGACTTAGGAGTCAAGTGAGAACACTTGATCATAGGTCATACTCATCGTTAAGCTCAAGTGGGGTTACCACTTTTACATAAAGCATTGTTGTGTCCACATCTTTAGAGTTGCTTTAGCTCAAGTCTTAGAGTAAAGCTCCCCCTAGATGTGATATCCCCCCTAAGAGGGATGAACTAACCTTGGGTTTTGTCAATGATGACTTCATGTAGATGTTGAAGATGTGGATGCTCATTGTTGATGTAGATCACTTGGAGCTATCCATTTGAGTGAATTGCACTTTCAATACCTACATGGGTTTGTCCCACAAGGAACAAACAAGGATATCCATAGACATAGAGTGATGCATACACAAGATGATGTCCATGAAAACTTTTAGGTTACCTTGTCCCTTGTCTTACCAACAAGAGGGTTTGTGACTCCTTGAACTAGTGCAAGATGTGGAAGTTGATTGCACTTGTTCTTGCCAAAATGATAAGAGTGAAGTATGTTGGCGGAGTCACTCTCAAGAACTCTCTAGTTCTTCTTCTTTTGGATCCACACCATCTTGATGGGAATCCTTGGAGTTGTAGTCGTACTTGATGAAGTGGAACTTGAAGCGGTCTTGGGAATCCACTTGACTAAGGTCTTAGGAGCTTCTTCAAATGCATCAATTTCCTCTTAAAGCTTGTCCTTGCCTTCTTGCTTGTAGTCTTGTGGTGGAAGATCATCTTGAGCTTGTGTCCCCTTGAAGGAAGTAGGATACTTCTCTTGTTGAGGAACAAACTTTGTCTTGGGGTATTGATCTTCTTCCCACTCAACTCCATTGGCATTGAACTTTCGTTCAAAACCAACACCTTGATTCTTGCGGTGCATTCCTTGCTTGCGCACAATTTCCTCGAATTGCTTACTCCCGGCAAGGCTTTTGTACACTCCTTTCTCTATAATTCCCTTCAATAAGCTATTTTCTTGCTCAAGTGTAACTTGGCTAAGAGAATCATTAGTGGAATCAAGAGAACTACTAGAAGCAACAATATTGGATTTAGCATGATCATTGTTACTACTAGAGGAAGAATCTTTCTTGTTCTTGTTACTAGACTTGACTTGAGGCATGTAAGTAGATAAGAGTAAACGCTTGGCAATGTAAGAAAAACTTTTCTTGCGGAGATCATCATTGATTGCCTTTAAAAACTCATGCTCTTGCTCAAGATTGAGCTTTTCAAAGCGTAACTTCTCATGAGCTCTTAAAAGTTGTCGATGATCTTCGAAGATAGTTTCATGAGCTAACTTAAGAGTGTTTAGTTCTTTAGTTAGAGCCTCAATCTTCTCCTTATCATTGTCATTCATTTTAGCATGATTAATTGATGTTTCATCATAGTATTCATCACTAGAGTTGTCAACAAGTAAATCATCATCACCTAACAAGTCATCTTCATCACTATTAAAATTAACATACTCGGGGTGTGTTACCTTAGGACCTTTGGCCATGAAGCATCTTCCAATTCCTTCATTTGGTGAGTCAAATATATCGTAGGAGTTGGTTGACACAAGTGCTAGACCGGCAACACCTTCATCTTGAGTATATTCGGAATCGGAGTGATAACTTCTCTCGGAGTGGTCGTCGGAGTCGGAGCCAGATACCCATTCACCAACATGAGCTTGATGTCTTCGTTTTGTGTAGCTCCTTGATGATTTTTCCTTCCTTTCTGAATCCTTGCTTCTCCGTGAGTATCTTGGTTCATAACGATCATCTCTACTCCTTCTCTCTGTTGGTGGTGATTCTTCTCTTTTGCTTCTTCTTTTTGGAGAGTCTTCTCTTCTCTTGTAGGGAGTCATACACTCATTGGAATAGTGTCCGGGTCTTCCACAATTGTAGCAGTTTCGCTCTCGACTAGAAAATCTTTTGTCATTGTAGGACCTTGACTTGGAGCTTCTATCTTTGCTTCTACTCTTGTAGAACTTGTTGAAGTTTTTCACCATTAAGCTCAATTCTTCATTGAAGTTTTGTTTCTCACATGATGATGTAGGGGCTTCACATGAGGCTTTGTAGGCACCACTTGATTTGTTGTGAAGTTCCTCTTTATCCTTAAGTGACATCTCATGAGCAACAATTCTTCCAATTACCTCCGTTGGCTTGAGATCTTTGTAATTGGGCATCATTTGGATCAGTGTGCACACGGTATCATATTTTCCATCCAAGGCTCTTAGAATCTTTTTGATGATGAATCTATCGGTCATCTCTTCACTCCCTAAGCCGGCAATCTCATTTGTGATGAGAGCAAGCCTAGAGTACATTTCAGCGACACCTTCACCATCCTTCATTTTGAACTTGTCAAGTTGACTTTGAAGCACATCCAATTTGGATTCCTTGACGGAGTTGGTACCTTCGTGCATATCAATCAAAGTGTCCCAAATTTCCTTTGCATTCTCAAGACGACTGATTTTGTTGAATTCTTCGGGGCACAATCCGTTGAAGAGAATATCACAAGATTGAGCATTGTATTGCAACATCTTCAACTCATCCGCGGTAGCTTCACGGTTTGGTTCTCTCCCATCAAAGAAGTCACCTTTCAAACCAACACACACAATAGCCCAAACGGCGGGGTTATGTCCAAGAATATGCATTTTCATTTCATGCTTCCAACTAGCAAAATTAGTACCATCAAAGTAAGGACCTCTACGGTGATAATTTCCCTCGCTAGACGCCATACTCTCCTAGGTTATGAAACCAAGGCTATGACCACCAAAAGCTATGGAAATCAAAGCAAATGGAGACCAAAGCTCTGATACCACTTGTAGGATCGAAAGTATGTCTAGAGGGGGTGATTAGACTACTTGACCAAATAAAACTTAACCTTTTCCCAATTTTAGTTCTTGGCAGATTTTAGCTATTTTAGGACAAGTCAAGCAATCATGAAACAATTCAAGCAAGCATGCAAAGAGTATATTGGCAGCGGAAAGTAAAGCATGCAACTTGCAAGAATGTAAAGGAAGGGTTTGGAGAATTCAAACGCAATTGGAGACACGGATGTCTTTCCCGTGGTTCGGATAGGTGGTGCTATCCTACATCCACGTTGATGGAGACTTCAACCCACGAAGGGTAACGGTTGCGCGAGTCCACGGAGGGCTCCACCCACGAAGGGTCCACGAAGAAGCAACCTTGTCTATCCCACCATGGCCATCGCCCACGAAGGACTTGCCTCACTAGCGGTAGATCTTCACGAAGTAGGCGATCTCCTTGCCCTTACAAACTCCTTGGTTCAACTCCACAATCTTGTCGGAGGCTCCCAAGTGACACCTAGCCAATCTAGGATACACCACTCTCCAAGAAGTAACAAATGGTGTGTTGATGATGACCTCCTTGCTCCTGTGCTTCAAATGATAGTCTCCCCAACACTCAACTCTCTCTCTCTCTCACAGGATTTGGATTTGGTGGAAAGAAGATTTGAGTGGAAAGCAACTTGGGGAAGGCTAGAGATCAAGATTCATATGGTAGGAATGGAATATCTTGGTCTCAACACATGAGTAGGTGGTTCTCTCTCAGAACATATGAGTTGGAAGTGTAGATGTGTTCTGATGGCTCTCTCCACGAGTGAAGAGGAGGTGGAGGGGTATTTATAGCAGCCACACAAAATCCAACCGTTACACACAATTTACCAATCTCGGTGGGACCGAATCAACAAACTCGGTCGGACCGAAATAGTAAACCTAGTGACCGTTAGAGATTTTCGGTGGGACTGACATGAAACTCGGTAGGACCGATATGGTTAGGGTTAGGGCATAACGTAATCTCGGTGAGACCGATTTTGGTAATAAGATAACCAGAGAGTTGGTCAGGTAAACTCGGTGGGACCGATTCGCTCTTCTCGGTGAGACCGAAATGTTACGAAAAGGAAACAGTGAGTTTACATTGCAATCTCGGTGGGACCGATCCGCTCTTTCGGTGAGACCGAAAAGTTACGAAAAGGAAACAGAGAGTTTGCAATCCCATCTCGGTGAGACCGAGATCCCTATCGGTAGAACCGATTTGCTAGGGTTTGGCAATGGCTATGACAAGTGAAACTCGGTGGCTCCGGGTTGAAAGAATCGGTAGGGCCGAGTTTGGCTTTGGTTTTAGGTCAAATGTGGATATGGGAAAGGAGTTGAGGGTTTTGGAGCATATCACTAAGCACATGAAGCAAGAGGCTCATTAAGCAACACCTCATCCCTCCTTGATAGTATTGGCTTTTCCTAAAGACTCAATGTGATCTTGGATCACTAAAATATAAAATGAAGAGTCTTGAGCTTTTGAGCTTGAGCCAATCCTTTGTCCTTAGCATTTTGAGGGATCCACTTTCAACATCCATGCCATGCCAATCATTGAGCTTTCCTGAAGTAATCATCTTGGAATAGCATTAGCTCAATGAGCTATATGTTGTTATGAATTACCAAAACCACCTAGGGATAGTTGCACTTTCAATAGTGTTGGAAATATGCCACCATCATCACCAATAACCTTATCATCTTTGGGAGGTCAATCTTCATCAACATCTTCAACAACACCATCTCCTCTCAAACCCTAATTCATCTCTTGTGTTCAATCTTTGTATCAGAACCTCGGATTGGTAGCTTGTGGGTGACTAGTAGTGTTGATTACATCCTATAGTTGATTACTATATGGTTTATTTGGTGGATGATTATATGTTCAAATCCATTATGCTAATTAATACCCCTCTGATCTTGAGCATGATTATCACTTGTGAGTAGTTACTTTTGTTCTTGAGGTCACAGGAGAAATCTTGTTGCAAGTAATCATGTGAACTTGATATGTGTTCGATATTTTCATGATATGTATGTTGTGATTCCCTTAGTGGTGTCATGTGAACGTAGACTACATAGCACTTCACCATATTTGGGCCTAAGGATGTGCATTGTGGAGTAGTTATTAGATGATGGGTTGCTAGAGTGACAGAAGTTTATGCGCTACTTCGTAAGGGACCGATTTGGATCCAAATGTTTAATGCTATGGTTAGATTTTATCTTAATAATTTTCTCGTAGTTGCGGATGATTGCGAGGGGGTTAATCATAAGTGGGAGGTTTGTTCAAGTAAGAACAACACTCAAGCACTGGTCCACCCACATATCAAATTATCAAAGTACCGATCACGAATCAAATCAACATGATGAAACTGACTAGATGAAATTCCCATGTACCCTCAAGAACGCTTTTCTTATTATAGGAGACCGTTTTGGCCTGTTCTTTTGCCACAAAAGATTGGGCTATCTTGCTGCACTTTATTTACCATTACAGTTACTTGCTCATTACAAATTATCTAACTATCAAACTATCTGTTACTGACAATTTTAGTGCTTTCAAGAATTACCTTGTTGAAAACCACTTGTCATTTTCTTCTGCTCTTCGTTGGGTTCAACACTCTTACTTATCGAAAGGACTACAATTGACCCCTATACTTGTGGGTCATCAGCTACTGCTAAGATTCTATCTATAAGCTTTCTCCTAGTAGTGTTAGGTGCCTAGGGGAGGGAGGAAACCTACCTAGGCCGGCGCCCACTCCTTGGAGGAGGGGCTAGGGTTGCACCCCAGCCCTCCCCCTTGCCTACTATATATAGTGGGAGAGAGAAAGGGGCTAAACGCACCAATTACCACGCCCCGAGGGCAGCCCTACCTCTCCCACAACTCTATTTTCTCCTCAGTTTGGTTACAACAGCGTTTGGCGAAGCCCTGCCGGCACTGCACCACCACCATCTCCACCACGCCGTCGTGCTGGTTCAGATCCCATCTACTTATCCTCTCTTGCTTGCTGGATCAAGAAGGAGGAGATGTCACCGAGCCGCACGTGTGCTGAACATGGAGGTGTTGTCCGTTCAGTGCTAGATCGGATTGGATCGTGATCGAATCGCGAAGAGTACGACTACATCAACCACGTTATATACGCTTCCGCTTTCGGTCTACAAGGGTATGTAGACACACTCCTGTCTCGTTGTTATGCATCTCCTAGAATAGATCTTGGGTGTCCGTAGGATTTTTTTGATTTTAATGCTTTGTTCCCCAATAGACAGATCTCTAAATAATTCCTTGAATAGCATCTTGGTCATCACATAATCTTCTTGAAACCAACAAATGGACTTCAAGAAACCCCTATGGACAAACCCTTTAAATATAGCTCAAGACAAACATTAGTCCATAGGAATTGTCATCAATTACCAAAACCAAACACTCGGGCACCATGCCCTTTCACAACGGATGCCATCCTCATCGGCCTACTAGCCATGGCTAATTCCACGACACCAACCACGGTCTAACGGACCAAAACCTCCAAGTCTACGTCCACGCGCGACAGCACATCCATGGCCCTTGTCCTCAGCAACGAGAGCCTTGGCGTCGGTTCCAGCACTGGTGAACGGCGGGAAGGCGACAACCTTCTTACTTCTCACAAGATTTATTGACATGGCAAATTTTCTATTTCCTATTTCCTGTTTCCTGTTTTTAATCATAATCTTCCTAAAATGTTCAATATATTCGAAAAAGGTTAAAATTTCAAAAGTTGTTTGTTTTCTTAAAGTTCACATTTTTAAAAATTTGTTCTTGTTTATAAAAAACTGTTCGTTTTTTTCCACAAAGCACTCATATTTTCTAAAATTTGTTCACAAAATTTTAAAAAGGTTTGTTTTCCTGAAACAATTTTCATGTTTTCAAAACACGTTCACATTTTACTTTTTTTTGAAAATTTTGAAAAATGTTTGCGGTTTTAAAAAATGTTCAGAAACATGAAAAAGTGTTTGTGTTTCCCATAGATGTTCATGTTTTTAGAAAAAAGTTCATGGTTTAAAAAATGCAATATTGTTTTTCAAAGCGGACCTAAAAATTACACGCTGACGCGCTACTGTGTTTTGGTTCGCTATACTCCCTCCTGATTTTTGTCCTCTTTGTTTTGAGTCCAAGCCGGGGTTTTTTTTCTCGATCACTACAGTGTTTGTTGCTACAAAGTTCACGTATGTTTTGTTTAGAATAACAAAGTTCACGTTTGTATGTTTTTTTTGAGAATCTAGTTCACTTATGTCTTTTTTTTTGAGCAAAAGTTCACGTATGTATGTATGATGAAGGAAACTCGATACGGCTTAATGGGCTGACCTGGTTCGCTCAGCCCACTTCGGCTCGCTGCTGTTGGACGCAGCGAGCGTTAGGTCACGGTATATTGCGATCCAAAACAGTTAGGGTTTTCTTCCAATCGTGAAAGGAAACCAGATCGATCTCCTCAAGTCCCGGCCGGCAATATGGCGTCGCCGTCGCTCCCTCCCACAGCAACAGCAAGCCAAGCCAACAACGGCGACAGCGGCAGCACCGCGCCCCTGGCCGGCACCGCCAACGGCAGTGTCCTCCTGCCGCACGACTTGCTCTACGAGATCCTCCTGCGGCTCCCCGCGAAGGCGGTCTGCCGCCTGCGCGCAGTCTCCCGGTCATGGCGGCTCCTGCTCTCCGACCCGTCCTTCGTCGCCGCCCACAAGGACCGCCACCAGCACCACCTGCTCGTCGCCGACATCAGATGGGAGACGTCGGCCGAAGCCCCTCGCGTGGACTTCCACATCATGGACACGTCCGGGCACAGGGCGAGGCGGATACGGTTCGATGATAACCCTCACGCCGGAAACCCCAGCTGGAGCGTGGCGTGTAGAAACCAGGACCAGCTGATCTGCCTGATCGGCGCGGACAATCGCGCCCGCGTGATCGACCCGGCGACTGGTGTCGTGTTCCTCTTGCCCGATGACCGCCCAGATGATCACCATTACCACCATTACGGCTACTCCAGACGTTTTGCACTAGGCCGGTCCTCCACAACAGGAGAAACCAAGGTGCTGGTCGTCGCCGGATGGTACGCAAAGGTCCTTACCCTCGGCGATGGAGCCGGTAAGTGGCGGAAGACAGGTTACCCCCCAATAACGTTAGCAACTTCCCCCAGGAGTGTGGCCCTGGTCAAGGGCGTCCTCTATTTCTTGGCACACAAACACGTCGGCATTGCAGCATATGACCTCGAGGAGGAGAAATGGCGGCCAGATCTCCTCAACTTGCCGCTGCTAGTCGACGGAGACATTGCCCTGGCCGAACTGAGTGACAGCTTGGTTGCAGTCTACGGCCGTAGCAGCATACATGACTGCAGTGACGTCTTCATGGATATGTGGTTCCTCACGGACTCCGAGGAGGTTCCGTGGTCGAATCGGTACACGATCACCCTGCCATACCAAGACCAGGGTTGCCGGAGCCCGTGCGGGGAAAGTCGCGGCCATCCCCTGTGGGAACTGCATGATGGGAGGATTCTCTTGTGGGTGTCGAACGACAAGACGCTGGTACAGTTGCTGCAGGTGTATGATCCGAGAACAAATACTTATACAGACGGAGTTGAGATGTCATGCCACTCCATGATCGGTGTTTACAAAGGGAGTTTACTTGCTGGTCTTCCTTGGATCAGGAATTACGGATTTTTCGGGAGAATTAAGCGAGCATACGATTACAGTTTGGCAGCCATACATTACTTCACAGGTGTGACTAGATCTGAGTCGACTTAGGCTTGATTAAGTTAAGTCAACGCATATTATTTTATATGCATTTCATTACTATTTTTCTATTTTCTTAACCTTTTCTGTTATTTTTTCTCTGGATTTATGTTTTCTAATACATGAATATTTGTGGAACTTGGTTGCTATATAATTTGTTGAATTTGGTCATGAATATTTTGTTATTATATAGATGTAAAAAAATATTGAATGTAAATTGTGTAATAGATTTCACATGCATGGCTGCATGTTGTGGGAGTAGCATGTTGAGATGACCACTTTCTCATGGATGGTTGCATGTTGAGATTGTATAGCTGCTTGTGGAGATGAATAGATGTAGTGGGGATCACTCTCTTGACTATATAAATGTTTGATTATTGTATAGATGTAAAGTATTTATGGAATATAAGTAGTATAATAGTTTCTCCATGCATGGTTCCATGTTGTGGTAGATCTTTTCCCATGCAAGGAAGCATGTTGAGGTGGTCTTTTTTTCATGCATGGTTGCATGTTGAGGTGACATAGTTGCATGCCGAGATAAGCTGTACTGGGGATCACTCACTTAGCAAGTGAGCAATATAGAATTAGTACTACATTATGTAATTCGATTCAATGGGAACATTCCAGGCAAGATTGCTTGAATCTTCCAGTAAACAAACTCATTCCATACAGTAATCGGTCCACATATTGATACATTTTTATGAAGTACATACATACCAAACTCATACATAAACATAAAAGAATTCCACATGCTTTCATTGGCATGGCTATTGATGTGAGCACGTACAAATCAATGTCAATCAATTATAGTCAAGTCCTTCATTAATCCGCAAAACCGTCAAGCAAATATAAATCCGGTATGAATTAAGCCTTTTCCAAAGAGAAAGAAACTATGTGCAATTAAAATCATCACCATCGAACTAATGCATGCATGACATCCCAAAATTTTCAAATTTTGGAATGTGAATTATTTAAGTTGGGTTGAACAATTTTTTCGTGTGTGATGATCGAAACTAGTTATTTTGACTAGGATTTGATTGAATTTGTTGTTATTAGAGCTCAAAACAATTTTGGAATTATTTAGAAGCCTAAAATTGTTTTGATGGATTATTTATATTACCAAAATGGAGCTTACAAAGTTGTGTGGCTTTTTATTTTAATAATTTTTTTGGAAATATTAAACCCCAAACATTAAATGGACTTCTGTGGAATTTTCCCCAAAACAAGTTGTATTGGTTTTGTTCTATACCAAACTCAAATTCAAAAAGGGAAAAGTAAAGAAAAAAACAACTAAATATACCCAACCAAGCCCAGCAGCTCATGACATATCTAATGCCCGCACGCCTAAGGTTCATTTATTCCAAAAATAATAAAAAATACCATCCAAATTATCAATATCTTCACCAAACTAGTGTACATGTACAATTAACAATTATATTAGGTGTATTGGGAACACAAAAGACTACTTGTATATTGATAACAGTTTGGTGAGTGGCAGACTCAGGCATAGCCTAGTGGTGGGAACGGGCTGATGCCTTCCCACCCACCCAGGTTCAAAGCATGATACTTGTAATTTGGGTTTGTTGCACCATTTATACTGTAGGTGGTTCCTTTACAGTCTTTTCGTAAAAAAAACAGTTTGGTGAGTGAAAATCGGCCGTCCAAAAATGAAAATTAGAAAACCAAGGTTTATTTTCAGGTAGATGACGGAGGTTAAAGGAGGAGAAAGAAATCTATATTGTGGGAGAATAGAGAAAGGAGATGAACAATACGTGGTGAAAAAAGGTTGGAGGAAGAAGACGTCAATTTGACTGCTCCTCTTCAATCCAACAGCCGGGACATGCTCATTCTGAACAGGCTTATTTAAGACAAACATGCAATTGATGAATATGTGTTTTTTTTCTTCTGGGGCGCCCGACTTAGAATATATACTTCAGCAAACAATCTGTGTTCAGTTTGATCCTGACGCTCTCTACATTGGCTCAACAGTCCTCGAGTTTTCTGACCGAGTCCTATAATTGTCCATTGGACAGTGAAAACATGCATACATCCGTCTTGTTCCATGTGAGGTGCAGCATTTTTTCGCTTCCGTTCGATCAGAGTGGCAGGCGGGCAGGCAATATCATTAAGAGCTCAGGTGGTTGTTCAGCATACATAGAAAATAAAGCACATAGATCGTTAAACTAAACGATCTAGTCAGATGCGAACAATGTAACGGTACTGTACGTGCATGGTGCATCTTCTATGTACGTTCTAACAGAACATATTTTCCCCCATATGTATTTTAGTGTCAATGACAAGTGATTACTTGACTAATGGTATTCATGAGTATATGAGCATGTTTTTAGTCCAATAGAAATGAGGTAAAGGTGGTCAGAGACCCCCCCCCCCCCCCCCCCTCACAGAGACAAGCAAAAGGAGGGGGAAAGAAATTGGTATTTGAATTTATGCATGTCTTTTTTGATGATTGAGTCATAGAAAAGCCATAATATTAAGATGGCTTTCATGAAGGATAAAGGGTTAGGTTCGATGCATAAATAAATCCTAGGTATAGTTGAATTAATGAGAGATGGTCAAAAAGGCAATCCTAAGTCTTTGACCATTTCCCATCCTCTTGCTTAGACCATGTGGTGGATATTGAAGGGGAGTTCTTTGTAGCCAAGAGATTAATTCATGGCAGGGTTATTATAGGTGAGTTCTCACCCCTTGCAGTTGTTGACACACAGGATTAGGAAGTGATTATATGGGCAGACACATGTCTTGTCCTCCTTTCAGCTTGCTCAATTTGATTGAATGGACCCATAGGATTACTTAAATGTGTTGTTGACGCACTAATAGAGCTTAATTCGGATTTCAAAGTAGGAAAGTATGGACTCCATTCCTTTGGTCATGTCATGCGAGGATAGGTTGCCACAACCAAATCTGGCCAAATGAGCCAACCTGGCACGACACGACCCAACACATTCTAATCATGCCTGACACGACACGGCCCACAGGGGCATGATTAGTAAACGGGTCGTGTTGTGCTGGTCCGCGTGATGCGCCAAGCAGCCCAGGCACAATACAAGGATAAACACGCCATGCCATGCCATGCCCAACAGCCCAGGCACATCCCGAGGTGTGTCGCGTGCCAGGCATATGGCCCACTTAGCACGTGTCGTACCATGTCTGGCCTATGTCGTGTTGACATACTAACGGGCTGGCCTAGCTTGCACGCCCAGATGGCCAACTTTCGCCACAAGTCTCTCCCACTAGACTAGTAGTTTGACACTTCTGCATGGAATATCCGATTGAGATTATTCGAAAGAAATTTTGTTCAACTCGATGAGACCAGCTGTTGGGAGACGTTGCAGGGAAAACAAAAAATTTCTATGCACACGTGAGATCTATCCATAGAAATGCATAGCAATGAAAGGGAAGAGTGTGTATACGTATCCTCGTAGATTGTAAGCGGAAGCGTTTAACAACGCGGTTGATATAGTCGAACTTCTTCGCGCTCCAACCGATCAAGTACCGACTGTACGACACCTCCGTGTTCTGCACACGTTCAGCTCGATGACGTCCTCCGCCTCTTGATCCAGCAAGATGGCGAGGTAGTAGATGAGTTCCGGTAGCACGACGGCGTGGTGACAGTGATGGTGAAGTGATCTACGCATGGCTTCACCTAAGCACTATGAAAATATGACAAGGGGTGTAAATGGTGGAGGGCGGCCGCTACTAGGAAAAGGCTTATACATAGAAGTTTACCAGTAGCGCGTGTTAAGGACCCCACGCTACTGATAGGTACCACTAGCATCTGTTATAAAGCGCGCTAGTAGTACAACTTAGCAGTAGCGTGGGTTTTCAACAGGCACACTACTGGTAAGTTAGCCACACCACACCCCCGGCCAAAAAATAGTAGCAGCGTTGGTACTTTAACTAGCGCTACTGTTAAGAAAATAGCAGTAGCGCATGTCCACCAAGAAGCGCTACCGCTACTTCTTCTATGTGTAATCTTTTACAAGTAGCATGGGTTTTGGACAAGCGCTATAGCTAGTTTTACTTACTAGTAGATATTTTGGCTGGCACACATATCAGTAGCACGCTTTGGTGCCCCGCGCTACTGCTATGGTCGCCAGCCAAAATATCTGCCACCTTTCCCCCCTCTTCTTCCTCCCCACTTTCTTTCTCCCCCTCCCTCTTGCACTTGCTTGTTCTTCAATGCTTCCCCTCTTCTTTGCCCCTCCTACCCCCCTCCATTAATGCCCTCCCTCCTTTCTCTTCCTTTTTTGCCCCTCCTCCCCTTCTCTTCTTTTCCCCTCCACCACCCCCTCCATTAATGCCCTCCCTCCTTCATCTTTCTTTTGCCCCTTCTCCCCTTCTCTTCTTTGCCCCTCCACCACCCCCTCCATTAATGCCCTTCCTCCTCCCTCTCATAGCTCTCTCTCTCGCTCCCTAGCTAGTTGGAGCTATATGTATGTAGGTACCTCACTATCTAGAGCTACTAGCTAATTATAAGAAGGTGCTCGATATGCCTCTCGACAAATAGGTGAACAAAAAAAGAGTTGTGCAAGAATGGAAATATGTGTGTTTGCGACTATGATTAAGTCTCCTCGTTTAATTCTAAAACTATGAAAAATGAGAAATGGCATAAAAAGGATCTATGTTTGACGGAATGTTGTTTCCCAGCAACTCCTGGCACTTGATATGCCTACTATCTAGCACAAGTCATGCCAAAATTCATGGAAATTTTTGGCATGACCTTTGCTAAAAAATGGACATATCGAACGCCTGAAATTCACCGGAGCGGAAATGAATCAACATTCCGGTGTAACATAGGCCACTCGGATCATTTACCCTGCACATAATTATCATTTTCCAGGTATGACATGTCCAAAACATCACATGTCCAAATGACATGTCCAAATTGCAAATATGACATGTCCAAAACATCACATGTCCACATATCACATGTTCACTTCAAATTTGCATATAAAAGGAAGAAAATATAGAATTTGAAGAAAAATGCAAGAAGTCATAACAATATTTTAAAGTAAAATTCAGCCTACCTAAATTTGCTTTAACAAGGGATGTTCATTTGGACAATTGCTTAAACTAATTCTGTTTTTTAAATAGTAATTCTAATTAACTAACTAAATAAATAACCTAATTAACCTACTGCCCTAACTAAAACCTAAGTAAATTACCCAAAGAACCCTAGCTAGCAGAGAGAGGAGGAGCGGTGGGGGGGCTTACAGAGGGTGCAGGCCCGACGACGGCCGAGGTTGGGAGGGGTTAGGGTCTGGGTCGGGTCGGAGTCAGGGTCGAGCGTCAGGGTCGGGGGTGAGCACCGGAGCCGGGGTCGGGGCCGGGGCCGGGGGCGAGCGCCGGGGTCGGAGGCGAGCGCAGGGGCGCGGCGAGGGCAGGGCTCCGGCAGCGCGACGGGGGAAGAGAGAGTGGGGATTTGGGGGGAAAAGAGGCGGGATGAAGCAGAGAGAGAAGGATTTCGGGGGTTAAGTGGACATAGCAGTAGCACATTTAAACCTAACGTGCTACTGCTATTACAGGTAGCTATAGCGGTTTTATAAGGAAACCACTACTGCTACTTTGACTAGCTGTAACTCTTTTTCAGAAAAGCGCTACTGCTATAACTAGTACCTATAGCAGTTTTCCTGTCGGTTTTCTTCTATTTTATTTTCCTTTATTTTCTCTCGCTTTTTTTTCCGAGAGCAGTGAACAAAGGAAAGGCGATATATATTGCATCATTTGACGGTTAAGTATGTAAACAAAATAGGAACATATATATTACATCATTGGACCCATGCATAATGGCTAAGTGTGTATACAAAATAGGAACATATATATTACATCATTAGATTGATAACATACGGTTCCTCAGCGTTGACGTTTCGTTTTGGAGTGAGCTTCTTTCCCTTCTTGTTCATTGAAGAATAATTTAGCTCCTCATTGTGACTTTTCCTTTTCCATGGAGTACGATTTTTCTTAGGTAATGTAGTATTGATTCTTTTTTTGACGTATACTTCATCGTCATCGTCATCTTCCCTCATTGGGTTGCCGTACTGGTCGTAGTCTTCCTCGTTGGTGACTCCATCCATTCCAATGATGTTCCTTTTACCTCTCCTCACGACAACACGGCTGGGATTGCATGGGTCGGTTATGAAGAAGCATTGTGTCACATGCTTAGCTTGTACCAATGGCTCGTTTTTTGCGATAGTGTTCACGGTGGTGCTCTTGGCGTTGGGTATATTCATCCTAGTGAAATACCGGTTTTCTCTTTCGACATTCTTAGCCCATCTGACACGGAACATCGTCGTGTTGTGCAGTCCAGAGTAGTCAAGCTCTGAGATCTCCTCGACCCTTCCGTAAAATCTCTTAGTTGCGTCGTTGTCACTGCCGGTCATGCATTCCATCGTCACCCTTGAGTTCTGATCATCACTGTCCATATCTTTGGCCTCCATGTAGAACGTGTATCCGTTGATATCATATGCCTGATAGGTGTCAAGGTTGGGCGAGGGGCCATGTGCTAAGGCGTATATGAGCAATCCGTCCTTAGAGCCCTCCTCTGGGGGATTAGCAATAATATGCTCTTTGAACCAATGCAGAAAAGTGGAGTTGTGCTCTCTAGTAACTTCGGCGTCCGTCCTGCATACTCCCCGGTCATTATACTTCTTTGCGATAATTTCTTTGTGCAGTGCCATGAAAGGATCTACCTCGTCTAGGTGTTGTAGCACTACCAAGTTTGCTCTGTCAAAGTCGTTGCATCGATCTGAGTATGCCACGTGCAGTTCCCTGCGACCGTTGGAGTGACCTTCTCCTTCAAGCCTCACATTGTGCTTGTTAACGGGCAAACCAACACCAACACCGGGCAGCTGGTCTGCGCCATATAGAAAATTCTCGTAGAAAGAGATGCACTCTTGTGTCAGATATCCCTGGACGATGCTTCCATCCGGACGGGACATGTTACGAACGAATCCTTTGATGATCCCATTCATCCTCTTAAACAACATCATGTTGTGTAGGAATGACGGCCCCAGGTCTATTATGTCATCCACAATATGGACACACAGATGCACCATGACGTCAAAGAACGCGGGCGGGAAGTACATCTCAAGCTCATTCAGTATCACAACGATCTCTTCCTGTAGCCTTCGGAGCTGTTTCACACTGATCGACTTTCGAGAGATGGCATCGAAAAAATTGCAGAGACCAATAAGCGTGTCACGGACGTGCTTGTCCATTATCCCTCTAAGGCCAACAGGTAGTATCTGCGTCATCATCACATGACAGTCATGGGACTTCATCCCGCCGAACCTTTTCTTGTCCGTGTCTAGATATCTACTTATCTTGCCACAGTAACCGGAACTAACTTTGACTCCGGTAAGGCACTTAAAGAATTGATCGATCTCAGCCTGACTTAAGGTGAAGCAAGAAGGGGGGCAATAATCCTCTTCCTTTACTTTCTTTCCCTTCTTCTCCCGCGCCTCTGTCTCCGTCTCTGTCTCGTCTGACTTTTTACGGGGAAGTATGTGAAGATCTTCCTTGATATTCAAATCTTGCAAGTCTTTTCTTGCTTTCAGCCCATCCTTGGTCTTATCCAACATGTTCATAAGTGTCGCGAGCAAGCTCTCAAGGACATTCTTACAGATATGCATTTGATCAAGGCAATGAGGTGTGTCGAGTTTGTGCCAGTACTAAAAGTCCCAGAACACAGACCTCGTCTTCCATACCTTCAGCAGCGGCTCCGGCGCCTTTTTCATCATCTTTCCTGGCGCGGGGCACTGTTCCTAGTTTTTCAACAGCTCATCAATTTCGGCGCCGCTCCGCTTACGTGGACGTCCTCGATGCTCAGCGTGACCATTGAATAAATCTCCACGGTTTCTCCACGGGTTGTCCAGATCGATCCATCTTCGATGCTCCATGTACACGATTTTCCCAGACCCGCCATCTTTCCTTGACATTAGCTGCTGAGACGTCGTATCATCCATGCACCGCGTGCATCCGCAATATCCATGGCACACCTGGCCTGCGACATATCCGTAACCAAGATAGTCGTGCACCGTCGTGATCAGCGCGGCTCTCGTGTAGAAATACTCGCCTTTGTTGGCATCCCATGTCTTGGCCGGTGTTTTTCATAACGTGTCTAACTCCTCTTGAAGTATCCCAGATACAAATTAATATTATTTCCTGATTGTTTCTACCCTTGAATCAGCATGCTCATGTGAATGTACTTCGACTTCATGCACAACTAGGGCGGAGGTTGTACATCCATACAAACACGGGCCATGTGCTATGGTTGGTGTTCTGGTTGCCAAACTGATTCATGCCATCGGTACATGCGCCGAGCATGAAGTTCCTTGCATCACATTCGAAATACCGATAGAAGCTGTTCAACGCTCTCCACTGGCTTCCATCCTTTGACGTGTCTCAGCTTTGGATCATCTCCATTGTCGGGCTTCTTCCTCTCGGCGTGCCAGCGCATGAGCTTTGCTTCCTTGGGATCTACGAAATACCGCTGGAGACAGGGAGTGATCGGTAAGTACCATACTACTTTCTGGGGACATTTCTTCCCAGCCTTCTTGTATCGAGAAGCATTGCACACCGGACAGCTTGTTTTTTCCGCGTGCTCCTTCCGATAAATTATGCAATCGTTGATGCATGCATGGTATCTAACGTGCGGCAGATCAAGAGGGCACACAATCTTCTTGGCCTCATCCACACTAGTAGGACATAGATTCCCCGCGGGAAGAACATCCTTTAGGTATTTAAGATGCTCATCGAGTCTAGAGTCGGTCCATTTGTTTTTAGCCTTCATCTTCAGGAGTTGGAGCGTGAAACTCAAGCTGGTCACCTCAGGATTGCAACCATCATACAATGGAGTGTTCGAGTCTACCATGAGTTGCTACAGCTTAGCCTCCTCTCTAGAAGCACCTCTCTCAGTACTCGTCTCCTTGCGAAGCAGTGCTTGAACATGAGGGTCCCGCACGATTGAACTTAGTAACGACGAACTCTACGGCGTGGAGTTCATGTTCTCTCCACCACCATGTCTGGCCCCTTCTCCTCCGCCATGTCTGGCCCCTTCTCCGCCACCATGTCCAGCCTCTTCCCCGCTGCCATTATCGATCATCTCTTCATCTTGCCCCGTGTTGTCATTGCCTGCTCCGTCGGCGTCCTCAACATCATCATCCTCATCTTCAATTATCCATCGGGTATAGCCATCCATGAAACCAGTCATGAGCAGGTGTGCTTCGACACGACCTTCGTCATAGGGGTCGAGCCAAACTATTCCTTTGCATCTCCGACACGGACATAAAACCTCTGTCGGGTTATTTTCTTTCATGTCCTGCACCGCCGACCGCAACCACATGTCCACCATCGTTCCACTGACCATCATGAACGCATGCACGGTAATAATAAACAAAATGATTATAAAAATGCGTGCATGCATGAAAGTCATACAAAAATTCGGCATGACCTTCCCTAAAAATAGGACATATAGATCTAGAGAGTTTGCCCTGAATTCGCCGAAACGGAAATAAATCCATTTCGGCAAAACATAGGCAACTCACAAGCACAATTCGACATCAACTCATGCCACACACACAATTTCCATCATATCGCCCAATTATCATATTGCACACACATACACATATTTCCATTCTTGCAAAAGCATGAATTTCTAATCACACCTATCTCGAGATCGAACACACGATGGAGATGATGATGTAGTAGGGGGATCAAAAGTGGACAAAACTCTTTTTGATAAAGCTAGATCTAGTTAGGGGGCACATATGTCACTTCACTAAATGCTACATCTACCTATCTAGCTAATTTGGGAGGAGACAACTTCAACTTGTGGAGGGGGGAAGGAAAAAGAGAAAGAAGATTTTAATGGAGGTGGCGTAGTTAGCGAGGAGTAATGAAGAAAGAGAAAGGTAGGTAGAAGAGGGAGAGTGATGGGGGGAGAAGTATTGAGGAAGACGCAAAGCGAGGGGAGAGGAGGTGGGAGGTAGGGGAAAGTGAGGAAGAGAGGAGATGGGGGAGGGGAGGGGGAGGGAAAAGGTGGCATTATGCTGCGTCTTAGCAGTAGCGCGGGTGGTTAAGCGCGCTACTGCTATGGGCATAGCAGCAGCGCGCTTCCTGCACACGCACTACTGCTAAGCGGGGCCTGTCATGTGGCCAGTTTCAAAATTAGCAGTAGCGACAAGAAAAAAAGCACGCTACTGCTATTACTTTAGCAGTAGCGCGGGTCGCAGAAGCACGTTGTTGCTAAACCTAGGTTGGTGGGTACTGTCGGTCGCTTTTAGTAGCAGCGCGGTTCGGCTAGGCCGCGCTATGCTAACTGAGTAGCAGTAGCGTGTGTTTTGAACCCACGCTCCTGAAAGTTAGCAGTAGCACCTCTTTTTGTACCGCCCTGCTGCTAAGATTTTGTGTATAAGGTTTTCCCTAGTAGTGATAATTTGCACGATTCTATCAATTTCTCAACAGTAATTTGTCTACCATGTCTTTATATGCCTTAGAGAGAGATTCCCCTAGTGAACCTAGTGAGCAAATACGAAAGCTCTTACAATTTCTCTTTACTATTTTTGCTACTTTGCCTATCACTACCTGCTTTAATCTTGTAACTAGCAAGAACGAGGGGAGTGACGATCCGCTTGCCTTTGGTGGGTGCAATCAAATTTTGTGTTTGTGTGCAGGTACTGCTAACGTTGTTAGTGTGGTGCTTCGTACTGGTTCAATAAACCTTGGTACTTAATTGAAATATTTTCTTCTGCTACATTACCATTCCTCTTCAGGGAAATCCAACAAACTCCTACGGGAGTAGCAGATACCTCCACCAGTGGGGTATGTCAAAGTGAATGTTGATGTCGGAGTGTGTATAGAACATAATGTGGGAACGGTTTTAGATGTTTGCCGCGATCATGATTGAACTTACTCCTCAACTCTGGTTATCCCGGGTCTTTTGAATCCCTTCTTCTTTGGATGCTATCATAATGTAGAGAAGCACTTTCCCTAGCTAAAGACTTGGGCATGCAACATCTTCATATTGTGTTAGACTGCAAGGAGGTAGCAAACCACATTCATGATGGCGTGGGAGGTTCTTATGGCAGTATTATTAAGGAAATCAGACGGACGTTGTCGGGGATATACCCCGCGGCGTAAACCGGCCGGAAGTATAACCTGACCGGACTAGGCGTTTCATTGGTAAACCGCCAGAGGATTGGCGGTTTACGTGTCTGGCGGTTTACGTGTCTGGCGGTTCACTGGTATGACGATTCACGAGCCTGAAGACTCATTGGTGACCCGGCGCGTGTTTCAGATGGATGACAAGGCCCAAGGTCCAGCAGGCCGGTTTATGTTAATGGTGGGCCGGTTTAAGAGGAAAGGCATGAGGAACATTTATCTTACAAGGAGTTAAGATATGGACTTGTATCCGGTTTGTATTAGAGATAGACTAGTCCTAATCCTAATAGGATTCTACATGTAACCCGCTCCTCCAACATATATAAGGAGGGGCAGGGCTCCCCAAAAGGGACAAGATTGACAAGTTCCACAAGTTGGACAAGTTAGGTTTAGACAATAGCTCTCGAGATAGAGCACTCTTGTAACCGTGATCATCATCATCAATATCAATGAAGCAGGATGTAGGCTTTTACCTCCACCATAAGGGGCCGAACCTGGGTAAAACATCGCGTCTCTCGTCCCGCTCAACCCCTCTCAAGCTACCACATAGATGCGTTGGCCTCGCGACTAAGTCCTGACACTAAGGACATCTGCCGTGACAATTTCACGACAGTTGGCGCCCACCGTGGGACCCGCGCACGATGGTGTTGAGTTCTTGGAGGGATCTCTTGAGGGATCGAGAAGTTTGCAAGTTTTTGGATGAAGAGAAGCCCAGTTCAAAAGAATCTACATGCTCTTTGAAGTTCATCGGACGAGATAAAAAAAAATTGTGCCTTCTGTGAGGTGTTTATGTGTGGGGGTGGAGGATTCATCAATTGTAACTTCGGTGAGATCGTATCTAACCGATTCACTCATTATGGCGTGCGCAAATTCGTCATCAGCAATGACCGTAACTCCAGGTCACATCAGCCGAGTCGACTTATTGGGCCCCTGCGTTTTTGTCGTGAAGTTTTGGCGGTTTAACAACAGCACATCACCCGATCATCTGTCAGCCTGCGGCGAATCAAGCAACCAGTATGAGGGATCGTGACAACACCTGGAAAGAAAAAAAAAGGGTGATTTGACTAGTTGAGGGCTAAAGGCAGGATAGATCGGATCAGTCTCCGGTTTCCAAAAATAAATTACGGTCACGTGGCGTTTCTGGTGGTCCAAGACAAAAAAGAAAGGAAAGAAGAAAAAGGACGTACATGGCCTGGAATCGGAAACAGGATTGATTGCGGAGTCAACAAACCGGAGATTTGGGAACGGCCCTCGTTTCGCTTAGTTTCCAACTACAAACCAATTGTGCCAGAGAAAAATAGCAAAGGTGCCCCGCCACCGTTCTGCTGCTTGCGAGCTACAGGTTAAACCGGCCCAATCGCTTCTGCTGGTGCGTGACTGAGTTGGCCGCACTTCCGAGCCGCCACCCACGGCCTTGTTTCCGTTTCAACTCGCCGCCGTCTTGCCCATGCTATGAGCAGCTGCAGTTGCCGTGATTACCGCTACCTGACCGAGCCTGGCCGAGTCGCCCGATGTTGTGGGCCGGATTTCCTCCACTACTGCCACGTCTCCGGCTGCGCGGCGGGTCACCTTCATCAAATTTAACGAGTCGCCGCCGGATCAAGCTGCGCCCGCGCCCACGTCCGAGCTACTGCGCCGAGTGCCGCAGTTTCAAGCCGCCCGCCGGTTTAGCCTCCGCCAGGTCCTCAAGTCGCCTATCCCGTGTTGAACTGGCCATGGCCGCGCGCCGTTCCGCCCGGCGCCCTTCTGCTTCGAGCCACTTCCTGCGCTGACCTTTGGTATTGCCACACCGTAAACCGTTCGTCTTTACCGCTGACCCGCCCCCGCGGAGTCTGCCTCATCAAGCCACCGCTGATACGGCCTCGAGCTGTTACCTCCGCAGCTTTAACTTCCGTTGATTTCTGTTGCTTGGTTGAGCCGGCCCTGCAGCCTGATTTCGAATCGACCTCACGACTTCATTCGCGTCTGCACCTTCGCTCTTGTGCCATCGGACCAAGCCATTGCGTCTGCTGCCATGGCCTGCCTGTGCCCTCACCCCTTGGCCTGTTTCTGTCAAGAGCCGCTGGCTCGAGAGTTTGCTTTTGCAGGAGTAACAAATATGAGATACAGGAAGGAGGTAGTAAATGAGCTTTACAGCAGTTTGGATCTTCGATAAGTTGAATGTCAAGGGCTTCAGAGATGGTTATATCTATGATGGACTGCCGTCGTCTCAAATCTGCTGGCAGAAGCAAGGAAAACTCAATTACAATGGCAGTAAAACTCAGAGGCTGGGCACAAGTCACCGGACCAAGCGCAGAGCCACGTACACAGTGCATATTCTGATGCTGAGCTAAAATGTGCTTATCCAGTATGAGCACCTCAGATATAAAAATACCAGATGATATTGGTCCGGTTTATTTTAGCGCATATTAATTTGTTTAAAAACAATTACTCTGTCTTTTAATATATTTTATGCAGGACAAAGTCCACTACCAAAGCGGCGTCGTGCCATGGACAGGAGGCTCGCACCGGTTTAAATGTCGTGGCGAATTCTCGCACCTGCACCGACTGCCGCTGCCACGCCCGAATTGTCGGTCCGCACTGATTTACAAATGCAGCGTCCGACTCTCCCGTCTGCACCGGCTTACAGCACCGCGGGCGACTCATCTGTTTATGCCGCCTCTGAAGTCGCAGCCATCTTTCGTCGTCCGTCTATCGCGACCTGGTCTACATCAACTAGCCGGGACTGCGCCTGCGATTGACTCGCTCGCCCGCACCGGTTTACAACACTGTGGCCGACTCGGTCGTGATTAATTTCAGCTTCACCATGGTGATCATTAACTCCACGGTGGATAACCCCTGGCATGATATATCAGGTGAAATCCATCCAATATATTTTATATTACATATTGCCTTCTTTAAAAGAGCAATTACTTCGGTTTGCAAAGTTGTTTAATATAGGACCCTAAACCGCCATATTGGTGCAAATTTAAAGGCCGTCAGAAAATTTCCGGCTTAAAAAGAAGGATTCCGGTTTAATATCCGGTTCAAGGGGAAGATGTCTCCCTCAAAGCTTTGAAGCTCTCAATATCCGGTTTAAGAATTTCCGGTTCAAGAAGAATTTATCTCTTGCAAAAAGTTAAAGGTTGCCCAAGAGGACCTGCTGCCCGGACGCACGGTTCAAACATGGGTATCCTGCCTTATGGGTTCATCTTCATATAATTACTTGGAGGCTTCCTGTTCAAACATAGGTGTATTCACCAAAGAGAACATGACGTTACTACCCTCTTAATGCGGCTATCAAGACAGTATTATCATCAGGGGCCAAAAAGAGTTTGTTGCACAGCACAACTCAAACATAGGCACCCGGCGAGTACAACTCAGAAATATATCACTTGGGGGCTTCAGCTTTCAAAGCAGAGTCCTATCCATTAATCCAGCTATCACGCCACAACAAAGCTTGGGAGCTTCACACCCAAGGGGTCAAAGAGAGTCTTGTTGCTACGCACAACTCAAACATAGGCACCCATTGAGCACAGCTCACAAAGTTACTTGGGGGCTCTTTGTGTCAAATACCAAAGAGTTTGAAAGGACCCTTGTAGCTGGGTATCGACCCGCGGCTTGGAAGCCTGGTGTATTCACCTAAAACCCTGGGTTAACCTGCCTTCATCAAGTAAGCCGCTCCTATCCAGGTAATCCTGGCATGACCCTTCGAACGTTTGACAGTTACTCTCATTGAGACCCTGAACTTGTCAAAGTTAAAACGATGATTGGTTAGTTGGAGGGCCATTTTAAAAGGCTTTGCCAAAATGGTTTAACTCAGCGGGCTGGCAGCCCATGAAAAGCCTCGAATTTGGGCCTGACAGCCCTTGAAAAGCCTCGACTACACGGTTTTATTTGCCTTTGTCAAGATTTTTCTCTTTTGATAACTTTTATGTTGAACCGGTGTCTATTGACCCGGCATGACTATCAGTCATCAAATCAGTCCGGTGATTCTTAACCCGGCACAAGCTTTCAACTATCAATTGTTAGTACAAACTCAATTATAAACCGGAGTTTTCTTAGCCCGGTCGGCGTTGACTATAAGTTGCCAGGATGATTATTCGTTGTTTATTACAAACCGACACGGTTTTATTACAAACCGCCAAAATATGACGGGAGTTATCATACTCAAGATTTGGGTTATCACCCTTACTAAAAAAAAGTTGGTAAACCAACGATGTGGTTCAATGTCACAGGTATGATCTATTTCATATTTGATTATTCTTAAAGTGCAGCCTTGGTTATAAACCCGGGTTATATGTTGGGCACTATGACCCGTCCGGCGGTAAACTGCCAGGACACTTTAAACTTGTTGTATGCAGAAACAAGTTTGTTAAACCGGCCTGGGTTTGGACTATAACTCGCCAGTATATATATATATATATATATATATATATATATATATATATATATATATATATATATATATATATATATATATATATATATATATATATATATATATATATATATATATGGATTGCGCCATTGGAATCATGCGCTTATAAATCATTGGGTTATATTATTCAAATAGCCAAACTTGGCTGAATTTTCATTATGATATTGAATGAGTAAGGTTTTCACCGGATTATATTATCTTGAATAGCCAACATGGCTGGATTTTTATGGTTATTAATAACCGGTATTATTGAGTTTTCAAAGTCGCTTTAGCGCAATGTCTATTATTTTATCAAAGGATATGATTTATTCTACAATGGAAGAAATAGTCCCGAGTCGCTGCAGGCTTACAACGCGACACTTGGGGGCTATATTATTCAAATCGAGATTACATGCAAGTCTCATGTCACTACAAGCATGCATCATGACACTTGGGGGCTAATGCAAAGTCATTTTTACTAGTCTTATTGAAGACCCGACTCATCATATTATAATGAGCCGGTCCTTGGGGGCTACCAATTGCTCCTGTCAACAATTCAAGGTACACAAGTTTTCGTTCATAATATTGAAGGATCAATTGCTCAGTTGGTAAAGTACAAAGCTCTTAACCTTATGGACGTGGGTTCAAGCCATATGATGGAAGCTACATTGTAAGATGTTATTTTCATTGAAGTATATATCAAGTCCCGGTTCAGTATTATCTTACTAAGCCGGCCCTTGGGGGCTACACATCACTGCTAAAATCTACATAATTATATTTACAAAGTTCCTGCTCATTATTGCATAATGACCCGACCCTTGGGGGTTACACTGATTGAAGTTTTTATAAGCAATTACAAGTCCTAGGTTGCTGCAAGCATGACAACCCGGCACTTGGGGGCTACATATATGGAGTATTCAGTTTATATGATTGAGATGAACAAATCGGCTTTCTTCAAGGTTGAAACACTTATTGGAGCAAGTCTTAAGTTATGGGGGCTACAGGTATTATGCATATAAAGGAAGAACATCTTCATTTTATCAGTTTTGAGCAAATCAGGAAGATCAGTTACATGACCCGGTGTCGACAACAAGTATGACCCGGTGCCATCAATATTTATAAACCGGCCATTTTGGTAATATTAAACCGGCAAGTTTTACATCTTCAAACCAGCTAAATATCAGATAAGTATTTCAAGACCCATATTTCTTAAACCGGCGCTTTGGGAGCTGAGTTAAAGGAGTTATTCTTCACAATATTTCTCTGTGACAAACCAATGTCGGCAAATTGATTATGAAGCTGGTCTGTTGACCCGGACTTCCCAGAAGGAGGAAATAACAAGGACTTAAGGGTGATCAGGTACCGGTTTACAAGAATTCTTAACCCGGAGCACAACCAGTCAAATTTGTTCTTGTGTTTATTTTGCAGCATAAGTTTACCATGGATAAATCTAAGCTAAACTTGGGGGCTAATGTCGGGTATATACCCTGCGGCGTAAACCGGCCGGAAGTATAACCCGGCCGGACTAGGCGTTTCATTGGTAAACCGCCAGAGGATTGGCGGTTTACGTGTCTGGCGGTTCACTGGTATGACGATTCACGAGCCTGAAGACTCATTGGTGACCCGGCGCGTGTTCCAGATGGATGACAAGGCCCAAGGCCCAGCAGGACGGTTTGTGTTAATGGTGGGCCGGTTTAAGAGGAAAGGCATGAGGAACATTTATCTTACAAGGAGTTAAGACCTGGACTTGTATCCGGTTTGTATTAGAGATAGACTAGTCCTAATTCTAATAGGACTCTACATGTAACCCGCTCCTCCAACATATATAAGGAGGGGCAGGGCTCCCCAAAAGGGACAAGATTGACAAGTTCCACAAGTTGGACAAGTTAGGTTTAGACAATAGCTCTCGAGATAGAGCACTCTTGTAACCGTGATCATCATCATTAATATCAATGAAGCATGATGTAGGCTTTTACCTCCGCCATGAGGGGCCGAACCTGGGTAAAACATCGCGTCTGTCGTCCCGCTCAACCCCTCTCAAGCTACCACATAGATGCGTTGGCCTCGCGACTAAGTCCTGACACTAAGGACATCTGCCGTGACAATTCCACGACAGACGTAGAAATCTTTTATGTCAAGGTCTTTCATACATGAGAGTTGAGCTTCTAAATTTGAAGCACATAAATTGGGCTTTGTCTATCTTCCTCAGGGTAGACATATCTTGGTTGGATACTCCCCATGATGCTCATGTAATACGTGGCTGATTTTCCTTAAAGTAAACTTGTTGTGGGAACCTTCTAGAAGGTTCTTAGCCAATTTTGGGAACCTTCTACATGGTTCTTGAACTATTTTTTCTGGTTGTTAGTTTTCCTTTTTTCCCTATTTAAATATTCTTTGTTTCTTTTTCTTTTCTTTTTCGTTTTTTCATTTTCAATTTAATCTTAAAATCGTTCAAAATTTTCAAATATTATTCAGAATTTCAGAAAATGTTCTTATTTGCAAAATTTGTTCACAAATTCACAAAATGTCCGTGTTTCAAAACAAATTCATGGTTTAAATTTTTTCGAAAATTCTTTCTATTTTCAAAAATGGTTTAGAATTTCCGAAATGCCCGTTTTAGATTTTTCCTTCACAAATTCAAAAAATGATCGGGGGAATTCAAAAAAAATTTGTGGTTTCATATTTTTGTTCGCCTTTTCAAAACATGTTTGATATTCTAAAAGCTGTTCATGTTTTCCAAAAAATGTTAGTTTTTAATTTTTTTTTGGGAAATATCCGTGTTTTGACATTCTGAAGAAATTTAAAATTCACCATATAATTTTTGAAAATATGATAAAAAGAAATAGGGGGCGAACACTGGTAGTTCTAAACTATGCGCGCTACGCTCCTGTGGCTAGCTGCGTGCCTCCACTAAAGAGAGGTCGCGAGTTTTTACATTTTTTGTGATTTTTCTTTACCATTGTATGCTCCAGTGCGAAGCCCCACCATTCTGAACCTCCCATTACCGCCCGCGAAAACCGTTTGTTCAACACTCCTACCACAAGCGTCACAAGATGTAACTGGGCCATCCTATGCAATGCGATTGAGCCTTACAAGTTTGCCGGTAAAAATATGTTATCCGTTAATAAAGCTTAACGAGTTTGCCAAAAAAAGACAGGAAAAACGCTTTAGAGTATCGTGCTCCAACTTTTTTTAAAGGTTAATTATCCTTTTGCCCTTAGTGGTGTCGATGTGCTTAGTTTTGCCCTCAGATACGAATCGTGCTCAGTTTTGCCCCTAGTCTATGTGCACCAACTCGTTCCGTGAACTCTACCATCTCCGTCAGGTCAACCTTTTGACTCGGCCATTACAGGTGGGACCAGGCGATAGAGATGCCCTAGACGATCAGACCGTTGCACGCGTGGCTTGTGGGACCCAGTAGAGAGCCGTTGAGCAGAGAGCCGTTGCAGGTGTGCTATATAAGCGGGCAACAAACAACGGCGGTGACCACGGCGACAGAGAGAACGGCGGTGACCACGGCGCGCGCGCGAGATAGATAGATAGATAGATAGATAGATAGATAGATAGAGAGAGAGAGAGCGGTGGTGGGAAGCTAGCTGCGGAGGGCGCGGCGGCGTTGAGATCCCCTTCTGCTCCGAGCTCCATGTCTTCCTCAAGCTCCCGCGCCACCTCGCGGATGCAGAGCCGTGCGCGGGTGGACATGCCTGTCTTTGTTTGTCCGCGGTGCCGAGTGGGTGTTGAACGAAGGGTTTCTCACACACCGAGAAACCAGAATCGTCTGTTCTATGTGTGCAGCGAGAATGGGGTAAGAATCGGGGCAATTGCATCATTTTCGTGGTCGGGATCTTTGAGCAATGGGTTGATCTGTTTGGCGTTCATGCAGGTGAAATGCTTCTTTCTTTGGTTCGATGCTCTGGCCAAGACTCTGATGAATGAACTGCAAGAAGAGCATGAAGAATGGTTGTGCATGCTGCCACGAACGACAGTGGCCGCAGCCCGAGCTCCGGAAGAAGAGATGAAGGGCGAAGCACGCACTGACAGAGAGCTAGTTGTTGAGCTTAGGATGTTGAAGAAGAAGGTTAGTAAGCTTGAAGATCAAGCATAAATACCAATACCCATTTGCAATTACTTTTGGGCATTTGTAGGTATGGTAATTGCACTCGTTGTAATGTTGAAATTGTATGGAAAGGCATGAATTGTGGAGGAATTTGTAAGCTTGAAATTGTATGAGAAATTCACCTAGTTTAAATGTTGGTCAAACTTGTTTAAATGTTGAAAAAAGAAGAAGTGACCAACATTTAAATATGTTGAAAAAAGAAGAAGAAATGAGGAATTCAGAAACTTTTGATCAATGAAATGTACCTCTCTGCTCTGCCATTTTGTAAAAAAAAAGTTCCTCTGTGGGCCAAATTCAGAGCGTAGAGTCAAGTGCTGGCTAGACTAATGGGCCAACTGTATCCAATTAGGCCCATTCGGGGGTTCTCTTGCGTGTTTTTCTGTTTTCTGTTCCGATTTAATTTAGGCAGTAAATCATAATGCTAAAACTTTTTGTGGAAGCTAATTGAATTATTCCAGAGCCAAACAATTAAGTTTAGAAAAAAATTGGAGCTGTTAAATATTTAATAGCAATTTAATTACTCCAATTCAAATACACCATGATTTAAATCAAAGACCAAAATGTCATGGAAAATGCGCCTCAGCTCTGGTAGAGGTTTACACCTGGTGCCAAAATTAATGAACATTTTTTAAGGGCATTACGTTGAGAAAAAAATAATTTGTCTAAAAAAATGAAGGATGGAAAATGCACAAAAAATTGGTGTGGCTGGGGACTCAAACCCAAGACCGCATGGGTTTGTGGTGTTTAGGCCTATGCTGGTAACCGTTAGGACAGATGGAAAGACTTTGACATGGGTAGGGAAGGAAGGTATATATAGTGAGACTGTGAATGTTTGCACATGCGTGACTGTGGTTTTCCTTTTGTTTTGCACTAAAATTTTGAAGGGTTGGAAACATATGTTTGCACTGCCACTTGATTTTGGTTAGAGTGGCACTTGGTTTAGGATTTAAAGGGAAAAAATGTCCATGTTAGTTCATGACTTGATGTTTTTTGAATGAAAGAGAGGGCTTCTCACCCTCTTCGATTTTCATTAATGAAACCACAAGTTCTCGAACTTCATGACTTGGCTTAGGGAAGAAATGATATGTTTGGGCACGGACATTTTTAACACACATAATAACTTGGATAGATAAGATGCAACACACCGTACCCTTACATTAGGCAATAATAACTTGGACCCATAAGTTAACGGACACGGCACGACACGGCACGCACGCACGACATAGAAAAGCAACAAAATAAAAACAATAAAACTAAAACATGACGAGCTTGACTCCGGGTTCGCACCCCTTCTTGAACATCTTCATGTTGACCTCCTTCTTCCACCTTGGTCGCGCACCCCTTCAACACCGTCTTCAACTTCACACCTCCTCCTCCTCGTCATAGGGAAGGGAGTGCATCTGTCCTGGAGTGGGGAAGATGCTCTCGTAGTTGGTGTAGATGTTGTACAACATGAAGAAGATGGCCTCGCAGCCGCACCAAAAGACTTGGCCGAGGAGCTCGTGCGCGTCAAACGGGTTGGTGAAGGTGACCGTGAGCAGTAGCAGGATGCCGCCGCGGTCACGGACCACGTTGAGGGTGAACATCCTAGGCGAGCCCCGTGGGAGGTGGGCATAGCCGGCTCTGAGGAAGGTGCAGGTGAGTTCGATGGACCCCCTCCACCTTGAAGTCGCCCACACACGGAGCTCCCTCTCCACGAGCACGCCTGGTGGGTCACGCAACTCCGGAACGGCAGGCGGACGATTGAAGGTCGGCCCGTTGAACTGCATCTTCACTTGGCCGCTTGGAGAGGGCTCGGACGCTTGGGTGTTTGAAGTTGGATAGAATGGATCGGATCTAGCTTGTGGGTGGGAGAGGAAGAAAGGCACCCCATTTATAGGCCTGTGGGTGGGAAAGGAAGAGAGAAGGGATGAGAACGGTGCGTGTGTGAATCCGGAGCCTGTGTGTATCCATTACGTTTTGGACCCTTAAATTTTTGCATGAAAACGATGCATGGGGCGCGTGCGTGCATCTAAATCACTGCATAGGGAAGCTCTTTGACCGGGCGCGTGCATCTGACTCACTGCCGTAATCTGACCACTCACGTAATCTGAAACAATGGCCTAACTTTGAATCAATACGTGCATGGCCACCTAGCTCGCCTCGCTCGCATGCATGCATGTCTGCCTCCCTCCCGCCCATGCAAACCCACATCGCCGCCCTTCCCATGCATGCAGGACTGGAAAGGTTGAGACGAGCTATTAACTGCGGTCTCATGCCCAGACAGCGAGACGGCCCAACGGTCCATCCAGCGCGCCCGGTACTTGTTGAGAAAAACAATCTCCTAGCCAATCAGATTGCATCTCGCGGATCGCCCCCCTTCTCCTCGCAGATTCCTTCTAGAAGGGTTAGATCGACAGTCCTTGATCACCGCTAGGGTTAGATGGACGGTCCTTGTTCAACGCTAGAGTTAGCGGGGTTTGGGAGGGGTTTGGAGCAGTCAAAGATAGGTTTGACCAGATTTCAAATGAGCATAATAAATTAAATAAAAAACAGAAAAATGAAAAACCTGGGCACATAGTCTTCTTATGTCATATACTAATGATTTAAGTTGATAAACAAGGTTTACATACATTTAAATGGAAAGTTCATGTGTCTTGTGTGATATCTCAAGTATCTTAAAATCTCTTGTATGAAGTGAAGAGAAGTGTTTTGGGGAAATGAACATGAAAATTTCAATAAACTCACCACAGCTTCATTTTGGAGTGACTAAGAAGGATCCAGGCTTAGTTTTTCATTTTGATGTTTTAGACTTGTTTAAATCTTGGTCAAAGTTAAGTTTGACCAGAATTCAAATGAGCAAAACAAATTAAAAAAATCAAAAAATGGAAAAAAAACCAGTGCACATAGTCTGTATATATAGAATATATGTGCAGGAAAGTTATTTGGTTGATTTAGGCAAGGTTGAAAAAAACCTTGCTTAGAAATGAGGCCGTTTACCCTACCTTTGGACCCCTCTTTTTTAGCACTTTTTCATGAAAATTTCAAAAACCACACCACAGCTTCATTTTGGAGTGACTCAGAAGGATCCAGGCTAATTTTCATTTTGATGTTTTAGACTTGTTTAAATCTTGGTCAAAGTTAGGTTTGACCAGAATTCAAATTAGCAAAAGAAATTAAAAAAAATCAAAAAAAGGAATTCCAACATCCATATAGCATGTCAAATTTGAAGTTCTAACATAGGTCCAACATCATTCAAACATACTTCTAACATAGGTCCAACGCCATTCAATAGAAATACAACATTATTCATAATGTTTCATAATTGTTCATAAATAGCGTTGGGGCTTCTGTCTGTTCCTTGAGCTTCTTGCCATCACTTTGCTCCTCGTGCACCTTGTGCTCCTTGCTTCTTTTCTTCTCCTCTTGGTTGTCGGTACCTTGCGCATCTTCTTCAAACCTACCACAGAGTTGTGCAAAACATAAATGGTAATGAGATCATGTCAAGTGATAAATGTACAGGAGTATTTGCAAGATTTACATACCTAGCACAACTCACAACAACAGAAGGTTGGTCACCATTTGGAGCCTCACTTGGATCACCGCCTCACTTGGATCACCATGATCACTATTTGGAGCCTCACTTGGATCACCATTTGGAGCCTCACTTGAATCATCATTTGGAGGATATTTTGGATCATTGTCAAAATCATGTGGCTGTTGACCATCATCATTTGGAACCTCGTCAAAATCCTCATCTGATGCAACCGGCTGCTGACCAACATTTTCATCGAAGCCTTCATCGAAACTCTCTCCGAACGCTGGATCTACTATGTTGTCACAATACTTGCCGAAATGACCAGACCCACCACACCTTGTGCACTTACGCTTCCTCGCTCCAAGTCCAGCTCCTTCGCTGCGAGGTCTGATTCGACTCTTCCTTGGTCTACATGCTGCTCTCTTCAGAACTAGAGCGCAAAGCTTGAATCCAGGGTCCACCATGTCCCATTGTTGTTTTCCCTCCATAGCAGGCAAGGCATAGGCATATGTGGCTTTGAACCTTGCAACAGAGTAGTAATCATGCACATACTACTGTATGTTCCCTGCTGGACCTGGGAGAGAAGTCATGAAAAACAAGGCATGAAAGCAAGGCAACCCAGGTATCTGCCATTGCCTACAACTGCAAGTTCTAGCTTCTAAATCCTCTCGATATCTCCATTCCCTCTTCTATTTATCTAAATATGATATCTCTGTTGTGGTACCCGAGCAAAGAGTCATGTTCATTTCCAAGCCTGTTGTTTTCTGCTTCAGTTCATTCATCACAGCAGGGATGATAATGTGGCCCATGAATTTTGCCTCGTCTATCCCTACACAATAATGAAATTTCTGCATGTATTCTATCCTTATCATGTCAAGAAAATCCACCACATAATGACCCTTTAGTTTTTGGATCTTTGAGTTGAAAGACCCTCCTAGATTATTTTGCACATAGTCAACTTTGCTCAGTTCACTGAATTAGCTTCTGGCCCATAACTTGGTGTGGTGTGTTTCCAAGTATTCTTTCACTCTGGGATTCATGTATAACTGCCTCAAGTGGTAGTTGTGCTTCTTCACACTGCAAGTCAAAGATGTTGGCCATAAATTGTCGGTATACACCTTTCGTTTGAATTTCTTCATGAAATTTGCAGCAAGGTGACACATGCATTCCCTATGCTCTACTCCAGGGAACACATTGTCCACGACCACTTCTAAACCTTTACAGGCATCTGTATGAATGACCAACCCATTGGGATGTGCAATAGCCCGGCCCAGATTATGCAAAAACCAAGTCCAGCTCTCCTCAGACTCTATCTCCAGCACACCGTAGGCAACTAGAAATACAAAACTGTGTGCATCAACTGCACAAGCTGCTACTAACTGTCCTTTAAACCTCCCTGTGAGAAAAGTGGCATCAATAGCCAAATAAGGCATGCAGCCTGCCAAGAAAAACCCGACGACAAGCCTCAAAGCAGACAAAAACCCTCCTAAAGCATTCATTGGTCTTTGTCACTCCCATGAATGTGTACTCCACGGTGTGGTGGTCAATATCTACAATACTACCTAGGCTGGTCCTCTCCACTTCGCCTTTGAATGAATACAACAATTGAAAACTTTCCTGCCAGTTACCATAAATAGAATCCATAGCATGTTGGTTACCATTGAATAACCTCATGTATGGTAAATCTATCTTGAACTTATCTTTGATGTTCTTCTGCAATTCCTCTGGACCCACTTTCTAGTTTTCTTTCACCCACTTTTTTACTTCTTCTGCCACCCATCTTGACTTGGCTCTACTGATTGTATCCTTCCTAAGGGTTGATTCCTGGCATGTGTCCTTAAAAGGGTTCACTTTGACCTGAACATTAGTGCTATATCGCATTTTAGATGCGAGCATCCTCCATGGACAACCCTCAGTCGGACAGTGCACTCTGTAACGTACTTGATCGCTCTTGTCAAGTTTGAAAGTACGTTCTAGCTTGATGCAGTATGTCACAAGTGCATTTCTACACTCAGTCATGGATGCAAAAATGGTACCTTCTTCCATATGAGGGTTCAAAGGGTCCCATTCAACACCTGCAAGGTCTTCCTCCTCACTCACTGCGTCATCATCCCACGGACTGCATTGTGAGCCTCATCTTGGTTTTCAACCCGAGGTGCCCGTCGTAAATTCTGAATAACATCAGAATATAGCTTCTCTTCATCAACCCCAGAATTGTAGTCATCAGGCTCCACTTCAAGGGGGCCCTACTGCCGTTTCCCACACTTGTCGAGCCACCACGTCGCCGTGCGCTAACTGAAATGTTCTGGCTAGAGATGCCAATTACGACGACTTGGTTCTCCCCGAGATGTTGCATCTCTAATCCTATGTCCAAATGCCTGCTCAAGCACATCAATTTGCAGCCTCACATGAAAATTATCTTTCTCTTCATGCCTAGCAAACATGGTAGCCAGCTCTTCATCATTACTAACTGTCACCCATTTCTTTTCCCCATCATAGTATTTGTATACCACTTCATCAAGCAAACCCCAAGGATATTGGCTACAAATTACCTCCCCAAATTGTCTGAAACTCCAATTGCTAGCCATTGGCAACTGATAATCGAAACCTCCATGGAATTTCTTCTTATTCTTTGCATTGAACATGTACTAGTCCCTTCTAATGTGCACCAAGGAAGCAAACCGCAACTCCATCCTAACCGACGAAAAATAGAGACGCAATCAACACACTAATCGGGCAAACCTACTCGAATCGACCGTTCAAATGCACAACTAAGCTCAATCTAAACAGGATGCGTGACTTACCCCTCGAGAACCCAGACGTGGACGTGGTGGATCTCCGGCCCGATGCCTGCCTCGCCAAATACTCCGGGGTCGCCGCTGAAGGAAATACGCCCTAGAGGCAATAATAAAGATGTTATTTATATTTCCTTATATCATGATAAATGTTTTATTCATGCTAGAATTATATTAACCGGAAACTTAGTACATGTGTGAATACATAGACAAACAGAGTGTCACTAGTTTCCCTCTACTTGACTAGCTCATTGAATCAATGATGGTTATGTTTCCTAAACCATAGACATGAGTTGTCATTTGATTAACGGGATCACATCATTAGAGAATGATGTGATTGACTTGACCCATCCATTAGCTTAGCACGATGATCATTTAGTTTGTTGCTATTGCTTTCTCCATAACTATACATGTTTCTATGACTATGAGATCATGCAACTCCCGAATACCGGAAGAACACTTTGTGTGCTACCAAATGTCACAACGTAACTGGGTTATTATAAAGGTGCTCTACAGGTGTCTCCGATGGTGTTTGTTGGGTTGGCATGGATCAAGATTAGGATTTGTCACTCCGATTGTCGGAGAGGTATCTCTAGGCCCTCTCGGTAATGTACATCACAATAAGCCTTGCAAGCAATGTAGCTAATGAGTTAGTTACAGGATGTAGCATTAAGGAACGAGTAAAGAGACTTGCCGGTAAGGAGATTGAACTAGGTATTGAGCTACTGACGATCGAATCTCGGGCAAGTAACATACCGATGACAAAGGGAACAACGTATGTTGTTATGCGGTTTGACCGATAAAGATCTTCGTAGAATATGTAGGAACCAATATGAGCATCCAGGTTCCGCTATTGGTTATTGACCAGAGATGAGTCTCGGTCATGTCTACATAGTTCTCGAACCCGTAGGGTCCGCACGCTTAACATTCGGTGACGATCGGTATTATGAGTTTATGTGTTTTGATGTACCAAAGGTAGTTCGGAGTCTAGAATATGATCATCGACATGACGAGGAGTCTCGAAATGGTCGAGACATAAAGATCGATATATTGGACGGCTATATTCGGACACCGGAAGTGTTCCGGGTGATTTAGGAGAAAACCGGAGTGTCGGAGGGGTTACCGGACCCCCCCCCCCCCCGGGGAAGTATTGGGCCTTAGTGGACCTTAGGGGAGAGAGAGGGCAGCAGCCCACGAGGTGGCGCCCCCCCCAAGGGGAGTCCGAAGAGGACTAGGGGAGGGGGCGTGGCCCCTCTTTCCCTCTCCCTCTCCCTCTCTTTCCTTCACCCTTACTCCTTCCTAGTAGGACTAGGAAAGGATGAATCCTACTCCTACTAGGAGGAGGATTCCTCCTCTCCTTGGGCGCCAGTAGCGCCGGCTGGCCTCCCCCTTGCTCCTTTATATATGGGGGAAGGGGGCACTCTAGGACACACAAGTTGATTGTTCCAAGTTGTGTGCGGTGCCCCCCTCCACCATAATCCACCTCGGTCATATTGTAGCGGTGCTTAAGCGAAGCCCTGTTCCGATAGCAACATCATCACCATCATCACGCCGTCGTGCTGGCGAAGCTCTCCCTCGAAGCTCTACTAGATCATGAGTTCATGGGACGTCACCGAGCCGAATGTGTGCAGATCGCGGAGGTGCCGTACATTCAGTACTGGGATCGGTCGATCGTGAAGACGTACGACTACATAAACCGCGTTATCATAATGCTTCCGCTTACGGTCTACGAGGGTACATAGACAACACTCTTCCCTCTCGTTGCTATGCATCACCATGATCTTGCATTTGCGTAGGATTTTTTTTGAAATTACTACGTTCCCCAACAGTGGCATCCGAGCCAGGTTTATGCGTAGATGTTATATGCACGAGTAGAATACAAAGGAGTTGTGGGCGTGGGTATATACATATTGCTTGCCGTCACTAGTTGTTCTTGATTTGGCGGTATTGTTGGATGAAGCGGCCTAGACCGACATTACGCGTACGCTTACACGAGACTGGTTCTACCGACGTGCTTCACACACAGGTGGCTGGTGGGTGTCAGTTTCTCCAACTTTAGTTGAATCGGATTCAATGAACAGGGTTCTTTCTGAAGATCAAAAATCAATCACTATACCGCATTGTGGTTTTTGATGCGTTGGTAAGAACAGTTCTTGCTCAGCCTGTAGCAGCCACGTAAAACTTGCAACAACAAAGTAGAGGACATCTAACTTATTTTTGCAGGGCATGTAGTGATGTGATATGGTCAATACATGATGCTAAATTTTATTGTATGAGATGATCATGTTTTGTAACAAAGTTTTCGGCAACTAGCAGGAGCCGTATGGTTGTCGCTTTATTGTATGAAATGCAATCGCCGTGTAATTGCTTTACTTTTTCACTAAGCGGTAGCGATAGTCGTAGAAGCAATAGTTGGCGAGACGACAACGATTCTTCGATGAAGATCAAGGTGTCAAGCCGGTAACGATGGTGATCATGACGGTGCTTTGGAGATGGAGATCAAATGCACAAGATGATGATGGCCATATCATATCACTTATATTGATTCCATGTGATGTTTATCCATTATGCATCTTATTTTGCTTAGTTCGGCGGTAGCATTATAAGATGATCTCTCACTAAATTTCGAGGTATAAGTGTTCTCCCTGAGTATGCACCATTGCTACAGTTCGTCGTGCCGAGACACCACGTGATGATTGGGTGTGATAAGCTCTACGTTCACATACAATGGGTGCAAGCCAATTTTGCACATGCGGAATACTCTGGTTAAACTTGATGAGCCTAGCATATGCAGATATGACCTCGGAACACTGAGACCGAAAGGTCGAGCGTGAATCATATAGTAGATATGATCAACATTGTTCACCATTGAAAACTACTCCATCTCACGTGATGATAGGACATGGTTTAGTTGATATAGATCACGTGATCACTTAGATGATTAGAGAGATGTTTATCTAAGTGGGAGTTCTTAAGTAATTTGATTAATTGAACTTTAATTTATCATGAACTTAGTACCTGATAGTATTTTGCATGTCTATGTTGTTGTAGATAGATGGCCCGTGTTGTTGTTCCGTTGAATTTTAATGAGTTCCTAGAGAAAGCTAAGTTGAAAGATGATGGTAGCAACTACACGGACTGGGTCCATAACTTGAGGATTATCCTCATTGCTGCACAGAAGAATTACGTCCTAGAAGCACCGCTAGGTGACAAACCCGCTGCAGGAGCAACGCCAGATGTTGTGAACACCTGGCAGAGCAAAGCTAATGACTACTCGATAGTTTAGTGTGCCATGCTTTACGGCTTAGAACCGAGACTTCAACGACTTTTTGAGTGTCATGGAGCATATGAGATGTTCCAGGAGTTGAAGTTAATATTTCAAGCAAATGCCCGGATTGAGAGATATGAATTCTCCAATAAGTTCTATAGTTGTAAGATGGAGGAGAATAGTTCTGTCAGTGAACATATACTCAGAATGTCTGGGTACCACAACCACTTGCACTAGTAGAAAACAGGGCTATGGTCCAGGCCGCATCAGCCCATTAGTCCCGGTTCAGTCTAGAACCGGGACCAATGTGGGCATTGGTCCCGGTTCGTGAGCCCAGGGGGCCGGCCGGGCCACGTGGGCCATTGGTCCCGGTTCATCTGGACCTTTTGGTCCCGGTTGGTGGGATGAACCGGGACCAATGGGCCTCCCTCCTGGCCCACCACCATTGGTCCCGGTTGTTGGCTTGAACCGGGACCAAAGGCTTCCCTTTAGTCCCGGCTCATGCCACCAACCGGGACCAATGAGGTGCCTATATATACCCCTCGCTCGCGAGCAGAGCACCCCAGTGCTCTGTTTTCTCTGGCCGAGGGGGAGAGGGCTTTGTGGTGCTCTAGCTCACCTCCTATGCACATGAGGTGTTCGATGGAATGCCCAAGCCACACTACTTAAGCTTTCTCCTCTCGAAGCTCGACCTCCAAGCTCCATTTTCCTCGAGATTTTTCTAGATTTAGCGGTCCGTCACGCCCCGTCCCCGTCTTCACCGCCGTCGATCACCCGCGCCGATCTCATCACCGACACCACCGTGGTGAGCCTCTTGTTCTTACTTGTATGTTTAGATAGATACTTGTATCATTTTCTTACATTTTTATTGCATCTTATATAGTGCGATGGTTTTGGTATCCGCCCCCGTCGGCCCTCGTCCTGTCTATGATTCGGATTTGGTATGTATATTATCTTTATAACTATTGGTTCATTTATTGTTTATGAAAATTATGCCGACCAACGTGACATAGATTTTATTTATCTAGGATGTATGTGAATCGGAAATGCCAACCGACCTTGTCGAGAGGTTAAATTTAGTTGAAGAAGAAAACAATTTGTTGAAGGAAAAAATAAAAAAATTGAGGAGGAGAAGATGATATTGGAGTTGCATGTTGCGGATGTCATCGATGATCACAAGATCAAGATGGATGCAATGCGCTTGAAGATTAGAAAGATTAGAAAATATGCCATTCATACCGAGGCTTGGTATCATTATGCCGTTGGATCAATTGTTACCTTGGTTGCGATTATGATCGCATTTGTTTTCGCATTGAAATGTTTTACATAGTTTCAATGTATGGTTTAATTAATTAGATGCTCTAGAGAGCTATATGTTATTAGATGAGAACTATGTATGCACTTTGGTTTTAATGTGATGATGAACTTCTATTAATTTGGACACTTAATTATATATAATGCACGCAGATGAACCGGCAATGGATGTACGGTGACAGACACACCCGTGAGTACATTAAGGGCGTGCATGAGTTTCTCGATGCGGCTGAGGCAAACAAGCAGAATGGTTTTATGTGTTGTCCATGCACTGAATGTGGGAATACGAGGTCTTACTCTAAACGGAAAATCCTTCACTCCCACCTACTTTACAAGGGTTTCATGCCACACTATAATGTTTGGACGAGGCACGGAGAAAGAGGGGTTGTGATGGAAGACAGCGAAGAAGAAGAGTACGATGACAACTATGTGCCCCCTGAATACAGTGATGCTGCAACGGGGGGAGCTGGTGAAGATCAAGAGGAACCAGACGATGTGCCCAATGATGCTGCCACGGGTGAAGCTGCTGAAGATCAAGAGGAACCAGACGATGTGCCCGATGATGATGATCTCCGTCGGGTCATTGTCGATGCAAGGACGCAATGCATTACTCAAAAGGAGAAGCTGAAGTTCGATCGCATGTTAGAGGATCACAAAAAAGGGTTATACCCCAATTGCAAAGATGGCAACACAAAGCTCGGTACCGTACTGGAATTGCTGCAGTGGAAGGCAGAGAATGCTGTGGCTGACAAAGGATTTGAGAAGCTACTGAAAATATTGAAGAAGAAGCTTCCAAAGGATAACGAATTGCCCGACAGTACATACGCAACAAAGAAGGTCATATGCCCTCTAGGATTGGAGGTGGAGAAGATACATGCATGCCCTAATGATTGCATCCTCTACCGCGGTGCATACAAGGATCTGAACGCATGCCCGGTATGCGGTGCGTTGCGGTATAAGATCAGATGAGATGACCCCGGTGATGTTGACGGCGAGCCCCTCAGGAAGAGGGTTCCTGCGAAGGTGATGTGGTATGCTCCTATAATACCACGGTTGAAACGTCTGTTCAGAAACGAAGAGCATGCCAAGTTGATGCGATGGCACAGTGAGAACCGAAAGAAAGATGGGAAGTTGAGAGCACCCGCTGACGGGTCGCAGTGGAGAAAAATCGAGAGAAAGTACTGGGATGAGTTTGCAAAGGACCCAAGGAATGTATGGTTTGCTTTAAGCGCGGATGGCATTAATCCTTTCGGGGAGCAGAGCAGCAATCACAGCACCTGGCCCGTGACTCTATGTATGTATAACCTTCCTCCTTGGATGTGCATGAAGCGGAAGTTCATTATGATGCCAGTTCTCATCCAAGGCCCTAAGCAACCCGGCAACGAAATTGATGTGTACCTAAGGCCATTAGTTGAAGAACTTTTACAGCTGTGGAATGGAAATGGTGTACGTACGTGGGATGAGCACAGACATGAGGAATTTAACCTTAAGGCGTTGCTGTTCGTGACCATCAATGATTGGCCCGCTCTCAGTAACCTTTCAGGACAGACAAACAAAGGATACCACGCATGCACGCACTGTTTAGATGACACTAAAAGTATATACCTGGACAAATGCAGGAAGAATGTGTACCTGGGCCATCGTCAATTTCTTCCGACCAACCATCAATGTCGAAAGAAAGGCAAGTATTTCAAAGGCGAGGCAGATCACCGGAAGAAGACCGCCATGCGCACCGGTGATCACGTGCTTGCTATGGTCAATGATTTACACTACGTAATCTTTGGAAAGGGTCCCGGTGGACTAGCTGTTCTGAATGACGCTGAGGGACACGCACCCATGTGGAAGAAGAAATCTATATTTTGGGACCTACCCTACTGGAAAGACCTAGAGGTCCGCTCCTCAATAAACGTGATGCACGTGACGAAGAACCTTTGCGTGAACCTGCTAGGCTTCTTGGGCGTGTATGGGAAGACAAAAGATACACCTGAGGCACGGGAGGACCTGCAATGTTTGCACGAAAAAGACGGCATGCCTCCGAAGCAGTATAAAGGTCCTGCCAGCTACGCTCTTACGAAAGAAGAGAGAGAAATCTTCTTTGAATGCCTGCTCAGTATGAAGGTCACGACTGGCTTCTCGTCGAATATAAAGGGAATAATAAATATGCCAGAGAAAAAGTTTCAGAACCTAAAGTCTCATGACTGCCACGTGATTATGACGCAACTGCTTCCGGTTGCATTGAGGGGGCTTCTACCGGAAAACGTCCGATTAGCCATTGTGAAGCTATGTGCATTCCTCAATGCAATCTCTCAGAAGGTGATCGATCCAGAAATCGTACCAAGGCTAAGGAGTGATGTGGTGCAATGTCTTGTCAGTTTCGAGCTGGTGTTCCCACCATCCTTCTTCAATATCATGGCGCACATCCTAGTTCATCTAGTCGACGAGATTGTCATCCTGGGGCCCGTATTTCTACACAATATGTTCCCCTTTGAGAGGTTCATGGGAGTCCTAAAGAAATATGTCCGTAACCGCGCTAGGCCAGAAGGAAGCATCTCCATGGGCCATCAAACAGAGGATGTTATCGGGTTTTGTGTTGACTTCATTCCTGGCCTTAACAAGATAGGTCTTCCTAAATCGCGATATGAGGGGAGACTGACTGGAAAAGGCACTCTCGGAAGAGACTCAATAATATGCAGGGACGGATATTCTTGGTCTCAAGAACACTACACAGTTCTACAGAACTCTACCTTGGTGACCCCGTATGGCGATGAACACAAGAACAGTCTGCGCTCCAAACACCCAGAGCAATGCGACGACTGGATTACATGTGAACACATCAGGACTTTCAGCAGTTGGTTGGAAACACGTCTCAGAGGTGAAAACACTGTTTGTGATGAGTTGTACTTGTTTTCCAGGGGACCATCTTTGACTGTATTGACTTACAAAGGATACGAGATAAATGGGAATACATTTTACACGATCGCCCAAGATCAAAAGAGCACCTACCAAAACAGCGGTGTCCGCTTTGATGCAGCAACCGAGAGCGGAAAGGACACATATTATGGTTACATAGTGGACATATGGGAACTTGACTACGGACCTGATTTTAAGGTCCCTTTGTTTAAGTGCAAATGGGTCAATCTGTTAGGCGGCGGGGTACAGGTAGACCCACAGTACGGAATGACAATAGTGGATCTAAAAAAATCTTGGGTACATTGACGAACCGTTCGTCCTAGCCAATGATGTGGCACAGGTTATCTATGTGAAGGACATGTCTACCAAACCGAGAAAAAGAAAAGATAAGGAAGCGAATACATCATACGATGAGCCAAAGCGCCACATAGTTCTTTCAGGAAAAAGGGACATCCTGGGAGTGGACGGCAAGACAGACATGTCTGAAGATTATGAAAAGTTTCATGAAATTCCTCCCTTCAATGTCAAGGCTGACCCAAGCATCCTGATAAACAATGAAGATTATCCATGGTTACGGCGCAATAAGCAAATGACACAAGCGAAGAAAAAGTGAAGACTTTCTCCCGCAATAAGCAAATGCTATGTGGGTGAAATTATGATACCATCCCAACTTTCAACTTTTTCAGAGTTCATTTGAAATGCTTTCATGTCTTATGGTTTGAAACTTTGATACTTCGAAAGTGATTGTCCATTTTGTACACGAAGTGCATCAAGGTTTTGTCGTAACCCTCTCTACTTTTTGGAACATGCTATGTGGGTGAAATGATGATACCATGCCAACTTTCAACCTTTTCAGATTTCATTTTGAAATGCTTTCCAATTTCAGAGTCATTTAGCTCAAAGAATGAATTAATAGCAAACAGAATGAACTACAAAACTTTTATGAAAATAAAAACAATCAATTAAAATATTATGTTATGATCAACTAAAATAAAACTATAATATTCTTCAATAGCAAAAAGAATATAATTTGTGTGACCTAAAATCAAACTATAAGTATTTAATTGTAAGTATAAATAAAAAATAAATAGCAAAGAAGAAAAAAAATCTAATTTTATAGTAAAGTTATTCATAAACTAGTGATTCACACAAATTTTTAAAAATTCAAATTTAAACTATTTAAAATTTAAAACTAATGGCACTAACAAAAAGTTTATAATTTTTGTGACCTAAAAGCAAAAAGAAATCACTAAAAAACTGTAAGTATTTAGTTGTAAGTAGAAATAAAAAATAAATAGAAAAAAATTCTAATTTTATAGTAAATTTATTCATAAACTAGTGATTCACACAAATTTTTAAAAATTCAAATTTAAACTATTTAAAATTTAAAACTAATGGCACTAACAGAAAGTTTATAATTTTTGTGACCTAAAAGCAAAAAGAAATCACTAAAAACTGTAAGTATTTAGTTGTAAGTAGAAATAAAAAATAAATAGCAAAAAATTCTAATTTTATAGTAAAGTTATTCATAAACTAGTGATTCACACAACTTTTTAAAAATTCAAATTTAAACTATTTAAAATTTAAAACTAATGGCACTAACAGAAAGTTTATAATTTTTGTGACCTAAAAGCAAAAAGAAATCACTAAAAAACTGTAAGTATTTAGTTTTAAGTAGAAATAAAAAAATAAAAAACCAAAAAAATGTAGAAATAAAAAAGAAAAAACCAAAAAAAATGCCACCTACTGGGCCTCCACGGCCTGAATACGACTAGAAACCCTACATGGGCCAGGATTCAGGCCCGCAGAAGGCCCAATAGGCCCACAGGCAAAGCAGTGTCAAATTAGGCCCATAGGCCTGCAGTTCTGAGGAGTTCGAGAGGGAGGAGGCAGCAGAGCTTATAAACTGGTGTTGGGCGCTGTCAACTAGCGAGGTGGGACTAAACTTTTGGGCGCGGGGCAGCACAAAGGCATTGGTCCCGGTTGGTGGCACCAACCGGGACTAAAGGTGGCATTGGTCATGGTTCGTGGCACCAACCATGACCATTTCCCCCCTTTAGTCCCGGTTGGTGCCACCAACCGGGACCAATGGCCTTCGCTTCCCGCCCTTTGGGCTGCCGAAAAGAGGCCTTTGGTCCCGGTTGGTGGCACCAACTGGGACTAAATGGGGCAATGGTCACGGTTGGTGCCACCAACCGGGACCAATGGCCTTCGCTTCCCGCCCTTTGGGCTGCTGAAAAGAGGCCTTTGGTCCCGGTTGGTGGCACCAACCGGGACTAAAGGGGGCAATGGTCACGGTTGGTGCCACCAACCGGGACCAATGCTCCGTCTATATAAGCCACACTTGTGAAAATTTTGGTACAGTTTCTTCGATCCCGCCCCGACGTCGCCGCCAGGCTGCCCCTCTGCTCGCCTCGCCGTCGCTGCCGTTGCCCCTGCCCCGCCCCCGAGCGCGCCCTGCCTCACCGTCGTCGCCGACCCCGAGCCGCCCCGCCGTCGCCCTCGCCCTCGAGCTTCGCTGTCCCCGAGCCCCCGAGCTCCTGCCCCGCGCGCCCCCGAGCTCCGCCGTCCGCCGCCGCCGAGCGCGCCCCGCCGTCGCCCTCGCCCTCGCCGACACCGAGCCCATCCTCGTCGCCGTCGCCCCGACGCCGGCCGCCCGTGTCTCCTCCCCGATCCCTCCAGGAAAGGTAGCTACCGCCCTCTCCTTCCTTCCCTGCTCCTTAATTTGCAAAATATTGATATGATGTAGATGTATGTATGTATGAGTTGGGGAGAAAGTTTATAATTTTTGTTCATATATACTGTAGATGTATGTATGATGAATTTTGATATTTTTTTGTTCATATATAATGTAGATGTATATGTATGTATGGAATGATATCGATGGATGTATGTATATAGAACATTCGTAGAAAATATGACCAATGTCCCCCTCTGGTTCACTCGGGAACACTAACTATCTCGGAGAAAAAAATGTTATCGGGGAAAAACATGAGAGGAAGAAGAGGATAAAAAAGAAGAGGAAGAAGAAAAAAAGAGGAGAAGAAAGAATAGAGGAGCTTCTCCTCTATTCTTTCTTCTCCTCTTTTTTTTCTTCTTCTTCATCTTTTTTTTATCGGGAGGGGTCGACGGTCGCCTAGGGGTCGAGGGTAGAAAGGGGGTCGACGGTCGCCTAGGGGTCGAGGGTCGAGAGGGGGTCTAGGTGTCACGACCGGATTTTCCGAACATTGATTTCCAGAAAATGACCGTCGTGCTCACCAGCCCCAGGATTACTGTTAGCTGATGAGGCATCAACTTGATACAGAAATTCCAAGCAAAACACAAAATATGTAGTACAAGACCATCGTGGCCTATGAGTACATCAAATGGTTTTCTAGTGGTCGATGGCGGAAGCGGTTTGTGAGTCATCAGTGTCTATGGGACTCCATTTCCCACGGGAACAACTGACCAGGTCAACTCCTATCTTCGCGAGGCTGCTATCACCGTTGCCTAGTTTCCAGGGCCGTCACTGCAACGCTCCTCTCCATGCAGAAATCTGGCCAAGACAATAGCCAGGGACAAGACAGTGAGTACTTTGAATGTACTCGCAAACATTAAGAACACTGGGATAATATAATTGATAATTATGCACTGAAATATTCTATGATCACATCGTCAGTCACAAATAAAATATCTTTTATGCAGGCAAGCAGGTTAGTTATATGCAACATGAATAAGCAATAATGGAGTGGGAATAAAATGCCGCAGTCGGGCGTCTATGCGACACCACACAAAGGGCTTACAAAGTAAATAAATAACAAGCAATGCCACAGTCGGGCGTCTGAGCGACACCACTTAAAGGGCTTAAAAGAAATGCCACAGTCAGGCGTCTGAGCGACACCACATAAAGGGCTTAAAAGAAATGCCACAGTCGGGCGTCTAAGCGACACCACATAAAGGGCTTAAAAGAAATGCCACAGCCGGGCGTCTGAGCGACACCACATAAAGGGCTTAAAAGAAATGCCACAGTCCGGCGTCTAAGCGACACCACATAAAGGGCTTAAAAGAAATGCCACAGTCGGGCGTCTAAGCGACACCACATAAAGGGCTTAAAAGAAATGCCACAGTCGGGCGTCTGAGCAACACCACATAAAGGGCTTAAAAGAAATGCCACAGTCGGGCGTCTAAGTGACACCACATAAAGGGCTTAAAAGAAATGCCACAGTCGGGCGTCTAAGCGACACCACATAAAGGGCTTAAAAGAAATGCCACAGTCGGGCGTCTGAGCGACACCACATAAAGGGCTTAAAAGAAATGTCACAGTCGGGCGTCTAAGCGACACCACATAAAGGGCTAAAAAAGAAATGATCACATCGAATATCGAAGAGGTAGGACCATCCCAGGGATACTCGATAATACAAATAATGCAACGGGTTAGTCCATCACAAAATAATAATCATGGTCCTCACAAGTCACCAGTCGGTATCCAAGTTTGGTTTAACAAATTCACCTCCGAAGACCGACACTAAGACCAACACTTGACCCATCCCAGACTGTAATCCTTGACCATGGACACGGCTATTCGAATAGGTTTAATCTCTGCAGAGGGTGTACTCTTTACCCACGAGTAACGGATTCCTTTAGTCCATCGGGACTAATTCCGTCTATGGCCTTTTAGTTGAAAACACGCCTAACTTGCACACACCAGCTTAACTCATCGGTGTCTGGAATCACCCACGACACTTGTTAAGCAAAACTTTAAGTGGGCAGGCTACAACCTCGCGTAGCATGGGATCAAATTTATATCGCGCGCTCTAAGGGGTGGCCTCCCCTCTCGGTCCCAACCGGAAACACCCATGCCCCCTGACCAGGTGGCATGCCTACCGGTTACAACCGATATCTTCCACCATGGCCTCTCTGTACGGTGTGTGTGCTGGAAAGGGGTAGACGACTTACTGAACCGTACCCTACCTGCGGCAGGGACGAGTGGTAGTACGAGGCAAGTATGGGGGTTACTGGAACAAGACTCGATCTATGGTCGACTCAGGAGGTCTATAAATTCCCTGCATGACATGTATAACAATTATATTTCAACCAACAAAAATCACCACTCAATATACCTTACCATGCCATACCGGATATAACCATCCCGACGGGGACCGACGACAAGCTCACGCCTACCCAAGGCCGAGGCTTTTCCCGGATTCCCTTCCAGTATGCATGCAAGGCACATGAGGATGATTACCATCACAATTATATTCATTTCCAACAGCAAGGAAATCACTAATATGCTTCCATGCAAATGATCATGTCACATGAAATAACAAGTCCTCCGAAATAAGGTGGTGTTATAAACGTGTCAACCAACACATCAAAAATATTATGCCAGGGTTCAAGATGCTTGCCTTTAAGTTATGGAGGGGTGAGGTGCTCTCCAAAACTTTTGAAAGTTTCTTCTCTCTCTCCAAAATCCTATTTTAAAATATATTTGAATTAACACACATTTCAAAAACAGTACAAATAAGTTGTTTGGGAAATTTTCAAATAAATCTTAAAATAAACTAGACAAAATTTGAGAGATGTAGGAAGAAGAATTAATTCATTTGGAGTTATATTTAAAGAGTTATAGTTAGTCAAAGTTCTGGTCGAATATGTTTTTAAAAGAAAATCCAGAAAAGAAAACGGTTCGAATGGCATTACGCTTTCCCACAGAGGAGACGTACTTGTGCCTTTACGCCTCCACTTATCCAGCGTGGGCGGCGCGTGTGTCACTGACAGTGGGCCCGCCTGGCCCACTGGTCAGGTTTGACTAGTCAACGCGCGCGTCGTCTCCCCCTGACCGAACAGAGGCGGAGCTTCGGCGAGGCTCGCCGGCGAATGGTGGCGTCTCCCGGTGATCTGAGTGCATGGGCGTGCTCAGGAGGTCGAGACGAACTCGAGGGTACCCTCCATGGTCGCCGACATGGACGGAGTCGCCGGCGACAAGCATCGCGGCGGAGATGGCTTCGGGGGCGAAGTGAGTTTGGGGCTTCGGTGGTTCCCGATCAAAATCAAGTAGGGGAACGAGTTCACGGGAGGATGAGAAGGTTCCTGGTGAAGAGAAATGGGAGGGGGAGGCCCTGGTGGCGCTGGAATGGCCGGAGCAGTGGCGGCGGCTGCGGTTGCCGGAGATGGGGAAGGAGACCTCCCCTGGTCGATTGGCTGCCACTGGGGGCTTCCTGGAGACCGCTTGAGACTACCTTCGTGCGGAGATGAGCTCGACGCTCCTTAAATAGGCGAGGCAAGGCGGTTCCGCGGCGGCCGTGGATAAGCTCTCCGGCGACCGCCATTCTGTAGCTAGGGCGTCGTGGTGGCGACGAGCGCTAGGCGACACCCTTGTGGATGAGCTCGCGCTGTTCCAGGGGCCGGGTGGCGAGCGGGAGAGGCTTGGGCGGCGCTGCCCGTGGCAGAGGCGCACTGCCGACGCCGGCGTGCCGCCAAAAGCTCTGACGGCGGCGCTGTTGGCTACCAGGGCGGCTTGGCGCGTTGCTGCGAGGAGGGTAGAGCGTGGCGTGGCGCTGCAGAGCGGGCCAAAACCAAGGGGGCCAGCGTGTCGGCTCGGGCGTGGTTCGTGCAATACGCGCGCTCTGGGCGCGTCCAGTGCACGCACGGAAGGTGCTCGACGGAATGCCATTGCATGCTAGGTGGCTCGGTTGGAGCTGGGGTTTAGCAGGTCTAGGTTTGGGCTTGCAAGGAGATCAGTGGACAAGCTGGTTTGGTCAGGGGATCAGGTTCACAGTGCAAACCAAAAATTCATGCCAAAACAGATCATGCCCATAAGGTGTTTGACAAAATGCCAAGGGCACTTAGGCAAGTCTTGGAGTGGTCAAAAACTCCAGATCAGTGTCTCCTTAGATGCAAGAGAGAGTGGTAAGGTTAGTTTGGCCAAAGGAGAAACTTGTTAGTGCAAGTTTTACAAAACTTCAATTCTGGACAGGAAATAAATGGCAGCATTTCATGGACCAAAAATGTTCCAAAGGGTGCATGCTCCTGGACATAGGGGTTTGGTAAGGTGGGCTACAAGTAGGAAAAGGAATCAAGAGCCAAAGAGCAAGCAAAAATATGGTTGATGTACAAACCATCAAGTTGGTCCAGAATGAAAAAGAGGTTGATTCACTCAAAATTTTCAAATAACATCACTGGGTTCTTGCATAAAGTTGAATCATATGATACTACTAACATCCCATAATTTTGGTGGAGGCTAGATAGAATTATTTAAAAGAGTCGTAGTGCAAAATTGCCCACTGGACCAGAGAAGAAGAAAAAGTGTAGAGCTTAAAATATTTCATGAAATAAAGATGTTTTCGCACAAAAGTTATTTAATAACGTCACATGACATCTCCAAATTTTTGTGGAAATTTCAAGTGAATTTATCAAATGGTTGTAGTTCAAATATGGCCATTTAACCTTGAAAAACCATTTTCAAGAAAGTAAAGATCAAGCAACTTAATTATTTAATTAGTTATACTGATAAAAGAAAAGTTTTTCTTGAGAGGTTAAACAAGTCCAATAACATATTTGAAAAGTTTTCTCTTTGGGAAAAACTCATCACAACAGGGAAGAAAATGATTTAAAAATCAAAATGGAGCTCAGAAATTCAAAGTTTTAATTCCTGGCAAAATTTTAATTCATTAAAACAAGGTCAAAATTTTGGGGTGTCACACTAGGGTCGCCGAGAGGGGAGAGGAAGACAAGGAGAAATAAATAAGAAGAAGAAAAGAGAAGAAAAGGAAGAGGAGAAGAAGAAAGGAATAGAGGAGAAGAAGAGAAAAATAGAATATATATTCTATTTTCTCTTTTCTCCTCTATTCCTTTCTTCTTCTCCTCTTTTTTCTTCTTTTTTTTCTTCGACACGTGGGGGGGGGGGGGTCGAGAACACCGGACATTCATGAGAGAGGCGAGGAAGAAGGGGAAGAAGAGGAGAGGAAGTCTTCTCCTCTATTCTTTCTTCTCTTCTTTTTTCTTCTTCGGTGTGAGGAGAAACCCTAAATAGAAAGTATCGTCGGTGTGAGATACATGTACCGTCGGTGTCGGACACTACATCCACATCCCAAAAGTGGCGCGGGCTTCGACGCCCACGTCACTTGTGGGACGTGGATGTAGTGTCCGACTCCGAAGGCCACATGTATCTCACACCCATGATACTTGCTACCTATTTAGGGTTTCCTTTGACACTACGCAACCTCCCGACCCCTCGGCGATCCTCTCGAACATGAGAGGAAGAAGAGGATCGTCGAGGGGTCGAGGGTTCCAGGGTCGTCGAGGGTTCGAGGGGTCGAGGATCGCCGAGGGGTCGAGAGAGGTTTCCTAGTGTCAAAGTATTGAAGAAATCCATGCCTTCATCATTAGCCGGAAGTAACCAAGGCATGTTGGTACGAAGTTCTGCAAAGTTGTTTTGGAATGGAGTCCCGGATAGAATAATCCGCCTTTTGGTACCAATTCAGCAAAGGCCTTCCAAATAGCGATATTGGGAAGGCTCTTTCTGAACTTTGTACCAAAAAGCGAATTATCCTATCTGGGACTCCGTTCCAGAACAACTTTGAAGAGCTTCGTACCATCATTTACATGTTACTTTTGCCTAATGATGAAGACATGGTTTTGTTGAATCCTTTGACACAAGGCAACCTCCCGACCCCTCGGCGATCCTCTCGAACATGAGAGGAAGAAGAGGGTCGTCTAGGGGTCTAGGGTTCCAGGGTCGTCGAGGGTTCAAGGGGTCGAGGATCGCCGAGGGGACGAGAGAGGTTTCCTAGTGTCAAAGTATTGAACAAATCCATGCCTTCATCATTAGCCGGAAGTAACCAGGGCATGTTGGTACGAAGTTCTGCAAAATTGTTCTGGAATGGAGTCCCGGATAGAATAATCCGCCTTTTGGTACGAATTTAGCAAAGGCCTTCCAAATAGCGATATTCGGAAGGCTCTTTGTGAAATTTGTACCAAAAAGCGAATTATCCTATCTGGGACTCCGTTCCAGAACAAATTTGAAGAGCTTCGTACCATCATGCACATGTTACTTTCGCCTAATGATGAAGATATGGTTTTGTTGAATCCTTTGACACTAGGCAACCTCCCGACCCCTCGGCGATCCTCTCGAACATGAGAGGAAGAAGAGGGTCGTCTAGGGGTCTAGGGTTCCAGGGTCATCGAGGGTTCGAGGGGTCGAGGATCGCCGAGGGGACGAGAGAGGTTTCCTACTGTCAAAGTATTGAAGAAATCCATGCCTTCATCATTAGCCGGAAGTAACCAGGGCATGTTGGTACGAAGTTCTGCAAAATTGTTCTGGAATGGAGTCCCGGATAGAATACTCCGCCTTTCGGTACAAATTCAGCAAAGGCCTTCCAAATAGCGATATTCGGAAGGCTCTTTCTGAACTTTGTACCAAAAAGCAAATTATCCTCTCTGGGACTCCGTTCCAGAACAACTTTGAAGAGCTTCGTACCATCATGCACATGTTACTTTCGCCTAATGATGAAGACATGGTTTTGTTGAATCCTTTGACACTAGGCAACCTCCCGACCCCTCGGCGATCCTCTCGAACATGAGAGGAAGAAGAGGATAAAAAAAGAAGAGGAAGAAGAAGAAAAAAAGAGGAGAAGAAAGAATAGAGGAACTCCTCTATTCTTTCTTCTCCTTTTTTTTCTTCTTCTTCCTCTTTTTTTATCGGGAACGAGGGTCGTCGAGGGACATAGATGTAGTGTCGTCGTTGTCGATATATACCCCCTCCCGATAGCTTACTATGATTAGGTAGCTAGTTCTACGTTTGGCACTAATATATCCATCTGTCATGTTTGAATAATAATTGCCATGTTGTAAATATTTGTAGAAACTATGGACACCGCCCTAGACGAAGCAGCAAAAGAAGCGTTGTTGAGGGAGATAATCGCAGAAGGAAGTGATGCCATCTCGTACTTTCTCAACGAAACCGATGGTCTGCAATGAGAGGGTGAACAAGCTGGCTACGGTGACCTTATGCCGGTGCAAGAAGAAGAACATGAGGACGGCTCCGGTGACCCAATGCCGGTGCAAGAAGGAGACCGTGATGACGGCTCCGGTGACCGAACCGAGTCCGGCCAGGTATATATATTAGTTAAGCCTATGCTGACTAGCTGATTGATGCATTCATTGTTTTGGTATGTACACATATTAATTAAGTCTTTGTTCTTTTTTCTAGCCCTCCGGATCGAGCACAACTTCGGTAAAGAGACGAGGCCCGAAGAAAAAGTTGAGCTCAGATGAAAAGCTTGAGATCACAGCAATCGCGCCCGGCGGCCAACCTATTGAACCCCTCCGGACAAAGAGCGCATTTGTTGCTCAGTGCGGGGTTCTGGTTAGGGACAAGATCCCGATAAGCATCCAGCAATGGTTTAAGCCGGCTACAGAAGACCCTGAGGTGTCTTATGTCAATGATATGCAGAAAAATGATCTTTGGACTGAGCTGAAGTCAAATTTCACCATACCGCCAGAGGATAATCCAGAGAACCCAATTAAAGAGAAATTAATCAAGTCTTTTGCTCTGAAGAGGATGGCAGAACTATTCAGGAGGTGGAAGAAAGAGCTGAATAATAAGTTTGTCGAAAATAATGAGACACCAGAATTCATGGGCAGATATGAGAAGATCAGAGATCACTGGCCCGCATTTGTGGCCCACAAGACATCGGAAAAGAGTAAGAAGATGTCGGCGACAAACAAGCAAAATGCTGCGAAGAAGAAGCTTCACCATCGCACGGGGACAGGTGGCTACCTCGTACCCCGGCCTAAGTGGTCCAAGATTGAGAATGATCTGATTCATAAAGGGATCGAACCAGAGACAAAGAACTGGCCAGACCATTGCCGGACTTGGTTCTTCGGGGCTGGTGGAACCTTGGACCCTGAAACAGGGAAGTGCATTTGGACGAACGAACAAATGGACATACCAATCAGTAAGCTTAAGCAGTATATCGAAGCAGCGCAGGAAGGGACGTTCTTTCCAGACAGAGAGAACGACGAGCTCACAATGGCCCTCTGGAATCCTGAGCACCCTGGACGGACACGAGGCACGCCAGGCTCCGTTCCGTGGAAGGTTGGGTTTCCGGACGCAGGCGGTTACAAATCCCATGAGAGGAGGAAAAAAGTGCAGCAGACCCAAATGCAGGTGCTGGAAGCAAGGGTAGACGCGATAGAGGAACGAGAAGCAAATCGCAGCAAACGTACTGCCGAAGCCTCCCCCGAAGCTACCCCGCCATCTCAGCGCAAAAGCAGCGTGGCTTCCACCGAGCTGCTTCAGCCGGAGCATGCCTTGACGGCTCCTGCCAGCTATCATGTGGATGCTACAACGGAGTCTCAAAATTGCCACCTTATGACGCAATGGATGAATTTGAAGGTCAAGGCGGCTGTTGGCTCTGTTTATCCTACTGAACCCGGCGCAACTTTTCACTGCCGGCCGATTCCAGAAGGATATGCTAGGGTGATGGTGGATGAGATAACGGAGGGATTTGAGGACCTCCAGCTTGACCACCCTACCGATGAAGGGGAGACTCGGCTGGGGTCTGCTTTGAAGACTCCATGCTTATGGCGGAAGGAGCTCATCAACCTTTCGAACTGGACGCCTCCGCCTCCTCCTCCTCCTCCGGTGAGTCAGGGCACTCTGCCTCCTCCACCGCCTCCTCCTCTGGCGAGTGACGATCAGGGCCCTCGGCCGGCTCCTTCTCCGGCGCGTGGCGGCACTCCGCCTCCTTCTCCGCCTGCGCCGACGTGCCCGAGCAGCCAGCCTCCTCCTTCTCCGCCTCGTCATCAAGGGCGGAGGAGACCTGCCGCCGCTCCAGCTACTCCGGTGGGTCGTAGTCCTTCTCCTCCTCCTCTTAAGCAAGTAAAGAAGACAACCGCTCCGTTTGCTCGGTCGACGTCTAGCAGTATAACCATAGGCGGTCGGACATACAGATTTGGTCCTTCTCTGAAGACTCCAGAGAAGTTACCATACGAGAGGACCCAGGAGGAGAATGCCGAGATCGCGCGAGAAGAAGTGAGGAAATTCTTTGAAGGGGTGAAAGCAAAGAAACATCCACCTCCGAAGGAGAAGGTAGATTGGGTGAAAGTGAAGCGCACTCTGGCTGCCCTGACAAAACCACCGAAGTCTGATCCGCCGAAAGGAAACTATGACCGCATTATTGGAAAGGAATTTGCCGAAGCGGAGCGGTCGGGAAGTACTGTCAGTGATCAAAGGCTGAAAGAACGACGAGCTGGGAAACAAATTGCCTAGCTCGGCGAACAAGCGAAGCAATCATGCCCCCCGCTCAAGGTGCCTAGCCACAACGTCGCTAATGATCCGAGGATGGTGCCCGGTTATAGCAATCTTGCAGATTACCTGCCCGACGAGGTACATTATGAACCCATGGAGATCCAGATACAAATATACGAGTACGGGAAGTCTCTCGTCAAAGATGAAAGATCTCTATCAACGATGATGCGAAGATTGCATGATTGGTACTTGAAAATCTGCAGAGACTCCGGGGGGAGGAGTAGTTTGTATTTGAAAGTTAAAAAGGAGCATGACCTCGTTGGAATTGATCTGTTGCCTGTTCCATTTGAGGAGTTCTATCAGTTTTTCAATCAATTGGCCCTCGATAAAACAACGGTCGCCTGCTACTGTCTGTAAGTAGTACTACTTCTGTCATTAAGTTTCTCTATATAGCTTAGCTCTTTCATTGCATGTATTTATAATCATCCTCACTATATTATGCAGATTGAAGATCGTCGAATTGAAGAAAAGACAAGTCGGTGATATTGGGTTCATTAACACATATCTCATAGATGCAACTTAGGTTAAATTTCATGCCGCAGAAACCGAGGCCAGCATGCTACAATCGTTGATAATAAATCAAAACAAAGATATAATACTCTTTCCTTACAACTTCAAGTGAGTGTTACTGTCTTGTGCGTATTCGGTTTCCCTTATATATTAGTCAAGGTTATAGTAATGTAATTGATGAGTTATGCATGCGTGTGCAGTTTCCACTATATTCTCCTACATATTAAGCTTGAGCAGGGACCAGTAACCGTCTTAGACTCAAGACGAAAAGATCCCAAGGACTATGCAGACATGACTCAAATACTCGAGAAGTAAGTTAAATCGATCATTACCCACCATATCAGCAACTTTGTTCATTTCCTGATATATCAAGTAATTGTTTTCTTTGTCCGGCAGGGTTTGGAGAAAATTCACTAGAAAAGCTCCGGGACTGCCGAAGGAGCTGCAATTTAGACACCCGAAAGTAAGTACTAGCTACAGTAGCATTTTAAGCGCATCTACTAGTCATTCAAGCGCTAGTTTCTTCAATAACATTTGGCATTCTTGCTTATCAGTTTGATTAACCTCTATTTCTTGTAAAGTGGTCGTGGCAGGAACAAGGGAATGATTTCTGTGGATACTATGTTTGCGAGTCCATCCGCCACACGACCTGTGAGCGGGGCTACACTGACGAACAATATGAAGTACGTAAATAACAACATTCAGAATTTTATTTTATTACCATCATTTGTGTTGAGTTTCATTCATTCATATATATATGTATTGACCCCCTTCTTTAAATTAGATGTTTCGGAAGCGGGATGAACTCCTAGCACCAGCTCGCATGCGAGGAATTCAAGAGGAATTGGCGGCATTCTTTCTTGATCACATGATCCCTGAAGACGGAGAATTCTATGTTAAACCTGAGTCCGTATGATTATATTTGTAAGAGATAATTACTGTATATATGTAGCCGGTAGTGTTAGATAGATATACGAGAACTTGTTGTTCCACCAATCTCTCGGAGTAGGAGAGGTGGTCGATATCACTTCTCTCTGTATGCATATATGTTCATGACGATCTTCTGTTTCCTTCGTTTGCTTACTAGCTAGCCAGCGTGTCTAGTCCTCTCTATACGTATGTATAGTACGTAGCGTCGACCAAGCACGGACATAAGAGAGGACACTTCTCTCTATTAATTATAGCTAGCTAACACAATATATGAAACACCTAAATTAACCCCCCAAAACCCCCAAACCCCCCCCCCCCCCTTAAAAAAAACTAAAACCCCAACCACAGAAATACTGACGCGTGGATGCCTATTGGTCCCGGTTGGTGCCACCAACCGGGACCAAAGGGTCTCCTGCCTGGGCTCTACACACTTCCCACGTGGAGGGCCTTTAGTCCCGGTTCTGGATTGAACCGGGACTAAAGGGGGGAGGTATTAGTACCGACACTTTAGTCCCGGTTCAGGAACCGGGACTAAAGGCCCTTACGAACCAGGACTATAGGCCCTTTTTCTACCAGTGTTGACTCAACTGGGAGTTAATCTTCCTGATGATAGTGTCATTGACAGAGTTCTTCAATCATTGCCACCAAGCTGAAAGAGCTTCGTGATGAACTATAATATGCAAGGGATGGATAAGATGATTCCTGAGCTCTTCGCAATGCTAAAGGCTACGGAGGTAGAAATCAAGAAAGAGCATCAAGTGTTGATTGTTAACAAGACCACCAGTTTCAAGAAAAAGGGTAAAGGGAAGAAGGGGAACTTCAAGAAGAACAACAAGCCAATTGCTACTCAAGTGAAGAAACCCGAGTCTGGACGTAAGCCTGAGACTGAGTGCTTCTACTGCAAAGGAACTTTTCACTGGAAGCGGAACTGCCCCAAGTATTTGGCGGCGAAGAAGGATGGCAAAGTGAAAGGTATATTTGATATACATGTTATTGCTGTGTACCTTACTAATGCTCATAGTAGTGCCTGGGTATTTGATACTGGTTCAGTTGCTAACATTTGCAACTCGAAACAGGGACTACGGATTAAGCGAAGATTGGCTAAGGACGAGGTGACGATGCACGTGGGAAATGGTTCCAAAGTCCATGTGATCGCTGTCGGCCCGCTACCTCTACATCTACCTTCGGGATTAGTTTTAGACCTAAATAATTGTTATTTGGTGCCAACGTTGAGCATGAACATTATATCTGGATCTTGTTTGATGTGAGACGGTTATTCATTTAAATCAGAGAATAATGGTTGTTCTATTTATATGAGTAATGTCTTTTATGGTCATGCACCCTTGATGAGTGGTCTATTTTTACTAAATCTTGATAGTAGTGTTACACATGTTCATAGTATTCAAGCCAAAAGATACAGAGCAATAATGATAGTGCAACTTATTTGTGGCACTGCCGTTTAGGTCATATTGGTGTAAAGCGCATGAAGAAACTCCATTCTGATGGACTTCTGGAATCACTTGATTATGAATCACTTGGTACTTGCGAACCATGCCTCATGTGCAAGATGAATAAAACTCCGTTCTCCGGAACAATGGAGCGAGCAACAAAGTTATTGGAAATCATACATACTGATGTATGTGGTCCAATGAACATTGAAGCTCGCGGCGAATATCGTTATTTTCTCACCTTCACAGATGATTTCAGCAGATATGAGTATATCTACTTAATGAAACATAAGTTTGAAACATTTGAAAAGTTCAAAGAACTTCAGAGTGAAGTGTAAAATCATCGTAGCAAGAAAATCAAGTTTCTACGATCTGATCGTGAAGGTGAATATTTGAGTTATGAGTTTGGAGTTCATTTGAAACAATGCAAAATAGTTTCGCAACTCATGCCACCTGGAACACCATAGCGTAATGGTGTGTCTGAACGTCGTAATCGTACTTTACTAGATATGGCGTGTGATGACCCACAAGTGTAGGGGATCTATCGTAGCCTTTTCGATAAGTAAGAGTGTCGAACCCAACGACGAGCAGAAGGAAATAATAAGCAGTTTTCAGTAAGGTATTCTCTGCAAGCACTGAAATTATCGGTAATAGATAGTTTCGTGATAAGGTAATTTGTAACGAGTAGCAAGTAATAAAAGTAAATAAGGTGCAGTAAGATGGCCCAATCCTTTTTGTAGCAAAGGACAAGCCTGGACAAACTCTTATATGAAGGAAAGCGCTCTCGAGGACACATGGGAATTATCGTCAAGCTAGTTTTCATCACGTTCATATGATTCGCGTTCGGTACTTTGATAATTTGATATGTGGGTGGACCGGTGCTTGGGTACTGTCCTTACTTGGACAAGCATCCCACTTATGATTAACCCCCATTGCAAGCATCCGCAACTACAACAAAAGTATTAAGGTAAACCTAACCATAGCATGAAACATATGGATCCAAATCAGCCCCTTACGAAGCAACACATGAACTAGGGTTTAAGCTTCTGTCACTCTAGCAACCCATCATCTACTTATTACTTCACAATGCCTCCCTCTAGGCCCAAACAATGGTGAAGTGTCATGTAGTGGACGTTCACATGACACCACTAGAGGGATGACAACATACATCTCATCAAAATATCGAACGAATACCAAATTCACATGACTACTTATAGCAAGACTTCTCACATGTCCTCAGGAACAAACATAACTACTCACAAAGCATGTTCATGTTCATAATCAGAGGGGTATTAATATGCATAATGGATCTGAACAAATAATCTTCCACCAAGTAAACCAACTAGCATCAACTACAAGGAGTAATCAACACTACTAGCAACCCACACATACCAATCTGAGTTTTGGATACAAAGATTGGATACAAGAGATGAACTAGGGTTTGAGATGAGATGGTGCTGGTGAAGATGTTGATGGAGATTGACCCCCTCCTGATGAGAGGATCGTTGGTGATGACGATGGTGATGATTTCCCCCTCCTGGAGGGAAGTTTTCCCGGCAGAACACCTCCGCCGGAGCCCTAGATTGGTTCCGCCAAGGTTCCGCCTCGTGGCGGCGGAGTTTCTTCCCGAAAGCTTGCTTATGATTTTTTTTCCTCAACAAAAGACTCCATATAGCCAAAGATGGGCATCGGAGGGCCACCAGGGGGCCCACGAGGCAGGGGGCGCACCCATGGGGTAGGGCGCGCCCCCACCGTCGTGGACGGTGGGTGGCCCCCCTCTGGTACTTCTTTCGCACAATATTTTATATATATTCTGAAACGTTCTCCTGTGAAGTTTCAGGACTTTTGGAGATGTGCATAATAGGTCTCTAATATTTGCTCCTTTTCCAGCCCAGAATTCCAGCTGCCGGCATTCCCCCTCTTCATGTAAACCTTGTAAAATAAGAAAGAATAGGCATAAGTATTGTGACATAATGTGTTATAACAGCCCATAATGCAATAAATATCGATATAAAAGCATGATGCAAAATGGACGTATCAAGTCCTCCAAGCTTAGACCTTGCTTGTCCTCAAGTGAAAGCCGAAATCGAAAAATATGTCCACATGTTTGGAGATAGAGGTGTTGATAAAAATAAAATACGGACATGAGGGCGTCATGATCATTCTTAGAACAGCAACATATATATATATATATATATATATTGTCATATGATCTCTTGAGTTTTTCAGCAGGTCCACATACTCAACTATCATTTAGTCTTTCACAATTGCTAACACTCACGCAATATTTATCGGTATGAAGTTTTAATCGAACACAGAGAAAGATAGGGGCTTATAGTTTTGCCTCCCAACGATTTACCTCAAGGGTAATGTCAACAATAATAGTTCATGAAAACTCACATCCAATTAGCTATATATATATATATATATATATATATATATATATATATATATATATATATATATATATATATATATATATATATATATATATCAGGATCTTTCCAACACATTGTGCTTGCCAAAGGATAAAATGTAAAAAGGAAAGGTGAATATCACCATGACTCTTACATAAGGTAGAGGGTAAAAGTAAAAGATAGGCCATTCACAGAGGGAAGCAGAGGTTGTCATGCGCTTTTATGGTTGGATGCATGAAATCTTAATGCAAAGAACGTCACTTTATATTGCCACTTGTGATATGGAGCTTTATTATGCAGTCCGTCACTTTTATTTCTTCCATATCACAAGATCGTATAAAGCTTATTTTCTCCACACTAATAAGTCATACATATTTAGAGGGAAATTTTTATTGCATGCACCGATGACAACTTACTTGATGGATCTCACTCAATCCGTAGGTAGATATGGTGGAATCTCATGGCGAAACTGGGTTTAGGGATATTTGGAAGCACAAGTAGTATCTCTACTTGGTGCAAAGAATTGGGCTAGCAAGAGAGGGAAAGGCAAGCTCAACATGTTGGATGATCCATGACAATATAATTTATCTTAGATTTAAGAAAACATAACCCATTATGTTGTCTTCCTTGTCCAACATCAACTCTTTAGCATATCATACTTTAATGAGTGCTCACAATTATAAAAGATGTCCAAGATAGGATATTTATATGTGAAAACCTCTCTTTCTTTATTACTTCCTATTAATTGCAACGATGACCAAAACTATGTTTGTCAACTCTCAACAACTTTTATTCATCATACTCTTTATATGTGAGCTCATTACTCTCCATAAGATCCATATGATCTCTTTATTTCTTTGTATTTCTTCTCTTTTATTTTATTCCCTCAAGATCATAGCAAAATAATCAAGCCCTTGACTCAACACTAATCTTTATTATATATAGCTCACGGACTCGATTACATAGGAAGATCATAAAGAAAAACTCACAACTAGATCATACTAAACCTTTATTCTACTAGATCAAGATATTATCAAAAAGGATCGAACTAAGAAAAATGGTAAAGGTAAAAGTGATGGTGATACGATACCGGGGCACTCCCCCAAGCTTGGCAGTTGCCAAGGGGAGTGCCCATACCCATGTGATTATGTCTCTTTTGCCGGTGAAGGAGATGGAGTTGTTGATGATGTAGGCTTGTCGTCCCTCTTCCAAGGCATAGGCTCACCATCATAGAAGGATGATTGAGTCTCCAGGATCCTTAAATCTGCAGCCAAACTCATCCTCTTGAATCTATATTCATACTCACAGTTTTGATTTTGTAGGTCATAGATCTGGGCTTGGAGGAGTTCGATTTTCTCATGAAGCTTGAAGATGGCCTCCCCAATGTCCTTGGCATCTAGCTTGTGGTTGTTGGTGAACTCCGTGATCATTATGTGATTGGAGTCGAGTCCACGCTCCACCATCTCTTGACACTTGAAAACTTGTTGCTCCATTGCCTCGAGCCTTGTCTCCATGCTTCCGGTCCTCCGTGGTCCCTCAACATCGTGGATGTGCAACAACCCCTCACGCATCTCAATGGTTTGAGGGTGTTGCAGCACCTCCGCGAGGTAGGGGTTGATGACCTTCTCTAAGAACTTGTCCTTGGGGGCACTTGAAGACAACATGGCGACCTAGATCTATCAGAAAAACACCTCGAAACAAAGACATGAGATATTTGCGTGATACGATGGTGAAAACCTTCGGGAGATTATATAGTGAATTTTTACCGACCAAATTAAAGAAGTATCGTGCAAGAAAACAGAGTCTGGAGAGCACACGAGGTGCCCATGAGGCAGGGGGCGTGCCCAGGGGGTAGGGCGCGCCCTCCACCCTCATGGAAGCCTCGTTTCCTTTCCGGTCTGCTTCTTATTTTTCTATTTTCTTAAATATTCCAAAACGGAGAAAAATTGCCATTAGAAATGTTTTGGAGTCGGTTTACTTACCATACCACATACCTATTCCTTTTCAAAGTCTGAAACATTCCCGAAAGTGTCCCTTATGTATTCCTCCCGGGTTACGGTTTCAATAACATTAGTTTCAACATTTATAGGATCACCTGAGATATCATGTTTGATTCTTTGACCGTTCACCACCTTCGGATTTGTGCCTTCGAAGTTGTTGGTTTTTATGGCACCGGAACAATAGACATCCTCGATAACATAAGGACCTTCCCATTTAGAGAGAAGTTTGCCTGCAAAAAATCTTAAATGAGAGTTGTATAACAATACATAATCACCTACATTGAACTCATGTTTTTGTATCCTTTTATCATGCCATCTTTTAACTTTTTCTTTAAACAGCTCGGCATTTTCATAAGCCTGGGTTCTCCATTCATCAAGTGAGCTAATGTCAAAAAGCCTCTTCTCACCAGCAAGTTTGATGTCATAGTTGAGCTCTTTAATAGCCCAATATGTCTTATGTTCTAATTCAAGAGGTAAGTGACATGCTTTACCATAAACCATTTTATATGGAGACATACCCATTGGATTTTTATATGCAGTTCTATAAGCCCATAATGCATCATCAAGTTTCTTGGACCAATTCTTTCTAGATCTATTAGCAGTCTTTTGAAAAACTAATTTAAGCTCTCTATTTCTAAGTTCTACATGGCCACTAGACTGTGGGTGATAAGGAGATGCAATTCTATGATTAATATCATACTTAGCAAGCATTTTACGAAAGGCACCATGAATAAAATGTGAACCACCATCAGTAATTAAATATCTAGGGACTCCAAACCTCGGAAAAATAACTTATTTAAGCATCTTAACACAGGTGTTATGATCAGCACTACTAGTTAGAATAGCTTCTACCCACTTAGTAACGTAATCAACAGCAACTAAAATATGTGTATACCCATTAGAGGAAGGAAAATGTCCCATATAATCGAAGCCCCAAATATCAAATGGTTCAATAACAAGTGAATAATTCATAGGCATTTCTTGACGTCTACTAATATTACCAATTCTTTGACATTCATCACAAGATAAGAAAAACTTACGAGCATCCTTGAAGAGAGTAGGCCAATAAAACCGGATTGCAATAACTTATGTGCAGTTCTATCTCGAGTAAGGTGTCCTCCACAAGCTTCGGAGTGACACTTGCATAGGATCTGTTCATGTTCATGCTTAGGTATACAACGTCTAATAATACCATCTACTCCTTCTTTATAAAGGTGTGGGTCATCCCAGAAGTAATGTCATAAATAATAGAAAAACCTTTTCTTTTGCTAGTAGGTGAAACTAGGTGGTATAAATTTAGCAACAATGTAATTAGCATAATCAGCATACCAAGGAGCAGTACGAGAAGCATTTATGACAGCTAATTGTTCATTGATAACCCACAAGTATAGGGGATCGCAACAGTTTTCAAGGGTAGAGTATTCAACCCAAACTTATTGATTTGACACAAGGGGAGCCAAAGAATATTCTCAAGTATTAGCAGCTGAGTTGTCAATTCAACCACACCTAGAAACTTAATATCTGCAGCAAAGTGTTTAGTAGCAAAGTAATATGATAGTAGTGGTAACGGTAGCAAAAGTAACAATAGCAAAAGTAATGTTTTTGGTATTTTGTAGTTATTGTAACAATAGAAATGGAAAAGTAAATAAGCGAAGAACAATATATGGAAAGCTCGTAGGCAATGGATCGGTGATAGAGAATTATGCCGGATGCGGTTCATCATGTAACAGTCATAACCTAGGGTGACACAGAACTAGCTCCAATTCATCAATGTAATGTAGGCATGTATTCCGAATATAGTCATACATCCTTATAGAAAAGAACTTGCATGACATCTTTTGTCCTACCCTCCCGTGGCAGCGGGGTCCTAATGGAAACTAAGGGATATTTAGGCCTCCTTTTAATATAGTACCGGACCAAAGCATTAACACATAGTGAATACATGAACTCCTCAAACTACGGTCATCACCGGGAGTGGTCCGATTATTGTCACTTCGGGGTTGTTGGATCATAACACATAGTTGGTGTGTTGGGGGTTGGGTGCGACATATGCCAATGGATGGCTTATCATGGTGGGGGCGAGTAGAACGTCGCCGGTGCCTGGAAACGGGATGAGGCGTAGACCCGAACGCCGGCGTACTTTACCCAGGTTCGGGGCTCTCCTAGGAGATAACGCCCCTAGTCCTGCTCTGCGGGGCCTCCGCATGATCACTAAGGCAAAGTGAGTACAAAGGCGCTCCTCGAGCTGTATCTGTGGATAGGAGAAGGCAGGGCCAGCTCTCTCCTTTCTCTAAGGTCTGGTCTAGTTCCAATGAATCGGAACCCTTTGCATGGGTGTCCTGGGGGGTTTATATTAGCCTACCCCCAAGGGTACAGTGGTAAACTGTATGGATGCAGGGCCCAGTTGTCAGTCTCTTCGCCTGCGGGCCCTCTTGCCGACTGCTGAGGCCCGCCGACTGGTGGGCCCAGCCAACTGGTCTGGTACAGAGCCGACAAGCCGCACCCGCCGCTGGCGGGTCCTGCCGGCTGCTGATTACTGTAGCCGTGCCTCTGATGACGCAGGCTTAGTCATGGGGTCATGGCTACAGTCCTGCCGCTTGGCAGGCGATTACTGTAGCCACTCCCCGTCTCGTCTGGTTAATGGCGCATGGGACCCATGGGAGGGGCAGGCCGACTTCCGCGGGCCGGCTCCCTATGGGTCCGACTGGTGGCGCCCTTGCCGTCTTCCGGACTCTCATTGACTGGTAGGGCCCGTCATCTGTGGATCGTACCGTCAGGCCGTTGTGGGTACAGGACTCCGCCCACCGTTGCTGACGTCAGGGATGGTATGGCAATAGTGCTGTTCCAGACGACGATCTCTGCTGGTACAGTGCACTGTGCCCCGGCCATCTCCTGGAAAAGGGGAGGGAGTGGGCTTTAGTGTCGCCACTCCCTGTCCCATCCCCCCTGATGAGGGCATGGGCTTTGCTGGTGTCGTGGGCCAACTCCCCGTGGCCGGCTTCTCTGAAAGCCGCTAGTCGGAGTCGGCCGGTCTTGATCTCTTCTCTAGGACTCGGACGCATATGGGCAGCCAGTTGTTCCTCCAGCCGCCCTCCTGAAGTCGGCTCTCCGTCTGTTGTCTTGAGGGGCGCAGTCAGCCCTGATGTCTTGAAAGGTTATGGGCCTCGGGTTAGCCTACCCGTGGCCCATTACTCCGACAGCAGTCCCCGAAGCTGATGAGGCGCCGTGGACATCCAGCCGAGGAGCCTCAATAGCTTCATTCTCCGAGTACTTGAGGTAGAGACTCCACTTGACTCCGCCGGGCCGACTGGTAGGAGTCGGAGTCGTCTGACTTTGACTCATCCAAAAAATACTTTCGAATCCCCTGGCAGGAACTCAGTGGCGTACAAGCTAAGCTTCCTGGCCGCCACCCACTTCGTGCCCACCACGTGGCAACTAGTGGCCGGGCCAGCCTACCAACCCATCCGCGAGATGGGACATGCCTGCAGGCGGGGGCCCGCCACTGCCACGCCTCGGCATGCAAGCGGATCCGCTGCGGCCATGGGGGACGGTTGAGGTTCTCACAGAATTACCGCGCGCAGTAACTTTGTGCGATAGACGTGGGGGCCGTGGGGTAGAGGGTGCAGTAAATCCCACAACCGCCCCCTCGGCTTCGCAGCCCACTAGGCTATAAGTAGGGGGAGGAGGGGAAACGGCGGAGCACGCGCGTCCTGCCTCCCCACTGCTTTCTCTCCTTCTTCTCTCTCTCTCAGCACCTCGAGCCTCGTTGAACATCGCGGCGGTCCGCTCACGATGAGCTCTTCCTCCGCCGTCACGCCCCCGACGGCGCACTCCGGTACCTGGGATGGTTGAAAGGTCCACGAGGATCACATCGACTTCCTCCGCAAGACGCGTCGATTGCCCGGCGAGGACCTCGTGAGGGTCCGCCTCGTGCGGAGGGGAGAAATTTCGCCAGTGCCACAGGAGGGCGAGTGGGTCATCTTCCGCTCGCACTGCCTGCATGGCCTGGGCCTGCTGGCGAGAAACTTCTTCCTCTCCTTCCTTGAGTTCTACGGACTCCAGCCGCACCACCTCACCCCCAACACGGTGGTGTTACTGTCCGCCTTCGTCACCCTATGCGAAGGCTTCATCGGCGTCCTCCCCACCATCAAGCTCTGGGGGGGGGGGGTTCTTCTTCTCCAAGATCGGCACCCAAGCCGCGGGCGTGCCGGCTCAGTGCGGCGCGTTCATCGCCGTGCGGAGGTCGGGCGTAGACAACCCATTTCCCTCCATTAGGCTGATCAAATCGGTGAGGATGTGGCAGCGGTCGTACTTCTACGTGAAGAATGTCTCCGCGGAGAGTGATTGGGTCAACCTGCCGGCCTATGTAGCCGGCCCGCCGGCTGGGAGACAACCCAACTGGTCGCACCGGGCCTGGACGCTGACGCCTGCAGGAGCCGGCGCCATTGCGCAGCTTCGAGTGTTGGCGCAGTCGGAGGGCCTGACCCGGCCGGACTTGCTGGACGCCTTCGTGGCACGCCGAGTGCTGCCCCTCCAAACTCGCCCCCACATGATCTGCCAGATGAGCGGGCACCGAGACCCGAGCCGAATGTGCACCAAGGAGATGCCTCACGAGGAGGTAGCCTACATGGTGAACTATCTCGCGAGCTGCGACCTCAACGAAGAGTGGCAGTTCGGCAAGGAGCCGTATTCACGTGCTGCCCCTCCGCCTCTAGTGAGTCATTTTCCTTCTCTCTTTTTCTTCGATTCTCCTGATATCTTTACTGCCGAGTCCGTCTTGCTCGTTCTGACCAGTCGGCTTTGGTCAGAACCCCTCCTCCAGCCAGCAGCCGGCACCGTGGTGCCGGACCGCGAGTTCCTCCCCGACCGAGCGAAGAGCGATGTGGACGACCCCGACTTGGGGGCGGCGGCCCTGGAGGACGACGCCGAGGGAGGAGGCGGCGCATCAGGTGGCCCGAGACTTGGGGCCAGTCTCGAGGACTCGCCTGATGATGACGAGGAGGTCGCCCCGCGCCAGCAGCCAGGAGTCGGGCAGCCGGGCGCGGGCTTGTCAGCCCCGCCGGACGCTCAAGGCGGCGGCAAGAAGCGCAGGGCCGGGACGAGCCTGTTTGTCAGCCCGCCGAAGAAGCCCAAGGATCAGCCGCGGCGACCAAGCGGGACGAAGCTGCCGCAAAGGCCAACCGCTTCCGCAAGGTGGTGAAGACGCCGCAGCTGATTTCGGCATAAGTACTACCTCCCTTCGTACCCTCACATTTCTTTATTGAGTCTGTCTGAAATCCCTTTACTTTATTTTCCCAACTTTAGGGCCCCGCTCTCTCTTGAGAAGTCGGCCGCCGGCTCCGTCGTAGAGTCGGTGGAGACCTCCTCCACCACCTGGCGGATTGATCCCGCCGCCGACATCCGGGTGGCGACGGAGCAGAATGCGCGGGAGGCGAGTGAGAAGTAGGAAGCCATCCGCCTGAAGAAGGCGGAAGCCGACAAGGCGGAGGTCGCCGCCCTGAAGAGGCTGGCGGAGGCCGAGGCCGCCGATGTGGAGAAGAAGCGTGCAGAGGAAGCCGCACACAGCCAATCGGCGGTGTTTGTCGTCCCCTTGAACTACGCGCCGCCGCCACCAGAGTTCACGGCGCATACTGGGGAAGTCGGCGACGAGAACCCGGTCATGGAGAGGGACGCCGACGTCACCGCCATGCCGGAAGTCATTGTGCCGCCACCGCCACCCTCCGGAAGCGCGCCAGGTGGGCAGCCGGCGAACCTGCCAGTGCCGCCAACCGGAGGCGCGGCGGCGGCGGGCCTGGCCCTCGAGGTCAGCACGCCGACGTGCCGCCGTCTCGCGAAGGCGGCCTCAGCGTCGCGTCCTCTGGACACCGGCGATGTGAGCTCCATGGTCCCAGACACCGAGGCGTCGAGCGCTGCGCCCACCGGGTGGGTGCGGGGAGGCGGGACGGGCCCGTCGAACCGAGCACTCTTGGACGTCCAAGCCAAGCTCCGGGCCGAGGGTGACGCCATCAAGGAGTGCACCAAGGCATATCTGGCGTCACGGACGGCCATCCGGGGTACGCACCCTTCCTTTTTGCTTTGCTTCCTTGTTTTTTTCTTTGTGGGGGCGCGCCAGCGCACCCACTGGGTGTAGTCCCTGAGTTTCGGGCTGACTACTGAGCAGGCGGCTTGGAACTCTAATCGGTGAGTTCCATGTACCAACACTTTTTCTGAAATTTTGATGCAGGATTACCACAATCTTCGTGTGACCTCCTTCAACGCCAATGTTGAGGAGCTGGCCAAGCGGGCTGCCGACTTGTCGAAACGCCGGGGTGAGTCCTCTTCTTTCTCTGCGGGTCGCGCTGGCGCACCCGCGGGTTGTAGTCCCCGAGATTCGGGTTGACTGCTGAGCAGTCGGGCCGGATCTCCCCGACGACCTTTCTTCTTTGTTGATGACTGACACCCCTCCCCCTCCTTCTTCAGAAGCCAACACCACCCTTTAGCAGCAGCTGGGTGAAGTCAACACCGCGCCGCGCGTCAAGTAGGAGGAGTGCGGCCGACTGACGGAGGAGCGCGACCGGCTGGCTACGCAGCTGGCGGAGCAGAAGGAGCTGCTCCAAAGGGCCCAAAAGGAGGAGGAGGACAAGGAGATCGCCCTTCTCGCCGAATTTGCGTCCGAGCGCTCCTCCCGGACCGACAAGGAGGCGACGCTGGTCTCCGGCTTCCAAGCAATCGAACGTCTTGTCGATGGTGTGCTTCCCATCGTTTCCTTTTTTGGGCTGCCGACTGCTAGTCGAGTCGTCCTTAAATTTTTAACCTTGTTTCTTCATTCTTCCTCCTTAGCAGACTTCTTCCCCAGCCATTCGGACGCCGCCAATCAAGCCATCGTGGCTAATCGTGAAGCACGGAGGGTGGACGGTGCATTGATCGCCGCCAATGCCCCCCGAACTCTTGGCGAGCAGATTCTTAGCATCGAGGTCCGCCTTCGACCAGCCCACCGGATGCTGCGCCGGCTTCAACGTGTCGGCACCCAGGCGATTGCCACCCTATGGCCGGATATGCAAGCACCGCGCACCCCTAGTCGGACTGCCGACTGGCTGGAGGTCGAAGCCGTCCGTCTTGAGGCCTGGAAGGGTTCTTCGGCCCGGGCTGGAGCACGCCAGGCTTTATTATTTGCCAAGGTGTGGTATCCTGGGCTGAGCTTAGCCCAGTTAGCCACGTTCCGGCTGGAGGCTCAGGCGGAGCTGGCAGCGGTGGAAGACGATCTTGTCAAGCGCGCCGCGTCGATCGCCGAGTACACCGACACCAACGTCTTTGTCCCAGAGCGGGCTGAGAACGGCGAGGAGGCACCGCCGGAATCGTTCGGGCTGAACCCGGACAACGACGAGGACTCGGCGAAGGTGATGGACTCCAGTGGCGAAGAGGAAGGCGAGGAGGAGGAAGGAGACAAGGAGGAGGCGCCAGAGGTCGAGGCAGATGGCCAACCCCGGCTCGACCGCGCCTCTAGCAACGAGCCGCGCCCAACCGAGCCAGCTGTTGCCAGAGGTGATCAAACGGAGACCAACCAGCCGGCCGCCCCGGCAACTGGCACTGCCGACCCCTCCGGTCCTCCGAGTCCATCCGCGGCTTCCTAGGCTGCCACTTTATCTTTATTTTACCTGCTTAGCATTCTCAATGAACTTGTTATTTTCCACAATTCCACCCACTGGGAGTGGGTGTATCTTGAACTTCTGTTTGATGATTCGGCCAAGGGCCTTTCTATGTAAATATTTATCCGCATTCTATCTCCTCTTGCTTATTGCTCTTTGACTTTTTCCTTTGGCGCCTTCCCTTGGTTGCCGTCTTGCCAGTCGGACAGCCGCTCTGCAGACTACCGCTAGATCAAAAACTTGGCTTCTTTGGGAAGGCAAGTAACTAGCCTTTTAGAGTTTTTAGCAAGTTAATTTAGGAAATGGCAAGCCGGCTGCTAAAGAGTCGGTTGTAAAAAGGCTGAAAACCGGCTTTAAACTATGAGCGAGCTTTGAGTCCTTAGCCATTTTTCATATGGACACCCATTCTACCTTACTCCTATTCGCTGGACAGTCGCTCTGTGATCTGCGGCTTCTAACAGGAGACGGCTTAAGTGCCACACATTACTTGTCCGGTTGCAGGAAGTCGTTTCATAGCTCAAGTCGGCAAGTCGCCGGGTCGACTAGTCAAACCCGGTGCCAAGTGGCATAACAAAGAATAACATATTCATAGGTCATAACTCTTTATCACATAGATAAAAGAAAGCAGTCCCCGAGCCCTTCTCGAGGGGCCCGAGGTCTTCGTACTTTAATAAAAAAGGTAGCGTGATACATACTGCATTAACTGTAAATCTTTGGAGGAGGTTTGTGTTCCATGGCCGCTCCGTCTCTTTGCCGGAGTCGTCCCTCTTGCGTGCTCGGGGCTTCTGAGCATCAATAAGGTAGTAGGAGTCATTGCCCAACACTTTGCTGATGATGAAAGGGCCTTCCCAAGGTGCCGAGAGCTTGTGCTGGCCAGCTGTTCGCTGGATCAGCCGGAGCACAAGGTCTCCTTCTTGGAAAGATCGCGGCTTGACCTTCCGGTTGTAGTATTGGCGTAGGCTCTGCTGGTAGATGCTGGACCGGCTGAGTGCCAACAGCCGGCCCTCTTCTAGCAGATCGACGCCGTCTTGACGTGCTTCTTCTCCTTCCTCTTCGGTGTACATGGTGATTCAAGGGGAGTCGAACTCTATGTCCGTTGGGATGACGGCTTCAGCACCGTAGACGAGGAAGAAGGGCGTGAAGTCGGTTGACTTGTTTGGAGTCGTGCGCAGGCTCCAGAGGACGGCTGGCAACTCATCAAGCCAGCTGCCTGCCGAGTGCTCCAGAGGCTCGACCAGCTGAGGCTTGATGCCAGACAGGATTAGGCCGTTTTCTCGCTCTACCTGGCCGTTGGACTGCGGATGGGCAACGGACGCTAAGTCCAGTTGGATGCCCTGCGTCGCGCAGAAACGGGCCAAGGCACCTTTGCCAAAATTTGTGCCGTTGTCGGTGATGATGCTGTGCGGTATGCCGTACCGAGTTGTGATGTCGGAGATGAAGGTCACAGCGGCCGGACCATTTAAACTCTTGATTGGTTTTTCTTCTATCCACTTGGTGAACTTGTCCACTCCGACAAGTAAGTGAGTCAAACCGCCTCGTGCCGTCTTGAATGTTCCGACCATGTCCAGGCCCCAAACAGCAAAGGGCCAGGCAATGGGAATAGTTTTAAGTGCGTAAGCCGGCTGATGAGGCTTAGAGCGGAACTTTGGCACCCCTTGCAGTTTTGGACCAAAGACTTGGCGTCTTCAAGGGCAGTCGGCCAGAAGAAGCCATGGCGGAAAGCTTTGGCGACGAGTGCTCTTGAAGCCGCATGGTGGCCACACTCGCCTTGATGGATGTCTTTGAGGATTGCTTGGCCTTGCTCTGGCTCCACACAGTGCTGGTAAACACCAGTGACACTGCGTCTTACGAGCTCTCTATTAATGATGGTGTATGCTGCCGCCCGGCATTGTACTTGCCGAGCCGAGATCTCATCGGTTGGCAGCTCTTTGTTCAACATGAATTTGAGGATGGGCTGGGCCCATGAAGGTGCTGCAATTTCTGCAACAGCCAAGACTGTGACTTGGACGAGGGCGGCTGGGCCGGGAGGTGGCGGGTTGGAGTCGGCAGCCGCTTGTTGTGTCGATGAAGTCCCCGGGCGTATTGGTGCGGTCCCCGGGCCGGGCTCTGAAGTCTCCGTGCCGAGCTCTAAAGTCATCGGGCTGACTGTCGCGGTCCCCGAGCCGGGTGCGACTGCCACAATTCCCGTGCCGCCTGTCGGAATACTCGTGCCATCTGCGGGGGCTCTTGAGTCGGGTTTGACTACTTCAGGAGGAGTCGGCACGAAGATGGAGTCTGACTCTAGTGATGGCTTGACGGACGGCTTGAGGAGGCGCTGGAGAGCGACGCCGGACGGTATCGCCTGATGGGTGGAGCCGATTCGTGCCAGGGCATCTGCTTGGTCGTTGTTGTTTCTTGGTACATGGAGAAACTCGCACCCCTCAAAATATCCACTGAGTTGTTGTATGAGGAAGCGGTAGCTTGCCATGTTTGCGTCCCTGGCGTCCCAATCGCCTGACGACTGCTGGACCACCATGTCGGAGTCACCATAGCACAGGATCCGGTGAATTCCGAGGTCTTTGGCTAGCCGGAGCCCGTGAATGAGTGCCTCGTACTCGGCGACATTGTTGGAGGCAGCAAAATGGATTTGCAGCACATATTTGAGCTTGTCGCCCTTGGGGGAGGTGAGGACGATGCCGGCTCCCAAGCCGGTGTGCATCTTGGGACCGTCGAAATGCATTCGCCAATGGGTGGAGTCGGGCGCTGGCGGTAGATACTGGGTTTCCGCCCAATCGATGAGGAAGTCGGCCAGCGCTTGTGACTTGATGGCAGTGCGAGGTTGGTAGTCGATGGTGTAGGGGGCCAAATCTATGGCCCACTTGGCCACTCGACCCAAAGCGTCTCGGCTGCCGATGATCTCGGCTAGAGGAGTCATGCAGACCATAGTGATTGGATGTTCTTGGAAGTAAGGCTTCAATTTCTTGGCGGCAAAGTGCACACCACAACACATCTTTTGGTAGTGGGGGTAGTTTTGCTTGGAGGTCGACAGTACTTCACTCAAATAATATACCGGTCTCTGGACTGGTAGCGCTTTGCCTTCCTCCTTGCGTTCTACCACAATGACTGTGCTGACCACTCGGCTGGTGGCAGCGATGTAGAGGAGCATGGGCTCCTTAGGAGTCGGAGCCGCCAGGACAGGTGGAGTAGTGAGCATCTTCTTTAGTTGGAAAAATGCTTTGTCCGCCTTCTGGTTCCACTTGAAAAAGTGGTCTTCTTCATGAGTTGGTGTAGGGGAAGAGCCTTCTCGCCCAGCCGACTAATGAATCGGCTGATGGATGCCAAACAGCCGGTGAACTTTTGTACGTCCAGCAGTCGGCTGGGTACCTCCATCCTTTCAATGGCCTTGATTTTCACAGGGTTGCTTTCTATGCCGCGTTCGGAGACCAGGAAGCCAAGGAGCTGGCCGACTCGTACTCCAAAGACGCACTTCTCCGGGTTGAGCTTGATCTGGAATCGACGCAAGTTCTCAAAGGTCTCCTTGAGGTCTTCCAGCACTGTTCCATGCTTCTCCATTTTTACCACCACATCATCCACGTAAACATGAGCATTTCTGCCGAGCTGCTTGAGGAGGCACTTCTGCATGCATCGTTGGAAGGTGGCACCGGCGTTCCTCAAGCCGAACGTCATGGTCAGGTAGCAGAAAGCTCCAAACGGCGTGATGAAGGAAGTCTTCAGCCTGTCGGCCGGGTTCAACTTGATCTGGTGATACCCTAAATATGCATCCAAGAAACTCAACAGCTCGCATCCGGCTGTGGAGTCTATCACTTGGTCGATCCTTGGCAAAGCGAACGGGTCCTTGGGGCATGCTTTGTTGAGGCTAGTGTAGTCAATACACATTCGCCATTGCTTTGTGACACTCCAAAAAAAATTTATTTAATTTTCAACAAAAACTTTGTTGGTTTTGAAGGAGGTCATTTAAATCCTTCCAAAAAACCTCTCTCAAAAATTTTCCCCTGGCAAGGATTTTATTTTTTTGTATCTTCTTCAACTCTGGTGATTGAATTATAAAAAAACTTTCTTCTGATTGTTCCCTTCTCAAATATATTTTTTGGAATTTATTTATTTTCTTTTAAGAAGAAATCCTATGAGTTTTGGGGCTTCTTTCTTTTTTTGAAACCACCCATGGTTTTACCATGTCTCTTATGGTAAATCCTCCCAAAACCCCTCACTCCACTTTGGGGCAATCCAAACTTCCTGCTGCAACAAGTCCAAACCATTTTTGGATTTTATTTCATTTATTTTACTTCCCAAAACAATTCTGTCAATTATTTTAAGCCTAGATGATTTACAAAGGAAGTACCTGATTTCCTTTGAGTTTTGATCTCAAACCAAGTCCTCTAGATAGTCCTTAGCACCCCCAATCTAGATCCATCAAGATCCACTCTTCTTCTTTTGAAAATTTTCAAGTTTCAGCCTCTGCAAGTTTGGACCAGATTTGTCCAATTTGGTGAAATTCATATCTTCTCTTCTCCAAAAATTCTACCAAAATTTAGGCAGCCCCTAGATGCAATGAGAGGACACCCCAACAAAAATCAGCTCAAGGAAAATTCCCCACATGCCAAAATCATTTCGTCGAACACTTGGCCGGCACTGTTCCTGTAGACTTTCAGAAAATTTAGAGTTCCAGAGAAATTCAGTGTCGTTTTTCCTCAGAGTGTTGTCACCAATCAACAGTGCGCCCTGGCATGTTGCGCACGGCCTCTCCTCCCTGGCTAGAGCACCGCACGCCCTCTTGGACGGGTGCAGGTGTTGGTGGCGGCGAGCATCGCCGACGCCGGCAGCTTCTGCAGTGGCAGAGCCACCCATGGCGGCCAGCGAGAGCCCATGCCAGCTTGCTACGCCGTCCGGCGCCGCCCATCGCTCCCTTGCCCTCCGCGTGGCCTCATGCACGCCAGCACACCCCGCAGCACCGTCGCCGTGGCTCGGCAAGCACAGGGCGCGCCCTCTGCCGCCGACGGGCCCGCGCAACCCCGTTCCGTCGAACCCACCCAAAGCACCTAATCCGAACTCGTTTAGCGCTTAAACGGAACCAGAGGAACTCCATGTTGTCGCCCAACTCCCTAAACTCCCCGACAAAGCTCTGCGCTGCCGTAACCATCGCCGGAGATCTCCGTTCTTGGCCACCTCCTCGGATCACCTATAAAAAGGGGCCACGAGCTCGCTCTCGAGCACGCACCACCACTGCACCCCACAAACACCCCGCCAAGCCACTAGGAGGACCTCGAGGAGGTGTCCTCCCCCAACCCCGGCCGCCCCGATCCGCCTCGGCCACCAGCTCGATCCACTCCGGTGAGGCCATTCCCGCCGCCCAAACCTCATCAGTAGTCTCCTTGAGCACCCAGTGATCTAACCCAGGCTTCAATTTGACCTCCGCAGCCCTCCCCGATGAGATCCAACTCCACCCGAGCCGCCGTCCGCCGAAGCAAGGACCGCCGTCGACGTGGTGCTCGCCGATGACCACCACCACCACCCACCGACGCTGAGGGACACGCTGAGCACGTAGGTACTCTCCGATCCTCCTAACTCGCCGATGACCACCACCACCACCCACCGCAGCTCTCGGGCGCCGACGAGCTCTGTTTCTTCCCCGTTTGAAATTTCAAACCTGACGGGTGGGAGCCCCCCCGTCAGCCTCTCTTTCTTTTAAACGAAACGTTTTCTGAAAGCGTCTTCTGCCAAAGTACGTCTCCCTTCTGGGCCGGCGTATTCTCAAACGAAACGACTTCTGTTTTATAAAATGAACCCTAAGAAGTTTCTGTTTCATTCCAGAAAGGTCCCTCGATTAAAACCCTTATAACTTTTAAACAGAAAATGACTTTTGATTGATTCTTTTTCTGTCCTCTTCAAATTTTTGTCTAGTTTTTTTATCATATTTATTCGAAAAAATTTGGAATTCCTTTTGTGCACCTGACGGTATTTACGTTAGCTCATATGTTTCTTTATATCGTAGATACCGAAGGAGGTGACGAAACCGCGGACTTCACCGAGCTAGGCTCCGACTACTCTGAACCAGGCAAGCATGTTTGAACTTTCGATATGATGAGTGTCTTTGGCATGATTGTATTAAGTAGTTTCATGGCATGTTTATGAGTATATCAATGAATGTCATAATACATGCAAAGTGAGGCAAGTGAGTTTTGGAAATCCATAAGTTGTCGGATATGAGTTTGCAAGGCCATGTGATGGCATGGGGATGGGTAAGATGGCAGTGTTGTAGCATGCCAGTCTTATGCCAGACTATTTGACTCCAGTGTCAACATGAATCAGTCCAGTTTCCATCCGTTTTCCCTTCCTGTACTACCACATGTTTTCCGCAAGGGATACAGCCTAGTACGTTGCAAACCGATTTCCTGGTACACACCAAATCGAGAGGCCGTGATGAGGGTTCCATGTCCCTGGATTAAAGCCAGTCATCCGGTCAGGGGGCATGGGGGTTTCCGGTTGGGACCGAGGGGGGGCACCCCTTAGAGCGCGCATATATAAATTTGATCCCATGCTATTCGAGATTGTGATCTCCCCGTCTCAAAGTTTTTCTTGAACGCTGTCTAGGGTGATTCCTGGCATCGTGAGGTGGGATGGGTGTGTACGGGTTAGATGTGTTTCTTCCGAAATACCGTAAATGGAACTAGTCCTTCGTAACTACGGAAATCCGTTGGCTGTGGGCAATTTAGTACAAACTCTGCAAAGTCAAAAATCCTTTGTATCATCTTATCCATGTCCAAGTACTGTGTATCAACTTATCTTGACTAGTGTCAGTCTCATTGACAAAAACTCCGGTGAACCACATGAGTGTTTAGTCCGGTTAAATGTTTGTTCCTGTGGATGGACTAACCCGTTTATTATTGTGTGTAGAATATTTATTATGAGTATTATATATTTGTGAATTTATCAGATATGAATAAGGAAATTTAAGCCTGTTCTGTGATGTCGCTCAGACGTCCGACTGTGGCACCCTCGTTATTTACTTTAGATATAAGCCCTTTCTGAGATGTCGCTCAGACGTCCGACTGTGGCACGCTTGTTATTTACTTTCGATATAAGCCCTTTCCAAGATGTCGCTCAGACGTCCGACTGTGGCACGCTTGTTATTTACTTTCGATATAAGCCTTTTCTGTGATGTCGCTCCGACGTCCGACTATGGCACGCTTGTTATTTACTTGCGATATAAGCCCTTTCTGCGATGTCGCTCCGACGTCCGATTGTGGCACGCATGTCATTTATTTTTCAATATAAGCCCGTTACGTGGTGTCGTTTGGACGCCCGACTGCGGCATGCTTATTTATTTGTTCACCCTTCGAGGCGTCGCTCCAGACACCTGATCAGTTTTTTTTCAGTTATTCTATTGGGATTTCAGGAACACTAATGCCCGACTCCCTTTTTACTTATCATGTTGTGCCAATATTTATGAAATTGAATGTGCATTACTAATTACTAATGACGCATTCATGCATGCATTTGTTATATCTTATGTCCAAACTTTCTTGCGAGTACTTTCAAAGTACTCACCTCGCTTGTTGATTTGGCCAGATGTTGACGAAGGCGATCTCATGGATGAAGAGTTCGATAGCGAGTCCGGCGCCTAGAGGAGTCCCAGCCAGTCTCGAGTGATCCTGGATTTGGTTACTGTATTATATCCGCTTCCGCCACCCGAATAAATTCATCGAGCCTCACCTCGACGCTCGATGAGCTGCCAGTTTAGGAGTCATATTATCCACTCTCCACTGTGATATTCCACCACCATTTTTATCTCGAGTCAGTAGTATGCCACCACACCATTGTGTCATATCCTCCATTATGTATAATTATTGGCGTGCTTGTAATAATTTGTTGAGCAGCCTTAGCTCGACCTTGTAATATATTATATGCTACTGGCTTACTGTATCAAGAATTTTGTCTACCAGTAAGGAGGATTTTCCTCATACTGGACTCAAAAGATCGGCTTCTCAATAAACATTTTATTGGAAAACTGGTCGTGACAAGCTTGGTATCAGAGCCAGGCTGACTGTAGGAAGCCACTAGGTGCGATCGCTAATCGGTTATTAGCATAATAGAGCTAATTCATATTTTTGCAAATGTATTCATTTTCTGACAGTCAGCATAAATTTATGATCTGACCATTCAGAATTTTTGCCTACTTTTGTAGATGGTTGACAACAGCTGCGAGTCATAGATGTTCGCCAACGTGCCCGATGGGTTCGTCAAGCTCCTCTCCTTCATTGTTCAGGTCGCGATGGGGCCATCTATGCGCCCAGTCTTCACACTCTACCAGCACAAGGTCAACGAAGTCTGACCATGCACCAGGCCGCGGTGCAATTCAAGGGAGGGCGTGTTGAGTTACGCCGCTTCCGGTACTCGGGAAGAGCCATGCCTACGGAGAAGCATGCTATGCAGATGGCAGCCCGCGAGGTGATAGCCCGTCTCAGGGATGTCCTTCCCTCGATGAAGACTCGTCGTTACCGCTACCTTCCATGCCACGTGCCATGCACCTACCACTCTCTCCACTGCTCGTTGCCTGCCTACCACCGAAGAGGTCAACCAAGTCATTGCGCCCACTCCAGCCCGCACTGCACCACCCTTTGCGCCCACTCCTGTTCGTGTTGCTCCGCCTCTGGTGCCCGCTCCATCTACTCGGCACAGCACTCCACGTCTGGAGCCTATTAGCGAGGAGGAGGTCGAGTCCCCAGCCTCACTGCGCCTCACCCTCGGCAGGGCAAAGGAGATCGTCAACATCTCCGACTGAGTACGCTTAGCCGCCATGCGATGACCCGCTTTGTACGATATGTTTATATGTACATAGGTTGTGAGAAGTAGCTTGTTTGTGCATCATGTAGGAACTGGGAGAAGTGCACTAGCCTAAATAACATGTCAGGAATATGTACGCATATCCTGAGTGATGTATTGTATAATTACCGCCTGCGTGTAAGATATGTAATGAGCAGTCCTTCTCCGTGCGCAATCAATTTGTTTTCTTGAGAAATCCTGAAGCATTTAATTTATTTCCCATCTTTGTGCATTTATTGATTTTTTCGACTCAATTCCCTTTCTTATGAGTTTTACAAAATATATCCCCAGAGTGAAAAATGTCTCGTCCTTGGACGCGCTCCATGCCAACTCCGCTAGAGGAAAATTATGGCACTCAACTGGGCAACAATTTCACACAGGGACAGTCGAGTCAACAGGACAGTGAAACAACATTTTCCCAAATGTGCCGCCTTTATGAGGAAATTCAGCAACAACACCAGGAAATGATGAACCAAGTCATCAATATGGGAAATCACCATGGACAGTATCAGCAGCAATCCAAGTTATCTGAGCTACAGAAGACGCGTCCCCAAACATTTTCTCATACTGACAAACCTCTTGAAGCCGAGGATTGGCTCCGAGACATGGAAAGAAAATTAATTATTGCAAAATGTTCAGACCTCGAGAAAGTACTATATGCTCCGCACTATCTCACAGGAGCAGCTGCATCATGGTGGGAAAATTTCCTACACATGCACCCTAATGAAAATGATATAACCTGGGAGGAGTTCAAAGAAGGTTTTCGCGGGGCGCACATTCCTAAAAGTCTCATGAAAATCAAGAAGAGAGAGTTTGATGAACTCAAACAAAGGACCATGATGGTGTCAGAATACAACGGTCAGTTTACTCTATTGTCTCGCTACGCCAATGAAGAGCGTATGACTGAAAGCAAGAAGATGGAGAAATTCCTAGACGGTCTGGCGCCCGCGCTTAAATGCTAGCCAGTTGTGCACACTTTTCTAGATTTCAAAACGCTAGTGGATAAGGCCATTACCTTGGAAAATGAGAGACGCAGCTTGGAGGATTTCCGCAAGCGAAAAAGGGACCAGACTACTCTTGCTCGCAACCACCGAAGCAAGACGGATTTTCAGAAAGGTGGGACACACAAACCCACGACGAATGTCTCACGCCCAATCAAGCATTTCCATGCAAGGGACAAGGAGTTCACATATCGCCCAGGCGTTACTTGCTACGCATGTGGAGAAGAAGGGCACTATGCCAAGCAGTGCCCCAAGCCAAGGAACTCGACCCCAAAGCCGAACAATGGTGGCAATAATTCAGCGCCCAAGCGAAACAATTTCAACCCCAATAACAACCACATGAAGGGTATCTGAACCACGTGACCAAAGAGGAAGCACAGAATGCCCCGGATATCATACTCGGTACGTTTCCTGTCAACACAATACCTGCCATGGTTTTGTTTGATTCTGGAGCTTCTCACTCATTCATTTCGAAAAGTTTTTCTTTGCAAAATAATTTTTCGATGTTTCCCTTGGAAAAATCCATGATCATCAAGTCCCCTGGGATTAAGCAAGTTACTCAGAGTTACTGCCAAGGTGTGGTTATTGAGTTTGAAGGATTGAAGTTTCACGCCAATCTTATTGTATTGGAAAATAAAGGACTAGATGTCATCCTAGGGATGGATTGGTTAACCAGCAACAAAGGTTTTATTGACTGCTTCAACCGGACCGTAATTCTCACCCACCACCACGGGAAGACAATAAGAGAGGAAAATATCCCAGCAATCGAGATTGAACAAGGTGGACGTTTATGAATTAAGCAAGGTTCCAGTAGTGTGTGAATTCCCAGACGTATTTCCTGAAGAACTACCAGGCATGCCACCAGACCGAGAGATAGAATTCAGCATTGAGCTAGCACCCGGAACCACCCCCATATACAAGAAACCATACAGAATGGCACCATCCGAGTTGGTAGAATTGAAGAAGCAAATAAAGGAATTACTGGACAAAGATATATTCGAGCCAGCTCCTCACCTTGGGGTTCACCAATTTTATTTGCCAAAAAGAAGGATGGAACACTGAGATTGTGTATAGACTATCGAGCACTTAACATGGTCACAATCAAGAACAAATACCCGATGCCACGGATAAATGATTTATTTGATCAGCTCGCTCAGGCCAAGGAATTCTCAAAGATTGACTTAAGGTCGGGATACCATCAATTAAAAGTACGAACAGAGGATATCCCCAAAACAGCCTTCACCTCCAGATATGGACTGTATGAGTTCACAGTAATGCCATTTGGACTAACGAACGCCCCGCATATTTTGTTCACCTCATGAACAAAGTATTTATGAAGTTTATGGACAAGTTTGTTGTGGTATTCATCGACGATATTATGATATACTCCAAGACACCAGAAGAGCATGCTGAACATCTCAGAATTGTACTAGGAGAACTCAGGAAACATCAATTGTACGCCAAGTTCAGCAAGTGTGAATTTTGGCTAAGACAGGTAGGTTTTCTGGGCCACGTACTGACCCAAGAAGGTATTGCCGTAGACCCGCCGTACTTGGCTGGAAACCACCAGCCAGCGTAACAGACGTACGAAGTTTCTTGGGAATGGCTGGATACTACCGAAGATTTATTGAAGGATTCTCCACCATAGCCAAGCCAATGACGCAGTTACTCAAGAAAGACAAGAAGTTTGAATGGACAGAAGCTTGCGAAAAAAGTTTCCAAGAACTAAAAGGAAATTAACGACAGCACCACTATTAATTGTGCCAGACATACACAAGAATTTTGAAGTGTATTGTGACGCATCCCGAAGGGGTCTGGGATGCGTATTGATGCAAGAAGGCAAAGTTGTCGCATACGCTTCAAGGCAACTTCGCAAGCATGGAGAAAATTATCCCACTCATGACTTAGAATTGGCAGCAGTCATTCATGCACTCAAGGAATGGAGGCATTTCTTACTTGGAAATCGTTGTGAAATATATACGGACCATAAAAGTCTCAAGTATATTTTCACACAGCCAGAACTCAATTTACGGCAACCACGCTGGTTGGAATTGGTAAAAGATTATGATGTTGGTATCCACTATCATCTAGGAAAAGCAAATGTAGTGGCAGACGCTCTTAGTCGGAACCCCAGCTCGGATGACAACAGTTTGCAAGGCTTGAGACCTGAATTCCAACAAGAGTTTGCCAAACTCAACTTGATGATGGTCACGGAAGGCGCCATAACGAATTTGGAAGTACAACCCAACCTTGTGGAAAGGATTAAGGAAGCTCAGCATGGACACCCCAGCATCGAAGGCATTAAAAGAAAGGTGAGTATGGGCAAGGCCTCGGAATTCGTCATAGACGATGAGGGAATATTATGGTACGGAGAAAGACTCTGCGTGCCAAATATAGAGGACCTCAAACAGCAAATTCTAGCTGAAGCCCACACCGCCCCATATTCGATCCACCCTGGAGGAACCAAAATGTATAAGGACATTCAGGAAAGATTTTGGTGGCACTGTATGAAGAGGGATATAGCCACCTTCATTGCATGTTGCGATTCTTGTCAACACATAAAAGCTGAGCATCAAAGACCAGCTGGACTACTGCAACCGAACAGAATACCTGAGTGGAAATGGGACGAAATAGGGATGGATTTCATTGTCAGACTACCTCGGTCACAACACGGGAATGATGCCATATGGGTCATCATAGATAGACTGACTAAAGTGGCACACTTCATCCCCGTGAAGACAACCCACACCACTCAGAAGCTCGCCAAGCTCTACCTCTCCCGCATAGTCTGTCTGCATGGAGTCCCAAAAACTATAATATCCGACAGAGGCACTCAGTTTGTCTCTAGATTTTGGCAGCAGCTGCAACAATCGCTAGGAACTCAACTGGCCTTCAGTACAGCATACCATCCCCAGACTAATGGACAAACTGAACGTGTGAACCAAATTCTAGAGGACATGCTGAGGGCATGTGTCCACACCTATGGAACCAGTTGGGAAGAAAGCCTGCCATATGCCGAGTTTGCATACAACAGCAGTTACCAATCCAGCCTACAAATGGCACCTTTTGAAGCCCTGTACGGGCGGAGATGTCGTACCCCGCTAAATTGGTCAGAGACCGGAGACAGCCGTATCTTTAGCCCAGACATGCTCAAAGAAGCCGAGGAAAAGGTCAAGCTAATCAGGGACCGACTCAAGACAGCTCAAAGCCGACAGAAGAGTTATTACGATCAAAAACATTGTGGAGTCAGTTTTGAAACCGGAGAGTATGTGTACCTGCGAGTATCTCCTATGAGGGGCCTGCAACGATTCAAAGATAAGGGAAAGCTAGCACCAAGATTCATCGGACCATTCTGTATAGTGGCACGAAGAGGCACGGTAGCCTACCAGCTAGAATTACCCGAAGAATTATCCGATGTCCACGACGTGTTCCACGTCTCGCAGTTGAGGAAGTGCGTAAGCAACCCAGAGAAGCAAGTATCCCACAAGAACATTGACGTGCAACCAGACCTCACCTATCGGGAACATCCAGTAAAAATATTAGAGGAGTCTGAAAGAAGGACCCGACAGAAAACCATCAAGTTTTTCAGAGTTCAGTGGAGCAATCACACCGAGAGTGAAGCAACTTGGGAAAGAGAGGATTTTCTTCGGATAGAGCACCCACACTTATTTGAGGATCAGCTGAAATCTCGGGGACGAGATTTTTCCTAAGGGGGTAGGTGTTGTGACACTCCAAAAAAATTTATTTAATTTTCAACAAAAACTTTGTTGGTTTTGAAGAAGGTCATTTAAATCCTTCCAAAATCCTCTCTCTCAAAAATTTTCCCCTGGCAAGGATTTTATTTTTTCGTATCTTCTTCAACTCTGGTGTTTGAATTATAAAAAAAACTTTCTTCTGATTGTTCCCTTCTCAAATATATTTTTTGGAATTTATTTATTTTCTTTTAAGAAGAAATCCAATGAGTTTTGGGGCTTCTTTCTTTTTTGAAACCACCCATGGTTTTACCATGTCTCTTATGGTAAATCCTCCCAAAACCCCTCACTCCACTTTGGGGCAATCCAAACTTCCTGCTGCAACAAGTCCAAACCATTTTTGGATTTTATTTCATTTATTTTACTTCCCAAAACAATTCTGTCAATTATTTTAAGCCTAGATGATTTACAAGGAAGTACCTGATTTCCTTTGAGTTTTGATCTCAAACCAACTCCTCTGGATAGTCCTTCGTACCCCCAACCTAGATCCATCAAGATCCACTCTTCTTCTTTTCAAAATTTACAAGTTTCAGCCTCTGCAAGTTTGGACCAGATTTGTCCAATTTGGTGAAATTCATATCTTCTCTTATCCAAAAATTCTACCAAAATTCAGGCAGCCCCCAGATGCAATGAGAGGACACCCCACCAAAAATCAGCTCAAGGAAAATTCCCCACATGCCAAAATCATTTCGTCGAACACTTGGCCGGCACTGTTCCTATAGACTTTCAGAAAATTCAGAGTTTCAGAGAAATTCAGTGTCATTTTTCGTCAGAGTGTTGTCACCAATCAACAGTGCGCCCTGGCACGTTGCGCGCGGACTCTCCTCCCTGGCCAGAGCACCGCACGCCCTCTTGGACGGGTGCAGGTGTCGGTGGCGGTGAGCATCGCCGACGCCGGCAGCTTCTGCAGTGGCAGAGCCACCCGTGGCGGGTAGCGAGAGCCCGTGCCAGCTCGCTACGCCGTCCGGCGCCGCCAATCGCTCCCTTGCCCTCCGCGTGGCCTCATGCACGCCAGCACACCCCGCACCACCATCGCCGTGGCCCGGCAAGCACAGGGCGCGCCCTCTGCCGCCGACGGGCCCGCGCCGCCCGTTCCATCGAACCCACCCAAAGAACCTAATCCGAACTCGTTTAGCGCTTAAATGGAACCAGAGGAACTCCACGTTGACGCCCAACTCCCTAAACTCCCCGACCAAGCTCTGTGCCGCCGTAACCATCGCCGGAGATCTCCGTTCTCAGCCACCGCCTCGGATCGCCTATAAAAAGGGGCCCCGAGCTCGCTATCGAGCACGCAACACCACTGCACCCCACCAACACCCCGCCAAGCCACTAGGAGGACCTCGAGGAGGTCTCCTCCCCCAACCCCGGCCGCCCCGATCCGCATCGGCCACCAGCTCGATCCACTCCGGTGAGGCCATTCCCACCGCCCAACCCTCGTCATTAGTCTCCTCGAGCACCAAGTGATCTAACCCAGGCTTCAATTTGACCTCCGCAGCCCTCCCCGACGAGATCCAACTCCACCCGAGCCGCCGTCCGCCGGAGCAAGGACCACCACCACCCACCGACGCGGCAGGACACGCTGAGCACGTAGGTACTCTCCGATCCTCCTAACTCGCCGTGGATCGCCGCCGGCGACCACCGCAGCTCTCGGGCGCCGACGAGCTCTATTTCTTCCCCGTGTGAAATTTCAAACCTGGCGGGTGGGAGCCCCCCCGTCAGCCTCTCTTTCTTTTAAACAAAACGTTTTCTAAAAGCGTCTTCTGCCAAAGTACGTCTCCCTTCTGGGCCAGCGTATTCTCAAACGAAACGTCTTCTGTTTTAGAAAATGAACCCTGAGAAGTTTCTGTTTCATTCCAGAAAGGTCCCTGGATTAAAACCCTTATAACTTTTAAACAGAAAATGATTTTTGATTGATTCTTTTTCTGTCCTCTTTAAATTTTTGTCTAGTTTTTTATCATATTTATTTGAAAAATATTTGGAATTCCTTTTGTGCACCTGACGGTATTTACGTTAGCGCGTATGTTTCTTTATATCGTAGATACCGAAGGAGGTGACGGAACCGCGAACTTCACCGAGCTAGGCTCCGACTACTCTGAACTAGGCAAGCATGTTTGAACTTTCGATATGATGAGTGACTTTGGCATGATTGCATTAAGTAGTTTCATGGCATGTTTATGAGTATATCAATGAATGTCATAATACATGCAAAGTGAGGCAAGTGAGTTTCGGAAATCCATAAGTTGTTGGATATGAGTTTGCATGGCCATGTGATGGCATGGGGATGGGTAAGATGGCAGTGTTGTAGCATGCCAGTCTTATGCCAGACTATTTGACTCCAGTGTCAACATGAATCCGTCCAGTTTCCATCCGTTTTCCCTTCCTGTACTACCACATGTTTTCCGCAAGGGATACGGCCTAGTAAGTTGCAAACCGCTTTCCTGGTACACACCAAATCGAGAGGCCGTGATGAGGGTTCCATGGCCCTGGATTAAAGCCAGTCATCCGGTCAGGGGGCATGGGTGTTTCCGGTTGGGACCGAGAGGGGGGCACTCCTTAGAGCGCGTGTATACAAATTTGATCCCATGCTATTCGATATTGTGATCTCCCCATCTCAAAGTTTTTCTTGAACGCTGTCTAGGGTGATTCCTGGCATCGTGAGGTGGGATGGGTGTGTACGGGTTAGATGTGTTTCTTTCGAAATACCGTAAACGGAACTAGTCCATCGTGACTATGGAAATCCGTTGGCTATGGGCAATTTAGTACAAACTCTGTAGAGTCAAAAATCCTTTGAATCATCTTATCCATGTCCAAGTACTGTGTTCAACTTATCTTGACCAGTGTCAGTCTCAGTGACAAAAACTCCGGTGAACCACATGAGTGTTTAGTCGGGTTAAATGTTTGTTCCTGTGGATGGACTAACCCGTTTATTATTGTGTGTAGAATATTTATTATGAGTATTATATCTTTGTGAATTTATCAGATATGAATAAGGATATTTAAGCCCTTTCTGTGATGTCGCTCAGATGTCCGACTGTGGCATGCTCGTTATTTACTTTTGATATAAGCCCTTTCTGAGATGTCGCTCAGACGTCCGACTGTGGCACGCTTGTTATTTACTTTCGATATAAGCCCTTTCTGAGATGTCACTCAGATGTCCGACTGTGGCACGCTTGTTATTTACTTTCGATATATGCCCTTTCTGAGATGTCGCTCAGACGTCCGACTGTGGCACGCTTGTTATTTACTTTCGATATAAGCCCTTTCTATGATGTCGCTCAGACGTCCGACTGTGGCACGCTTGTTATTTACTTGCGATATAAGCCCTTTCTGCGATGTCACTCCGACGTCCGACTGTGGCACGCATGCCATTTATTTTTCAATATAAGCCCTTTACGTGGTGTCATTTGGACGCTCGACTGCGGCATGATTATTTATTTGTTCACCCTTCGAGGTGTCGCTCCAGACACCCGATCGGTTTTTTCAGTTATTCTATTGGGATTTCGAGAACACTACCGCCCGACTCCCTTTTTACTTATCATGTTGTGCCAATATTTATGAAATTGAATGTGCATTACTAATTACTAATGACGCATTCATGCATGCATTTGTTATATCTTATGTCCGAACTGTCTTGCGAGTACTTTCAAAGTACTCACCTCGCTTGTTGATTTGGCCAGATCTTGACGAAGGCGATCTCATGGATGAAGAGTTCGATAGCGAGTCCGACGCATAGAGGAGTCCCAGTCAGTCTCGAGTTATCCTGGATTTGGTTACTGTATTATATCCGCTTCCGCCACCCGAATAAATTCATCGAGCCTCACCTCGACGCTCGATGAGCTGCCAGTTTAGGAGTCATATTATCCACTCTCCACTGTGATATTCCACCACCACTTTTATCTCGAGTCAGTAGTATGCCACCACACCATTGTGTCATATCCGCCATTATGTATAATTATTGGCGTGCTTGTAATAATTTGTTGAGAAGCCTAAGCTCGACCTTGTAATATATTATATGCTACTGGCTTACTGTATCAAGAATTTTGTTTACCAGTAAGGAGGATTTTCCTCATACTGGACTCAAAAGATCGGCTTCTCAATAAACATTTTATTGGAAAACCGGTCGTGACATGCTTGTTTTTCTTCAGTACCAGGACCTGGTTGGCCAGCCATTCTGGAAAGAATACTTCCATGATGAAGCCGGCCGCAAGCAATCGGGCTATTTCTTCTCCAACAACTCTCCTCTTCCCTTTCGACAAGCGGCGCAAAGGCTACCTGACTGGCTTGGCATCAGATCGGACGTGTAATTCTTGCTCGGCGAAATCCGTCGGGACACCTGGCATGTCTTTGGGGGACCATGCAAAGATGTCTTGATTCTCACGGAGGAAATCGACGAGCTCGCCTTCCTATTTGCTGTCGAGGTTGGTGCCTACGACAGCGTACCTCTCTGGGTGCTCTAGGTCCAAAGGTATCTTCTTTGTTTCTTTGGGCGGTTTGAACGAGCCCTCAGCTTCCGACTCTCTGGGATCAGGCGACATCTCTGGTTGTTTGCTTGCCATTGCCACAACCTGATCTAGCAGTCGCTTCTCAGCTGCGATCACGAGGGAATCGGCCAGCCGACTGCTCTCTGATGCGCAGGCGGATGACTTATTGTAGTCGCCATTTATGGTCAAGATCCCCTTGGAACTCGGCATCTTCATCTTGAGGTAGGCATAGTGGGGGACGGCCATGAACTTGGCCAGGGCTGGCCGGCCAAGCAGCGCATGGTATGGGCTCTCCAGGTCCACCACCTCGAACCAAATTGACTCTCGACGGAAATGATCTTTGTCTCTGAAGAGGACGTCGATCAAGATCTTGCCGATTGGAGAGCAGGAAAGGCCAGGAACTATGCCATGGAACACCATCCGGCTGGACTGTAGTTGCCTCTGCCTGATCCCTAACTTCTCCATGGTGTCTTTGTACAGGATGTTGATGCTGCTACCGCTGTCTATCAGGACTCTGGAGAAGCGAGCAGCTCGTTTGTCCTTGGCAAAGGTGGCGTCCAAAACCAAGGCGTAGGAGCCGGGTTTGGGCATTACTTCTGGGTGGTCAGCTCTGCTCCAGCTGGTGGGCTTCTCAGATCAGTGCATGAACTCTGGGGTGTCAGACGCTACTGCATTTACCTCCTGCTGCTGCAGCCGCCTGCTGCATCGATCGTTGGCCACACTGGTGAACACGACATAAGCTCCCTGCTCTTCTCGGTACTCGTCTTGTACTGTGCCAACTGGTCTGACCGCCGGCTACTGGGGCGGAGGAGGCGGCTGCCCCATAGGTGGGGGAGGCAAAAGTTCGTCTCCCTTGGCTATCCTAGTGAGGCAGTGGCATTTCCGAGTGGTGTGGTTGGACGGTTTTGCGCCACTATGGAACTTGGAGGGTCCATCCAAGGTCTGCTCATATGAGAAAGTCGGCTGCTAGTTGGGCTTGCCACCCTTCTGGCGTTTGGGCAGGGGCTGCCCTTCCGGCTGCTGGTTTTCGACCGTCGCCACCTGCCGACTGGTGGAAGTCGGTGGTGGGGCTTTGCACTTGTGGTCGTTCTGCTATTGACGCCGACTGGTGTCTATGGCCGGAGTTCGAGGAGCCTTAGGAGCCACTTTTCCGGTCGCGCTGACTTGAATCTCCGTCTTCATGGAGGAGTCGGCCGTGGCGTACTTGTCCGCTATGATCAACGGCTCATCGAGGGTTTCCGGCTCGTCACAGAGAAGCTTGTGCTTGAGGAGGGTGCCCTCTCGGCATCCTGCGGTGAAGTACTCAATGGCATGCACCTCATGCACGCCTTCGTAGGAGTTGCGAAGCTCGGGCCACCACGTGAGGTAGTCGCGGGTTGACTCGCTGGGGCCCTGTACACATAAGGAGAGTTGGCGAGGCTTGGGAGGCCGCTTGTACATGCTGGTGAAGTTGCGGAGGAAGGCATCAGTGAAGTCGACCCAACTGTTGATGCTGCGGGGCCTTAAGCTATTCAGCCAAGTTCGGTCGTGCCTTGGAGCATGAGCGGAACGTACTTCACGACAACACACTTGTTGCCATTTGCTATGCTGACGGCTGTGGAGTAGTCGACCAGCCAGTCTTCCGGCTTCACAGAGCCGGTGTATTTGGGTGTATCTCTAGGGAGCATGAACCCTTTGTGGAAGGGCTCATCTCGGATGCGGGGGCCGAAACACGGCGGACCCAACTCATCTTCTTCTTCAAGCGCCAGGGATCGGTGGAGACGGCCGATCCAGTGGCGGGCATCATTCTCTCCAACTCCCTCTCGGCGGCCAAGGCGGTCGCCGAGCGTCAGGTGATCAATAGGTGGCGGGGAGACTCGCCTTTCCCTTCAAGGGGGAGGAGGCGGACAGTCGTCCCGTCGTTCCACTTTTCTCGGGCAGCCATCTCGGTCGCGCTCTATGGTGATGCGATTCCGACTACAGCTGGAAGCCGGCTCCTTGTCTTTCCTTTCGCGGACGGCGCCACTTGGCGTCCGAGACTCCGCGCCTTGGTCTCGGCGCGGAAGCAGGTTGTCATTCTATCGGCGCAGCGCATCAGCGTGGCAACGGGCCTTGTTCTGCTAAGCAGCCGCGTCAAGGGGTCGCTGGACGCTCTCCGTCATCAAGCGACGTTCTTCGCCCTCGAACTTATCCAGCTCGTCCGCCGCCGCCTGGGCGGCTCGAATGTTCTCCGCAGGCGTGGCGTAGACGGGGCGATTCGCCCCGAACTGATCGGCGATAGCCGCGCCGCGCTGCCGGACCATGCCAAGGCGGCTGGGCCCAGCCGCAGCTGGCAAGCCGCCCACAGCGCGGTCCATCTCGCGTTGGTAGGCTTCTGACAGTGTCTCATGCTGGCCAGCTTTTTGGCGCCTTCGACTAACTGAAAGCGGCGTGCCTCCAGCGTCTCGGCATCGGCGTCTTTGGGAATGGGCGCCGCCGGGTCTTGTAGCGCCGCGTTGAGCGGGTCATAATCACCCTAGCCAGAGTGCTCGCCATGATCAATGGCAAGCACTTCTATGATGGTACTTCCACCGCTAACCGCGCGAGGAAGCGGTTCGTCGTAGACCACCACGTTGCTGGGGAACGTGTCAAGCAACACGGTGTCGGAGTCGACCAGCATCGGATCGGTGGAGCCTACGGACTCCAAGTCCCCAGCTGGCTCGCTGGTGACGTGGAGTTGATCGAGGAAGCCCGCAAGGAGGCTCTCGGGGCCGCCCGTGCCTGCGTCGGATGCGGGCTCGTCGGAGAGGCAGACCTCGCCGACAAGATCGGCGAGGCAACTGGTTGCGCAGGCGATTTCAGCGCCATGCAGCGCGTTGGCGCAGACTCCGTCTGGCGTGCCGGGCTGGCTGTGCTCGCCAGGGAGAAAAGGGGTTCCCATCCAGAACAGGTCTCCGGACGACAATGCACCAGGCCCCACGGTGGGCGCCAAATGTCGGGGGTTGGGTGCGACATATGCCAATGGATGGCTTATCATGGTTGGGGTGAGTAGAACGTCGCCGGTGCCTGGAAACGGGATGAGGCGTAGACATGAACGCCGGCATACTTTACCTAGGCCCGGGGCTCTCCTAGGAGATAACACCCCTAGTCCTGCTCTGCGGGGTCTCCGCATGATCACTAAGGCAAAGTGAGTACAAAGGCGCTCCTCGAGATGTATCTGTGGATAGGAGAAGGCAGGGCTAGCTCTCAGCTTTCTCCAAGGTCTGATCTAGTTCTAATGAATCGGAACCCTTTGCATGGGTGTCCTAGGGGGTTTATATAAGCCAACCCCTAGGGGTACAATGGTAAACTGTATGGACGCAGGGCCCAGTTGTCAGTCTCTTTGCCTGCGGGCCCTCCTGCCGACTGCTGGGGCCGCCGACTAGTGGGCCCAGCCGACTGGTCTGGTACGGAGCCGACAGGCCGCACCCGCCGCTGGCGGGTCCTGCCGGCTGCTGATTACTGTAGCCATGCCTCTGATGACGCACGCTTGGTCATGGGGTCGTGGCTAGTCTCCTGCCGCTTGGCTGGCGATTACTGTAGCCACTCCCCGTCTCGTTTGGTTAATGGGCGCGTGTGACCCGTGGGAGGGGCAAGCCGACTTCCGCGGGCCGGCTCCCTACGGGTCCGACTGGTGGCGCCCTTGCCGTCTTCCGGACTCTCACTGATTGGTAGGGCCTGTCATCCGTGGATCATACCGTCAGGCCGTCGTGGGTACAGGACTCCGCCCCCCGTTGCTGACGTCAGGGATGGTATGGCAATAGTGTTGTGTCAGATGGAGATCTCCGCTGGTACAGTGCACTGTGCCCTGGCCATCTCCTGGAAAAGGGGAGGGAGTGGGCTTTACTGTCGCCACCCATGTCCCATCCCCCCTGATGAGGGCATGGGCTTTGCTGGTTTCGTGGGACGACTCCCGTGGCCGGCTTCTCTGGAAGCCGCCAGTCGGAGTCGGCCGGTCTTGATCTCTTCTCTAGGACTCAGACGCATATGGGCTGCCGGCTCTTCCTCTAGCCGCCCTCCTGAAATTGGCTCTCCGTTTGTTGTCTTGAGGGGGCGCAGTCAGCCCCGATGTCTTGAAAGGTTATGTGCCTCGGGTTAGCCTACCCGTGGCCCATTACTCCGACATGGTGACTATAGACTTGCAAGATAGGATCAAGAACTCTCATATATTGATGAAAACATAATAGGTTCGGATCTGAAATCATGGCACTCGGGCCCTAGTGACAAGCATTAAGCATAGCAAAGTCATAGCAACATCTCAGAATATAGTGGATACTAGGGATCAAACCCTAACAAAACTAACTCGATTACATGATAAATCTCATCCAACCCATCACCGTCCAGCAAGCCTACAATGGAATTACTCACGCAGGCGGTGAGCATCATGAAATTGGTGATGGAGGATGGTTGATGATGATGATGGCGATGGATTCCCCTCTTCGGAGCCCCGAACGGACTCCAGACCAGCCCTCCCGAGAGGTTTTAGGGCTTGGCTGCGGGTCTGTATCGTAAAACGCGATGAATCCTTCTCTCTGATTTTTCCCTGAAAGCAAATATATAGAGTTGGAGTTGAGGCCGGAGGAGCTCCAGGGGGCCCATGAGGTAGGGGGCGCGCCCCCCACCCTCGTGGCTAGGGTGTGGGCCCCCTGGTCTTCATCTTTTGCAAGGATTTATTATTATTTCCAAATAGACGTCCGAGAACTTTTGTTTCTGCACATAAATAACACCATGGCAATTCTTCTTAAAACAACGTCAGTCCGTGTTAATTCCGTTTAAATCATGCAAGTTAGAGTCCAAAATAAGGGCAAAAGTGTTTGGAAAAGTAGATACGATGGAGACGTATCATTCATCAGGAGAGCTATCATCAATAGGTAGTGGGTCATCAAGAACATTCTCTAACCTAGACAAGTTGTCTGCAACAGGGTTCTTAGCTCCCTTTCTATCAATAATATGTAAATCAAATTCTTGTAGCGGGAGAACCCATCTAATAAGTCTAGGTTTAGCATCTTTCTTTTCCATAAGATATCTAATAACAGCATGATCAGTGTGAATAGTTACTTTAGACAAGTGAATAACAAGTGAAAGCCCCAAACATATAGTTACTTTAGGCAAGGGTCCCATATAGTCAAAGCCCCAAACATATAGTTACTTTAGGCAAGGGTCCCATATAGTCAAAGCCCCAAACATCAAATGGTTCAATAACAAGTGAATAATTCATAGGAATTTCTTGACGTCTACTAATATTACCAATTCTTTGACATTCATCACAAGATAAGACAAACTTACGGGCATCCTTGAAGAGAGTAGGCCAATAAAAACCAGATTGCAATACCTTATGTGCAGTTCTATCTCTAGCATGGTGTCCTCCATAAGCTTTGGAGTGATGCTTGTGTAGGATCTGTTCCTGTTCATGCTCGGGTACACAACGTCTAATAACACCATCTACTCCTTCTTTATAAAGATGTGGGTCATCCCAAAAGTAATGGCTCAAATCATAGAAGAACTTTTTCTTTTGCTGGTATGTCAAACTAGGTGGTATAAAGTTAGCAACAATGTAATTAGCATAATCAGCATACCATGGAGTAGTACGAGAAGCATTTATGACATTTAATTGCTCATCAGGAAAGCTATATATCATTAATAGGAAGTGGTCATCAAGCACATTTTCTAACCTAGACAAGTTGTCCGCAACGGGGTTCTCAGCTCCCTTTCTATCAACAATATGCAAATCAAATTCTTGTAGCAAGAGAACCCATCTAATAAGTCTAGGTTTAGCATCTTTCTTTTCCATAAGATATTTAATAGCAGCATGATCAATGTGAATAGTTACTTTAGAATCAACAATATAAGGTATGAACTTATCACAAGCAAATACAACTGCTAAGAATTCCTTTTCAGTAGTAGCATAATTTCTCTGGGCATTGTCTAGAGTTTTACTAGCATATTGAATAACATTTATTTTTTTATCAACTCTTTGTCCTAGAACAGCACCTACAGCATAGTCACTAGCATCGCACATGATTTCAAAGGGTAAATTCCAATCAGGAGCCTGAACAATAGGTGCAGAAATCAAGGCTTTCTTAAGTATTTCAAATGCTTCTACACAATCATCATCAAAGACAAAAGGAATATCTTTTTGTAATAGTTTAGTCAGAGGCCAGGAAATTTTTGAGAAGTCCTTAATGAACCTCCTATAAAAACCGGCATGACCAAGGAAACTTCTTATACCTTTGATGTCCTTGGGACACGTCATCTTTTCAATAGCATCAACTTTAGCTTTGTCAACTTCAATACCTCTTTAAGAAATTTTATGCCCCAAGACAATACCTTAATTAACCATAAAGTGGCACTTCTCCCAATTCAAGACAAGGTTAGTTTCTTCACATCTCTGCAAAACTCGATCAAGGTTGCTCAAACAATCATCCAAAGAGGATCCATTAACAGAGAAATCATCCATGAAAACTTCACAAGTCTTTTCACAAAAGTCAGAGAATATAGCCATCATGCATCTTTGAAAGGTAGAAGGTGCATTACATAAACCAAAAGGCATACGTCTATAAGCAAAGGTACCGAAAGGGCAAGTAAAAGTAGTCTTTTCTTGATCATCAGCTAACAGAAGTATTTGAGAGAAACCAGAGTAACCATGTAGAAAGCAAAAATGGGTATGTTTGGATAATCTTTCTAACATTTGATCAATGAAAGGCAAAGGGTAATGATCTTTTTTAGTAGCTTTATTTAATTTGTGTAAATCAATCACCATCCTATAACCTGTAATAATTCTTTGCGGAATCAATTCATCTTTATCATTAGGAACGACAGTAATACCTCCCTTCTTAGGGACACAATGGACATGGCTTACCCACTGACTATCAGCAATGGGATAAATTATACCTGCCTCTAGAAGCTTTTGTATTTCTTTTCTTACCACTTCTTTCATCTTAGGATTTAGCCGTCGTTGGTGATCAATAACTGGTTTGGTGTCTTTCTCCAAATTTATTTTGTGTTGACATAGAGTGGGACTAATGCCCTTAAGATCATCAAGAGTATATCCAATAGCAGCACAGTGCTTCTTCAGAGTTTTCAATAATTTATCTTCTTCATGCTCTGAAAGGTTAACACTAATAATAACAGGATATATCTTCTTTTCATCAAGATAAGCATATTTAAGAGTATCACGCAATGGTTTAAGCTCAAACACGGGATCACCTTTGGGTCGAGGAGGATCCCCTAGGATTTCGACATGCAAGTTGTGTTTTAGAATAGGTCCCTGTTTAAAGAATACTTCATCTATTTCCCTTATTTCATTCATAAACATATAATTTTCATGGTCTAGCAAATATTGTTCTATAGGATCAGTAGGAGGCACAGCAATAGAAGCAAGACCAATAATTTCATCCTTACTAGGCAATTCTTTATCATGGGGTTGTCTACGAAATTTAGCAAAATTAAACTCATGAGACAAATCCCCCAAACCAACAGAAACAATATCTTTATTGCAGTCTATCTTAGCATTAACAGTATTCAAGAGGGTCTGCCAAATATAATGGGACAAAAGTCATCTTGTGGAGAACCGAGAACAAGAAAATCAACAGGATATTTAACTTTCCCACACAATACTTCAACATCTCTAACAATCCCAACTGGTGAAATAGTATCTCTATTGGCAAGCTTAATTGTAACATCAATCTCTCATATCTCAGCAGGTGCAATATCATGCATAATTTCTTTGTATAAGGAATGAGGTATTGCACTTGCACTAGCACCCATATCACATAAGCCATGATAGCAGTGATCTCCTATTTTAACAGAAATAACAGGCATGCCTACAACAGGTCTATGTTTATTTTTAGCATCAGGTCTAGCAATTCTAGCAGATTCATTGCAGAAGTAAATAACATGCCCATCAATATTATCAGCCAAGAGATCTTTAACCATAGCAATACTAGGTTCAACTTTAATTTGCTCAGGGGGTTTACGTGTCTTAATATTACTTTTGTTAACCAGAGATGAAGCTTTAGCATGATCCTTTATTCTAACAAGGAAAGGTGGTTTCTCAATATAAGCAGTAGGAACAATAGGATCATTATAAGTGATAGTCTTTTCTTCAACTTTAATAGGAGCAACTACTTTTACTTCAATGGGAAGATTATATTTAAACCACTTCTCCTTAGGGAGATCAACATGAGTAGCAAAGGATTCACAAAGAAGCTACTATCTCAGAGTCAAGTCCATATTTAGTGCTAAATTCACGGAAAGCATCGGTATCCATAAAAGATTTAACACAACCAAACTTAGGTGTTATACCTGACTCTTTACCTTCGTCGAGGTCCCAATCTTCAGAGTTGCGTTTAATTCTTTCCAATAAATCCCATTTGCATTCAATAGTCTTCATCATAAAAGATCCAGTACAAGAAGCACCAAGCATGCAGCAATTACTGAGAGAAAGCCGAGCATAAAAATTTTGAATGATCATTTCCCATGATAGCTCATGATTGGGGCATGAATATAACATTAACTTAAGCCTCCCCCAAGCTTGAGCGATGCTTTCTCCTTCGTGAGGCCAAAAATTATATATATATATAATTACGATCACGATGAAGAAGATGCATAGGATAAAACTTCTGAGGAAATTCCAATTTCAATCGCTTGTAGTCCCATGATCCCATATCATCACATAGCCTATACCATGCCAATGCCTCTCCCTTCAAAGATAAAGGGAAGACCTTCTTCTTGATAACATCATCGGGCATACCTGCAAGCTTAAATAATCCACAAACTTCATCCACATAGATCAAGTGTAAATCGGGATGCAATGTTCCATGTCCTGCAAAAGGAGTAGCTAGCAGTTTCTCTATCATACACGAACGAATTTCAAAGTAAACATTTTCAGTAGGTTCAGTAGGTTGAGGAGCAACCCTTTGCTCTACTGGTCGGGGTGAAGATACCCCGAACAAGCCCCTCAAAGGATTTTGTTCCGTAGTAACAAGTAACAGTAAATTTCCGCACACTATATAAATTTTTCCTTACAAAATTCCACCTACCAAAGGCGCTTCACTCCCCGGTAACGGCGCCAGAAAAGAGTCTTGATGACCCACAAGTGTAGGGGATCTATCGTATCCTTTTCGATAAGTAAGAGTGTCGAACCCAACGAGGAGCAGAAGGAAATGATAAGCAGTTTTCAGTAAGGTATTCTCTGCAAGCACTGAAATTATCGGTAACAGATAGTTTTGTGATAAGGTAATTTGTAATGAGTAGCAAGTAATAAAAGTAAATAAGGTGCATCAAGATGGCCCAATCCTTTTGTAGCAAAGGACAAGCCTGGACAAACTCTTATATGAAGGAAAGCGCTCCCGAGAAAACATGGGAATTATCGTCAAGCTAGTTTTCATCATGTTCATATGATTCGCGTTTGGTACTTTGATAATTTGATATGTGGGTGGACCGGTGCTTGGGTACTGTCGTGGAATTGTCACAGCAGATGTCCTAGTGAAAGGACTTAGTCGTGGAGCCATCGCAGCTAGGAAGCTTAAAGGGGTTAATCAGGACAAAGGACACGAGAGGTTTATAATGGTTCGGCCCCTTGCGGTGAAGGTAAAGCCTAGTCCAGTTGATGTGGTATTGCTAGGTTTCAATGACCAAGGAGAGAATACACTAGCTTGGCTCTCGATCTGTTGTCCCTTTTTCTAAGCCACCGTCGGGTCGTCCCCTTATATGCACGGGTTGACACCCTGCGGCCTACAAAGTCCCGGCCGGCTCATACAACGTGTCCGGCTCGGTGACATCTCTTACGTGCCTTGTATTACAAGTCTATTCATACATGGAGGTTTATAGTTACGGGCCTTAAGCCGCCCCTGGGCTTGGGCCTATTATAAACCTTATTGTAAACCATCACCTCGTATACTATTCAGGCTTCATTTACGTAACCCGCCATTGTGGTTAACCCGGCCCCTCCTGGGCGGGTCATACCTGGTAGTCATATCCCCAACATTAGGCCCCAGGTTTATTTGAACTTTGTTCATGCCAATCTTCAACACTTAAAAAATCCATCTTCCACTGCTTGCAAAAACTCTGTAACCCACTGTGGGAGTCCTGGATTAGGGGGTCTCCGGACAGCCGTACTATATCCTTTGGCCGGACTGTTGGACTATGAAGATACAAGATTGAAGACTTCGTCTCGTGTCCGTATGGGACTCTACTTGGCGTGGAAGGCAAGCTAGGCAATACAGATATATATATCTCCTCCTTTGTAACCGACCTTGTGTAACCCTAGCCCCCTCCGGTGTCTATATAAACCGGAGGGTTTTAGTCCGTAGGACAACATACAATCATACCATAGGCTAGCTTCTAGGGTTTAGCCTCTCCGATCTCGTGGTAGATCAACTCTTGTAATACTCATATCATCAAGAATAAATCAAGCAGGACGTAGGGCTTTACCTCCATCAAGAGGGCCCGGACCTGGGTAAAACATCGTGTTCCCTGCCTCCTGTTACCATCCGCCTTAGACGCACAGTTCGGGACCCCCTACCCGAGATCCGCCGGTTTTGACACTGACATTGGTGCTTTCATTGAGAGTTCCTGTGTGTCGTCGCCGTTAGGCTTGATGGCTCGTACGATCATCGATAGCGATGCAGTCCAGGGTGAGACTTTTCTCCTCGGACAGATCTTTGTGTTCGGCGGCTTCGCACTGAGGGCCAACTCGCTTGGCCATCTGGAGCAGATCGACAGTTACGCCCCTGGCCACCAGGTCAGGTTTGGAAGCTTAAACTACACGACCGATATCCGCGGAGACTTGATCTTCGACGGATTCGAGCCCCTGCCTTGTGCGCCACGCGGTCACGATGAGTATGATTTAGCTCTACCATCGGACAGTGTTCGAGAAATCGCACCGGCAGCCGCTCTGATCCTCAATTCGGAGCCAGTTGCGCCGTCCATGGACAGGTGGATAGACCCTGCCACGAAGGTCGTATCCTCTGCGGCGATCGAGCCGAATATCAACCCTACCCTTCACGAGAGCCGTGTTGCCAAACTGCCGGATCCTTCTCCGGCCACGGACTCCGAACCGCCTGCGCCCGTTCCTGTCAAATCCGATTGGTCACCGATCATGGAGTTTACCTCCACGGATATTTTTCAGCACTCGCGCTTTGGCGACATACTGAACTCATTAAGGTCTCTCTCCTTGTCAGGAGAGTCCTGGCCGAACTACGTCCGACAGGATTGGGATGCGGATGACGAAGAAATTCGCTGCCCACCCACCACCCACTTTGTAGCCACTGTCGATGACTTAACCGACATGCTCGGCTTTGACTCCGAAGGCATCGACGGTATGGACGACGATGCGGGAGGCGAAGAGGAACCACTGCACACAGGGCACTGGACGCCCACTTCGTCACATGACGTATACATGGTGGACACACCCAAATTAAACAACGATGAGGAACGGAAGGATGCAGCGAAGGGTTGTTCCCTCGAGAAGCAGTCAAAGCGGCGGTGTAAACGCCGCTCCAAATCCCGCCTCGGCAGAAATAACAATCATATAGACCCAGCGATAGAGCAGGGTGCACCATCGCCAGACCAGGGCAACACGGGGAATCAAACCGAACAACCCGACTCCCTCGAAGATAACAGTCCGGACGACATCACACCGGACAGGCGCCAGGAGCAACATAATGCCCACCAAAGGCTTGTTGCCATGGTGAGGAGTCTGAAAAAACAGAAGCAAAGGCTCAAGGCTGCACAAGACACACTCAAAATCAAATGGAGTGAAGTACTCAACACTGCAGCGAAGTACGGCAGTAATCGCCACGCCAAAAGCTATCCAAAGCGAAAGTTTCTACTTGAATTTGATGAGGAGGCCTTAGATCCTCCACAATTAAAAAATAAAACGGCCATCCGGCCAGATAGACGACCTCATAGCCAACATAAAGCGGCAAATGACGTCGCACATAAACCAGTACGCGATCCGCTAAGGGCTTGCATCAAAAGGACGGCGCAACCAGATCCATCTATGGACCATACAGGCGCGCTCGAACATACAATGCAACACAACAAACATCCGAACACCACGGTACGCCCAAATACAGGGGTGCCGCACACCCTCTATGTTTCACCGACGAGGTGTTGCACCATGAATTTCCGGAGGGATTCAAACCCGTAAACATAGAGGTGTACGACGGAACAACAGACCCTGGGGTCTGGATTCAGGACTACATCCTCCACATCCATATGGCTCGAGGAGACGATCTCCACGCCATCAAGTACTTACCCCTCAAGCTCAAAGGGCCAGCTCGGCACTGGCTTAAAAGCCTCCCCGAAAACTCCATCGGAAGCTGGGAAGAGCTCGAAGATGCCTTTCGGGCAAATTTTCAAGGGACATATGTCCGACCACCGGATGCAGATGATTTAAGTCATATAACTCAACAGCCCAGTGAGTCAGCCCGAAAACTTTGGAACAGGTTCCTCACTAAAAAGAACCAAATAGTTGACTATCCGGACGCCGAAGCCTTAGCAGCCTTCAAGCATAGCGTTCGAGAAGAATGGCTTGCCAGACACCTCGGTCAAGAAAAGCCAAGAATAATGGCAGCATTAACAAGCCTCATGACCCGTTTTTGCGCGGGCGAGGACAGCTGGTTAGCCTGATGCAGCACCAGCGACCCAAGTACATCCGAAGTCAGGGATGGAAATTGGAAATCACGACGCAGCAAGAATAAGCGCCGGAATAAAGATGATAGCCCGAAGAGCACGGCGGTAAACGCCAGATTTAGAAGCTCTCAGCCAGGGCAGCAAAAGCCGCCTTCTAAAGGCAATAGAGACGAATTGTCTAGCCTAAACAAAATTCTGCACCACATATGTCAGATCCATAGCACCCCGGATAAACCTGCAAATCATACCCACAGAGAATGTTGGGTCTTCAAATAGTCCGGCAAGCTCAACGCCGAACACAAGGGGCAGGATACACCAAGTGAAGACGAGGACGAGCCTCGCAAGCAAAGCACAAGGGAGCAGAAGAAATTCCTCCCAGAAGTCAAAACAGTCAACGTGTTACCCGTGATAAAAGGGAGAAACAAAGCGGCACCTTTCAAGGAACATGCCCCAGGGCCTATCACCGCGGAGCTCCGCCACTGGTCATCCCAACCGATCACCTTCGACCATCGGGATTACTCGGCAAGTATCCAGCGTGCAGGATGGGCTGCCTTGGTATTAGATCCAATAATTGACGGATACCACTTCACCCGAGTCCTGATGGATGATGACAGCAGTTTAAATCTGATATATCAGGACACAATCCGCAAAATGGGGATAGACCCAACAAAAATTTGCCGTAGCAATGCTACCTTTAAAGGAGTAACGCCAGGCCGGAGGCTCACTGCAGGGGCTCCCTGCTACTCGAGGTTATATTCGGCTTCCCCGATAACTTCCGCAACGAAAACTTAACTTTCCACGTCGCTCCGTTCCAAAGTGGCGATCAAGCACTACTCGGACGCGAAGCTTTCGCTCGCTTTAACGCAATACCGCATTACGCTTCCCTCAAGCTCAAGATGCCCGGTCCACGCGGCATCATTACAGTAAATGGAAATATTGAGCGCTCCTTGCGCGCCGAAGACGGTGCGGCCGCCTTGGCCGCCGCACACTAAATGGCCTCACCAACTCAAGCATTTGACAGGTCATTAAGACCACGGACACGGCTAGACGAGTCCGGCTCAGCTATATCTAATTAATATAGGTTTGATGGCTTTACCCCTATTACAATACAAGGGGCTCAACGCGCGCGCAAAAGTGGCAATAAGGCTCACCTTTACTCATTTTCAACTATATATTGTTTATTTAGTATAACTTAACTTTTGCACGGCAACTTTTCAATTAAGTTCCTCTCTTTTTCAGATGACCATCATTCTATACCCGTCCAGGATACGGCACAATAGAGACACATGCGCAGACGTGCAGCAGGGACCCGTTCCAAGGATTCTTTGTAGATTAAGACCATGCGTAAACCTTTTTTATTGTCTCTTGTTGATTTACATCCCTCGGATTCTCAGTACAACCGAGAAGGATGCTGACATATTGGCATGTGGCCACGCCAGAATAATGCACGTACCTGGACACCAGGGGCTTATTACAAAGGGTACTGTTTAGACCCGGTTTACACCATAAAGACCGAATACCTTAGGGAGTGTTCGGCGTCGCGAGTTTGGACTTATATGCATTAGCTCCGAATCATGTTTTGGTCAAATGTTGGGTTTGCCCGGCTCCTATGTTTTGCTGCCTTATGTTCCGCTCTATCGGCTAAGGCGGCACCAGGAGAACTACTGCGATTGTGCCCTGGTTCATCCGGACGAGCACCTCAGTAGAGAAAGTCGAAAACTGACTGTCATGATATAGCGTGAGACTGATCAACCACTCGATGACTTATTGGAATCTTCGGGATTCCTCCGCATTAACGAAGGGCCGTTTCCCGGCCAGGCATGTACGCACCCCGAATCCGGACGAGTGCGGAGCCACCAGGGGCTATATAGTAGCCCCACTGTGAAACTCTTATGGCTAAGTGAAAGTGTTAAGGCATTATAGTCCGGTTGCCTAGTTCGTTGCGCTATCACCTCCTTATTAGGACCAAGATGTTGGATTAAGTGTGAATACGCGTCTTCTGCGAACACCCCGGCATTATATGTGTGGGGACTGAAGCCGACGACTGCAATCTTTTAGGTTATATACATGTATACATAAACGGCCGCACAGGAGGCATCACAATACTTTCGGGAAAAAGTATAAATATAGCCTTGATAAATTCAATAAAATGTTGTTTTTACAATGGGAATACATGTCACTCAAACATAACATTCTTCGAGCACTGGGACTCTATCGAACGAGCGCCCTCAAGAACTTCTTCAAAATAGTGCTCGGCAGCCACTCGGCCTATGGCCGAACCCTGCGCCGCAACAGTGGTGGCATCCATCTCCGCCCAGTATGTTTTGACATGGGCAAGGGCCATCCGCGAGCCTTCTAAGCACGCCGACCTCTTCATCGCATTAATGCGTGGCACCGCACCAAGGAACTGTTGTACCAAGCTAAAATAGTTGTTCGGCTTTGGCCTTTCCGGCCATAGATTATCCACGACAAACCTCATGGCGAGTCCGGACAATCTGTTGAGTTTGGCCCATTCGGCAAGCTGATCAGTCAATGGAAGCGGACGCTCTGGAACGTTAAATTGCGACAAGAACAGCTTGTCCACTTCACGATCTGTTTGATCTCAGAAGTATTCGGCCGCATCGACAGCGCTCGCCGCCAAGTCCAGATATGCGTCGGCCGAACTCCACAGCCGATCCAGAGGGGCATACCGCGGATCGCCGAACTTCCTCCATAGCATAAAGGGCTTCCCAGCCACAATATCCCCGGCTTCACGCAATTCCTCCTTCTTTGCTCTCAATGCAGAGCGGGTGTCTTTGGTCGCCATTGTGGCCTTTTCAAGGTCCGTAGCCTTCGCCTAGCTTTCTTCTTCAAGAAACTGGCAGCAGTCGGTAGTGTCTTTTAACTTCACAGCCATTTTGGCCATTTTCTCTTTGCTCTCGCTATGCGCGGCCTTCTCGGCTCTCAACTCTTCGGCCGCCTTCAAAGCGGCCGCATTACTACTCCTTGCTTGCTCCTTGGCTCGTGCAAGCTCCGCCCGCAGGGCCTCCACGGTGGCAGCTCCATCTGCAGTCACAACATATTAAAGATACTGGCATCACGCTGCTCTTACTATGGGACATTCATTATAAAATCACCTACCCTGCGCCTCATCAAGCCGCTCGATATCGGCATCCGCCGCATCCAGTCGCCGCTTTAGTTCGGCAACCCCATCAGTCCGGCTAGCCACCGGAGCTTCAGACACCTGCACATAAAGGCGGTCTAGTTATTACCTGGGACTACAATCCTCTGTTCACCGCCGTTTTCAATGACAACCAGAGTCTCAGAGGCTACTATCTACACAGGGCACACCTAAAATGTGCGGTCCTATCACAAATGCATATCATTTCACGTACCTCAAAGCCCGTCAGTAGACTCATAAAGGTTTCATGCAACCCTCTTTCAATCACCGTACCCATCAATGCATGGTGCTCTTCTAAGATAGTGGCTCGCCCTAGCAAATCCCTAAGTGCGTCCGACCGCATACCAGACAGTGCCGAATTCTTTTGGTTGCTCTCTTCAAGAGCCGGATACTGGGGACTTCAGGCGGCCAGAGGATTATCTTCAGGCCTCACCGGATCCGGGGTAACCCTGCGCGACGACACTTCAAGGTCGCCCGCTTCTTGAGGTGGGGAGTCCGGGGGAGGCGTTTCGCTCTCCATCATCTCCGGAAGAAGATCTCCCGAAGACGAGCTCTGCTGAGAAGGGCTCAGATCCGAACTGCAAGATAAATGCTTCGGTTATTTTTCTCAGAAGTAAAGTAGTATATCTTCGCTATTAAGTACTTTTTGATTACTTACAGCTCGTTAGAGGGCTGATCCCCGCATGGACTTTGTGCGGCAAGAGCACCCTCCGAGGCAGGACCCTCCAGTGGAGTTTTCTTCTCCCGTTTGGAGACCTTGGTTTCCGGATCTTCAGAGGTAGTCCTCTTCCTCCCCCAGGGCGATGGAACGTCAGATTCTTCCCCTTGGTTATCCTCCCTCATGGAGGCGCTCGTTCCCTCGGTTGGAATAGGTAGCAGTGGAGGCCCGCTTTCACCCCTTTATTCTCCCCTTCGTCTTCCCTTGAGGGCACCGGGCAAGGTGCTGGCTCGAGCATCTTTTCCAGCACCGGATTGTCCAAGCCTTTGGGAAGGGGAGCCGAACACCGGATCATCTTCACCTTTGTTATCCAGTCCTGGTCAAAGAGCGATTCTTTCGAATGATGTCATGATAAAAGAAAGACAGTGTGTTCGACAAGAGGATTACTTACTTGGGACGCGGTGCGGTTGCTGCTCAGGCCCACGTCCTCGGTGGTGTCCAACACTATATTTGGGGTCCGAAGAACGACTTGTACATCTCCTCGTGCGCCAGGCCAAGGAAATTCTGAATAGCGCGCGGTCCTTCTGGGTTGAATTCCCACACGCAGAGGGGCCGATGTTTGCAAGGCTGGACTCAACGAACTAGCATAACTTGCACTACCATAATCAAACTAAAATCTTCCTCGAAGAGGTCTCGGATGCGGCTCTGCAGTGTGGGCACATCCTTGGCTGGACCCCAGCTCAGCCCCTGCTGATCCATGACATCAGTTGTGGTGGAGGGCCCGAGCGAAAGGCGGGGGAAGCTACCCACTTGGCACTTCTGGGAGCGGTGACGTAGAACCAATCCCGCTGCCATAATCTGGACACCTCTGGAAAGGAACCCTATGGCCACAGAGCTCCAGCGATCTTTCTTATTAATGCACCTCCGCACGCTGCATGCTGCCCCTCAACCGTCTTTGGCTTCACATCAAAGGTCTTGAGCCACAGGCCGAAGTGAGGGGTAATGCGGAGGAAGGCCCCACATACGACAATAAATGCCGAGATGTGGAGAAAGGAATCCGGGGCTAGATCATGGAAATCAAGCCCGTAATAGAACATCAAACCCCTAATGAAGGGATCCAGAGTGAGGCCTAGTCCTCGGAGAAGTGGGAGATGAACACGACGTCTTCATTGGGTTCAGGAGTAGGGACGACCTGCCCTCGAGCAGGCAGCCGATGCGAAACTTTGGCGGTCAGGTATCTTGCCTCCCTCAACTTCTTGATATCCTCTTCCGTGATGGAGGAGGGCATCCACCGGCCCTGGAGGCTGGATCCGGACATGATTGAAGGTCCGAAGCACCTGACCTGGGCTTTGGGTGTTGGAACTCGAGGCGGGGGATGGATTCGATTGAGCACAGGAGGAAAAAAAGTAAAAGCCTTGTCCCTTTATAAAGAGGGTGAATATCAAGCGTCCTCCTCGTGGCCGTTTGGGACTTGCCTAAAATCTAGGAGTCCTAGGCACGGTTGGGTTACCCACACCCGTATTGATGAGAATCCTGTAATAAGGGGGACACGATCTCTGCTTTGACAAGACGTGTCAAGAAACTACCTCGCGTTATGTGCGGGGCTAGTTAAAGGAAATGGTTCAAATAATCACCGGGCCACGGCGTGATGTCATGTTGCCAAAACATGTCAGCAGATTAGATTTGTGGAAATATTATTCTCTCTATGGTGGTATGTGGAACTTATTTTGCAGGGTCGGACACTATCCTTGTATTCAAATTCTTCCGTGGTGTATTCGGAGGAGGAACCCGCCTTGCAATGCCGAAGACAACACTGCGCGCCGGACTCATCGTCATTGAAGCCTGGTTCAGGGGCTACTGTGGGAGTCCTGGATTAGGGGGTCTCCGGACAGCCGGACTATATCCTTTGGTCAGACTGTTGGACTATGAAGATACAAGATTGAAGACTTCGTCTCGTGTCCGGATGGGACTCTACTTGACGTGGAAGGCAAGCTAGGCAATACGGATATGTATATCTCCTCCTTTGTAACCGACCTTGTGTAACCCTAGCCCCCTCCAGTGTCTATATAAACCGGAGGGTTTTAGTCTGTAGGACAACATACAATCATACCATAGGCTAGCTTCTAGGGTTTAGCCTCTCCAATCTCGTGGTAGATCAACTCTTGTAATACTCATATCATCAAGAATAAACCAAGCAGGATGTAGGGTTTTACCTCCATCAAGAGGGCCTGAACCTGGGTAAAACATCGTGTTCCCTGCCTCCTGTTACCATCCTCCTTAGACGCACAGTTCGGGACCCCCTACCCGAAATTTGCCAGTTTTGACACCGACACCCGCCATGACGTCATCTTCAAAAAAATTGGAAACTCACCATGACATCATTTTTAACGGATCCTTACCTTAAATGCCTTCTGGAAATCGAGGCGTCTAACTAGCTGGATAACCATCATTTTGGCCTTCCTCGTTTTTCGCGCCTGTCTATTCACCTATCTCCTTATAAATAGGCGCGGCTGGTTTTCCTCATTCTTCTTCTTCCTTCTCTCACAACCCCTCTATCGCTCAAACTCCACCACCGCCGCAGCGCTCACCGTCGACCTCAACCTTGGCCGCTGCATCAACCTGAGCTTGTTCGAGAACGGCGGTGATCCTCCGTAGCAGAACTGCATCCGTAAGTTTTTACTTTTCCGCACCGTAGATCCGCATTAGGGTTTGCAAGTTCTTCTATGTTCTTTGTTGTTCATCACAGATTCTTCGTACTTTCTCCACCACATCCTCTTTTGACCTAAAATAAGTGTAGAACTCATGCGATAGCTGTTTCGCATCCATTTTAGATGCTAGTAGATCCCCTTTTCTTGCACAAAGCCCTCCTTAGGACTGATGAACTCCTCTTCATTGGTTTTTTAGGTCTACATTTATTTTCCTTTTTTGAACAGTCTTGATCCAAAATAATAGCAACATCCTATGAAACTTGTTCATCTCAATACTTAGCCAATTTTTTTGTCGCTGGCAACTTTTGAATACCTTTAGTCATGGCGGCTTATCATGCCGGCTCATTTTTCCTTCATATATAATTAGCCCTTATTTAAGCCGCCATTATGCATCTGTATTGCAGACATTAACCTGTGATTCCACCATTTAACTTAAACCGGCAAATTGCTACCTTTCCAGCTTGTCCTCTCACCATGCCGCCAAAGATGATGATAGTCTGCAACTGGATCCCTTCCACAGTCACTGACGCCACTGAAGGATTTTGTTAACATTGGGTTTTTACCGAAGAAGAGCCTTATGTATTATCGTGCCCCTGACCCGGCCAAAGAAAAACCTCAGCCCAAGGATAGTGAATCATCGTCTTTACTAATCATATGAACCGGGGGTTTTCACCGCCCGGCTCGAAATTCTTCAAAGATGTTCTGCACTTTTTCAAGCTTCATCCACTAGATCTTGGACCCAATTCCGTATCAAATATCTTCAATTTCCAGGTTCTCTACGAGGTTTATCTTCACGAAGAACCTATTGTTGAACTCTCCAGAGAGTATTTCTATTTGAACCGCCAGAATGAATACACCAAAGGCCCCAGCTTGGAACTTGGCGGAATTTCGATGCAGCGCCGACAGGGTGTTGTCTTTCCCTTAGTAGTCTTACCAAGCCATCACAAGGATTGGAACTTGGTTTTATTGCAACGACACATCGCCAGCTGACGAACAACCAATGTCGGGTTATCACGCGGAGCGCCTTGACGCTAAGTTTTCACTCCCTGACAAGCTTTCTGCCGCTGAACATAAGAAGCTCATCCCAACCATCAAAAGGGTTCAAGCCTTGCTGGGAAATGGCTTAACTGGTGTTGACTTGATCCGCTCTTGGATCGCATCGCGGATCATCCCTCTGAGCCGCCGGTCTGACTTAATGTATAATTGCACCAGAGCAGCAGACGATCCGTTGCGTTATAGCTCTCTACGTCTGACTGAAGAAGCTATCGTTGAAATGTCAACTACCCTTGTAAACAGCAAATATGAAGACTGCAGTAAAGTAGGATTGAATCATTTTTGTAAACTTAACCCGGCACCAGATGTAAATCCCCTTGACTCCTTTTTTCTTTTATAGTTAAGCACTTGCATGATGTTTCAACCTATTATTTGCCTACAGGCCAAATCTGACTTTTGGAAGGCCAAATATGATCATGAAGCCGCCAAGAAGGCTAGAGCCGCCGCCATAGCCGCCAAGAAGACAACCCGAAAATCCAAGAAGAAACATAACTACTTCTGATATGTTCAAACTGGATGATGTTTCTGAGTCGGAGGTAGCCCTTGACTCTCTCGGCCCGCTTTTTAACAACCTTATTGACATTGAGCATTGCCAGGATGACACGGGGGCAGCCAGGCAGTAGAAGAAGAGGTAACTATTTCCTCCGACTCTGAACCTTTGCCAAGACAGAAACCTCGACTGGTAACCCGGAAAGTAAGGTTTTCACACCCTTTGGCTTATTTAGATCCTCATTTTCTTTTGAAAAAACAACAACATGAAAGCCGCTGTCAGACCCGGACCAGTGATGACAATGAACTGCCCTCCAGCTTACCGAAAACTCCTCGGAAACGCCAGAATGAGGTTTCTTTCACCTTTGACTTTTGCTTTTGTCAATGAATCTACTTCCTTGCTCTTTTTAAATTGTGATTTCACCTTTGCAGGAGGTCTCTCGTTCTTCTGGTGATTCCTCACAAACCCAATTTCCGGCCTTCAAGACTGTCCCTGGGTAAAGATAATTATCCTACCTCTGCATCTTTATGTCCGTATCATTAAACTGACTCATCAAATTCCTCTTAGTGGTCAAGCAAAACCCAAGAAAGCCAGGGTGATTAAGCCGACTGAAAACCTGGACTCCGCTGAACCGGCACTGCCAACTCCTGCCACGGGACAACCTGAAGCGCCAGAAGACCCTGCTGTCAACGTTGGAATAGATCCTCCTGAACTGTCTGTTGACGAAACTGTTCTCAACCCATCTACTATTGAATCATCAAGCTCAGCTAACCCGCCGGCGACTTACAACAGTGACGGTTTAATCACTGGTAGTAGATTTGTTGAACTGGGCAATCCAACAGTACTGGCCAGACACTCTGCCAGGCAAGAGGCTTTGGAAAAGCAGAAAGTTCGCTTCGACATCTCTCACTATACTCACCTGAGCATTAGTGATGTGCTATCTGGCTATCTAAGTCATGTGCATTCTTGCCGTGACTCTGAAATAGTGATGGCCAAACAGCTGCAATTGAAATATGAGGTATGATCTTCAGCTTTCCTTAACTTATATGTTCTGCCAGCCCCACAGGTCTCCTGATTATGGTAAACTTGAATGATCCGTAGACTTGTGATATATGTTGACGTCTTGAACTAGATTTTTCCAAGTCCGGTTTAGAATGTTTAATCGGAGTTATCTAATTAATATAATTTTACAAGTAGTCCCCAAGGGCCGGCTTAATTCATCATGAATGATTCGGTACTTAACTTCATAGTTGTCTTGAATCAATCCAAACTAATATTGGTATCCGGGTCAAGAGGAAAAACTTTCTGAATATCATGCATTAGCCCCCAAGTGCCAAGTGTTGTTACTTGTAAAACACTTGGGACTTTAATCATAGAAGAGTCATTTGTGCATTTAAAAATTGCTTTGGCAGACATTAGCCCCCAAGTGCCGAGTGGTGTTGCGTTTGCAAAGCACTTGGGACTTTAATCATTATGACCTTTATTGGAATAAATTTTGACATACCTGTGCATCTCTGTAGACTGCCATAACTGAATTGGATTCTCAACTGACTGATGCCAAAACCCGGTTGGTGGCTCAAGAGACTGAGATAAAGAATGCTGACTCCAAACTCCAGTTGAGCCTATCTGAAGTAGAGAAACTGAAGACTAGTTTTGATGTAGAGAAGAAATCATGGGCCAATGAAAAAACCTTGCTGATACAGCATGCTGAGACAGCCGAGGCGGCTCTCAAGGAGGTTACCATGGAACTCACCGGTTTAAAGAACCGTGTGTCTCAGATGGTCTCTGCAATCTTCGGTGAGTCATTGCATTATTTACTTAAACTCTATTTTTGCCAGAAATCTAAGCCGCCTGCTCAACCTTTTAAAATACTCGTAGGTCCATGGAGCAGCAATCTGAGCCAAAACAGCTTGATAAAACTCAAGGCAGTTTAGACCCTGGTGGAGCAACTGTACACTGGATCTCAACGGGCGCTTGCCATTATTTCCCAAGCCAACCAAGGACCAAACCTCTTGAGTGATGTCTTGAAGAAGTTATCTATCTTACCCGCTGGATTCCAAGAAGTCAAGCGATCGTGTGCAAGAGCTGGAGCCCTAATTGCTCTAAGCCGCTCCAAAGCCTAGGTGCCGGAGCTAGACCCAGTGGATGTAGCCAAGGGGTATCCCAGCCTTAAGGAAGACGGGACTCTGTTTGATCAAGATGATTTTGCTGCTTGTGTGAGGGGAGTTCGTCCTCATCCTACCATCCTTGGCGATGAGACCAATATTGAGAAGTATCAGCTGGGTTTTGACGTTGAGAATAAAAAGATGACAACTCCTTCGTATAAAGTGACAGATCTAATCACGCCGGTTCACCAACACACCTTTGCCCAAGAAATTGACCTATCTGGCCTAATTGATGATGAAGCTGAGTTCGTTGCTCTTCATGGCTTTGATTTCTCCAAGCCCAGTTTCCAAACAATGGAGGAAGATGAACCGGCGAGGGAGGAGTCATAACCATCCAAATAGTCCGGCTAAGATTTAATGAACCGGCCTTGGCTTAACATCTGCTTAGGAGAAAAAACAGTTTTAACCTTTTGGGCTCCCAATGCCTTGTAATAGGCTAGCTTAAACCTGCATGTTCCGCCTAAGCCATCGTGCATATCGTACTGCGTACAACATTTTGTCCGTCATGCCAATATATGCTTTATATCCTTTATCATATTTGTAGTGTTTTAAATCTGTTCCTATATGTAAAAGATGTGAAGCTGTCCTGGCGGTTTGTCGTTGGATGGGTCAAAACACCCAATACACAACTATGAAATTACCATAACAGAATAATCAAGGCTAGATGTAAAGATAAATAAAGCTAGAAGGCCTTTGATTAAAGAAAAACACAAATAAGTCTGTTTATGAATTTGAAACGACAATATCATACCTGTGTTCTTTGAATCTGGACTGCTGGCTTATGTGACCCGGATAATAAGGGTGACAACCCAATCTTTTTAGAAGTCAATACTTCCATATGCATGGTGACTGTTATACCTTGGCAACTTATTGTCAAAGAACCAAGACGGCTTAAATTGAAACCATACTTACAGTTAGATTCTAGAGAACAAAAACCAGTAAAACAAAAGAGTATCTTTCAAACAATGTAAATCAAGAATCAAGAAAAATCTGGAGGCTTCTGATTCAAATACGATCAGTAAACCAAACCAAAGGGGTTAAGCTAGGATTCGAATATGATCATGTAGCCCCCAGTGGCTTTGGCGTTGCACCGATTAAGAGGGTACCGATAGCTATGTTCTCTTTGGTTCGAATACGACCTGTGTTTGAATAGGAAGCCCCCAAATGACCTTGAGAGGTTTTTAACGACCCTGTTTCGAATACGATCCAAGTCAGACCCAAAAGGGGTTAAGCTATGATTCGGATACGATCAAGAAGCCCCCTAGTGAGTTTGGCTTTGCGCCGATCAAGAGAGTTACGGCAGCTATGCTCTCTTTGGTTCAAATAAGACCTATGTTTGGACAGGAAGCCCCCTAGTGACCATGAGGTTTTAACGGCTAGATTCGAATACGATCATGAGCCGGACCAAGAGGGTTAAGCTAGATTCGAATACGATCAGCCTCCAATTGGTCGTCTTATACTTAAGATAACAAAGACATGTGATCATTAAGGAAAAAAGGACAGAGGTCCTACTTTATTATTTATCATAATATATACAATGTCAAAGTATGTACATTATGAGAGCAGGTGTCTCAAGTGTAGTAAGGCCGAAGATGAGCAATATTCCACGGCCGGTTCCGACTTATGTGAGTATTTGTGCTCTCGAACATCGATAAGGTAGTATGACCCGTTATTCAAGTTCTTGCTGACCACAAAGGGTCCTTACCTAGGTAGGGATAGCTTGTGCGCATCAGACTGATCCTGGATGAGCCAGAGCACCAAATCACCTTCTTGAAAGGTTCTTGACTTAACCCGGCGGCTATGATAATGGTGCAGGTCCTGTTGGTAAATCGCTGAGAGGGCTGCTCCTAAGTCACGCTCTTCATCTAATAGGTCAAGTGCATCCTGATGGGCTTTTTCGTTATCAGCTTCAACATAAGCCGCTACTCGGGGCGACTCATGACGGATGTCACTGGGCAAAACTGCCTCTGCTCCATAAACCATGAAGAAAGGCGTATAACCCATAGACCTGTTAGGGGTAGTATTGATGCTCCATATCACAGAGGGTAACTCTTCCACCCAACAACCCGACGTCCGTTGTAAAGGAACCATAAGCCGGGGTTTTAGACCTTTTAGGATTTCCTGATTGGCTCTTTCATCTTGACCATTGGATTGGGGGTGAGCTACTGATGAAACATCAAGCCGGATATGTTCCCGTTGATAGAATTCTTTCATAGCTCCTTGGGACAGGTAAGTGCCATTGCCAGTGATAATGTTGTGTGGAAAACCAAAACGAAAGATCACTTTCTTCATGAATTGAACCGCCATGGCCGCATCACACTTACTAACTGGCTATGCCTCAACCCACTTTGTGAATTAACACTGCCACCAAAAGGTGCGTCTTATCTTTGGATCTTTTGAAAGGTCCAACCATATCAAGCCCCGAGACTGCAAACGGCCAAGTAATTGGAATCATCCGTAATTCCTGAGCCGACCACTACAAGAAATATGTCAACTAGTGACCTTCTGTCAGTGACCTTGGAAGAATTGGTCATAGATATATGACCATTTCAGACCAATTGGTCAAAAGCTGTTCGGGGGGCTCCAAACCCTAAACTATAACGACCATTTTGGTCAGAAAGGTCATAATTTCCTTACACGGAATGGTCATAAAGCAGATAGCACTGGTCTGCTACCTTATTTCTAGCTGATCATGACCAATATAGATGGTCATAACCTTGTAAATTGTGGTAGGTTGCTATGACTAGGCGCCACCTCATCAGTTTTGCCTATGTGTCATGTCCATGTGGCAGTTTTTGCCCTAGGTTGTGAAGCAACCTATATTTCTGTCATTCCCAAAATTCCCAAAAAAAATCTCATAAATTCTTTGGGTCATATCTTCATCAAATATGTAAAAATCCTTCCTTGCCTAGTTCAAAACTAATTCAACAATATTCATTTTCCTATTCTGTTCACAACAACACTTTATGAAGGAAGTGCTATTTATATATTGTTGATTACCCTCGGAATTTTTGGGCACTCTTTCCTATCCAAATCATTACCGCATGACAAAATTCAGCTCCATTTGCGTAGCAAATCTTCCTCGGCAAATTTCCAAAGTTTTTGTCCACCTAGAAGCATTGTGAAGGAAGTACCTTTTTTATATCTCGAAATGACATGAAATTTATACAGTTCCTTTATATGCCCAAATTATCACCCTCCTCCAAATTGCAGCTCGGTAAAATCATCTATGTGAGCCCAGGTTCAATTTATATTTTATGGTCAAATTGGCACGTTGCAAAGCAAGTGTTATATAGACCCCTCCTATTACCCTCAAACTTTTAGGGTACTCTTCCATACCCAAATCATTGCCACATGATAATATTCAGCTCAATTTTCCTGGTAAATCTTTCTCAGGAAATTTCCAAAGTTTCTACCTCGAGAGAAGTTTTGTGAAGTAAATACTAGCTAGGCTTACCCAAATGATCTGAAAATTTACCAGCGCATGACCATACCTATGTAACTTACCTACACCAATGTTTAGCTCATTTCATTCATCCAATCTCTCTCACTAGTTTTCCCAAGTTTCTATCCATAGAAGAGCATTGTGAAGGAAGTACTACTTTGGCATGTCCAAATGATACCAATTTGCTACAATGCTTTCCTATGCCCAAATAAACATCCTCCACCAAATTTTAGCTCAATCCATTCATTATTTTGAGCCCAGCTTCAACATTCATATTTTTGTCCAGCGTGGTACTTTGCAAAGCAAGTACCACTAAGGATCCTCCTTTTGAGCTAAAAATGTGTGAAGACATTCTCCTTAGTAGATGATCATCCTCAGCCAAAACACACGCCCATTGGCCATGTGCATTTCCTATACCGCTAACCAAACACTTGGCTACTAATTCATGTTTGAGCATCGATCGGTCTCCTCGTGAGAATCTTATGTTGTGATTTTCTTCCTAGAACCTACCTAGGGAGTGCCCAACCCACTAGACATGCCTAGGCTGCCCAGAACACATGGCAACGCCACGGTTACGCGGTGACCACGCGGCGGGCATGTGAGTTTACGCGCTCTAGAATTGGGGGCCTCGGCCACCGCCCAAACCTCGACATATCGCCACCAAACCATGTATTTATGATTAAATAGGTACTTATGTACCTAGAAATGATTTTTGGAAAAAATAAATAGTAAACTATGAGGCAGCTGCAGTTCAAATTTAACCCGCTTCCAACTGAATCGGCGGGAATTTGTCTTTTTCACCAGAGGTGGATCAAAACTTTTGACACCCAACCATTTTTTCAATTGTGTATTAAATATGGCCTAGTATTTTAGAAAATTTATTTGGTCCAATTTTGCAACAAATATATGGTAGGCCCTTCACAAAAAAACTCATTTCGGGCACTCAGAAAATGGAAAATGAATTTTCCGTGCAAAGAAAATGAAAACTCCCTTAGGCAACATTGTTTGGAATTCCAAGATGCACCCTTGTGCACAATATGAGATCATTTGAAAAAACTATGCCATGAATGTGGCTATAAGATTGATCATTTGGCTTGAAAGCCATGAATCTTCACGCATGACAGCTCATTTCTGAGAACACTTTTTAAAAATAATTTCCATATTACAAGTTTATTATTTTTCCTTGAAACTTGGTCGCATATAATGACACAATGCGAAGGTTTTCCAATTTTTTTGAATTTTTTTGCATTTTATGCCCGTTTCAAAATGCGGTCAAAATGGTGGGCTTGACAGTTCCTAGCTAGTGGTTGAATCTTGGAAAACTTTTGATGTTTCTCTGATTAAATAGATACTTATGTTCCTAGAAATATTTTTTGGAAAAAATAAAGAGGAAACTACGAGGCAGCCACAGTTCAAATTTGACCCACTTCCTACTGAATCGGCGGTAATTTGTCTTTTTCACCAGAGGTGGATCAAAACTTTTGACACCCAACCATTTTGTCAATCATGCACTAAATATGTCCTAGTATTTTAGAAAATTGATTTGGTCCAATTTTGCAACAAATATATGGTAGGCCCTCACACAAAAAAACTCATTTCGGGCACTTGGAAAATGGAAAATGAATTTTCCCTACACAGAAAATGAAAAATCCTTTAGACAACATTGTTTGGAATTCCAAGATGCACCCTTATGCACAATATGAGATCATTTGAACAAACTATGCCATGAATGTGGCCATAAGATTGATCATTTGGCTTGAAAGCCATGAATCTTCACGCATGACAGCTCATTTCTGAGAACACTTTTTTAAAATAATTTCCATAATACAAGTTTATTATTTTTCCTGGAAACTTGGTCACATATAATGACACAATGCGAAGGTTTTCCAATTATTTAAATTTTTTTGAATTTTTTATGCCCGTTTCAAAATGCGGTCAAAACGGCGGGCTTGACAGTTCCTAGCTAGTGGTTGAATCTTGGAAAACTTTTGATGTTTCTCTGATTAAATAGATACTTATGTACCTAGAAATAATTTTTGGAAAAAATAAAGATGAAACTATGAGGCAGCCACAGTTCAAATTTGACCCACTTCCTGTTGAATCGACGGTAATTTGTCTTTTTCACCAGAGGTGGATCAAAACTTTTGACACCCAACCATTTTGTCAATTGTGCATTAAATATGGCCTAGTATTTTAGAAAATTGATTTGGTCCTATTTTGCAACAAATATATGGTAGGCCTGAGGGAGTCCTGGATTAGGGGTTGTTTGAATAGCCGGACTCCTCGACTATGAAGATACAAGATTGAAGACTCCGTCCCATTTCCGGAAGGGACTTTCCTTGGCGTGGAAGGCAAGCTTGGTGATACGGATATGAAGATCTCCTACCATTGTAACCGACTCTATGTAACCCTAACCCTATCCAGTGTCTATATAAACCGGAGGGTTTTAGTCCGTAGGACAACATACACATCAACAATCATACCATAGGGTAGCTTCTAGGGTTTAGCCTCCTCGATCTCGTGGTAGATCTACTCTTGTACTACCCATATCATCAATATTAATCAAGCAGGACGTAGGGTTTTACCTCCATCGAGAGGGCCCGAACCTGGGTAAAACTTCGTGTCCCTTGTCTGCTGTTACCATCCGGCCAAGACGCATAGTTCGGGACCCCCTACCCGAGATCCGCCGGTTTTGACACCGACATTTGTGCTTTCATTGAGAGTTCCTCTGTGTTGTCGCTGTCAGGCTCGATAGCAATGCGGTCCAGGATGAGACCCTCCTCCCCGGACAGATCTTCATCTTCGGCGGCTTCGCACTACGGGCCAATTCGCTTGGCCGTATGGAGCAGATCGAAAGCTATGCCCCTGGCCGTCAGGTCAGATTTGAATGTTTAAACTACACGGCTGACGTCCGCGGAGACTTGATCTTCGACGGATTCGAGCCACTGCCGAGCACGCCACACCGTCACGACGAGCATGATCTAGCTCTGCCGCCGAACAGTGCCCTGGAGGCCGCACCCGCATCGGCTTCGACTCTTAATTCGGAGCCAACCGCGCCGATCGAGGATGTGTGGTTGGATGCCGCCTCGGGGGCTGCGATCCCAACGGTGATTGAGCCGAACACCAGCCCCGCACTCCACGAGACTCATGATTCCAAGGAGTCGGACTCCTCTCCAGACTCCGAACCATTCGCGCCTATGCCAATCGAATCCGATTGGGCGCCGATCATGGAGTTCACTACCGCGGGCATCTTTCAACACTCGCCCTTTGGCGATATTATAAAATCACTAAAGTCTCTCTCTTTATCAGGAGAGCCCTGGCCGGACTACGGTCAGCGATATTGGGATGCGGACGATGAAGAAATTCAAAGCCCACCCACCACCCACTTTGTAGCCACTATCGACGATTTAACCGACATGCTCGACTTCGACTCCGAAGACATCGACGGTATGGACGCCGATGAAGGAGACGATGAAGAACCAGCGCTTATTGGGCCCTGGAACGCCACCTCGTCAAATGACGTATACATGATGGACGCACCAAAAGATGACGACGAGGAGCGGAATGACGCACCGAAGGCTTGTTCCCTCGAAAAGCAGTCAAAGCGGCAATGCAAGCGCCGCCCCAAATCCTGCCTCGACAGAAATAGCGATCACGCAGACCCAGCGCTGGAGCAAGGCGAACCGCTGCCGGACAACGGCAATTCGGATAATCAAACCGAACAAACAAATCCTATCAAGGATAATGGCCAGGACGACATAATGCCGGACAAACACCCGGAGCAACAGACTGCCCGTAAAAGGCTTGTCGCCATCGCGAGGAGCCTAAAAAAGCAGAAACAAAGGTTCAAGGCCGCGCAAGACACACTCCAATTCAGATGGAGTAAAATACTCAGCACTGCAGCAAGGTACGGCAACAGTCGCCCCTCCAAGAGCTACCCAAAGCGAAAGCTGCTACCCGAATTCGATGAGGAGGCCTCAAAACCCCCACAACCAAATATTGAAGCAGCCACCTGGTCTGATAGACGACCCCTCTACCAATACAGAGCGGCACACAACGCCGCTCACCATACAACACGCAACCAATGCGAGGGCTCGCACCCAAAGGATGGTGTAACAAGATCCATCTATGGACCACGCAAGCGCGCTCCAGCATACAATGCAATACAACAAACATCCGAACAGCGCAGTACACCCAGCTACAGGGGAGCCGCACACCCCCTATGTTTCACCGATGAGGTGCTGGACCACGAATTTCCAGAAGAATTCAAGCCCGTAAACATAGAGGCATACGACGGAACAACAGACCCTAGGGTCTGGATTGAGGACTACATCCTTCATATCCATATGGCTCAAGGAGATGATCTCCACGCCATCAAGTACCTGCCCCTCAAGCTCAAAGGGCCAGCTCGTCACTGGCTCAAAGGCCTCCCCGAAAGCTCCATCGGAAGTTGGGAAGAGCTCGAAGACGCCTTTCTGGCAAATTTTCAAGGGACTTATGTCCGACCTCCGGATGCGGACGATTTGAGTCATATAACTCAACAGCCCGGAGAGTCAGCCCGAAAGCTTTGGATCATGTTTCTTACTAAAAAGAACCAGATTGTCGACTGTCCGAACGCCGAAGCCTTAGCAGCTTTCAAGCATAGCGTCCGTGACGAATGGCTCGCCAGACACCTCGGCCAGAATAAGCCGAGAACAATGGCCGCATTAACAAACCTCTGTTGGGGAACGTAGTAATTTCAAAAAAATTCCTACGCACACGCAAGATCATGGTGATGCATAGCAACGAGAGGGGAGAGTGTGATCTACGTACCCTTGTAGACCGGCAGCGTAAGCGTTATGACAACGCGGTTGATGTAGTCGTACGTCTTCACGGCCCGACCGATCAAACACCAAAACTACGGCACCTCCGAGTTCTAGCACACGTTTAGCTCGATGACGATCCTCGGACTCCGATCCAGCAAAGTGTCGGGGAAGAGTTCCGTCAGCACGACGGCGTGGTGAAGATCTTGACGTACTACCATCGCAAGGCTTCGCCTAAGCACCGCTACAATATTATCGAGGATTATGGTGGAAGGGGGCACCGCACACGGCTAAGAATATGATCACGTGGATCAACTTGTATGTCTATGGGGTTCCCCTGCCCCCGTATATAAAGGAGTGGAGGAAGGGAGGGCCGGGCCTCTCTATGGCGCGCCCTAGGGGAGTCCTACTCCCACCAGGAGTAGGATTCCCCCTTTCCTAGTCCAACTAGGAGTCCTTCCATGTAGTAGGAGTAGGAGACAAGGAAGGGGAAGAGGGAAGAGAGGGAAGGAGGGGGCGCAGCCCCTCCCCCTAGGCCAATTCGGACTAGGCCTTGGGGGGCGCGCGGCCTGCCTCTCCCTCTCCCCTAAAGCCCAATAAGGCCCATATACGTCTTCTCCCGTATTCCCGTAACTCTCCGGTATTCCGAAAAATACCCGAACCACTCGGAACCTTTCCGATGTCCGAATATAGTCGTCCAATATATCGATTTTTACGTCTCGACAATTTCGAGACTCCTCGTCATGTCCCCGATCTCATCCGGTGTTGGGGAACATAGTAATTTCAAAAAAATTCCTACGCACACGCAAGATCATGGTGATGCATAGCAACGAGAGGGGAGGGTGTTGTCTACGTACCAATGCAGACCGACTGCGGAAGCGATCACACAACGTAGAGGAAGTAGTCGTCTTCCCGATCCGACCGATCCAAGCACCGTTACTCCGGCACCTCCGAGTTCTTAGCACACGTTCAGCTCGATGACGATCCTCGGGCTCCGATCCAGCAAAGCGTCGAGGAAGAGTTCCGTCAGCACGACGGCGTGGTGACGATCTTGATGTATTACCGACGCAGGGCTTCGCCTAAGCACTGCAACAATATGATCGAGGTGGAATTTGGTGGCAGGGGGCACCGCACACGGCTAAGGAATGATCTCAATGATCAATTGTGTGTCTATGGGGTGCCCCTGCCCCTGTATATAAAGGATGGAGGAGGAGGAGGCCGGCCAAGGCAAAGGTGCGGCCAGGATAGGGAGTCCTACTAGGACTCCAAGTCCTAGTAGGAGTCCACCAAGAGGGGAGGAAGGGAGAAGGAATAGGAGGAGAAGGAGAGGTGGCCGGCCTCCTTTTCCCTAGTCCAATTCGGACCAAAGGGGAGGGGGGGCGCAGCAGCCTTTTCCTCTTCCCACTAAAGCCCATCAAGGCCCATTACTTCTCCCGTAACTACCCGGTACTCCGAAAAATACCCGAATCACTCGGAACCTTTCCGATGTCCGAATATAGTCGTCCAATATATCGATCTTTACGTCTCGACCATTTCGAGACTCCTCGTCATGTCCCCGATCTCATCCGGGACTCCGAACTCCTTCGGTACATCAAAACTCATAAACTCATAATATAACTGTCATCGAAACCTTAAGCGTGCGGACCCTACGGTTCGAGAACAATGTAGACATGACCGAGACACATCTCCGGTCAATAACCAATAGCGGGACCTGGATGCCCATATTGGCTCCTACATATTCTACGAAGATCTTTATCGGTCAGACCGCATAACAACATACGTTGTTCCCTTTGTCATCGGTATGTTACTTGCCCGAGATTCGATCGTCGGTATCCAATACCTAGTTCAATCTCGTTACCGGCAAGTCTCTTTACTCGTTCCGTAATACATCATCCCGCAACTAACTCATTAGTTGCAATGCTTGCAAGGCTTAAGTGATGTGCATTACCGAGAGGGCCCAGAGATACCTCTCCGACAATCGGAGTGACAAATCCTAATCTCGAAATACGCCAACCCAACATCTACCTTTGGAGCCACCTGTAGTACTCCTTTATAATCACCCAGTTACGTTGTGACGTTTGGTAGCACCCAAAGTGTTCCTCCGGCAAACGGGAGTTGCATAATCTCATAGTCATAGGAACATGTATAAGTCATGAAGAAAGCAATAGCAACATACTAAACGATCGGGTGCTAAGCTAATGGAATGGGTCATGTCAATCAGATCATTCCACTAATGATGTGACCTCGTTAATCAAATAACAACTCTTTGTTCATGGTTAGGAAACATAACCATCTTTGATTAACGAGCTAGTCAAGTAGAGGCATACTAGTGACACTCTGTTTGTCTATGTATTCACACATGTATTATGTTTCCGGTTAATACAATTCTAGCATGAATAATAAACATTTATCATGATATAAGGAAATAAATAATAACTTTATTATTGCCTCTAGGGCATATTTCCTTCATCCGGGACTCCGAACTCCTTCGGTACATGAAAACTCATAAACTCATAATGTAACTGTCATCGAAACCTTAAGCGTGCGGACCCTACGGGTTCGAGAACAATGTAGACATGACCGAGACACGTCTCCGGTGAATAACCAATAGCAGAACCTGGATGCTCATATTGGCTCCCACATATTCTATGAAGATCTTTATCGGTCAAACCGCATAACAACATATGTTGTTCCCTTTGTCATCGGTATGTTACTTGCCCGAGATTCGATCGTCGGTATCTCAATACCTAGTTCAATCTTGTTACCGGCAAGTCTCTTTACTCGTTCCGTAATACATCATCTCGCAACTAACTCATTAGTTGCAATGCTTGCAAGGCTTATGTGATGTGCATTACCGAGAAGGCCCAGAGATACCTCTCCGACAATCGGAGTGACAAATCCTAATCTCGAAATACGCCAACCCCACATGTACCTTTGGAGACACCTGTAGAGCTCCTTTATAATCACCCAGTTACGTTGTGATGTTTGGTAGCACACAAAGTGTTCCTCCGATAAACGGGAGTTGCATAATCTCATAGTCATAGGAACATGTATAAGTCATGAAGAAAGCAATAGCAACATACTAAACGATCGAGTGCTAAGCTAACGGAATGGGTCAAGTCAATCACATCATTCTCCTAATGATGTGATCCCGTTAATCAAATAACAACTCTTTGTCTATGGTTAGGAAACATAACCATCTTCGATTAACGAGCTAGTCAAGTAGAGGCATACTAGTGACACTCTGTTTGTCTATGTATTCACACATGTATTATGTTTCCGGTAAATACAATTCTAGCATGAATAATAAACATTTATCATGAAATAAGGAAATAAATAATAACTTTATTATTGCCTCTAGGCCATATTTCCTTCAGTCTCCCACTTGCACTAGAGTCAACAATCTAGTTCACAACGCCATGTGATCTAACGTCAATAGTTCACATCTTTATGTGGTTAACACCCATAGTTCACATCGATATGTGACCAACAACCAAAGGGTTTACTAGAGTCAGTAATCTAGTTCACATTGCTATGTGATTAACACCCAAAGAGTACTAAGGTGTGATCATGTTTTGCCTGTGAGAGAAGTTTAGTCAACGGGTCTGCCATATTCAGATCCGTAAGTATTTTGCAATTTTCTATGTCTACAATGCTTTGCGCGGAGCTACTTTAGCTAATTGCTCCCACTTTCAATATGTATCCAGATGAAGACTAAGAGTCATCCGGATCAGTGCCAAAACTTGTATCGATGTAACCCTTTTACGACGAACCTTTTTTCACCTCCATAATCGAGAAACATATCCTTATTCCACTAAGGATAATTTTGACCGCTGTCCCCTGATCTACTCCTAGATCACTATTGTACTCCCTTGCCAAAATTAGTGTAGGGTATACAATAGGTCTGGTACACAGCATGGCATACTTTATAGAACCTATGGCCAAGGCATAGGGAATGAGTTTCATTCTCATTCTATTTTCTGCTGTGGTCGGGCTTTGAGTCTTACTCAATTTCACACCTTGTAACACAGGTAAGAATTCTTTCTTTGACTATTCCATTTTGAACTACTTCAAAATCTTGTCAAGGTATGTATTCATTGAAAAAAAACATATCAAGCGTCTTGATCTATCTCTATAGATCTTGATGCTCAATATGTAAGCAGCTTCACCGAGGTTTTGTTTGAAAAAAATCCTTAAAAACACTCCTTTATGCTTTGCAGAATAATTCTACATTATTTCCGATCAACAATATGTCATACATATATACTTATCAGAAATGCTGTAGTGCTCCCACTCACTTTCTTGTAAATACAGGCTTCACCGCAAGTCTGTATAAAACTATATGCTTTGATCAACTTATCAAAGCGTATATTCCAACTCCGAGATGCATGCACCAGTCCATAGATGGATCGCTGGAGCTTGCATATTTTGTTAGCACCTTTAGGATTGACAAAACCTTCTGGTTGCATCATATACAACTCTTCTTTGAATCCATTAAGGAATGTAGTTTTGTTTATCCATTTTCCAGATTTCATAAAAATGCGGCAATTGCTAACATGATTTAGACAGACTTAAGCATCACTACGAGTGAGAAAATTTCATCGTAGTCAACACCTTGAACTTTGTCAAAAACCTTTTTCGACAAGTCTAGCTTTGTAGATAGTAACACTACTATCAGCGTCCGTCTTCCTCTTGAAGATCCATTTATTTTCTATGGCTTGCCGATCATCGGGCAAATCCATCAAAGTCCATACTTTGTTCTCATACATGGATCATATCTCAGATTTCATGGCCTCAAACCATTTCGCGGAATCTGGGCTCATCATCATTTCCTCATAGTTCGCAAGTTCGTCATGGTCTAGTAACATGACTTCTAGAACAGGATTACCGTACCACTATGGTGTGGATCTCACTCTGGTTTACCTACGAGATTCGGTAGTAACTTGATCTGAAGTTACATGATCATCATCATTAGCTTCCTCACTAATTGGTGTAGTGGTCACAAGAACAGATTTCTGTGATGAACTACTTTCTAATAAGGGAGAAGGTACAATTACCTTATCAAGTTTTCTAATTTCCTCCCACTCACTTCTTTCGAGAGAAACTCCTTCTCTAGAAAGGATCCATTCTTAGCAACGAATGTCTTGCCGTCGGATCTGTGATAGAAGGTGTACCCAACAGTCTCCTTTGGGTATCCTATGAAGACATATTTCTCCGATTTGGGTTTGAGCTTATCAAGATGAAACTTTTTCATATAAGCATCACAATCCCATACTTTAAGAAACGACAACTTTGGTTTCTTGCCAAACCACAGTTCAGATTGTGTCGTCTCAACGGACTTAGATGGTGCCCCTTCTTTTTAACGTGAATGCAGCTGTCTCTAATGCATGATCTCAAAACGATATTGGTAAATCGGTAAGAAACATCATAGATTGTACTATATCCAATAAAGTACGATTATGACGTTCGGACGCACTATTATGCTGTGGTGTTCCAGGTGGCATGAGTTTGTGAAACTATTCCACATTGTTTTAATTGAAGACCAAACTCGTAACTCAAATATTCGTCTCTGCGATCAGATCGTAGAAACTTTATTTTCTTGTCATGATGATTTTCTACTTCACTCTGAAATACTTCGAACTTTTCAGACTTATGTTTCATCAAGTAGATATACTCATATCTGCTTAAATCATCTGTGAAGGTCAGAAAATAATGATACTTGTCGCGAGCTTTAATATTCATCGGACCACATACATCAGTATGTATGATTTCCAACAAATATGTTGCTCGCTCCATTGTTTCGGAGAACGGAGTCTTTAGTCATCTTGCCCATAAGGCATGGTTCGCAAGCACCAAGTGATTCATAATCAAGTGATTCCAAAATCCCATCAGCATGGAGTTTCTTCATGCGCTTTACACCAATATGACCTAAACGGCAGTGCCACAAATAAGTTGCACTATCATTATTAACTTTGCATCTTTTTGTTTCAATACTATGAATATGTGTATCACTACGATCGAGATCCAATGAACCATTTTCATTGGGTGTGTAACCATATAAGGTTTTATTTATGTAAGCAGAACAACAATTTATTCTCTTACTTAAATGAATAACGGTTCGAACAAAAGCTTGGCCGTGGTGTGATGTCACACCACAGAATACGTCAGCAAATTAGATTTGTGTAAATATTATTCTCTCTATGGCAATATGTGGAAACTTATTTTGCAGAGCCGGACACTATCTTTGTGTTCAAAATATTCTATGAAGTACTTGGAGGAGGAACCCGCCTTGCAATGCCGAAGACAATATGCGCGCCGGACTCGTCGTCATTGAAGCCTGGTTCAGGGGCTACTGAGGGAGTCCTGGATTACGGGGTGTTCGGATAGCCGGACTATACCTTCAGCTGGACTCCTGGACTATGAAGATACAAGATTGAATACTCTGTCCCGTTTCCGGAAGGGACTTTCCTTGGCGTGGAATGCAAGCTTGGCGATACGGATATGAAGATCTCCTACCATTGTAACTGACTCTATGTAACCCTAACCCTATCCGGTGTCTATATAAACCGGAGGGTTTTAGTCCTTAGGACAACATACACATCAACAATCATACCATAGGCTAGCTTCTAGGGTTTAGCCTCCTCGATCTCGTGGTAGATCTACTCTTGTACTACCCATATCATCAATATTAATCAAGCAGGACGTAGGGTTTTACCTCCATCGAGAGGGCCCGAACCTGGGTAAAACTTCGTGTCCCTTGTCTCCTATTACCATCCGGCCTAGACACACAGTTCGGGACCCCCTACCCGAGATCCGCCGGTTTTGACACCCACAAGGCCCTTCACAAAAAAAACTCATTTCGGGCACTCGGAAAATGGAAAATGAATTTTCCGTGCACAGAAAATGAAAACTCCCTTAGGCAACATTGTTTGGAATTCCAAGATGCACCCTTGTGCACAATATGAGATCATTTGAACAAACTATGCCGTGAATGTGGCCATAAGATCGATCATTTGGCTTGAAACCCATGAATCTTCACGCATGACAGCTCATTTCTGAGAACACTTTTTTAAAATAATTTCCATATTATAAGTTTATTATTTTTCCTGGAAACTTGGTCACATATAATGACACAATGTGAAGGTTTTCCAATTTTTTGAATTCTTTTGAAATTTTTTATGCCCGTTTTAAAATGCGATCAAAACGGCGGGCTTGACCGTTCCTAGCTAGTGGTTGAATCTTGGAAAACTTTTGATGTTTCTCTGATTAAATAGATACTTATGTACCTAGAAATAATTTTGGAAAAAAATAAAGAGGAAACTATGAGGCAGCCACAGCTCAAATTTGACCCGCTTCCTGCTGAATGAGCGGTAATTTGTCTTTTCCACCAAAGGTGGATAAAAGCTTTTGAAAACCAACCATTTGATCAATTGTGCATTAAATATGGCCTAATATTTTAGAAAATTGATTTGGTCCAATTTTGCAACAATTATTTGGCAGGCCCTTCACAATTAAACCCATTTTGGGCACTCGAAAAATGAAAAATTGAGTTTTCATCTAAAGAAAATGAAAACTTTCTTAGGGAACATTATTTGGCATTTGAAGATGAACTCTTGTGCACAATATGAGATCAATATTTGTTTTTTTCATGTGAAAAAGTAGAAGAAAAACAAAAGAAAAAACACAATCATATGTGCTCTATTCCCATTGGTGGAATTCGTTGTCACACAGATTGATGACATGGCGCCCATCCATCCATCCATCTCTCCATACCACATCCATCCATTTATGTACAGAAAAAAAATGAAAAAGAAAACCCCACCCACATCCACCTACCCAAACCCTACCCAGATCCCATCGATCCCCTCCTCCCATCGCACCCCTCCTCCCCCCATCTCCTCGCCACCGCCATTGACGGCGCTCCCCACCGCCGCCATCGTTCCCTCCCACCGCCGTCTCCCTCCCTCAGATCGAGCTCCCCCTCCCCTCTCCCTCCCACCTCTCTAAGCTCTCGTGTCCCACTGCCGCGCACCATGCTCCTCTGCAGCTTCTGCGGCGACGCAGCCGCCGCTGACTACCACGCCACCTCCTCCTTCCAGATCGCGGCCGCCACCTCCCTCCGGCGGAGCACGCCGCCGTCCATGGAATCCCCCACGCCCTACTCCTCTCGCCCTTCCCCTTCCCCCATCCAACCAAACCAACCAGCCCACCCGGCACCCTTCCTCCTCCAAGAAAGCAAAGCCGCACCCTCTCCCCTCGGATCCATGGCGCTTCTCAGCGCCGGCGGCCGCGGGCTCTCTCCCATCGGCGCACTGCTGCCGCCCCCACCCTCTCCCCTTCCCAAGCTGCTCAGGCGATGCCCAGATCTGGCTCAGCGGCGGCCAGGACTTCCTCCACGGCGTGCGGCACAGATCCTCTCCCCACTCCCATATCCAACTTGCCACCGTAGAACGAGGAGATCGCGGCCAGGATCTTCAAGATGCAGTGGTCGTCGTCGCGGTCCGCTCCTCCGCTGACCCGAGCAAGTTCCCCGGTACTAAGGTACCCCAAGGAGTTCGCGCGGCGGTTCGAGCTCCTCGGGTCGGTCTGGTTCGGGACGGAGGTGGTGAGCATCCGCCGCACCAAGGACAATGACGCGGGCTGGAGGCTGAGGCTCGCCTGCGCTGGCAGCGAGCTGGAGGAGCTGGCAGCAACTAGTTCGTGCTCGTCTCCGCTCCCTCAGCCTCCTCTGCTTCCACTCCAAGGACGCCGACGCCCTCCTCTCTGTCGAAGGTCGCCGGAACCATGATGGCCAGCGTGCCCGTGCACGAGGAGACGATGACGACCCCGACAAGCCCTCCAAGGCCAGGAAGAAGGTCGCCGCCAAGGGCGACCAGCCGCCCCAGCACCAGCAGCAGCAGTACCTCCAAGGTATCACGCACGCGCACCCCCCGATCCCACCACCTCTGTATATTGCTTGGTCCCGATCTCGGCCATCTTGTTGATAGCCTGTGAACCAGAATGAACAGCCTTGGCTTGTTCAGTTTTGTAATCACTAGTATGTTCAGCCTTGACATTGAATCTAAATTAACAGCCTTGCTATTTTATTCTGTAATTCCTTTTGATCCCTGTGACTGCTGCACTAAGCTCTCACCTGTACCATGGTGCTAAACAACTAGTAAATTAGGATATATACAAGAGATGTTTCTATTTTGCACTGCTCATACTGTACATAATATCTTCAATAAAAACTGTATCAAATTTTGTGGCGCATGCCATGATCCATCTGATGGATTTCTTGCACCTGCAAACCTTGATGTATAATTACACACTTTGATAAATCCAATACCTTATTACAAATCCATTCGGCCAGTTAGATCTTAAGCCTTTGCAAGCTCGGCTGATATGATCTATTATGTGAGCATTTTACTAAATCCTTCTGGTACTTCCATTTGTGTTTTATGATAAACTGATGTGTAACATTTTGCATCGAAGCTATTATCTTTCTCTATATTCAACAGTGAATTATATAACTGAGATTTATTTTGGCAGGCCAATGCTGCTAATGAATGAATGATAATTCATGCGTTTCTTTGCAGGTTGCTCCGATCTAGTTGTGTGAAGGAACATGCAAGGTCTGCTACTGCTGTTGTGCTTCCTTGAACGATCTGGTGAAGGACAATTTGGTCCATAGGTCGTCCCCCCATGCTATCTCTCTCTGCTGCATAGTTAGGTTCATTTTTTTGTTCTCTTTCTAGTTTAAGCGTAAGCAGATTCCAGTAGGTCTCTATGTATGTGGATCATGAGTTAGAACATCTAATCTAATTACGGGCTGCAGACTTGCTATGTCCTGATCAAACTTGCTTGCATTCAGTTCAGAAAATTTCTGAATTCTCTGGTGTTTGCTTTCACTCAATGATTGTGGTACTGGTAGTCAAATTAGATGCCTCCTTTGCTGTAATTCACTCGTTTCCCTGTCATGATTTATCTTGAATTTTGGTAGTGTGACAAACACATTAGCAAATCTAAATAACTTTGACATATTTTCTCTATTATCTTGCACTGGATTGGCACCTTTCATTACCCTATACAAATATATCTCAATTCCGCTAACATTGATCCTTGTGTATGGTCTTAACCCTTTTGGTTGCATGATACTTCTATAACTGTAGCCTTTAATGAATTCAATGTATGATTGTGATGAGAATTATATGATACCTACCTGTTTGTATCCTTGATCAGTATCATTTATGGTCTCTGTTCTTATTACTTGTTGTACGTTTAGTGCCTATACATCGTTGTGTTTTGCTGGTCTAGTCCTTCACTGTTATAGTTTGAAGCCACTTCATAACTCATAATTTGTTTGTCATGATTCATTGCTTATGAAAATTATTACAAATATGTTGAAAATTCCATAGAAGAATTTTGTGCCATCTCTGCAACTGTGCTAGATGTGATGTTCCTGAAACTTATTATGGTATCTATATTGTCCTTATGTTGCAACACTACAGTTATTATTTCTCATCCTTACGCAGACAAGAAAGATAACTTTGCTCTAGCCTTCTCATCCAAGAATAGAAATAAATAAAGGTCGACACATCTTTAAAATGACATGTCAAACTTAGTTTTTGAGGCTATGTTGCATTTGTAGTTCTTGCTCTATTAAATTTGAGGCTACATTGCATTTGTAGTTCTTGCTTTGTTAAATCTGAGATTGATGAAAATGGTATATAGAAAGCAAAAAAATGTAGCCACATAATGATGTTGTATGGTACCCCCAGCAAGTAATATGCTTGAATCAATTTGATTTTTCTTGATTATAATTATCTTATAGTATCGTGATGTTGGCAGGTATATGCGAGTCCGGCAGTGCGGTGGCAGTCCCCGTGGAACAAGCGCTGGACTACTCCCTTGGCTAGGCGTACCTGTGCAAGCACGAATGGAGCGAAGACTTATTGTTGGTGTTGCCCGCCAAGTTCTCCAGCCCGTGGTGAACCGAGGCTATCTCAAGTGCTTCGTTGGTTGGGTTGCGTTCTTTGCTTCTGGTCTCATGAATGGGGTACATTTCTGAAACTGAACTAGCTTGAGTGCCTATTTTCTTCTTAAGTTGTCATTTTACCAAACATTTGTTGATTGTCGAAATGTTATGTTTAGTTCCTGATTAATGATTTTCATCAATAAATTGTTGGTCACACGAGTCAAGCTTGTGCTCATATTTAGCTAGTTTTGGATGTATGTTGATCCAAATGTCCAGAAAAATAGAAGCAAACCATGTCAAAAGTTAGAGCACTCTTGATTGCTATATTAGGGCAGCGCTGACCATGTGTTGTTTTTCTTGAAAGAAGTTATTTTTCTTGAAGGAAGGGCAAGGACGAGGCAACACGTTGGAAGCTGGAGGACCCAGGGATGGATAATATGTGTTGGTCTCGCCGTCTACCTGGCCCTTTTGTTGATAAATCCATTATGCAATGGTAAGCTTCCTGTGGCTCCGCTTTGAACTAGTGAGACATGTTGTATCTGCATGAATTTGGTCCATCTTAATAGTATGGAATGCCTTTACAACAATATATGTGATCCTTGACTAGTTAGTTTCTAGAATGCTAGTCCGTATGGAATCTTTTTTATATCTTTTTTAATGCGAGTCAGCACCAATCCTTGACAGGGTGACCGTGGAAGGGATGGGAATTCATATTGCTGTTTGTAATGAAGGTCACAGCCTAATCCTAACTATGGTCGTCTAGTGAGTATGGCATATGGTTCATATGGCAGGAGCATGTGCCCAGTTTGTGATCGCTATTGACAGGAGCTCCATTCTGAAGAAGATTGAAGACAATTGTGGAGTTGTAAATTACTATAGCCAGCTATCACACTTGTAGAGCTTGTAATATTGTGATTCCAATTGTATTACGTGTCATTGGTAGAGCAAGAGCTCCATACTGATTCTGGCTGTTGTTATTTGAAGTATTACATGTGTTTTCTGTCTGTTTGAATTTAAATATTTGTTATTTATTCACTGGCATATTGAAATCTGAAGAACATGACCTTGACATGAGGGGCCCACAAAACAGAACCTGACATTTCGGACCCACTTACCAGAATCTGAAAAAACAAGAAAACAAAGGCCATGGCCCAAAAATAAAAAGGATAAAATGTTGGGCTATGCCCATGTGGCTGACGAAAACTGATATATAAAATATAAATAGGCTGAATTGATGGGCTTGGCCCATGCAGCTCATGAAAATTGACAAAAAAACATAAATGGGTTGAATTAATGGGCTCGGCCCATGTAAAACACCGAATTGGACCAGGCTGATTCTTGCGCCACATCAGATTGCCACATTGGATGCCTACATGGCCTGGGGAGGCTGCTAGTGACCAAAACAAAATAGTAGGCATATTTTGGTCGTAAACGTCTATGACCTTCTCACAGAGAAGGTCATTAATTTCAGTTTACGACCGCCAGCTTTTGACCTTATGTTTTTGGTCACAAAAAGGTCACAAATGAAAAACAATGACCTTTGAGTGACCAATAGTCAAGGTCACAAGTTGACATATTTCTTGTAATGGGCACGTGCGCCCGTCGTGCAAATTTTTGACACCCATCGCACCTACTGACCAGATCCTCTGCATCTGCGTGAGCTTTTAGCCAGTAAATCCCATGACGGAAAGCCTTGGCCACAAGAGACTTTGAACCGGCATGATGGCCACAATCTCCTTCATGGATCTCACGGAGAATTTCTTGACCTTCTTTAGGAGAAATACAACGTTGAAATGCTCCGGTGACACTGCGATGATACAACTCACCATTGGAAATTGTCATTGACTTAGACCGCTGGGTTATCTATCGAGCCAAGGTCTCATCCTCTGGCAACTCGCCCCGGGTCATGTAAGCAAAATACGGCACTGTCCAATCTGGAATGACATGAAGAGCCGCCACCAATTGTGCTTCTGGGTCTGGAACAGCCAAGTCTTCTTCGGTAGGCAACTTGACAGAAGGGTTATGCAGGACATCTAAAAAAGTGTTAGGCGGCACCGGCTTACGCTGAGATCCCAACCGGCTTAAAGCATCGGCTGCTTCGTTCTTTTTGCGGTCAATGTGCTCCACTTGATAACACTTGAACTGTCCAACAACAACATTGACCTCATGGCAATAAGCCGCCATGAGAGGATCCTTGGAACCCCACTTGCCTGATACTTGTTGAGCCACCAAATCTGAGTCGCCAAGGCACCGTACCCGGCTTAAACTCATTTCTTTAGCCATTCGAAGACCATGGAGTAAGGCCTCATACTCAGCTGCGTTGTTAGTACAAGGAACATCAACCGCAACACATAACAAAACTTGTCACCTCGAGGGGAAGTTAAAACAACTCTAGCCCCCGAGCCCTCCAATTGCCTGGACCCATCAAAATGAATCGTCCAATATGTGTTGTCTGGCTTCTCTTTAGGTATTTGCAACTCCGTCCAATCGTTAATGAAATCCACCAGTGCTTGAGATTTGATGGCAGTGCGCAGCACATACTTTAAACCGTGAGACCCAAGTTCAATAGCCCACTTGGCGACTCGTCCCGTGGCTTCTCTATTTTGAATAATATCTCCTAAAGGAGCAGAGCTAACCATAGTGATAGGATGACCCTGAAAGTAATGCTTAAGCTTCCGGCTCAGCATGAACACCCCATAAACAAGTTTCTGCCAATGTGGATATCTCTGTTTGGACTCATGAGCACCTCACTGACGTAGTAAACCGGCCGTTGAATCGGATATTCCTTACCAACCTCTTTACGCTCTACAACAATGGCCACACTGACAGCACATGTGTTAGCAGCCACATATAACAACAGTGGCTCTTTATCAACGGGAGCAGCAAGAACCGGCGGCTCAGCGAGCTGTCTTTTCAGATCTTCAAAGGCAGAGTTGCCAGCATCACTCCAGACAAAATCATCCGTCTTCTTCATCCTTTGATATAACGACACAGCCTTCTCACCTAATCGGCTTATGAAATGGCTTAAAGCTGCAACACGACCCGCCAGCCGCTGAACGTCATTGATGCACGCCGGCTTAGCCAAAGACGTAATCGCTTTTATTTTCTCCGGGTTAGCTTCAATGCCTTTGTGAGACACCAAAAAACCCAAAAGCTTGCCTGTCGGTACTCCAAAAACGCACTTGGCCGGGTTAAGCATCATCTTGTAGACCCGGAGGTTATCAAAGGTTTCCTTCAGATCATCTACCAAGGTTTCTGTCGGTGTCAAAATCGGTGGATCTCGGGTAGGGGGTCCCGAACTGTGCGTCTAGGCTGGATGGTAACAGGAGGCAAGGTACACGAAGTTTTACCCAGGTTCGGGCCCTCTTGATGGAAGTAAAACCCTACATCCTGCTTGATTAATATTGAAGATATCGGTGTTACAAGAGTAGATCTACCACGAGATCAAAGAGGCTAAACCCTAGAAGCTAGCCTATGGTATGATTGTATGTTGTGATTGTTGTCCTACGGACTAAAACCCTTCGGTTTATATAGACACCGGAGAGGGTTAGGGTTACACAAGGTCGGTTACAAAGGAGGAGATATCCATATACATGTTGCCTAGCTTGCCTTCCACGCCAAGTAGAGTCCCATCCGGACACGAGACGAAGTCTTCAATCTTGTATCTTCATAGTCTATCAGTCCGGCCAATGGAGATAGTCCGGCTGTCCAGAGACCCCCTAATCTAGGACTCCCTCAGTTTCCTTCTCTCTGGATTTCACCACTATATCGTCCACATAAGCATGAACATTATGCCCAATCTGATTATGAAGACAGTTCTGCACACACCGCTGATAAGTCGCCTGGGCACTCTTAAGCCCAAAGGGCATGGACACATAGCAAAAAGCTCCAAATGGAGTAATGATAGCTGTCTTCTCCTGGTCCTTAACCACCATCTTGATCTGATGGTAACCAGAGTAAGCATCCAAAAAGCTCAAACACTCACAACCTGCTGTAGCATCAATGATTTGATCAATACGAGGAAGAGCAAAAGGATCAGCCGGACAAGCTTTGTTTAAGTCTGTATAATCCACACACATACGCCAGGTGTCGTTCTTTTTAAGCACGAGCACCAGGTTAGCCATCCATTTCGGATGAAAGGCTTCAATAATGAACCCGGCTGCCAAAAGCCGGGCCACCTCTTCTCCAATGGCCTTGCGCCTTTCCTCATTGAACCGCCGAAGAAACTGCCTGACCGGCTTAAACTTTGAATCAATATTGAGAGTGTGCTCAGCGAGTTATCTCGGTACACCCGGCATGTCAGAAAGCTTACATGCAAAGATGTCCCGGTCTCACGGATGAACTCGATGAGCGTGTCTTCCTATTTGGGATCCAAATTAGCACTGATAATAAATTGTTTGGATGAGTCGTCCGGCACAAAATCAATCATCTTGGTATCATCAGCTGACTTGAACTTCAGCGCCGGCTCATGCTCCGTAGTTGGCTTCTTCAAAGATGGCATGTCTGTCGGGTCAACGTTGTCTTTGTAGAACTTTAACTCCTCCGTCGCGCAAACATATTCTGCGTAAGCAGCATCGCCTTCCTCACACTCTAAGGCTATCTTCCGACTTCCATGTACTGTGATAGTACCTTTATAACCCGGCATCTTGAGGTGCAGATAAACATAACACGGTTCTGCCATGAATTTTGCATAAGTCGGTCATCCAAACAGCGTGTGATACAGGCTCTTGATTTTGACCACCTCAAATGTTAATTTCTCAACCCTGGAATCATGCTCACCTCCAAAAGCTACCTCCAGCTTAATCTTACCCACTGGATATGCTGACTTACCAGGCACCACTCCATGAAAAACAGTGTTGGGCGTCTTAAGACTTCTGTCAGTCAACCCCATGCGACGGAATGTCTCATAATAGAGGATGTTGATGCTACTGCCTCTGTCCAAAGCCACCACCAAAGCCAGATGGCCCGGATTGTCAACCCGGGGCGAATGATCCTCCCTACTCCATAGAATAGGCTGCTCAGAGCATCTCAAATAACGAGGAACCGTCGGCTCAACAGCATTGACCTCTCTCTTATGAAGTTTCTGGTCCCTTTTGCATAAACTGGTGGTGAACACATGATACTGCCCGCTATTTAGCTGCTTTGGGTTACTCTGAAACCCGGATTGCTGCTGCTGCTGACCTCCTTGGCCAGATTGCTGATTATAACCACCTTGATTACCTTGAGGACCTTGGCCATGAAAACCGCCACCGCCTGAATTGCCGCCTGGGCCATGAAAGCCGCCACCGCCTGAGCCGCCGCCAGGTCCATGATTACCGTCGAACATGTTAGAATTCTTGAAAGCCTTCATGATCGTACAGTCTTTACATAGATGGGTGGCCGGCTTCTCCCGGGTGCCGTGTCTTGGACAGGGTTCATTTAGCAACTGCTCAAGGGTGGGACTTGACCCGCCTGACCGATGAAGTGGCCTCCCCTTACGCCATTGATTGTTGCCTTGCACATTCACTACAAACTCCGAGCTATTGCCAGCCTTGCGTTTGTTATTACCTCCTTGATTCGTCAGGTTATGCTGAAGGCCCTTAGTGTTGCCGCTCTTCTTTCCCTTCCCTGCCTTCTCTTCATCAGACGCGGGATCTTTGGTACTATCTGAATCGACATATTTGACTAGAGCCGCCATCAGCTGGCCCATGTCATTACAATCACGTTTGAGCTGCCCCGGCTTCTGTTTCAGAGGTTCAAAACGGCAATTTTTCTCCGACATCAAGACCACAGAGCCGGCATCCATCTTATCAGATGAATGTATTATTTCCATTACCCGGCGCACCCAATGGGTCATGGACTCACCTTCCACTTGCTTGCAATTAGTCAAGTCCACAATCGACATGGGCTTCTTGCATGTATCTTTAAAGTTCTGAATAAAATGGGCCTTTAACTCGGCCCAGGAACCAATGGAATTAGGTTGCAATCCCTTTAGCCAAGTGCGGGCCGTTCCATCCAGCATCATAGTGAAGTATTTAGCCATTGTTGCATCACTGACCTCCAGAAATTCCATGGCCATCTCATAACTCTCAAACCATGTCCCGGGCTGTAAGTCGACTATGTAATTAGGCACCTTCTGAGGCCCTTTGAAATCCTTTGGCAAATGCTCATTACGCAGAGCCGACACCAAACAAGGGACACCTCCTGTTCTTGTGGCCACACCTGCTTCAACAGAGGTCGTCGGATAAACCGGAAAAGCTTGGTGAACCGCCTGCTCAGCTGCCTATTAAACCGCCCGCTCAGCCTCTTGGTGGATCCTATCCTGGTCAACCAAGTTAAGAGCTCCATCACGTGCCAGGTCATGCCTGTGCGGCTGGTTATGGCGTTGGGCGTTGCTTGACACGGCCGCAAAATCCATATGCCTGCTATAGCTCAGGCTCCGGCTTGGGCGAGGGGTTGAATGAATCATGTCCCGACTATAAGAGTATGACTCCTGCTATGCCAGAGCCGTCTGAAGAAGTTCTCTGACCCTTCGCGTTTCGATCGCCGTCGGGGAGTCGCCTTCCATCGGGAGAGCCGCCAAACGTGTCGATGCAGCGTTCAGATTCTCCAAAGAGTTAGAAAAATGACCCGGTGGTATTGGTGTATAATGAGGCGGAGCAGTATTCACATGAGGGGGCTCCATACCCCGCGGCTGAACCGGCGCCCCGGGCCCAGGTGTTGTAGTCCGGTTTGCCTCCGGCGGGTTACTGGGATCGACTCCGGGTGTATGGAAGAGGTTCCTAGGATCGTAAGTCAGAGGCAGACGTGATTGAGTCTTTTGGTGCCTTCTCCTCATGACCTCGTTTGATGCATTCAGATCCATCGTGAGCCGAAAAGCCTCTCGTTGAAGCTGCTAAGCCCGAGCGTCCAAGGCCGGCCACTCTGCAGCCATCCTGACGTCCTCCGCCGCCAAGTTTTCCATGGCTTGTCCTACCTCCCCACGTAACCATGCCACCTCCACATCATGCTGAGCCTTATCCGCCGGTTCGACCACGGCGGTCAATAGGGTCATCATCCTATCCATGAGATCCATCAGCACCTGAGCCGGTGGGCACGCGGGGTCTCTTGACCCGGCTGCTGCCGACCCAGTGGTTATCGCTGCCGCAGCCGTAGAGTTTTGAGCGGGCTGTGTACCAGTCATGCAGATCCCTGCTCTCTTCGGCGGCTCAAAGGGGTCCGGAATACTGCTGCCATCAGAACAGCCCCCAAGCCCGCCATCTTGTAGTTGATACAATGAATCCATCTCACCTGTGGACGACTCACCGTCGGAGTAGATGGCCGTCTCACCGCCATCCACAGATCCTTCAGAAAACTCCCCTTCATGGATGCAACCCACTAAGGCATGCCTGACGGCAGGCTGAGTCTGGGCGGGTCTCGCACGCTGAGCCGTCTCAATGAGGTCAGTGCAGATGTCCTGCTCAGTGCCCGGCTCGCTGATCCGACCGATAAAGACGTGGATCCCGCCGAAGGGGACCCGGTACCCATACTCAATTGAGACGGCGTCGGGGCCCCAGCCTGCGTCGTCGATGTAGAGCTTGCCGCGATGACTCTTGGTCATCCGTCCCACAGCGTATCCCTTGAGCCCTTCGAAGCTGACCTTCAAGAACTCAAATCCACCGTGCGTTGGCCCCATGGTGGGCGCTAACTATCGTGGAATTGTCACGGCAGATGTCCTAGTGAAAGGACTTAGTCATGGAGCTATCGCAACTAGGAAGCTTAAAGGGGTTAATCGGGACAAAGGACACGAGAGGTTTATATTGGTTCGGCCCCTTGCGGTGAAGGTAAAGCCTAGTCCAGTTGATGTGGTATTGCTAGGTTTCGATGACCAAGGAGCGAATACGCTAGATTGGCTCTCGATCTGTTGTCCCTTTTTCTAATCCGCCGCCGGGTCGTCCCCTTATATACACGGGTTGACGCCCTGCAGCCTACAGAGTCCTGGCCGGCTCATACAACATGTCCGGCTCGATGAAATCTCTTACGTGCCTTGTATTACAAGTCTATTCATACATGGCGGTTTATACTTACGGGCCTTAAGCCGCCCCTGGGCTTGGGCCTATTATAAGCCTTATTGTAAACCGCCACCTCGTATACTCTTCAGGCTTCATTCACGTAACCTGCCATTGTGGTTGACCCGGCCCCTCCTAGGCGGGTCATACCTGGTAGTCATATCCCCAACAGGTACTGTCCTTACTTGGACAAGCATCCCACTTATGATTAGCCCCCATTGCAAGCATCTGCAACTACAACAGAAGTATTAAGGTAAACCTAACCATAACATGAAACATATGGATCCAAATCAGCCCCTTACGAAGCAACGCATAAACTAGGGTTTAAGCTTATGTCACTCTAGCAACCCATCATCTACTTATTACTTCCCAATGCCTCCCTCTAGGCCCAAACAATGGTGAAGTGTCATGTAGTCGACGTTCACATGACACCACTAGAGGGATGACAACATACATCACAACAAAATATCGAACGAATACCAAATTCACATGACTACTTATAGCAAGACTTCTCCCATGTCCTCAGGAACAAATGTAACTACTCACAAAGCATATTCATGTTCATAATCAGAGGGGTATTAATATGCATAATGGATCTGAACATATGATCTTCCACCAAGTAAACCAACTAGCATCAACTACAAGGAGTAATCAACACTACTAGCAACCCACAAGTACCAATCTGAGGTTTGGATACAAAGATTGGATACAAGAGATGAACTAGATTTTGAGATGAGTTGGTGCTGGTGAAGATGTTGATGGAGATTGACCCCCTCCCGTTGAGAGGATCGTTGGTGATGACGATGGTGATGATTTTGAAGGAAATATGCCCTAGAGGCAATAATAAAGTTATTATTTATTTCCTTATATCATGATAAATGTTTATTATTCATGCTAGAATTGTATTAACCGGAAACATAATACATGTGTGAATACATAGACCAACACAGTGTCACTAGTATGCCTCTACTTGACTAGCTCGTTAATCAAAGATGGTTATGTTTCCTAACCATGAACAAAGAGTTGTTATTTGATTAACGAGGTCACATCATTAGTTGAATGATCTGATTGACATGACCCATTCCATTAGCTTAGCACCCGATCGTTTAGTATGTTGCTATTGCTTTTCTTCATGACTTATACATGTTCCTATGACTATGAGATTATGCAACTCCCGTTTGCTGGAGGAACACTTTGGGTACTACCAAACGTCACAACGTAACTGGGTGATTATAAAGGAGTACTACAGGTGGCTCCAAAGGTAGATGTTGGGTTGGCGTATTTCGAGATTAGGATTTGTCACTCCGATTGTCGGAGAGGTATCTCTGGGCCCTCTCGGTAATGCACATCACTTAAGCCTTGTAAGCATTGCAACTAATGAGTTAGTTGCGGGATGATGTATTACGGAACGAGTAAAGAGACTTGCTGGTAACGAGATTGAACTAGGTATTGGTTACCGACGATCGAATCTCGGGCAAGTAACATACCGATGACAAAGGGAACAACGTATGTTGTTATGCGGTCTGACCGATAAAGATCTTCGTAGAATATGTAGGAGCCAATATGGGCATCCAGGTCCCGCTATTGGTTATTGACCGGAGATGTGTCTCGGTCATGTCTACATTGTTCTCGAACCGTAGGGTCCGCACGCTTAATGTTACGATGATAGTTATTATGAGTTTATGCATTTTGATGTACCGAAGGTTGTTCGGAGTCCCGGATGTGATCACAGACATGACGAGGAGTCTCGAAATGGTCGAGACGTAAAGATTGATATATTGGAAGCCTATGTTTGGACATCGGAAGTGTTCCGGGTAAAATCGGGATTTTACCGGATTACCGGGAGGGTTGCCGGAACCCCCCGGGAGCCAAATGGGCCTACATGGGCCATTGTGGAAAGGTGAAAGAGGCTGCCAAGGAGGGCTGCGCGCCTCCCCTCTTCCCCTAGTCCTATTAGGACTAGGAGAGGTGGCCGGCCACCTCTCTCTCTTTCCCTCTCTCTTTTTCCCAAGGATTCCTAGTTGGAATAGGATTGGGGGGGGAGTCCTACTCCCGGTAGGAGTAGGACTCCTCCTGCACCTCCCTCCTTTGGCCGGCCAGCCTCCCCCCCTTCATCCTTTATATACGGGGGCAGGGAACACCCCAAGACACACAAGTTGATCATTGAGATCATTCCTTAGCCGTGTGCGGTGCCCCCTGCCACCAAATTCCACCTCGATCATACCGTTGTAGTGCTTAGGCGAAGCCCTGCGTCGGTAGTACATCAAGATCGTCACCACGCCGTCGTGCTGACGGAACTCTTCCTCGACGCTTTGCTGGATCGGAGCCCGAGGATCGTCATCGAGCTGAACGTGTGCTAAGAACTCGGAGGTGCCGGAGTAACGGTGCTTGGGTCGGTCGGATCGGGAAGACGTACGACTACTTCCTCTACGTTGTGTGATCGCTTCCGCAGTCGGTCTGCGTTGGTACGTAGACAACACTCTCCCCTCTCGTTGCTATGCATCACCATGATCTTGCGTGTGCGTAGGAAAATTTTGAAATTACTACGTTCCGCAACAGTGGCATCCGAGCCTAGGTTTTTATGGTTTGATGTTATTTGCACGAGTAGAACACAAGTGAGTTGTGGGCGATACAAGTCATACTGCCTACCAGCATGGCATACTTTGGTTTGGCGGTATTGTTGGACGAGACGATCCGGACCAACCTTACGCGTACTCTTACGCGAGACCGGTTCCCTCGACGTGCTTTGCACATAGATGGCTTGCGGAAGACTGTCTCTCCAACTTTAGTTGAACCAAGTGTGGCTACGCCCGGTCCTTGAGAAGGTTAAAACGGAGTCTATTTGACGAACTATCGTTGTGGTTTTGATGCGTAGGTGAGATAAGTTCTTACTTAAGCCCGTAGCAGCCACGTAAAACTTGCAACAACAAAAGTAGAGGACGTCTAACTTGTTTTTGCAGGGCATGTTGTGATGTGATATGGTCAAGGCATGATGCTGATTTTATTGTATGAGATGATCATGTTTTGTAACCGAGTTATCGGCAACTGGCAGGAGCCATATGGTTGTCGCTTTATTGTATGCAATGCAATCGCGATGTAATGCTTTACTTTATTACTAAGTGGTAGTGATAGTCGTAGAAGCATAAGATTGGCGAGACGACAACGATGCTACGATGGAGATCAAGGTGTCGCGCCGGTGACGATGGTGATCATGACGGTGCTTCGGAGATGGAGATCACAAAGCACAAGATAATGATGGCCATATCATATCACTTATATTGATTGCATGTGATGTTTATCCTTTTATGCATCTTATCTTGCTTTGATTGACGGTAGCATTATAAGATGATCTCTCACTAAATTATCAAGAAGTGTTCTCCCTGAGTATGCACCGTTGCAAAAGTTCTTCGTGCTGAGACACCACGTGATGATCGGGTGTGATAGGCTCTACGTTCAAATACAACGGGTGCAAAACAGTTGCACACGCGGAATACTCAGGTTATACTTGACGAGCCAAGCATATACAGATATGGCCTCGGAACACGGAGACCGAAAGGTCGAGCGTGAATCATATAGTAGATATGATCAACATAATGATGTTCACCATTGAAAACTACTCCATCTCACGTGATGATCGGTTATGGTTTAGTTGATTTGGATCACATGATCACTTAGAGGATTAGAGGGATGTCTATCTAAGTGGGAGTTCTTAAGTAATTTGATTAACTGAACTTAAAACTTATCATGAACTTAGTACCTGATAGTATCTTGCTTGTTTATGTTGATTGTAGATAGATGGCTCGTGCTGTTGTTCCGTTGAATTTTAATGCGTTCCTTGAGAAAGCAAAGTTGAAAGATGATGGTAGCAATTACACGGACTGGGTCCGTAACTTGAGGATTATCCTCATTGCTGCACAGAAGAATTACGTCCTGGAAGCACCGCTGAGTGCCAGGCCTTCTGCTAGAGCAACACCAGAAGTTATGAACGTCTGGCAGAGCAAAGCTGATGACTACTCAATAGTTCAGTGTGCCATGCTTTACGGCTTAGAACCGAGACTTCAACGACGTTTTGAACGTCATGGAGCATATGAGATGTTCCAGGAGTTGAAGTTAATATTTCAAGCAAATGCCCGGATTGAGAGATATGAAGTCTCCAATAAGTTCTATAGCTGCAAGATGGAGGAGAACAGTTCTGTCAATGAGCATATACTCAAAATGTCTGGGTATAATAATCACTTGATTCAATTGGGAGTTACACTTCCGGATGATTGCGTCATTGACAGAATTCTCCAATCACTGCCACCAGGCTACAAGAGCTTTGTGATGAACTATAATATGCAAGGGATGAACAAGACTATTCCCGAGCTCTTCGCAATGCTGAAAGCTGCGGAGGTAGAAATCAAGAAGGAGCATCAAGTGTTGATGGTTAACAAACCCACTAGTTTCAAGAAAAAGGGCAAAGGGAAGAAGAAGGGAAACTTCAAGAAGAACGGCAAGCAAGTTGCTGCTCAAGAGAAGAAACCCAAGTCTGGACCTAAGCCTGAAACTGAGTGCTTCTACTGCAAGCAGACTGGTCACTGGAAGCGGAACTGCCCCAAGTATTTGGTGGATAAGAAGGATGGCAAGGTGAACAAAGGTATATGTGATATACATGTTATTGATGTGTACCTTACTAATGCTCGCAGTAGCACCTCGGTATTTGATACTGGTTCCGTTGCTAATATTTGCAACTCGAAACAGGGACTACAGAATAAGCGGACACTAGCAAAGGACGAGGTGACGATGCGCGTGGGAAACGGTTCCAAAGTCGATGTGATCGCGGTCGGCACGCTACCTCTACATCTACCTTTGGGATTAATATTAGACCTAATTAATTGTTATTTGGTGCCAGCGTTGAGCATGAACATTATATCTGGATCTTGTTTGATGCGAGACGATTATTCATTTAAATCAGAGAATAATGGTTGTTCTATTTATATGAGTAATATCTTTTATGGTCATGCACCTTTGAAAAGTGGTCTATTTTTGATGAATCTCGATAGTAGTGATACACATATTCATAATGTTGAAGCCAAAAGATGCAGAGTTGATAATGATAGTGCAACTTATTTGTGGCACTGTCGTTTAGGTCATATCGGTGTAAAGCGCATGAAGAAACTCCATACTGCTGGACTTTTGGAACCACTTGATTATGAATCACTTGGTACTTGCGAACCGTGCCTCATGGGCAAGATGACTAAAACACCGTTCTCCGGTACTATGGAGAGAGCAACAGATTTGTTCGAAATCATACATACCGATGTATGTGGTCCGATGAATATTGAGGCTCGTGGCGGATATCGTTATTTTCTCACTTTCACAGATGATTTAAGTAGATATGGGTATATCTACTTAATGAAACACAAATCTGAAACGTTTGAAAAGTTCAAAGAATTTCAGAGTGAAGTTGAAAATCATCGTAACAAGAAAATAAGGTTTCTACGATCTGATCGTGGAGGAGAATATTTGAGTTACGAATTTGGTGTACATTTGAAAAATTGTGGAATAGTTTCGCAACTCACGCCACCCGGAACACCACAGCGTAATGGTGTGTCCGAACGTCGTAATCGTACTTTACTAGATATGGTGCGATCTATGATGTCTCTTACTGATTTACCGCTATCGTTTTGGGGTTATGCTTTAGAGACGGCCGCATTCACGTTAAATAGGGCACCATCAAAATCCGTTGAGACGACGCCTTATGAACTGTGGTTTGGCAAGAAACCAAAGTTGTCGTTTCTTAAAGTTTGGGGCTGCGATGCTTATGTGAAAAAGCTTCAACCTGATAAGCTCGAACCCAAATCGGAGAAATGTGTCTTCATAGGATATCCAAAGGAAACTATTGGATACACCTTCTATCACAGATCCGAAGGCAAGAATTTTGTTGCTAAATTCGGAAACTTTCTTGAGAAGGAGTTTCTCTCGAAAGAAGTGAGTGGGAGGAAAGTAGAACTTGACGAGGTAACTATACCTGCTCCTTTATTGGGAAATAGTACATCACAGAAAATTGTTTCTGCGAGACCTACACCAATAAGAGAGGAAGCTAATGATCATGAAACTTTAGATCAAGATACTACTGAACCTCGTAGATCAACCAGAGTAAGATCCGCACCAGAGTGGTACGGTAATCCTGTTCTGGAGGTCATACTACTAGATCATGATGAACCTACGAATTATGAAGAAGCGATGGTGAGCCCAGATTCCGCAAAGTGGCTTGAAGCCATGAAATCTGAGATGGGATCCATGTATGAGAACAAAGTATGGACTTTGGTTGACTTGCCCGATGATCGGCAAGCAATTGAGAATAAATGGATCTTTAAGAAGAAGACTGACGCTGATGGTAATGTTACTGTCTACAAAGCTCGACTTGTTGCAAAAGGTTTTCGACAAGTTCAAGGAGTTGACTACGATGAGACTTTCTCACCCGTAGCAATGCTTAAGTCTGTCAGAATCATGTTAGCAATTGCCGCATTTTATGATTATGAAATCTGGCAAATGGATGTCAAAACTGCATTCCTGAATGGATTTCTGGAAGAAGAGTTGTATATGATGCAACCGGAAGGTTTTGTCGATCCAAAGGGAGCTAACAAAGTGTGCAAACTCCAGCGATCCATTTATGGACTGGTGCAAGCATCTCGGAGTTGGAATAAACGCTTTGATAGTGTGATCAAAGCATTTGGTTTTATACAGACTTTTGGAGAAGCCTGTATTTATAAGAAAGTGAGTGGGAGCTCTATAGCATTTCTGATATTATATGTGGATGACATATTACTGATTGGAAATGATATAGAATTTCTGGATAGCATAAAGGGATACTTGAATAAAAGTTTTTCAATGAAAGACCTCGGTGAAGCTGCTTACATATTAGGAATAAAGATCTATAGAGATAGATCAAGACGCTTAATTGGACTTTCACAAAGCACATACCTTGACAAGATTTTGAAGAAGTTCAAAATGGATCAAGCAAAGAAAGGGTTCTTGCCTGTGTTACAAGGTGTGAAGTTGAGTCAGACTCAATGCCCGACCACTGCATAAGATAGAGATAAAATGAAAGATGTTCCCTATGCTTCAGCCATAGGCTCTATCATGTATGCAATGCTGTGTACCAGACCTGATGTGTGCCTTGCTATAAGTATAGCAGGGAGGTACCAAAGTAATCCAGGAGTGGATCACTGGACAGCGGTCAAGAACATCCTGAAATACCTGAAAAGGACTAAGGATATGTTTCTCGTATATGGAGGTGACAAAGAGCTCACCGTAAGAGGTTACGTTGATGCAAGCTTTGACACTGATCCGGACGATTCTAAATCGCAAACCGGATACGTGTTTACTTTAAACGATGGAGCTGTCAGTTGGTGCAGTTCTAAACAAAGCATCGTAGCGGGATCTACATGTGAAGCGGAATACATAGCTGCTTCAGAAGCAGCGAACGAAGGAGTCTGGATGAAGGAGTTCATATCCGATCTAGGTGTCATACCTAGTGCATCGGGTCCAATGAAAATCTTTTGTGACAATACTGGTGCAATTGCTTTGGCAAAGGAATCCAGATTTCACAAAAGGACCAAACACATCAAGAGACGCTTCAATTCCATCCGAGATTTAGTCCAGGTGGGAGACATAGAGATTTGCAAGATACATACGGATCTGAATGTTGCAGACCCGTTGACTAAGCCTCTTCCACGAGCAAAACATGATCAGCACCAAGGCTCCATGGGTGTTAGAATCATTACTGTATAATCTAGATTATTGACTCTAGTGCAATTGGGAGACTGAAGGAAATATGCCCTAGAGGCAATAATAAAGTTATTATTTATTTCCTTATATCATGATAAATGTTTATTATTCATGCTAGAATTGTATTAACCGGAAACATAATACATGTGTGAATACATAGACCAACACAGTGTCACTAGTATGCCTCTACTTGACTAGCTCGTTAATCAAAGATGGTTATGTTTCCTAACCATGAACAAAGAGTTGTTATTTGATTAACGAGGTCACATCATTAGTTGAATGATCTGATTGACATGACCCATTCCATTAGCTTAGCACCCGATCGTTTAGTATGTTGCTATTGCTTTTCTTCATGACTTATACATGTTCCTATGACTATGAGATTATGCAACTCCCGTTTGCCGGAGGAACACTTTGGGTACTACCAAACGTCACAACGTAACTGGGTGATTATAAAGGAGTACTACAGGTGGCTCCAAAGGTAGATGTTGGGTTGGCGTATTTCGAGATTAGGATTTGTCACCCCGATTGTCGGAGAGGTATCTCTGGGCCCTCTCGGTAGTGCACATCACTTAAGCCTTGCAAGCATTGCAACTAATGAGTTAGTTGCGGGATGATGTATTACGGAACGTAAAGAGACTTGCCGGTAACGAGATTGAACTAGGTATTGGATACCGACGATCGAATCTCGGGCAAGTAACATACCGATGACAAAGGGAACAACGTATGTTGTTATGCGGTCTGACCGATAAAGATCTTCGTAGAATATGTAGGAGCCAATATGGGCATCCAGGTCCCGCTATTGGTTATTGACCGGAGATGTGTCTCGGTCATGTCTACATTGTTCTCGAACCGTAGGGTCCGCACGCTTAACGTTACGATGACAATTATTATGAGTTTATGCATTTTGATGTACCGAAGGTTGTTCGGAGTCCCGGATGTGATCACGGACATGACGAGGAGTCTCGAAATAGTCGAGACGTAAAGATTGATATATTGGAAGCCTATGTTTGTGTAACACCCTCGATGCGACTATATCTCCCACGTGTCGAGGCACGACTTAGAGGCATAATCGCATTGAAGGCATAAGTCGCAAGTGAGGCAATCTTCACACAACCCATGTACATATGAATATAAAGGGGGAATAAAATATAATAGTTGGCTTACACTCGCCACGTCACATCAAGGTACATAAATAGCATCCATCATACAAACACTCATGGCCCGACTAAGGCGCCAAAATAGAAAAGACTCCCCAACATGCGACTAAACCCTGAATCGAACCCCGAGCAGGCACCACTACTGATCATCGGGAAAAGAAACATAGTATCGCTGAGAGTCCTCGTCGTACTCCCACTTCAGCTCGAACGCGCCATCCGGAGGAGTATCATCGGTCCCTGCATCTGGTGATATAGTAATCTGTGAGCCACAAGGACTCAGCAATCTCGCACCCTCGCGATCAAGACTATTTGAGCTTAATAGGTAAGGAAGGGGTAATGTGAGTGGAGCTGCAGCAAGCGACTAGCATGTATGGTGGCTAACTTATTCGCAAAAGAGAGCGAGAAGAGAAGGCAAAGCACGAGCGATAACTAAGTAGAGCAGACTACGCAAGCATAACTCCAACGCCGTGTCCACTTCCCGGACTCCGCCGAGAAGAGGCCATCACGGCAACACACGCAGTTGATTCATTTTAATAAATTAAGTTCAAGTTATCTACAACCGGCCATTAACAAATTCCCATCTGCCCATAACCGTGGGCACGGCTTTCGAAAGATCAATCCCTGCAGGGGGGTCCCAACTTAGCCCATAACAAGCTCTCACGGTCAACGAAGGAATAGACCTCCACCCAGGACCCACCGATCAGACTCGGTATCCCGGTACAACAAGATGATTCGACAGGTCAAAACTAGTCCAGCAACACTGCCCGAATGCGCCGACAAATCCCGATAGGAGCTGCACATATCTCTTTCTCAGGGCACACTCAGATTGTCCAAACTTCCGGTAGGCCAGCCCAGAGTTGCCCCTGGTGGCCACCGGCGGCTGACGTTCCGGACCAACACTCAGAGGAGCACTGGCCCGTGGGGGGCTAAAATAAAGATGACCCTCGGGCTCCGGAAACCCAAGGGAAAGGAAAAAGGGTAGGTGGCAAATGGTAAAACCAATGTTGGGCATTGCTGGAAAAGCTTTAATCAAGGCGAACTATCAAGGGGTTCCCATTATAGCCCAACCGCGTAAGGGACGCAACAAACCGGGAACATAACACCGATATGACGGAAACTAGGGCGGCAAGAGTGGAACAAAACACTAGGCGAGAGGCCGAGCCTTCCACCCTTTACCAAGTATATAGATGAGTAAAGATAACATAGCAATATAGTGATATCCCAACAAGTAAATAAATGTTCCAACAAGGAACGGCTCCAATCTTCACCTGCAACTAACAACGCTATAAGAAGGGCTGAGCAAAGCGGTAACATAGCCAAACAATGGTTTGCTAGGACAAAGGTGGGTTAGAGGCTCAATCATGGCAATTGGGAGGCTGACAAGCAAGTGGTAGGCATCGTAGCATTGGCAAAGCAAAAGAGCGAGCAAACTAGCATAGCAAAGATAGTAGTGATTTCAAGGGTGTGATCATCTTGCATGCACAGTTGTCAGAATTGACTGGATCCTCAAAAGCAAACTCAACGGGCTCCTTGTTAGCGAACTCGTCTCCCGGCTCTACCCAACAACACAAACAAGCAACAAGGATACAATCAACCACGTGCAAAGGCAACCAATAATATGCAAAGATGATATGCTATGCGGGATGTGATGCGGGATGCAAGAATGCAACATATAACAGGAAATGCATGAACCTGGCCTCAACTTGGAAATCCAAGTGTGCCACTGGATAGAGGGGAAGAAATCCCCCGAAAACGACATAAAGATCATGGCAATCGGAGCTACGGTTAAGAAATGGCAAGCGTTTTACTAAACAAACCGATCTGCGATTTACAGCAAGATGCCTCCTAAATGCAACAAAATGAACATGCTACAGCCACCCAACATGAAAACAAATTACATGGCAGTGATGTACTCATCAATCTTAACAAATCATCATGACTGAGGCATAGGCAAATTCATCCATTAAGGGCTTCAAATAAGCATGGCAAAACTGAATAAGCAAAACAGATTTCAGACTTTGCGAAATTAACGCTAGTCTGAAATTTCAGGCCACGATGCTCTCTTCGGAGCAGCAAAACAACATGAAGGAAAACCTGAACATGGCAAGTAAGAGCATGGCATGGAGCTACTCAACAAGCTTAACAAAACACCCAAAATGACCTGGGGCCAAAAGGGTTCACAAAATACTCTACCGAGCACACGAACATCGATGAAACACAATCAGTTTTCAGACTTAGTGAAAACTGGGACATGCTGAAATAACAACTCACGGAGGCATATAAACGAGCTCGATGCTCTCACTACGGTGCAAGTCATGGCAAGGAAAGCATATATCCATTAAGAAGGCACAAAATTCTAGCTAGACAAGGCAAGAACAATGGCATAGCATGCATGGATCACTAGCAATCACTCCGGCAAAATCGCAAAAGAGTTAACGATCTGCCCAAAACAGCAACTATCCAAAAGTTGAGCTCGATTGAGTCAATCTAGGAGGCTCCAACATAACAAGTAAAGACATGGATGGATTAAGCACAACAAGCATAACAAATCACTCTTACTGATCATCCTCAAAAGAGGCACGGATCGCTAGGAAACAAGCCGGACATATAGCATCGTGAACTAAAACGGCTCAGACTTAGTGAAAATCACTAAGTCCCTGAAATCTGAAATCTCAGGTAGCCCTCTTCGCAAGCTTGCACAAGACAACACACACATCCTAAAAATACATGGAAGGCACCTCTGGAAAGAAGACAACATGCTTAACAATTCATCCCAAAGGGGCACAGGCATATCATGCACGGATTAAATATGGCAAAAATGACAAAAGTGCATGTTGGATTAACGGATTTGCAATTTAACTCAACATGCCTCCTTCCAACAGCATTTTGGGCAACTAGATGACCTCAAATGCAAATGATGCAATGGAATGAAATGATTTACTCGTCGAGACGAAGAATTTGACATATCATACGCCCAAATCGGAGCTACGGGTGAGGAGATACAAGCAGTCAAAGGTAGCACGAAAATCTGAAACTGGAGGAGAAAGTCAACGGGGGGGGTTAGGTTTTACTGTACAGATCCGATCCGGATCTCTCCTCGCGCGCACTGTAGCAGGGAGGCCGAACCGGCGATGGCGGCGGCCGGCTCCGGTGAGGGGAGGCGAGGGCGCGGTGGCCGCCGGCGAGGAGGGGCGGGGAGGTCGCCGGGCGGCGCGGGCCGGCGCCGCGGAGAGGCGCGGTGGCCGGGGCTCGGCCGGGCGTGGCGAGCGGCGGAGAGGCGGCGGTGGCCGGCGAGCGGCTCGATCCGGCGCCGGGGCGAGGCGCGGCGGCCGGAGCTCGTCGCCGGCGAGCTTCGGTCGGCGGGGAGCGGGCCGGACGCGGGGAAGATGAGGCGGCGCGGGCGAGGAGGAGTGGCCCGGTCGGGCGACGGCGCGGGCCGGCTACGGGCCGGCCGGGCCGCGGGCGGTGGCGGCGGCGCTCTGCCACGTGGCAAGGCGGGACTGGCGGCGGAGAAATGTCCGGCGGCGGCGGACACGTCCGGCGCGCCGCGGAGGTTTTCTAGGGTTTCGAGAGGGGGAAGAGATCCGAAAAACGGGGGGTGTTTAAATAGGCATAGAGGGAGCTAGGAGAGTCCAAATGAGGTGCGGTTTTTGCCCACATGATCGTGATCGAACGAACGAGACGATGGAGCTGAGTTTGGTGGGTTTTGGGCCAACATGGAGGGGTGTTGGGCTGCACATGCACGAGGCCTTTTCGGTCCCTCGGTTAACCGTTGGAGTATCAAACGAAGTCCAATTGACCCGAAACTTGACAGGCGGTCTACCGGTAGTAAACCAAGGCCGCATGGCAAGTCTCGGCCCAATCCGGAAATGTTTAATCCCCACACACGAAAGAAAGCTAGAAATGGCCACCGGAGGAGAACGAAGCACCGGAATGCAAAACGGACAACGGGGAAAATGCTCGGATGCATGAGATGAACATGTATGCAAAAGCGATGCACGTGACGACATGATATGAGATGCACGAAAAACGAAACAACACACGGAGGCAAAGACCCGAACCCGAGAATTAAATATAACTTAATGCCGGAAACGGCATGAGTCGGAGTACAATTGGGGAAGGTTACATGTGGGGCGTTACAGTTTGGACATCGGAAGTGTTCCGGGTGAAATCAGGATTTTACCGGATTACCGGGAGGGTTACCGGAACCCCCCGGGAGCCAAATAGGCCTACATGGGCCATTGTGGAAAGGTGAAAGAGGCTGCCAAGGAGGGCTGCGCGCCTCCCCCCCCCTCCCCTAGTCCTATTAGGACTAGGAGAGGTGGCCGGCCACCTCTCTCTCTTTCCCTATCTCTTTTTCCCAAGGATTCCTAGTTGGAATAGGATTGGGGGGGAGTCCTACTCCCGGTAGGAGTAGGACTCCTCCTGCGCCTCCCTCCTTTGGCCGGCCAGCCTCCCCCCCTTCATCCTTTATATACGGGGGCAGGGAACACCCCAAGACACACAAGTTGATCCTTGAGATCGTTCCTTAGCCGTGTGCGGTGCCCCCTGCCACCAAATTCCACCTCGATCATACCGTTGTAGTGCTTAGGCGAAGCCCTGCGTCGGTAGTACATCAAGGTCGTCACCACGCCGTCGTGCTGACGGAACTCTTCCTCGACGCTTTGCTGGATCGGAGCCCGAGGATCGTCATCGAGCTGAACGTGTGCTAAGAACTCGGAGGTGCCGGAGTAACGGTGCTTGGATCGGTCGGATCGGGCAGACGTACGACTACTTCCTCTACGTTGTGTGATCGCTTCCGCAGTCGGTCTGCGTTGGTACGTAGACAACACTCTCCCCTCTCGTTGCTATGCATCACCATGATCTTGCGTGTGCGTAGGAAAATTTTGAAATTACTACGTTCCCCAACAGAATTCCCCCTCCTAGAGGGAAGTTTCCCCGGCAGAACAGCTCTGCCGGAGCCCTAGATTGGTTCCGCCAAGGTTCCACCTCGTGGCGGTGGAGTTTCTTCCCGAAAGCTTGCTTATGATTTTTTTTTCCTCGACGAAAGACTCCATATAGCCAAAGATGGGCATCGGAGGGCCACCAGGGGGCCCATGAGGCAGGAGCGCACCCAGGGGGTAGGGCACGCCCCCCACCCTCGTGGATGGTGGGTGGACCCCCTCTGGTACTTCTTTCGCCCAATATTTTTTGTATATTCTGAAACATGCTCCCGTGAAGTTTCAGGACTTTTGGAGATGTGCAGAATAAGAGGTCTCTAATATTTGTTCCTTTTCCAGCCCAGAATTCTAGCTGCCGACATTCCCCCACTTCATGTAAACCTTGTAAAATAAGAGAGAATAGGCATAAGTATTGTGACATAATGTGTAATAACAGCCCATAATGCAATAAATATCGATATAAAAGCATGATGCAAAATGGACGTATTAGTGCGATCTATGATGTATCTCACTGATTTACCGCTATCATTTTGGGGATATGCTTTAGAGACAGTTGCATTCATGTTAAATAAGGCACCATCTAAATCCACTAAGATCTTATGAATTGTGGTTTGGCAAGAAACCCAAGTTGTCGTTTCTTAAAGTTTGGGGCTGCGATGCTTATGTGAAGAAGCTTCAACCTGATAAGCTCGAACCCAAATCGGTGAAATGTGTCTTCATAGGATACCCAAAGGAGACTGTTGGGTACACCTTCTATCACAGATCTGAAGGCAAGACATTTGTTGGTAAGAATGGATCCTTTCTAGAGAAGGAGTTTCTCTCGAAAGAAGTGAGTGGGAGGAAAGTAGAACTTGATGAGGTAACTGTACCTGCTCCCTTATTGGAGAGTAGTTCATCACAGAAACCGGTTCCTGTGACACCTACACCAGTTAGTGAGGAAACTAATGATGATGATCATGAAACTTCAGATCAAGTTACTACTAAACCTCGTAGGTCAACCAGAGTAAGATCCGCACCAGAGTGGTAAGGTAATCCTCTTCTGGAGGTCATGTTACTTGACCATGACAAGCCTACGAACTATGAGGAAGCGATGATGAGCCCAGATTCCGCAAAATGTCTTGAAGCCATGAAATCTGAGATGGGGTCCATGTATGAGAACAAAGTGTGGACTTTGGTTGACTTGCCCGATGATCGGCAAGCCATCGACAATAAATGGATCTTCAAGAAGAAGACTGACGCTAACGGTAATGTTACTGTCTACAAAGCTCGACTTGTTGCGAAACATTTTCGACAAGTTCAAGGAGTTGACTACGATGAGACCTTCTCACCCGTAGCGATGCTTAAGTCCGTCCGAAACATGTTAGCAATTGCCGCATTTTATGATTATGAAATTTGGCAAATGGATGTAAAGACTGCATTCCTGAATGGATTTCTGAAAGAAGAGTTGTATATGATGCAACCAGAAGGTTTCATCGATCCAAAGGGTACTAACAAAGTGTGCAAGCTCCAGCGATCCATTTATGGACTGGTGCTAGCCTCTCGGGGTTGGAATAAACATTTTGATAGTGTGGTCAAAGCATATGGTTTTATACAGACTTTTGGAGAAGCCTGTATTTGCAAGAAAGTGAGTGGGAGCTCTGTAGCATTTCTAATATTATATGTGGATGACATATTGTTGATTGGAAATGATATAGAATTTCTGGATAGCATAAAAGGATACTTGAATAAGAGTTTTTGAATGAAAGATCTCGGAGAAGCTGCTTATATATTGGGCATCAAGATCTATAGAGATAGATCAAGACGCTTAATTGGACTTTCACAAAGCACGTACCTTGATAAAGTTTTGAAGAAGTTCAAAATGGATCAAGCTAAGAAAGGGTTCTTGCCTGTGTTACAAGGTGTGAAGTTGAGTAAGACTCGATGCCTGACCACTACAGAAGATAGAGAGAATATGAAAAGTGTTCCCTATGCTTCATCCATAGGCTCTATCATGTATGCAATGCTGTGTACCAGACCTGATGTGTGCCTTCATATTAGTTTAGCAGGGAGGTACCAAAGTAATCCAGGAGTGAATCACTGGACAACGGTCAAGAACATCATGAAATACCTGAAAAGAACTAAGGATATGTTTCTTGTTTATGGAGGTGACAAAGAGCTTGTCGTAAATGGTTACGTCAATGCATGCTATGACACTGATCCGGATGATTCTAAATCGCAAACCGGATACGTGTTTATATTGAACGGTGGAGCTGTCAGTTGGAGCAGTTCCAAACAAAGCGTCGTGGCGGGATCAAGTGTGAAGCGGAGTACATAGCTGCTTCGGAAGCAGCAAATGAAGGAGTCTGGATGAAGGAATTCATATCCGATCTAGGTGTTATACCTTGTGCATCGGGTCCAATGAAAATCTTTTGTGACAATACTGGTGATATTGCCTTGGCAAAGGAATCCAGATTTCACAAGAGAACCAAGCACATCAAGAGACGCTTCAATTCCATGTGGGACCAAGTCCAGGTGGGAGACATAGAGATTTGCAAGATACATACGGATCTGAATGTTGCGGACACGTTGACTAAGCCTCTTCCATGAGCAAAACATGATCAGCACCAAGACTCCATGGGTGTTAGAATCATTACTGTCTAATCTAGATTATTGACTCTAGTGCAAGTGGGAAACTGAAGGAAATATGCCCTAGAGGCAATAATAAAGTTATTGTTTATTTCCTCACATCATTATAAATTTTTATTATTCATGCTAGAATTGTATTAACCGGAACAATAATACATGTGTATATACATAGACAAACATAGTGTCACTAGTATGCCTCTACTTGACTAGCTCGTTGATCAAAGATGGTTGAGTTTCCTAGCCATAGACATGAGTTGTTATTTGATCAACGGGATCACATCTTTAGGAGAATCATGTGATTGACTTGACCCATTTTGTTAGCTTAGCACTTGATCGTTTAAGTTTACTGCTATTGCTTTCTTCATGACTTATACATGTTCCTATGACTATGAGATTGTGCAACTCCCGAATACCGGAGGAACACTTTGTGTGCTACCATACGTCACAACATAACTGGGTGATTATAAAGGTGCTCTACAGGTGTCTCCGATGGTGTTCGTGGAGTTGGCATAGATCAAGAATAGGATTTGTCACTCCGATTATCGGAGAGGTATCTCTGGGCCCTCTCGGTAATGCACATCACTATAAGCCTTGCAAGCAATGTGACTAATGAGTTAGTTGCGGATGTTGCATTACTAAACGAGTAAAGAGACTTGCCGGTAACGAAATTGAACAAGGTATTGAGATACCGACGATCATACTTTACTAGATATTGTGTGATCTATGATGTCTCTTACTGATTTACCGCTATCGTTTTGGGGTTATGCTTTAGAGACAGCTGCATTCACGTTAAATAGGGCACCATCGAAATCCGTTGAGACGACACCTTATGAATTGTGGTTTGGCAAGAAACCCAAGTTGTCGTTTCTTAAAGTTTGGGGCTACAATGCTGATGTGAAAAAGCTTCAACCTGATAAGCTCGAACCCAAATCGGAGAAATGTGTCTTCATAGGATAGCCAAAGGAGACTGTTGGGTACACCTTCTATCACAGATCTGAAGGCAAGACATTTGTTGCTAAGAATGGATCCTTTCTAGAGAAGGAGTTTCTCTCGAAAGAAGTTAGTGGAAGGAAAGTAGAACTTGATGAGGTAACTGTACCTGCTCCCTTATTGGAGTGTAGTTCATCACAGAAACCAGTTCCTGTGACACCTAGACCAATTAGTGAGAAAGCTAATGATGATGATCATGAAACTTCAGATCAAGTTACTACTGAACCTCGTAGGTCAACCAGAGTAAGATCCGCACCAGAGTGGTAAGGAAATCCTCTTCTGGAGGTCATGTTACTTGACCATGACGAGCCTACGAACTATGAGGAAGCGATGATGAGCCCAGATTCCGCAAAATGTCTTGAAGCCATGAAATCTGAGATGGGATCCATGTATGAGAACAAAGTGTGGACTTTGGTTGACTTGCCCGATGATCGGCAAGCCATCGACAATAAATGGATCTTCAAGAAGAAGACTGACGCTGACGGTAACGTTACTGTCTACAAAGCTCGACTTGTTGCGAAAGGTTTTCGACAAGTTCAAGGAGTTGACTACGATGAGACCTTCTCACCCGTAGCGATGCTTAAGTCTGTCCGAAACATGTTAGCAATTGCCGCGTTTTATGATTATGAAATTTGGCAAATGGATGTAAAGATGCATTCCTGAATGGATTTCTGGAAGAAGAGTTGTATATGATGCAACCAGAAGGTTTTATCGATCCAAAGGGTACTAACAAAGTATGCAAGCTCTAGCGATCCATTTATGGACTGGTGGGAGCCTCTCGGAGTTGGAATAAACACTTTGATAGTGTGATCAAAGCATAAGGTTTTATACAGACTTTTGGAGAAGCCTGTATTTACAAGAAAGTGAGTCGGAGCTCTGTAGCATTTATAATCTTATATGTGGATGACATATTGTTGATTGGAAATGACATAGAATTTCTGGATAGCATAAAAGGATACTTGAATAAGAGTTTTTAAATAAAAGATCTCGGAGAAGCTGCGTATATATTGGGCATCAAGATCTATAGAGATAGATCAAGACGCTTAATTGGACTTTCACAATGCACATACCTTGATAAAGTTTTGAAGAAGTTCAAAATGCATCAAGCTAAGAAAGGGTTCTTGCTTGTGTTACAAGGTGTGAAGTTGAGTAAGACTCAATGCCCGACCACTGTAGAAGATAGAGAGAATATGAAAAGTGTTCCCTATGCTTCAGCCATAGGCTCTATCATGTACGCAATGCTGTGTGCCAGACCTGATGTGTGCCTTGCTATTAGTTTAGCAGGGAGGTACCAAAGTAATCCAGGAGTGAATCACTGGACAGTGGTCAAGAACATCCTGAAATACCTGAAAAGGACTAAGGATATGTTTCTCGTTTATGGAGGTGACAAAGAGCTTGTCGTAAATGGTTACGTCGATGCATGCTTTGACACTGATCCGGACGATTCTAAATCGCAAACCGGATACGTGTTTATATTGAACGGTGGAGCTGTCAGTTGGAGCAGTTCTAAACAAAGTGTCGTGGCGGGATCTACGTGTGAAGCGGAGTACATAGCTGCTTCGGAAGCAGCAAATGAAGGAGTCTGGATGAAGGAGTTCATATCCGATATAGGTGTTATACCTAGTGCATCGGGTCCAATGAAAATCTTTTGTCACAATACTAGTGATATTGCCTTGGCAAAGGAATCTGGATTTCACAAGAGAACCAAGCACATCAAGAGACGCTTCAATTCCATCTGAGATCAAGTCCAGGTGGGAGACATAGAGATTTGCAAGATACATACGGATCTGAATGTTGCAGACCCGTTGACTAAGCCTCTTCCATCAGCAAAACATGATCAGCACCAAGACTCCATGGGTGTTAGAATCATTACTGTGTAATCTAGATTATTGACTCTAGTGCAAGTGGGAGACTGAAGGAAATATTCCCTAGAGGCAATAATAAAGTTATTATTTATTTCCTCATATCATGATAAATGTTTATTATTCATGCTAGAATTGTATTAACTGGAAAAATAATACATGTGTGAATACATAGACAAACATAGTGTCACTAGTATGCCTCTACTTGACTAGCTCGTTGATCAAAGATGGTTGAGTTTCCTAGCCATAGACATCAGTTGTTATTTGATCAACGGGATCACATCTTTAGGAGAATGATGTGATTGACTTGACCCATTTCGTTAGCTTAGCACTTGACCGTTTAAGTGTACTGCTATTGCTTTCTTCATGACTTATACATGTTCCTATGACTATGAGATTGTGCAACTCCCGAATACCGGAGGAACACTTTGTGTGCTACCAAACATCACAACGTAACTTGGTGATTATAAAGGTGTTGTACAGGTGTCTCCGATGGTGTTCGTGGAGTTGGCATAGATCAAGAATAGGATTTGTCACTCCGATTGTCGGAGAGGTATCTCTGGGCCCTCTCGGTAATGCACATCACTATAAGCCTTGCAAGCAAGGTGACTAATGAGTTAGTTGCGTGATGTTGCATTATGGAACGAGTAAAGAGACTTGCCGGTAACAAGATTTAACTAGGTATCGAGATACCGACGATCGAATCTCGGGCAAGTAACATACCGATGACAAAGGGAACAACATATGTTGTTATGCGGTTTGACCGATAAAGATCTTCGTAGAATATGTAGGAACCAATATGAGCATCCAAGTTCCGCTATTGGTTATTGACCAGAGACATGTCTCGGTCATGTCTACATAGTTCTCGAACCCGTAGGGTCCGCACACTTAATGTTCTGTGACGATCGGTATTATGAGTTTTTGTGTTTATATGTACCGAAGGTAGTTCGGAGTCCCAAATATGATCACGGACATGACGAGGATCTCGAAATGGTCGAGATGTAAAGATCGATATATTGGATGACTATGTTCGGACACCGGAAGGGTTTCGGGAGGTTTTGGATATATACCGGAGTACTGGGGGTTACCGGAACCCCCCCCCCCCAGGGAACCCTTAGTGGAGAAGAGAGATGGCAGCCAGGAGGTGGCGCGCGGCCCCCCTTGCCCCAATCCGAATTGGACAAGGGGAAGGGGCGGCGGGCCCCCTCTCCTTCCTTCTCTCCGCCTCCTCCTTCCCCCTTCTCCTTCTTGGAATAGGAAAGGGAGGGGGCAAACCTACTTGGAGTAGGATTGCCCCCCCTTGGGCGCGCCTCTCCCCTGGCCGGCCCTCTCCCCCCCCCTTATATACAGGGGTAGGGGGCACCCCAAAGACACAACAATTGATATGTTGATCTCTTAGCCGTGTGCGGTGCCCCCCTCCACCATAATCCACCTCGATTATATCGTAGCAGTGCTTAGGTGAAGCCCTGCGACGGTAGCTTCATCAACATCATCACCACGCCATCGTGCTGCCAAAACTCTCCCTCAAGCTCTACTGGATCGTGAGTTCGCGGGACGTCACCGAGCTGAACGTGTGCTGAACGCAGAGGTGTCGTACGTTCGGTGCTGAGGATCGGTTGATCATGAAGACGTACGACTACATCAATCGCGTTGTTATAACGCTTCCTATTAACGGTCTACGAGGGTACGTGGACGACACTCTCCCCTCTCGTTGCTATGCATCACCATGATCTTGCGTGTGCGTAGGAAAATTCTTGAAATTACTACGTTCCCCAACAGTTATGCGGTTTGACCGATAAAGATCTTCGTAGAATATGTAGGAACCAATATGAGCATCCAGGTTCCGCTATTGGTTATTGACCGGAGCTGAGTCTCGGTCATGTCTACATAGTTCTTGAACCCGTAGGGTCCGCACGCTTAACGTTCGGTGACGATCGGTATTATGAGTTTATGTGTTTTGATGTACCAAAGGTAGTTCAGAGTCCCGGGTATGATCACGGACATGACGAGGAGTCTCAAAATGGTCGAGACATAAAGATCGATATATTGGACGGCTATATTCGGACACCGAAAGTGTTCCGGGTGATTTCGGAGAAAACCGGAGTGCCGGAGGGGTTACCGAAACCCCCGGGAAGTATTGGGCCTTAGGGGAGAGAGAGGGCAGTAGCCCAGGAGGTGGCGCACCCCCCCCCCCCGCCCCAAGGGGGGTCCAAATAGGACTAGGGGAGGGGGGCGCGGCCCCTCTTTCCCTCTCCCTCTCCTTCTCTTTCCTTCCCCTTCCTCCTTCCTAGTAGGACAAGGAAAGGATGAATCATACTCCTACTAGGAGGAGGATTCCTCCTCTCCTTGGGCGCCACTAGGGCCGGTCGGCCTCCACCCTTGCTCCTCCAATACGGGGGCAGGGGGCACCCTAGGACACACAAGTTGATTGTTCCAAGTTGTGTGCAGTGGCCCCCTTCACCATAATCCACCTCGGTCATATCATAGCGGTGCTTAGGCGAAGCCCTGTTCCGGTAGCAACGTCATCACTGTCATCACGCCGTCGTGCTGACGAAGCTCTCCCTCGAAGCTCTACTAGATCGTGAGTTCGCGGGACGTCACCGAGCCCAACGTGTGCAGATCGCGGAGGTGTCGTACCTTCGGTACTGGGATCGGTCGATCGTGAAGACATACGACTACATCAACCGCGTTGTCATAACGCTTCCGCTTACGTTCTACGAGGGTACGTAGACAGCACTCTTCCCTCTCGTTGCTATGCATCACCATGATCTTGCATGTGCGTAGGGATTTTTTTGAAATTACTACGTTCCCCAACAGTCGTTGCTCGCCATTTCGCCTTGGGGTTCTTCCTCCTAGTTCAAACAGCTCCACCAGCCCCCCACCTTTGAGCGCTCCGGTCGGGTGCACGGAAGGAGGCCGCGCCGCAGGTCGAGCAGGTGGCGGGCACCCCACCCGTGGCGTCGCAAGAAGGTGGCGGGCGGAGCATGTAGCGGTGGAGCGTCGACGCGGGACGGTAGCGGCGGAGCAGGCCGTGCGGCTGGTGGCGGGGCAGGTGCTGGCTGCAGCGCAGGACGGCCGGTCGGTGGATGGGCAGAGTGGGCGTCGATTTGGCCGGCTAGAACCCTACGAATGATTTGGGGATTTTGTTGCACGGGCCCACATGTCAGCTCCGGACCCACGTCCACGCGGTCCCACATGTAAGCTCCGGACCCACAACCACTAAAGCCGGCGGACGGAATGGACTAAAATCTGGCCGTTTGGCCTCGTCATAGTAGCTGCGCATGGACTAGGGGCAAAACCGAACACAATTCGCATCTGAGGGCAAAACTGAGCACATGGACCCCACAAATGGTAAAAGGATAATTAACCCCTTTTTTAATGTACTAGTTCATTGTCCATGTGTTGCAACAGGCACACGTCTAGTGGTTCTACACTAATGTTGTTTACATATAAGTTTAGGATCCTTATGCATGTTAGGAGAACAAGTTACAAAGCACGTGTCAATGAATTTAAGCAATGCTATTTATGTAACCGTAATAACCAGGAGTAAATAACAATAAATAATTAGAACCATTTGTTAGCCAACAGTTGAAGTTTAGAAACCCAATTGAACGGTAGGAAAATAATCTATCGGAGTTCAATGCAAAATAGAAAGATGCCCATCAGGTACATGTATGATGTAGGAGGGCCAGCAGCAGGCCGCGCGCAGGTTAGGTTTGTGAGGCGGCAGTGCATGTTGTGAAAAGGAAAGTGGGTGGAGTCTGCTAGCGCCCGTGAGGGCTTTTCGTGGATATGTGTTTCTTGCATGTTTGGCTTCAAGCAGTCGATGTCCAAATGCTCCTTACTTGCTTTTATTTGCTTGTGACATGACGTCTGTGCACAGACCACCCACGCCTACATCGGTTGTCCGTGACCCAAATTTCGACCGGAGGCTGAACGTACCATAGGACAAACGATTGCCATGACACACCACACACGGGATTGCCATGGCGTCGTGCGGGCCGGTCTACCGCAAGTGGCTTGCCGCGTGCCACCAACGAGGCCGTCTTCCTCTGCCCGCGCGCTCCGGCGCTGCGCTTCCACTACGCCAGCGACGACGGTGAAGGCGACGCCTGAGCCGCCTAACACCTTGTGTCACGATGCCTGGAGCTAGGTTGCTGGGTTGGATGGCCTATTCATGTCCTCATTGGGCCGGAAGATTGTGTGTTCTGCAGAAGTGCAGAGCCATAAATATGCATGTAATCGTTTTTTTTTTCGAAAGATGCATGCAATTTGTTGGAAAATCGTTTTGACATCTGAAGTTGGAAAATCGTTTCTTTCGTTAGTCAGATACACGAATTACTGTGGAACGGAGAAGGGCAGAGACTTCACACTTCTGTTCCGCTGACCTGGTTTTATAGCACCGTAAAAGATTGAAATGGGAGTAGAACACATAAGTAAACAAATTCATTTCGTCGATGTACTCGACGGTAGCTGCACACTCAAGAACCAAACACATGAAGTGTGCAGTCTTCACATGAACACCTTTGCGAACCAGGTTCGGTAAAGTCTCCACAGCTGAAGATTGATTGAGCACACGCACAACTTCAGTGAAAGGCGCTCAATTTTCTGTCAGGAAAAGTGAACCCGGGATTTTGGAACTTATTTTTTTTGTGGGGATTGTTTTTGGGGGAATTTGTTTGAGTACATGGCCTACCAAAAACAAATTTGTTTCTGACGGGCCATGTGAGGTAGAATATGTATTAGCAGAATCAATAACTGATGTAAAAATGATTCAGAACCAAATCCTTTGCGCCTCCATCCAAGAACCTTCATAAAACAAATGCAGTTAGATAAGAACATGCCACTTTATTAAATAACTGATAGTCGTCATTACTCACTTTTCTATATTTCAAGGATTTCATCAGTGCACGCCACCACAGTGAGATGCTTAAGCTTCAGTTATTCTTAAGTGGGAAAAATGATTATTAGTTACAAATATTTTCGCACATTTAGATAAACTAGATAAATACATTTAATATTTATAATGATGTGATAATATAATGAATGCCACCTTGTGAATCGTCGCATCATGTCACCACACACGTCGCCTAGAAGTGCCATGTTTTAATAAAGCACAATCTTTGTGTGTGCACCCACCTTCACTTCTTATATTTTCTTTTGTGTCGACAACAATCAGGTAGGGGATGTACTTACAGGCAGTAATGCGCGATGATATTCCTCAGCTCACTTGGACACTCAGCGCATATATAGCGACATGTGCCTAACTCACTATGCTCGTGTGATCCATCATGCTGCCTTAAAAACATGAGATCCATTTATACCAGGATATATGAGAATCGGTAGCTAATGTGTAATACTCTCTCCGTCCTAAAATAAATGTCTCAACCTTAATATAACTTTGTACTAAAATTCGTATAACATTAAGACATTTATTTTGACACCGAGGAAGCACATGATTTGTCCCGTATGAAAGCAGCGCGTACACGAGGAGTAATATGTCAGCTTAGGTGGCGATTGCTAGCCCACGTGATTAAGCATAGTAGCCAATCGGGTCCAGCTAGGACTCCAAATGCCCACGCCTATCTAGCTCTATAAAAGCTAGTGCTAGCTCCGGTAGACCTCTACACGAAAACAACCCACATCAGGCATAAGCAGTGAGTGAGTGCAGCGACCTTCGATCAGCTATATCCTTCATCGATCTGGTCATGGCTGTAGCAATGCTCCCGAGGCTCGTTGCTGTGGCGGCGCTCGTCGCGCTGATATGTGCTGTTGCTGTGGGCCAGGTACCCGCACCTGCCGTCGGCGGTGCACCGGTGTGCGACTTGGTCGATCAGGACGTCGTGAATGCGTGCTTCAAGAGCTTTGGAGAAGGTATGAAAAATGCCATTGCAGACAGGCGTTTTTCGGGGGGTAAGGTCATTAAGGTTGGAGTGGACTGCTGCATAGCCTTTGGAGGCCACTCGTGCCTCTGCAAGATGAAGAAGGCGTGGAAGGCTCAGGGCAAAAGTGCCCAGAATAATGTGCAATGCGTCAGGGAAAAGGCATGTTAGTGAGCGTGTCATGCATGCAAGACCTCTAGTTCGTTGGATATGTGTGTTTCTTGCATGTTGGTTTCAAGCGGTTGATGTCCACCCGCTCCTTGTTTGCTTTTATTTTCTTGTGTGTGTCATGTGAGTTTGTTCTGTTTTTCTACGTATGTGAGCATTGATTGGTCACTTGTGTCTTTTTAGTTTGTACCAATCAAAAATAATTGTGGGTGGAATTTCTTGTTTCATCATGTTTTGTTTGTATATTACTAGCAAAAGGCTCGTGCGTTGCAACATGAGAGAAAAAACATTGTATGTCCAGATAGCTCAATAAGCATGTCTCAAGACCATTCATAGGTCCACGTCCTCTATTTGAACACTATGGCTCATTAGTGTCGCCACTTCTCATCCTCTTTCCATTCTTGTTTGACGAGATCATGAGCGATGCACAAAAATCCTCTATCCTAGGTTAGTATAATAGGAAGACCATTAGTATTGCACAATGATCCTCTATCATTGGGTAATATAATAGGAAGATTATGAGTGACACAAAGATCTTCTACCCTAGGTTAATATAATAGGAAAAAATGAGAACATTTTGTGAGCCAAATACTCCAAGTCCGACTCCTCCTTCGTCCGTGACGCGCATCAGTTGGTCGAGTGAGCGGGGTCATGCGCAAGCACAATGATGGATAGATTTTTTGGAAAAATATTTGAGCCATTTAAGATTTGACCCCCCGAGTCCATTAGCGACAAAAAGTGTCATGTTTTTTTTGGCAAAAAACGTCATGAGCTGATCGAGGCTGGAGTCTTTGGACATTAGCAAGGCCAGTTTGTCAGTCGGTTGACGGTTCTCGCTGTCGAGCTCAGCCCGTCCAGCCGTTGTGGATCATGTTGTCGTTTCATATTTGAAAGGGCCATGCTTTCTTTCGTTTTGTATTTGACACGATGTCGTCCAGCTGCCGGGGATAATGTTTCAACAAGACTGCATGTCAGTACCTTCGTTTTTGCTACACATCAGCTGCTTTCATGCGCCCCCTATATAAGCCTCATTGTAGGCGTCTCAAGCCATCATTGTGCATCTTGTATGTGCAGCATATCACAATCTTATTTCCATAGCTCGCTGTTTGTTTCCAATGGAGGCCGGTTGATGTGACAGCGAATTATGGAACGTATATAAACTGATGGGTGCATATTTATCATAGCGATGTGGGACTATTTAAAAAAACACATCCAAGTATCATCACGGCTGTACGATAGCCTAATTTTGTTGCAGCCTGAGTTGTAGTCCCACCGACGTCCTCCTTTTTTTTCTTTAGCACAGCTCATTATTTTTTGCTTTCTTTGGAAATCAAAACCTGGCACCAGCCCATAACGTGCGCAGCTATTGAACTAAACCTCATTTAACAAAGGAACTACTTTTAAACAAATAACTGAGCTAGCCCAGTTGGTCGTGTCACATAGTGCTTGATGTGTGGGCAAAAAAAATCAAAACTCAATAAATGATAATATAGGTGAACGGATTAAAAAAATAAGAGAAACGCATCTTGCTTTAGTAGTAGGTATTAACATTAGAGTGTTCTTTTACATGAACAACTGGGCAACTTTTTTCCTTGTTAGGCTCGGACGATTTGATTGCCCATGAGCACACAGGGGTCGCTCATCCAGACCCTGCTCTTGATTAGACTTTATGAATATTTAAATTGCATGAATTTTTTTTAGCATTTTTATGAACATTCTTTATAATCATGTGAACATTTCCAATAGTTATGAACATTTTATTCAGTGGCACAACTACTTTTTTAATAAGGTATGATCTTTTATAAAAATTGCGCAAACAAATAATTAATTTCATGAACATTTTTAAAAACAATTCATGAACATATTTTTAAACATGTGAACAGTTTTTCAATGTCATAACAATTTGTACACGTGTGAACATTTTTTAAGTTTTGTGAATATTTAAAAAAAATTAGATGTCCTGAACATTGATTAAAAATTGCGCAAACAAGTATTTACATTGCATGCACATTTTAAAAACATATCTTAACTGGTTTTTGAAACGTGTGGACATTTTGTTAAATGAAATGAACTTTTTGTAAATGTTATGAATATTTTTATAAATTTGCAAAAAAAGGTAGTCCATGAAAACATTGTGAACAATTTTGTTAATACATATTGGCTATTTTTAGTGAAGCATTTTTATAATAGTTCAGGAAATAGCAAAAAAAGAAGGAAAAATGTGCGTGAAAACAAAGTGTAAGACAAGAAAAGTAATAAAAAGAGTCAATTACACTGGTGGTGCTAGAACTTGGCGTAATTGGTCACTTTAGTGCTAGAACTTGTGGTGTACATCGAAGTGGTGCAAAAACTTGGCTCGGGTGTGCAAATACAGTGTTACTCGTGTTTGTATACGCCAGCGACGATGATGAGGCATGCCAGCCTGGCGTAGGGCCCGCTGTCCGTGAGGACAGGGCGGGTGGCGCGTTCCTTTTGCAAAAAAAGAAAACCTTGGATTTTTTTCTCACGTAAAAGCCACTTTCACGTGTATAGTAATTTGCATGTATGACATCTGGTGGGTCTAATGTGTCAGCAAAATATCACGAATATATAATAGAATGAAAAATAGGCCACAGTGAATCCAAACTAGTGCTCTCGGTCTAACAGGCGTCCGCGGCTAGCCAACATACAAAGATATCATTTGATGTTTTTTAGAGGGAAAGGGCCTACGCCCCAGTTCCATTTTCATAGAAAACGAAACCAACAGTGTCAGTTATTACAGCACTCGAGGGTGGATAAATGTATCAACCCCGGCACAATCCTAAAGGAAAGACACACAAATAACAGACAACTAAACCCAACAGACCATACACAGAGGCCTGTTCTTACCCTACGACAGACACATACGTGTGCCACAACCTGGGAAACTCAACAAAAACAACCTACACTAGCAGCTCCAGCGCCAAGTCGTCTTCCTTTCCACCTCTGCGCGCTAGCCTCGTCCTGTACTTAGCCCACAACACCTGTTTTATCAGCCTGGCCCTGGTCAGAGTAACGGCGGAGGATTTCTTGCAGCATTCCATAAGGATGCCATGCTCGTCACCAATTGCTCTCTTGCGCTTCCCACACACAGGATCTGCCACTGATGACAAAAGGTCGCAATCTTCCTCAGGATAACCTGTAGACCAAGCCAAGATTTACCATTAAAACACAGATCGTTTCTGCACTTCCAGATAGCCCCGAGAGTGGCAGCATTGATCAGATTATTGGCCTGGTTACGATCCTCATGAGCCCACATAGTAGCAACTGCCTCATATGAGGCTTTCCCATTCCTATCAGTTAAACTGTAAATAATCTTCCAAATCTCCTGGGCCACCACACACTCAAAAAATTCATGGTTAATGGACTCCGTACCACAGCAAAACAAATAGGATTTGTCTTCAACATTTTGTCTTTTACTCAAATTATCTCTAGTGAGCAGTTTGTTGTGAGAAATCAGCCATAGAAAAATATGGATCCTATGAGGGACATGTACCTTCCACATATCAGGGATGTGAACAGGCACAATCCCTCCAAAGTTAACAAAAGTATACATGGATCTAACAGAATAAGCACCATTAGATTCAAATTTCCACACCATAGCATCTTCCTCATCAGAGAAACAAATAGATTGAGCTATGCTAATAAGATCATACCACATGAGACCCAACCTATGATCTACGCATCTCCTGAAGGTTATATATCTTCAAATTATTCCCATCCCAAACATCAGCAATAGTGATGTTATGTTCATTGGCAATACAATAAAGCTCCCAAAACTGGATGGCAAGGCTAGAGTTACCAAACCATTGGTCTTTCCTAGAATTTGATCTTCACACCATTACCCACATTCCAGGAAATGGCCTACCTTGGCAGCTTTAGCAGCCCATAGGACTCCTTTCCAAAAAGGAGAGGAGTTAACCCCAGGCTAGTGTAACAAGACTTGTCATATAGTCTATCTAACTTTACGAAATCAGCAATCATTCCATCTTCTCCAGTCGTTTCAACGACAGTTGTGTACTTGAGGTCTTTCGTCTAGGAGACGGACGGTGGAGCCTTGTTTCTGCCCGGCGAGGAAGCCTCCCATTTGTTCTTCTGTCGCCGAGGCTCCCGCCCCTTCGTAAGGCATCGTCGATGTCAAAGATGGCCACCCTGCTTGGATTATATATGCTTCCATCCTTTAGCCAAGAGTAGAATCTTGAGAAACATTTTATTTGTTGGCCTCGAGCTCACCGTGATTCATTCGGAAGATGTCCTTCCAGCCATGCTTAAACATCTGGTCACTCTAGTCAAGGTTTTCCTAAAATTGACTTTCTACAGGGCAAAAGAAAAGAAAATGTCAGTGAAATAAAAATCCAATCCTCAAAACTGTAACATGCTAAGAAACCAGGGGGTCCATAATATTGTCAATTTTAGTTGTTGCAAAGAAACACATTCTATACTTTTGCCATCTACTTTGCCCTAAGCTGAAATGTACTCTAATATTTTTCTCTATCTATGCAAACCATCGAACCAACATGCTGCTTTTGTCCATGCAAACTGCAATGTTGTAAATTCTACACAAAAGGTTCCTGTTTACAGAACTCAATAGAATTGAGATCATGGACAATTATCTCTTGCTTGTATTTTAACCATACTTCATGGTTATCTGAAAATGCATCTATAATCGCTCTCTTTTTATTATACAATTAAAAATGCAGTATTTTCTGAAGGCCTGATTCCACTACACCAACATGTATGCTGATTTGTTGCTTAGTATTGGAATCACGGGAAGTTCCTCACATGTATATGTTTTATCACCTAAAAAATGTACATGTTAATTAATCAATATTTACCTACCACCGCGTCAGGGGCAGTGGCTGCCTCCTTGACCCAACACTATACAACAACTGGAGTTCATCAGCAAGAATAATAGAAGTACAACAGGAACACAAATCAACGAACCAACCCCAGACATGGACAGATCAATTGCATCGCACCCAAATGAATCTCGAAAAGATCAGCGGGCAAGCCGAAGGGAGAAGGAACTCAAAGTCGCATCTGTGTCGTGTGGCCGGCCGCTCTCGCTCTACACCGTGGCGGACGAGGGGGCGGGGCGGAAGAGGTGACTGCGGAAGCGGGCGAGGAGGCCGGCGGCGGAAGCGGAGGCGATTGCGGCGGCGGCGGATGAACGGAGCGAGCGACTGGGAGAAGAACAGAAAGGAGCGCCTGAGCCGACTCATCTGCGTGGCCAGTGGTCACCTCGTCCAGGAGCCGAGATAGTATTGATTGGAGCCGAGCGTCAGCGCGCGAGCCGAGGGGAACACATGGAGCCGGTGAGAGGAGGGATACCGTGGGATGTTGGGAACGTACAAGTGTCAGCAGATCCGATCGGGTACGCACGGGAGGGGGCCTGCACACGGTCTCCACCGATTTTTTTTCTATAAAAACCGAGGGCTTTTTTGTAAAAAGAGCCTGCCACCATCCTCATTCATCATGCAATCATTGACGATGGGCCGTAAGCCACGCTGGCTTGCCTTGTCATAGGTCCCGACGTATACAAATGTAATTAGCACCGTATTTGCACCCCCAAACCAAGTTCTTGCACCACTTCGGTGTACACCTTAAGTTCTACTTAATACTAAAGTGATCATTTACGCCAAATTCTAACACCACCGGTGTAATTGACTCAATGAAAAAAAATTCTCAACCAACACGAAAACCGTTAGGGGAATGTATCCAGTGCACCCCAGCCTTGTGGTGCTACCCGGTGCACCGGATGCCATAGAGCGTTTTAAAAAATATGAAAAGACTATCCCATGGGGAACATATCTGGTGCACCGGAGCTTGTGGTGCTACCGATGCACCGAACTCACATTGTGATTTTAAAATGTTCAAAAAATTCTGAAATTTTTTTAGCACACTCACACAACATCAATGTAGGTTGTCACAAAATTTTAAGTCAAAATTTGAATTATAACTCGAAAAACGAAAACGGCAAATTCAACACTGAATACTACATAACATAACTTAGGCTTCATATTTGGCCCGTTATCACACTGACGTCAAATTTGTCATTTTTGTATCTTAAAAAATATTTCAAATTTTTACACTAAATCTTGTGAAATCATACATTGATATTGTATTAACGTGCTAGATTTTTTTTTTCTTCAGGTTTTTAAAAATATTCTATGGCATCCGGTGCATGGGTAGCACCACAAGTGCGGGTGCACCAGATACATTCCCCTATCCCATGTGTAGAATGTTCTTTTGAGTGAATAAACTGCGCAGATATGTTTCTTTTTGTTGAGCTAAGACGATTTGATTGCCCGTGAGCACACAGGGCTCACTCATTCCTCGTCCAGAGCCTACTCTTGATTAGGACAACGGACAACGGACGCCCGTGCTTTGATATTTAAGCTCCCGTGCTCGGACGTAGGAGCTAAACTAGCCTGCACATGCTTGCTTGCCGGAATAATGATGAGTAGGTAAATTGGACAACACTATTTAATTGGGTATTAAATAGGGTGAGGTACTGTTTGCACTCCTGTTTCGCCTTTTACTTGTACAAAAATGTGTATTTATTTGAGTAATTTTTTAGGTGGTGCGCTCATTTTAGCTGAAAATGCCCGCCCTTTCGAGCACACTAAACCCTCCTCCGGTTGTCTTAAAATGCACGACCTTTTTTGACACTATGAGGCAACAAATTCAACAGTCTCGAAACAGAGCCCCCCCCCCCCCCCCTCCCCTGCGCGCGCGCAAAAAATCCAACCCTTCAGGATTGTTGATCTCAATCGATCAATGGTAGTCATGTCTACTTTAGAAATGAGAAATCATGCAATCTATATTTAGCCTCCCGAGGGAATGTTGGTCACAACGCCACACGGGCATAGAGTGCCAGATTGAATTGCTCGAGAGTCTCTTCAAAGGTGCCGGTGAGCTAAAGAAAGGCCGCATTGCGTGTTTTGAACCACATTAGTTCCTCTTCACTGAATATAATGGACATGTGAATTATTATTTTTATGTTAGACACTCAAAATAAGTGTAAAAATAATGCACCGAGTGTGTTTGTCGGTGATGGTTCCTCCCTCCGTGTTTGAAGTGGCCGACGGATACCGTAGTCAAATACTCCATCCATCTAGAAATAGTTGTCGGAGAAATGGGTCTATCTAATACGTATTTTCGAACATCCATTTTTATCCATTTCTCAACAACTATTTTCGGACGGAGCCTGTATATGGATGTGGATAAAAAAGATCGTTCTAGGGACTGCGATTGAATTTTACTCCTTTTAAGGCCATAGAAAAGATTGGTTACCCAATACCCATAATTTGAAGCTGTGATTGCTTTAACAGTCCTTAGTATTACACACTCACCACTGGTGACCACCAGTGTATCACCATGTGTGTTGAAAAGCGAGTAGTACGTGACAAGTGTCACGAGCGCTCCCAACTGTGCCACGCCTACACGCCGTAGCACAGCCGGGCTAGAGGAACGGACGGTCGAGATCGCCGTGCCGCTTCTCCACTCCTCCTACTATAAACCTCACGACCGAGTCACCAACAAAGCCAAGACCGGCTCGATGGGCGCGATGAGCGGTGCCATGGAGTGGCACGCGTGGCTGTCGTCGGCGCGGCTGGAGCCGGCGCTGGTGCACGAGTACGCGCTGGTGCTGGCGCGCAACGAGCTGGAGGCCGGCGACGCCGCCTACTTCGACCACGACTTCCTCCGCAGCATGGGCATCGACGTCGCCAAGCACCGCCTCGAGATCCTCAAGCTCGCGCGCCCCGGCCCCGGAGAGCGGGGCCGCCGTGGTACGTCCTCCTCCGCCGCGTCGCTCTCGGGCCTCGTGGCCGCCGTCGGCCGCGCCGCCAGGTACGTGCGCGCGCTCGTCCGCCTCCGCGGGGAGCCGTCGTCGTCGTCCACGGCGCTCGTGCTGGTCCCGAGCCAGCAGCAGCCGGACGGCCACGTCGACGTGGGCCGCTCGAGCTTCGGCCACTGCAAGGCGCCGAAGCGGACCAGGTCCATGCCCAAGGCGCCAGGTACGACGTGCGCGCGCTCGTCCGCGGCGAGGGCCACGCGCCCGGCCGGCGGGTGCAGGGGCGCCGCGACGGTGCACGCCATGAGGGACGCCGAGAGCGGCGGCGGCGGCGACGAGACGGTCCAGTGGGAATGCCTGTTCCAGGACCTCAACCCCAACTGATCCATGCCGGGAATGAACGACCAAGCGATTGTTCATGCATGGTGTACGTACCAGCCATTGTTTGTGGCTGCTGCCTTGTACGTGCGCTCGCCGCCAGGACGTTGCCGTAAACATCCTCTGAATAAATGCGGCGGCAGATCTGTCTAAGCATGCCCTGTAATGTAAGCATGGCGACCTCTGTGCTCTGTGTGATTCTTATGGCAACTCTCTGTTTTTCCTTCCGTGGTAGTATTGCAGAGCAGAAGCAGATGTTCTTTTTGACATTTGTTCGCACTCTGTTTCAAACCTGATGCTGCTTTTTGACTGTTTCAATCGTCATTCTTGGTAGTATTCCAAAATGCAGAGCAGAAGTAGTGTTCTCTTTTCGAAATCGTGGAATCATAAAGCTGGAAGTAGCTGATTGACTCTCTTGTAGTGGTTACTCACAGCCGTAATTGGCTCGATCGTTTGGTTGGATCGATCAGGACGAGCGTTCTACCTTTCCTGATCGGTACACATTGACAAAGAGCAGCACAGTAAAGGTGTACATCACCGTAGAAACCAGAAACGAAGGAGCAGAACTGCTCAAAAAGCAACAGGTCGGGATTTTGCTGGAGATTTTCAACTCCATGGCCATGGAACTTTGAAAGTGTTTCAGTTGAGTGTTCTGCCTGACAGTCGAGAGAAGAGCACTCTGAACCTAACCTGGTAACTTGCTCAGTAAACCACGGCTGTTGTACTTGTACGAGATAACTGCGGAGGAAACTTTTGTGGAGACGATTCCAACCTAGCAACCGTACGCCAATTCATATCCATTAAGATGGATAGTACCAGCACTATGGCAGTGTAACTTCTTTTTGTCCCAGATGACACATGTGTGTCGGATAGCAGGCCCAAGGCACGTTATGACAGTTAGGAACCTCACCCCATATCACTGAACTGAAAAACTAACTGGACTACAGAATATGCTTCAGCAAGAAAAAAGTGGCGCAGCAATGAACCTGACAGTGAAACATATGTTCATGATATACCCCACAATCCACATTATTGTTATTGCCTAATAGGCAATGAATAATTATTTCGCTTAAAATCGTCAAATATCCGTTTTGCCAAATAGAGTGTTGTTTGTGGCCCAAAGATCAAGGGGGAAAGAGAATTCAGGACTTATCATCAAAAATATTGCCTTGCATGGCAAAATGGTTTTATAAGCTTGTCAGGGAGCGGAGCAGCGAATCGGGGTAGCTGAGCATATGATGATGTTTGTCAGGAGACCGGACGTAGTCCCAAAGACCTGGAGAAGCTCTTTGATGGTCGTGATGTCGTGTTGATCCGAGTGGTACAAGATGACCACGTTGTCGACATAGAGGGACACTGGATCAGAGAGTTGAGAACGTCGATGACGAGCGCGTGTGAAATTTGATGAAGCGTCTTAACACCCATACATGGGTGCCCGTAGGCTACATATTGATAGATCGAGACTTTGGGTCTAGTGGGATTACAAGGGTTCGGCTGTTCAATCATAGGGAGAATTACATGGAGAGATAGAAAGATAAATGAGACATATCTCTAATTACTCCTAATCCTATACGTTAGGCACAAGCACAAGGTTGTCACCGTATACACAATATTTCCAGTACACCCCATTAATCACAACGTCACTAAGTTGAGATTACATCAGAATTCTTCAAAGCTTCTAGTGGGTAATGCCCTTGTAAAACCATTCGCAAGCTGATCCTTTGAGGGAATAAATCCGACCTCTAACTGTTTGTTTGCAACTCGTTCTCTGACAAAGTGAAAGTATATCTTAATATGTTCGGTAATGGCATGAAAAACTGGGTTAGCGGAAAGATACGTTGCACTAAGGTTGTGACACCAGAGACATGGAGCTTGTACTTCTTGAATTCTAAGTTCCTTCAACATAGACTAGATCCAAATGACTTTAGTTGTTGCATTGGTCAGTGCTTTATATTCTGCTTCTGTATTTGACCTGAAAATTGTTGCATGTTTGTTTGCACACAATGAGACTAAGTTTGATCCATAGAATATAGCAAACCCACCAGTGGACCTTCTATCATCCAAGCAACCAGCCCAATCTGCATCGAAGAATGCACTTATAAGAGTAGATGATGATTTTCTGAATGTGAGACCAATAGTTAGTGTATTCTTCACATACCTCAAGGTTCGCTTGGCTGCTGTCCAGTGGGTTGTAGTGGGTGCATGAAGAAATTGACAAACTTTTTTAACTGCAAAGGAAATGTCGGGTCGAGTGAGAGTCAAATACTGAAGGACACCAACTATGCTTCTGTAACTGGTGATGTCCTCCTTCAGAAGTTCTCCTTGTGTTAAAGATATTGGTTTTGAACTGTATAAAGGTGTTGGTGAAGGTTTACAGTTTTGCATGTCAATCTTGTTCAACAACTCAGTTGCTTATTTAGCTAGAGATAAATGACGATTATCACTATTCTTTAACCTCAATACCCAAAAGGAAATGCAAGTCTCCCAAATTCTTAAGAGCAAACTTAGAGGCTAAATTCTTGAGCAACTTTGTCACTTCATCATTAGATGACCTAGTGAAAATATATCATCAACATATATGAGAACAAAAATGGATATTTGTGGTTTGGTGTAGATGAATAGGGAGGTGTCAGAATTTGATGGAACAAACCCAACTGCTTGTAGCTTCACACTTAGTCTTGAGTGCCATGCTATAGGGGGCTATTTGAAACCACACAATGCTTTATCAATCTTGCATACATGAAATGGCTTATTTTTATCTTCAAACCTAGGAGGTTGATTCATGTAACCTCTCCTTCCAGAACACCATGAAGAAACACAGTCCATATCAATAAGAGTGGGTAGCCCTAACAGAGGCCCCGGACATTGGAGATTTGGGGGGGGGGGCTGGGGCAGGCATGCTGTTGATGAGCACGCGAGTAGATGACATGGCGTGAAGGATGGATATCCATTCACGCCTGCATGGGCCGAATTCGAGATGGTGGAGAATCACAATGAGGAACGACCGGGAGAGCAACTCAAACGCCCTGGCGATGTCGAGCTTGAGCATCATGCAGTGGAACTTGAGGTTATGGAGGAGGCGCGCGGTCTCCTACATAAGCAAGAAGTTGTCACCGATGCTACGCCCAACGATGAAGGCACTCTGTTCGCGAGACCATCAGCCGAGATTTGGTGCGAGCTGGAGCGAGAGAGCTTTAGTGAACAACCTCGTAAGGGGGCGATGAGGCTAATGGGGCGAAAGTCAAATAGGGTCTCGACATCAGCATTCTTGAGAAGCAATGTGATCAATGCCTCATTAAGCTTCTAGAAACCTCGTGCATTGAGTATAATTTCCCAAACGCATCACAGGAATTCTCCTTGACAATGTCTCAGCAACTCCGAAGGAACTCGGAGGAGCACCCGTCCGACCCCATCGCATTGTTGCTGGGGAGAGCTTTGATCGGCCACCAAATCTTGGCCTCCGAAAATGGCTCATCTAGGGCCTTGATTGAAGGGGCCGATGTGTAGGACGTCCAATTGAAGAGAGAACTCATGCTTCCCTGTGGACTCAAGGACGTCTAAGAAGTGGTCATATGCAACCTCGGTGAGGGCCTTAGTTATCATCGGCAAAATTTGAGACGTGGTTGAAGGAAATATGCCCTAGAGGCAATAATAAAGTAGTTATTTATATTTCCTTATATCATGATAAATGTTTATTATTCATGCTAGAATTGTGTTAACCGGAAACTTAGTACATGTGTGAATACATAGACAAACAGAGTCTCCCTAGAATGTCTCTACTTGACTAGTTCGTTAATCAAAGATGGTTAAGTTTCCTGATCATAGACATGAAGGAAATATGCCCTAGAGGCAATAATAAAGTTATTATTTATTTCCTTATTTCATGATAAATGTTTATTATTCATGCTAGAATTGTATCAACAGGAAACATAATACATGTGTGAATACATAGACAAACATAGTGTCACTAGTATGCCTCTACTTGACTAGCTCATTGATCAAAGATGGTTAAGTTTCCTAACCATAGACATGAGTTGTTATTTGATCAATGAGATCACATCATTAGGAGAATGATGTGATTGACTTGACCCATTCCATTAGCTTAGCACTTGATCGTTTGTTTACTGCTATTGCTTTCTTCATGACTTATACATGTTCTTATGACTATGAGATTATGCAACTCCCGAATACCAGAGGAACACTTTGTGTGCTACCAAATGTCACAACGTAACTGGGTGATTATAAAGGTGCTCTACAGGTGTCTCCGATGGTACTTGTTGAGTTAGCATAGATTAAGATTAGGATTTGTCACTCCGATTGTCGGAGAGGTATCTCTGGGCCCTCTCAGTAATACACATCACTATAAGCCTTGCAAGCATGATAACTAATGAGTTAGTTATGGGATGATGTATTACGGAACGAGTAAAGAGACTCACCGGTAACGAGATTGAACTAGGTATTGGGATACCGACGATCAAATCTCGGGCAAGTAACATACCGATGACAAAGAGAACAACGTATAGTGTTGTGCGGTTTGACCGATAAAGATCTTCATAGAATATGTAGGAACCAATATGAGCATCCAGGTTCCGCTATTGGTTATTGACCGGAGACGTGTCTCGGTCATGTCTACATAGTTCTCGAACCCGTAGGGTCCGCACGCTTAAAGTTCTGTGACGATCGGTTTTATGAGTTTGTATGTTTTAATGTACCGAAGGTAGTTCGGAGTCCCAGATGTGATCACGGACATGACGAGGAGTCTCGAAATGGTCGAGACATAAAGATTTATATATTGGAAGCCTATATTTGGATATCGGAAGTGTTCCGGGTGAAATCAGGATTTTACCGGAGTACTGGGGGTTACCGGACCCCCCCCCCCCCCGGGAGGGGGGGGGGGGGGGTTAATGGGCCAAGATGGGCCTTAGTGGAGAAGAGGAGGGGCGGTCAGGGCAGGCGCGTGTCCCCTCTCCCTCTAGTCCGAATTGGACAAGGAGGGGGGGTGGCGCCCCCCTTTCCTTCCTCTTTCCCTCCTCCTTCCCCCTTCTCCTACTCCAACTAGGAAAGGAGGGATTCCTACTCCCGGTGGGAGTAGGACTCCTCCTGGCGCGCCTCCTCCTGGCCGGCCGCCTCTTCCCCCTTGCTCCTTTATATACGGGGGCAGGGGGCACCTCTAGACACACAAGTTGATCATAGAGATCTCTCCAGCCGTGTGCAGTGCCCCCCTCCACCATAATCCACCTCGGTCATACTGTAGCGGTGTTTAGGCAAAGCCCTGCTGCGGTAGCTTCATCAACATCATCACCACGCCATCGTGCTGACGAAACTCTTCCCCGAGCTCTACTGGATCGTGAGTTCGCGGGATGTCATCGAGCTGAACGTGTGCTGAACGCGGAGGTGTCGTACGTTCGATACTGAGGATCGGTCGATCGTGAAGACGTACGACTACATCAACCGCGTTGTCATAACGCTTCCGCTTAACCGTCTATGAGGGTACGTGGACGACACTCTCCCCTCTCCTTGCTATGCATCACCATGATCCTGCGCGTGCGTAGGAATTTTTTTGAAATTACTACGTTCCCCAACAGTGGCATCCGAGCCTGGTTTTATGCGTAGATGTTATATGCATGAGTAGAACACAAGTGAGTTGTGGGCGATACAAGTCATACTGCTTACCAGCATGTCATACTTTGGTTTGGCGGTATTGTTGGATGAAGCGGGCCGGACCAACATTACACGTACGCTTACGCGAGACTGGTTCTACCAACGTGCTTTGTACACAGGTGGCTGGCGGGTGTCAGTTTCTCCAACTTTAGTTGAACCGAGTGTGCCTACGCCCGGTCCTTGAGAATGTTAAAACATCACCAACTTGACGAACTATCGTTGTGGTTTTGATGCGTAGGTAAGAACGGTTCTTGCTCTGTTGGGGAACGTAGCAGAAATTCAAAATTTTCCTACGTGTCACCAAGATCTATCTATGGAGAGACCAGCAACGAGGGGAAGGAGAGTGCATCTACATACCCTTGTAGATCGCTAAGCGGAAGCGTTCAAGTGAACGGGGTTGATGGAGTCGTACTCGTCGTGATTCAAATCACCGATGATCCTAGCGCCGAACGGACGGCACCTCCGCGTTCAACACACGTACGGAACGGAGACGTCTCCCATGCCTTGATCCAGCAAGGAGGAGGGAGAGGTTGATGGAGATCCAGCAGCACGACGGCGTGGTGGAAGTAGCGGGATTCCAACAGGGCTTCGCTAAGCGCTGCGGGAGAAGGGAGATGTGTCACGGGAGGGAGAGGGAGGCGCCAGGCCTTAGATTGGTTTGCTCCTCCTTTTCCCCACTATATATAGGGCCAAGGGAGAGGGGGGAGGCGCAGCCCTTGCCCCTTCCTCCAAGGAAGGGTGCGGCCAAGGGGGGGAGGAGTCCATCCTCCCCAAGGCACCTCGGAGGTGCCTTCCCCTTTTAGGACTCTCCTCTTTTTCTCTTCTCTTGGCGCATGGGCCTCTTGGGGCTGATGCCCTTGGCCCATGTAGGCCAAGGCGCACCCCCTACAGCCCATGTGCCCCCCCGGGGCAGGTGGCCCCACCCGGTGGACCCCCGGGACCCTTCCGGTGGTCCCGGTACAATACCGATGACCCCGAAACTTGTCCCGATGGCCGAAATAGCACTTCCTATATATAATTCTTTACCTCCGGACCATTCCGGAACTCCTCGTGACGTCCGGGATCTCATCCGGGACTCCGAACAACTTTCGGGTTACCGCATACTAATATCTCTATAACCCTAGCGTCACCGAACCTTAAGTGTGTAGACCCTACGGGTTCGGGAGACATGCAGACATGACCGAGACGTTCTCCGGTCAATAACCAACAGCGGGATCTGGATACCCATGTTGGCTCCCACATGTTCCACGATGATCTCATCGGATGAACCACGATGTCAAGGACTTAATCAATCCCGTATACAATTCCCTTTGTCTATCGGTACGACACTTGCCCGAGATTCGATCGTCGGTATCCCGATACCTTGTTCAATCTCGTTACCGGCAAGTCTCTTTACTCGTTCCGTAACACATCATCCCGTGATCAACTCCTTGATCACATTGTGCACATTATGATGATGTCCTACCGAGTGGGCCCAGAGATACCTCTCCGTCACACGGAGTGACAAATCCCAGTCTCGATTCGTGCCAACCCAACAGACACTTTCGGAGATACCCGTAGTGTACCTTTATAGCCACCCAGTTACGTTGTGACGTTTGGCACACCCAAAGCACTCCTACGGTATCCGGGAGTTACATAATCTCATGGTCTAAGGAAATGATACTTGACATTAGAAAAGCTTTAGCATACGAACTACACGATCTAGTGCTATGCTTAGGATTGGGTCTTGTCCATCACATTATTCTCCTAATGATGTGATCCCGTTATCAACGACATCCAATGTCCATGGTCAGGAAACCGTAACCATCTATTGATCAACGAGCTAGTCAACTAGAGGCTTACTAGGGACATGGTGTTGTCTATGTATCCACACATGTATCTGAGTTTCCTATCAATACAATTCTAGCATGGATAATAAACGATTATCATGAACAAGGAAATATAATAATAATCAATTTATTATTGCCTCTAGGGCATATTTCCAACAGTCTCCCACTTGCACTAGAGTCAATAATCTAGTTCACATCGCCATGTGATTAACACTCATAGGTCACATCACCATGTGACTAACACCCAAAGAGTTCTGGGTTTGATCATGTTGCTTGTGAGAGAGGTTTTAGTCAATGGGTCTAAACCTTTCAGATTCGTGTGTGTTTCACAAATCTCTATGTCATCTCCTAGATGCAGCTACCATGTTCTATTTGGAGCTATTCCAAATAACTGCTCTACTATACGAATCCAGTTTACTACTCAGTATAATCTGGATTAGTGTCAAAGTTTGCATCGGCGTAACCCTTTACGACGAACTCTTTTACCACCTCCATAATCGAGAAAATTCCTTAGTCCACTAGTTACTAAGGATAACTTTGACCGCTGTCCTGTGATCCATTCTTGGATCACTCTTGTACCCCTTGACTGACTCATGGCAAGGCACACTTCAGGTGCGGTACACAGCATAGCATACTGTAGAGCCTATGTCTTAAGCATAAGGGACGACCTTCGTCCTTTCTCTCTATTCTGCCGTGGTCGAGCTTTAAGTCTTAACTTCATACCTTACAACTCAGGCAAGAACTTCTTCTTTGACTGATCCATCTTGAACACCTTCAAGATCATGTCAAGGTATGTGCTCATTTGAAAGTTCCATTAAGCGTTTTGATCTATCCTCATAGATCTTGATGCTTCAATGTTCAAGTAGCTTAATCCAGGCTTTCAATTGAAAAACACTTTTCAAATAACCCTATTTGCTTTCTTAGAAATTCTACATCATTTCTGATCAACAACATATACTCATCAGAAATTCTATAGTGCTCCCACTCACTTCTTTGGAAATACAAGTTTCTCATAAACTTTGTATAAACCAAAATCTTTGATCATCTCATCAAAGCATACATTCCAACTCCGAGATGCTTACTCCAGTCCTTAGAAGGATTGCTGGAGCTTTGCATACTTATTAGCATCTTTTCAGGATTGACAAAAACTTTCGGTTGTATCACATACAACCTTTCCTCAAGAAAACCGTCGAGGAAACAATGTTTTGACATCCTATCTGCAAGATTTCATAAATAATGCAGTGACTGCTAATATAATTCCAACAGACTCTTAGCATCGCTACGAGTGAGAAAATCTCACCGTAGTCAACTCCTTGAACTTGTCAGAAAACATCTTAACGACAAGTCGAGCTTTCTTAATGGTGACATTTACCATCATTGTCCGTCTTCCTTTTAAAATCCATCTACACTCAACAGCCTTACGACCATCAAGTAGTTCTTCCAAAGTCTACACTTTGTTTTCATACATGGATCCTACCTCGGATTTTATGGCCTCGAGCCATTTATCGGAATCCGGGCCCACCATCGCTTCTCCATAGCTCGTAGGTTCATTGTTGTCTAGCAACATGACTTCCAAGACAGGATTACATACCACTCTGAAGTAGTACGTGTTGGAAATATGCCCTAGAGGCAATAATAAAAGCATTATTATTATATTTCCTTGTTCATGGTAATTGTCTTTATTCATGCTATAATTGTGTTATCCGGAAATCGTAATACATGTGTGAATAACAGACACCAACATGTCCCTAGTAAGCCTCTAGTTGACTAGCTCGTTAATCAACTGATAGTCATGGTTTCCTGGCTATGGACATAAGATGTCATTGATAACGAGATCACATCATTAGGAGAATGATGTGATGGACAAGACCCAATCCTAAACATAGCATAAAGATAATATAGTTCGTTTGCTAGAGTTTTGCAATGTCAAGTATCTTTTCCTTAGACCATGAGATCGTGTAACTCCCGGATACCGTAGGAGTGCTTTGGGTGTACCAAACGTCACAACGTAACTGGGTGACTATAAAGGTATACTACGGGTATCTCCGAAAGTGTCTGTTGGGTTGACACGGATCAAGATTGGGATTTGTCACTCCGTATGACAGAGAGGTATCACTGGGCCCACTCGGTAATGCATCATCATAATGAGCTCAAAGTGACCAAGTGTCTGGTCACGGGATCATGCATTACGGTACGAGTAAAGTGACTTGCCGGTAACGAGATTGAACGAGGTATTAGGATACCGACGATCGAATCTCGGGCAAGTAATATATCGATTGACAAAGGGAATTGCATACGGGGTTGATTGAATCCTCGACATCGTGGTTCATCCGATGAGATCATCGTGGAGCATGTGGGAGCCAACATGGGTATCCAGATCCCGCTGTTGGTTATTGACCGGAGAGTTGTCTCGGTCATGTCTGCTTGTCTCCCGAACCCGTAGGGTCTACACACTTAAGGTTCGGTGACGCTAGGGTTGTGAAGATAAGTATATGCAGTAACCCGAATGTTGTTCGGGGTCCCGGATGAGATCCAGGACGTCACGAGGAGTTCCGGAATGGTCCGGAGGTAAAGAATTATATATAGGATGTGCAGTTTCGGCCATCGGGACAAGTTTCGGGGTACCCGGTATTGTACCGGGACCACCGGAAGGGTCCCGGGGGTCCACCGGGTGGGGCCACCTATCCCGGAGGGCCCTATGGGCTTAAATAGGAGGGAACCCAGCCCATAGTGGGCTGGGGCGCCAGCCCTAGGGGGCCCATGCGGCTAGGGCTAAGGGGAAACCCTAGAGGGGGCGCCCCCTTGCCTTGGGGTGCAAGCCCCACCCTAGGCCGCCGCCCCCCTAGTAGATTCCATCTACTAGGGCCGGCGCCCCCCCCCATGGCACCCCTATATATAGTGGGGGAGAGGAGAGACTTGACACACCAGCCCCTGGCGCCTCCCTCTCTCCCCGTTACGTCTCTCTTCCTCGTAGTATAGGCGAAGCCCTGCTACTGCGACGCCCTGCATCCACCACCACGCCGTCGTGCTGCTGGATCTTCGTCAACCTCTCCTTCCCCCTTGCTCGATCAAGAAGGAGGAGACGTCTCCCATCCCGTACGTGTGTTGAACGCGGAGGTGCCGTCCGTTCGGCGCTGGTCATCGGTGATTTGGATCACGTTGTGTACGACTACATCATCCCCGTTCGTTGAACGCTTCCGCACGCGATCTACAAAGGTATGTAGATGCATCTCGTGACTCGTTGCTAGATGAACTCCTAGATGATCTTGGTGAAACAAGTAGGAAAATTTTTGTTTTCTGCAACGTTCTCCAACAGTGGCATCATGAGCTAGGTCTATGCGTAGTTCTTCTTGCGCGAGTAGAACACAATTTGTTGTGGGCGTGGATCTGTCAACTTTCTTGCCGCTACTAGTCTTTTCTTGCTTCAGCGGTATTGTGGGATGAAGCGGCCCGGACCAACCTTACACGTACGCTTACGTGAGACCGGTTCCACCGACTAACATGCACTAGTTGCATAAGGTGGCTGGCGGGTGTCTGTCTCTCCTACTTTAGTTGGAGCGGATTCGATGAACAGGGTCCTTATGAAGGGTAAATAGAAGTTGACAAATCACGTTGTGGCTTTCACGTAGGTAAGAAAACGTTCTTGCTAGAACCCTAATTCAGCCACGTAAAACTTGCAACAACAATTAGAGGACGTCTAACTTGTTTTTGCAGCAAGTGATTGTGATATGATATGGCCAAAGTTGTGATGAATGATGAATGATCTATATGTGATGTATGAGATGTTCATGCTATTGTAATAGGAATCACGACTTGCATGTCGATGAGTATGACAACCGGCAGGAGCCATAGGAGTTGTCTTTATTCTTTTATATGACCTGCGTGTCATTGAGAAACGCCATGTAAATTACTTTACTTTATTGCTAAACGCGTTAGCCATAGTAGTAGAAGTAATAATTGGCGAGCAACTTCATGGAGACACGATGATGGAGATCATGATAATGGAGATCATGGTGTCAAGCCGGTGACAAGATGATCATGGAGCCCCAAGATGGAGATCAAAGGAGCTATGTGATAATGGCCATATCATGTCACGTTTATTATTTGATTGCATGTGATGTTTATCATGTTTTGCATCTTGTTTACTTAGAACGGCGGTAGTAAATAAGATGATCCCTCATAACAATTTCAAGAAGTGTTCTCCCCTAACTGTGCACCGTTGCTAAAGTTCGTCGTTTCGAAGCACCACGTGATGATCGGGTGTGATAGATTCTTACGTTCACATACAACGGGTGTAAGACAGTTTTACACATGCAAAACACTTAGGGTTAACTTGACGAGCCTAGCATGTGCATAGACATGGCCTCGGAACACAGAAGACCGAAAGGTCGAGCATGAGTCGTACAGAAGATGCAATCAACATGAAGATGTTCACCGACGTTGACTAGTCCGTCTCACGTGATGATCGGACACGGCCTAGTTAGCTAGGATCATGTAATACTTAGATGACTAGAGGGATGTCTAATCTAAGTGGGAGTTCATTATAATTTGATTGGATGAACTTTGTTATCATGAACATTAGTCTAAAATATTTTACAATATGTCTTGTAGATCAAATGGCCCATGTAGTCCTCAACTTCAACGCGTTCCTAGAGAAAACCAAGCTGAAAGACGATGGCAGCAACTATACGGACTGGGTCCGGAACCTGAGGATCATCCTCATAGCTGCCAAGAAAGATTATGTCCTACAAGCACCGTTGGGTGACGCACCTGTCCTCCCTGCTGAACAAGACGTTATGAACGCTTGGCAGGCACGTACTGATGACTACTCCCTCGTTCAGTGCGGCATGCTTTACAGTTTAGAACCGGGGCTCCAAAAGCGTTTTGAGAGACATGGAGCATATGAGATGTTCGAAGAGCTGAAAATGGTTTTCCAAGCTCATGCCCGGGTCGAGAGATATGAGGTCTCCGACAAGTTCTTCAGCTGTAAGATGGAGGAAAACAGTTCTGTCAGTGAGCACATACTCACGATGTCTGGATTACATAACCGCTTGACTCAGCTGGGAGTTAATCTCCCGGATGATGCGGTCATTGACAGAATCCTCCAGTCGCTTCCACCGAGCTACAAGAGCTTTGTGATGAACTTCAATATGCAGGGGATGGAAAAGACCATTCCTGAAGTATTTGCTATGCTGAAATCAGCGGAGGTAGAAGTCAAGAAGGAACATCAAGTGTTGATGGTCAATAAAACCACTAAGTTCAAGAAGGGCAAGGGTAAGAAAGCCTTCAAGAAGGACGGCAAGGAGGTTGCCGCGCCCGGCAAGCAAGCTGCCGGGAAGAAGCCAAAGAATGGACCCAAGCCCGAGACTGAGTGTTTTTATTGCAAGGGAAGCGGTCACTGGAAGCGGAATTGCCCCAAGTACTTAGCAGACAAGAAGGCCGGCAAAACAAAAGGTATATGTGATATACATGTAATTGATGTGTACCTTACCAGTAATCGTAGTAGCTCTTGGGTATTTGATACCGGTGCAGTTGCTCACATTTGTAACTCACAGCAGGAACTACGGAATAGGCGAAGACTGGCAAAGGACGAGGTGACGATGCGCGTCGGGAATGGTTCCAAAGTCGATGTGATCGCCGTCGGCACGCTGCCTCTTCATTTACCTACGGGATTAGTTTTAAACCTCAATAATTGTTATTTAGTACCAGCTTTGAGCATGAACATTGTATCGGGATCTCGTTTAATTCGAGATGGCTACTCATTTAAATCCGAGAATAATGGTTGTTCTATTTATATGAGAGATATGTTTTATGGTCATGCTCCTATGGTGAATGGTTTATTCTTTATGAATCTCGAACGTAATGCTACACATGTTCATAGTGTGAGTACCAAAAGATGTAAGGTTGATAATGATAGTCCCACATACTTGTGGCACTGCCGCCTTGGTCACATAGGTGTCGAACGCATGAAGAAGCTCCATGCAGATGGACTTTTAGAGTCTCTTGATTATGAATCATTTGACACGTGCGAACCATGCCTTATGGGTAAAATGACCAAGACTCCGTTCTCAGGAACACTGGAGCGAGCAACCAACTTATTGGAAATCATACATACTGATGTGTGCGGTCCAATGAGTGTTGAGGCTCGCGGCGGCTATCGTTATGTTCTTACTCTCACTGATGATTTGAGTAGATATGGATATATTTACTTAATGAAACACAAGTCTGAAACCTTTGAAAAGTTCAAGGAATTTCAGAGTGAGGTTGAGAATCAACGTGACAGGAAAATCAAGTTTCTACGATCAGATCATGGAGGAGAATACTTGAGTCACGAATTTGGCACACACTTAAGAAAATGTGGAATAGTTTCACAGCTCATGCCGCCTGGAACACCTCAGCGTAACGGTGTGTCCGAATGTCGTAATCGCACTCTATTAGATATGGTGCGGTCTATGATGTCTCTTGCCGATTTACCACTATCTTTTTGGGGCTATGCTTTAGAGACTGCTGCATTCACTTTAAATAGGGCTCCGTCAAAATCCGTTGAGACGACACCGTTTGAATTATGGTTTGGAAAGAAACCTAAGTTGTCGTTTCTGAAAGTTTGGGGATGCGATGCTCATGTCAAGAAACTTCAACCTGAAAAGCTCGAACCCAAGTCGGAAAAATGCGTCTTCATAGGATACCCAAAAGAAACTATTGGGTATACCTTCTACCTCAGATCCAAAGGCAAGATCTTTGTTGCCAAGAATGGATCCTTTCTAGAGAAAGAGTTTCTCTCGAAAGAAGTAAGTGGGAGGAAAATAGAACTTGATGAAGTATTACCTCTTGAACCGGAAAATGGCGCAACTCAAGAAAAGGTTCCTGAGGTGCCTACACCGACTGGAGAGGAAGTTAATGATGATGATCATGAAACTTCTGATCAAGTTACTACTGAAATTCGAAGGTCCACAAGGACACGTTCCGCACCAGAGTGGTACGGCAACCCTGTCTTGGAAATCATGTTGTTAGACAACGGTGAACCTTCGAACTATGAAGAAGCGATGGCGGGCCCGGATTCCGACAAATGGCTAGAAGCCATGAAATCCGAGATAGGATCCATGTATGAAAACGAAGTATGGACTTTGACTGACTTGCCCATTGAACGGCGAGCCATAGAGAATAAATGGATCTTTAAGAAGAAGACAGACGCGGATGGTAATGTGACCATCTATAAAGCTCGGCTTGTCGCTAAAGGTTATCGACAAGTTCAAGGGGTTGACTACGATGAGACTTTCTCACCGGTAGCGAAGCTGAAGTCCGTCCGAATCATGTTAGCAATTGCCGCGTTTTACGATTATGAAATATGGCAAATGGACGTCAAAACGGCATTCCTTAATGGTTTCCTTAAGGAAGAATTGTATATGATGCAGCCGGAAGGTTTTGTCGATCCTAAGAATGCTGACAAAGTGTGCAAGCTCCAACGCTCGATTTATGGGCTGGTGCAAGCATCTCGGAGTTGGAACATTCGCTTTGATGAGATGATCAAAGCGTTTGGGTTTACGTAGACTTATGGAGAAGCCTGTGTTTACAAGAAAGTGAGTGGGAGCTCTGTAGCATTTCTCATATTATATGTAGATGACATACTTTTGATGGGAAATGATATAGAACTTTTGGACAGCATCAAGGCCTACTTGAATAAGAGTTTTTCAATGAAGGACCTTGGAGAAGCTGCTTATATATTAGGCATCAAGATCTATAGAGATAGATCGAGACGCCTCATAGGTCTTTCACAAAGCACATACCTTGATAAGATATTGAAGAAGTTCAATATGGATCAATCTAAGAAGGGGTTCTTGCCTGTGTTACAAGGCATGAAATTGAGCTCGGCTCAAAGTCCGACCACGGCAGAGGAAATAGAAGAGATGAGTGTCATCCCCTATGCCTCAGCCATAGGTTCTATTATGTATGCCATGCTGTGTACCAGACCTGATGTAAACCTTGCCGTAAGTTTGGTAGGAAGGTACCAAAGTAATCCCGGCAAGGAACACTGGACGGCGGTCAAGAATATCCTGAAGTACCTGAAAAGGACTAAGGAGATGTTTCTCGTTTATGGAGGTGACGAAGAGCTCGTCGTAAAGGGTTACGTCGACGCTAGCTTCGACACAGATCTGGATGACTCAAAGTCACAAACCGGATACGTGTATATTTTGAATGGTGGGGCAGTAAGCTGGTGCAGTTGCAAGCAGAGCGTCGTGGCGGGATCTACATGTGAAGCGGAGTACATGGCAGCCTCGGAGGCAGCACATGAAGCAATCTGGGTGAAGGAGTTCATCACCGACCTCGGAGTCATACCCAATGCATCGGGGCCGATCAAGCTCTTCTGTGACAACACTGGAGCTATTGCACTTGCCAAGGAGCCCAGGTTTCACAAGAAGACAAGGCATATCAAGCGTCGCTTCAACTCCATTCGTGAAAATGTTCAGGATGGAGACATAGATATTTGTAAAGTACATACGGACCTGAATGTAGCAGATCCGTTGACTAAACCTCTCCCTAGGGCAAAACATGATCAACACCAGAATTCCATGGGTGTTCGATTCATCACAATGTAACTAGATTATTGACTCTAGTGCAAGTGGGAGACTGTTGGAAATATGCCCTAGAGGCAATAATAAAAGCATTATTATTATATTTCCTTGTTCATGGTAATTGTCTTTATTCATGCTATAATTGTGCTATCCGGAAATCGTAATACATGTGTGAATAACAGACACCAACATGTCCCTAGTAAGCCTCTAGTTGACTAGCTCGTTAATCAACTGATAGTCATGGTTTCCTGGCTATGGACATAAGATGTCATTGATAATGAGATCACATCATTAGGAGAATGATGTGATGGACAAGACCCAATCCTAAACATAGCATAAAGATCGTATAGTTCGTTTGCTAGAGTTTTGCAATGTCAAGTATCTTTTCCTTAGACCATGAGATCGTGTAACTCTCGGATACCGTAGGAGTGCTTTGGGTGTACCAAACGTCACAATGTAACTGGGTGACTATAAACGTATACTACGGGTATCTCCGAAAGTGTCTGTTGGGTTGACACAGATCAAGACTGGGATTTGTCACTCCGTATGACGGAGAGGTATCACTGGGCCCACTCGGTAATGCATCATCATAATGAGCTCAAAGTGACCAAGTGTCTGGTCACGGGATCATGCATTACGGTACGAGTAAAGTGACTTGCCGGTAACGAGATTGAACGAGGTATTGGGATACCGACGATCGAATCTCGGGCAAGTAATATATCGATTGACAAAGGGAATTGCATACGGGGTTGATTGAATCCTCGACATCGTGGTTCATCCGATGAGATCATCGTGGAGCATGTGGGAGCCAACATGGGTATCCAGATCCCGCTGTTGGTTATTGACCGGAGAGTTGTCTCGGTCATGTCTGCTTGTCTCCCGAACCCGTAGGGTCTACACACTTAAGGTTCGGTGACGCTAGGGTTGTGAAGATAAGTATATGCAGTAACCCGAATGTTGTTCGGGGTGCCGGATGAGATCCAGGATGTCATGAGGAGTTCCGGAATGGTCCGGAGGTAAAGAATTATATATAGGATGTGCAGTTTCGGCCATCGGGACAAGTTTCGGGGTACCCGGTATTATACCGGGACCACCAGATGGGTCCCGGGGGTCCACCGGGTGGGGCCACCTATCCCGGAGGGCCCTATGGGCTGAAATAGGAGGGAACCCAGCCCATAGTGGGCTGGGGCGCCAGCCCCTAGGGGGCCCATGCTGCTAGGGCTAAGGGGAAACCCTAGAGGGGGCGCCCCCTTGCCTTGGGGAGCAAGCCCCACCCTAGGCCGCCCCCCCCCTAGTAGATTCCATCTACTAGGGCCGGCGCCCCCCCCATGGCACCCCTATATATAGTGGGGGAGAGGAGAGACTTGACACACCAGCCCCTGGCGCCTCCCTCTCTCCCCGTTACGTCTGTCTTCCTCGTAGTATAGGCGAAGCCCTGCTACTGCGATGCCCTGCATCCACCACCACGCCGTCGTGCTGCTGGATCTTCGTCAACCTCTCCTTCCCCCTTGCTGGATCAAGAAGGAGGAGACGTCTCCCGTCCCGTACGTGTGTTGAACGCGAAGGTGCCGTCCGTTCGGCGCTGGTCATCGGTGATTTGGATCACGTTGTGTACGACTACATCATCCCCGTTCATTGAACGCTTCCGCACGCGATCTACAAAGGTATGTAGATGCATCTCGTGACTCGTTGCTAGATGAACTCCTAGATGATCTTGGTGAAACGAGAAGGAAAATTTTTGTTTTCTGCAACGTTCTCCAACAGTACGCATCCTTGTCATCCCACGAGGTGGTAGTGACTTGATCTGAAGTTTCATGATCACTATCATAAGCTTCCACTTCAATTGGTGTAGGTGCCACAGGAACAACTCCTTGTGCCCTGTCACACACTAGTTGAAGAGACAGTTTAATAACCTCATCAAGTCTCCACCATCCTCCCACTCAATTCTTTCGAGAGAAACTTTTCCTCGAGAAAGGACCCGATTCTAGAAACAATCCCTTATTGCTTTCAAATCTGAGACAGGAGGTATACCCAACTGTTTTTGGGTTGTCCTATGAAGATGCATTTATCCGCTTTGGGTTCGAGCTTATCGGCCTGAAACTTTTTCACATAAGCGTCGCAGCCCCAAACCTTTTAAGAAATGACAGCTTAGGTTTCTCTAAACCATAGTTCATACGGTGTCATCTCATCGGAATTACGTGGTGCCCTATTTAAAGTGAATGCGGTTGTCTCTAATGCCTAACCCATAAACTATCGTGGTAATTCGATAAGAAACATCATGGTATGCATCATATCCAATAGGGTGCAGTTATGATGTTCGGACACACCATCACACTATGGTGTTCCAGGCTGTATTAGTTGTGAAACAATTTCCACAATGTCTTAATTCTGTGCCAAACTCATAATTCAGATATTCATCTCTATAATCATATCATAGATCTTTTATCCTCTTGTCACGACGATCTTTCAACTTCACACTGAAATTACTTGAACCTTTCAATAATTCAGACTCGTGATTCATCAAGTAAATATACTCAACATCTACTCAAATCATCTGTGAAGTAAGAACATAACGATATCCACTACATGCCTCAGCACCTATTGGACTGCACACATCAAAATGTATTACTTCCAACAAGTTGCTTTCTAGTTCCATTTTACTGAAAACGAGGCTTTCAGTCATCTTGCCCATGTGGTATGATTTGCACGTCTCAACTGATTCAAAATCAAGTGAGTCCAAACGGTCCATTTGCATGGAGTTTCTTCATGCATATACACCAATAGACATGGTTCGCGTGTCTCAAACTTTTCAAAAATGAGTGAGCCCAAAGATCCATCAACATGGAGCTTCCTCATGCGTTTTATACCGATATGACTTACGTGGTAGTGCCACAAGTAGGTGGTACTATCATTACTATCTTTTGGCATGAACATGTGTATCACTACGATCGAGATTCAATGAACCATTCATTTTAGGTGTAAGACTATTGAAGGAATTATTCAAATGAATAGAGTAACCATTATTCTCCTTAAATGAATAACCGTATTGCGATAGACATAATCCAATCATGTCTATGCTCAACGCAAACACCAATCTCGATGGTAGAAGGAGCGTACGATATTTGATCATATCAACATTGGAACCACTTCCAACACATATCGTCAGCTCACCTTTAGCTAGTCTCCGTTTATTCCGTAGCTTTTATTTCGAGTTACTAACACTTAGCAACCGAACCGGTATCTAATACCTTGGTGCTACTAGGAGTACTAGTAAAGTACACATTAACATAATGTATATCCAATATACTTCTATCGACCTTGCCAGCCTTCTTATCTACCAAGTATCTAGGGTAATTCTGCTCCAGTGGCTGTTCCCCTTATTACAGAAGCACTTAGTCTCGGGTTTGGGTTCAACCTTGGGTTTCTTCACTAGAGCAGCAACTGAATTGCTGTTTCATGAAGTATCCCTTCTTGCCCTTGCCCTTCTTGAAACTAGTGGTTTCACTAACCATCAACAATTGATGCTCCTTCTTGATCTACATCGCGAATATCTCAAGGATCATCATATATGTCCCTGATATATCATAGTTCATCACGAAGCTCTAGCATCTTGGTGGTAATGACTTCGGAGAAACATCACTATCTCATCTGGAAGATCAACTCCCACTCGATTCAAGTGATTGTTGTACTCAGACAATCTGAGCACAAGCTCAACAATTGAGCTTTTCTCCTTAGTTTGTAGGCTAAGAAAATCGTCGGAGGTCTTATACCTCTTGACGTGGGCACGAGCCTGAAATCCCAATTTCAGCCCTAGAAACATCTCATATGTTTCGCGACGTTTCAAAACACGTCTTTGGTGCCTCGACTCTAAACCATTTAACATTACCGAACTATCATGTAGTCATCAAAACGTGTATGTCAGATGTTCGCAACATCCACAGACCACGTTCGAGGTTCAGCACACTGAGCGGTGCATTAAGGACATAAGCCTTTTACTGTCTGCATAATTGCTACTATCAACTTTCAACTAATTTTTCTCTAGGAACATATCTAAACAGTAGAACTATAGCGTGAGCTACGACATAATTTGCAAAATCCTTTTGACTATGTTCATGATAATTAAGTTCACCTTATGAACTCCCACTCAGATAGACATCCCTCTAGTCATCTAAGAGATTACATGATCCGAGTCAACTAGGCCGTGTCCGATCATCACGTGAGACGGACTAGTCAACATCGGTGAACATCTTCATGTTGATCGTATCTTCTATACGACTCATGCTCGACCTTTCGGTCTTCTGTGTTCCGAGGCCATGTCTGTACATGCTAGGCTCGTCAAGTTAACCCTAAGTGTTTCGCGTGTGTAAATCTGTCTTACACCCGTTGTATGTGAACGTTAGAATCTAACACCCGATCATCACGTGGTGCTTCGAAACACGAACTGTCGCAACGGTGCACAGTTAGGGGAGAACACTTCTTGAAATTTTTATGAGGGATCATCTTATTTACTACCGTCGTTCTAAGCAAATAAGATGTATAAACAAGATAAACATCACATGCAATCAAATAGTGACATGATATGGCCATCATCACTTTGCTCCTTTTGATCTCCATCTTTGGGGCTCCATGATCATCATCGTCACCGGCATGACACCATGATCTCCATCATCATGATCTCCATCATCGTGTCTTCTTGAAGTTGTCACGTCATCTATTACTTCTACTACTACGGCTAACGCTTTAGCAATAAAGTAAAGTAATTACATGACGTTTATGTTGACACACAGGTCATAAATAAATAAAGACAACTCCTATGGCTCCTGCCGGTTGTCATACTCATCGACATGCAAGTCGTGAATCCTATTACAAGAACATGATCAATCTCATACATCACATATCATTCATCACATCCTTTGGCCATATCACATCACATAGCATACCCTGCAAAAACAAGTTAGACGTCCTCTAATTGTTGTTTGCATGTTTTACGTGGCTGCTATGGGTTTCTAGCAAGAACGTTTCTTACCTACGCAAAGACCACAACGTGATATGCCAATTGCTATTTACCCTTCATAAGGACCCTTTTCATCGAATCCGATCCGACTAAAGTGGGAGAGACAGACACCCGCCAGCCACCTTATGCAACTAGTGCATGTTTGTCGGTGGAACCGGTCTCACGTAAGAGTACGTGTAAGGTTGGTCCGGGCCGCTTCATCCCACGATGCCGCCAAATCAAGATAAGACTAGTAACGGCAAGCATATTGAACAAAATCAACGCCCACAACTACTTTGTGTTCTACTCGTGCATAGAATCTACGCAATAGACCTAGCTCTGATACCACTTTTGGGGAACGTAGCAGAAATTCAAAATTTTCCTACGTGTCACCAAGATCTATCTATGGAGAGACCAGCAACGAGCGGAAGGAGAGTGCATCTACATACCCTTGTAGATCGCTAAGCGGAAGCATTCAAGTGAACGGGGTTGATGGAGTCGTACTCGTCGTGATTCAAATCACCGATGATCCTAGCGCCGAACGGACGGCACCTCCGCGTTCAACACACGTACGGAACGGAGACGTCTCCCACGCCTTGATCCAGCAAGGAGGATGGAGAGGTTGATGGAGATCCAGCAGCACGACGGCGTGGTGGAAGTAGCGGGATTCCAACAGGGCTTCGCTAAGCGCTGCGGGAGAAGGGAGATGTGTCACGGGAGGGAGAGGGAGGCGCCAGGCCTTAGATTGGTTTGCTCCTCCTTTTCCCCACTATATATAGGGCCAAGGGAGAGGGGGGAGGCGCAGCCCTTGCCCCTTCCTCCAAGGAAGGGTGCGGCCAAGGGGGGGAGGAGTCCATCCTCCCCAAGGCACCTCGGAGGTGCCTTCCCCTTTTAGGACTCTCCTCTTTTTCTCTTCTCTTGGCGCATGGGCCTCTTGGGGCTGATGCCCTTGGCCCATGTAGGCCAAGGCGCACCCCCTACAGCCCATGTGGCCCCTCGGGGCAGGTGGCCCCACCCGGTGGACCCCCGGGACCCTTCCGGTGGTCCCGGTACAATACCGATGATCCCGAAACTTGTCCCGATGGCCGAAATAACACTTCCTATATATAATTCTTTACCTCCGGACCATTTCGGAACTCCTCGTGACGTCCGGGATCTCATCCAGGACTCCGAACAACTTTCGGGTTACCGCATACTAATATCTCTATAACCCTAGCGTCACCGAACCTTAAGTGTGTAGACCCTACGGGTTCGGGAGACATGCAGACATGACCGAGACGTTCTCCGGTCAATAACCAACAGCGGGATCTGGATACCCATGTTGTCTCCCACATGTTCCACGATGATCTCATCGGATGAACCACGATGTCAAGGACTTAATCAATTCCGTATATAATTCCCTTTGTCTATCGGTACGACACTTGCCCGAGATTCGATCGTCGGTATCCCGATACCTTGTTCAATCTCGTTACCGGCAAGTCTCTTTACTCGTTCCGTAACACATCATCCCGTGATCAACTCCTTGATCACATTGTGCACATTATGATGATGTCCTACCGAGTGGGCCCAGAGATACCTCTCCGTCACACGGAGTGACAAATCCCAGTCTCGATTCGTGCCAACCCAACAGACACTTTTGGAGATACCCGTAGTGTACCTTTATAGCCACCCAGTTACGTTGTGACGTTTGGCACACCCAAAGCACTCCTACGGTATCCGGGAGTTACACAATCTCATGGTCTAAGGAAATGATACTTGACATTAGAAAAGCTTTAGCATACGAACTACACGATCTAGTGCTATGCTTAGGATTGGGTCTTGTCCATCACATTATTCTCCTAATGATGTGATCCCGTTATCAACAACATCCAATGTCCATGGTCAGGAAACCGTAACCATCTATTGATCAACGAGCTAGTCAACTAGAGGCTTACTAGGGACATGGTGTTGTCTATGTATCCACACATGTATCTGAGTTTCCTATCAATACAATTCTAGCATGGATAATAAACGATTATCATGAACAAGGAAATATAATAATAATCAATTTATTATTGCCTCTAGGGCATATTTCCAACATGCTCAGCCCGTAGCAGCCACGTAAAACTTGCAACAACAAAGTAGAGCACGTCTAACTTGTTTTTGCAGGGCATGTTGTGATGTGATATGGTCAAGACATAATGTTATATTTATTGTATGAGATGATCATGTTTTGTAACGGAGTTATCGGCAACTGAGAGGATCCATATGGTTGTCGCTTTATTGTATGCAATGCAATCGCCCTGTAATTGCTTTAATTTACCACTAAGCGGTAGCGATAGTCGTAGAAGCAATAGTTGGCGAGACGACAACGATGCTACGATGGAGATCAAGGTGTCGCGCCGGTGACGATGGTGATCATGACGGTGCCTCGGAGATGGAGATCACAAGCACAAGATGACGATGGCCATATCATATCACTTATATTGATTGCATGTGATGTTTATCCTTTATGCATCTTATTCTGCTTTGTTTGACGGTAGCACTATAAGATGATCTCTCACTAAAATTTCAAGATAAAATTGTTCTCCCTGAGTATGCACCATTGCCAAAGTTCGTCGTGCTGAGACACCACGTGATGATCGGGTGTGATAAGCTCTACGTTCATCTACAACAGGTGCAAACCAGTTTTGCACACGTAGAATACTCAGGTTAAACTTGACGAGCCTAGCATATGCAGATATGGCCTCGGAACACTGAGATCGAAAGATCGAGCGTGAATCATATAGTAGATATGATCAACATAGTGATATTCACCATTGAAAACTACTCCATTTCACGTGATGATCGGTTATGGTTTGGTTGATATGGATCACGTAATCACTTAGATTATTAGAGGGATGTCTATCTAAGTGGGAGTTCTTAAATAATATGATTAATTGAACTTAAATTTATCATGAACTTAGTACCTGATAGTATTTTTTTCTTATCTATGTTGTTGTAGATAGATGGCCCATGCTGTTGTTTCGTTGAATTTTAATGTCTTCCTTGAGAAAGCAAAGTTGAAAGATGATGGTAGCAATTACACGGACTGGGTCCGTAACTTGAGGATTATCCTCATTGCTGCACAAAACAATTATGTCCTGGAAGCACCGCTAGGTGCCAGGCTGCTGCAGATGCTGCCGACAATGTTAAGAACGTTTGGCAGAGTAAAGTTGATGACTACTCGATAGTTCAGTGTGCCATGCTTTACAACTTAGAACCGGGACTTCAACGACGTTTTGAACGTCATGGAGCATATGAGATGTTCTAGGAGTTGAAGTTAATATTTCAAGCAAATGCCCGGATTGAGAGATGTGAAGTCTCCAATAAGTTCTATAGCTGCAAGATGGAGGAGAATAGTTCTGTCAGTGAGCATATACTCAAAATGTCTAGGTATCATAATCACTTGACTCAACTAGGAGTTAATCTTCCTGTTGATAGTGTCATTGACAGAGTTATTCAATCACTGCCACCAAGCTACAAAAGCTTCGTGATGAACTATAGTATGCCAGGGATGAATAAGACTATTCCCGAGCTCTTCGCGATGCTAAAGGCTGCGGAGGTAGAAATCAAGAAGGAGCATCAAGTATTGATGGTCAATAAGACCACCAGTTTCAAGAAAAAGGGCAAAGAGAAGAAGAAGGGGAACTTCAAGAAGAACGGCAAACAAGTTGCTGCTCAGGAGAAGAAACTCAAGTCTGGACCTAAGCCTGAGGCTGAGTGCTTGTACTGCAAACATACTGGTCACCAGAAGCGGAACTGCCCCAAGTATTTGGCGGATAAGAAGGATGGCAAGGTGAACAAAAGTATATGTGATATACATGTTATTGATGTGTACCTCACCAGAGCTCGCAGTAGCACCTGGGTATTTGATACTGGTTCTATTGCTAATATTTGCAACTCGAAACAGGGACTACGGATTAAGCAAAGACTAGCTAAGGACGAGGTGACGATGCGCATGGGAAATGGATCTTCAAGAAGAAGACAGACACTGACGGTAATATTACTGTCTATAAAGCTCGACTTGTTGCGAAAGGTTTTTGACAAGTTCAAGGAGTTGACTACGATGAGACCTTCTCACCCGTAGCGATGCTTAAGTCCGTCCGAATCATGTTAGCAATTGTCGCGTTTTATGATTATGAAATTTGGCAAATGGATGTAAAGACTGCATTCCTGAATGAATTTCTGGAAGAAGAATTGTATATGTGTTTGACACGAAAAATAATAACAAACAACGATGGTTATCGTGTTATTATCTCTCTACGCGCCAGGGGAAATAAAAAATTGCGGGCGTGCCAGTGTACAGTAGTACACAAAGAAAAGGATGCGGGAAATGAGTATTTCATTAATTTCATTGGAGAAACAAAACTACAAGATTCCGTAAAGAAAAAGTGCGCTCCGTGGCCTAATAGCGCGGCCAGCCTGACTATGGCGATTGCGGTCTCCTGGTTCCCGGGGCCTCGGACGGCTCCCGGTTAATTACTCCCGTGGGTTGCTTCGCGAGATACCTCCGATTAAGCTATGTGGTCGTCTTCGTCGTCTTCGCTTCTCGTCCTCCATGCGTGATGATGGTGATGTGTGTGTGGGCAGCGGCAGAGCCCGTGTCCTCGTCGGTACACGCGCCGCAAGTGACGTGGCCTTAGCGGTGGCCGCGCCCGCCCTCGCCGTCGTGCCTCGTCGGTCTTGGCGGCGTTGGAGTAGTTGGTGTTGGGCTAGCATGGGTCGCGGTCGGCTCAGACTTCTTGATGACCCGTTGCTTCATTGGGGTGTTCAAGGGGTTGCTCCTTGCGGGAGTAACGGTTTGGGGAGACCGGCGTTAGTGTAAAAAAACAACGCGCGCTCACATGGGCGTGCCCGGGGTGGTTGGCACCTCGTCTCGGCTAGACGCCGAGTATTCGGCGGTCCGCCAAGACAAAGGGGCCGCCTCACGGGGCCGTGGAAAGTGGTATCGCAGAGGCCGCATCGCCTTGGGCTGGTACTACGCGCAAGAGTGACCTGTGCACCGGCGATGCCATGGACATGTACGCCGGCGATGCCATGGACATGTACGCCGAGGAACTGTCCGCCATGGTGGGTGCGCCTCTTGAAGGTGGGACCGGTCTTGTACAGAGTCGTTGCAATCTTTGGTTCGGTGAAGGATCTGTACGCCATTGACCTGTTCGTCGGGGACGCGGGCCTTATGAAGGAGGAACCGGTCTTAGATCCGTCGTTGCGGATATTGGTTCCATCAAGGACCTGTACACCGTGAAGAGGAAGGCGAGTCTCGGGCTGTGTCGTCAGCGAGCTCCGGTTGAACCACTTCGTCTCCTCCAAGAGCGTAATGCAAAACCTGTACGCCGGTGTACCCTTTGCCATGAACCTGTTCACCGTGGCCCTGTTCATGGCAATCTGTGCGTCGCGACCTGTACGCCATGAGGTGTTCACCGAGAACCATGAAGGCCACCATGGTAAGGGCGCCGGGGCTAGCGGTTGGGCAGCGTCGTTGGCGAGCTCCGGCAGCTCCCGAGTCATCTCGGGCCAAGAACATGACACCTGAAAATAAAAGGCTTGGCATAGACGATCTCCGGCGGTGTCAGTGCAGTTTGTTGTTCCGGTGCAGTCATCTCCGGTGGCGGCGACGAGATCACACAAGTGTCGTCTCCAGAGACCGGTACGCACTCTCCGCGTAGCGCATACATGCTAGAGAGAAAGAGACAGAAGAAAAATAGATGTATTAAAGCAAAATCTCACCCTTTAGGAACGTGAGCTTGGTGTCCATGTCGCTGGCGCCGGTGTTCTCGCCCGGCTGCGTTGACCTGTTGATGCGATCTGGTCTTCTGCCGGCTGCGTGCCCGCGTAGACGTATGATGGATGGGTGTGGTGCTAGCTGGTCTTCTTTCCGGACGTTCGTCTAGAGATCAGAGGATGAAAAAGCCTTGCGGCGTGGTGTATATGCGTGTAATGGGCGGCAGCCTTGCGGCGTAGCTGCGTGGTCTCCGTGCCCTTTTTTCCGTGGAAGGAGATGAGCCTTTATATAGGCAGGAGCTAGGGCTGGAGGGGGCACCGTGAGCGCCGCCGATTTTCTGTTGGGCTGAGTGCGTCGTTGCCTAGAAACCAGGCTCTCCAATCCTTATCTCTTCTTATCATGTAGGTTGTTAGGCTGTTTAATCCACCACACAGAACAATCACACGTACGTGGCTGGGCGTGGGCATCAGCGACACATACGTGCACGAGCGACCTGATGAATAACGTTTCGGCTACTGTGCGTCTCCACCCATTACGTACACCAGTGCATGCCTAGCTATGCCTCCTCACGCATGAAGTGCATGATGCATGTGTATAAGACTTGTAGAGTGGTAGTTCTGTACGTGAGCCCCAACTCTTGCATGTATATGCACCTTTGATTAATCAGGGGATTAGCTAGTAGCTTAGCATACGTTCGTCCTCTACTAGTCACCGTGTCCATTCTTTCTATTTCTTTTAATCTTTTTCTTACCAAGTCTAAACACATGGCCTAACTAGCAAAGTGGCCCATGTAAACATACTCAGGCAACTTTATTATGGACGGTGACAAAATTTCATCGAACAAATGCCCCCTCGCCAAGTTGAGTTCGAGCGCGGAGCGATCAAACTTGACTTGGTGAAAATGTTCGACCGCTGGGCGCAATTTACGTGCAGCCTTTGTGTTTTTTTTTAATTTAAAGATAATGCGGGTAGATCCTTCCGCTTTCTGAGACAATTTGTTGGGCCATGTAGCTTCTATGGCGCCGATCAATGAAGCAATCTCAGCTTACCTCCATTTTGCAGCGAAATACCATGCCACATTTTGGAGAAGTTTTATCGACCTAGTCGCGACCGCCTAGCTGTTGCGGTGTCAGCCGACTAGATCAAAGGGTTTCACAGATTCATGCTAGCCGCACTGGCGCATTGCACTGCTCCCGTGATCTTCCAGTGATGATGTAGGTGAGGCGTCAGTAGACCATCAACAACTCACTTACAACTTGGATAGTGCGTTGCCATGGCATGGCGAGGCAATTCTGATGGTATGCCGGGATGCCATCGGCCTTATGGATGATCAAGGGGGTGATATTGCCCCCAAGCTTCATTGTTGTTGGAGACGGGGTACCAGAGTGACACCGGCACCACCCTTAGGAGCATGCAAGTGTCGCCTGCCGGCGCTCACCGCTCATGTTGGTGTAGGTGATTGGTCACCGGCATGCCGTCGGCGCCGCCATGGACGCATGGGTGTTTCTGCCACCACGCGAACACAGTGTAGGTCGGTGTAGAGGTTTGACGTCGGGATATCGTCAACGTTCATAGCATACAGGTTGGTTGCCCCTAACGCCTGCGATGTTGGTTGGTGTAGAGTACTCGACGTTAGGTTGTGATCGGCAACGCCGAGAAGTACCTCTTCATTACCTGCAAAAGATGTTGGGGAAGCGCAACGACTAGAAATACCCAACAAAACAAAGCGAACAAGGAGGAAGAAAACCAAAGAGAAGTTTTGGCTGGGTTTTAAAATGTTGGCTTTCCCGTTATACACCAGCTATGAGTGTGACATCCGAGAAGGCTACCAAAGGACTTGTCATCGGGAATCGTCGAAGTACCATGACGATTACAAATCAACAACTGCTTAAGCCTCAGTGTACGTGTATGAAGACGTCGTGTTTCGGGATGCTTCTGAGAGGCGACAGAAATTCATATTCTAGCCCATCATCATGCGGAGGGGCCCACGACTCGCCATGCCCCCTGTACATGCCTCATGAACCCGGAGACTTGGGTATGGTAGGTTCAGGGTGGATGGTTTTGGGAGAACAACTTGGCGATTTTTCTTCATGCCTTATTGAGGGGTGGTGAACATGTACCTTCCGCCTCCTTTCCAGTGAGTCTGGTACTGCTTGGGACAAGTTGACTGCTTCTTGGACTCTTGAGATTTTTTTTGATTGCTTCTTGGAGATTTAGGATTGTGTTTTTTTGTGCGGATTGATTGATTGGCCGCGGACTTCATAAACTTGCTTGAACGTTTATGGATTCTGCTTGCACTTCTTGAGGACTCTTTTTCCATGACTTCTTGAAGACCCACCTTGAGAACTTGGAAGGCACCTGTTCACCTCTGTGGACTAAGAAAACCCTCAGGCATTTTATCTGGAGCCTTTTGGTGGCGTATCCCAGGGTTGTCATGTGGCTTCCTACCGAACCGACTTGCATTGGGCCAGGTAGCCACCATGAATCTTTTCCTATAGTCTCCCCTGGGACGCGAGTCTCTGTGAACATGAAGCATGACAGGAAACATGTAGGGCATGGGGTCTCGGCGCTCAGAAGTGCCCAAGTAGTCGTCTCCGCTGCCTCCGAAAGCATACGCCTGATACGTGTCGTGCATTGTGGGTGTAGGAGCCACTCTGCCTGCAACCTGACACATTGTGCCACCCTCCGACAAGTCCTAGGGTAGCCGAAACTTCAATCAACAGCATGATGTGGTAGGGGAAAGCCTGTTTTTTTGGTGTTGGACTGAGTCCGTTAAAACTGGGAGACCAAGAAAATATCCACAACATGCAACGAAGAGTGCATCATGGATCCGATAGCCCACTGAAAAAGGGTCTTCCCAAGAAAATAAAAGAAAAAGGCAACGAAAGAGGCAACATTTTAAGGAAAGTATTTTTTAAGGAACCTTCCGTTGATTGGAGGCATAGGCCGGACTCCCTGGGAATCAATCAGCTGGTATGCACCCCCGTCGTAGACTTGCTCGACGACATATGGTCCTTCCCACTTTGGCTCGAACTTCCCCTTTGAAAGTGCGTTATATCGACTAGAGGGGGGGGTGAATAGGCGATTTTTATGAAAGTCTTCAAAACATGGAAGTTATGAAGACAAACAGTAGAGATATGCCTATTGCTATGCAGCGGAAGGTAGACTACACTAGGCAAGCCGTGGTCAAGTATTCAATAGAGTGAAAGCACAATGACAAATAGCTGCAGTGTAATAAGGATCGGGTAGGAAGATATTATGAAGCCAACCAGATCATACAGTCACGTTGTGAAGACAAAAGATAGAGCAAGCATGCAATGACTTCACAATGAGTAACAGTAAGTAAAAGGAAGTGAAAATGAAACCAGTGACTCGTTGAAGACAATGATTTGTTGGACCAGTTTCAGTTGCTGTGACAACTATACGTCTGGTTGGAGCGGCTAGGTATTTAAACCTTAGGACACACAGTCCCGGACACCCAGTCCTGAACACGCAGCTCAGGACACCCAGTCCTCACCGTATTCTCCTTGAGCTAAGTGTTGGGGAACGTTGCAGAAAACAAAAAATTTCCTACTCGTTTCACCAAGATCCATCTAGGAGTTCATTTAGCAACGAGTCATGAGATGCATCTACATACCTTTGTAGATCGCGTGCGGAAACGTTCAACGAACGGGGATGAAGTAGTCGTACACGACGTGATCCAAATCACCGATGACCAGCGCCGAACGGACGGCACCTCCGCGTTCAACACACGTACGGGACGGGAGACGTCTCCTGCTTCTTGATCCAGCAAGGGAGAGGAGAGGTTGATGAAGAACCAGCAGCACGACGGCGTGGTGGTGGATGCAGGGCGTCACAGTTGCAGGGCTTTGCCTTCGCAACGAGAGAGAGACGTAACGGGGAGAGAGGGAGGCGCCAGGGGCTGGTGTGAAATCCCTCCTCTTCCCCCACTATATATAGGGGTGCCAGGGGGGTTGGTGCGCAGCCTAGGAGATCTGATCTCCTAGGTGCGGCGGCCAGGGGAGGGTTTCCCTCCCCCCCAAGGCACCTCGGGGTGCCTTCCACCACTAGGACTCCTCCTTGGTGGAAACCCTAGGCGCATGGGCCTAGTAGGGCTGGTGCCCTTGGCCCATGTAGGCCAAGGCGCACCCCCTACAGCCCATGTGCCCCCCCGGGACAGGTGGCCCCACCCGGTGGGCCCACGGGACCCCTCCGGTGGTCCCGGTACAATACCGATAACCCCGAAACTTGTCCCGATGGCCGAAACAGCACTTCCTATATATATAATTCTTTACCTCCGGACTATTCCGGAGCTCATCGTGACGTCCAGGATCTCATCCGGGACTCCGAACAACATTCGGGTTACTGCATATACATATCTTCACAACCCTAGCATTACCGAACCTTAAGTGTGTAGACCCTACGGGTTCGGGAGACAAGCAGACATGACCGAGACGACTCTCCGGTCAATAACCAACAGCGGGATCTGGATACCCATGTTGGCTCCCACATGCTCCACGATGTTCTCATCGGATGAACCACGATGTTGAGGATTCAATCAACCCCGTATGCAATTCCCTTTTTCAATCGATATGCTACTTGCCCGAGATTCGATCGTCGGTATCCCAAGACCTCGTTCAATCTCGTTACCGGCAAGTCACTTTACTCGTACCGTAATGCATGATCCCGTGACCAGACACTTGGTCACTTTGAGCTCATTAAGATGATGCATTACCGAGTGGGCCCAGTGATACCTCTCCGTCATACGGAGTGACAAATCCCAGTCTTGATCCGTGTCAACCCAACAGATACTTTCGGAGATACCCGTAGTCTACCTTTATAGTCACCCAATTACGTTGTGACGTTTGGTATACCCAAAGCACTCCTACAGTATCCGGGAGTTACACGATCTCATGGTCTAAGGAAAAGATACTTGACATTGCAAAACTCTAGCAAAACGAACTACACGATCTTTATGCTATGTTTAGGATTGGGTCTTGTCCATCACATCATTCTCCTAATGATGTGATCTCGTTATCAATGACATCCAATGTCCATAGTCAGGAAACCATGACTATCTGTTGATCAACGGGCTAGTCAACTAGAGGCTCACTAGGGACATGTTGGTGTCTGTTATTCACACATGTACTACGATTTCCGGATAATACAATTATAGCATGAATAAAGACAATTATCATGAACAAGGAAATATAATAATAATGCTTTTATTATTGCCTCTAGGGCATATTTCCAACAGTCTCCCACTTGCACTAGAGTCAATAATCTAGTTACATTGTGATGAATCGAACACCCATGGAATTCTGGTGTTGATCATGTTTTGCCCTAGGGAGAGGTTTAGTCAACGGATCTGCTACATTCAGGTCCGTATGTACTTTACAAATCTCTATGTCTCCATCTTGAACATTTTCACGAATGGAGTTGAAGCGACGCTTGATGTGCCTTGTCTTCTTGTGAAACCTGGGCTCCTTGGCAAGTGCAATAGCTCCAGTGTTGTCACAAAAGAGTTTGATTGGCCCCGACGCATTGGGTATGACTCCTAGGTCGGTGATGAACTCCTTCACCCATATTGCTTCATGTGCTGCCTCCGAGGCTGCCATGTACGCCGCTTCACATGTAGATCCCGCCACGACGCTTTGCTTGCAACTGCACCAGCTTACTGCCCCTCCATTCAAAATATACACGTATCCGGTTTGTGACTTAGAGTCATCCAGATCTGTGTCGAAGCTAGCGTCGACGTAACCCTTTACGACGAGCTCTTTGTCACCTCCATAAACGAGAAACATCTCCTTAGTCCTTTTCAGGTACTTCAGGATATTCTTGACCGCTGTCCAGTGTTCCTTGCCGGGATTACTTTGGTATCTTCCTACCAAACTTACGGCAAGGTTTACATCAGGTCTGGTACACAGCATGGCATACATAATAGAACCTATGGCTGAGGCATAGGGGATGACACTCATCTCTTCTATTTCTTCTGCCGTGGTCGGACTTTGAGCCGAGCTCAATTTCATACCTTGTAACACAGGCAAGAACCCCTTCTTAGATTGATCCATATTGAACTTCTTCAATATCTTATCAAGGTATGTGCTTTGTGAAAGACCTATGAGGCGTCTCGATCTATCCCTATAAATCTTGATGCCTAATATATAAGCAGCTTCTCCAAGGTCCTTCATTGAAAAACTCTTATTCAAGTAGGCCTTAATGCTGTCCAAGAGTTCTATATCATTTCCCATCAAAAGTATGTCATCTACATATAATATGAGAAATGCTATAGAGCTCCCACTCACTTTCTTGTAAACGCAGGCTTCTCCATAAGTCTGCGTAAACCCAAACGCTTTGATCATCTCATCAAAGCGAATGTTCCAACTCCGAGATGCTTGCACCAGCCCATAAATCGAGCGTTGGAGCTTGCACACCTTGTCAGCATTCTTAGGATCGACAAAACCTTCCGGCTGCATCATATACAATTCTTCCTTAAGGAAACCATTAAGGAATGCCGTTTTGACGTCCATTTGCCATATTTCATAATCGTAAAACGCGGCAATTGCTAACATGATTCGGACGGACTTTAGCTTCGCTACCGGTGAGAAAGTCTCATCGTAGTCAACCCCTTGAACTTGTCGATAACCCTTAGCGACAAGCCGAGCTTTATAGATGGTCACATTACCATCCGCGCCTGTCTTCTTCTTAAAGATCCATTTATTTTCTATGGCTCGCCGTTCAACGGGCAAGTCAGTCAAAGTCCATACTTCGTTTTCATACATGGATCCTATCTCGGATTTCATGGCTTCTAGCCATTTGTCGGAATCTGGGCCCGCCATCGCTTCTTCATAGTTCGAAGGTTCACCGTTGTCTAACAACATGATTTCCAAGACAGGGTTGCCGTACCACTCTGGTGCGGAACGTGTCCTTGTGGACCTTCGAATTTCAGTAGGAGCTAGATCAGAAGTATCTTGATCATTATCATTAACTTCCTCTCTAGTCGGTGCTGGCACCTCAGGAACATTTTCTTGAGTTGCGCCATTTCCGGTTCAAGAGGCAATACTTCATCGAGTTCTACTTTCCTCCCACTTACTTCTTTCGAGAGAAACTCCTTCTCTAGAAAGGATCCATTCTTGGCAACCAAGACCTTGCCTTCGGATCTGAGGTAGAAGGTATACCCAATAGTTTCTTTAGGGTATCCTATGAAGACGCATTTTTCCGACTTGGGTTCGAGCTTTTCAGGTTGAAGTTTCTTGACATAAGCATCGCATCCCCAAACTTTTAGAAACGACAGCTTAGGTTTCTTTCCAAACCATAATTCATACGGTGTCGTCTCAACGGATTTCGACGGAGCCCTATTTAAAGTGAATGCGGCAGTCTCTAAAGCATAGCCCCAAAAAGATAGCGGTAAATCGGCAAGAGACATCATAGACCGCACCATATCTAATAGGGTGCGATTACGACGTTCAGACACACTGTTACGCTGAGGTGTTCCAGGCGGCGTTAGTTGTGAAACTATTCCACATTCTCTTAAGTGTGTGCCAAATTCGTGACTCAAGTATTCTCCTCCACGATCTGATCGTAGAAACTTGATTTTCCTGTCACGTTAATTCTCAACCTCACTCTGAAATTCCTTGAACCTTTCAAAGGTTTCAGACTTGTGCTTCATTAAGTAAATATATCCATATCTACTCAAATCATCAGTGAGGGTGAGAACATAACGATAGCCACCGCGAGCCTCAACACTCATTGGACCGCACACATCAGTATGTATGATTTCCAATAAGTTGGTTGCTCGCTCCATTGTTCCTGAGAATGGAGTCTTGGTCATTTTACCCATAAGGCATGGTTCGCATGTGTCAAATGATTCATAATCAAGAGACTCTAAAAGTCCATCTGCATGGAGCTTCTTCATGCGTTTGACACCTATGTGACCAAGGCGGCAGTGCCACAAGTATGTGGGACTATCATTATCAACCTTGCATCTTTTGGCACTCACATTATGAACGTGTGTAGTAATACGTTCGAGATTCATAAAGAATAAACCATTCACCATAGGAGCATGACCATAAAACATATCTCTCATATAAATAGAACAACCATTATTCTCCGATTTAAATGAGTAGCCATCTCGAATTAAACGAGATCCCGATACAATGTTCATGCTCAAAGCTGGTACTAAATAACAATTATTAAGGTTTAAAACTAATCCCGAAGGTAAATATAGAGGTAGCGTGCCGACGGCGATCACATTGACCTTGGAACCATTCCCGACGCGCATCGTCACCTCGTCCTTTGCCAGTTTCCGCTTATTCCACAGCCCCTGCTTTGAGTTACAAATGTGAGCAACTGCACCGGTATCAAATACCCAGGAGCTACTACGGACACTAGTAAGGTACACATCAATTACATGTATATCACATATACCTTTTGTTTTGCCGGCCTTCTTGTCTGCTAAGTATTTAGGGCAGTTTCGCTTCCAGTGACCGCTTCCCTTGCAATAAAAGCACTCAGTCTCGGGCTTGGGTCCATTCTTTGGCTTCTTCCCAGCAGCTTGCTTGCTGGGCGCGGCAACTTCCTTGCCGTCCTTCTTGAAGGCTTTCTTACCCTTGCCCTTCTTGAACTTAGTGGTTTTATTGACCGTCAACACTTGATGCTCCTTCTTGACTTCTACCTCCGCTGATTTCAGCATTGCAAACAACTCAGGAATGGTCTTTTGCATCCCCTGCATGTTGAAGTTCATCACAAAGCTCTTGTAGCTTGGTGGAAGCGACTGGAGGATTCTGTCAATGACCGCATCGTCCGGGAGATTAACTCCCAGCTGAGAGAAACGGTTATGTAACCCAGACATAGTGAGTATGTGCTCACTGACAGAACTATTTTCCTCCATCTTACAGCTGAAGAACTTATCGGAGACTTCATATCTCTCGATCCGGGCATGAGCTTGGAAAACCATTTTCAGCTCTTCGAACATCTCATATGCTCCATGTCTCTCAAAACGCTTTTGGAGCCCCGGTTCTAAACTGTAAAGCATGCCGCACTGAACGAGGGAGTAGTCGTCAACACGTGCCTGCCAAGCGTTCATAACGTCTTGGTTCTGTGGGATGGGAGCTTCACCTAGCGGTGCTTGTAGGACGTAATCTTTCTTGGCAGCTATGAGGATGATCCTCAGGTTCCGGACCCAGTCCGTATAGTTGCTACCATCGTCTTTCAGCTTGGTTTTCTCTAGGAACGCGTTGAAGTTGAGGACTACGTGGGCCATTTGATCTACAAGACATATTGTAAAATATTTTAGACTAATGTTCATGATAATAAAGTTCATCTAATCAAATTATATAATGAACTCCCACTTAGATTAGACATCCCTCTAGTCATCTAAGTATTACATGATCCGAGTTAACTAAGCCGTGTCCGATCATCACGTGAGACGGACTAGTCAACGTCGGTGAACATCTTCATGTTGATCGTATCTTCCATACGACTCATGCTCGACCTTTCGGTCTTCTGTGTTCCGAGGCCATGTCTGTACATGCTAGGCTTGTCAAGTCAACCTAAGTGTTTGCATGTGTAAATCTGTCTTACACCCGTTGTATGTGAACGTCTGAATAAAACACCCGATCATCACGTGGTGTTTTGAAACAGCGAACTATCGCAATTGTGCACAGTTAGGGGGAACACTTCTTGAAATTAATATGAGGGATCATCTTATTTACTACCGTCGTTCTAAGTAAACAAGATGCAAAACATGATAAACATCACATGCAATCAAATAATAAACGTGACATGATATGGCCAATATCACATAGCTCCTTTGATCTCCATCTTGGGGCTCCATGATCATCTTGTCACCGGCATGACACCATGATCTCCATCATCATGATCTCCATCATCGTGCCTCCATGAAGTTGCTCGCCAACTATTACTTCTACTACTACGGCTAACGCGTTTAGCAATAAAGTAAAGTAATTTACATGGCGTTTCTTAATGACACGCAGGTCATATAAAAAATAATGACAACTCCTATGGCTCCTGCCGGTTGTCATACTCATCGACATGCAAGTCGTGATCCCTATTACAATAACATGAACATCTCATACATCGCATATAGATCATTCATCATTCATCACAACTTTGGCCATATCATATCACAATCACTTGCTGCAAAAACAAGTTAGACGTCCTCTAATTGTTGTTGCAAGTTTTACGTGGCTGAATTAGGGTTCTAGCAAGAACGTTTTCTTACCTACGTGAAAGCCACAACGTGATTTGTCAACTTCTATTTACCCTTCATAAGGACCCTGTTCATCGAATCCGCTCCAACTAAAATAGGAGAGACAGACACCCGCCAGCCACCTTATGCAACTAGTGCATGTTAGTCGGTGGAACCGGTCTCACGTAAGCGTACGTGTAAGGTTGGTCCGGGCCGCTTCATCCCACAATACCGCTGAAGCAAGAAAAGACTAGTAGCGGCAAGAAAGTTGACAAATCCATGCCCACAACAAATTGTGTTCTACTCGCGCAAGAAGAACTACGCATAGACCTAGCTCATGATGCCACTGTTGGGGAACGTTGCAGAAAACAAAAATTTTCCTACTCGTTTCACCAAGATCCATCTAGGAGTTCATTTAGCAACGAGTCATGAGATGCATCTACATACCTTTGTAGATCGCGTGCGGAAGCGTTCAACGAACGGGGATGAAGTAGTCGTACACGACGTGATCCAAATCACCGATGACCAGCGCCGAACGGACGGCACCTCCGCGTTCAACACACGTACGGGACGGGAGACGTCTCCTCCTTCTTGATCCAGCAAGGGAGAGGAGAGGTTGATGAAGAACCAGCAGCACGACGGCGTGGTGGTGGATGCAGGGCGTCACAGTTGCAGGGCTTCGCCTTCGCAACGAGAGAGAGACGTAACGGGGAGAGAGGGAGGCGCCAGGGGCTGGTGTGAAATCCCTCCTCTTCCCCCCACTATATATAGGGGTGCCAGGGGGGGTTGGTGCGCAGCCTAGGAGATCTGATCTCCTAGGTGCGGCGGCCAGGGGAGGGTTTCCCTCCCCCCAAGGCACCTCGGGGTGCCTTCCACCACTAGGACTCCTCCTTGGTGGAAACCCTAGGCGCATGGGCCTAGTAGGGCTGGTGCCCTTGGCCCATGTAGGCCAAGGCGCACCCCCTACAGCCCATGTGGCCCCCCGGGACAGGTGGCCCCACCCGGTGGGCCCACGGGACCCCTCCGGTGGTCCCGGTACAATACCGATAACCCCGAAACTTGTCCCGATGGCCGAAATAGCACTTCCTATATATAATTCTTTACCTCCGGACTATTCTGGAGCTCCTCGTGACGTCCAGGATCTCATCCGGGACTTCGAACAACATTCGGGTTACTGCATATACATATCTTCACAACCCTAGCGTTACCGAACCTTAAGTGTGTAGACCCTACGGGTTCGGGAGACAAGCAGACATGACCGAGACGACTCTCCGGTCAATAACCAACAGCGGGATCTGGATACCCATGTTGGCTCCCACATGCTCCACGATGTCGAGGATTCAATCAACCCCGTATGCAATTCCCTTTGTCAATCGATATGCTACTTGCCCGAGATTCGATCGTCGGTATCCCAATACCTCGTTCAATCTCGTTACCGGCAAGTCACTTTACTCGTACCGTAATGCATGATCCCGTGACAAGACACTTGGTCACTTTGAGCTCATTATGATGATGCGTTACCGAGTGGGCCCAGTGATACCTCTCCGTCATACGGAGTGACAAATCCCAGTCTTGATCCGTGTCAACCCAATAGATACTTTCGGAGATACCCGTAGTCTACCTTTATAGTCACCCAGTTACGTTGTGACGTTTGGTATACCCAAAGCACTCCTACGGTATCCGGGAGTTACACGATCTCATGGTCTAAGGAAAAGATACTTGACATTGCAAAACTCTAGCAAAACGAACTACACGATCTTTATGCTATGTTTAGGATTGGGTCTTGTCCATCACATCATTCTCCTAATGATGTGATCTCGTTATCAATGACATCCAATGTCCATAGTCAGGAAACCATGACTATCTGTTGATCAACGGGCTAGTCAACTAGAGGCTCACTAGGGACATGTTGGTGTCTATTATTCACACATGTACTACGATTTCCGGATAATACAATTATAGCATGAATAAAGACAATTATCATGAACAAGGAAATATAATAATAATAATGCTTTTATTATTGCCTCTAGGGCATATTTCCAACACTAAGGTCACACAGACCTCGCCCAATCACTCTGGTAAGTCTTCAAGGTAGACTCCCAAACCTTCACAGACTTCGTTCACCGGCAACCCACAATGTCTCTTGGATGCTCAGAACGCGACGCCTAACCGGCTGGAGGATGCACAGTCCTCAAGTGTAATAAGTCTTCAGATCACTCAGACAAGAAGACTTAAGTGATGCCCAATTCTCTCTGGCTCTGGGTGGTTAGGGCTTTTTCCTCGCTAGGTATTCTCTCTCAAAGGCTTCGAGGTGGGTTGCTCTCAAACAACAAAAGCCGTGCACTAAATCTGAGCAGCCAACCGTTTATGGTTGTAGGGGGTGGACTATTTATAGCCACTAGGCAACCCGACCTGATTTGTCCAAAATGACCATGGGTCACTAAGGAACTGACACGTGTTCCAACGGTCAGATTTCAAACTCACACGACAACTTTACTTGGGCTACAAGCAAAGTTAACTTGTCCGACTCTGGACAAGATTTGCTCTCATAGTCTTCACTCGAAGACATAGGTTTTTTGTTTAGGCATCACTTCAGTCGTTCTAACTGGTTCTCTTGGACCCCACTTAGCAGTACGGTGGTTCCTATGACTCAACACAAATGAAAGAGAACTACGAAAGATCTAAGTCTTCGAGCTCCATAGGCTTCATGCGGTGTCTTCTCTTGTCATAGTCTTCAATGTGAATATCTTCATCTACCACCATTGACTTCAATGTCTTCGTACATTTTTAGGGGTCATCTCTGGTAGTAAAACCGAATCAATGAAGGACTTCTACCTGTGTTATCCTGCAATTCTCACAAACACATTAGTCCCTCAACTAGGTTTGTCGTCAATACTCCAAAACCAACTAGGGGTGGCACTAGATGCACTTACAATCTCCCCCTTTTTGGTGATTGATGACAAACTAGTTGAAGTTTTCAACGGGGAATATAATCTGTGAAGTTGTAAAGGATATGGAATTGTCTTCATAAGTTGCAAGGGCTCCCCCTGAAGATGTGCATATATGTAATTTGCTTTTGGAATGCAAATGCACATGGCAGGTTGTACTTGTGGAGATCCACTTCAACTTATGATGACAATCCACTATGCATGTAAAAGCATATAAAGATAATGTCATGCATAATGGAAAATGGACGTCTGCAGAATGATCTAAGTGCGGAATTTATCGCCGCACATGTGGAATTTATCTTCGCAAAGCAAGGTGGCAAACAAGTAGCAGACGACCATCGAGTTTATGTGTTACAACTCAAAGAACCAAATGTAGCAAAACGAGAGTTGTAAGCACGAAGCAAAATATGGCAAAATATAAAGCACCCGCCCATAATGACCCGCTTGAAGACTATCAACCTCATATGCTTCTCCCCCTTTTGTCAGTGAGGACCAAAAAGGTTTGAAGACATAGAGTTTCTACTCGTTCCCATGAGCAGCAGGGTCGTTGGTGGTGTTTGGCGGTGCTGAAGAGCTTGGTGTAGTGTCGACGCGTGCTGAAGGAGGTGGCGGTGATGTAGCGTCGTCTTCATCCTCGATAACTCTGGCAGTCACTATGGCAGCAGAGGAAGAAAACTCAGAGTCTTCAAGGGATGGTGTTCCTCGCAGCACAGCTCTTCTATGAGGTGTGGAGTCAAACTTGAATCGCTCAGTGAAGCCATCCTCTTGAAGATCAGCTTCAGAACACATCATCGTGAGTCATTTCCATGTGCGGCGACAGGTTTCATGTGCAACGAAAGCATTCTTGGTGGCAAGATTTCAAGTGCGATTGACATCCACCAAGAGGCTTTTCATCTGTCGCTTGAGCCAGTCATGATGCCGATCCTGTTTCTGATGAAGGGCCACAAGAAGCTCTCGGTCATTGAGAACACGAGTGCACTTCTTGTGTCTTGGAGCAGTTGTGCTGTCAGTGGCTTCAGTGGAAGCAGGGCGTGGTGCACATGTAGTGCCAGCCAACGGATACACCCGAGAGACTGCTTCAATTCCTTCAATGTTTTGAGTGAAGCTCTGGTGTTCTGCATTCTGAAGACTCAGAGGTTGCTTGGCCGGCTCAGGATAGATGGCTTCAGCAGAGGTATCCACATTAGGCAAGAAGATCCGATGGTTGCGGGCTGAGGGCTGATACGAGATAGCAGAGTGCAGTTTGATCAGCCGCATTACCCAAGGGGCATAGAACTTCAAACCAAACAAGTCAGAGCCTAACGCAGCAAGTTGGCGTATGAAAAAGTCCTATGCATTGAAGCATTTGCCATGAAGGATGTAGAATATCAAAGTCTTCATTGCACCCTCAATCTTGGCATTTGGAGAGTGTCCTTTAATGGGCCAGAGAGTCCGCCTGATGATGTGATAGATGGTTCTTGGCAGATACTCAAGGTCTTCAACGAAGAACTCTGTGGGATAAGCAGCATCTTGGGGCAATGGCTTCATCATGCTGAGCATCTGACTCATATCAGGTTCAGGCCTTTGAAAGATGCTCTCAATAGCTTCAGTATGCAGCTGACAGCCTTGCTCGAAGAGATCGCCAGGAGTGGGCAAGCCAGTGAGCTCAATGATGTCAAATGCATTGGCTTCGTGATGAACATTGCCGGTCATCCACTTCAGGACCCAAGTCTTCGGATCTCTGTTGTACCCTCTGATGTGAAGTGTGGCATAGAATTGAAGCAGCAGCTCTTCATTCCAATGCTCTTCGTCAGTAATGAATGGCAGCAGTCCCACTTGCTTGAAACAATCCAACGCTTCTTCTAGGCAGGGCAGACCAGCTATAGCTTCAACGTCAAGGCGCTTGTGTGGGAATATGCGACCTTGGTTGTACAGTATGCATGAGTAATAGCTTCGCTGAGGATAGCTCCAGAACCAATCTGATGAAATCCTTTCCCTTGAGTAGGGGTTCTTGGAGCTATTGAAGAACGTGTTGTCTGCCCTGAAGCCATTGATGTTGAAGGAGCCAGGTGCTGATGCAGGACCTGGAAACCTTGGCAGTCTTGGGATTGGCTTCTGTACCTGAGGCCTGTGCTCAACATGATAGTCGAACTGGGGACCGGCAGCAGACTCAGGAACAGAAGTGTCAGGATCAGTGGTGTCGCTGTCTGCTGATGCTTTTGGTGGGGAGGGCTCCACATTAGCTTCATTATTGGTTGCGGCTTCATCCTCCACTTGACTAGCTGGAGGGTCGGTCACATGCACGTTCTCCTGGAGAACTGCTTCTTGGTGGAACAAGGGAGTGGGATCTTGTGGTACTTCTTCTTCTGCGGCTGATGCAGCCGGAATGTCTTCAGTAGAGACTTGAGGCCTTGGACCTTTGCGAAGCCTGCGTAACATAGACGACGCTTGTGGAGTTGGAGTGGGCTGGGCCTCAGATTCTTCTTCCTCTTGGGGGCGATCCGCCCATGAAGCATCCTGGGCAATTGGCGTCACTGGACGACCAATGCTGATGAGTTCGCTGTTTTCAAACTGAGGAAGGACTGCCTCATCTTCTACATTGTCATGATGACCAATGTCTTCAGCAGTGATGGGATCAGCTGCTGGAATGTCTTCAGCTTCATGAGCCTCTGTGGAAGCAGGCTCATGCACAGTCAGTTGGCGTTCAGCTTCAAGATAGACCACAGAAAGGGGTTCAACCATCAAGGGCTCTGTGGGAGCAGCCCGATCTTTCTTGGTCTTCCTCTTCTTCTTAGAGGGGGCATTAGGAGAGGCGTCAGGATATTTCCTTTTCCTTGCTTCAGCCTCAGCATTCCTCGTCTTCTTGAGCTCTAAAGCTGTTGACCGGCTCTTTGGCTTCGAGCCAGTCATTGCAGTTGGGAAGACAATCGGAACTTCTTCTTGCCTTGGTGCTGTTGGGGAACGTAGTAATTTCGAAAATTTTCCTACGCACACGCAAGATCATGGTGATGCACAGCAACGAGAGGGGAGAGTGTTGTCTACGTACCAACGCAGACCGACTGCGGAAGCGATCACACAACGTAGAGGAAGTAGTCGTACGTCTTCTTCCCGATCCGACCGATCCAAGTACCGTTACTCCGGCACCTCCGAGTTCTTAGCACATGTTCAGCTCGATGACGATCCCCGGGCTCCGATCCAGCAAAGCTTCGGGGAGGAGTCCCGTCAGCACGACGGCGTGGTGACGATCTTGATGTACTACCGACGCAGGGCTTCACCTAAGCACTGTAACGGTATGATCGAGGTGGAATTTGGTGGCAGGGGGCACCGCACACGGCTAAGGAACGATCTCAAGGATCAAGTTGTGTGTCTATGGGGTGCCCCCTGCCCCCGTATATAAAGGCCAGGGGCAAGGGGTTCGGCCGGCTAGGAGGGAGGCGCAGGGAGGAGTCCCACTCCTACCGGGAGTAGGACTCCTTCCCTCAAATCCTATTCCTAATAGGACTCTTCGGGAGGAAGAGAAGAGAGGGGGGCCGGCCCCTTCTCCTAGTCCTAATAGGACTAGGGAAGGGGGGTTCGGCCGGCTAGCCTGTGGGCTGCCCCTTCTCTCTTTTCCACTAAGGCCCAATAGGCCCATTTGCCTCCCGGGGGGTTCCGGTAACCCTCCCGGTAATCCGGTAAAATCCCGATTTCACCCGGAACACTTCCGGTGCCCAAACATAGGCTTCCAATATATCAATCTTTACGTCTCAACCATTTCGAGACTCCTCGTCATGTCCGTGATCTCATCCGGGACTCCGAACAACCTTCGGTACATCAAAATGCATAAACTCATAATAACTGTCATCGTAACGTTAAGCGTGCGGACCCTACGGTTCGAGAACAATGTAGACATGACCGAGACACGTCTCCGGTCAATAACCAATAGCGGGACCTGGATGCCCATATTGGCTCCTACATATTCTACGAAGATCTTTATCGGTCAGACCGCATAACAACATACGTTGTTCCCTTTGTCATCGGTATGTTACTTGCCCGAGATTCGATCGTCGGTATCCAATACCTAGTTCAATCTCGTTACCGGCAAGTCTCTTTACTCGTTCCGTAACACATCATCTCACAACTAACATATTAGTTGCAGTGCTTGCAAGGCTTATGTGATGTGCATTACCGAGAGGGCCCAGAGATACCTCTCCGACAATAGGAGTGACAAACCCTAATCTCGAAATATGCCAACCCAACATCTACCATTGGAGACACCTGTAGTACTCCTTTATAATCACCCAGTTACGTTGTGACGTTTGGTAGTACCCAAAGTGTTCCTCCGGTAAACGGGAGTTGCATAATCTCATAGTTATAGGAACATGTATAAGTCATGAAGAAAGCAATAGCAACATACTAAACGATCGGGTGCTAAGCTAATGGAATGGGTCATGTCAATCAGATCATCCTACTAATGATGTGACCTCGTTAATCAAATAACAACTCCTTGTTCATGGTTAGGAAACATAACCATCTTTGATTAACGAGCTAGTCAAGTAGAGGCATACTAGTGACACTCTGTTGGTCTATGTATTCACACATGTATTATGTTTCCGGTTAATACAGTTCTAGCATGAATAATAAACATTTATCATGATATAAGGAAATAAATAATAACTTTATTATTGCCTCTAGGGCATATTTCCTTCAGTCTCCCACTTGCACTAGAGTCAATAATCTAGATTACACAGTAATGATTCTAACACCCATGGAGCCTTGGTGCTGATCATGTTTTGCTCGTGGAAGAGGCTTAGTCAACGGGTCTGCAACATTCAGATCCGTATGTATCTTGCAAATCTCTATGTCTCCCACCTGGACTAAATCCCGGATGGAGTTGAAGCGTCTCTTGATGTGTTTGGTTCTTTTGTGAAATCTGGATTCCTTTGCCAAGGCAATTGCACCAGTATTGTCACAGAAGATTTTCATTGGACCCGATGCACTAGGTATGACACCTAGATCGGATATGAACTCCTTCATCCAGACTCCTTCGTTTGCTGCTTCTGAAGCAGCTATGTACTCTGCTTCACATGTAGATCCCGCTACGACGCTTTGTTTAGAACTGCACCAACTGACAGCTCCACCGTTTAAAGTAAACACGTATCCGGTTTGCGATTTAGAATCGTCCGGATCAGTGTCAAAGCTTGCATCAACGTAACCTCTTACGGTGAGCTCTTTGTCACCTCCATATACGAGAAACATATCCTTAGTCCTTTTCAGGTATTTCAGGATGTTCTTGACCGCTGTCCAGTGATCCACTCCTGGATTACTTTGGTACCTTCCTGCTAAACTTATAGCAAGGCACACATCAGGTCTGGTACACAGCATTGCATACATGATAGAGCCTATGGCTGAAGCATAGGGAACATCTTTCATTTTCTCTCTATCTTCTGCATTGGTCGGGCATTGAGTTTGACTCAACTTCACACCTTGTAACACAGGCAAGAACCCTTTCTTTGCTTGATCCATTTTGAACTTCTTCAAAATCTTGTCAAGGTATGTGCTCTGTGAAAGTCCAATTAAGCGTTTTGATCTATCTCTATAGATCTTTATGCCTAATATGTAAGCAGCTTCCCCGAGGTCTTTCATCGAAAAACTTTTATTCAAGTATCCCTTTATGCTATCCAGAAATTCTATATCATTTCCAATCAGCAATATGTCATCCACATATAATATCAGAAATGCTACAGAGCTCCCACTCACTTTCTTGTAAATACAGGCTTCTCCAAAAGTCTGTATAAAGCCAAATGCTTTGATCACACTATCAAAGCGTTTATTCCAACTCCGAGATGCTTGCACCAGTCCATAAATGGATCGCTGGAGTTTGCATACTTTATTAGCTCCTTTTGGATCGACAAAACCTTCTGGTTGTATCATATACAACTCTTCTTGCAGGAATCCATTCAGGAATGCAGTTTTGACATCCATCTGCCATATTTCATAATCATAAAATGCGGCAATTGCTAACATAATTCTGACGGACTTAAGCATTGCTACGGGTGAGAAAGTCTCATCGTAGTCAACCCCTTGAACTTGTCGAAAACCTTTTGCGACAAGTCGAGCTTTATAGACAGTAACATTACTGTCAGCGTCAGTCTTTTTCTTGAAGATCCATTTATTCTCAATTGCTTGCCGATCATCGGGCAAGTCAACCAAAGTCCATACTTTGTTCTCATACATGGATCCCATCTCAGATTTCATGGCCTCAAGCCACTTTGCGGAATCTGGGCTCACCATCGCTTCTTCATAGTTCGTAGGTTCATCATGATCTAGTAGCATGACTTCCAGAACTGGATTACCGTACCACTCTGGTGTGGATCTCACTCTGGTTGATCTACGTGGTTCAGTAGAATCTTGCCCTGAAGTTTCATGATCATCATCATTAGCTTCCTCACTGATTGGTATAGGTGTCGCAGAAACAGTTTTCTGTGATGTACTATTTTCCAATAAGGGAGCAGGTACAGTTACCTCGTCAAGTTCCACTTTCCTCCCACTCACATCTTTCGAGAGAAACTCCTTCTCTAGAAATGATCCATTCTTAGCAACGAATGTCTTGCCTTCGGATCTGTGATAGAAGGTATACCCAACAGTTTCTTTTGGGTATCCTATGAAGACACATTTCTCCGCTTTGGGTTCGAGCTTATCAGGTTGAAGCTTTTTCACATAAGCATCGCAGCCCCAAACTTTAAGAAATGACAACTTTGGTTTCTTGCCAAACCATAGTTCATAAGGCGTCGTCTCAACGGATTTTGATGGTGCCCTATTTAACGTGAATGCGGCCGTCTCTAAAGCATAACCCCAAAACGATAGCGGTAAATCAGTAAGAGACATCATAGATCGCACCATATCTAGTAAAGTACGATTACGACGTTCGGACACACCATTACGCTGTGGTGTTCCGGGTGGCGTGAGTTGCGAAACTATTCCACAATTTTTCAAATGTACACCAAACTCGTAACTCAAATATTCTCCTCCACGATCAGATCGTAGAAATTTTATTTTCTTGTTACGATGATTTTCAACTTCACTCTGAAATTCCTTGAACTTTTCAAATGTTTCAGACTTATGTTTCATTAAGTAGATATACCCATATCTGCTTAAATCATCTGTGAAGGTGAGAAAATAACGATATCCGCCACGAGCCTCAATATTCATCGGACCACACACATCGGTATGTATGATTTCCAACAAATCTGTTGCTCTCTCCATAGTACCGGAGAACGGTGTTTTAGTCATCTTGCCTATGAGGCACGGTTCGCAAGTACCAAGTCATTCATAATCAAGTGGTTCCAAAAGCCCATCAGTATGGAGTTTCTTCATGCGCTTTACTCCGATATGACCTAAACGGCAGTGCCACAAATAAGTTGCACTATCATTATTAACTTTGCATCTTTTGGCTTCTATATTATGAATATGTGTATCACTATCTTCGAGATTCAACAAGAATAGACCACTCTTCAAAGGTGCATGACCATAAAAGATATTATTCATAAAAATAGAACAACCATTATTCTCTGATTTAAATGAATAACCGTCTCGCATTAAACAAGATCCAGATATAATGTTCATGCTCAACGCTGGCACCAAATAACAATTATTTAGGTCTAATATTAATCCCGAAGGTAGATGTAGAGGTAGCGTGCCGACCGCGATCACATCGACTTTGGAACCGTTTCCCACGCGCATCGTCACCTCGTCCTTTGCTAGTGTCCGCTTATTCCGTAGTCCCTGTTTCGAGTTGCAAATATTAGCAACAGAACCAGTATCAAATACCCAGGTGCTACTGCGAGCTCTAGTAAGGTACACATCAATAACATGTATATCACATATACCTTTGCTCACTTTGCCATCCTTCTTATCCGCCAAATACTTGGGGCAGTTCCGCTTCCAGTGACCAGTCTGCTTGCAGTAGAAACACTCAGTTTCAGGCTTAGGTCCAGACTTGGGTTTCTTCTCCTGAGCAGCAACTTGCTTGCCGTTCTTCTTGAAGTTCCCCTTCTTCTTTCCTTTGCCCTTTTTCTTGAAACTAGTGGTTTTGCTAACCATCAACACTTGATGCTCCTTCTTGATTTCTACCTCCGCAGCTTTTAGCATTGCGAAGAGCTCGGGAATAGTCTTGTTCATCCCTTGCATATTATAGTTCATCACGAAGCTCTTGTAGCTTGGTGGCAGTGATTGGAGAATTCTGTCAATGACGCAATCATCTGGAAGATTAACTCCCATCTGAATCCAGTGATTATTATACCCAGACATTTTGAGTATATGCTCACTGACAGAACTGTTCTCCTCCATCTTGCAGCTATAGAACTTATTGGAGACTTCATATCTCTCAATTCGGGCATTTGCTTGAAATATTAACTTCAACTCCTGGAACATCTCATATGCTCCATGACGTTCAAAACGTCGTTGAAGTCCCGATTCTAAGCCGTAAAGCATGGCACACTGAACTATCGAGTAGTCATCAGCTTTGCTCTGCCAGACGTTCATAACATCTGGCATTGCTCCAGCAGCAGGCCTGTCACCCAGCGGTGCTTCCAGGACGTAATTCTTCTATGCAGCAATGAGGATAATCCTCAGGTTACGGACCCAGTCTGTGTAATTGCTACCATCATCTTTCAACTTTGCTTTCTCAAGGAACGCATTAAAATTCAACGGAACAACAGCACGAGCCATCTATCTACAAGCAACATAAACAAGCAAGATACTATCAGGTACTAAGTTCATGATAAGTTTAAGTTCAGTTAATCAAATTACTTAGGAACTCCCACTTAGATAGACATCCCTCTAATCTTCTAAGTGATCACGTGATCCAAATCAACTAAACCATAACCGATCATCACGTGAGATGGAGTAGTTTTCAATGGTGAACATCGTCATGTTGATCATATCTACTATATGATTCACGCTCGACCTTTCGGTCTCTGTGTTCCGAGGCCATATCTGCATATGCTAGGCTCGTCAAGTTTAACCTGAGTATTCTGCGTGTGCAAAACTGGCTTGCACCCGTTGTAGATGGACGTAGAGCTTATCACACCCGATCATCACGTGGTGTCTGGGCACGACGAACTTTGGCAACGGTGCATACTCAGGGAGAACACTTCTTGATAATTTAGTGAGAGATCATCTTATAATGCTACCGTCAATCAAAGCAAGATAAGATGCATAAAAGTATAAACATCACATGCAATCAATATAAGTGATATGATATGGCCATCATCATCTTGTGCTTGTGATCTCCATCTCCGAAGCACCGTCATGATCACCATCGTCACCGGCGCGACACCTTGATCTCCATCGTAGCATCGTTGTCGTCTCGCCAATCTTATGCTTCCACGACTATTACTACCGTTTAGTAATCTAGTAAAGCATTACATCGCGATTGCATTGCATACAATAAAGCGACAACCATATGGCTCCTGCCAGTTGCCGATAACTCGGTTACAAAACATGATCATCTCATACAATAAAATCAGCATCATGCCTTGACCATATCACATCACAACATACCCTGCAAAAACAAGTTAGACGTCCTCTACTTTGTTGTTGCAAGTTTTACGTGGCTGCTACGGGTTTAAGTAAGAACTCATCTCACCTACGCATCAAAACCACAACGATAGTTCATCAAATAGACTCCGTTTTAACCTTCTCAAGGACCGGGCGTAGTCACACTTGGTTCAACTAAAGTTGGAGAGACAGTCTTCCGCAAGCCATCTATGTGCAAAGCACGTCGAGGGAACCGGTATCGCGTAAGAGTACGCGTAAGGTTGGTCCGGATCGTCTCAACCAACAATACCGCCGAACCAAAGTATGACATGCTGGTAGGCAGTATGACTTGTATCGCCCACAACTCACTTGTGTTCTACTCGTGCAAATAACATCAAACCATAAAACTTGGCTCGGATGCCACTGTTGGGGAACGTAGTAATTTCGAAAATTTTCCTACGCACACGCAAGATCATGGTGATGCACAGCAACGAGAGGGGAGAGTGTTGTCTACGTACCAACGCAGACCGACTGCGGAAGCGATCACACAACGTAGAGGAAGTAGTCGTACGTCTTCTTCCCGATCCGACCGATCCAAGTACCGTTACTCCGGCACCTCCGAGTTCTTAGCACATGTTCAGCTCGATGACGATCCCCGGGCTCCGATCCAGCAAAGCTTCGGGGAGGATTTCCGTCAGCACAACGGCGTGGTGACGATCTTGATGTACTACCGACGCAGGGCTTCGCCTAAGCACTGTAACGGTATGATCGAGGTGGAATTTGGTGGCAGGGGGCACCGCACACGGCTAAGGAACGATCTCAAGGATCAAGTTGTGTGTCTATGGGGTGCCCCCTGCCCCCGTATATAAAGGCCAGGGGCAAGGGGTTCGGCCGGCTAGGAGGGAGGCGCAGGGAGGAGTCCCACTCCTACCGGGAGTAGGACTCCTTCCCTCAAATCCTATTCCTAATAGGACTCTTCGGGAGAAAGAGAAGAGAGGGGGGCCGGCCCCTTCTCCTAGTCCTAATAGGACTAGGGAAGGGGGGTTCGGCCGGCTAGCCTGTGGGCTGCCCCTTCTCTCTTTTCCACTAAGGCCCAATAGGCCCATTTGCCTCCCGGGGGGTTCCGGTAACCCTCCTGGTAATCCGGTAAAATCCCGATTTCACCCGGAACACTTCCGGTGCCCAAACATAGGCTTCCAATATATCAATCTTTACGTCTCGACCATTTCGAGACTCCTCGTCATGTCCGTGATCTCATCCGGGACTCCGAACAACCTTCGGTACATCAAAATGCATAAACTCATAATAACTGTCATCGTAACGTTAAGCGTGCGGACCCTACGGTTCGAGAACAATGTAGACATGACCGAGACACGTCTCCGGTCAATAACCAATAGCGGGACCTGGATGCCCATATTGGCTCCTACATATTCTACGAAGATCTTTATCGGTCAGACCGCATAACAACATACGTTGTTCCCTTTGTCATCGGTATGTTACTTGCCCGAGATTCGATCGTCGGTATCCAATACCTAGTTGAATCTCGTTACCGGCAAGTCTCTTTACTCGTTCCGTAATACATCATCTCACAACTAACATATTAGTTGCAGTGCTTGCAAGGCTTATGTGATGTGCATTAACGAGAGGGCCCAGAGATACCTCTCCGACAATAGGAGTAACAAACCCTAATCTCGAAATATGCCAACCCAACATCTACCATTGGAGACACCTGTAGTACTCCTTTATAATCACCCAGTTACGTTGTGACGTTTGGTAGTACCCAAAGTGTTCCTCCGGTAAACGGGAGTTGCATAATCTCATAGTTATAGGAACATGTATAAGTCATGAAGAAAGCAATAGCAACATACTAAACGATCGGGTGCTAAGCTAATGGAATGGGTCATGTCAATCAGATCATTCTACTAATGATGTGACCTCGTTAATCAAATAACAACTCCTTGTTCATGGTTAGGAAACATAACCATCTTTGATTAACGAGCTAGTCAAGTAGAGGCATACTAGTGACACTCTGTTGGTCTATGTATTCACACATGTATTATGTTTCCGGTTAATACAGTTCTAGCATGAATAATAAACATTTATCATGATATAAGGAAATAAATAATAACTTTATTATTGCCTCTAGGGCATATTTCCTTCAGGTGCGTCGGGTTCAGCTGTAACAGACTTCTTCTTCTTCTTTCCGGCCATCCTGGGGTCAATGCCAGGACGCCCAAGGGCCTTGCGTTTTTCAGCCTCATTATAGGCTTGCACGCATCTGTCAGCCAGAGTCTTCATGCGCTCACGCGAACCCTGAGCTTCTGCACGCTTCTTCATAAAGGCTTCCTTGAGCTCGTGCATCATTGTCTTGAAGTTCTTCACTTCTTGCACGCTGAGCTTGGCCATATGCTTCTTGAACTGAGCCTTTTCATAGTCAATTTTATGCTTCAGTTCAACAATGCGCTGGGCAATAGCAAGTTCTGAAGCAATGGCGCCTTGGAAGGCGACACTTAGGCCAATGGGTAGCTACAGATCTTCAAAGCTGATGTTTGCCGTGTCAAACCACTCGTCAATGAAGTTGTGGATGATGGCGACATCAAAGAGAGGCAGATTATTGAAGATTTCTGCTTCTTCTTTGCTCTTGATGAGTTGCTCAAGAGCGTCATCTGCCAGGTCTTCATCACTTGACGGGTCAATGCCATCATTGCGCAGAATAGCAGCTGCTGTGAGCTCTTGGCCGGTGCGTGGCTGAGGCATCTTGCTCTTTTGGGGCTTGGAGATGCGGGACACGTCGTCAGACTGCACGCTATCTTCAGGAGGTGCAGTTGCCAATGGTTTCGCCCTTGAGATTTTTGGTGAAGGGGACGGCTTTGAAGCTTTTGGCTTCTTCAACTGCTTTGGCTTTGGCACTGCAGGCGCGTCATCAGACTCAGTGTCAGCTGCAGGCTCATTCACTGCAGTCCCTTGAACCAAGATGTAGGTGATGATGCCTTCAAGGTTGGCGAAAGGACCGATGACATTGGGTTCTGCATGTCGTGTGCCATCTGCCCTTGGTGCTAAGGGACCAGGGTTGAAGTCTAACCCAAATTTCTTCTTGTTCTGCTTCGCTGAGTTTTGGGCAAACTGAAAGTTGCGCTTGAACAGATTGTCGTCACGACACCAGAGTAGTGACGACGGATGTGCATCAGCAGGCTGTGGTCCACGGACCATGCATGGATAGAAGCTTTGGGCAATAGCTTCATCTCTGGACCTGGGTAGAAGATTCTTGTATAGGATGTCTCCCCACGGCCTTTTGATGGCACTTTTCTCAGCATACTCTTGGGTTGTGAAGCGGTATTTGAACCATTGTTCTGCCCAATAGCGTCGAATCCATTGGATTCGGGTCTTGCGCTGACTGTAATCCTCTTCAGGATCTGTCTTGTACATTTCTGCAAGTTCATCTGGCAGATCTCTGGATGTTCCGCCACGACACTGTCTGCCCCCCTTCCTTGCTGCTTTCTCTGAAGCCATAAACTTTAACTTGAATGGCTTCAAGACGTTTAAAGGCTTCAAAGGCTTTCTTTTGCTGGACCAACAGGAACTGGCTTCAGGAGAATTTATGTGATGCTGTAAGAATTCTGCAAATGAATGCAGACTATGAGAACCAAAGGATTCTCCCACGGACATGTACCTGTACAGCATTAAGGTGCGAGGGAAGGGGAAGAGGTCATATGCATTCTCAGAAGATTTTGAAGATAAATCAGTTTAGAAGACATTGACCTCATCGTGCGAAGACATTCACTCATAGATAAGAAGTTGGTTCCAGATTTGTACGAATCCACAGATCAGTACAAGTGAGGAATCTAACTACTTTGTGAAGCACAAGTGAATATACTAGGCATGTTATGAGATGCAGTATGCGGGAGATCTAACTTGTGTGAATAGAAACTTCTTATGGTAGAAAGTGACAAAGCCATAGGATCAAAAGGTGCCGGAAAAAAGTTTTATTTACCACACTGGGAACTGCTAGACGGAGTGGGAGATGAGGCCAAGCAGTTCAATCTTTCGTGCCCTAACTTGGCGACGGAGGACACCTACGGTGACGGCGGAGAGGATGATGTCCTCGATCGGCGTGAAGACAGCGTCGGAGAGGTTGCGACAGCGAAGCGCTTCGTCGCTGACGTCGTCGAGGGCTAGCGGTGGCGCTAGGGTTCGTGCGAGGGTGGAAGAAGGGATAATGACCGCTGTGAGTGTGTATTTATAGTTACAGGGGCGGCACTGCGCTATTACACAGGTGCCCCTGGCGATTCGCATCTGAGTAACATGTGGCCATCATGCGGAATTTGGGGTTGTTCCACGTCCCACGCACGCCTGGATTGTCGGGTGGTCGTTCCTACTTCTCCGGATTTCATGTGGATAAATGAGCATTGAAAACGGACTTAAGGTTGTCTCTGTGTCTTCTGCTGTCAAGGGCGCAGAGAAGACATTCGACAGTTTCAATAGAATGCATATGACTTGGAGAGATAGAATTTGAGATAGAAAGCATAGAGAGGTTAGGGTCCGATCACATTCACTTAGTTCAAAAGATTCAAACAAGAAGACATAGCTATAAGTGAATGCTGTAGAGGACAGAACACTACTATATATATATATAACATAGTGAAGATAATCATGAAGACATGTTGAGATTGAAGCCAAAGCAAATGTGAAGACATTGCAAGGTAACGCCATGAGTGAAACACTTCAAAAATAGAACGTTTGGTGGTGGCGTTACCCACCGTATAGGAAGTATTAGACCCAGACACGGCGCACAATTATCGTGGTGCTCCGAAGTTAAATTTCACATTAATGTATTCACACTTAGAATGTATGTCTTCATTGATTGAAGATATACATTACTTCGTGTGTTGCACATCTAAGTCATCAATATGCATAAGTGTTAGGATGTGTGCCTGATCACAGGACATTTGAGGATTCCAGGATATTCAGCTCACACCGTAACTTGCAAAATCTCTTCTCATCCAAGGGCTTGGTGAAGATATCTGCCAATTGCTCTTCAGTGTTGACGTGTATGAAATCAATATCTTCCTTCACAACATGATCTCTGAGAAAATGATGATGAATTTCTATGTGCTTTGTCTTCGAGTGCTGAACTGGGTTGTTGGCAATCTTGATGGCGCTTTCGTTGTCGCAGTAAAGTGGCACTTGCTTCAGATGAATGCCATAGTCCTTGAGAGTTTGCTTCATCCACAGAAGCTGAGCGCAGCAAGATCCAGCAGCAATGTATTCAGATTCAGCAGTGGAGAGGGATACACAGTTATGCTTCTTTGAAGACCAACATACAAGTGATCGTCCCAGAAAGTGGCATGTGCCTGATGTAGACTTTCGATCAACCTTGTCACCAGCATAATCGGCATCCGAGAATCCAACCAGATCAAACTCTGAGCCCTTTGGATACCATAATCCGAGAGTTGGGGTGTGAGCCAAATATTGAGGAATTCGCTTCACAGCTAAGTGATGCGACTCCTTTGGTGCCGCTTGAAATCGAGCACACATGCAAACACTAAGCATAATATCTGGCCTAGATGCACATAAATAAAGCAAAGAACCAATCATGGAGCGGTATACCTTTTGATCGAACTCTTTACCATTGTCGTCGGGACCCAGATGATGTTTGGCTGGCATTGGTGTTGTGAAGCCTTTGCAGTCTTGCATACCAAACTTCTTCAGGCACTCTTTGAGATACTTCTCTTGAGATACGAAGATGCCGTTGCGTTGTTGTCGTATTTGAAGACCGAGGAAGAACTTCAGCTCCCCCATCATAGACATCTGATATTGCTCTTGCATCATATAGCCAAACTCTTCACTGTACTTCTGATTGGTGCAGCCGAAGATAATGTCATCCACATAAATTTGGCACACAAACAGTTCACCATCATATGTCTTCGTGAATAGAGTGGGATCTAGGGAACCAGGTATGAAGCCTTTGCTCTTCAGGAAGTATTTGAGTGTGTCATACCAGGCCCGAGGGGCTTGTTTGAGGCCATACAGTGCCTTGTTGAGCTTGTATACCATGTCAGGATGTTTTGGATCTTCAAACCCAGGTGGTTGTGCAACATGCACTTCTTCTTCAATCTTGCCATTGAGAAAGGCACTCTTCACATCCATTTGATATAGAAGTATGTTATGATGATTTGCATAGGCCAACAGTATACGTATGGCTTCAAGTCTAGCCACAGGAGCAAATGTTTCATCGAAATCAATGCCTTCCACTTGAGTATATCCTTGAGCAACAAGGCGAGCTTTGTTTCTGACAATTTGACCATGCTCATCTTGCTTGTTGCGGTATATCCATTTGGTTCCTATTATATTGTGCTTCCGTGGATTAGGACGCTTAACCAGTTCCCATACATTTTTCAACTCAAACTATTGAAGCTCTTCTTGCATAGCTTGAATCCATTCAGGTTCCATGAAGGCTTCTTCAACTTTCTTGGGTTCTGTAATTGAGACGAATGCGAAGTGCCCACAGAAATTTGCCAGCTGAGTTGCCCTTGAGCGAGTGAGTGGACCAGGTGCATTGATGCTGTCAATTATTCTGTCAATCTGCACTTCATTGGCAACACGAGGATGTACAGGGCGAAGACTTTGCTCTTGCTGATCTGTGTTGTTGTTGGGAGGAATGTCTTCAGGCTGAGCATTGTCTTCATGTGGATCAGGTGCTGAGATGATAAGTTCTTCTTCAGGTTGAGCTTCAGAAGGTATAATCTCTCCAGTTCCCATTAGCTTGATTGATTCACTTGATGGAACTTCATCTAGCACATTTGGCAGTTGCTCTCTTTGTGAACCATTGGTCTCGTCGAACCGCGCATCCACTGTTTCAACCACTTTGTAATGAAAGAGATTGAACACTCTGTAGGAGTGCGAATCCTTTCCATATCCAAGCATAAAACCCTCATGTGCTTTTGGTGCAAACTTTGAGGTGTGGTGTGGGTCCTTGATCCAGCACCTTGCGCCAAATACTCTGAAGTAACTGACATTTGGCTTCTTGCCAGTTAGGAGTTCATAAGATGTCTTGTTCAGAAGCTTGTGAAGATAAACACGATTGATTGTATGGCATGCAGTGTCAATGGCTTCAGGCCAGAATTTTCTTGGAGTCTTGTATTCATCTAGCATCGTTCTGGCCATCTCAATGAGTGTTCTGTTCTTGCGTTCGATGACGCCATTCTGCTGTGGCGTGTACGGGGCTGAGAATTCATGTGTGATGCCCAAGGTATCAAGATATGTATCAAGTCCAGTGTTCTTGAATTCAGTGCCATTGTCACTTCTGATGTGCTTTATCTTGGCGCCGTAATTGTTCATAGCTCGATTGGCGAAGCGTCTGAAGACATCCTGCACTTCAGTCTTGTAAAGGATTATGTGCACCCAAGTATATCTAGAGTAATCATCAACAATGACAAAGCCATAGAGGCAAGCAGTAGTGGTAAAAGTTGAGTAGTGAGTGGGACCAAAAAGATCCATGTGAAGCAGTTCGAAGGGTCGAGTAGTGGTCATGATTGTCTTCGAGGGATGTTTTGCCCTCGTCATCTTCCCTGCTTCACAGGCACCGCATAAGTGATCTTTCTTGAACTTGACGCCCTCGATGCCTATGACATGCTTCTTCTTTGCAAGGGTGTGGAGGTTCCTCATGCCAGCATGCCCAAGCCTCCGATGCCAAAGCCAGCATTCTGAAGCTTTTGCCAGAAGACATACTGCAAGCTGTGGCCCTGCTGAGAAATCTACCACATACAAATCATCTTTCCGATACCCTTCAAACACTAGAGACTTGTCAGATTCCATTAGTACCAGGCAACGATATTTTCCAAATATTACGATCATGTTCAAATCGCAAAGCATTGAGACAGACATTAAGTTGAAGCCAAGGGATTCAACAAGCATGACTTTATCCATGTGTTGATTCTTTGAGATTGCAACTCTACCTAGACCCGATACCTTACTTTTACCAGTGTCAGCGAATGTGATGTGGCTCTTGTCGGATGGACGTAAGGTTGAGTCCATAAGAAGGCTTCTTTTGCCGGTCATGTGATTTGTACACCCACTGTCAATAATCCATTCTGAAGACGCTGGTGTCGTACCCTATAGTGCAGTTAGGGGGATAGGCTTCACGAAGAGAATTGTGAAGCAAAAACATTTGAAGAACCAGTGGGTAATGAAAACTTAGATCCAGATTAGGACTAATAGGGAGAGTAGCATGTGATTCAGGAACGAAGTACATAGTGATGCCGTTCGGGCATTTTATCTTGCGCCTTGCAAGATGTTTAAGGTCCCCAGCAATAGCGTCAGAAGATTTTGGTTTTCTGCTGGAGACCTTTCCCTGCAAAAGAGAGCTAAGCTTTCTTAGCCACCCACATCTTCAAGGGTGGCTTAGAAGCAATAAGTCTAAGTGCAGCATCTGAGAATTTTGGCTTTGGAGCCCTAGCAAACAGTCTAGCAGGTGGACAATAGTACTCATAAGAATAGGCAGAATAATTCTTGGTCATATGAACATGGCGGTTTGATGGACCGCTCTCATATTCATATGCCTGAGTGTGGTTTGCCTGCAAAACATTTGCGTTAGTGCGACTCAGGTGATTCCTCTGTCTGTATGAAGCCTTTGGACCGTATGAAGCCTTTGGTCTGAGGTTTGTCTTCTTCATGTGAGGTGTCATGAAGACATTCACAGGAAGATTTTCCAGACACCTTTTTGGAACCCAGATCTTCTTCATAGGCGGTCCATTCCTGCAGTTAGTACCAATGTACCTGGCAAACACTTCACCATTCTGATTCTTAAATAGTACATAGTTTGCATCAAAGGATTCATCAATGATAATGGGGTTAGCACAAGTGAATCCAGATAAATTGGATGGATCTGTCGAAGGTTCCTTTGCAGCAACCCACTTGTTTTGGGGTACTGCTCCGGTTTCCAGTAAGAGCCATCTGCATTCATTTTCCTTACGAACCCAACACCCTCTTTCCTAGGGTTTCGGTTCAGAATCTGCTTCTTGAGGACATCACATATTGTCTGATGCCCTTTAAGACTTTTGTACATCCCTGTTTCAAGCAATGTCTTCAACCTGGCATTCTCATCAGCAATAGCGGTGGTATCCTCAGCAGAGGGGTTAGTTACCACATCAACGGTTGAAGATATTGCAACAGCAGTAGCAGTGGAACATTCAGCAACAGAAGTAGCATTATCACGCTCAATGCATTTAAGACATGGTGGTTCAAATCCTTCCTGAGCGGAACTGATCTGTTTGGCGCTGAGTGACTCGTTTTCCTTTTGAAGATCTTCATGAGCCGCTCTCAATTTCTCAAGATCTTGCTTCCTTTGAAAATAATCATAGGAAAGCTTTTCATGAGCTGTTGAGAGAGTATCATGACGACTTTCAAGTTCCTGATACATAACGTGAAGATTTTTTATGTCTTCAATTAAGGATTCGGACCAAGTCATTTCAGCACCCAACAGATCATCGCTTCTGTCTAACAGTTTTTGAATATGTTCCATAGCTTTCTGTTGTTCAGTTGCAATTTTAGCAAGTGTTTTGTAGCTGGGTTTTGAACCACTATCAGAGTCATCGTCACTAGATGTTTGATAGTGAGTAGTGCGTGTGTTTACCTTGGCACCACATGCCATGAAGTAGTAGGTAGGAGTGGAGTAGTCCTTGTCATTTGCATCGGTATCGGTGATGAAGTCATTGTCTTCAGTGTTGAAGATGCACTTGGCGACATATGCTGTAGCCAGACTTGCAATGCCAGAATCAGACTCCTCCTCAGACTCCACCTCTGCCTCCTCAGAAGCGGACTCCTCCTCTGAATCCATTTCCTTGCCAACAAACGCACGTGCCTTGCCAGATGAGCTCTTCTTGTGTGATGAAGACTTTGAGGAAGACTTGGAAGAAGACTTTGAGTATTTCTTCTTCTTCTTGTCGTCAGAGTCATATTCCTTGCTCTTCTTCTTCTTTCTGTTCTCATTGTCCCACTGTGGACACTCAGAGATGAAGTGTCCAGTTTTCTTGCACTTGTGGCATGTTTTCTTCTTGTAGTCATGAGCAGAAGCTTGATCATTCCTTGAGCTTGATCGTGAAGACTTTCTGAAGACTTTCTGAAGACAAAAGATAGAGCAAGCATGCAATGACTTCACAATGAGTAGCAGTAAGTAAAAGGAAGTGAAGATGAAACCAGTGACTCGTTGAAGACAATGATTTGTTGGACCAGTTCCAGTTGCTGTGACAACTGTACGTCTGGTTGGAGCGGCTAGGTATTTAAACCTTAGGACACACAGTCCCGGACACCCAGTCCTGAACACGCAGCTCAGGACACCCAGTCCTTGCCGTATTCTCCTTGAGCTAAGGTCACACAGACCTCGCCCAATCACTCTGGTAAGTCTTCAAGGTAGACTCCCAAACCTTCACAGACTTCGTTCACCGGCAATGGAAAATGTCTCTTGGATGCTCAGAATGCGACGCCTAACCGGCTGGAGGATGCACAGTCCTCAAGTGTAATAAGTCTTCAGATCACTCAGACAAGAAGACTTAAGTGATGCCCAACTCTCTTTGGCTCTGGGTGGTTAGGGCTTTTTCCTCGCTAGGTATTCTCTCTCAAAGGCTTCGAGGTGGGTTGCTCTCAAACGACAAAAGCCGTGCACTAAATCTGAGCAGCCAACCGTTTATGGTTGTAGGGGGTGGACTATTTATAGCCACTAGGCAACCCGACCTCAGTTGTCCGAAATGACCCTGGGTCACGAAGGAACTGACACGTGTTCCAACGGTCAGATTTCAAACTCACACGGCAACTTTACTTGGGCTACAAGCAAAGCTGACTTGTCTGACTCTGGACAAGATTTGCTCTCATAGTCTTCACTCGAAGACATAGGTTTTTTTGTTTAGGCATCACTTTAGTCGTTCTGACTGGTTCTCTTGGACCCCACTTAGCAGTACGGTGGTTCCTATGACTCAACACAAATGAAAGAGAACTACGAAAGATCTAAGTCTTCGAGCTCCATAGGCTTCATGCGGTGTCTTCTCTTGTCATAGTCTTCAATGTGAATATCTTCATATACCACCATTGACTTCAATGTCTTCCTACATTTTTAGGGGTCATCTCTGGTAGTAAAACCGAATCAATGAGGGACTTCTACCTGTGTTATCCTGCAATTCTCACAAACACATTAGTCCCTCAACTAGGTTTGTCCACTACAAGAAATATGTCAACTTATGACCTTCTGTCAGTGACCCTCGAAGAATTGGTCATAAATTTATGACCATTTTAGACGAATTGGTCAAAAGCTGTTCAGGGGGCTCCAAACCCTAAACCATTGCGACCATTTTGGTCAAGAAGGTCGTAATTTCCTTACACGAAATGGTCACAAAGCAAACAGTGCTAGTCCGCTGCCTTATTTCTAGTTGTTAATGACCAATATAGATGGTCATATCCTTGTAGATTGTGGTGGGTTGTGATGACTAGGCGCCATCTCATCAGTTTTGCCTATGTGTCATGTCCATGTGGCAGTTTTTGCCCTAGGTTGTGAAGCAACCTATATTTCTATCATTCCCAAAATTCCCAAAAAAAATCTCATAAATTCTTTGGGGCATATCTTCATCAAATATGTTAAAATCCTTCCTTGCCTAGTTCAAAACTAATTCAACAATATTCATTTTCCTATTATGTTCACAACAACACTTTATGAAGGAAGTACCACTTTGGCATGTCCAAATGGTATCCATTTTCTACAGTGCTTTCCTATGCCCAAATAACCATCCTCCACCAAATGCCAACTCAATCCATTCATTATTTTGAGCCCAGCTTCAACATTCGTATTTATGTCCAGTATGGTACTTTGTAAAGCAAGTACCACCTAGGCTCCTCCTTTTGAGGTGAAAATTTGTGAAGACGGTCTTCTTAGTAACTGATCATCCTCAGCCAAAACTCACGCCCATTAGCCATGTGCATTTCCCACACCGCAAATCAAACACTTTGTTGCTTATTCATGTTTGAGCATCGATCGGTCTCCTCGTGAGAATCTTATGTTGTGATTTTCTTCCTAGCACCTACATGGGGAGTGCCCAACCCACTAGACATGCCTAGGCCTCCCATAACACATGGCAACGCCACGGTCACGCGGTGACCACGCGGCGGGAATGCGAGCTTACACGCTCTAGAGTTGGGGCCCTCGGCCACCGTCCAAACCTCGATGTCTCGCAATCAAACCATGTATTTTTGATTAAATAGATACTTATTTACCTAGAAATGATTTTTGGAAAAAATAAAGAGCAAACTATGAGGCAGCTGCAGTTCAAATTTGACCCGCTTCCACCTGAATCGACGGGAATTTATCTTTTTCACCAGAGGTGGATCAAAAATTTTGACACCCAACCATTTTGTCAATTGTGCATTAAATATGGCCTAATATTTTATAAAAATGATTTGGTACAATTTTGCAACAAATATATGGTAGGTCCTTCACAAAAAAACCTCATTTCGGGCACTGGAAAAATGGAAAATGAATTTTCCGTGCAAAGAAAATGAAAACTCCCTTTGGCAACATTGTTTGGAATTCCAATATGCACCCTTGTGCACAATATGAGATCATTTGAACAAACTATGCCATGAATGTGACCATGAGATTGAGCGTTTGGGTTGAAATCCATGAATCTTCACACATGATAGCTCATTTATGAGAACACTTTTCTAAAATAATTTCCGCATTACAAGTTTATTATTTTTCCTGGAAACTTGGTCACATATAATGACGCAATGCGAAGGTTTTCCAATTTTTTGATTTTTTTTGAATTTTTTATGCCCGTTTCAAAATGCGGTCAAAACGGCGGGAATGACCGTTCCTAGCTAGTGGTTGAATCATGCATTTTTTTGGTGTTTCTATGATAAAATAGATACTTATGTACCTAGAAATGATTTTTGTAAAAAAATAAATAGCAAACTATGAGGCAGCTGCAGTTCAAATTTGACCCGCTTCCAGCTGAATCGGCGACAATTTGTCTTTTTCACGAGAGGTGGATCAAAACTTTTTACACCCAACCATTTTGTCAATTGTGTATTAAATATGTCCTAGTATTTTAGAAAAATGATTTGGTCCAATTTTGCAACAATTATTTTGGAGGTCCTTCACAAAAGAACCTCCTTTTGGGCACTCGAAAAATGGAAAATGGTTTTTTCGTCCAAAGAAAATGAAAACTTTCTTAGGAAACATTGTTTGCCATTCCAATATGCACCCTTGTGCACAATATGAGATCATTTGAACAAACTATGCCATGAATGTGGCCATAAGATTGATCAATTGGCTTGAAAGCCATTGATCTCCACACGTGATAGCTCGTTTATGAGAACACTTTTTAAAATAATTGCCGTACTACAAGTTTGTTATTTTTCCTGGGAACTTGGCCACGTATATTGACACAATGCGAAGGTTTCCCAATTTTTTGGTTTTTTTTAATTTTTTATGCCTATTTCAAAATGCGGTCAAAACGGCGGGAATGACCGTTCCTATCTAGTGGTTGAATCATGCAATTTTTTTGGTGTTTCTCTGATTAAATAGATACTTATGTACCTAGAAATGATTTTTGGAAAAAATAAAGAGCAAACTACAAGTCAGCTACAGTTCAAATTTGACCCGCTTCCAGCTGAATCAGTGGAAATTTGTCTTTTTCACGAGAGGCGGATTAAAACTTTTTATACCCAACCATTTGGACAATTGTGCATTAAATATGGCCTAGTATTTTAGAAAAATGATTTGGTCCCATTTTGCAACAATTATTTGGGAGGTCATTCACAAAAAAACTCATTTCGGGCACTCGAAAAATGAAAAATGAATTTTCCGTGCAAAGAAAATGAAACTCCCTTAGGCAACATTGTTTGCCATTCCAAGATACACCCTTGTGCACGATATGAGATCATTTGAACAAACTATATCATGAATGTGGCCCGTTTCGAAATGCGGTCAAAACGATTCCTATTGATTTTGTAGAAATTTGTCAATTTGACTAAGGTGTATGAAAAGCTTTTAACATGCAACCAGTTGGTTAATTATACATAGACTATGTTTCTAATATTATTGAAAATTGGTACAGTCCAATGTTGAAGCAAATAATGTGAAGGTTCTTCAAAAAACGAAAAATAAACCAATTAAAGAAAAGAAGAGGAGGAAGAGAGAGAGAGAGAGAGAGAGAGAGAGAGAGAGAGAGAGAGGTGTGGGATGAGGGAGGGTTTTGGAGCGTTGGATGTAGGAGGAATAGATGGCCAGGATTTGATCTTGAGGGGGATCCGTGGCCTCGCCTCTGATTGGCTGGCCCTAACACAACCTTCACCATCGACCCGCCCCCACTGCTCTTCTCGTCCCCGTTGCCCTAACACAACCCGCCCTCTCCCTCCCTCAGATATCGATCCGCCGCCACCCCCACCCTCACCGTAGACGAGATCGCCGCGTCTCCTCCTCCCCTCTCCCGCGTCCCACCCTGCACCCTCGGCCGCCGCCTCGCCTTCCACGGCCTCCGCCTCGCCTTCCACAGCCTCCGCCCCACCCTCGTAGCCCTCCACACCGGTGCCGACGCGTACCCCTCCTCCCCCCATCTCCTCGCCACCACCTCCAGATCCAATCTCTCCCCGCCGCCTCCGGATCCAACCTCCCACCCACTGCCGACCTCGCTGTCCTCGACCCTCCCTCCCCTCACCATCTCTTCCTCGTCTCTCCCTCTCCCCCGCACCACTCCTCGCCTACTACCTCAGCCGGATGGGCCAGACGATGCGCCTCGTCCGCCCGCCCGTGCTCTGGGTCGTCGTCGAGGCCGGCAAGCCCTCCCCGGAGGCCGCCCTCCCGCTGCGCCGCACCACCGTCATGCACCGCTACGTCGGCTGCTGCGACGGCCTCAACGCCTCCCCTGCAGTCGACTTCCGCCCGCACCAGCTCAACACCGGCCTCGAGGCGTCGAGAACCACCTCCTTGATGGCGTCATCTACTTCGCCGACGAGGAGGGCGTCTACTCCCTGCCGCTCTTTGACCGCCTCTGCCAGATCAGGTATCTCCCCCTCCACTCCGCCGTGCCGCTTCATCTCCGCCGTGATCCGGTGCCACCGACCACCCCTGCGTCTCTGTCGCCCCGCCATCTAAGAAACGGCGCCCACTCGTCCTCTGCTTCGGGCGAATGGACATTTGCTGCCCCTCATTGACCTCCAGCGAGTACCACGATGGGACATGTCGCCGTGTTTCGGGGGATTAATTATCTCACTGGTTGTTTTTCTCTCTTTTCAGGAGATTATTCCAGATCCTCGGGGTCGTCGTCGGCGGTGGCTGCACATTGACGAGGTAACGGCTTCAAGATTTGCCTCGGAATTCCCCTGCTATTTTCCTCCTTGGTGGTGACTGGCATACAAATCAAATCACTCCATTTGGTTGCAGGGCAATGGCGACTGCTGTGGCCAGCTGAGGCAGGAGTACGACTCACTTCTGAGGGAGAAAGGCGAGTGCAGGAGGGTGCTAGAGGATCTCATGAGGGAGAATGAGCTCAAGACCAAGGAGAGCCGTGAGGCTCAGACGTCCCTGCGCGAGCTGCAGATGGAGCTGATGCGCAAGTCCATGCACGCCGGCTCTCTGGGTAAGAAGAACTTGTCTGAACTGCGGATCCACTTGTTCACTAATAGCAGGAGCAGACTGAATTTTACCAATTCTATCTTCTTCTTCTACGATTAGAACAAACAAATCAACGACAGTGGCTCCTCTAATTTATAAAATGTTTTGTGTGCTGTTCACCTACAATTTTGTTTAACTGTTCATGATTAAAATTCAGTGGGTCCTCTTCTTTATACACGTGAATGTGCAATTCAGCTACAATTTTGTGTGCTGTTCACACTAAGAGCTCACAAATGAGTTCTTATCTCCCCAAATAGGCCGCAGAAGTGTGTGTTGATTGCCATTACAGGCTGAATTTGTCGACGGCCTATCTTTTGTCTAGCGCATTAGAGGCATGTCCAATTAAATATACACTTTAGTTCAAGGACATGTACAACTAAATATACGCTTTAGTTCAAGGACAGGTACAACTAAATATACATGAGGTACATTGTATCTACAAAATCTGGGCGTGGTCTTTTTTTCAGACCAACTAAATATACGCTTTAGTTCAACGACAGGCTAGTATTCCCTTTTAGTTTAGGTTCAAGTACCAAACATGAGCCTTTAATTGACAGACTAGTATTCCCTTGTCAAATGCTTACTCCAGTTTTCTAGATTCAGTTATACCCTGCAATTTATTTTACAAAGGTTATACCCTGCAGTTTAGCTCTGTGTTACGAGGTATTGACCATCTGTATGTTGATATTGATGTATATGATACTATGATAGTTCACCTGCAGAAAATCTTGCATCAATTAGTATGATACTCCTAGACATCAATTAGTATGCTGCTCCTACCCCTAGTTCCCTTTTCTGCTCCTATAGCATTGCTCTATTGGTTTAGAACACTAGCAAAAGGAGTAGTTAAAGCTTACTGATGTATGGGTAGTAAAATCTTCATGGTTGATCTTGACTACTGACATGGGAGATATATCTTCTTTTGTGTATCAATTACTCTATGTGTTGTTATTTTTAGTTTAGGTTGAAGTGATTGGTAGGCCTAGGGATTATGCGATTTTGCAAGTTTGTAGAGGACGTAGAGTAGAGGAAGCAGGTGAGCCGTAGTGTTGCGTCCTTCTAAGCTTAGACTCTGAGATGCTTTGTTTGTTTTCTACATAGATTGCTTGTTGATCTGGGCTTCTGATGTGCTGTGCTAATGTGTTATTTTTGCAGCTACCGATTTCTTACTATGGAGGAACAAGAAGATCTCTGGCGGGGTTCTCGCGGGCACCAACGACCATGTAGTTGTTGTTTGAGGTCCTGTAGTACTATCTCCTCACCCTCCTCTGCCACCACTTCATCCCCATCCTGTGCATCCTCTTCCTCTGGTCCAACGCCTCTGCCTTCGTCAACAAGCGAGCTTCTTTAAATTTCTGTTGTTATTTGCACTATATTCAACACACACCTCATGTGAATTTGTGATCATATCCATAGACCAGTAAATTTACTGCACTATTTGCTTGCTGTGAAGTATCCAATATTTGTTACATTATGTCTTTAAGTAGTAAAATTGAGACTGGCAAGCTAAATTCTTCAACTGAACTGCTCTTTCATTGTACCACCAAATACTGAAGTTTTGCTATGTATAACATTGCTACATGTGTTTTTGTCTATATATCTTAAACAATTTTACTCTTTTTCTGTTCTTCCTGTATGTCCAGTTTCACATTGCTGGTGTTTCATGCCTTATGATTTAGTAACTTGATTAGTATTAATGCCACTGTCCTATCTCAGTAAACTGTTTGTTTTTCAGTACCAAAAAAATAAAGTAAATCTACTACATCTTGGTATTCTAGAATTCTGGTGCCTCACAGAATTATGCTTTATGTCCTGCTTTAGCTTGCAAACCTGATAATTTGTTGTCTGTTCTCATTTCTTGTCATGTAAGGGAATTAAAACTAGAGAAATATATACGTACATGTACCTCAGCTTTTGCAAATACCAACTATACATTATCTTGTTAATTACTACAGTAACTTTATGGAACCTTCATGTCGTTAGCTTGCACTACTACAGTAACTAGATGCAATCCATTTTTATTAAATGCATTTTGGTTAGGATTTTGTCATGGCTGTTCTGTTTCCTATAGATCGGGTCACTACTGAAATTTCATTCTAGGACTTCGTCATGTGTTTATTAGTTATTTTTAACCAATGCTAGTCCTAGCATGTGTACACTCTAATCTCTAATGATGTTTGTCTTTGTGTTCAGGAGCTCCAGGTCTACAAAATTTGAAGTTCGAAACCATATAGCTCTACTCAGCAAAGAGTCTCTTCTATTTGATTGTAATAGAATGTAAATATTGTAATATTGTAATAGTAGGCATATTTGGGTTGTAATAACTATGTACAGATTGTAGTAGACTTAGTTAGTTTTATTTGATGAATTACATTTGTACTGTTCCGTTTGAAATATTGATTATGTATGTGATTTGAAAACGTGTGGAATGGAAACCTAACTTGTGGGATCCACTAAAGATAATAATCAGAGTAGTTCTGAATTTTTTGTCTAGTGGGCCCAATGTGTGAGAAGATGACAAGTGGGACCAGCTCCAAAATATAATGGCCCAAACAATGTTAAAAGGCCCCGGCCCAGAAATAAATAAAAGGGTGAAATGGGCTTGGCCTGCTTAACTTACAGAAAAATAAATATTAAAAAGGCCAAATTGTTGGGCTAGGCCCATGTAGAAAACCGAATTGGACCGGGCTGAATCTTGTGCCACATCAGCTTGCCACGCTGGATGCCTACGTGGCCTGGGGAGGTTGCTAGTGACCAAAACGCCACAGTAGACGTATTTTGGTCATAAACGTCTACGGCCATTCCAGAAGAAAGGTCGCTATAGTCAGTTTACAACGGCCAGCTTTTGACCTTATGTTTTTGGTCACAAAAAGGTCACAAATGGAAATTTGTGACCATTCAATGACCAATAGTGGTGGTCACAAGTTGACATATTTCTTGTAGTGGTCGTCAATACTCCAAAACCAACTAGGGGTGGCACTAGATGCACTTACACCCTTCATCTTGTGCGTGATGACGATGGGTCGACGGAGCACGAGGACCAAATCGCCCTTCCGAAATACGCGCTGCTTGACGAGCTTGTCGTAGGCTCTCACCATGTTCTGGCGGTAGAGCTCCAGGTTTTGCAGGGCATGAAGTCGCTCCTCTTCAAGGGTGTCAAGCTCCTGGAAACAAAGTTGTACCTGTTCATCATGGGTGAGTCCTTCCTGGAGAGCCACCCGTAAAGAGGGTAGCTGGACTTCCAATGGCAGTACGGCTTCACTCCCATAAATGAGAGAGAATGGAGTAGCCTGTGTCGGGGTATGGACTGTAACACGGTATTGCCCATAAGGACTCGAAGAGATGATCATGCCAATCTCTCTTGTGCCTTGTTACCGTATTCTTGAGTATCTTGCCTAGCGTCTTGTTGAAGGCTTTGATCGCCCCATTGGCTTGAGGGTAGTAGCCGGTGGACTAGTTCCACTTGATCTTGTACTTCTCCATGAACCTGTACATCTTGTTGGACTTGAATGCCTTGGCATTGTCGGAGGTGATGCGGTATGGAATCCCAAAGCGATATATGATATTTCGCTCTAGGAACTTGATGACGTTGTCGCTCTTCACCTCCCGTAGTGGAACGGCTTCCACCCATTTGGAGAAGTAGTCCGTCGGGGCGAGGATGAAACGGTGCCCCCCGGATGATGGAGGGTCGATGAGGCCGATGACGTCGATTCCCAAGGCGTCAAATGGCCAAGAGGGAACTGTAGGGTGAAGCGGGACCGGCGGCTGGTGCTTGAAGTCGCCATGTACTTGACAGTTGTGGCATGACCTGGCCACCCAAAGGCAGTCCGCCATGACGCCGGGCCAGTAGTATCCTGCAAGACATATGCTATGATACATCTTAGCTCCTCCTTGGTGCCCGCCGCAGACTCCATGGTGCATCTCCTGGAGGATCTTCTCGGCTTCACCTCGATTAACGCACCGAAGTAGGACCTCCTGTCCATGACACCGCCTGTATAGGACACCTGCTTCATAAAGATAAAAGGGGAGTCGTCGTTGTAGTTGGCGTCTCGCGACGGGGTCATCGGGGAGACTGCCATGCTTGAAGTAGTCGAGGAAGGGTTGCAGCCACTCGCCTTCCTCCACGGTGTTCGTCATGACGGAGTTGACTTCGTACTCCACTGGGATGATGTTGGCGAGCCGCCGTGGATACTTGACCTCCTTGATGAAACCTGCAGCAATTAGTTTGTCAACCTCAGTGATGACATCACCTTCGAGTTCCGGACGCAAGCGTCGCGGTTGCTGCTTGATAGGATGGAATTGTGGGTCGATGGCCAGCTTGTGGGTGGCGACACGAGGGTCCAACCCCGGCATCTCCTTGTAGTTCCAGGCGAAGCAATCTCGGTACTCCATCAAGAAGCTTCGGTACTCTTCTCGCTCCTCTTCCGTCAGCATGGCGCTAACAAAAGTGGGGCGTGGGTCATCTTCAGTCCCGAGGTTGACCTGGACAAGCTCGTCGATGGTCGGCTGCCCTCCATCTTCGAGTTCTTGGGGTGCTGGTGCGGAGATGAACTCCTCATCATCACTTGGCTCGACGTTGATGGGGTGTTGTTGATGAGGAAGGATGGGCGAAGTGTCAGAGTCGTCGCTCGACGAGACCGACATGGCATGGCAGTTGACTCGTGCTCTGTCGTCGGGCTCCTCCCCTTCATTTCCAGAGACATCGTAGGTGTGGCATTTCGCCGTAGGGCGGGTCAGATCGCCAAGGACACATGTCATGGCATGCTGATATGTTGCACCAGCATTCTTCAACCCGAAAGGCGTGCTGGTGTTGTAGAGGTCCCCTTCTAGCATTGGTCGCCCTTCGTCTTCTGGTTCTCGTGGTGTTGGCGCGGGGCCAAGCTTCCCTTCATCGCTAGAGGCATCGAGATCGATGTAGCCGAGCCCAAACTTTGGTTGGGCCTTGCCTTTTTGCTTGACAAGGCCCTCTGCGTGTCTCCACCATTCCTCACATATAGCCGGCGGTGGAGGCATCCTGTTGTTTCGACGAAGAGTGATCCCGGCCTTCTCCAGCAAGCGAACCATCTTGGGCTCAGCCTTCATCATGGGTAGCACCTCCTCTGGGTCACTGCAAGGTTTGGGAAACTCACATATAGAATCACATTGTTTTACCTGGGGAACCTTGTATAAAATGGTATGGACTCCACATCCGGGTGAGTTGGGAATCGCCCAAACCTCCAACGGAGAAGCCACTGAGATGTAGAGTGACGGGGGTTGCACGCCTTGAGCTCCCCTTGCGACTCTCCATCTCTTTTATTCTTGTTCTAACCACTCCTGGTGCGGGCGCGGGTTCCTCCTTCGGAGTCCTACATGCCCGCAACGTGATGGTTGGTGGCGCATCATTGCTGCCCATTAGCATCTTTCGACCCTCCTGGGCACCTGTAGAGCTTCCAAGTGTTAAACAGCTAGGGTCTCGGTGTGCCGAGGTCGATGAAGAAGGGGTAGCCTCCTGACGAGGCGTCGTTGCCGACCTCAGGGTGACTGACGTTGATGTCAGGAATCTTGCCTTCAATAGTAATGGGGCTGTTGGAACAGGCTCAAAGGATCCTGTCCCACGCGAGGTCTAAGTAGAGCTCTCGATCTCTGCAGGGGTAGATCGATTGGAGTCATGGCGCCCTGTTGCGGATGATCGCCTATGTCCTTGGCTCCTGTGACTTCGCGGGAAGGAGTCCTCTGCTCCGGAAGGTGAGCACGGCATGAGGAGACGCTTTATCTCGGCCGCCGGTGCCACACCTGGCTTGATCAAGACATCAGTCGAAGGTGTCGTCCGCCCTAACTGCTGGTCGCTGCCTTCTACATGGAAGTAATACTTTGCATCTGCATGGTGAGGTTCCTGCACAGTGTAAGGAGAGATGTTGCCGATGATGCACTGCTGCGTGCCTTGGGTGTCGAGGAACTTTAGGCACTGGTGAAGAGTGGATGGCACGACGCGGTACTTGTGAATCCACGGCCTCCCCAAAAGGGCCGAGTAGGAGGTGTTCGCTTCGATGACGAAGAACCGCACCTTGAAGCTGAACGTAGACATCTGGATCTTCACCGTGATGGCGCCCAATGTTGGCTTTCCCTGGTTGTCGAAGCCGCAGATCATTACATCTGTGGACTCCAAGTCGTCCACCGTGAAACCAGCCCGCGTCAAGCTCCGAAGGGGCAGGATATTCACGGTAGACCCTGGGTCGATGAGGATCCTGCGAAGGTGTGCAGTGCCAATGTTACCTTCCACGTAGAGCGGTCGGTTATGGTCACTATCATTTATGAGCTTGTCTTCCTCGTCAAATGTTATTTCATTCACGAATAGGGGATTGGAGAAGAGGCGATGCTTCACCATGGACACCTCGTAGAGCTCCGGAGCTTGAAGCGCCTTGATGAGGGCTTTGCGAAGGTCGGGCACCATCATCAGGGCATCATGCACACTCAAAAGTGCGGGGATTCGCTTGAGGTGGGCGATGATGTTGTAGTCGACGTCATGTTGCTTCGTCTTCCCTTGGCCTTGTTCTTCATGCACTTCCTCTTGCAAGGGCGCCTCTTTTGAGGCAGCCGGCTTGGGCACCCTTGTTGGCTTGATCTTCAGTGGCTCAGGTAGAACCTTGCCTCCACGCAAGTTCATGTTCACCTCTTCTGCTTGCACATCCTTCTTCGTGTCTTCAGCATGGCACACCTCTTGCTCTTCGGGTGTGAACACATCTTCCAAATCAGAGCTTGGTGTGTCGCTATAGCTGAGGATGGCGTTGCAGCTTTCGCTGTTTGATGATTGGGATGGTCTAGCTCCTTCTTGGTCTTCTTGCCTCCCCTTTGCCGGTACCTGCACTAGAGCGCGTGGCATGAACTGCTCCAAGGTGGATAACACACGCCCTGGTCGTGGGAATGACTCGTTTCCCTCCGACTTAGGGACGAATCTTGGTGGAGGGCGGCGTTGACTCGGATCAACTCGTCTTAGGATCCTTGGGGCGGCTTGCGCCATGGGAGCTGCGCGTGAACGTCGAGGTGGAAGGCTCCTCGGGTACGACTTCCGGCGAACCATTCTCCAAGGCTCCTCCTTGTAGATGGCTGGGGTTGCCCCCTGATGGAGTGGAAGTGCTTGCGTTGTGGACAGAATGAGGCTAGATAGCTGGTTTTCAACCTGCACGAGTGGCACCCACTCTTCTTCGTGCTCCATCTCTTGACCTGGTGCAGGGGATGAGGCCACACTCATCACGTTCACCATGTGGTAGTCCAGGTTGATGGCTTCTGGGTCCAAGTTGATCCTCTTCTCATTAACAGCTCTTTGGAGCCATTCTTTGAAGGCAAAACAATCCTCGATGATGTGACCCACATACATGTGATATGGGCAAAACAATGGATTATCAGTCATCCGTACCTGATCGGGCCTCCGAGGTTCTGGAAGGTTCAATGCTCGATGCTCCATTAGCTGACTGAACATGTCCTTGACAAGTTCACGACGGAAGATGTACTGCTTCTTGAGGAGCTCTTGGATCGACGGGCGTTTTCTTCCTGCTGCATGTTTGCCTCTTGATCCCAAGACGGGCACCTGGCCTTGGGGTGCAGACGAGAAGATCTTAGCGGTGTTTGCTTCCGCCGGCGCCTTCAGCTTGCCCCCATTGTTAGCTTGCTTGGATGTCGCGGCGAAGCGCTTGGCAGGGTCGAATGCGCTGGCATTCTTGTAGAGCTCCATTATCTGCGGTGATTTCTCGAACTCAAGCTTCGTGGCTGCTACCGCCGTGCTTAGGGCACTGAAGGTTCTAGGCTCGCGCCGAGAGACCTCAAGTGACCAATGTTGTTGCATCCCATGGACACACATCTCGATGGCGTCCTCAAGGTGCATCTCTCTAGCGAGGCGCACATAGCTGTTGCGGAATCTGATGATGTAGTCATCGATGGACTCATCCCGTCGTTGTCGAACTTGCACCAGCTCAACGATGGAGAAGTCCTTCATGGTGACGAAGTGCTTCTTGAAGACTTCCTTCATGCCCGCCCAACTTCCAATGGATCCGACCGGTAAACGACTGTACCAATGGAATGCAGGTCCTGTTAATGACCCTGAAAATTGACGCAAGAGGAGTGACGAGCTGTTTGCCATGTCGCCACATGCCGCCTCGAAGTACGCCAAGTGCTCCCTTGCATCACCGGTTCCATCGAACTGGTGGAACTTCGGCGGGTGCCACCCTGAGGGGTATGCCACCATGTCATGCCACGCCTCATAAGGCTTCTCTAGCTCGCTCTCGAAGGTGCGAGGTGCTTGATCTATCGTCATTTGCTTGAACTTTTTGGCCACCATATCTTCAACAATGTCGTGGAAGTCCTTCAACATGCTTGCATTTGGCGCCACGTTGGCAGAACCAACGGGGCTAACCAATAGTCGAGCGTGCATGCTAGGGTCTTGGCATTGACGCACATCATTAAGAGGCAGCACTGCATGAGTGTCACCAAGTAGCTCTGCTTCTTGTGGATCCACCACCCATCGCGGCGCGCCTCGTGATGGAGCACCTTGGTTGTTCATCATGAGCTTGATGAACTGGTCAAGCTTTGACGACAACTGGTTGATTGCCTGCCGCTGGTCCCTGACCTGTTCTTCTAAGGAAGCTTGACGCGCCGCTACTACATTTGTGGCAACTGGCTCCTGGACGACGGCACCGGGATCTTCAGGGGCACCGCCACTGTTCACCATGCGAACTGGCGTGGTGTGGAGATCTCTAATGCCATCTTCGGAGTCTGAGAAATCAGACGGGATAAGCTCTTGGTAAGGAGGGGAGTTCGGGTGCCTCTCCAACGAAGGCAAAGAAGATGAGTCGGAGAAGCTCTCTTCGTCGTCAGGGTCATCTTGGTGCTCTCCACCTTCAGCAGGACCATCAGTTACACTCTAACGTGAAATGGACCTCAGTCGCGTGTTCGCTCTAGGCCGACTTGCAACCTGGTGAAGTTCATTAGGGTCTTCGGGCAGACGAGCCTTGATGTCGGTGTAGCGGCGTGGTGATATGTCTGCATGTCGTGAAGTGCTTCCATCCGCTAGTGATCCTTTGCCTGCAGTTACGGGAAGACATGGGGCCTTGGATCTTGCACCTTCTTGTGATGATGAAGAGCTTGTCTTAGGGCCCCCCTCTGCTCCTTTGAACCATGCACACACATGGCCAAGGCGGGGTAAGAAAGTCTTCTGGAAGTCCGCATTAGGGTTCGGGACTATCTCTTCATCTGAAGGATAGCCAAACTCCTGGGTGATGCGAGGAGGTCGCCATCCATTACTTGACTCTTGACTGGGTTGCACTCCTAGTGTACCACACAAAGCAAGGTTCTTCTCAACTGGCTCCTTCGCTTTGTCTGCCTCGTGCTGAAGCTTATTAGCCTCCCCATCTTGGTCCAACCTATCAAAAGGAACAAGAGGAGGATTCGTGGGAAGTGTTGCGTCTGGTTCGAGAGCGGACTTGGATGTAGCATCAGGAGCCGCTTCATTGTTGGTGGAGGTCGTAAACTTGGTTACTTCAATGCCGTCCATCGGTGTGGCCGTCGTGGGCGATGTCTTCCGGTCCTCCAATGGGGGTGGTGTCGTGGCCGCCTTCACCTGTTCATCGTCTTTTGGGGAAAGGGATGAAGAAGGCATCTCCTTTCTCCTTTGCTCTGCGCTGCTTGTGGAGGACTTGCGCGGTTTCGGCGCCAAACGACTGAGCAGGTAGTTATACCGCGGAGATGCGGAACCTGATTCTGTCATTTTCTTGAACGACCGCGCCATCGGGTCGTCGGCGTACCTGGGTGTGTTGAAGGACTAAGTCCTCAAGTTCTTTATATAGAACTTGGCGGTTTCTCCGGCGCCTCTCGCGCTTGCGTTGGTTATCCGTCGGCATGCCGCTAGCCCTTACTGGCACTGGTGGCATGGGGAGAAGTGGTGGTGCACGTCATCGCGTAGATGAGGAAGTCCTGTCCATCGTTACCTATAGTTGTGGTCGATCTCCCTGCCTGGGAGAAGATGGTCGTGGTGGAAGCGTCGGTCGCGAAGGCTCCCGTGGTCGCCATTGCTGAGTGGGCTGTGTGTTCCTTTCTTCCTCCTGGTGTCTTGACCATCGGTTCCAATGTGGGGGCATGTTGGGATGCCTCCGTTGTTGAAAGTGTCGGGTTGGTGACGGTGGTCGTCGAGGTGCCAATGTGTGGCGCTCATGTTGAGGGCGATGACTCAGGGCTTGACGTCTGGTCCCTCCTACACCCTGTGTTGATGATGTACTTGGTGCCGCGGGATCAAGTAGCTGCCTCTGGATGTTGTTCATCTGCTCTTGGAGTTGGCGAAATTCTCGCCGCAGGTCTTCGTCACGTGGCGCTGGTGCTTCATGGCGAAGGACAGAAAACCTGTTGTTGTTGGTGAGAGATCGTCCGTCGAACGCTGAAATGTGGAGGCATGGCACCCATGCCCCCCGTCGAGTATCTTCAAGGTTGATGGAGACTATAGGGCCCGGTAGAACAGGCTCCTTGCGTGAACGCCGCTTCCAGAACTCCTTCATAATGGCTCGCCTCACCAGCTGCTTGATCTTGGTTGGCTCGTACACCCAGTCGTCAGGGAACAAGTCGCACGGAGGGGCCTGGGTGCTCTGGTAAGTGAACACCTTGTCTGCCAAGTCCCTTGCTCCGAGGGACCAATCCTCCTCAGGCACCGTGCTCTGAGCAAGGCGTGAGGTAATTTGCTGGTGGAGTCATTGTACCTTGCGATACTTCCTCCTATAGTTTCAAAGAGGGTGCGGGCTTTCCGACAAATGTGCGTTCGCCATGAGTTTCCGCAAGTTCTGGGCGATGGCCTCCAAACCTTTGAGCAGCTCAACCTCGGTGCGTCGGGGTGCTGGTCGTGAAGGCTTCAAGTGTGGAAATGGGGTAGGGGCATGATGGGACGCCGCTCTTGCCCACCTGTTGGCGGCCTTGGCGGGAAGGCGTTGAGCCGCCTCCACACCTCCTTTCATATCCGCCCTTGTCGACTCCTTCAACAAGGCACGTGCCTCGAGCATTAGCTCGCGACGCTCCTTCTTCGCCTTGGCGGCCTCCCGCCTTTCTGCCTTCCTCGATTGCATAGTTTGGAACTGTGCAGGGTCTTGAGCTTCATGCACGTAGACCTTGTCACCGAGCTCGATGACGATCATTGCTGGCATCGATCCAAACTGAAGCACCGATGGCTCCCAGTTGCTTCTGTGTGAGAGTCCACCTGCAGAAAAAAGGATCTCGATCAACGGAAATCCTCGCTGATGCCTTGTCATGCAGCATGCTGTGTGGATTGGGAGACGGGCGAAGACGATTCAGACGACCACAGCGAAGCAGAGATGGGAGGAGAACCAGGTCCCACTGGGCGTGCCAATTTGTTTGACACGAAAAATAATAACAAAAAACGATGGTTATCGTGTTATTATCTCTCTACGCGCCAGGGGAAATAAAAAATTGCGGCCATGCTAGTGTACAGTAGTACACAAAGAAAAGGATGCGGGAAACGAGTATTTCATTAATCTCATTGGAGAAACAAAAGTACAAGATCCCGTAAAGAAAAAGTGCGCTCCGTGGCCTACTAGCGCGGCCAGCCTGACTATGGCGATTGCGGTCTCCTGGTTCCCGGGGCCTCGGACGGCTCCCGGTTAATTACTCCCGCGGGTTGCTCCGCGAGATACCTCCGATTAAGCTATGTGGTCGTCTTCGTCGTCTTCGCTTCTCGTCCTCCATGCGTGATGATGGTGATGTGTGTGTGGGCAGCGGCAGAGCCCGTGTCCTCGTCGGTACACGCGCCGCAACTGACGTGGCCTTAGCGGTGGCCGCGCCCGCCCTTGCCGTCGTGCCTCGTCGGTCTTGGCGGCGTTGGAGTAGTTGGTGTTGGGGTAGCATGGGTCGCGGTCGGCTCAGACTTCTTGATGACCCGTTGCTTCATTGGGGTGTTCAAGGGGTTGCTCCTTGCGGGAGTAACGGTTTGGGGAGACCGGCGTTAGTGTAAAAAAACAACGCGCGCTCACATGGGCGTGCCCGGGGTGGTTGGCACCTCGTCTCGGCTAGACGCCGAGTATTCGGCGGTCCGCCAAGACAAAGGGGCCGCCTCACGGGGCCGTGGAAAGTGGTATCGCAGAGGCCGCATCGCCTTGGGCTGGTACTACGCGCAAGAGTGACCTGTGCGCCGGCGATGCCATGGACATGTACGCCGAGGAACTGTCCGCCATGGTGGGTGCGCCTCTTGAAGGTGGGACCGGTCTTGTACAGAGTCGTTGCAATCTTTGGTTCGGTGAAGGATCTGTACGCCATTTACCTGTTCGTCGGGGACGCGGGCCTTATGAAGGAGGAACCGGTCTTAGATCCGTCGTTGCGGATATTGGTTCCATCAAGGACCTGTACACCGTGAAGAGGAAGGCGAGTCTCGGGCTGTGTCGTCAGCGAGCTCCGGTTGAACCACTTCGTCTCCTCCAAGAGCGTAATGCAAAACCTGTACGCCGGTGTACCCTTTGCCATGAACCTGTTCACCATGGCCCTGTTCATGGCAATCTGTGCGTCGCGACCTGTACGCCATGAGGTGTTCACCGAGCACCATGAAGGCCACCATGGTAAGGGCGCCGGGGCTAGCGGTTGGGCAGCGTCGTTGGCGAGCTCCGACAGCTCCCGAGTCATCTCGGGCCAAGAACATGACACCTGAAAATAAAAGGCTTGGCATAGACGATCTCCGGCGGTGTCGGTGCAGTTTGTTGTTCCGATGCAGTCATCTCCGGTGGCGGCGACGAGATCACACAAGTGTCGTCTCCAAAGACCGGTACACACTCTCCGCGTAGCACATACATGCTAGAGAGAAAGAGACAGAAGAAAAATAGATATATTAGAGCAAAATCTCACCCTTCAGGAACGTGAGCTTGGTGTCCATGTCGCTGGCGCCGGTGTTCTCGCCCGGCTGCATTGACCTGTTGATGCGATCTGGTCTTCTATATAATAGCCAATGTGCGTCAGATGAGAGGAGATTAGTTTTGAGTTTTGTTTCGAGTATGAGATATACCAAAAAACGTCCGAGTTACGGGTGGCCATATCTTATGTATTATCTGTTATTTTTTTCATCGTGAAAATTTACTAGCGACGGAGGGTTGACCATCACATCGAAGCCTACGTGCTGATCCGAGGGGGTCATTATTTTCGTTTGTGTATTTTCGTACACAGGTGAAAATTATCTTGAAGGTAGCGAGGAGGAACAAGGGGACGAACTGTTGATCAAGTATCGCCGTGAAAGATCGGGCTATCTACACGCGCGAATTAGCATCTCGCTAGTCCGTGCATCATCAAGTGGTATTCAGAGCTAAGGTTAGTCACGGCGATTCAATTTGCAATATCGTCTGCGGAGGCGAGCATCAACATGTTGAGCTGGAACATATTGGTGGAGGAGGAAGGCATTGGTGAGGTCGTTCTTTTTCACACTCGTTGCGTTGTGAACGAACGACGTGTTAATCTGACAATCAATGAGAGTACGGCGGTCAATATGGCGAGCATCGAGGTGGTGGAAAAATTAGGGCTGAAGATGGCGCCTCTTAAAAGACCGTACATACTGAAGTGGTTCAAAGGTGAAATCAAAATTACGCATCAGATTTTGCTAATTTTTGATCTGGGGAAATATTGTTGTGCGGAATTTTTTTCATGTTTGTCCTTTGCCCATGGTGTCGTGCCATCTGCTACTTGGGGACCATCCATGGTGCAAGCGTGTTAGGGCTGTTCGGGATGTCAAGAAAAATAGTTATTCTGTATCACGGAAGGGCAAACAAATTTGTTTTATTCCCATGCCAACGGATGTGTTCATTGCTGATTGGAAAGATCGTTTGCGAAAAAGAAGAGAATAGGTAGAAGAAATAAAAGAAGAAATTGATGCACAAATGAAGGGTCTAAATCTTTTAGTGAAGAAGGTGCAGGAGGATGGTGATCCTAAAGGGCAGCGTTAGAGTGTTTTTAAAACACAGTGCAAGATCAAGGACCGGGCATGCAAGATGATAATTGATGGTGGCAGTTTTACTAATGCTATTAGCAAAGATCTCGTGCAAGCATTGGGTTTGTCCATGTGGCGGCACCCGCAACCGCACCACGTGAAGTGGCTATACAACTCTGGGAAATTAAAGATTACACATAAGGTAGGCGGGCCATTTGTTGTTGGAGATTATATTGACAAGGTGGATTGTGATGTCTTGCCGATGGACGCTTGTCAGTTGTTATTAGGGAGGCCATGGCAGTTTGATCATGACGCGGTGCATGCCGGGAGATCCAACACGTGCTCATTCATGCATGGTGGAAGGAAGCACGTGCTAAAGCCGATGCTGGATAGTGCAATCACTAGAGAGCGGCAAGTTCGAGAGAGGGAGGTCGTGTTGAAAAATGACTTGAAACCGAGGACGGTTTCGCTTCAAGGAAGGGAGGATGATACACACACAATATCACCACATGTATCAACAGCTGATAATGCTATACAACTTGAATCAGTTAAGGAATCAAGCCATGAAAAAGTTGCAAAAAACAATCCTACATGTGCCGCCAAATTTCATCGAGGAAAGGATGGTGTGTTGCGTCAAATATATGGATCATGGTTCAGCGGTACAAGAAAATTAAACCGGGTTTATTTGGTGTCTGCTAGACATGATGAGTTTTGTAAATATATGACACATGATGTACGTAAAATAAATAATCTGCCGCATGTGAAAGTGCAACGATGGATACACAAGCAATGCAAGAGTCAAGAGGAGCCACAGCCAGATGATGTTATTCCCACGTTTCGTACGCCTCCATGGAATATTAGGATCGGCAGCTTCCTTTTCAATCTCCAAGCCAATATATTTGATGGATCGGCTAAAGATAAGTTCCCATGTTTTATTTAAATTGGGCTTTATCCCATTAGGTAGTGCTATACGTGAGTAGCAAAAGTAGTATTTTTTCCTTGTAAAAAGGTCCACGTATGTTATAAACGTGATGACCAAATCGTATTGATGAGAGTCCAGATTGTGTTGGCTTTCGACCAGGTGCGTGCGTGAGGGTCGGCTATATAATAGCCAACGTGCGTCAGATGAGAGGAGATTAGTTTTGAGTTTTGTTTCGAGTATGAGATATACCGAAAAACGTCTGAGTTACGGGCGGCCATATCTTGTGTATTATTTGTGATTTTTTCATCGTGGAAATTTACTAGCGACGGAGGGTTGATCATCACATCGACGCCTACGTGCTGATCCGAGGAGGTCATTATTTTCGTTTGTGTATTTTCGTACACAGGTGAAAATTATTTTGAAGGTAGCGAGGAGGAACAAGGGGACGAACTGTTGATCAAGTATCACCGTGAAAGATCGGGCCATCTACACGCGCGAATTAGCATCTCGCTAGTCCGTGCATCATCAATCAAGAGACGCTTCAACTCCATCCGGGATCAAGTCCAGGTGAGAGACATAGAGATTTACAAGATACATACGGATCGAATGTTGCAGACCCATTGACTAAGCCTCTTCCACAAGCAAAACATGATCAGCACCAAGGCTCCATGGATGTTAAAATCATTACTGTGTAATCTAGATTATTGACTCTAGTGCAAGTGGGAGACTGAAGGAAATATGCCCTAGAGGCAATAATAAAGTTATTATTTATTTCCTTATTTCATTATAACTGTTTATTATTCATGCTAGAATTCTATTAACCGGAAACATAATACATGTGTGAATACATAGATAAACATAGTGTCACTAGTATGCCTCTACTTGACTAGCTCATTGATCAAAGATGGTTAAGTTTCCTAACCATAGACATCAGTTGTTATTTGATCAATGAGATCACATCATTATGAGAGAATGATGTGATTGACATGACCCATTCCGTTAGCTTAGAACTTGATCGTTTGTTTACTGCTATTGCTTTCTTCATGACTTATACATGTTCTTATGACTATGAGATTATGCAACTCCCGAATATCTGAGGAACACTTTGTGTGCTACCAAATGTCACAACGTAACTGGGTGATTATAAAGGTGCTCCACAGGTGTCTCCGATGTTACTTGTTGAGTTGGCATAGATCAAGATTAGGATTTGTCACTCCGATTGTCGGAGAGGTATCTCTTGGCCCTCTCAGTAATACACATCACTATAAGCCTTGCAAGCATGATAACTAATGAGTTAGTTACGGGATGATGTATTATGGAACGAGTAAGTAGACTCGCCGGTAACGAGATTGAACTAGGTATTAGGATACTGACGATCAAATCTCGGGCAAGTAACATACCGATGACAAAGAGGACAACGTATAGTGTTGTGCGGTTTGACCAATAAAGATCTTCGTAGAATATGTAGGAACCAATATGAGCATCCAGGTTCCGCTATTGGTTATTGATCGGAGACGTGTCTCGGTCGTGTCTACATAGTTCTCGAACCCGTAGGGTCCGCATGCTTAAAGTTCTATGACGATCAGTTTTATGAGTTGGTATGTTTTGATGTACCGAAGGTAGTTCGGAGTCCCGGATGTGATCACGGACATGACGAGGAGTCTCGAAATGGTCGAGGCATAAAGATTTATATATTGGAAGCCTATATTTGGATATCGGAAGTGTTCCGGGTGAAATCAGGATTTTACCGGAGTACCGGGGGTTACCGAACCCCCCCCCCCCTGGGGGGTTTAATGGGCCAAGATGGGCCTTAGTGGAGAAGAGGAGGGGCGGCCAGGGGAGGCCGCGCGCCCCCTCTCCCTCTAGTCCGAATAGGACAAGGAGGGGGGCGGCGCCCCCCTTTCCTTCCTCTCTCCCTCCTCCTTCCCCCTTCTCCTACTCCAAGTAGGAATGGAGGGAGTCCTACTCCCGATGGGAGTAGGACTCCTCCTGGCGCGCCTCCTCCTGGCCGGACGCCTCTCCCCCCTTTCTCCTTTATATACGGGGGCAGGGGGCACCTCTAGACACACAAGTTGATCATAGAAATCTCTCCAGCCGTGTGCGGTGCCCCCCTCCACCATAATCCACCTCAGTCATACTGTAGCGGTGTTTAGGCGAAGCCCTACTGTGGTAGCTTCATTAACATCATCACCACGCCGTCGTGCTGACGAATCTCTTCCCCGAGCTCTACTGGACCGTGAGTTCGTGAGACGTCATCGAGCTGAACGTGTGCGGAACGCGGAGGTGCCGTATGTTTGGTATTGAGGATCGATCGATCGTGAAGACGTACGACTACATCAACCGCATTGTCATAACGCTTCCACTTAACGGTCTACGAGGGTACGTGGACGACACTCTCCCCTCTTGTTGCTATGCATCACCATGATCCTGTGTGTGCGTAGGATTTTTTTTGAAATTACTACGTTCCCCAACAAGACATGTGTTGTCATTTGATGAACGGGATCACATCATTAGGAGAATGATGTGATGGACAAGACCCATCTATTAGCTTAGCATAATGATCATTAAGTTGTATTGCTATTGCTTTCTTCATGACTTTTAGATGTTCCTCTGACTATGAGATTATGCAACTCCTGTATACCAGAGGAACACATTGTGTCACTAGTGCAGAACCGGGCAATAGCACCGGTTCGTAAGGCCCTTTAGTGCCGGTTTAGGAACCGGCACTAAAGTTTCGACACTAAAGCCCCCCCCCCCTTTAGTACCGGTTCAGCACGAACCGGTGCTAAAGGGGAACCACGTGGCATGAGCCAGCTCCGGGAGCCGGGAGCCCTTTAGTACCGGTTGGTAACACCAACCGATACTAAATGGTTGTGGGTTTTTGTTTTATTTTGTATTTTTCAATTAAATTTGTGTTATCAATTTAATTTAGGATTGTTTTACGTTATAATGAGTTGTAGTCGTCATCATCATCATCATCGTCGCATATTAATAAATAAATAAACTCTAGCTAGCTAATAATCATCATAGTCGTCTAATTACCACTATTTAATCATCATAGTCATTACCGCTAGCTATCTAATCATCATCAACGCTGGCTAGCTTAAAGAGGAAACATTCACTTTGTAACAGAAGCAAAGATATCATCAAGTTCAACATAATCATCACCAACATCGAAGTTCAGGACACGGACATGAGACAAGTACTAATTAAGAGCATGAACTAGTAGCTACTGACCCTGCTGCTCCCTCTCTGGTAGAATAGCATAGAACATGTATAGCTCTCCTGATTCATCATACTGGAGCATGTAGATGAATCTGTCTCCTAATCTTGGGTTGCGCTTCTCCTTGCTGCCCCCTAGTACTTCTCTGCAATCGTTAACAATTTTGCTCCAATCTTTCACTATTAAGCATTCTTCGCTTTCAGAAATCCTGAATGCACTCATGTGCAATGTAGGAAATCTTGGTCGTAAGCTAACCATTGACATGCGACCTTTTGTCTCAATCCGCTGAGGCACAACTGTCATCGGAAGTCCCTGTTGAAGAACATTGTATAGTAATTAATATACTAAGCAATGAAAGTTTAGCTTCAAAAATAATGTATGCAAAAGATGCACTAATTAAGGACAAATATTTAAAATCTTACCATCTTTCGATTATAGATGTGACCGTAGTTCAATACGATCACCATTGGTCGCACGTTTTGAGTACTACCATTTCTAAGTTTAGGAAAAAAAATTGTCTTGACAGTATTAAGATCCTCAAGCCATGAAACATAATGACTTATCTCCTCGCAGTTTAGTTGAGCCCCGGGGCAGTAGTAGGTCCTATCTACCAAGCGCCGGACATGTTTGCTTGAACCGAAATAAGCTGACAATACAAATTAGTTGTCAACTATTTTTGAATAAACTGTATCAAAGACATAAACATATGCATCCATGGTTGAGAAAAACTCACCAAATGGTAGAACTGGAGGCGTTTGCACATCGACCCAGATGTCTATATTACCTTCAATATCATCTTCCGGACGAATATCAAAGGTGATAACCATATCAGGCTCAAATGCATAAGCCTTGCATAGTGGTTGCCAAGTTTTGCATTCAAAATGGGTGTATGTGTCTCCATTATATAATTTGACGTTGAAAGTATACCCATGCTCCGTCTTCAAGTAAACTCTCTTTACCTCCATATCATCTATAGCACTAAAACCTATCTTATCCAAGACAAAAATTCTTGCATGGCAGGGGATGCGCTAGTAGAATAGTGAAAATTTAAAATTATAAGTTGAAGAAAATGAAGCATAAGTTTTGCATTCAAATAATAATTGACAAAGTGACTTACTGTATCAACTTCGAATGTCTCATCCAGCTTGATGCTGAAGCGCCTACCTGTTGGGGAACGTAGTAATTTCGAAAATTTTCCTACGCACACGCAAGATCATGGTGATGCATAGCAACGAGGGGGAGAGTATTGTCTACGTACCAACGCAGACCGACTGCGGAAGCGATCTCACAACGTAGAGGAAGTAGTCGTACGTCTTCTTCCCGATCCGACCGATCCAAGCACCGTTACTCCGGCACCTCCGAGTTCTTAGCACACGTTCAGCTCGATGACGATCCTCAGGCTCCGATCCAGCAAAGTGTCGAGGAAGAGTTCCGTCAGCACGACGGCGTGGTGACGATCTTGATGTACTACCGACGCAGGGCTTCGCCTAAGCTCTACAACGATATGACCGAGGTGGAATTTGGTGGCAGGGGGCACCGCACACGGCTAAGGAACGATCTCAAGGATCAACTTGTGTGTCTTGGGGTGCCCCCTGCCCCCGTATATAAAGGTTGGAGGGAGGGGGGCTGGCCGGCCAGAGAGAGGGAGGCGCAGGAGGAGTCCTACTCCTACCGGGAGTAGGACTCCCCCCTCCAATCCTAGTCCAACTAGGAATCCTTTAAAGGAGAGAGAGAGAGGTGGCCGGCCCCTCTCCTAGTCCTAATAGGACTAGGGAGAGGGGGGAGGCGCAGCCCTATGTGGGCTGCCCTCTCACCTTTCCACTAAGGCCCATGTTGGCCCATTTGGCTCCCGGGGGGTTCCGGTAACCCTCCCGGTAATCCGGTAAAATCCCGATTTCACCCGGAACACTTCCGATGTCCAAACATAGGCTTCCAATATATCAATCTTTACGTCTCGACCATTTCGAGACTCCTCGTCATGTCCGTGATCTCATCCGGGACTCCGAACAACCTTCGGTACATCAAAATGCATAAACTCATAATAACTGTCATCGTAACGTTAAGCGTGCGGACCCTACGGTTCGAGAACAATGTAGACATGACCAAGACACGTCTCCGGTCAATAACCAATAGCGGGACCTGGATGCCCATATTGGCTCCTACATATTCTACGAAGATCTTTATCGGTCAGACCGCATAACAATATACGTTGTTCCTTTTGTCATCGGTATGTTACTTGCCCGAGATTCGATCGTCGGTATCCAATACCTAGTTCAATCTCGTTACCGGCAAGTCTCTTTACTCGTTCCGTAATACATCATCTCACAACTAACATATTAGTTGCAGTGCTTGCAAGGCTTATGTGATGTGCATTACCGAGAGGGCCCAGAGATACCTCTCCAACAATCGGAGTGACAAACCCTAATCTCGAAATACGCCAACCCAACATCTACCATTGGAGACACCTGTAGTACTCCTTTATAATCACCCAGTTACGTTGTGACGTTTGGTAGTACCCAAAGTGTTCCTCCGGTAAACGGGAGTTGCATAATCTCATAGTTATAGGAACATGTATAAGTCATGAAGAAAGCAATAGCAACATACTAAACGATCGGGTGCTAAGCTAATGGAATGGGTCATGTCAATCAGATCATTCAACTAATGATGTGACCTCGTTAATAAAATAACAACTCTTTTGTTCATGGTTAGGAAACATAACCATCTTTGATTAACGAGCTAGTCAAGTAGAGGCATACTAGTGACACTCTTGTTGGTTTATGTATTCACACATGTATTATGTTTCCGGTTAATACAATTCTAGCATGAATAATAAACATTTATCATGATATAAGGAAATAAATAATAACTTTATTATTGCCTCTAGGGCATATTTCCTTCAGTCTCCCACTTGCACTAGAGTCAATAATCTAGATTACACAGTAATGATTCTAACACCCATGGAGCCTTGGTGCTGATCATGTTTTCCTCGTGGAAGAGGCTTAGTCAACGGGTCTGCCACATTCAGATCCACATGTATTTTGCAAATTTTTATGTCAACAATGCTCTGCATGGAGCTACTCTAGCTAATTGCTCCCACTTTAAATAAATATGTATCCAGATTGAGACTTTTAGATTCATCTGGATCAGTGTCAAAAACTTGCGTCGACGTAACCCTTTACGACGAACCTTTTTGTCATGTCCATAATCGAGAAACATATCCTTATTTCACTAAGGATAATTCTGACCGCTGTCTAGTGATCTACTCCTAGATCACTATTGTACTCCCTTGCCAAATCAGTGCAGGGTATACAATAGATCTGGTACATAGCATGGCATACTTTATAGAACCTATGAATGAGGCATAGAGAATGACTTTCATTCTCTTTCTATCTTCTGCCGTGGTCGGGCTTTGAGTCTTTACTCAACTTCACACCTTGTAACACAGGCAAGAAACTTTTTCTTTGACTGTTCCATTTTGAACTACTTCAAAATCTTGTCAAGGTATGTACTTATTGAAAAACTTATCAAGCGTCTTGATCCATCTCTATGGATCTTGAAGCTCAATATGTAAGCAGCTTCACCGAAGTCTTTCTTTGAAAAACTCCTTTCAAACACTCCTTTATGCTTTACAGAATAATTCTACATTATTTCCGATCAACAATATGTCATTCACATATACTTATCAGAAATGTTGTAGTGCTCCCACTCACTTTCTTGTAAATACAGGCTTCACCGCAAGTCTGTATAAAACTATATGATTTGATCAACTTATCAAAGCGTATATTCCAACTCCGAGATTCTTGCACCAGTCCATAGATGGATCGCTGGAGCTTGCATATTTAGTTAACACCTTTAGGATCGACAAAACCTTCTAGTTGCATCGTATACAACTCTTCTTTAGTAAATCCATTAAGGAATGCAGTTTTTGTTTATCCATTTGCCAGATTTCATAAAATGCGGCAATTGCTAACATGATTCGGATAGACTTAAGCATAGATACGAGTGAGAAAAACTCATCGTAGTCAACACCTTGAACTTGTCGAAAACCTTTTGCGACAATTCTAGCTTTGTAGATAGTAACACTACTATCAGCATCCGTCTTCCTCTTGAAGATCCATTTATTCTCAATTGCTTGCCGATCATCGGGCAAGTCAACCAAAGTCTATACTTTGTTCTCATACATGGATCCCATCTCGGATTTCATGGCTTCAAGCCACTTTGCGGAATCTGGGCTCACCATCGCTTCTTCATAGTTCGTAGGTTCATCATGATCTAGTAGTATGACTTCCAGAATCGGATTACCGTACCACTCTGGTGCGGATCTCACTCTGGTTGATCTACGTGGTTCAGTAGTATCTTGTCCTGAAGTTTCATGATCATCATCATTAGCTTCCTCACTAATTGGTATAGGTGTCGCAGAAACAGTTTTCTGTGATGTACTATTTTCCAATAAGGGAGCAGGTACAGTTACCTCGTCAAGTTCTACTTTCCTCCCACTCACTTCTTTCGAGAGAAACTCCTTCTCTAGAAATGATCCATTCTTAGCAACGAATGTCTTGCCTTCGGATCTGTGATAGAAGGTATACCCAACAGTTTCCTTTGGGTATCCTATGAAGACACATTTCTCCGATTTGGTTTTGAGCTTATCAGGATGAAACTTTTTCACATAAGCATCACAAGCCCAAACTTTAAGAAACGACTACTTTGGTTTCTTGCTAAACCACAGTTCAGATTGTGTCGTCTCAACGGACTTAGATGGTTCCCCTTTTTAACGTGAATGCAGTTGTCTCTAATGCATAACCCCAAAAACGATAGTGGTAAATCGGTAAGAAACATCATAGATTGCACTATATCCAATAAAGTACGGTTATGACGTTCGGACACACCATTATGCTGTGGTGTTCCAGGTGGCGTGAGTAGTGAAACTATTTCACATTGTTTTAACTGAAGACCAAACTCGTAACTCAAATACTATTTTCCACGATCAGATCGTAGAAACTTTATTTTCTTGTTACGATGATTTTCCACTTCACTCTGAAATTATATGAACTTTTCAAATGTATCAGACTTCTATTTCATTAAGTAGATATACCCATATCTGCTCAAATCATCTGTGATGGTTAGAAAATAATGATACCCGCTGCAAGCCTTGAATATTCATCGGACCACATACATTAGTATGTATGATTTCCAACAAATCTGTTGCTTGCTCCATTGTTCCGGAGAACGGCGTTTTAGTCATCTTGCCTAAAAGGCATGGTTCGCAAGCATCAAGTGATTCCAAAAGCCCATCAGCATGGAGTTTCTTCATGCGCTTTATACCAATATGACCTAAACGGCAGTGCCACAAATAAGTTACACTATCATTATTAACTTTGCATCTTTTGGTTTCAATATTATGAATATGTGTATCACTACGATCGAGATCCAACGAACTTGTTTCATTGGGTGTATGACCATCGAAGGTTTTATTCATGTAAACAGAACAACAATTATTCTCTGACTTTAATGAATAACCGTATTGCAATAAACATGATCAAATCATATTCATGCTCAACGCAAAACCCAAATAACACTTATTTAAGTTCAACACTAATCCCGAAAGTATAGGGGAGTGTGCGATGATGATCATATCAATCTTGGAACTACTTCCAACACACATCGTCCCTTAACTAGTCTCTGTTTATTCTGCAACTCCTGTTTCGAGTTACTACTCTTAGTAACTGAACTAGCATCAAATACTGAGGGGTTGCTATAAACACTAGTAAAGTACACATCAATAACATGTATATCAAATATACTTATGTTCACTTTGCCATCCTTCTTATCCGCCAATCACTTGGGGTAGTTCCGCTTCTAGTGACCAGTCCCTTTGCAGTAGAAGCACTTAGTCTCAGGCTTAGGATCAGACTTGGGCTTCTTCACTTGAGCAGCAACTTGCTTGCCGTTCTTCTTGAAGTTCCCCTTCTTCCCTTTGCCCTTTTCTTGAAACTAGTGGTCTTGTCAACCATCAACACTTGATGTTTTTCTTGATTTCTACCTTTGTTGATTTCAGCATCACGAAGAGCTTGGGAGTTGTTTCCGTTATCCCTTGCATATTATAGTTCATCACGAAGTTCTACTAACTTGTTGATGGTGACTAGAGAATTCTGTCAATCACTATCTTATCTGGAAGATTAACTCCCACTTGATTCAAGCGATTGTAGTACTCAGACAATCTGAGCACATGCTCACTAGTTGAGCGATTCTCCTCCATCTTTTAGCTATAGAACTTGTTGGAGACTTCATATCTCTCAACTCGGGTATTTGCTTGAAATATTAACTTCAACTCCTGGAACATCTCATATGGTCCATGACGTTCAAAACGTCTTTGAAGTCCCGATTCTAAGCCATTAAGCATGGTGCACTAAACTATCAAGTAGTCATCATATTGAGCTAGCCAAACGTTCATAACGTCTGCATCTGCTCCTGCAATAGGTCTGTCACCTAGCGGTGCATCAAGGACATAATTCTTCTGTGCAGCAATGAGGATAAACCTCAGATCACGGATCCAATCCGCATCATCGCTACTAACATCTTTCAACACAATTTTCTCTAGGAACATATCAAAATAAACACAGGGAAGCAACAACGCGAGCTATTGATCTACAACATAATTTGCAAAATACTACCAGGACTAAGTTCATGATAAATTTAAGTTTAATTTAATCATATTACTTAAGAACTCCCACTTAGATAGACATCCCTCTAATCCTCTAAGTGATCACGTGATCCAAATCAACTAAACCATAACCGATCATCACGTGAGATGGAGTAGTTTTCAATGGTGAACATCGTTATGTTGATCATATCTACTATATGATTCACGCTCGACCTTTCGGTCTCCGTGTTCCGAGGCCATATCTGCATATGCTAGGCTCGTCAAGTTTAACCTGAGTATTCTGCGTGTGCAAAACTGGCTTGCACCCGTTGTAGATGGACGTAGAGCTTATCACACCCGATCATCACGTGGTGTCTGGGCACGACGAACTTTGGCAACGGTGCATACTCAAGGAGAACACTTCTTGATAATTTAGTGAGAGATCACCTTATAATGCTACTGTCAATCAAAGCAAGATAAGGTGCATAAAAGGATAAACATCACATGCAATCAATATAAGTGATATGATATGGCCATCATCATCTTGTGCTTGTGATCTCCATCTCCGAAGCACCGTCATGATCACCATCGTCACCGGCGCGTCACCTTGATCTCCATCGTAGCAACGTTGTCGTCTCGCCAATCTTATGCTTCCACGACTATCACTACCGCTTAGTAATAAAGTAAAGCATTACATCGCGATTGCATTGCATACAATAAAGCGACAACCATATGGCTCCTGCCAGTTGCCGATAATTCGGTTACAAAACATGATCATCTCATACAATAAAATTAGCATCATGCCTTGACCATATCACATCACAACATGCCCTGCAAAAACAAGTTAGACGTCCTCTACTTTGTTGTTGCAAGTTTTACGTGGCTGCTACGGGCTTAAGTAAGAACTCATCTCACCTACGCATCAAAACCACAATGATAGTTCGTCAAATAAACTCCGTTTTAACCTTCTCAAGGACCGGGTGTAGTCACACTTGGTTCAACTAAAGTTGGAGAGACAGTCTTCCGCAAGCCATCTATGTGCAAAGCACGTCGAGGGAACCGGTCTCGCGTAAGAGTACGCGTAAGGTTGGTCCGGATCGTCTCACCCAACAATACCGCCGAACCAAAGTATGACATGCTGGTAGGCAGTATGACTTGTATCGCCCACAACTCACTTGTGTTCTACTCGTGCAAATAACATCAAACCATAAAACCAGGCTCGGATGCCACTGTTGGGGAACGTAGTAATTTCGAAAATTTTCCTACGCACACGCAAGATCATGGTGATGCATAGCAACGAGGGGGAGAGTATTGTCTACGTACCAACGCAGACCGACTGCGGAAGCGATCTCACAACGTAGAGGAAGTAGTCGTACGTCTTCTTCCCGATCCGACCGATCCAAGCACCGTTACTCCGGCACCTCCGAGTTCTTAGCACACGTTCAGCTCGATGACGATCCTCGGGCTCCGATCCAGCAAAGCGTCGAGGAAGAGTTCCGTCAGCACGACGGCGTGGTGACGATCTTGATGTACTACCGACGCAGGGCTTCGCCTAAGCTCTACAACGATATGACCGAGGTGGAATTTGGTGGCAGGGGGCACCGCACACGGCTAAGGAACGATCTCAAGGATCAACTTGTGTGTCTTGGGGTGCCCCCTGCCCCCGTATATAAAGGTTGGAGGGAGGGGGGCTGGCCGGCCAGAGAGAGGGAGGCGCAGGAGGAGTCCTACTCCTACCGGGAGTAGGACTCCCCCCTCCAATCCTAGTCCAACTAGGAATCCTTTAAAGGAGAGAGAGAGAGAGAGAGAGAGAGAGAGAGAGAGAGAGGTGGCCGGCCCCTCTCCTAGTCCTAATAGGACTAGGGAGAGGGGGGGAGGCGCAGCCCTATGTGGGCTGCCCTCTCACCTTTCCACTAAGGCCCATGTTGGCCCATTTGGCTCCCGGGGGGTTCCGGTAACCCTCCCGGTAATCCGGTAAAATCCCGATTTCACCCGGAACACTTCCGATGTCCAAACATAGGCTTCCAATATATCAATCTTTACGTCTCGACCATTTCGAGACTCCTCGTCATGTCCGTGATCTCATCCGGGACTCCGAACAACCTTCGGTACATCAAAATGCATAAACTCATAATAACTGTCATCGTAACGTTAAGCGTGCGGACCCTACGGTTCGAGAACAATGTAGACATGACCGAGACACGTCTCCGGTCAATAACCAATAGCGGGACCTGGATGCCCATATTGGCTCCTACATATTCTACGAAGATCTTTATCGGTCAGACCGCATAACAATATACGTTGTTCCTTTTGTCATTGGTATGTTACTTGCCCGAGATTCGATCGTCGGTATCCAATACCTAGTTCAATGTCGTTACCGGCAAGTCTCTTTACTCGTTCCGTAATACATCATCTCACAACTAACATATTAGTTGCAGTGCTTGCAAGGCTTATGTGATGTGCATTACCGAGAGGGCCCAGAGATACCTCTCCGACAATCGGAGTGACAAACCCTAATCTCGAAATACGCCAACCCAACATCTACCATTGGAGACACCTGTAGTACTCCTTTATAATCACCCAGTTACGTTGTGACGTTTGGTAGTACCCAAAGTGTTCCTCCGGTAAACGGGAGTTGCATAATCTCATAGTTATAGGAACATGTATAAGTCATGAAGAAAGCAATAGCAACATACTAAACGATCGGGTGCTAAGCTAATGGAATGGGTCATGTCAATCAGATCATTCAACTAATGATGTGACCTCGTTAATCAAATAACAACTCTTTTGTTCATGGTTAGGAAACATAACCATCTTTGATTAACGAGCTAGTCAAGTAGAGGCATACTAGTGACACTCTTGTTGGTTTATGTATTCACACATGTATTATGTTTCCGGTTAATACAATTCTAGCATGAATAATAAACATTTATCATGATATAAGGAAATAAATAATAACTTTATTATTGCCTCTAGGGCATATTTCCTTCACTACCATCAATAAGGAAATTTTGGTCGCACAGGTCGCGCTGGTCTTCACAGTGTTCGCACATAATGAAATCTTTTTCGTCGTCAGATGACATTTCCTATGTTCATATAGGTAAAACATTAAACATCTATATCTAGCCAAATATATATTCATCTAACATTTAATATTAATATATCTAACTATATTCATCTCTAACAATTGACATTACTTTTCTATCTAATTCATCTAACATTCGACATTAATCTAACATTTATATAAACTCAAATTATATATAAAAAATTAAATAAACAGAAAAACGCATTAACAAATAATATTTTACTTAGATCATCAAATCTCAGATGCCTAAATTTTCTTACTAAAAATAAACTAATTATATTAATTATTGAACTAGTTCAAATCTCATGTACCTAAATAAACTAGTTCGGCAATTTTCTTACTAAAAATAAACTAGTTATATTAATTATTCAACTAGTTCAAATCTCATATACCTAAATAAACTAGTTCGACAATTTTCTTACTAAAAATAAACTAGTTATATTAATTATTCAACTAATTCAAATCTCTAGTTCGACAATTTTCTATCTATAGCTAATTCATCTAACATTCGATCATTTAATTAACTTTTCTAAAAAACAGAAAATAAGTAAAAAAAATGTGTGTGTGTGTGTATGTGTGTGTACGTATATATGTGTGTGCGTATGTGTGTGTGTATGTGTGCATGTACGTGTACGTATATATGTGTGTGTATATGTGTGTGTGCCCCCGTACGCCGCCGCACCGTACGTACGAGCGGGGGTGCCGGCGTATGGGGCGGGGGCGTACGGGGCGGCGGCGTACGTGTGCGACGACGACGGTCGACGGCGGCGGGGAGAGCGCGAGAGACGTACCGCGAACGACGACGGACGGCGGCGCGCGGCGTTCGGGGCAGCGGCGCGAGACGGTGATGACGATGGGCGGCGGCGGGGACGACGACGATGACGATGGACGACGGGCAGCGGCGGCGACAACGGGCGACGGGCAGCGGCGGCGACGACGGGCGACGGGCGCGCGTGAGAGGTTGAGACGAAAGAAGTGGAGAATTTTCACAAGTGTTGTATATATAGGAGATGCCTTTAGTACCAGTTGGAGCCACCAACCGGTACTAAAGGCCAACTTTGGCCAGGCAAAGAGGCGGGAAGAGCAGGCCTTTAGTACCGGTTCGTGGCTCCAACCGGTACTAAAGGGTGGTCTTTAGTACCGGTTGGAGCCACCAACCGGTACTAAAGGCCTTGCGCTGCCACCCCAAAGTTTAGTCCCACCTCGCCCGGCGAAGGGCAGTCGCACTGGTTTATAAACCCAGCCGCGGCTACCTCTTCGAACTCCTCCATATAGCAGGCTTCTGGGCCTAATTAATTAGGGCGCGCTGCCCTGTGAGTCTGCTGGCCCTTCTGGGCCTGCATTTGCACGCCCTAGGTCTGGCAGGCCCACTGGGCAGCGCCAACAAATTTTTTATATAGTTTTTTGTTTTCTGCATTACTTATTTTGTTCTATTTATTTTGAGTAGTTTTTTATATAGTTTTTTTCTGCATTATTTATTTTTGAGTAATTTTTTTGTATAGTATTTTTATTTTCTGCATTATTTATTTTCTTCTATTTATTTTCTTCTGGAAATTGAATGCTGCATACCATGCCAAGTTTTAAAATTTTCAGGATTCATTTTGTAGTGATTTTCAATTTCACGGTCATTTAGCTCTCTAAACAATTAGGTAAATGACCGAAAAACAACAAATGATGTCAGAACATGTTGGAAATTGATGACGTTGCTTTAAATGCTGCATACTGAACACAAAAGAAGTCTAGAGTTCAAATAAGTTTAAAAAACATTGAAGTGGCCATGTAACAGATGAGTTCTAGTCCGAAACCCTGATACTCTGAAAGAGTTTGTCCAGTTTGTACACGAAGTGCGTCCAGTTTTTGCCGTGACCCTCTCTACTCTTTCGCGCATGCTATGCGGGTGATATGATGATACCATGCCAAGATTCAAAATTTTCAGGATTCATTTTGTAGTGATTTTCAATTACATGGTCATTTAGCTCTCTAAACAATTAGGTAAATGACGGAAAAACAACAAATGATGTCAGAACATGTTGGAAATTGATGACGTCGCTTTAAATGCTGCATACTGAACACAAAAGAAGTCCGGAGTTCAAATAAGTTTAAAAAACATTGAAGTGGCCATGTAACAGATGAGTTCTCGTCCGAAACCCTGATACTCGGAAAGAGTATGTCCAGTTTGTACACGAAGTGCGTCCAGTTTTTGCCGTGACCCTCTCTACTCTTTCGCGCATGCTATGCGGGTGATATGATGATACCATGCCAAGTTTCAACATTTTCAGGATTCATTTTGTAGTGATTTTCAATTTCACGGTCATTTAGCTCTCTAAACAATTAGGTAAATGACCGAAAAACAACAAATGATGTCAGAACATGTTGGAAATTGATGACGTCGCTTTAAATGCTGCATACTGAACACAAAAGAAGTCCGGAGTTTAAATAAGTTATTAAAAATAAAAAAGAGGTGCAATGCTGGTTAATTTGCTTCAAGCCATTCGGAATAGTGTAGACTGCACTGCACATAGCTCAGTGCAATCTATGCTATTCCGCAAGGCTTGAAGCTAATCAACATGTAGGTGAGCATTGCAACTCTTCGTCATTGTCTGTGCACTCACGGCTTATAAACCGCTCATACTGCCTCTCTCTTGGCGAAGATCACAAGATAGTTTGGTTAAATTGCATTACTTGTAAGTCCAGTTAACATGGATGCTTATGATGCAAGAGCAACAGCAAAAGTGAAAATTTGGCACAAATAGGTAGTTGTGTAACTAAAATAGGTAGGAGGAGAGATAGCTCTTATGTCACAAAAAAGAAGTTGTATCAAACCTTTTATGTCGGATCTAGAACAAACCAATCGGTATCGCCATCATACAGGCCAACCGTGGCTCGTGATGCATATATATGCATATCAAATGCAGGGTTGGACGTATGATGGCGAATCCGAATGATTTGTATTCAGTCGATGAACTGGTAGATGTATGCAGTCGATGAACTGGTAGATGTATGTAGTCGATGAACTGAAAGACTTATGCAGGGAAGGCGAGAGGTGGGCTATATATAGGGTCGTCTGGCTCACAAAGTGATTGTGGTAGTTTCGATCCAACGACTCACATGAGCTAGGAAGAAACACGACCTTGATCCAACGACTCGCAAGAGCTAGAAAGAAACACATGATCCGTGTGATTCTTCCTAATTGGTGGGATGCACATTAGTACCCACTCTGGGCTTCGGTGAAAGTTTTAGAGGGGCTAGGGTTTCGCCATAGAGGGGCTCCGGAGCATCGGGATGGCACGAAAAGCTAGGAGTTGGCATACCATGTGTTTAAACGTGCTCTTAGGGTGGTACATGCCAAATATTCACTCACTCCTTGTGTAGGGTCTTCACCGGCATCGATTCCTCACTCCGAGTCTAAGTACTTATAGGCTGAAAGTACCATAACCAACGAACATGAGGGAATCTTGTGTAGAGGTGGTTCATGCCATAGTTTTGGGACTTCCTAGGGACCACCCTAGCAAAACCAAGCAAAGAGTTGCACATTAGTACCCACTCCGGACTCCGAAACCCTGATACTCGGAAAGAGTTTATCCAGTTTGTACACGAAGTGCGTCCAGTTTTTGCCGTGACCCTCTCTACTCTTTCGCGCATGCTATGCGGGTGATATGATGATACCATGCCAAGTTTCAACATTTTCAGGATTCATTTTGTAGTGATTTTCAATTTCACGGTCATTTAGCTCTCTAAACAATTAGGTAAATGACCGAAAAACAACAAATGATGTCAGAACATGTTGGAAATTGATGACGTCGCTTTAAATGCTGCATACTGAACACAAAAGAAGTCCGAAGTTTAAATAAGTTATTAAAAATAAAAAAGAGGTGCAATGCTGGTTAATTTGCTTCAAGCCATTCGGAATAGTGTAGACTGCACTGCACATAGCTCAGTGCAATCTATGCTATTCCGCAAGGCTTGAAGCTAATCAACATGTAGGTGAGCATTGCAACTCTTCATCATTGTCTGTGCACTCACGGCTTATAAACCGCTCATACTGCCTCTCTCTTGGCGAGGTGGGACTAAAAACAGCTTGCCATAACCTCATTAGTACCGGTTCGTGGTACGAACCGGCACTAAATGGTGATGGTGGGGCCATAGCCTGACCGCAGGCTGACACAGCCTCTTTAGTACCGGTTCGTGGCATGAACCAGTACTAAAGGTTCGCCACGAACCGGTACTATTGATCGCCACCATGAACCGGCACTAATGTACACATTAGTGCCGGTTCTAATTCAAACCGGCACTAATGTGCTTCACGTTTGACCCTTTTTCTACTAGTGTGTGCTATCAAACATCACAACGTAACTGGGTGATTATAAAGATGCTCTACAAACGTCTCCGAAGGTGTCTGTTGGGCTGGCATAGATCGAGATTAGGATTTGTCACTCCGTGTATCGGAGAGGTATCTCTAGGCCCTCTCGGTTATGCACATCACTATAAGCCTTGCAAGCAATGTGACTAATTAGTTAGTCATCGGATGATGCATTATGGAACGAGTAAAGAGACTTGCCGGTAATGAGATTGAACTAGGTATGATGACACCGACGATCGAATCTCGGGCAAGTAACATACCGATGACGAAGGGGAACAACGTATGTTGTTATGCGGTTTGAACGATAAAGATCTTCGTAGAATATGTAGGAGCCAATATGAGAATCCAGACTCCGCTATTGGTTATTGACTGGAGATGTGTCTTAGTCATGTCTACATAGTTCTCGAACCTGTAGGGTCCGCGCGCTTAACGTTCGATGACGATTTGTATTATGAGTTATGTCATTTGATGTATCAAAGTTTGTTCGGAGTCCCAGATGTGATCATGAACATGACGAGGAGTCTCGAAATGGTCGAGACATAAAGATTCATATATTGGAAGGTTACATTCGAACACTGGAATGATTCGGGTCGTTTCGGATAAGTTTCAGAGTACGGCGGTTACCAGACCCCCCCTCTCGGGAAGTTAATGGGCCTTCATAGGCCTTAGTGGAGAAGAGAGAGGGCCAGCCAGTGGTGGCGCCCCCCCTTGCCCAGTCCGAATTGGACAAGGGGAGGGGGCGGCGCCCCCTTCTTCCTTCTCTTCTTTTCCTCCTTCCCTTTTCCTTCTTGGACTAGGAAAGAGGAGGGGAATCCTACTTGGACTAGGGAGTCCTAGTAGGATTCCCCACACTTGGCGCATCCCCCTTGGGCCGGCCACCTCTTTCCTCCCCTCCTTTATATATGTGGTCAGGGGCATTGACGGTGTCCTGGACTAGGGGGTACCCGCCACGTCGTCTCCCGATCAGTTAGATTGAGCCGAGGACCCCATGGTCGTATACTCATGGGCCAGTTCGGACAACCGATGTATACACGAGGAAGATTCCACAAGACTTGGTGATCAAGACAAGGACTCCTCCCCACAGGCGTATTCGACTAGAACTCTTGTTATCCTAGGCCTCTCGCATGTTATATAAGCTGAGGCCAGACTAGTCAATAGATGATTATGAGATTATTCATCATACCTTTAGGTTTTAGACCACAACATATGATCTCAAGGTAGATCAACTCTTGTAACCCCTATACTCATCAAAGTCAATCTAGCAGGAAGTAGGGTATCACCTCCATCAAGAGGGCCCGAACCTGGCTAAACATGGTGTCCCCTGTCTCCTGTTACCATCGATTCTTAGACGCACAGTTTGGGACCCCCTACCTGAGATCCGCCGATTTTTACACCGACAATGGTGTTTTCATTAAGAGTTCCACTGTGTGATCGGCAAAGGATCAATGTCTCGGCCGCAGATCAACTGCAAAGCCGGCATCTGCGTCGCCGGTTCGACTGGTCACCTTGGCTCGACTGAGGACCGCACTCCATCTCTGATCATCATGTTCGGATGGGGGCCTTCATCAACATCAACTCCGATCTCTGTCAAGATCATGGAGGAATCATCCATGGAGCTTGGGGGCTCAACGTCAACATTGCCCTCGGGCGACAGTGCTGTTTTTCCTCACAATGAACTTGTATCCGCTGCCACCACCTCCTCGAGCATCTTTTTGACAATTCCTTTGGTGTAATTTTGCGGAATTGAGTCTACAACAACCATGCAAAATTTTGTCGAGTTCCGATGGAGGAATCTCTGGCAATCTACGATATATCGGAGCCCTGTCAAATCTGGACGGGAATCTGGACGAGTTTAGAGCGTGGTCTCCAGCACCTAGCTCGTACGTCCTTTGGAAGATCCAACCGCTGATCGGCTGCGGAATTCCTATATCTACCACCCCTCCAAATTTCAGCTCGATCCGACCGTCCAAACTCCGGGAACCTTCCAATTAGTGCATCAATTTTCGGATCTGTTTTCTTCGCGAATACGGATCCGACCAGAATTCATGTTTCTTTATGAACATGATATTAGACAACCTTTTTAAAGGACTTTTCTTCTATGGTATTGTGCGTTGTTTTTAACACACGCCCATAAAATTTTAATCCTTCTTTGAGGCACTCTTCATTATCATGCTGGTGTCACACCAGTCCGGTAACATTGCTCCACGTCTGTCGACCTGTGCTAGACAGATGTCGCTTCATCGAGCCGAGCCTAACCTTATCGGATCATCCGCTCGGCAAGCCGAACAAGAGTTCGGCATCGCGAAGGATAAAGCATCACCAACACCATCGCCCCACGGATTAAATGGGTCAGGCGCGCCGACATCGCCGCTCGATCACTTTATCAATCCGGCATTGACCGCGTCACAAGTTATGACCAGCATTGGCATGGCCGCACTGTTGCTTTTGCAAGCCGATGTCCATCACGCCGAACTGTTTCAACACCTCGGCTGACATGGCAGCTGCAACGTCTCTAACGGTGTCCTGGACTAGAGGGTACTCACCACGTCGTCTCTCGGTCAGTTAGATTGGGCCGAGGACCCCCATGGCCGTATACTCATGGGCCAGTTTGGACAGCTGCCGCATACAAGGAATATTCCACAAGACTTGGTGATCAAGACAAGGACTCCTCCCCCACCGGCGTATTCGGCTAGGACTCTTGTTATCCTAGGCCTCTGGTAGGTTATATAAAGCGAGGCCAAGCTAGTCGATGGATTATGACATTATTCATCATACCCTTAGGTTTTAGACCACAACATATGATCTCGAGGTAGATCAACTCTGTACTTGATATTCCATCCATATAAACAAGAGTAGGACGTAGGGTTTTATCTCTATCAAGAGGGCCCGAACCTGGGTAAACATTGTGTCCCATGTCTCATGTTACCATTGATCCTTAGACGCACAGTTTGGGACCCCCTACCCGAAATCCGTCGGTTTTGACACCGACATTGGCGCTTTCATTGAGAGTTCTGTTGTGTGATCGGCAAAAGGATCAGTGGCTCGCCCGCAGGTCAACTGCGACGCCGGCATCTTCATCGTCGGCTCGACTGGTCACCTTGGCTCGACCAAGGACCGTGCTCCATCTCCGATCATCATGTTCGGACGGGGGCCTTTTTCAACATCAGCCCCAATCTCTATCATGATCATAGAGGAATCATCCATGGAGCCCGAGGGCTCAATGTCAACATTGCCCTCGGGCGGCCGTGCTGTTTTTATGGACAGCGAACTTGTATTCCCCGTCACCGCCTCCTTGAGCGTCGGTTTGACGATTGCTTCAGTGGAATAGTGCAGAATTACGTCTATAACAGCCATGCAAAATTTTGTCGAGTTCCGATGAAGGAATCCCCGACAATCTACGATATACCGGAGCCGTGTGAAATCTGGAAGGGAATCTTGACGATTTTAGGGCGTGGTCTCCGGAGCCAAGCTCGGAGATCCTTTGGAAGATCCAACCGTTCATATACTGCGTAATTCCCATATCTACCACCCCTCCAACTTTCAGCTCGATCCAATGGTTCAAACTCCGGGAACCTTCTGATGAGTGGACCAATTTTCGGATCTGTTTTCTGCGTGAATACGGATCCGACCCGAATTCATGTTTCTTTATGAACGTGATATTGGACAACCTTTTTAGAGGAATTCTCTTCCAGGGTATTGTGCGTCGTTTTTAAAAACGTGCCCGGAAATTTTTAAGCCTCCCCTGAGGTCATCTTCATCATCATGCTGGTGTCAAACCAGTCCGGCAATATTGCTCCAAGGCCGCCGACCTGCGCTAGACACGTCGTCACTTTGTTGAGCCGAGCTCAACTTCTTCGGATCATCATGTCGGCAAGCCAAACAATAGTCCGGCATCGCGAAGGATAAATCATCACCAGCATCGCCGCCCCACGGATTACACGGAGCGGGCACACCGGCATCGCCGCACGGTCACTTCATTAAGCCGACATTGACCATGTCACGACCTGCATCGGCAGGGCCGCACTGTTGCTTCTTCAAGCTGGTGTCCATCACACCGACCTATTTCGAATCATCGGCTGACACCAAGGCTTCGACATCTCGGCTGGACCAGGGGCTTCGCCATCTCTTCATCAACCTACTCCGGAGACTTCGGTGTCACTAGCCGACCAGCTCCGTCACGTTAGCTGGACCACGGGCTTTGCCTCGCTGAGCCAACCTTTGACCGCATCGCCATGCCGTCGCTTTATCGCCCATCAGGCAATGGGTGTGCGGATCGAGTTCCAATTTTCGGAATCACCTTCCTTCGGATTGCTACAACAAATAAACCAGGTGCTATTAATCCTAATATTTTTTGCTTGTTCGGGTTCATTTTTCCCAAGGAATTATTACTCTGGTTTGTTCATCATATGTACACGGGTCTATCAAATGGTGGCCGCATTAACGACGGGTGCATGGTGGTTCGGTCAGTTTCCGTACATGGTCCGGCGAACGCCGCATCCGGAACTCGGACCGACCTGTGAATTCAGGCTTTGCCACGCCTTTACCGCATCACGCCAACGCCCTGCATCGACATTGACTTCGGTGCTAGGCTATATTTCTTTTATTACTCACTTTGCATAAATTATTTATTATGCAACCGTTTTTAATTATTATTATTAATATTATCTCCGGTTTGCACTATTTTTTGTGCACAGGAAAATGATCCGGGTTAGCCAGTATCGTCAACTCGGCGTACTGACATACCACGTCACGTCGGCTGGACAGGGGGCTTCGTCAACACTTCATTACCCCATGTCAGGGACTTCGGGATCACTCTGCCGGCCTGCATTGATCGTGCTATGTCACCACTTCAGAGTGTCGAGCTCTTTGCTCCGCCACCTTGGGACCGGCTTGGGGGATGGAACCTTGTCCCGCATCAAGCTCGGGCCGCGTCATCAATACCGAACACATTAACCAGCTAAGTTGCCTTCATGCTCAAAGTTTTAAATTTTTAACTCGTGTTTGGTTCGACCAAGCCTTATACCTTTTTGAAAAAAAGTTGCTTGTAAAGAATCTCCTTGTCAAAACTTTGTTTGTGGCACACAAATTCAAATACCCCGTTTACTTGGGGGCTTCCTTTATGAAGCTTTTCCTCTTTCATATGATTATACTTGTACGGCTTCGTTCCTTGTTCGTGTATTGCGCCACAATATGAACCATATTGACTTAAGCGATTTGCAAGCTGGGTTGCCTCGCTCCTGTGCTTACCCCTACATTCCCGATTGTTCGGCTAGGGTGTAAAGGGAGCACCTCTGCGATTGTCACGAACGGGTCATCCGAGCTCTGACCCCAGACTGGGTGAAGCCGAAAGCTAGCGCTCTTATTGTTTTCAATCATGGTCGGCACACAACAGAACTCATGAGTACAAAACATCTATTGCACAAGTCTCATAGTAATAATGAGCACCGAAGAAAGGTATCGGTGGGGGTACTATTTTCTTCGAAGATGCTTCTTACACTTTGTCAGTAATATAGCATAAGTTCCCTGAGCGCGCTTTGTCTATTACAGCCTTATGGCCTGATTGCCTGGTCAACGGAAACACTGTCGATACTCTCAACAGGTGGAGTACATGACACTTTTCGGCCCTTGGCCGAAGAGGAAGAAGCCGATGGTCGGTTAAGACATGTTTAAAGTTCGGGTGAACACAAATAAGATATAAGTACTTCAGTACATACAATCATTATACATAAAACTCATTTGCCCAAGTCACTTGGGGGCTCTTAAAATTTATATGAGCTATTTTATAGTAAATGTGTTTTCTTCTTGGTCGTTGCAAAGTCTTTTTCTACTGCTCCTTTTTCGACTCGAGTTTATGGTCAATAGCCGGATAGCCTGTCTTCTCTCTGAAAGCCGCTTGAGTTTAGTTTGCTAAACTGACCTCGGAGAAGTACTCTGCCTTTGGGATAAAGAGCTTGAAGCCGTAGGCTGACCCACGTGAAGTCTTGAGATCGGATGTGTCATGTTAAAGCACGCAGAAGCACAATTGTTTTTCCAATTTTTGGATTGGCACCGAGCACTTGATCCTGTTCGGGCGTCAAGTATTTACTAACGTTTTTTTGGTTTTCCAAGCTCCTGGCACTTTTAAACTATTTGTGTGTTTTCAGCACAAGTCTCGTAGTGCAACGCCAGACACCTTTGGAGATTCGGCAAAAACATTCTCGGATATTGCTAAATATGCATCGGTTTCGAATTGTGTCTTCGGTCAATAGTTGGGTTGCCCGACTCCTGCGCTTGCCTCCTACGTTCCGCTTTGATCGGCTAGGTGTGCAAAGGGAGAACCACTGCGATTGGGCTTCCAGCTCACATGGTTAAGCAGCTCAGTGGAGAAAGCCGAAAACTGACGGTCATAATAAGCGTAAACTAGTCAGCGATCCGACGACTGTGTTAAATGACGGGCCATTCATAATATTGGCTGACGTGTTTACGGCTTGACCTCGACTATCACCGAACACTACCGGGGGCTAGTAACTGGCCTCCCAAACTAAATCCTCAATATTTTGCTCTTACATTAGAGCCGAGGTTTCATGATCATGCTTAGCATGACAACCCAAAGAAAGGAACCGATAGCGAGACTATTTTCTTTGGAAGACATTTCTTATGTTAAACAGTAATATAACATATCTCTCTGCATACCTTTGTTTATAAAACCGTATGGCCAGATTTCCTTGTTTGTCGTAAATCTTTGCCCTCATAAAGGCTTTATAAAGTGGGACAAACATTCCTCGGCTCCTGGCCGAGGAGGTGGAAGCCGATGGTCGGTCAACAAAGTTTTGTACAATGCAGATCCGAGCATTAATGATGTAAAGTACTTGGATACATAGAATCATTACACATAATTTGTGATTTTACTCTGGATATCAATCCTTAATTCGGCCACCCGTGCCCGCATTAAGGCTCGGGGGCTACTGGGCTTCGGGCTTATCATTTACTAATATTAAAGGTGCGTGTCGATCCCCTGATCTGGTGTTTCCACCCGACCAGTGTCTCAGGGGCTACTGCATTTGCAATCTAGTGCAGAAAATTTAAGTGCAATATAGTTTTCGAGGAGATTATGATCCTCGGGTTGGTCGGCCGCACCCAACCTGAGTCTCGAGGACTCTGCACACCGCTTTTTGTGTCCCGAAGTATTCTGCCGAGCTAGGAGTTGATCCTTAGACTGATTTTGCAAATCAACCTATGTCTCAGCGGCTACTGGGATCAGCGGTCTTATGTCATCCTTCAGGTGCATCTCGGGTTTTAGACCGATACACACCTTGAGGGCTACTTGCTATATATATCGGCAGAAAATAAATTGCACCAATAAAAAATATTGACAAAAAATCGGCCCACGGTCAGGGTGGTGCACCACCTCGGAAGCAGTCCGACATAAAGCTCGGGCGCCAGTGGCTGGCTCCATAGAGAGCATTTCTGGCATTAAGCTCGACTAAACTCCTTCGACTTTTTTGAACCAAGGTGATATGACACCTCGGATATAGTCCGGTGTTGGAGCCTGGATACAGTCCGGCGTTGGAGTTTGGACATAGTCCGGCATTGGAGCTCGGATATGTTCCAGTGTTGGAGCTCGGAAAGTAGTCTGGCGTTGGTGCTCGGCTGCAAAAGATACCTCGAATGCAGTCCGTGTTGGAGCTCGGACATAAGAGGACGCTGCCGCCCGGGAACAACTTCAAACCCGAGGTGTGGCATAAAAATAACAAGGCATTGATAAAGGTTGAAGACTTAAAGGGCTCCTCGGATACCCGACATGTGAGATCTTCAGATTTAGCTCGGCAATCCTCAAGATAGAAGATGGGAAGATTTGTTGAACCAGTTTTCAAGACCGAAGACCGAAGACAAAGAACAGTTCGGAAGAATCGAGGAGCGTCCCCAACTTGAAGACCGGTTCAAGGGGCTACTAACGGTGTCCTGGACTAGGGGGTACTCACCACGTCGTCTCTCGGTCAGTTAGATTGGGCCGAGGACCCCCATGGCCGTATACTCATGGGCCATTTTGGACAGCTGCCGCATACAAGGAAGATTCCACAAGACTTGGTGATCAAGACAAGGACTCCTCCCCCACCGGCGTATTCGGCTAGGACTCTTGTTATCCTAGGCCTCTGGTATGTTATATAAGCCGAGGCCAGGCTAGTCGATAGATTATGACATTATTCATCATACCCTCAGGTTTTAGACCACAACATATGATCTCGAGGTAGATCAACTCTGTACTTGATATTCCATCAATATAAACAAGAGCAGGACGTAGGGTTTTACCTCCATCAAGAGGTCCCAAACCCGGGTAAACATCATGTCCCATGTCTCCTGTTACCATCGATCCTTAGACGCATAGTTCGGGACCCCCTACCCGAGATCCGCCGGTTTTGACACTGACAGTCTCCTTACTGACCCGCTCCGTCATCTCGGCTAGACCGGGGACTTTGCTATTTCTTCATCAACATACTCCGATGACTTCGGCGTCACCAGCCAACCAGCTTCGTCACGTTAGCTGGACCGGGGGCTTTGTGTCGGTGTCAAAACCGGCAGATCTCGGGTAGGGGGTCCCGAACTGTGCATCTAGGTCGGATGGTAACAGGAGACAGGGGACACTTTGTTTTACCCACGTTCGGGCCCTCTCGATGGAGGTAAAACCCTACTCCTGCTTGATTAATATTGATGATATGGGTAGTACAAGAATAGATCTACCACGAGATCAAGGAGGCTAAACCCTAGAAGCTAGCCTATGGTATGATTGTGTATGGAGTTGATTCTCCCCTACGGACTACAACCCTCCGGTTTATATAGACACCGGATAGGGTTAGGGTTACACAGAGTCGGTTACAATGGTAGGAGATCTTGAATATCGCGTCGCCAGGCTTGCCTTCCACGCCAAGGAAAGTCCCATCCGGACACGGGACGAAGTCTTCAATCTTGTATCTTCATAGTCCAGGAGTCCGGCTGAAGGTATAGTCCGGCTACTCGAACACCCCCTAATCCAGGACTCCCTCAGTAGCCCCTGAACCAGGCTTCAATGACGACGAGTCCAGCGCGCAAATTGTCTTTGGCATTGCAAGGCGGGTTCCTCCTCCAAGTCTTTCATAGAAGATATTAATCACCAAGAGTAGTGTCCGGCTCTGTAAAATCAGTTTCCACGTATTGCCATAGAGAGAATAATATTAACACAAATCAAATATGCTGACGTACTCTGCAGTGCATCATCATATTACAGCCAAGTCCTTTACTTGAATCATTTTTATTTTTCTGCCTCAGCATGTTTTGCGAGGCGGTTTCCTTGGCACGTCTTGTCAAAGCAGAGATCATGTGCCCCCTTTTACGGGATTCTCATCAATATGGATGTGGGTAACCCAATCGTGCCCGTTAGCACTTTTTCTCGATTAAAGGCGAGTCTCAAACGGTTACGGGGAGGGCTCTTGGTATTCGACCTCTTATAAAGAGACCAAGGCCTTACTCCTTTTTCAATCTCAAACGAGTTCGCCCGTCGCCTCGAGTTCCAACACCCTAGGTTTCAGATTTCAGGCGCTTCGGACCTTCGACAATGTCCGGTTCCGACCTTCAAGGCCGATGGATGCCCTCCTCCGTCACGGAGGAGGACGTGCTAAAGTTGAGAGAGGCTAAGTTATTGACCGCCGAAATTCCGCATAGGTTGCCTGTTCAAGGGCAAGCTATTCCCAGCCCCCAGCCCCGTGAGAGCGTAGTGTTCATGTCTCACTTCCTTCGGGGGTTAGGCTTCCCGATGGATCCCTTCGTGAGGGGGCTGTTGTTTTATTACGGGCTGGAATTCATGACTTAGCTCCGGAGTCCATCCTCCATATTTCTTCATTCATCGTTGTGTGCGAAGCGTTCCTCCGTGTTACCCCTCACTTCGGATTATGGCTCAAGACCTTTGGAGTGGAGCCGAAGATGATCGAGGGACGGCATGCAGAGTGCGGAGGCGCTGTCATAAGTAAGAATGCCGATGCTCCATGGCCCGAGGGCTTCTTTCAAGAGGAGCTCAGCTTGTGGCAACGAGAATGGTTCTATATCACCGCTCCCAGGAGCGCCAAGTGGGCGGCGCCTCCTGCCTTTCGCTCGGTTCCCCCACCACGGCTATCGTCATGGGTCAACAAAGGATTAGATTGGGGGTTACCTAAAGACGTGCCCCTGTTGCAGGGCCGCATTAGGGATCTCTTAGAAGGAGACCTCAACATGGTTAAGGTGACGCGGGTCATGCTAATTCGCCGAACATTGCCCGGCAAATGTCGCGCCCTTCGCCTGTGGGAGTTTAATCCGGAGGGACCGCGAGTTCTCCTGAACTTCATGGGCGCAACGTCCGCGGAGATGTATAGACTGTTCTTCGGATCACAAGAGATGTGTCCAGATTTAACCGAGGACGCAGGTCTAAGCTGCAATCGCCCGGATACTCAAGTAAGCAACCTTGTGCCCGGACCTTCCATTCGTTTAATTGTCATAAACTTGCCCCTAAAAGAGCTGTCCTTTTAAACAGGAGTGGATAGCGAAGGCAAAGCTGATCGGGTGTCCGGCTCCCCTTCCTGAAACCAGGTCGGATCTCGTGCTGGTCAGGATGCTGGAGATAATGCCTTTGCAGGGGGAGGACAAGGAAGCTATGGCCTCCTCAAAGGAGGCTACTCCGAAGGGAGGAATCGACAATTCCTCTCCCGAGGGGAAGAAGAGAGCCGCCTCTGACGACCCGGAAGCCGTGGTCTCGAAACGGGGGAGAAAATCCTCATCAGAGGGTCCGGCGCCGGGGAGTTCCATGGCCGGACTATGCCCTCAAGGGGATCAGCCCTCCAGCGAGCCGTAAGTAGAGAGAGGTTTTCCTTTTGAGGGATGAGAGAAATCTTTGATTTATATCTGAGAAGATTAACCGAAATTTTACCTTGTAGCTCGGACCTCAGTCCTTCTCAGTAGAGCTCGTCTTCGGGGGATCTTCTTCCGGAGATGATGGAGAGCGGGACGCCTCCCCCTGCCGTGCCGCCTAGCGAGGCAGGCGACACTAAGGTGTCGTCGCGGAGGGTTTCTCCGAATCCGGCAGGGGTGGAAGGTGGCAGTGCGGCCCCCCGAAGTTCTCCGCGTCCGGCCTTCGAAAGAGGCCATAGGACAAGTCCGGCACCGTCTGGTGCTCGGCTGGAGGAGCTAAAGATTCTGCTGGGGCGAGCTTCTATCTCAGAGGAGCACCGTGCATTGATGGGCACGGTGATTGAAAGGATTTCATCCGCAGAAGACGGATTGCAAGAGGCCGTCAAAAGCTTGCGGATGGGTTTTGAGGTATGTTAGATGATGTACACTTTTGTCAGTTGCGCATAAGTAAGATGCGCCCTGTGTAGATAGTAGCCCCTGAGACTCTGCGCGTTGTCAAGAAATGACGGCACGCGGAGGATCATAATCCCAGGTCTAAGATGTCGCCTTTGAATTTAGGTGGCGAGGTGTTCGGAATCGAGCTGAACTGATGAATTTGCCGAACTAAAGCGGCAACTGGATGTGGCAGATGCGGACATCGCGCTTGTCAACAAGCGGCTTGATGAGGCTCAAGGTATGTAATTCTTCGGGCGGCGCCAGGTAAGAGGAGTTTCATGCCAGTGTCTTACAATCTGTGTGCTTGACGCAGATGGTACGGCCGCTGTGGAGAATCTTAGGGCGGGTCTTTCCCGAGCTAAGGAACAAGCCAGAAAAGGCGATGCGGCTGCCCAGAAGGCCCTCGAAGAGCTAAGAGCCGAACAGGCTGCTCATTGCCAAAGCAAAGAGGAGATGGCCGAGATGGCCAAAAAGTTAAAAAGCGCTACCGACCGTTGCAGACGTCTTGAAAAAGAAGGCCAGGCGAAACAGACGGACTTAGAGAAGGCCGTCGCCGATGCCAAGGACGCTCGCTCTGCGATGAGAGTTGCGAAGGAGGAGCTGCGTCAGGCCGAACAGATTGTGGCTGGAAATCCCTTTATGCTGCGAAGGAAGGTTTGTGATCCGAAGTTTGCTCCATTGGACCGGATGTGGAGTGTGGAGGACACCTATCTGGATTTGGCAGCGAGTGCTGCTGATGCGACCGAACACTTTCGAAATCAAAAAGATCGCGAAGTGGAAAGGCTTTTCTGGTTGCAGTTTCACAATCCAGAGCGTCCACTGGCAGTGGATGATCGTTTGGCTCAATGGGTCAAACTGAATAGGTTGTCTGGACTCGCCATGAAGTATGTCGTGGGTCACCTGTGGCCGGGGAGTTCGGAGCCGAAGAGTTATTTCAGCTTGGTGCAGCAATTCCTTCACGCGGTGCCGCGTATAAATGCAGTTAAGAGGTCAGCATGCATAGAGGGCGCTAGGATGGCTCTAGCCCGTGTTAAGACATATTGGGCAAAGATGGAGACCATCGTTGTTGCGTCCCGAGATTCGGACCAAAGCCGAGTACCCTCCGAGCACTATTTTCAGGAAGTTCTTGAAGGCGCTCGTATAATAGAGATGCAGTGCCCGAAAGATGCTATGTTATGATAGCATATGTAATTATGAAGTAATATTTTGGTAAATTGTAGTGGCCTTTTTTATACTTGTGCCTCCAAGTATTGTAAACACCTTCTATGCGGCTGTTTTAATATATATATATATATGTATGTATGTATGTATGTATAAAATCTGAAAGATGGCAGTCGTTGGCTTCAGCCCCCACGCACATAGTGCGGGGGTGCTCGCAGAAGACGCATTTTCACACTTAACCCAACGTCTTGGTCCTACAAAGGAGGTGATAGCGCAGCGGGCCAGGCAACCGGACTATAATGCTTTAACACTTTCACTTAGCCATAGGAGTTTGAAAATGAGACTCTTTAGGTAGCTCCTTGGTGGCAACTGCGCTCGTCCGAATTCGGGGCGCGTATGTGCCTGGCCGGGAAACGACCCTTCATTAAAGCGGAGGAATCCGATAGATTCCGATCGGTCATCGAGTGGCTGACCAGTCTCACGCTACATCATGACAGTCAGTTTTCGACTTTCTCTACTAAGGTGCTCGCCCTAGCCGAACCGGGGGCACAATCGCAGTAGTTCTCCTGGTGCTACATTAGCCGATAGAGCAGAACGTAAGGTAGCCGAACTCAGGAGCCGGGCAACCCAACATTTGACCAAAGACATGATTCGGAGCTGATGCATATAATGCCAAAACTCGCGACGCCGAACACTCCCTAAGGCATTCGGTCTTTTATGAGTGCGGGCCAAACAACACTCTTTATTAAAAAAGCCCCTAGTGTCCAGGTACGTGCAAAAATTCTGACGTGGCCACATGCCAAGACGCCATCCTCCTCCTTGGTTATACTGGAAAGAAGAAACCAGGGGAAGTGTAGCAACAAGAGATAGTAAAAAAGGTTTACGCAGGGTCTTAATCTGAAAAGAATCCTTTAGGACGGGTCCTTACTGCACGTCTGCTCTTGTGTCTCCGTTGTGTCGTATCCTGGACGGGCGCCGCACGACGTTCATCTGTAAAAGAGAGGAACTGTGTTGAAAACGGGTTGTGCAGAAAAAGTTTAAAAATAAGCAAAGTATAAAGTACGATATGGAAGTTTGAGCTTTATTGTTTCTTATTGTATATGCGTGGAGCCCCTTGTGCGGGGTTATATGTCTTCTAGGCCTGCATTAATGATGATTTTGCACAGAACTCGTCTATCCATGTTCGTGGTCTTTAAATGACCTATTTTGAAGTTTTTTGGCCGGTGAGGCCATTTTGCTGTGGGGCTATTAAAGCGGCCGCACTGTCCTCCGCTTGGGGAGGCGCATTTTAGTGCTTCCCCATCAAAGAGATGGTGCCTCGTGGACCGAGCATCTTAAGCGTAAGAGATGCATAATGCGGTATTGCGTTAAATCGAGCGAAAGCTTCATGTCCCAGTAGTGCTTGATAGCGACTTGAGAACGGGACAACGCGGAAGGTAAGCTTTTCGCGGCGGAGGTTATCGGGAGAGCCGAATGTGACTGTGAGCCGGAGAAAACCCGTACAATGGGTGTCCGGGCCCGGTATTACCCCTTGAAAGGAGGTTTTGCTGCGGCGGATTCTTGCTGGGTTTATCCCCATGTGTTGTATTGTATCCTGATATATCAGGTTTAGTCCGCTGCCGCCGTCCATAAGGACATTTGAAAACTTGAGTCCGCCAATTATTGGATCGAGTATCAAGGCAGTCCATCCTACATTCTTGATATTCCTAGAATAATCTAGCTGATCGAATGTGATCGGTTTTGACAACCAGTGGCAGGATCCTTTGGGGATGGGCCGTGTGGTGCGTACCTTTACGGGCATCGCACGTTTTGTTATGTGAAGTGAGTTCACTGTTTTTACTTCTTGCGGAAAGTTCTTTTGTTTCCTGGTGCTCTGCTGTTGGGGTTCGTCCTTGTCTTCACTTGGTGTGTCGAGCCCCTTGTGTTCAGCATTAAGTCTGCCGGATTGTTTGAAGACCCAACAGTCTCTGTGGGTATGGTTAGCGGGCTTCGCTGGAGTACTGTGTATCTGACATATCCTGTCTAGGATTTTATTTAGGTTGGATGGATCATCCCTGTTATCCTGGGGGGCGATTTTTCCTGATTTTGTCATGAGCCTTTGAATCCGGCGTTGACTGCCGTGCTCTTCGGACTTTTGTCCTTAGTCCGGCGATGGTCCTTGTTGCGTCGCGGTCTTCCGTTTCAATCCCTGGTTTCGGATGTACTTGGGTCGCTGGGGCTGCACCTTGCCAACCAGCTGTCCTCCCCTGCACAAAAGCGGGTCATGAGGCTTGTTAGTGCGGCCATCGTTCTTGGCTTTTCTTGGCCGAGGTGTCTGGTGAGCCATTCGTCTCAGACATTATGCCTGAAAGCTGCTAGGGCTTCGGCGTCCGGACAGTCGACTATCTGATTCTTTTTAGTGAGGAATCTATTCCAGAACTGCCGAGCTGATTCTCCGGGTTGTTGAGTTATGTGACTAAGATCGTCTGCATCCGGAGGGCGGACATAGGTCCCTTGAAAGTTTGCTCGGAAAGCATCCTCGAGCTCTTCCCAGCTTCCAATTGTGTTTTCGGGAAGGCTTTTAAGCCAATGCCGGGATGGCCCTTTAAGCTTAAGGGGTAGATATTTTATGGCGTGGAGATCATCTCCTCTAGCCATGTGTATGTGGAGGATGTAATCCTCGATCCAGACTCCTGGGTATGTTGTTCCATCGTATGCCTCTATGTTTACGGGTTTGAATCCCTCTGGGAATTCATGGTCCAGGACCTCATCGGTGAAACATAGGGGGTGTGCGGCACCCCTGTATTTGGGTATGCCGGATTCTAATGATGGCTTCATAGCGTTGCTTACGAGAGCTTGCTTTCTTGGCCCATAGATGGACCTGACTAGGCCATGATGCGGATCCTTAAGTGGGTCGCATGCCGATTTAGGTGCGGCGCCGCTTGTCGCTTTATGGGGTCGTCTATCCGACCGTGTGGCTTTTTCATTTATTGAATGTGAGGGCTCTGAGGCCTCTTCGTCGAATTCAGGCAGTAGCTTTCTTTTCGGATAGCTTCTAGTGTGGCGATTGTCGCCGTACTTATCTGTGGCATTGATTACCTTCCTCCATCTGATCCGGAGTGCGTCTTCCGCTGTTTTTAGCTCCCGCTTCTGCTTTTTTAGGCTGCGTGCAGTTGCAACGAGCCTCTCATGGAGATTCTTCTGCTCCGTGAGTTTATTCGGCGTGAGGTCGTCCAGAATGCCATTTTCGCCGGAGGAGGGATGTTCGGTTTCTCTATCCGTGTTTCCCTGTTCGAACGGTTGCTCTAGGGCCTGCCCATCGTCTACCGGCTCGTCCTGCTCTATGGCTGGGTTTTTGTCGAGGCGGGGCTTGGGTCGGCGTTTACGCCGACGCCTTGATTGCTTTTCGGGGGGTCGATCTCTCGTCCCCTCCCCTTTTTCCTCGTTGTCGCTTCCTTTAGGGGTGTCCACCATGTACACATCGTGAGATGGGGTGGCGTTCTAGCGCCCTACAGGTGCTGGTTCTTGTTCGTCTCCTATATCGCCGTCCATGTCGTCGATGTCTTCGGAGCCGAAGTCAAGTATGTCGGTTAAATCGTTGACAGTGGCTACAAAGTGGGTGGTGGGTGGGTTTTGAATTTCCTCTCCGTCCGTATCCCACCCTTGCTGACCGTAGTTCGGACAGGGCTCTCCTGATAAAGAGAGAGACTTGAGAGAATTCAGGATGTCACCAAAAGGCAAGTACTGAAAGATGTCCGCAGCGGTGAACTCCATTACCGGTGCCAATCGGATTCGATTGGGAGGGGCGCGGGGGGCTCGGAGTTCGGAGAGGAATCCGGCTCCTTGGAGTCACGGGCCACGCGGAGTGCGGGACCGGAGTTCGGCTCGATCGCCTTTGAGATCGCAGCCCCTGAGGCAGCGTCCAACCGCTGATCCTTGATCGGCGTAGTAGGTTCTGAATTAATGGTCGAAACCGATGCGTGTGCGGCCTCCAAGGTGCTGTCCGGCGGCAGAGCTATATCATGCCCATCGAGACAGTGCGGCACGCTTGGCTGTGGCTCGAATCCGTCGAAGATCAAGTCCCCGCGGATGTCAGCCGTGTAGTTTAGGTTTCCAAACCTTACCTGATGTCCAGGGGCGTAGCTTTCGATCTGCTCCAGATGGCCAAGCGAATTGGCCCGCAGTGCGAAGCCGCCGAAGACGAAGATCTGTCCGGGGAGAAAAGTCTTACCCTGGACCGCATCGTTGTTGACGATCGAAGTAGCCATCGGACCTAAGGGCGACGACACAGAGGAACTCTCAATGAAAGCACCAATGTCGGTGTCAAAACCGGCAGATCTCGGGTAGGGGGTCCCGAACTGTGCGTCTAGGTCGGATGGTAACAGGAGACAGGGGACACTTTGTTTTACCCAGGTTCGGGCCCTCTCGATGGAGGTAAAACCCTACTCCTGCTTGATTAATATTGATGATATGGGTAGTACAAGAGTAGATCTACCATGAGATCAAGGAGGCTAAACCCTAGAAGCTAGCCTATGGTATGATTGTGTATGGAGTTGATTCTCCCCTACGGACTACAACCCTCCGGTTTATATAGACACCGGATAGGGTTAGGGTTACACAGAGTCGGTTACAATGGTAGGAGATCTTGAATATCGCGTCGCCAAGCTTGCCTTCCACGCCAAGGAAAGTCCCATCCGCACACGGGACAAAGTCTTCAATCTTGTATCTTCATAGTCCAGGAGACCGGCTGAAGGTATAGTCCGGCTACCCGAACACCCCCTAATCCAGGACTCCCTCACTTTGCCTCGGCGATCCACCTTTGCCAACATCGCCATGCCGTCGCTTTATCCCCCATCAGGCAATGGGTGTGCGGATCAAGTCCCAATTTTGGGAGTAACCTTTCTTCAGATTGCCACAACAGATAAAATAATCCTAGTATTTTTTTTCTTGCTTGGGTTTATTTTTCTCAAGGAATTATTACTCTGGTTTGTTTCATCATCTATACACAGGTCTATGAAATGGTGGCCGCATTAACAATGGTTGCGTGGTGGTTCGGTCAGTTTCCGTATACAATTCGATGAATGCCACATCCGGAACTCAGACCGGTCTGCGAATTCAGGCTTGGCCACGCCTTCACCGCATCACACCGATGCACTGCATCGACATGACTTCGGCGCCAGGCCACATCTCTTTCAATAAATTACTTTTGCGAAAAGCAATTATCCTTTTTGGACCGCACTATTTTATGTGTGTAGGTGATCGACTTCGACTGCGTCACGCAGTCACTTTGGCAAGCCGACGTCGTTGTCCCAATCGGCTCGCGTGATCACCTTGTTGGTCGAATCGCCATACCGACATGTTCGGTTGCCTTGGGGACTTCGGCATCACTGAGAGAGCTCTACCTCATCGAGTGTTCGGCACACGGACCATATTTCTTTTATTACTCACTATGCGTAAAGGATCTGGGTCGGGCAGCGCTGTCACCTCAGCATACCGACGTACCACGTCACCTCGGCTAGACCGAGGGCTTCGTCATTACTTCATTAAGCCACGCTGGGGACTTCGGCGTCACACTGCCGGCCTGCATTGGCCATGCTATGTCGCCACTTCGAAGTGCCAAGCTCTTTGCTCCGCCACCTCGGGACCGGCTTGGGGGCTGGGACCTTGTCCCACCGTAAGCTCGAGCCGTGCATCGACGCCGAGCACATTAACCAGCTAAGTCGCTTCCATGCTTAGAAACCTTTAGTTTTAAATTTCGTTTGGTTCGACCAAGCATTATGATTTTTTTGACAAAAAGTCATTTGCAAAAAACTTTCTTTGTCAAAACCTTGTTTGTTGCAAGAAAATTCAAATACCCCGTTTACTTGGGGCTTCCTTTATGAAGCATTTCCTCTTGCATATGATTATACTTGTATGGCTTCGTTCCTTGTTCGTGTATTACGCCACAATATGCACCATGTTGACTTAAGTGTTTTGCAAGCTGGGTTGCCTGGCTCCTGTGCTTACCCCTACGTTCCCGATTGTTCGGCTAGGCGGTAAAGGGAGCACCTCTGCGATTGTTACTACCGGGTCATCCGAGTTAGTACCTCAGATTGGGTGAAGCTAAAAGCTAGTGCTCTTATTGTTTTCAATAATGGTCGGCACACAACGGAACTCATGAGTACAAAAAAATTATTACACAAGTCTCATAGTAACAGTGAGCAACTGAAGAAAGGTATTGGTGGAGGTACTATTTTCTTTGATGATGCTTCTTACACTTTGTCAGTAATATAGCATAGGTTCCCTGAGCGCGCTTTGTCTGTTACAGCCTTATGGCCTGATTGACTGGTTATCGAAAACACCATCGATGCTTTCGACAGGTGGAGTACATGACACTTTTTGGTCCTTGACCGAAAAGGGAGAAGTCGACAGTTGATTAAGACACGTTTAAAGTTTAGGTGAACACAAATATGATATAAGTACATCGGTACATACAATCATTATACATAAAATTCTTTTACCCAAGTCACTTGGCGGCTCTTAAAATTTATATGAATTGTTTTATAGTAAATGTGTTTTCTTCTTGGTCGTTGCAAAGTGTTTTTTTACCGCTCCTTTTTTGACTCGAGTGTATGGTCAATAGCCGGATAGCATGTCTTCTCTCTAAAAAGCCACTCGAGTTTAGTTCGCTAAACTGGCCTCGAAGAAGTACTCTGCCTTTGGGATAAGGAGCTCGATAGGCTGGCCCGCTTGAAGTGTTGAGATCAGGTGTGTCATGTTAAAGCACGGCAAAAGCACATTTTTTTTCTTTTTTCCAATTTTTGGATTGGCACCGAACACTTGATCTTGTTCGGACGTCAAGTTTTTACTGACGTTTTTTTGGTTTTCCAAGCTTATGGCACTTCTAAACTATTTGTGTGTTTTCAGCACAAGTGTCGCAGTGCGACTCTGGACACCTTTAGAGATTCGGCAAAAACATTATCGGATATTGCTAAATATGCATCAGTTTCGAATTGTGTTTTCGGTCAACAGTTGGGTTGCCCGGCTTCCGCTTTGTTCGGCTAGGTGTGCAAAGGGAGAACCACTGCGATTGTGCTTCCAGCTCACATGGTCAAGCACCTCAGTGGAGAAAGCCGAAAACTGACTGTCACAATAAGCGTAAACTGGTCAGCTATCCGATGACAGCCTTAAATGACGGGCCATTCAAAACATTGGCCGAAGTGTTCTTGACCTCGGATGTCGTCGAACACTAACCGGGGGCTCATAGCTAGCTTCCCCAGTTTAAAGCTCCTATGACTAAGTGAAAGTTATAAAGCCCGCATATCTGATTGCCTTGTTTCCGCTAACACAACCACCTTCGGGCACCGAGACGTCGGATAAGGGTTGTCTTGTTATTGCGGAGACACCCTGCGTAGTATCTACAAAGGGGTAGAAGCCGACGATGGGCCACTTTCAACTGATAAACGGTTGCAGCGGAGTCAAAATAAACATATCATCATCATTTGTATTTAATATACAAGGGCTGCCTTCCGTAATCATCGTTATAAAGCCATAAATACGCATCAATTTGACTTAAGATTTTTGCCAAGCTGGGTTGTCTGGCTCCTGTGCTTACCCCTACGTTCCCGATTGTTCGGCTAGAGTGTAAAGGGAGCACCTCTATGATTGTTACTACCGGGTCATCCGAGTTAGGACCTCAGACTGGGTGAAGCCGAAAGCTAGCGATCTTAAAGGATCACATTGGTCGGCAACGACGGAAGTAAAAAATTTGGTTCATTAATACCATAGAGTTTGGGAACTTTCCCTGAACTAAATCCTCAATATTTTCTTCCCACGTTGATCAGAGGTGAGGTTTCATGATCATGATACGCATGACGACCCAAAGAAAGGAACCGATAGCGGGACTATTTTCCTTGGAAGATGTTTCTTACATTAAGTAATATAACATATCTCTCCGTGTACCTTTGTTTATAAAACCGTATGGCCGGATTGCCTTGTTTTCCAAAAATCTTTGCCCTTATAAAGGCTTTATAAAGTAGGACAAACACTCCTCGGCTACTAGCCGAGGAGGTGGAAGCCGATGGTCGGTCAACAAAGTTTTGTACAATGCGGATCCGAGCATTAATGATGTAAAGTACTTGGATACATAGAATCATTACACATAATTTGTGATACTCTGGATATCGATCCTTAATTCGGCCACCTGTGCCCATATTAAGGCTCGGGGGCTACTGGGCTTCAGGCTATCATTATTTATAAATATTAAAGGGGCACATCGATCCCCTGATTTAGTGTTGCCACTCGACCAGTGTCTCGGGAGCTACTGCATCGCCTATTCAATGCAGAAAATTTCAAGTGCAATACAGTTTCCAAGGAGATTATGATCCTCAGGTTGGTCGGCCGCACCCAACCTGAGTCTTGAGGACTGAGCACGCCGCTTTTTGTGTCCCGAAGTATTTTGCCAAGCTAGGACTTGATCCTCAGGCCGATTTTGTGAATCAACGTGAGTCTCAGGGGCTACTGGGATCAGCGGTATCATGTCATCCTTCAGGTGCATCTTGGGTTTCAGACCGACACACACCTTGAGGGCTACTAGTTATTCATATTGACAGCAAATTAATTTACATGCATCAGAAATAAAATCCGTAAACAATCAGCCCAAGCCCGAAGTGGTGCATCACCTCGGGAGCAGTCCGGCATAAAGCTCGGATGCAAGTGGCTGGCTCTATAGAGGGCATTTCCGGCATTAAGCTCGGCTAACCTCCTTTAAACTTCTTCAAGCCAAGGTGATCTATGACACCTTGGTTACAGTCCGGCGTTGGAGCTCAGATACAGTCTGACATTGGAGCTCGGATACAGTCTGGCCTTGGTGCTCGGCTGCAAAAGATACCTCGAATGCAGTCCGGCGTTGGAGCTTGGATGCAAGAGGACCCCGCCGCACGGGAACAACTTCAATCCTGAGGTGTGGCCTAAAAAATAACTGTTGGGGATCGTAGTAGAAATTTAAAATTTTCTACGCATCACCAAGATCAATCTATGGAGTAATCTAGCAACGAGGGGAAGGGGAGTGCATCTACATACCCTTGTAGATCACTAAGCGGAAGCGTTGCAAGAACGCGGATGAAGGAGTCGTACTCGCCGCGATTTAGATCGCGGTTGATTCCGATCTAGTGCCGAACAGACGGCGCCTCCGCGTTCAACACACGTACAGCCTGGGGACGTCTCCTCCTTCTTGATCCAGCAAGGGGAGAGGAGAAGTTAAGGGAGAACTCCAGCATCACGACGGCGTGGTGGTGGAGCTTGTGGTATTCCTGCAGGGCTTCGCCAAGCTCTACAGAGGAGGAGGAAGAGTTGGAGGAGGGAGGGCTGCGCCAGGGAAGAGGTCACGGCTGCCCTCCCACCCCTCCACTATATATAGGGGCAAGGGGAGAGTGGGAGGTGCCCTACGGTTTCCCCTAGGGGGCGGCGGCTAGGCAGATTGGATCTCCCTAGGGAAAATCCTAGGGAGACTTGCCCCCCAAGCCAAGCAGGTGGAGGCTTGCCTCCCAAGCCAGGTGGAGGCCCCCCAACCCCCCAAGTAACATGGGAAAGGGTGTGGGGGGCGCACCACCCCTTAGTGGGCTGGTTTGCCCCTTCCCCTTTGGCCCATGAGGCCCTCCCACACTTGCCGGGGCTCTCGAAACACCTTTCGGTCATGTTGGCCATAGCCTGATACCCCCGGAACACTTCCGGACTCCAATACCCTTCGTCCAATATACCGATCCTCACTTCTGGACCATTTCGGAGCTCCTCGTCATGTCCGGGATCTCATCCGGGACTCCGAACAACCTTCGGTAACCACATACTATTTCCCATAACAACTCTAGCGTCACCGAACCTTAAGTGTGTAGACCCTACGGGTTCGGGAACCATGCAGACATGACCGAGACAACTCTCCGGCCAATAACCAACAGCGGGATCTGGATATCCATGTTGGCTCCCACATGTTCCACGATGATCTCATCGAATGAACCATGATGTCGAGGATTCAATCAATCCCGTATACAATTCCCTTTGTCCAGCGGTATTGTACTTGCCCGAGATTCGATCGTCGGTATCCCGATACCTTGTTCAATCTCGTTACCAGCAAGTCTCTTTACTCGCTCCGTAACACATCATCCCATGATCAACTCCTTGGTCACATTGTGCACATTATGATGATGTCCTACCGAGTGGGCCCAGAGATACCTCTCCGTTTACACGGAGTGACAAATCCCAGTCTCGATTCATGCCAACCCAACAGACACTTTCGGAGATACTTGTAGTGTACCTTTATAGCCACCCAGTTACGTTGTGACGTTTGGCACACCCAAAGCACTCCTACGGTATCCGGGAGATGCACAATCTCATGGTCTAAGGAAATGATACTTGACATTAGAAAAGCTTTAGCAAACGAACTACACGATCATGTGCTAGGCTTAGGATTGGGTCTTGTCCATCACATCATTCTCCTAATGATGTGATCCCGTTATCAACGACATCCAATGTCCATGGTCAGGAAATCGTAACCATCTATTGATCAACGAGCTAGTCAACTAGAGGCTTACTAGGGACATGGTGTTGTCTATGTATCCACACATGTATCTGAGTTTCCTATCAATACAATTCTAGCATGGATAATAAACGATTATCATGAACAAGGAAATATAATAATAACCAATTTATTATTGCCTCTAGGGCATATTTCCAACAGTCTCCCGCTTGCACTAGAGTCAATAATCTAGTTCACATCGCCATGTGATTAACACTCACAGGTCACATCGCCATGTGACCAACATCCAAGAGTCTACTAGACTCAATGATCTAGTTCACATCACTATGTGATAAACACTCAAATAGTTCTGGGTTTGATCATGTTATGCTTGTGAGAGAGGTTGTAGTCAACGGGTCTTGCCATATTCAGATCCCTATGTATTTCGCAAAACTTTATATCGTAGATGCTGCTACCACGTTCCACTTGGAGCTATTCCAAATTATTGCTCCATTGTACGTATCCGGTATCTCTACTCAGAGCTATCCGGATAGGTGTTAAGCTTGCATCGACGTAACTCTTTATGTCGAACTCTTTATCACCTCCATAACCGAGAAACATTTCCTTATTCCTCTAAGGATAATTTTGACTGCTATCTAGTGACCCAGTCCTAGATCACCTTTGTACCTTCTTGCCAGACATGTGGCAAGGCACACATCAGGTGCGGTACTCAGCATGGCATACCGTATAGAGCCTATGACAAGAGCATAGGGGATGACCTTCGTCCTTCCTCTTTCTTCTACCGTGGTCAATCTTTGAGTCTTACTCAACTTCACACCATACAACTCAGGTAAGAACCCCTTCTTTGACTGATCTATTTTGAACTCCTTCAAAAACATGTCAAGGTGTGCGTTCTTTGAAAGTATCATCAGGCATCTTGATCTATCTCTATAGATCTTGATGCCCAATTTGTAAGCAGCTTTATCCAGGTCTTCCTTTGAAAAACACTCTTCAAACAACCGTTTATGCTTTCCAGAAATTCTACATTATTTCGGATCTTACAATATGTCATCCACATATACTTATCAGAAATGTTGTAGTGCTCCCACTCACTTTCTTGTAAATACAAGTTTCTAGCAAACATTGTATAAACCTAAAAGCTCTGATCACTCCATCAAAGCATGTATTCTGACTCCGAGATGCTTGCTCTAGTCCATAGAAGGATTGCTGGAGCAAGCATACCTTTTAGCATCCTTAGGATCGACAAAACCTTTTATTGTATCACATACAAAGTTTTCTTACGGGAACTGGTAAGAAAACTTGTTTTGGCATCCATCTGTCAGATTTCATAATCGAAAAATACAGCTAATGCTAACATGATTCCGATGGACTTAAGCATCGCTACGGGTGAGAAATTCTCATCGTAGTCAACTCCTTGAACTTGTGAAAAGACTCTTTCCCACAAGTCGCACTTCATAGACGGTAACATTACCGTCCATTTCCGTCTTCTTCTTAAAGATCCATTTACTCTCAATGGCTTGCCGATCATCGGCCAAGTCCACCAAAGTCCATACTTTGTTCTGATACATGGATCCTATCTCGGATTTCATGGCTTCTAACCATTTGTCGGAATATGGGCCCACCATCGCTTCTCCATAGCTCATAGGTTCATTGTTGTCTAACAACATGGTATCTAAGGCAGGATTACCGTACCACTCAGGAATAGTACATATCCTTGTCGACCTACGAGGTTCGATAGCAACTTGATCTGAAGCTTCATGATCACTATCATTAACTTCCTCTTCAATAGACGTAGGCGCCACAGAAAACATCTTTCTGTGTTGCATCACTCTCTGGTTGAAGTAAAGGTTCGACAACCTCATCAAGTTCTATCTTCCTCCCACTCAATTCTTTCGAGAGAAACTCCTTCTCGAGAAAGGACCCGTTCTTAGTGACAAACAATTTGCCCTCGGATCTAAGATAGAAGGTATACCCTACTGTCACCTTTGGGTATCCTATGAAGATGTGTTTGTCTGCTTTGGGTTCGAGCTTCTCCGGCTGAAGCCTTAAGCATCGCAGCACCAAACATTAAGAAACGACAACTTTGGTTTCTTGCCAAACCAATGTTCATACGATATCGTCTCAATGGACTTAGATGGTGTCCTATCTAAAGTGAATGCAGCTGTCTCTAACGCATAACCTCAAAATGAAAATGGTAGATCGGTAAGAGACATCATAGATCGCACCATATCTCATAAGGTTCGATTACAACGTCTGGACACACCATTACCCTGTGGTGTTCCAGGTGGCTTCAACTGTGAAACAATTCCACAATGTCTTAAGTGATTGCCAAACTCATAACTCAGAAAATCCCCTTTTGACCAGATCGTAGGAACATGATCTTATTGTTATGATGATTCTTAACTTCACTCTGAAATTACTTGAACTTTTCAAACGTTTCAAACTTGTGCTTCATTAAGTAGATATACCTATATCTACTCAAATCGTCAATGAAGATGAGAAAATAGCGATATCCACTGCACGCTTCAATTCTCATTGGATCACATGCATCAGCATGCATGATCTCCAACAAGTCACTTGCCCGTTTCATTGTACCTAAAAACGGGGTCTTAGTCATCCTGCCCATGAGGCATGGCTCGCATGTGTCAAGGATTCAAAATCAAGTGACTCCAAACATCCATCGACATGGAGTTTCTTCATGCATCTTACGCCAATATGACTTAAGCGGCAGTGCCACGAGAAAGTGGTACTATCATTATTAACTCTACATCTTTTGGCGTGAACATGTGTATTACCACGACCGAGATTCAATGAACCATTCACATAGGGTGCATGACCATGAAAGGTATCATTCATGTAAAACAGAATAACCATTATTCTCTAACTTAAATGAATGACCGTATTGCAATGAACATGATCTAATCATATTCATGCTCAACGTAGACACCTGATAACATGTATCTAGTTTCAATACTAATCCCGAAGGCAGATGGAGCGTGCGATGGTGATCTCATCAACTTTGGAAACACTTCCAACACACATCGTCACCTCGCCCTTAGCCAGTCTTCGTTTAGTCCGTAGCTTTTTCTTCAAGTCACCAATAATAGCAACTGAACCAGTATCCAATACCCAGGTGCTACCAGGAGTACTAGTGAGGTACACATTAATAACACGTATATACTTTGTTGAAGTTGCCAACCTTCTTATCTACCATGCATTTGGGGTAATTCCACTACCAGTGACCGTTCCCCTTACAATAGAAGCACTTAGTCTCGGGTTTGGGTTCAACCTTGGGTTCCTTCACTGGAGCGGCAACTGGTTTGCCATCCATGAAGTTTCCCTTTTAGCCCTTGCTCTTCTTGAAACCAGTGGTCTTGTTAAACCATCAACACTTGATGCTCCTTTTTGATTTCTACCTTTTGCGGTCTTAAGCACCGCGAACAGCTCCGAGATCAACTCCATCCCTTGCATGTCATAGTTCATCACAAAGATCTAGTAGCTTAGTGATAGTGGCTAGAGAACTCTATCAATCACTATCTTATCTGGAAGTTTAACTCCCACTTGATTTAAGTGATTGTAGCACCCAGACATTCTAAGCACATGCTCACTAGCTGAGCTATTCTCCTCCATCTTGTTGGCAAAAAGAACTTGTCAGAGGTCTCACACCTCTCAACACGAGCATGAGCCTGAAATCCCAATTTCAGCTCTTGGAACATCTCATATGTTCTATGGCGTTTAAAACGTCATTGGAATCCCGATTCTAAGCCGTAAAGTATGGTGCACTAAACTATCAAATACTCATCAGGATGTGTCTGTCAGGTGTTCACAACATCCACAGACGACGTTGTAGGGGTTTGCACATCGAGCGGTGCATCAAAGACGTAAGCCTTCTGTGTAGTAGTGAGGACACTCCTCGGACTATGGACCTAGTCCGCATCATTGCTTACAATATCTTTCAACTTAATCTTTCTCTAGGAACGTATTGAAATAGGGAGCTACAACGTGAGCTATTTATCTACAACATATTTGCAAAGACAATTTAGACTATGTTCATGATAATTGAGTTCATCTAATCAAATTATTTAATGAACTCCCACTCAGATAGACATCCCTCTAGTCATCTAAGTGAAACATGATCCGAATCGACTAGGCCGTGTCCGATCATCACGTGAGACGGACTAGTCATCAACGGTGAACATCTCATGTTGATCGTATCTTCTATACGACTCATGTTCGACCTTTCGGTCCTCCGTGTTCCGAGGCCATGTCTGTACATGCTAGGCTCGTCAAGTCAACTAAGTGTATTGCGTGTGTAAATCTGGCTTACACCCGTTGTATTCGAACATTAGAATCTATCACACCCGATCATCACGTGGTGCTTCGAAACAACGAACCTTCACAACGGTGCACAGTTAGGGGGAACACTTTCTTGAAATTTTAGTGAGGGATCATCTTATTTAAGCTACTGTCGTTCTAAGCAAATAAGATGTAAAACATGATAAACATCACATGCAATCAAATAGTGACATGATATGGCCAATATCATTTTGCTCCTTATGATCTCCATCTTCGGGGCTCCATGATCATCGTTGTCACCGGCATGACACCATGATCTCCATCATCGTGTCTTCTTGAAGTTGTCTCGTCATCTATTACTCCTACTACTATGGCTAACGCTTTAGCAATAAAGTAAAGTAATTACATGACGTTTATGTTGACACGCAGGTCATAAATAAATTAAGACAACTCCTATGGCTCCTGTCGGTTGTCATACTCATCGACATGCAAGTCGTGATTCCTATTACAAGAACATGATCAATCTCATACATCACATATATGATTCATCACATCCTTTTGGCCATATCACATCACAAGGCATATGCTGCAAAAACAAGTTAGACGTCCTCTAATTGTTGTTGCAAGTTTTTAACGTGGCTGCTATAGGTTTCTAGCAAGAACGTTTCTTACCTACGCCAAAACCACAACGTGACATGCCAATTTCTATTTACCCTTCATAAGGACCCTTTTCATCGAATCCGATCCGACTAAAGTGGGAGAGACAGACACCCGCTAGCCACCTTATGCAACTAGTGCATGTCAGTCGGTGGAACCAGTCTCACGTAAGCGTACGTGTAAGGTCGGTCCGGGCCGCTTCATCCCACGATGCCGCCGAATCAAGATAAGACAAGTAACGGCAAGCAAATTGGCAATATCGACGCCCACAACTGCTTTGTGTTCTACTCGTGCATAGAAACTACGCATAGACCTAGCTCATGATGCCACTGTTGGGGATCGTAGTAGAAATTTAAAATTTTCTACGCATCACCAAGATCAATCTATGGAGTAATCTAGCAACGAGGGGAAGGGGAGTGCATCTACATACCCTTGTAGATCGCTAAGCGGAAGCGTTGCAAGAACGCGGATGAAGGAGTTGTACTCGCAGCGATTCAGATCGCGGTTGATTCCGATCTAGCGCCGAACGGACGGCGCCTCCGGGTTCAACACACGTACAGCCCGGGGACGTCTCCTCCTTCTTGATCCAGCAAGGGGAGAGGAGAAGTTGAGGAGAACTCCAGCATCACGACGGCGTGGTGGTGGAGCTTGTGGTATTCCTACAGGGCTTCGCCAAGCTCTACGGAGGAGGAGGAAGAGTTGGAGGAGGGAGGGCTGCGCCATGGAAGAGGTCACGACTGCCCTCCCACCCCTCCACTATATATAGGGGCAAGGGGAGAGGGGGAGGTGCCCTAGGGCTTTCCCTAGGGGGCGGCGGCTAGGCAGATTGGATCTCCCTAGGGAAAATCCTAGGGAGACTTGCCCCCCAAGCCAAGCAGGTGGAGGCTTGCCTCCCAAGCCAGGTGGAGGCGCCCCAACCCCCCATGTAACATGGGAAAGGGTGTGGGGGCACACCACCCCTTAGTGGGCTGGTTTGCCCCTTCCCCTTTGGCCCATGAGGCCCTCCCACACTTGCCGAGGCTCCCGAAACACCTTTCGGTCATGCTGGCCATAGCCTGATACCCCCGGAACACTTCCGGACTCCAATACCCTTCGTCCAATATACCGATCTTCACCTCTGGACCATTTTGGAGCTCCTCGTCATGTCCGGGATCTCATCCGGGACTCCGAACAACCTTCGGTAACCACATACTATTTCCCATAACAACTCTAGCGTCACCGGACCTTAAGTGTGTAGACCCTACGGGTTCGGGAACCATGCAGACATGACCGAGACAACTCTCCGGCCAATAACCAACAGCGGGATCTGGATATCCATGTTGGCTCCCACATGTTCCACGATGATCTCATCAGATGAACCACGATGTTGAGGATTCAATCAATCCCGTATACAATTCCCTTTGTCCAGCGGTATCGTACTTGCCCGAGATTCGATCGTCGGTATCCCGATACCTTGTTCAATCTCGTTACCGGCAAGTCTCTTTACTCGTTCCGTAACACATCATCCCATGATCAACTCCTTGGTCACATTGTGCACATTATGATGATGTCCTACCGAGTGGGCCCAGAGATACCTCTCCGTTTACACGGAGTGACAAATCCCAGTCTCGATTCGTGCCAACCCAACAGACACTTTCGGAGATACCTATAGTGTACCTTTATAGCCACCCAGTTACGTTGTGACGTTTGGCATACCTAAAGCACTCCTACGCTATCCGGGAGTTGCACAATCTCATGGTCTAAGGAAATGATACTTGACATTAGAAAAGCTTTAGCAAACGAACTACACGATCTTGTGCTAGGCTTAGGATTGGGTCTTGTCCATCACATCATTCTCCTAATGATGTGATCCCGTTATCAACGACATCCAATGTCCATGGTCAGGAAACCGTAACCATCTATTGATCAACGAGCTAGTCAACTAGAGGCTTACTAGGGACATGGTGTTGTCTATGTATCCACACATGTATCTGAGCTTCCTATCAATACAATTCTAGCATGGATAATAAACGATTATCATGAACAAGGAAATATAATAATAACCAATTTACTATTGCCTCTAGGGCATATTTCCAACAATAACAATGCATTGATAAATGCTGATAACTTTAAGGGGCTCCTCGGATACCCGACGTGTAAACTCTCCGGATTCACTTTGGCGATCCTCAAGATCAAAGATGAGATGATTTGTTGAACCAGTTTTCAGGACCGACGACCGAAGATAAAGAACAGTTCGGAAGAATCGAGGAGCGTCCCCAACTTGAAGACCAGTTCAGGGGGCTACTGATGGTGGCCTGGACTAGGGGGTACCCGCCACGTCGTCTCCCGATCAGTTAGATTGGGCCGAGGACCCCCATGGTCGTATACTCATCGGCCAGTTCGGACAACCGATGTATACATGAGGAAGATTCCACAAGACTTCGTGATCAAGACAATGACTCCTCCCCACAGGTGTATTCGACTAGGACTCTTGTTATCCTAGGCCTCTAGCATGTTATATAAGCCGAGGCCAGGCTAGTCAATAGATGATTATGAGATTATTCATCATACCTTTAGGTTTTAGACCACAACATATGATCTCGAGGTAGATCAATTCTTGTAACCCCTATACTCATCAAAGTCAATCAAGCAGGAAGTAGGGTATTACCTCCATCAAGAGGGCCCGAACCTGGGTAAACATTGTGTCCCCTGTCTCCTGTTACAATCGATCCTTAGATGCACAGTTTGGGACCCCCTACCCGAGATCCGCCGGTTTTTACACCGACAGGCACCCCATAGACACACAAGTTGATCTTTTAGCCATGTGCGGTGCCCCCGTCCATAGTTACACACCTCGGTCATATCGTTGTAGTGCTTAGGCGAAGCCCTGCGCGTGTAACTTCATCATCACCATCACCACGCCGCCGTGCTAACGGAACTCTCCCTCGGCCTCAACTAGATCAAGAGTTCGAGGGACGTCACCGAGCTGAATGTGTGCAGATCGCGGAGGTGTCGTACGTTCGGTACTTGGATCGGTTGGATCGCGAAGACGTTCGACTACATCAACCGCATTACTAAATGCTTCCGCTTTTGGTCTACGAGGGTACGTGGACACACTCTCCCCACTCGTTGTTATGCTTCTCCTAGATAGACCTTGCATGATCGTAGGATTTTTTTTTGAAATACTACGTTCCCCAATAGTGGTCTGGGTCGGTGTCGGTGTCAAAACCGGCGGATCTCGGGTAGGGGGTCCCAAACTGTGCGTCTAAGGCGGATGGTAATAGGAGGCAGGGGACACGATGTTTACCCAAGTTCGGGCCCTCTTGATGGAGGTAATACCCTACGTCCTGCTTGATTGTTCTTGATAATATGAGTAGTACAAGAGTTGATCTACCATGAGATCGAAGAGGCTAAACCCTAGAAGCTAGCCTATGGTATGATTGTTGTTGGTCCTACGGACTAAACCCTCTGGTTTATATAGACACCGGAGGGGGCTAGGGTTACACAGAGTCGGTTACAAGGAAGGAGATCTACATATCCGTATTGCCAAGCTTGCCTTCCATGCCAAGGAGAGTCCCATCCGGACACGGGACGAAGTCTTCAATCTTGTATCTTCATAGTCCAACAGTCCGGCCAAAGGATATAGTTCGGCTGCCCGGATACCCCCTAATCCAGGACTCCCTCAGTAGCCCCTGAACCAGGCTTCAATGACGATGAGTCCAACGCGTAGATTTTCTTCGGCATTGCAAGGCGGGTTCCTCCTCCGAATACTTCATAGAAGATTTTGAACACGAGGATCGTGTCCGGCTCTGCAAAACAAGTTCCACATACCACCATAGAGAGAATAATATTTCCACAAATCTAATCTGCTAGCGTACCCCGTAGTGTGACATCACACCACAGCCAGGTCTTTATCCGAATCGTTTTCCATAACCCATCTCAGTGTGTTTCGCGAGGCGGTTTCCTTGGCACGTCTTGTCGAAGCAGAGATCGTGTCCCCTTTATTACGGGATTCTCATAAATACGGGCGTGGGTAACCCAAATGTGCCTATTGGTAGGACTCCTAGATCTTAGGCAAGTCCCAAACGGCCACGAGGAGGACGCTTGATATTCACCCTCTTTATAAAGGGGACAAGGCTTTTTCTTTTTTCCCTCTCGTGCTCAATCAAATCCTTTCCCCGCCGCGAGTTCTAACACCCAAAGCTCAGATCATGTGCTTCAGACCTTCAACTATGTCCGGATCCAACCTTCAAGGTCGGTGGATGCCTTCCTCCGTCACGGAGGAGGACATCAAGAAGTTGAGAGAGGCCAGATATCTGACCGCAGAGATTTCGCATCGGCTGCCCGCCCGAGGGCATGTCGTCCCTACTCCCGAACCCAACGAGAGCGTTGTGTTCGTCTCCCACTTCCTCTGAGGACTGGGCCTCGCTCTGGATCCCTTTGTTAGGGGTCTTATGTTCTATTATGGGCTAGATTTTCAAGATATGGCTCCGGATTTCCTTCTTCACATCTCGACATTTATTGTTGTATGTGAGGCCTTCCTTCGCATTACCCCTCACTTCGGCCTGTGGCTCAAGACCTTTGATGTGAAGCCGAAGATGGTCGAGGGGCAGCACACAGCGTGCGGAGGCGCTTTAATAAGCAAAATCACTGACGCTCCATGACCTGAGGGTTGCTTCCTGGAGGCGTCCGGATTGTGGCAGCGGGAGTGGTTCTACATCACAGCTCCCTGAAGTGCCAAGTGGGTAGCTGCCCCCACATTTCGCTCAAGCCCCCACTACAACTGATGTCATGGATCAGCAGGGGGCTGAGCTGGGGTCCAGCCAAGGACGTGCCAATACTGCAAAGCCGTATCCGAGATCTCTTTGAGACAGATTTCAGTCTGGCTACGGTAGTGCAAGTTATGCTAGTTCGTCGAATCCAGCCTTGCAAACGCCGGCCCCTTCGCATGTGGGAATTCAACCCGGAAGGACCACGAGCTATTCAACATTTCCTCGGCATGACGTACGAAGAGATGTACAAATTGTTCTTTGGACCACAAATAATGTGTCCAGACATCACTGAGGATGCAGGTCTAAGCTGCAATCGCCCGGATACCCAAGTAAGTAGCCCCGCATCCGAACATACTGTCCGTTCATTTGTCGCAACGTTGCCCTAAAAAACCGCTCTTTGACCAGGATTGGATAGCGAAGGCTGATAGGGTGTCCGGCCCCCCTCCCTGAGACCACACCAAATCCCGTGTTAACCAGGATGCTGGAGATCGTGCCTTATCAAGTTCCCTCGGGAGAAGATAAAGGGGGGAACAAGGAGGCTAGCGCCTCCGCGAAGGAGGTAAACCGGGGAGGAGGAACTGAACTTCCTCTCTCCAGGGAAGGAAGAGAACCGCCTCTGAGGACCCAGAGACTATGGTCTCCAAACGGGGGATGAAAACTTCGCCGGAGGGACCTGCCCCAGGGGATACCTCGGTCGCACTATGCCCTCAAGGGGATCAGCCCTCCACCGAGCTATAAGTAAAAGGGTACTTAATAATGAAAATATCTCGCCTTACTTCTGAGGAAAATAACCGAAGTATTTATCTTGCAGTTCGGATCTTAGTCCTTCTCAGCAAAGCTCGTCTTCAGGGGATCTTCTTCCAGAGATGATGGAGAGCGAAATGCCTCCCCCTGCCATGCCGCCTCATGAGGCGGGCGACCCCGAGGTGTCATCGTGGCGGGTTTCTCCTGATCTGGCAAGGCCAGAAGGTAATCCTATGGCCACCCAAAGTCCTCAGTATCCGGATCTTGAAGAGAGGAATCGAAAGAGTCCGGCCCCATCTGCTGTGCGGTCGGACGTACAGAGGGATCTGCTAGAGCAAGCGGCTATCTCAGAAGAGCACCGCACGTTGATGGGTGCGGTGATTGAAAGGATTTCATCCTCCATAAGCGGGTTGCATGAAGCCTTTATGAGTCTACTGACGGGTTTTGAGGTACCCGAAATGATGTACATTTTTGACAGTACCGCACATTTTTAGATGTGCCCCGTGTAGATAGTAGCCCCTGAGACTCTGGTTGTCGTCGAAAATGGTGGCAAACAGAGGATCATAGTCCCAGCTAATAACTAGACCGCCTTTATGTGCAGGTGATTGAAGCTTCGGTGGCTAGCCGGACTGATGGGTTTGTCGAACTAAGGCGACAACTGGATGCGGCAGATGCCGACATCGTGCTTGTTAACAAGCGGCTTGACGAGGCACGGGGTGAGTGATTTTTCTGGTGATTGTCACATAATAAGAGCAGCATGATGCCAGTATCTTTAATATGTTGTGACTGCAGATGGAGCTGCCACCGTGGAGACCCTTTGGGCGGAACTTGCCCGAGCCAAGGAGCAAGCTAGGAGTAGTAATGCGGCCGCTTTAAAGGCAGCCAAAGAGTTAAGGGCCGAACAGGCCGCGCATTGCGCGAGCAAAGAAAAAATAGCCAAGATGGCTGTAGAGTTAAAAGATGCCGCTGACCGTTACCAGCTTCTTGAAGAAGAAAACCGGGCGAAGGCGACGGACCTGGAAAAGGCCACGATGGCGACCAAAGACACCCGCTCTGCAATGAGAGCGAAGAAGGAGGAGCTGCGTCAAGCCGGGGATATCGCGGCTGGGAAGCCCTTTATGCTATGGAGGAAGTTTGGAGATCCTCAGTACGCCCCTTTGGACCGGCTGTGGAGTTCTGCGGACGCATATCTGGACTTGGCGGCGAGTGCTGTCGATGCGGCCGAATACTTCCGAGATCAAAAAGGTCACGAAGTGGACAAGCTATTCTGGTCACAATTTAACGTTCCAGAGCGTCTGCTTCCATTGACTGATCGGCTGGCCGAATGGGCCGAGCTGAATAGATTGTCCGGACTCGCCATGAGGCCTGTTGTGGATCATCTGTGGCCGGAAAGGCCAGATCTAAACCGTTATTTTAGTTTGGTGCATCAGTTCCTTGATGCGGCGCCGCACATCAGCGCGATGAAGAGGTCGGTGTGCGTAGAGGGTGCGCGGATGGCCCTTGCCCGTGTCAAAACATACTGGGCGGAGAAGGATGCCACCACTGTTGCGGCGCAGGGTTCGGCCATAGGCCGAGTGGCTGCCGAGCACTACTTTGAAGAAGTTCTTGAAGGCGCTCGTTTGATAGAGGCTTAGTGCTCGAAGAATATTATGTTTGAGTGACATGTATTCCCATTGTAAAAACAATATTTTATTGAGTTTATAAAGGCTGTATTTATACTTCTGCCCGAAAGTACTATGATGCCTCATGTGCGGCCGTTTATGTATATATGTATATAACCTAAAAGATGGCAGTCGTCGGCTTCAGCCCCCACGCATATAATGCGGGGGTGCTCGCAGAAGACATATGTTCACACTTGATCCAACGTCTTGGTCCATTAAGGAGGTGATAGCGCAACGAACTAGGCAATCGGACTATAATGCTTTAACGCTTTCACTTAGCCAGAGGAGTTTGACAGTGGGGCTACTATATAGCCCCTGGTGGCTCCGCGCTCATCCGAATTCGGGGCGCGTACATGCCTGGCCGGGAAACGGCCCTTCGTTAAGGCGGAGGAATCCCGAAGATTCCGCTAGGTCATCGAGTGTTTGACCAGTCTCACACTATAGCATGATAGTCAGTTTTCGGCTTTCTCTATTGAGGTGCTCGTCCGGATGAACCAGGGCACAATCGCAGTAGTTCTCCTGGTGCCGCCCTAGCCGATAGAGCGGAACGTAAGGCAGCGAAACACAGGAGCCGGGCAAACCCAACATTTGACCAACGACATGATTCGGAGCTGATGCATATAAGGCCAAACTCGCGACACCGAACACTCCCTAAGGTATTCGGTCTTTATAAGGAACCTGAGCCTGCACAAGACCAAGAATCAATGGTGGTGGATCTCTCAGCCCAGCCTAGCTCTGCTGCTAACCAGGATCTGCCCGTTGTTGTGGTGGATGATGATTAGTCTGAAGCGCCTGCTATGCCTTTGGTTGATGAAGATGCAGTTAACAACTGGGCCATTGTTGTCTATCAGCCTCCTACTATTAGGGAGGAGATTGCCTTGCCTGTGGTACCATTTGGGCCTCCTCTGCCCCCTGATATGGTTTGGAGGAGATCTTTTTGAGAGCCTTCTGCAAGCTCCGGTAGTTTTCACTGTTCCCAGGCCAGTCCTGCTGCAACCTTTGTCGCCCGTTGTTCTGTCTAAGAGAAGATGGGATCTTGCATTCAGTGACTCAGACCTGCCGCGTCTTACTTGGAGAGAACAGGAGCCAGCTAGGACTGTTGCCAGGGCGCTCTTTTCTGACCATGTTGATGTACAACCTGTGCAGATGTCCTCCCCTGCAGCTGTGGTGGCTAAAGCTCGCAGGACACGAAAAACCTTGGCGCCAACTCCAATTGTGGACACCTCAGTTAGGCGTTGCACCAGAAGCTCTACCCAGCGTGATGGGTTCAAGCCCACCTTCCAGGAGTTCACTCTTCAGCCCAAGAGAAAGAAGCCCAAAGCTAAGCCTTTCATGGCCCAGATGCATGATGAGCCTGCTTCTGAAGGAATACCTCCTGCAACTCCTGTCAGCCGACTTCAAGAAGTTGGGCGAGAGCTGGAAATTGATGATGCCCTTCTATCTGTGGATGCACTTATGGTGGACCCACCAGCTGTTGTTTCATCTAAGAATGATGATTAGTGTGTCCTTGGCATGTTGGGTTTGGCAAGCCCTTAACTTTGCTTTATCTTTATTTTTAGGCAGTGTTCGACCTCATGAACTTTTGTGTGTTTTAATATTGGGTCAGACTATGCTGTGCTCCTCTGGACATGTGGTATTATGTACCATGTGGTTTGTGGACTTTATCTTATGCTATAATGAGTAATATTTGTAAAAACTGGAATATTCTATGTTGGAATGTAAGAGGTCTGAATTCTGAAGCTAGACAGAGGGTTGTTAGGCAGAAAATTGAGGAAAGCCAATGTTCAATAGCTTGTCTGCAAGAAACTAAATGCTCTCCTTTTGACTCTAGGTCAATTAAATCTTTCTGCCCCAAAAGATTTGATTCTTTTGTTCGTTCTCCTTCCATTGGAGCTTCTGGGGGAATTCTTGTGGTCTGGAATTCTTCTATTTTTAGTGGCACCGTAATTGAAGTGCAACAGTTTGCTGTGGTTGTCCAGTTTACTTCCAGACAGAACAATGAAACATGGACTTTAGTTGCTATTTATGGCCCTTGTCGGGGTGAAGCCAGGGACAATTTTGTTAATTGGTTATACAACCTATCTATCCCCCTCAATGAGCACTGGTTGTTGCTTGGTGACTTTAATTTTCTTCGGTCTGTGGATAACAGAAACTTGCATGGTGGAGACATAAATGACATGTTTATTTTCAATGAGATAATTGGACACCTGGGCCTCCTTGAGCTTCCAATCAAAGGCAGATCCTACACCTGGTCGAATATGCAAGATATCCCACTTCTTGAGCAACTGGACTGGTTCTTCACCTCTGTGGATTGGATTACTGATTATCCTATGACTGAAGTTCTGCCCTTTGCCAGGACTGCCTCTGATCATGTACCTTGCTTGGTCTCCATTAAGACTTCCATTCCAAAATCAAATCTCTTTAGGTTTGAAAACTATTGGATAGAGCTAGAGGGTTTTATGGACTGTGTTGAATCATCTTGGAAACAACCCTCTAGGAAAACACATATCACTGCTAGAATTGCAGACAAACTTAAAAGGTTGAGAATGTGCCTTAAGAGGTGGCAAATGAATGTTTCCAAATTGAGATTATTGATCAGCAAATGCAATCATGTTATTTTCCTTCTTAATGAATTGGAGGAATGGAGACCTCTTTTTATACAGGAGAATAACTTCAGAAGAATTGTCAAGATCCATTTGGAAAATCTTATGCACCTGCAGTTTCTATACTGGAAAAAGAGATGCACTATCCAGTATTTTAAGGTTGGGGGAGAGAACACCAAATTCTTTCATGCTATGGCCACTGAGAGACACAGGAGGAACTCTATAGCTAGTCTTAAGCTACCTGATGGATCTGTGGTCTCTGATCACTCCCAAATGGCTGGAGTTATTTGGAGTTGCTTTAAGAATAGAATGGGCACCTCTAGAGGGATTGTGATGGGCTTTGACCTGCCCTCACTTATTACCCCTGTGGCTAGCCTTGAGGTGCTTACTAAGCCTTTTGAAAAGGAAGAAATGGACAATGTGGTCAAACACATGCCTGTGGATAAAGCACCTAGTCCTGATGGTTTCAATGGCCTGTTTTTTAAAAAATGCTGGCACCTAATTTCAAATGACTTTTATGAGGTGGCCCAGGCTTTTCACGAAGGAACTGCTGTCTTGGAGAACATCAACAGTTCTTTTATTACTCTGGTGCCCAAAAAGCTATCACCTGAGGAAGTGGGGGATTATAGGCCTATCTCTCTCACTAGTATGGGGCTCAAATTTCTGTCCAAAATGGCTGCAAATAGATTCCAGGAGCTGATTATGCAGTGCATTCACAAAAATCAATATGGTTTCATCAAGACCAAAACAATCCAGGATTGTCTGGGTTGGACCTTTGAATATTTGCACCAATGTCACCAGTCAAAGAGACCCATAGTAATTCACAAATTGGACTTTGAGAAGGCCTTTGATTCTGTTGAGCATGAAGCTATTTTCCAAATTCTAAGGCATAAGGGTTTCAATGATAAGTGGATCCTCTGGATGAAGCAGCTCCTAGCCACTGGTACCTCTTCTGTTCTTCTTAATGGTGTCCCTGGAAGGAAGTTTGTTTGCAAAAAAGGAGTTAGACAGGGTGACCCTGTATCTCCTCTTCTCTTTGTCATAGCTGTTGATTTATTACAAACAGTGATTAATGATATGTTCAGGAAGGGAGTTCTTCACCTACCTATACCTTGCCATGATAGAGATTACCCTGTGATACCGTATGCTGATGATACATTGATCACCCTACCTGCAGACAGGGTTCAGCTTCTGGCCTTGAAGGATATGTTAAAAGTGTTCTCTCAGTCCATAGGTCTGGATGTCAACTACCATAAATCCTTTATTATTCCAATCAATGTTGACTCTGCTGTAATGGAGGATCTAGCTGCTGCTTTTGGTTGCAAAATTGGTAAAATGCCATTCACATATTTTGCCTTACCTGTGGGGACCACAAGGCTAAAAATGGTGGACTTCATGCCTTTGGTTGACTGTATGGAAAGAAGAATGACTGCCAGTTCATCATTTCTTAACCAAGGTGAAAGGCTGCAGTTCCTTAACTCTGCTCTATCTTCAATGCCAATCTTCTTTTTGTGTAGCCTAGCTGTTCCTGCTGGTATTCTCAAACAGTTGGAAAGAAGCCAAAGGCAGTGCCTGTGGAGAAAGCATAGAGATGAGCCAGCCCCATCTCTTGCTGCTTGGGAACTCATCTGTAGGCCAAAAAACAAAGGGGGTCTTGGTATACTTAATCTGGGGGTTCAGAATGTGGCCCTTCTTCTCAAGCATGCCAGTAATTTCCTGAACAAAAGAGATATCCCCTAGGTGTCCCTAGTTTGGGATTCATATTATTATGAAAGAATGCCCCGGGGAACAAATGACTGTGGCTCCTTCTGGTGGAGGGATATTTGTAAAGTAATGCAAAATTTTAGAGATTGCTCCTGGGTGCAGATTAATGAAGGGGACACTACTCTTTTTTGGTCTGATAACTGGAACCTTGGCAGTGAAGTTTCTAGTTTGCAGACAAGATTTCCAAGGTTATTTTCTTTTGCCAAGGACCCCTGGGTTTCAGTTAAGGAAATTTTCAATACCCAGGATATGCACCAACTTTTCCACCTCCCTTTATCTGCTCAAGCCTTTGATGAGTTAAACTTGATTAAGGATTTGATGGACTCCCACAGCAGAGTACCCAGTTCAAAGGACCTATGGTTCTGGCAGGACTCATCCAAGGTTTTCAAGCCTAAGATGTTCTACTCCCACACTTTTGTGTCTGAGTCCTTCAACCCTTTGCTCTGTTGGATTTGGAAATCCTCCTGTACCCTCAAGATCAAGGTTTTTGCTTGGATGCTTATTATGGATAGGTTGAACACCAAGGATATGGTTGAGAGAAGGCATTGGCACATGGAAGATGGAGTTCATTGTAGGCTCTGCCCCTTACTAGCTAGAGAAACCAGGGATCACTTATTCTTCAACTGCAATTTTAGTATTAGGATCTGGAATTATCTACAGATTGATTGGTCAGCTGGCACCTCCATGTTAGAGTTGGTTACTTAGGCAAGGAGAAGTTTTGATAAGCCTTTCTTCACTGAAGTGGTATTCATTGCTTGCTGGAATATCTGGATCATCAGAAATGCCAAAGTGTTCAGAAGTGAGAGGGCAAATTTCAATAGATGGAGATATGCTTCCAGACATGATATTAACCTAATGCAGCAGAGAATCAAATCTGCTTACAAGGATGACTTGCTCAAATGGATCTCTTTCCTCCCCCCTTAAGTTAGTTTTTGTAAGCTTTCCTTCTTTTCCTTTGTTTTCTGGTTACTCCTTGTAATCAACCTGTTGTGATTGTTCTTTTTTTCGAGAAAGTTTTGATCTGCTGTGGGGGTTTTGCCCCACAGTTCATAGTCAAAAAAAATGTAAATCGGGCTAAACAGTGCCCTTTGTAATAAGCCCCTGGTGTCTAGGTATGTGCAATATTCTGACATGGCCACATGCCAATACATCAGCATCCTTCTCAACTGTACTGAGAATCCGGGGGATGTGTATCAACAAGAGACAGTAAAAAAGGTTGACGCTGGGTCTTAATCTGAAAAGAATCCCTAGAACGGGTCCCTGCTGCACGTCTGCACCTGTGTCTCCGTTGTGCCGTATCCTGGACGGGTGTAGCACGATGGTCATCTATAAAAGAGAGGAACTTAGTTGAAAAGTTATCGTGCAAAAGGTAGGTTATACTAAATAAACCATGTATAGTTCAAGATGAGTAAAGTTGAGCATAATTGTCACTTGTTTACACACGTTGAGCCCCTTGTATTGTTAGAGGGGTATAGCCATCAAACCTGTATCAATTATATATAGCTGCACCGGACTCGTCTAACCGTGTCCGTGGTCTTAACGACCTATCAGATGCTCTAGTTGGTGAGGCCGTCTATTGTGCGGCTGCCAAGGCAGCCGCACGGTCTTCCACGCGCAAGGAGCGCTCAATATTTCCATTTACTGTAATGATGCCACGTGGACCGGGCATCTTAAGCATGAGAGAAGCGTAATGCGGTATTGCGTTAAAGCGAGCGAAAGCTTCGCGTCCGAGTAGTGCTTGATAGCCACTTTGGAACGGAGCGATGTGGAAGGTTAACTTTTTGCTGCGGAAGTTATCGGGAAAGCTGAATATAACCTCTAGTAGCAGGGAGCCCGTGCAATGGGCTTTTGGGCCTAGCATTACTCCTTTAAAGGTAGTATTGCTATGGCTGATTTTTGTTGGGTCTATCTCCATTTTGCGGACTGTGTCCTGATATATCAGGTTTAAACTACTGCCACTGTCCATCAGGACTCGTATGAAGTAGTATCTGTCAATTATCGGGTCTAACACCAAGGCGGCCCATCCTGCATGTCGGATACTTGCCGAGTAATCCCGATGGTCAAAGGTGATCGGTTGAGACGACCAGTGGAAGAACTCTGCGGTGATAGGCCCTGGGGCATGCGTCTCCAGGATCGCCGCTTTGTTTTTCCCCTTCATTACGTGTAACACGTTTACTGTTTTAACTTCTGGTGGGAATTTCTTCTGTTCCCCAGTGCTTTGCTTGCGAGGTTCGTCTTTGTCTTCGCTTGGTGTATCCTGCCCCTTGTGTTCGGCGTTGAGTTTGCCAGACTGCTTGAAGATCCAACATTCTCTATGGGTATGATTTGCAAGTTTATTGGGGCTGCTGTGGATCTGACATAGTTTGTCCAGAATCTTGTTCAGGCTGGACAGTTCGTCTCTGTTGCCTTTGGAGGGCAGCTTTTGCTGACCTGGCCGAGAGCTTCTAAATCGGGCGTTTACCACCGTGCTCTTTGGGTTGTCTTCTTTATTCCGGCACTTGTTTTTGCTGCGTCGTGGCTTCCCGTTTCCGTCCCTGACTTCGGATGTACTTGGGTCGCTGGTGCTACATCGGGCTAACCAGCTGTCCTCGCCCGTGCAAAAGCGGGTCATGAGGCTTGTTAATTCTGCCATTGTTCTCGGCTTTTCTTGGCCGAGGTGTCTAGCAAGCCATTCGTTTCGAACGCTGTGCTTGAAAGCTGCTAAGGCTTTGGCGTCCGGACAGTCAACTATTTGGTTCTTTTTAGTGAGAAACCTGTGCCAAAGCTTTCGGGCTGACTCTCCGGGCTGTTGAGTTATATGACTTAAATCGTCTGCATCCGGTGGTCGGACATAGGTCCCTTGAAAATTTGCCCGAAAAGCGTCCTCGAGCTCCTCCCAACTTCCAATTGAGTTTTCGGGGAGGCTTTTCAGCTAGTGCATAACTGGCTGTCGGTGTCAAAACCAGCGGATCTCGGGTAGGGGGTCCCGAACTGTGCGTCAAGGCCGGATGGTAACAGGAGACAAGGGACACTATGTTTTTACCTAGGTTCGGGCCCTCTCGATGGAGGTAATACCCTACTCCTGCTTGATTAATATTGATGATATGGGTAGTACAAGAGTAGATCTACCACAAGATCAAGGAGGCTAAACCCTAGAAGCTAGCCTATGGTATGATGGTTGTGTATGGAGTTGATTCTGTCCTACGGACTACAACCCTCTGGTTTATATAGACACCGGATAGGGTTAGGGTTACATAGAGTCGGTTACAATGGTAGGAGATCTTGAATATCCGCATCGCCAAGCTTGCCTTCCACGCCAAGGAAAGTCCCATCCGGACATGGGACGAAGTCTTCAATCTTGTATCTTCATAGTCCAGGAGTCCGGCTGAAGGTATAGTCCGGCTACCCAAACACCCCCTAATCCAAGACTCCCTCAGTAGCCCCTGAACCAGGCTTCAATGACGACGAGTCCGGCGCGCAAATTGTCTTTGGCATTGCAAGGCGGGTACCTCTTCCAAGTCCTTCATAAAAGATTGTAAACACCAAGAGTAGTGTCCGGCTCTGCAAAATAAGCTTCCACATATAGCCATAGAGAGAATAATATTAACACAAATCAAATCTACTGACGTATTCTGTAGTGCGTCATCACACCACAGCCAAGTCCTTCACTCGAATCATTTTCACTTTTCCACCTCAGCGTGTTCTGCGAGGCGGTTTCCTTGGCATGTCTTGTCAAAGCAGAGATCGTGTACCCCCCTTTTACGGGATTCTCATCAATACGGACGTGGGTAACCCAACCGCGCCACTTATCACGGCGCTTGGGAGGAAAGCGAGTTTTACCAGGCAGGTGGGGACGCACAACCGCATCCGCCCATATAAGGGGACAAGGGTCCACCTTTTTACCTACGCCTTCTTCCTCCTTTGCCTATCCATCTCCTGCGCACCCGAGCTCCAGCGCCCAAGCCCGCACTTCCCACCTTAACCTTCTCCAGCAATGTCCGGAGCGGGAGGCAACTGGATGGTCTCCTCCGTCACGGAGGGTAAAATCAAGAAGCTAAGGAAGGCTGGATACCTATCCAAGGACATCGCGCACCGGCTCCCCGAAGAGGGGCAGCTTCTCCCCACCCCAAGGCCCCATGAGAGGGTAGTATTTCTCCCCCACTTCCTCCGCGGACTGGGTTTTCCACTCCACCCATTTGTCCGGGGGCTCATGTTCTACTACGGCCTGGATTTCCACGATCTGGCTCCGAACTTCATCCTCAACATCTCGGCGTTTATCGTCGTGTGTGAGGCTTTTCTCTGCGTCCGTCCCCATTTCGGCCTCTGGCTCAAGACCTTCAACATCAAGCCCAAGGTGGTGTGCGGCAGCCAGGCGGAGTGCGGAGGCGCCATGGCGGGCAAGATGGCCAACGTCCTATGGTTCGAGGGCTCTTTCGTGGAGACCCTAAAGGGAGGGCAATCCGGGTGGTTTTATATCACCGAGTCGCGCGATCCGGAATGGACCGCAGCCCCCGAGTTCCGATCCGGACCCCCCACGCGGCTTATGTCCTGGAAAGAGACGGGCCTGTCGTGGGGTGATGAAAAAGAGGTGACCGGATTGCAAACATGCATCTAGTCCCTGGTGAACAAGCCAGTCCGGCTTGTTAATGTCATCCAGGTTATGCTCGTTCACCGGATCCTCCGGTGCCAACAACGGGATTTTAATCTGTGGGAGTTCGACCCGGTGCAGCATCAAACCCTCAGTAGGCTCTTCGACACAACGTACGAAGATGCCTGGAAGATGCTATTCAAGGGCGCCGAGGCTCCCGCATCCGCTTCCGAGGACCGCGGATACAGCTCGCAGCGTCACGCCAGCGAGGTAAGCCATCTACACCTTTTATAGGATGTTAAGCTTTTTTCATAGTTTGACTCTATGCGGGATCTAAACTCCCTCACCTTTGACAGGCTTGGCGGGCAATATCCGGACCGATTAACTGTCCGGCTCCGCTGCTCGAAGACCCAGCTCCAGCTCTACTAGTGAAGCTGCTGACTCCGGCGCCTTATGTGGTGCCGGAGAAGAAGGCCAAAAAGAAGAAGACCACGGGGACTCGAAAGAGTTCCCGCAACGTGGTAGTGTCGGACTCATCATCTGATGAGTCCAAGACGCCCTCCTCCCATGAAAACGAGGAGGAGGAAGAAGAAAACTCTCCCCCCCCCAGCGGAGGGAGGAGAGAAGAGGAAGGCCGCCCCAACGGGGGAGGCCGAGGGGTCTAGGAAAAGGAAGACCCCTCTGCCGGACTACGCCCCTGACGCCAAAGAGGGTGAAGAGGAGTGGCCAGACAGGGCCAAGCGTCCGGCGAAATTGTAAGTTCGGATATCAGAGTAACTCATGATGTTCCTTTGTTGCACAGCTTTCCCTAATGTCAAATGTAATTATGCAGTCCGCCCCGGGCCGGACTCAACGAATCGTCGGGCGGCTCCCTGGACTCATCGGACGTGAACTCAGTTCCGCCTGCTGTCTCCCCCCGCCCTGTAGACGACGCCGAAGTGGCGTCGCGTCAAGCTCCGGGGTAGGAGGTGGTGGTCCCGGAGGAGCCGCAAGGCAACCTCCCGGAGTCCAGGAGTGAAGGGGATAAGGCCCCCCAGGGCTCCCAGTCCGGCTTTGTGCCGGACACCGCGCCGGAATCTTCCATAGTTCCAGGCCGCGGTAGGCGAACTCCTTCCAAGAGGAGTAAGACTTCTGAGCCAGCAGCCTCCGTCCAACCGGAGGTGCCGGACAATCTGCTGGAGGTGCTTGACGGCGCCTCCATCGATGAAGAGCACCATACTATTATGAGTACGGTGATCCGGAAGGTTCAGTCCGCCAAGAGCGGACTGAGTGAAGCTTGCGCTAGCCTTCTAACAGGCTTCGAGGTGAGTAAAAATATGTAAAAATATAACCGCATAGACAGTAGCCCCTGATGCTCTGTTTGGCGTTCGGAAAGAAAAGCCGAATAGGGGATCTATTAAATTTCGCAGGAGTCTAACAACAAAGAGTCAATATGCGTATGCAGGCTTCACTGCTAGCCACCGCCGCACTGACTGCGGAGGTGGGTGCCCTGAAACAGGGCCTCGGGCGGGCCGAGCAAGAATTCGGCCTTGCCAAACGGCAGCTCGAGGAGAAAGAAGGTAAGAAATACCTTACAGAAAAAGTGCCTATAAAAAGACGTGATTGCAAAAAATAACAGGATTGTACTGCTTATTGTAGGGGCCACGACTGAGGTGGCGACCCTCAAGCAGGCGTTGTCCGAGGCCGAAAAGAAGACGGCCGCAGAGTGCACCGAGCGAGAGAAACTTGAGGTCCAGGTCGGCGAGGTGCAGAAGGAGATTCAGGCTCTCATGAAAAAACATGAGAGTTTGGAGCTTGAGTCCAAGACGCAAGCGTCCGAGCTCGCGGCGGCCCTTGAGACTGCCAAGTCTGCCAAGGCCGAAGCCCAAAAGGCCCTCCAAGAGTTGGAGGAGATGAAAAAGATAGCGGCGGGTAAGGCATTCTATATGCAAAGCAGACATATAAAAGTAAACTACTTGTTACTTACCTGAATCCGGAGCTCTCCAGGGGCATTCGCAGATCTTCCCCGCAGCGTATCCGATGCCGCCGCATTCTACCGAGCCGAGGAAGGCAGCTCGACGGAGAAGGTGTTCTGGTCTCAGTACGCTGAGGCCGGACACCCTGTGCCCTTGAGCGACCAACTGAAGCAGTTGGTCGAGCTCCACAAGGCGGCCGAACAGGCCCTGAAGGGCTTCATAGTTCGGCTGTGGCCCGGAGAGGCCCTGCCTGGGAGCTACTTCGGGCTGGTGCGGCGACTGGTGGAGGCCTGTCCAAGGCTCGAGGTCGTCAAGCGCTCCGTCTGCATCGAAGGTGCCCATAGGGCCCTTGCCCATGCAAAGGTGCACTGGGGTAAGCTAAACTCGCTCGTGTTATCCTGTGCGCTGAAAACTTGTTCATATGCGCTAAGCAATGCTTATTGAATTTAAAATATTACTTTCTGTGCGGCCGTTTATCAAAAATTGAGAGATGGCCAGTCGTCGGCTTCTGCCCCCGTGCCACTAGTGCTGGGGTGTTCGGGATAAACCTGAGCGCTCTTTTTCCCATAGTTGGGTCCTTCGAGGGAGGCGCTCAGCACAATGAACCAGGCAATCGGACTATAATGCTTGAACACTCTCACTTAGCCATAGAACTCTATAATTTTAAATTTCGGCGAAGCTCCTAGTTCGGAAGACCGAGTTCGGGGCGCTATCCACGCCTTGGCTGGGCAAAGCCAGCTCCTCGCTCGAAGCGGCATAAGCCTTTAGGGACTCGAAAAACCTCTCGAACAGCGACCGGTCTCTCACCACATCATGACAGTCAATTTTAGCTTTCTCCACTGAGGTGCTTAACCCAGCTCAATCGGGGCACAATCGCAGTGGTTCTCCTAGTGCTACCTTAGCTGATATAGCGGAACGTAAGGCACCAAAACGTAGGAGCCGGGAAAACCCAACTATTGACCCAAATCATGATTCGGAGCCGATGCATATAGTGCTATAAGTTCGGGGTGCCGCACTTGTGAAAGTGTACGGACTTCTCACACCATTATGAGGGGTACTGAAGCCCCTGGAGTGTTTGCCGTACCATGGTGTACGGGTGCAATCATGTCATTTAATAAACATAAATGTGAAAAGAAGATAATGCAAAAAATAGACAAGAAGCTAAGCATTTTTTATAGAGAGGCTATTTATCAAAGCTGAACGATACAAATAGTGCGGTAAGCAAAAGATATTGGACTATTCAGTATGTCCTGACCAAGGGCAGGCCGCGGAATTGTATTTAAAACAGGTATACCGCTCGTAACAGAGACCACCTGGGAGTTCCATAATGCGGCATGGCTTATCTGCCTCCCTGGATCTTGCATCGTTTGTGCAGCAGTTGAATTGCCGAACAGGTCGTCCGAAGTGTGGAGTCCTGAAAGTAAGAAAAAATTAAAAGAATCCGGCAGCCCCTAGTACGTTTTAAGCCGTATTTTGGGCGTGCCGTTATTGTGCCCCTTCCCCTGTGCCCATGGTATTTCAAGGGCGTAGTTATGTACGCGAGGTACTGGTTTCGCTATGTCGCGAAAGATGGGGTTGGGGCCGCATTGCTACGCTTGCTCAGAGTGTGCCAGGCGGTCATGTTGTGGGTTACTCCAGGCACGCTTGGCAGTGTCTGGCTTTTTAATGGCCGGACTGGAGAATTGCCTGAGAAGGCTACTTTGTACCTCCGCTGCGAGAGCCGCCGTATGCTCCTCCGTACGGAGGGAGCGTTCGGTGTTTCCGTTGACCGTAATTACTCCTTGAGGGCCTGGCATCTTGAGCTTGAGATATGCGTAGTGCGGCACCGCATTGAACTTTGTGAATGCGGTTCGTCCGAGCAGGGCGTGATAGCCACTGCGAAACAGGACTATATCGAAGATTAACTCTTCGCTTCGGAAATTGTTCGGGGATCCGAAGACCACGTCAAGTGTTACTGAGCCTGTACAGTTGGCTTCTACACCTGGTATAACGCCTTTAAAGGTCGTTCTTGTGGGCTTAATCCTTGAGGGATCTATGCCCATTTTCCGCACTGTATCCTGATAAAGCAAGTTCAGGCTACTGCCGCCGTCCATGAGGACTCTTGTGAGATGAAATCCGTCGATGATTGGGTCAATAACCAATGCGGCAAAGCCGCCATGACAGATGCTAGTGGGATGGACCCTTCGATCAAAAGTGATCGGGCAGGAGGACCATGGGTTGAACTTCGGGGCGACTGGCTCTATCGCGTATACGTCCCATTGCGCGCGCTTCCGCTCCCTCTTGGGAATGTGGGTTGCGTATATCATGTTCACCGTCCGCACTTGTGGAGGAAAGCCCTTCTGTCCATTGTTGTTTGGTGGCTTGGGCTCCTCGTCGTCGCTGTGCAGCCCCTTGTCTCTGTTTTCGGCCCTTAACTTGCCTGCCTGCTTGAACACCCACAATCCCTGTTAGTGTGATTGGCTGGCCTTTCGGGGGTGCCATGTATCTGGCACAAGCGATCGAGTATTCGGTCCAAACTGGACGGGCCCTGAGTATTCTTTTTGAATGGCTTTTTTCGCTGACCGGATTTATAGCCTTTGAATCCGGCATTGACTGCCGTGTCTTCATTGCTGTCGCTGCTAACATGGCGTTTTTGCTTATTCCGACGTGTCCTGCCACTTTTGTCCTTGGTATCCGAATTACCAGGGTTCTTTGATAAGTTGTTACTGCGAGCTAGCCAGCTGTCTTCTCCCGCACAAAAGCGGGTCATGAGTGTCGTGAGGGCTGCCATGGATTTCGGCTTTTCCTGTCCCAGGTGCCGGGCAAGCCACTCGTCGCGGATGTTATGCTTGAAGGCTGCTAGGGCCTCTGCGTCCGGACAGTCGACTATCTGGTTTTTCTTTGTTAGGAATCGTGTCCAGAATTGTCTGGCCGATTCCTCTGGCTGCTGAATTATGTGGCTTAAGTCGTCGGCATCCGGTGGTCGCACGTAAGTGCCCTAGAAGTTGTCGAGGAATGCAGCTTCCAGGTCCTCCCAAGAACTGATTGATTCTGCTGGCAAGCTGTTAAGCCAATGCCGGGCCGGTCCTTTAAGTTTGAGCGGGAGGTATTTGATGGTGTGTAGATCATCGCCGCATGCCATGTGGATGTGAAGGAGATAATCCTCGATCCGTACCGCCGGATCTGTTGTGCCATCGTATGATTCGATGTTTACGGGTTTGAAACCCTCAGGGATTTTATGATCCGTTACTTCTTTCGTGAAGCATAGCGGGTGTGCGGCGCCTCTGTACTGGGCTATATCATGACGCAGATCGGGAGAGCTATGTCTGTTGTGTTCGGCCCGGCCGGATTTGTTATATCCGGAGTGAAGATCATTGTCACATGCCGTAGGGCGCCTGCGCGATCCGTAGATCGATCTTGTTTGTCTTGCCTTATCCTCCAGTATGTCTTGCAGGTCGGGCGCATTTTCCCGTGCCTTAGTTGAGCGGCGTCGGGGCATGGCTTGGGTGGAGGGCCGAGAGGCCTCTCTGTCGCGGCCGCGAGGTGGCCGGTCTGCCATGTCATGCACTGGTGATGTAGGTGCTTCCTCCTCTGATCGGGGTAGCAGCCTGCGCTTCGGGTAACTCTTGGAGGGGCCTTCGAGTTCATACTCTTCGGCCGCAAGGACTTCAGTCCATCTGTCAACTAGCAAATCTTGGGCAGCTCTAAGCTGTTACTGCTTTTTCTTGAGGCTGCTTGCCGTGGCTAAAAGCCTGCGCTTAAAACGCTCTTGTTCGGCGGGTTCTGATGGTATGACGAATTCGTCGTCATCGAGGCTTGCCTCATCTTCGGAGGGAGGCGTATAGTTATCATCCTCGACCTCTTGGTCTGCCGCTCTCTAATGAGGGCTGGCTTCTCCATCTTCCTGTGTCGAATACTGCTGAGGTGGGTGTTCTTCGGCGCTATCCGGGGTAGTATTATCTCCCATGCCGGAATCACCGTTTTTGCTTTGGCGGGATTTAGAGCGGTGCCGCTGACGCCGGCGCTTTGGCTGTTTCTTGGGGGCGTCATCCCCCATTGTTCCATCGCCATCTCCATCTTTTGGAGTATCCACCATATATATGTCATATGACGAGGTGGCCTTCCAGCGCCCTACAGGTGCTGGTTCCTGTTCGTCTCCTACATTGTCGTCCATGCCGTCGATGTCTTCGGAGCCAAAGTCAAGCATGTCGGTTAGATCATCGACAGTGGCTACAAAGTGGGTGGTGGGTGGGTTTTGAATTTCCTCATCGTCCGTATCCCACCCTCGCTGACCGTAGTTCGCCCAGGGCTCTCCTGATAACGAGAGAGACTTAAGAGAATTCAGGATGTCGCCAAAAGGCGAATGCTGAAAGATGTCTGCGACGGTGAACTCCATTATCGGCGCCCAATCGGATTTGATTGGCCGGGGCGCGGGGGGTTCGGAGTCCGGGGAGGAGTCCGGACCCTCGGAGTTACGGGTCGTGTAGAGTGCGGGGCTGGAGTTCGGCTCGATCGCCTCTAAGATCGCAGCCCCTGAGGCAGCGTCCAACCGCTGATCCTTGATCGGCGCAATAGGCTCCGAATCAATGGTCGGAACCGGTGCGTGTGCGGCCTCTAAAGCGCTGTTCGACGGCAGAGCTATATCATGCCCATCGAGACAGTGCGGCACGCTTGGCTGTGGCTCGAATTCGTCGAAGATCAAGTCCCCGCAGATATCAGCCGTGTAGTTTAGGCTTCCAAACCTGACCTGATGGCCAGGGGCGTAGCTTTCGATTTGCTCAAGGTGGCCGAGCGAATTGGCCCACAGAGCAAAGCCGCCGAAGACGAAGATCTGTCTGGGGAGAAAAGTCTCACCCTGGACCGCATCGTTGTTGATGATCAAAGGAGCCATCGGGCCTAAAGGCGACGACACAGAGGAACTCTTAATGAAAGCACCAATGTCGGTGTCAAAACTGGCGGATCTCGGGTAGGGGGTCCCGAACTGTGCGTCAAGGCCGGATGGTAACAGGAGACAAGGGACACGATGTTTTTACCCAGGTTCGGGCCCTCTCGATGGAGGTAATACCCTACTCCTGCTTGATTAATATTGATGATATGGGTAGTACAAGAGTAGATCTACCACGAGATCAAGGAGGCTAAACCCTAGAAGCTAGCCTATGGTATGATGGTTGTGTATGGAGTTGATTCTGTCCTACGGACTACAACCCTCCGGTTTATATAGACACCGGATAGGGTTAGGGTTACATAGAGTCGGTTACAATGGTAGGAGATCTTGAATATCCGCATCGCCAAGCTTGCCTTCCACGCCAAGGAAAGTCCCATCCGGACACGGGACGAAGTCTTCAATCTTGTATCTTCATAGTCCAGGAGTCCGGCTGAAGGTATAGTCCGGCTACCCGAACACCCCCTAATCCAGGACTCCCTCACTGGCCCTTTAAGCTTGAGGGGAAAGTATTTAATGGCGTGGAGATCGTCTCCACGATCCATATGAATATGGAGGATGAAGTCCTCTATCCAGACTCCAGGGTTTGTGATTCCGTCGTACGCCTCTATGTTCACTGGTTTGAATCCTTCTGGGAATTCGTGATCCAGCACCTCATCAGTGAAACATAGTGGGTGTGTGGCACCCTTGTAATGGGATGCGCCATAGTGTTCGGATGGTTGTAGTATTCAGTGCTGGTTGTGTACCGTAGCGCGCTTCCTAGATCCATAGATAGATCTGGTCGCGTCAGTTTTTGACGCAAGTTCGCACGTAGAACGTGTGTTGACTTATGCATGACTTTGTTAGGCGCTCTATTGTGTTCACAGGGTGGTGGATCCGGCCGATTGGCCGTATCATTTATCGGTTGTATGGGCTCTAAGGCCTCGTCGTCGAATTCCGGTAATAGCTTGCGCTTTGGATAGCTATTTGGGTGGTAGCTTCTACCATACTTTGTTACTTTGTTCCACTTGCTATTGAGCGTATCTTGTGCGACCTTGAGCCTTTGCTTCTGTTTCTTCAGGCTTCTCGCTGTGGCAGTAAGCCCTCTGTGGAGGTTCTCTTGCTCCAAGTGTGTTTCTGGGATGATGGGTGCATCATTCTCTGGACTGTTTTCTGCCCTAGATGGGGATTGATGATGCTTATCTTTAGCGTCTCATGTTCGGACGTCGGATCCGTACTATGTTTGTTGTTTGCATCTTGATCGTCTTCTGCCACCGGGGTGGTGCAGTTGTCGTCTTTTCCGGAGTCGCGTGGACTATTGTTATCGCTGCTTTTGCTGTGGCGGGACTTAGGGCGGCGCCGCTGATGTCGGCGCTTGGGTTGCTTCTTGGAGGGGTCATCCTCCGCTTTCTCGTCGCCATTGGCTTCGTTGGGGGTGTCCACCATGTACACGTCATGTGATGAAGTAGTGGTCCAGCGCCCTGTGGGCGGTGGTTCCGGTTCGTCTCCGGCTTCGTCGTCCATACCGTCAAAGTCCTCGGAGCCGAAGTCGAGCATGTCGGTTAAGTCATCGACAGTGGCTACTAAGTGGGTGGTGGGTGGGCGGTGAATTTCTTCGTCGTCCGCATCCCATTCTAGCCGGACATAGTTCGGCCAAGGTTCGAGGCGGCTGACAGGGAGAGAGACCTTAATGAATTTAGCACATCTCCAAAAGGTGAGTGCTGAAAGATATCCGTGGAGGTGAACTCCATGATCGGCGCCCAGTCGGACTCGACGGGCACGGATATGAGCGGCTTGGAGTCCGTGGTCGAGGATGAATCCAGTGGTTCGGCAACACGGCTCTCGTAAGGGGTGAAGTCAGTATCCGGCTCTATCGCTGCTGAGAGTGCGGCCTCCATGGCGGGGTCCATCCCTCCGCTCTCGGATGGCGCGACTTGCTCCATATTAAGGGTCGGAGTAGCTGCGAATGCGATCTCCCGAACACTGTCCGACGGTAGAGTTACGTCTTGCTCGTCGTGACTGCGCGGCGCATCCGGCATGGGCTCGAATCCGCCAAAGATCAAGTCTTCGCAGATATCGGCCGTGTAGTTCAAGTTTCCAAATCTGACCTGATGGCCAGGAGCGTAGCTCTCAATCTGCTCCAGATGGCCAAGCGAGTTGGCCCGCAGTGTGGAGCCGCCGAATACAAAGATCTGTCTGGGGAGAAAAGTCTCACCCTGGGCTGCATCATTATCGATGATTGATGGAGGCGGGGAGAGAAAGAGAGACGGGGAGGAGAGGAGCAGGCGACGGCTGTGTGACCTGGGTTCGAGGCGGCTGGCGACGAGCATGCTCCGGCGGCCTTGGTCGCCGGCGGCGGACGGCGGGGATGCGAGGGAGGAGAGATCGGGGTTCTCCCGATCTGGAACAAAGGCAGCGGCATACGGGCTCGGGGCGGGACCCGATGGGCTCCACGGGTTTGCTCCGGGCCTGGGCGGGCCACAGCAGCGTGGAGAGACAGGGGGAACGCGTGGCCTGCCCGGATTGGCCGCGGGAGGTGGCTGGCGACGTCTTGGCCAACGGCGGCGCGCCATGGGCGAGATGGTGGTGGCTTTCACCGAAAAACGAGGGGGAGGCGGCTGGCGCAGGTGACAAGTGGTGGCAGTGTGCTGAAATCAAGGGAAGGGGCTGGCGGCTGCCAAAAATGGAAGGGGTCCTTCCTTTTATAGGCAGGGGTCTAGGGTTGGGGTTTTTGCTCCGCTTCAGAGCCGTTCGATCGCTATCGTACGGTCCGGAGCGGAGGGGGAGTAGGTGGGTTGCCGGTGGGCTGTGCAGAAGGAATCGAGCTGAGGGGAGAGAAGAGAGAGAGAGAGAGAGAGAGAGAGGCCCGACAGTAGTTTCTGGAGACCGAAAACCCCCGATGATTTGACCGACTATATTGCCGCTACAGTTATCCGTTGGGGCGTCAAATGGACTCCGAATGCGATGAAATTTGGCAGGTGGTCTACTAGCAACAAAACAACACCGCATGCCAACTTTCATCCCATTCCGAGAACATTTTTCAGCCACTTATAAAATAATATTTCGGACGTGCCGCGAGCGCGTGCAAGTGTGGTTGGGCTCAGAACGGACAACGGACAGAACTGGGGGAACCCAGACGGATGCAAGTTTCGAAAACATGATGATGCAATGCAGATGATGACATGGCAAGATGCGACACACAAGCGGAAGACAAGGAAACAATAGCGAATAACTGGAAGACACCTGGCGCAACGGTCTCGGGGCGTCACAACACTCCACCACTACGAGAGGATCTCGTCCCGAGATCTAGAATGGCACCGGAGGGAAATGGAAGAGGAGGGGAAAGAGGTAAAACTAAGTTGCTTCTTAGACCAATGAGTGAAACCAAAGAACCTTGCGAGGTTAAACAATTTCGAGAAAAGAATATGACGAAGATGAACGAGGTAGAAAACACTTCGTTAGAAAGAATAACAAGGAACATTACAAGAACCTTGTAGGTTGAAAAACATAAGAAAAGGGTTGCAATGGACAAAAAGTACATGCAAGCACTCCGGTTGAAACGAGAATTACAATGAATGATATAGATCAATTACGACAACACTCCGGTTAAAACAAGATAGAGAAGGAATAAGAATGATATAATTTGGGCAGCACTCCGATTATACATGGAAGGAATTGAACATGAACTTGACAAGATGAGAGGATACATGAAAAAGAGGGCACGACACTCCGGTTAAAAGGATAAGCACGAAAAGAACACGATCCTCACCATTCGAGATGATCAGAGAAAAGAGCAACATCACAAAGCCTCCGGAAGAAAGAATAGAAGATAGATCATTAGAATATAAGAATGGAGAAGAAAAAGGCAGCTTCTGCCACAACTGAGCTTGGAGAGCACCCTACCAAGAAAGTTAAAACGGAATTGTTGGAAAACCAACAATGAAACGAATAAGCTTGTACTGGGCTTATGGAAAACATCTCAAAATTATGAGGTGAAATTCTGCCACTAACGGAAACAATAGATTGGATTGATATCAACAAGGAGACGAGAAGCTTATTTCACCAGGAGGATAAATGAAGAACTTGGGTCATTTATGAGCACCATAATTAGCAACACTCTTTAGGGAAAGCTTTAGGTGAAATATAACCCAAGATAACTCCAACGAAGAGATTGATGGATTGAGAAGAGCTCATGCTCGAAGAAATTGATGGGTTTAACTATCTCATTCTTGACAACTGTTGAATCATGACACATGAAGGGAAATGGTCAAGAGTGACATAACACCACCTCAAAAGATAAGGTATAAAGAATTGCACTTCGAAATGCAAGAAGAAGAATACTTGAACTCCTTAGAACAAAACATGTGTTAAACACCATGTTTATTTTGAGTATAGCTTGGAAGATCTTAACTCCGAGAGAAATCTTGAAGAACAATTGAAGAGTGAAAAGAATCCTTGACAACCACCATGTAGCCTCCATGAAGAACTCCCGTAATAAAAGAATGATCAAAAGGAAGTGAAGGATGCAAATAATAAGATTGAAGCCTTGAAATGATTTAGATGAATCTTCGTGATGATGAGAGCTTGGAACTCCGGGAAAAGAAAAGATGAACCAATTGAAATCAAGAATTTTTTATGAACCTCTGGAATAAGGAATTAATCACTTGGATGAAAACAAGAATAAGAATTACATTATGCTTATCCTTCACCAATTTAGATTGATGACAAGCGACGGATTTGGCATACTACTTATTCTCGTAGAAAGGATTAAGATAGATATAGCGCAAACTTGGGAAGGTCTTCAATGATCCACCGGTAGGATTGAAACAACGAATAAAATGATACGATAACATCGGAAGAGGAATGTGCGAACCACCATAAGAGTTGAAACGGATGAAGAAAAGATAGCGAAAGACCGTGAAGAATTATAAACGAATGAAAAAAACTTGAGGGAATTGATACACGAGAATGAATAGATCACGAACTGATCAGAGGAAACTTGAATGATGCACCGGTAAATTTGGAGAACGAGAGCTGAAAGCTAGAATGAATAATTCTAAGATGATGGGCTCCGGAGAATCAAACTGAAAAGACTCTTGAATTGCTCCGCATGGGTGAAAAGAATTCTCACAATTGAAAACAATTATGAGAGGATGGCATAACGCTAGAGCCATGAATCTTCAAGAGAACGGACCAAGATTTAGAGGAAACACTTCTTTAGTCTTCGAAAGCAGAGAATGACGATGAGAAACACCACCATGAATTGTTGAGACACTTCGAAATAATGAAGAATATAAAGGTTGAATCAACAATGAAAAGAATTTGAAAGATCTTGGAGAAAGGCATATGACTGATGATAATTCATTCTTACATCAAACCTTGAAAAGAATTTGAGAATAGCTCCGGGAAAATTAGAAGAGTCAGGTAAGACCCTGGGAAAAGACCTGTAGGTCACGGCCCACTCAAAAGAAACACCGTTGAACGATTACTTGAAAGAGAGAATGCACCGGTTGAATTAAATGGCTTGAATAAGATAACATCAGAAGGAAATATGCCCTAGAGGCAATAATAAAGTTATTATTTATTTCCTTATTTCATGATAAATGTTTATTATTCATGCTAGAATTGTATTAACTGGAAGCATAATACATGTGTGAATACATAAACAAACAGAGTGTCACTAGTATGCCTCTACTTGACTAGCTCGTTAATCAAAGATGGTTATGTTTCCTAACCATGGACACAGAGTTATTATTTGATTAACGGGATCACATCATTGGTTGAATGATCTGATTGACATGACCCATTCCATTAGCTTAGCACCCGATCGTTTAGTATGTTGCTATTGCTTTCTTCATGACTTATACATGTTCCTATGACTATGAGATTATGCAACTCCTGTTTGCCGGAGGAACACTTTGTGTGCTACCAAACGTCACAACATAACTGGGTGATTATAAAGGAGCTCTACAGGTGTCTCCAAAGGTACATGTTGGGTTGGCATATTTCGAGATTAGGATTTGTCACTCCGAATGTCGGAGAGGTATCTCTGGGCCCTCTCGGTAATGCACATCACTTAAGCCTTGCAAGCATTGCAACTAATGAGTTAGTTGCGGGATGATGTATTATGGAACGAGTAAAGAGACTTGCCGGTAATGAGATTGAACTAGGTATTGGATACCGACGATCGAATCTCAGGCAAGTAACATACCGATGACAAAGGGAACAACATATGTTGTTATGCGGTCTGACCGATAAAGATCTTCGTAGAATATGTAGCAGCCAATATGGGCATCCAGGTCTCGCTATTGGTTATTGACCGGAGACGTGTCTCGGTCATGTCTACATTGTTCTCGAACCGTAAGGTCCGCACGCTTAAGGTTTCGATGACAGTTATATTATGAGTTTATACATTTTGATGTACCGAAGTTAGTTTAGAGTCCCGGATGTGATCACGGACATGACAAGGAGTCTCGAAATGGTCGAGACATAAAGATTGATATATTGGATGACTATATTCGGACATCGGAAGCGTTCCGGAGAAGTTTCGGATAAAACTGTATCACCGGGGGGTTACCGGAACCCCCCGAGGGGTTAATGGGCCTCATGGGCCTAAAGTGGAGAAGAGAAAGGGGCTGCTAGGGCAGGCCGCACGCCCCCTCTCCCCCTAGTCCGAATTGGACAAGGAGGAAGGGGCGGCGCCCCCCTCTTTCCCCCTCTTCTCCCACCAATCCTACTTGGACAAGGAAAAGGGGGGAGTCCTACTCCCGGTAGGAGTAGGACTCCTCCTGCGCGCCTCCATAGGGCCGGCTGAACCCCCCCCCCCCCCCTTGGATCCTTTATATACGGAGGCAAGGGGGCACCCTAGGACACACAATTGATCAATGTGATCGTTCCTTAGCCGTGTGCGGTGCCCCCTTCCACCATATTCCACCTCGGTCATATCGTTGTAGTGCTTAGGCGAAGCCCTGCGTCGGTAGTACATCATCATCGTCACCACGCCGTTGTGCTGACGGAACTCATCCCCGAAGCTTTGCTGGATCGGAGCCCGGGGAGCGTCATCGAGTTGTACGTGTGCTAAGAACTCGGAGGTGCCGGAGTAACGGTGCTTGGATCGGTCGGATCGGGAAGACGTACGACTACTTCCTCTACGTTGCGTCAACGCTTCTGCTTCGGTCTACGAGGGTACGTAGACAACACTCTCCCCTCTCGTTGCTATGCATCACCATGATCTTGCGTGTGCGTAGGAAATTTTTTGAAATTACTACGTTCCCCAACAGTGGCATCCGAGCCTAGGTTTTTATGGTTTGATGTTATATGCACGAGTAGAACACAAGTGAGTTGTGGGCGATATAAGTCATACTGCTTACCAGCATGTCATACTTTGGTTCGGCGGTATTGTTGGATGAAGCGGCCCGGACCAACATTACGCGTACGCTTACGCGAGACTGGTTCTACCGCCGTGCTTTGCACACAGGTGGCTGGCGGGTGTCAGTTTCTCCAACTTTAGTTGAACCGAGTGTGGCTACGCCCGGTCCTTGCGAAGGTTAAAACAGCACCAACTTGACATACTATCATTGTGGTTTTGATGCGTAGGTAAGATTGGTTCTTGCTTAAGCCCGTAGCAGCCACGTAAAACTTGCAACAACAAAGTAGAGGACGTCTAACTTGTTTTTGCAGGGCATGTTGTGATGTGATATGGTCAAAACGTGATGAGATATAAGTTGTTGTATGAGATGATCATGTTTTGTTGAAGTTATCGGCAACTAGCAAAAGCCTTATGGTTGTCTCTTTATTGCATAAGATGCAAGCGCCAAATAATTGCTTTACTTTATCGCTATGCGATAGCAATAGTTGCAAGAGCAATAGTTGGCGAGACGACCATGTGACGACATATTGATATAGATCAAGATGAGGGAGATCATGGTGTCATGCCGGTGACGATGGAAATCATGACGATGCTTTGGAGATGGAGATCAAAGGCACAAGATGATGATGGCCATATCATGTCACATATTTTGATTGCATGTGATGTTTATCTTTTATGCATCTTATCTTGCTTTGATTGACGGTAGCATTATAAGATGATTCCTCACTAAATTTCAAGATAAAAGTGTTCTCCCTGAGTATGCACCGTTGCCAAAGTTCGTCGTGCCCAGACACCACGTGATGATCGGGTGTGATAAGTTCTACGTCCATCTACAACGGGTGCAAGCCAGTTTTGCACACGCAGAATACTCAGGTTAAACTTGACGAGCCTAGCATATGCAGATATGGCCTCGGAACACTGAGACCGAAAGGTCGAGCGTGAATCATATAGTAGATATGATCAACATAGTGATGTTCACCATTGAAAGCTACTCCATTTCACGTGATGACCGGTTATGGTTTAGTTGATTTGGATCACGTAATCACTTAGAGGATTAGAGGGATGTCTATCTAAGTGGGAGTTCTTAAGTAATATGATTAATTGAACTTAAATTTATCATGAACTTAGTCCTGGTAGTATTTTGCAAATTATGTTGTAGATCAATAGCTCGCGTTGTTGCTTCCCTGTGTTTATTTTGATATGTTCCTAGAGAAAATTGTGTTGAAAGATGTTAGTAGCAATGATGCGGATTGGATCCGTGATCTGAGGTTTATCCTCATTGCTGCATAGAGGAATTATGTCCTTGATGCACCGCTAGGTGACAGACCTATTGCAGGAGCAGATGTCGACGTTATGAACGTTTGGCTAGCTAAATATGATGACTACTTGATAGTTTAGTGCACCATGCTTAACGGCTTAGAATCGGGACTTCAAAGACATTTTGAACGTCATGGACCATATGAGATGTTCCAGGAGTTGAAGTTAATATTTCAAGCAAATACCCGAGTTGAGAGATATGAAGTCTCCAACAAGTTCTATAGCTACAAGATGGAGGAGAATCGCTCAACTAGTGAGCATGTGCTCAGATTGTCTGGGTACTACAATCGCTTGAATCAAGTGGGAGTTAATCTTCCAGATAAGATAGTGATTGACAGAATTCTCTAGTCACCATCACCAAGTTAGTAGAACTTCGTGATGAACTATAGTATGCAAGGGATGACGAAAACGAATCCCGAGTTTTTCATGATGATGAAATCGATGAAGGTAGAAATCAAGAAAGAGCATCAAGTGTTGATGGTTGACAAGATCACTAGTTTCAAGAAAAGGGCAAAGGGAAAAAGGGGAACTTCAAGAAAAACAGCAAGCAAGTTGCTGCTCATGTGAAGAAGCCCAAGTCTGGTCCTAAGCCTGAGACTAAGTGCTTCTACTGCAAAGGGACTGGTCACTGGAAGCGGAACTACCCCAAGTGATTGGCGGATAAGAAGGATGGCAAAGTGAACATAAGTATATTTGATATACATGTTATTGATGTGTACTTTACTAGTGTTTATAGCAACCCCTCAGTATTTGATGCTAGTTCAGTTGCTAAGAGTAGTAACTCGAAACGGGAGTTGCAGAATGAACAGAGACTAGTTAAGGGTGAAGTGACGATGTGTGTTCGAAGTAGTTCCAAGATTGATATGATCATCATCGCACACTCCCCTATATTTTCGGGATTAGTGTTGAACCTAAATAAATGTTATTTGGTTTTTTCGTTGAGCATGAATATGATTTGATCATGTTTATTGCAATACGGTTATTCATTAAAGTCAGAGAATAATTGTTGTTCTGTTTACATGAATAAAACCTTCGATGGTCATACACCCAATGAAATAAGTTCGTTGGATCTCGATCATAGTGATACACATATTCATAATATTGAAACCAAAAGATGCAAAGTTAATAATGATAGTGCAACTTATTTGTGGCACTGCCGTTTAAGTCATATTGGTGTAAATCGCATGAAGAAACTCCATGCTGATGGGCTTTTGGAATCACTTGATTATGAATCACTTGATGCTTGCGAACCATGCCTTATGGGCAAGATGACTAAAACGCCGTTCTCCGGAACAATGAAGCAAGCAACAAGTTTGTTGGAAATCATACATACTGATGTATGTGGTCCGATGAATATTAAGGCTTGCAGCAGGTATCATTATTTTCTGACCTTCATGATGAAACATAAGTCTAAAACATTTGAACAGTTCAAAGAATTTCAGAGTGAAGTGGAAAATCATCGTGACAAGAAAATAAAAGTTTCTACGATATGATCGCAGAGGTAAAATATTTGAGTTACGAGTTTGGCCTTCAATTAAAACAATGTGAAATAGTTTCACTACTCACGCCACCTGGAACACCATAGTGTAATGGTGTGTCCGAACGTCATAACCGTACTTTATTAGATATAGTGCGATCTATGATGTCTCTTACCGATCTACCACTATCTTTTGGGGTTATGCATTAGAGACAGCTGCATTCACGTTAAATAGGGCACCATCTAAATCCGTTGAGACGACACCGTGTGAACTATGGTTTGGCAAGAAACCTAAGCTGTCGTTTCTTAAAGTTTGGGACTGCAATGCTTATATGAAAAAGCTTCAACCTGATAAGCTCGAACCCAAATCAGAGAAATGTGTCTTCATAGGTTACCCAAAGGAGACTGTTGGGTACACCTTCTATCACAGATCCGAAGGCAAGACATTCATTGCTAAGAATGGATCCTTTCTAGAGAAGGAGTTTCTCTCGAAAGAAGTGAGTGGGAGGAAAGTAGAACTTGATGAGGTAATTGTACCTGCTCACTCTGGTTTCTGTGACACCTACACTAATTAGTGAGGAAGCTAATGATGATGATCATGTAACTTCAGATCAAGTTACTACCAAATCTCGTAGGTAAACCAGAGTGAGATCCGCACCAGAGTGGTACGGTAATCCTGTTCTGGAGGTCATGTTACTTGACCATGACGAACATACGAACTATGAGGAAGCGATGATGAGCCCAGATTCCGCGAAATGGTTTGAGGCCATGAAATCTAAGATATGATCCATGTATGAGAACAAAGTATGGACTTTGATGGATTTTCCCGATGGTCGGCAAGCCATAGAAAATAAATGGATCTTCAAGAGGAAGACAGACGCTGATAGTAGTGTTACTATCTGCAAAGCTAGAATTGTCACAAAAGGTTTTCGACAAGTTCAAGGTGTTGACTATGATGAGAGTTTCTCACTCGTATCTATGCTTAAGTCTGTCCGAATCATGTTAGCAACTACCGCATTTTATAAAATCCGGCAAATGGATAAACAAAACTGCATTCCTTAATGGATTTATTAAAGAAGAGTCGTATATGATGCGACTAGAAGGTTTTGTCGATCCTAAAGGTGTTAACAAAATATGCAAGCTCCAGCGATCCATCTATGGACTGGTGTAAGCATCTCGGAGTTGGAATATACGCTTTCATAAGTTGATCAAAGCATATAGTTTTATACAGACTTGCGATGAAGCCTCTATTTACAAGAAAGTGAGTGGGAGCACTACAGCATTTCTGATAAGTATATGTAAATGACATATTGTTGATCAGAAATAATGTAGAATTATTCTGCAAAGCATAAAGGAGTATTTGAAAGGAGTTTTTCGAAGAAGGACCTCGGTGAAGCTACTTATATATTGAGCATCAAGATCTATAGAGATAGATCAAAACGCTTGATAAGTTTTTTCAATGAGTACATACCTTGACAAGATTTTGAAGTAGTTCAAAATGGAACAGTCAAAGAAAGAGTTCTTGCCTGTGTAACAAGGTGTGAAATTGAGTAAGACTCAAAGCCCGACCACGGCAGAAGATAGAAAGAGAATGAAAGTCATTCCCTATGCCTCAGCCATAGGTTCTATAAAGTATGCCATGCTATGTACCAGATCTATTGTATACCCTACACTGATTTTGGCAAGGGAGTACAATGATGATCTAGGAGTAGATCACTAGACAGCGGTCAAAATTATCCTTAGTGGAATAAGGATATGTTTCTCGATTATGGAGGTGACAAAAAGGTTCGCCGTAAAGGGTTACGTCGATGCAAGTTTTGACACTGATCTAGATGACTCTAAGTCTCGATCTAGATACATATTGAAAGTGGGAGCAATTAGCTAGAGTAGCTCCGTGCAGAGCATTGTAGACATAGAAAATTGCAAAATACATAACGGATCTAAATGTGAAAGACCCGTTGACTAAGATTCTCTCAGAAGCAAAACATGATCACACCTTAGTACTCTTTGGGTGTTAATCACATAGCGATGTGAACTAGATTACTGAATCAAGTAAACCCTTTGGGTGTTGGTCACATGGCGATGTGAACTATGGGTGTTAATCGCATGGTGATGTGAACTATTGCTGTTAAATCACATGACGATGTGAACTAGATTATTGACTCTAGTGCAAGTGGGAGACTGAAGGAAATATGCCCTAGAGGCAATAATAAAGTTATTATTTATTTCCTTATTTCATGATAAATGTCTATTATTCATGCTAGAATTGTATTAACCGGAATCATAATACATGTGTGAATACATAGACAAACAGAGTGTCACTAGTATGCCTCTACTTGACTAGCTCGTTAATCAAAGATGGTTATGTTTCCTAACCATGGACAAAGAGTTGTTATTTGATTAACGGGATCACATCATTAGTTGAATGATCTGATTGACATGACCCATTCCATTAGCTTAGCACCCGATCGTTTAGTATGTTGCTATTGCTTTCTTCATGACTTATACATGTTCCTATGACTATGAGATTATGCAACTCCCATTTGCTGGAGGAACACTTTGTGTGCTACCAAACGTCACAACATCACTGGGTGATTATAAAGGAGCTCTACAGGTGTCTCCAAAGGTACATGTTGGGTTGGCATATTTCGAGATTAGGATTTGTCACTCCGAATATCGGAGAGGTATCTCTGGGCCCTCTCGGTAATGCACATCACTTAAGCCTTGCAAGCATTGCAACTAATGAGTTAGTTGCGGGATGATGTATTACGGAACGAGTAAAGAGACTTGCCGGTAACGAGATTGAACTAGGTATTGGATACCGACGATCGAATCTCAGGCAAGTAACATACCGATGACAAAGGGAACAACATATGTTGTTATGCGGTCTGACCGATAAAGATCTTTGTAGAATATGTAGGAGCCAATATGGGCATCCAGGTCCCGCTATTGGTTATTGACCGGAGACATGTCTCGGTCATGTCTACATTGTTCTCGAACCGTAGGGTCCGCACGCTTAAGGTTTCGATGACAGTTATATTATGAGTTTATACATTTTGATGTACCGAAGTTAGTTCAGAGTCCCGGATGTGATCACGGACATGACGAGGAGTCTCGAAATGGTCGAGACATAAAGATTGATATATTGGATGACTATATTCGGACACCGGAAGCGTTCCGGAGAAGTTTCGGATAAAACCGGATCACCGGGGGGTTACCGGAACCCCCCGGGGGGTTAATGGGCCTCATGGGCCTAAAGTGGAGAAGAGAAAGGGGCTGCCAGGGCAGGCCGCGCGCCCCCTCTCCCCCTAGTCCGAATTGGACAAGGAGGGAGGGGCGGCGCCCCCCTCTTTCCCCCTCTTCTCCCACCAATCCTACTTGGACAAGGAAAAGGGGGGAGTCCTACTCCCGGTAGGAGTAGGACTCCTCCTGCGCGCCTCCATAGGGCCGGCCGAACCCCCCCCCCCCCTTGGATCCTTTATATACGGAGGCAAGGGGGCACCCTAGGACACACAATTGATCAACGTGATCGTTCCTTAGCCGTGTGTGGTGCCCCCTTCCACCATATTCCACCTCGGTCATATCGTTGTAGTGCTTAGGCGAAGCCCTGTGTCGGTAGTACATCATCATTGTCACCACGCTGTTGTGCTGACGGAACTCATCCCCGAAGCTTTGCTGGATCGGAGCCCGGGGAGCGTCATCGAGCTGTACGTGTGCTAAGAACTCGGAGGTGCCGGAGTAATGGTGCTTGGATCGGTCGGATCGGGAAGACTTACGACTACTTCCTCTATGTTGCGTCAACGCTTCCGCTTCGGTCTACGAGGGTACGTAGACAACACTCTCCCCTCTCGTTTCTATGCATCACCATGATCTTGCGTGTGCGTAGGAAATTTTTTGAAATTACTATGTTCCCCAACAACATCCTCAAAATAGGTTGAACTAATGCAGAGTGGAAACACGAATCTTCGAGATATCTTCAGCACTCCGGAACAATTGAATAGTGAGAAGTGGATGATTAAGAGGTGCACCAGCATGAGAAAACATTTGAAAGGAGGAAAGGATATGATCGACAAAGCTTGACTTGAATCCACCGGAGAAGAAAAAGAATGAAGAATGATGAACTTGTAGAGCATATTCATGAGAATCACCGGGTAAAAACATTGACGGGAAAGAATGGAGAGACTTCACATCCATAAAATAAATACTTGATTAAGAAATCTGAGTTCTTGAAGAAACAAGGGTTGGGAGGGCGGGAAAAATAAAAGCAACTTGGGACGGATGGAACAAATAACGTTGAGAAGACTTTGAGTTGATCTTGCGGATGTTGAAATGATCGGATCCACTTGAAGAGAAACACGCCGGTTGAAAAGAATTAACATGACAACCTTTGATGATCAAGAAGGATTAGTATTCACATATAAATGTGAGAACACCACTTAGGAAAGGTATGGAATCAACACTTGACATTGAAGAAACTCGAATACCATAACTCAAAACAAAACAAAGGATTGGCTTGCAGAATAAGCCGGAAACAAACATTTGATAGACCCCATATCGTATCATGTGTCTGTTGGAAATATATTCTAGGAGCTACTTGAATTTCCACTAATAAACTCCCAAAACTTTCTGGTTATGCAATCAGGTGTTGGGGATACAGGGGAAGCATAATATCTCACCCAAAACTAGCAAATCCTACATCCAGTTGTATCCATCCTTCAACACATAACCAAGAAACCTTCGAATCATTTAACTCAACCTTTGAAAAGCATCCGTTATACGAGTTATGGCAATACTCCCGAACTCCCGCCGTAGTACTGGGTGGCGTCGAGGTTATCCCACCAACAACTGCATAAAAGAGATTTTCGATGTCGGTGAACTCAGGTATTCCAGAACTGCAACGATAAAATTGTGACGACAACACCTCGGAGCTCAACTCCCCGGGACACCGCCACAACCCCTAAATGTCAGGAGGCACCAAGAACAATGTTCTCGTCACAAAACCATCGTGACGATTCCAAGATACCCGCGTGATCCTAAAAAAATTCGTGAAATTTTAGGAGAGAAGAGTCAAAACTCTACGTCAGGAGGCCTCACCAGAGCGACGAAGGGACTGAGGAGTAAAAAGAATCCTACTCTCTGATATATATAATCCTAACACTCAAAATATTTTGTTCTAGACTCAACAACATCAGCGATTCAATCAAGCAGGGGGATCCTAAGTTGGGGATGGCTCTGATACCAACTTGTAACACCCACGATGCGGCTATATCTCCCACGTGTCGGGGCACGACTTAGAGGCATAGCCGCATGGTAGGTTTGTCGCAAGAGGGTTAATCTTCACATAATCCCATGTACTAAATAAGAATGGGATAAAGAGATGGCTTACAATCGCCACTTCACACAAATACAAGTTAAACATACATCAACCAAATACAAGCAAGGTCCGACTACGGAACCAAAATAAAAGAAGTCAACCCCAAATGCTAGATTCCCGATTGTCCCAACTGGGCTCCATTGCTGATCAATAGGAAATAAGGATGGCAATGGGTCGGGTTTGGATCGGGTTGAACAATCTCAAATCCATATCCATGTCCATGAAGACAGTCTTTGCCCGCCCATGAAAAAATCCATGGGTGAAAAATTGTGTCCATGTGCAAATCCGATGGATATCCATACCCATTGGATATCCATTGGGTCCTCTCGAGACATATAAATAAGACATAACACAATATTAACATAAACTCTTCCATTCTTCACCTCGTGGTAGGCTAGGCTTCACTTATGATAAGGGAAGGGGTGTTGGATTATGTTACAGAGGGGATTGAATGTCAACTAAAAAAAGTTACGATGGGGATTGTGTAATTTCTTATGCATGTTTTAGATTTAAAAAGTGTAAAATTGTTGTGGGACATATGACCGTGGGGCAGGGATAGCAGATTTTTTTCCCCATTAAGTCATACTATCGGGTCGGGATTGGGTATATCCATGGGTACAAGATTATATCCATGCCCTATCCACGAACAATCGGGTCGGGTTTGGGCGCCGCCCATGGACACAAAAGCATATCCAAACCCTATCCATTCGGGTTGGATATCCATGTCCATGGATAAAATTGCCATCCTTAATAGGAAACGAAACAAAACGACGATCAAGATCTTCATCGAGCTCCCACTTGAGCTCAGTTGCGTCATCTGCACTGGTATCATCGGCACCTGCAACTGTTTGGAAGTATCTGTGAGCCACGAGGACTCAACAATCTCACACCCGTGAGATCAAGACTATTTAAGCTTATGGGAAGGAAAGGGTAGTGAGGTGGAGCTGCGGCAAGCACTAGCATATATGGTGGCTAACTTACGCAAAAGAGAGCGAGAAGAGAAGCAACGCAATGGTCGTGAACTAGAAATGATCAAGAAGTGATCCTAAACTACTTACGTTCAAACATAACTCCAAAGCCGTGTTCACTTCCTGGACTCCGCCGAGAAGAGACCATCACGGCTACACACGCGGTTGATACATTTTAATTAAGTTAATTGTCAAGTTTTCTACAACTGGATATTAACAAATTCCCATCTACCCATAACCGCGGGCACGACTTTTGAAAGTTCAAACCCTACAGGGGTGTCCCAACTTAGCCCATCACAAACTCTCACGGTCAATGAAGGATATTCCTTCTCCCAGGAAGACCCGATCAGACTCGGAATCCCGATTACAAGACATTTCGACAAAGGTAAAACAAGACTAGCAAGACCGCCCGATGCACCGACATCCCGATAGGAGTTGCACATATCTCGTTCTCAGGGCAACGCCGGATGAGACAGGCTACGAGTAAAACCAGCCCTCGAGTTTCCCTGAAGTGGCCCCACAGGCGGCTCGGTTTGGACCAACACTTAGACAAGCACTGGCCCGGGGGGTTAAAATAAAGATGACCCTCGGGAGCGCGACTCCCAAGGGAAAAGTAGGTGGTGGTGGGGCAAATGGTAAAACCAAGGTTGGGCCTTGCTGGAGGAGTTTTAATCAAAGCGAACTGTCAAGGGGTCCTCATAACACCCAACCGTGTAAGGAACGCAAAATCAAGGAACATAACACCGGTATGACGAAAACTAGGGCGGCAAGAGTGGAACAAAACACCAGGCATAAGTTTGAGCCTTCCACCCTTTACCAAGTATATAGATGCATTAATTAAAATAAGAGACATTGTGATATCCCAACATATCCATGTTTCAACATGGAACAAACTTCATCTTCACCTGCAACTAGCAACGCTATAAGAGGGGCTGAGCAAAAGTGGTAACATAGCCAAACAACGGTTTGCTAGGAAAGGTGGGTTAGAGGCTGACATGGCAAAATGGGAGGCATGATATAGCAAGTGGTAGGTATCGCGGCATAGCAAATAGAGCGAGCAACTAGCAAGCAAAGATAGAAGTGATTTCGAGGGTATGGTCATCTTGCCTGAGATCCCGCAAGGAAGAAGAGCGAGTCCATGAAGAAGACAAATGGACGTAGTCGAACGGATCCTCACAAACGCGACGTTATCGAAACTAACCCGAAGAAGCAACACCGGAAAGAAGCAAACAACATAGTAAACAACCATCACCTCAACATGGCATGATGCACAACCAAGTATGATGCATGTCCGGTTTAATGAAGCATGGCATGGCAAAGTGCACAAACAATACTACAAATTAAGTGGAGCTCAATATGTAACTCCGTTGCATATTGACGAAACACCACGTGACTTATTTAGTTCTCTCTCATTTATGTACTCAACAATATTAAATGTTGGTTAGCATGGCAAGAGGTGAAGCATAATTAAACTAACTATGTAGTCAAGTTTAAATGAGGCCGGAAATAACAAACAACAATTCCAGAAAATCCTCATGTGCATATTTTAGATTTGGTACTGTTCTATCCTAAACCATATTTTAGAGTTTTTAAACATGCAAGATGAATGCACCATGTTAAACTATGCATTTTTCTACCCCATTTACATATAAAGTTTGTTAGGTTTGGAGCTACGGTTATTAAGTTATGAATTAAATCATTTTAGCATGGAATGTGGGCAAAATTACACAAACAGCATTTTAAACATGCATGAAAGTTGGATATTATGAAACTAGATGAAATTCTAGTCATATTTCATATATAAAGTTTTTACATGTGATGCATAGTTTGTGAGGTATTAAATGTATGAACATGAGGGTCTTTTCTGTAAAACTGCCAAACTCCTGGATATTAGACAAATTCGCATAACTGGAAAAAAAACATCTACCGGCCGAAACTGGCCCGAACTGGGCTGCACAGGAGCAAACAGAGATGGGCTTCCTCACCTTGGGCCTGGCTCAGTGGGGAGGCTGGATGTGGGCTGGATCTGGCAGCGGTTGGGCTGCGGCCCATGTCGTGGTCAACGGCAGCCAGGCAGGGGCACGCGCAGCAGCGAAGCAGAGGGCGGCAGCGTTGGGACTTGCAGTGGGACGATGGAGAAGCGTGATTCGGTGATGATCCGGTGGCGAAGACGGCTCGGCCCTGCCAGATCCGGGCGGATCTGGCCAGGGTGGCTCCATTTCCGACGAGGAGAGACCAGATCGGGCGGGGCCAGCGAGGGTTAGGGGCCATGGCGGCGGCGCTGACCAAGGAGGAGAGTAGAGAGGTTAGGGAGAGAAAGAGAGACGGGGAGGAGAGGAGAAGGCGACGGCTGCGTGACCTGGGTTCGAGGCGGCCGGCGACGAGCATGCTCCGGCGGCCTTGGTTGCCGGTGGCGGATGGCGGGGACGCGAGGGAGCCCTGATCTGGAACGGAGGCAGCGGCGTGCGGGCTTGGGGCGGGCCCCGATGGGCTCCGCGAGCTTGCTCCGGGCCTGGGCGGGCCACGGCGGCGCGGAGAGACAGGGGGACGTGTGGCCTGCCTGGATTGGCCGCGGGAGGTGGCTGCGATGTCTCGGCCAACGGCGGCGTGCCATGTGGCGAGATGGTGGTGGCTGGCGCCGGAAAACGAGGGGGAGGCGGCTGGCGCAGGTGACAAGTGGCGGCGGCGCGCTGAAATCAAGGGAAGGGGCTGGCGGCTGCCAAAAATGGAAGGGGTCCTTTCTTTTATAGGCAGGGGTCTAGGGTTGGGGTTTTTGCTCCGTTTCGGAGTCGTTCGATCGCTATCGGACGGTCCGAAGCAGAGGGGGAGTAGGTGGGTTGCCGGTGGTCTGTGCAGAAGGCCTCGGGCTGAGGGGAGAGAAGAGAGAGAGAGGCCCGACAGTAGTTTCCGGAGACCGAAAACGTCCGACGATTTGACCGACTATATTGCCGCTATAGTTATCTGTTGGGCCATCAAACGGACTCCGAATGCGATGAAATTTGGCATGCGGTCTACTAACAACAAAACAACACCGCATGCCAACTTTCATCCCATTCCGAAAACATTTTCCGGCCACTTATAAAATAATATTTCGGACGTGCCGCGGGCGCGTGCAAGTGTGGTTGGGCTCAGAACGGGCAACAGATGGAACTGGGGGAACCGGACGGATGCAAGTTTCGAAAACATGATGATGCAATGCGGATGATGACATGGTAAGATGCAATACATAAGCGAAAGACAAGACAACAACAGCGAATAACTGGAAGACACCTGGCGCAACGGTTTCGGGGCGTCACAGATGTTCACCGTGTTGGGCCTGCTCTATGCGCGAGATGTATTTGGCTCCAGCGCATTGACCCCTCGTGTCCCAGGAGCCTTGCTTGTAGTCCACTATAAATTGAGTTCCGAGCAATGTCTTACACACAAGAAGAGGAATTAAGAAATGTGTAAAGTATAATACCATGCATGCCATGGTGTGCATTTGGCCTCATATTGCCTATGCAATTGGAATTTGTTAGCAGGTTCATGACAAATCCATGTAAAGGTTACTAGAAAGCAGTGAAGTGGATACTCACGTATCTTAAAGAAACTTTTACATAATTTTTATGCTTTGGAAGCCATGATCATGTACGCATATTCAGATTATGCTGGTGATACATCAATTGAAGAAAGTCAACCTCTGGATCCCTGGTGACGTGTTTAGGGGTAGTAGTGTCATGGCAATCAAGAGTACAAGATGCTTTTCTATATCAACCACAAATTTGGATACATGGCCACATTTGATGCTTCCAAAGTGTTGTGGATGAAAAAACTTCTTGCAGGAGTTAGGCATGAAGCAAGAGAAATGTGAATTATTTTGTGACAGTCAAAGTGATATTCGTCTTGCCAAGAATTCAAGATATCACTCTTGTTGTGAGGTGGCATTGGATTCAAGATGTTGTGAGTTCCAAGTTGATATAACTTGAGAAGATCCATACAGACAAGAGTGTTTTGGATATGATGACCAAAATATCCACATCTGAGAAGCTACATGCATGTTGCGAGGTACCAGGCTTGACAGTGCACCCCTCATGAGTCGGAGCGGGAGATTTATTAGGATATCCTTCTTATCTGGGCTATGAGGAGATGACAATATGAAGCTTTTAGGCAGCCCAATTGCCATGACAAAGACCACAACCCATTAGGGTTATGACCTAGGGTCAATTTGGTTTTTGCACAAGGAGAGAGGTAGAGGTTAGTCCTCCTATCCAACAGCCATCGCCATGTGACGGAAATCAATATATCCTTCACTCGGGAAGAAGAGAAAAAACAAGAGAGAAAGGAAAATAGAGAAAGATTGTTGGAAGAGCTTGCAAGCAACCAAAGTGATCTTCTGTCCAAGGTTGTGAAGACCAGATCTATTGCCTTGTCTCCTTGAAGTTGTGATTCCACCATCTTTGATGAGATTATTCCAATCCCTAACTCTCGAGTCCCAAACCTTGTTGTTGTCATCCGAGTTTGAGAGATATTAAGTGTATGGGGGCCTCTAGTGTTAACTAGAGAAGATCTTATTGTATTCCACATTTGATTATAGTGGAAGAAGATTTGAGTAGTTCCGGCCCGTGGTTTTCACCCCAATCTAGATTTTTCCACGTAAAAATATTGGTTTTCATCTATTTTATTTTTCTGCTACTATTTTGTGTGGTTCGCTTGACACCAGACACTTTTGAGTTTGGATATCTGAGATGCATCATTACGCTGGAGAAACTGGAGAGAAGTGTTAAGTTTTGCCCTACAATCCGGCAGACAGAATTTACTCATATATGTTAACACATATGTTTTCTTACATGACTGAGCAATGATCTGTAAATTAGTGCATAGAGGTGATGTTAAAGTTACTTTATTTTTGCTGCAGTGTTTGAAACCATCGTATAATGTGTGTCAATTTCCAACAATATCTTGTCCTATGCTTGTAGATGTCGTTACCTTTAGTGCTTGGGGGTTGTTCTTTCTCTTCTTTTGTGAGCATATATTGTAAGTGAGTGTCCCACCATCGATCATTTGTACTGGATTGTTTGTGGCTTTATTAATTTAATTAGAGCCAAGCTTTTATTGTGCCTTTTCCATAAACATGAGGCGGAACAAATGTAGGATATGACTCTTGCTCTTGCAGATCACAAGTATTTCCTTTTGATGGCTTGTCACGGCTTGTAAGAAAATCTACAACCGGATTGGACAACTTGACTCTCAAAATGTCTGCGAGCACATACAGACGAGTCCGTGGATAGCGCCAGACGGCCTCTCATTTGCCCTCCCGGTCAAACTCCATCATTTCTCTTTGCGCACCCAAGAAGAGCTTGTACCTCTCCTCTTCTCCTCTTTGGCGAACAAAATGCCAGTCCATGTGGCGGACATTAATTTTGCTTGCTGTGTCCTCACACACAACCCTCTTTGGCAAGGTCGCTTGTACATCCGCCCCTCCACTTTGCTCATCATCATCCAATCCAATAAATTGTGGAGAGCTTGAGCCATCGTTTTTCTTCATCTTCTTGGTGGTTTTCTTTGGAGCTCATCAAGGACGAGTTGTCACTTCGGTTTCCCATTCAATTTGAACCAACAGTGGGACAAAGTGAATGCATGCCCTCAGTTTAGTTATACAAAGTGGTTGCCAACCCCAACTAGCAAAACAAGAATCACTCAAAACAAATGCAACAAATGAGCTAGAAATACAAATGATGACAATGTGAAGCAAGTCAAACTTGCATGCCTATTGACTTCAATGCCAGTTTGGTTTGGGCCAACCACTTGTGAACAGAAACCGCAAAATTTATTGACTTCAATGCCAGTTTGGTTCGGGCCAAGCACTTGTGAATAGAAACCGCAAAATTTGTTGACGCTCTCTTGGATGATAGACCATGAAAAAATGAGATCCATGAGCACTAGCACTCAAGACATACTTTTATAGAAAGAGTCCATTCAGATGAGATCATGGAAATTCGCTCCCGACAGGAGGCAAACCCTAGTCTGGATGCGCCACTGCGACCTTGCCATTGGGCTATTGTCTAGTTCTGAAGATGATGGACCATCTATGTTGAAGAGAGCCTTCATTATGGTCGGCGGTGGGGAATGTACCTGGCATCAACATCTAGGACGACGTACGAGCACGGCGGTGCCGACGGGGAGCAAGGGTGGAGGAAGATGACGGCTCAGACGTGAAAAGGGGGGACGGACACAAGAGGAGGACAATCGACCCGGACAGCATTGCTTTGAGGGGTGCCGGACAACGCAAACTTTTGGTTGGCTTTGCAGGGTCTGGTTGAATGGCGATTTGTACATCCGCATCGTTTGCGGGAGGGTTTAAGGGTCCGTGTGTAGATGCTCTGCCGGAGCTTAAACTGAATGGCATGAGCCTTTTGTTCTGAAATAACAAACGGAGACATATGACTATGTGAGACTACAAACACCAGACATGGCGATTTCATCGATCACGCTACACTAAACTTAACTGAATCGACAAAGAGTACAGCATTAGAACAGAGGCAGCTCCGGTAGAAGCTCAGCATCACTTCATACTCATACAGGGGGCAGTCCACGCGATGCTGGGGGATTCAGACTAATATGTACGTACACTACTAGGGAAAATTGCCACAAATTGCTCACGAGCTCACTCGCAGCCTCACTGGGTACGGCTCACCAAGCTCAAATGCACAGCGAGAACATCCCGGATCCTCTCCCCTTCCTTGTCATTCTCCCCCTCGAAGTCTGCGAACGCGTCGGCGCCGGCGGCCACCGGAGCCGCCGCCGCGTCGGGCATGGGCTCGCCGCACTTGATGAGAAAGTTGTGCAGCAGGCAGCCGGCGACCACGACGTACGGCAGCGCCTCCTGGCACTCGCCCTTCCAGCACTCCTCCAGCAGCTGCCACCGCGCGCGCACGCGGCCGAACGCGCTCCTCACCAGCCGCGCGCCCTGCGCGTGCACGTTGTTGAAGATGCGCTCCTTGGACACGCCGCCGTCGTCGCTCGTGGCGCCCGCGTCCCTGTAGGGCGTGACGAGCCAGGGGAGCAGCGGGCAGCAGGCGGGCGCCAGGAAGTAGCGCGGCACGGAGCCGCCGATGAGCTCGCCGTGGGGCGCGTTGGCGAGCACGAGCGACTGCGAGGTGTAGAGCTTGGTCCGCGGCAGGACCTCCGGCGGCGCCTCGGCCGGGTCCCAGCCGACGGAGACGTCGAGGAAGCGGCCCTCGGCGTCGACCAGCGCCTGCGCGGTGACCGCGGCGGCCCCGAAGCGCGCGTAGCCGAGCGCGCCGCAGCAGTTGGGGAGGGAGAGCGCGCAGAAGCCCGGGACGGCGCGGGAGATGCGGTCGGGCGCGGCGAGGTCGAGCAGGGCGGCCAGGCGGTCGGCGACGGCGCGGCAGACCTCGTAGAAGGCTTGCGCCGCGGCGGCGGGCGACGGGAGGCCGAAGCGGCGCGCCACGGCGCGCGCGGGGGCGGCGTGCGCGAGGCGGTAGAGCGCGGCGCCGAGCTTGTGGTCGGCCGGGAGCGCGAGGGAGGAGGAGGCGGCGGCGGGGCTGGCGGGGTCCGGGAGCGCGAGGGAGCGGAGGAGCGCGTAGAAGGCCGGGCGGGACATGCGGAAGGCGTCGCGCCAGGCGGAGTCCGGGAGCGCGGGGGAGGCGGAGACGAGGCGGAGGAACCAGGAGGAGGGCAGCGAGGGCGGGGGGGTCGGCGGGGAGAGCGAGAGCGAGGTGAGCGTGATGGTCTGGAGGTGGAGCGGGAGCAGGGCGAGGAGCCGCGACACGGCCCGCGCCGCGGCGAGCAGCAGCGGGTCGAGCGCCAGCGCCTGGGAGGGGCGGAGGAGCAGGTCCTTGTCCGACGCGAAGCGCAGCGCCAGGGACACCGACGTGGCCAGCTGCGCCAGCAGCGCCGTCAGCTGCGGCGGCGGCGGACGCGGACGCGCAGGAGACCGGGGCGCCAGGCGGGAGCGCTTGCGGCGGGCGGAGGCGGCGGCGGCCACCATCGTTCGTCGGCGGGGTGGGGACTGGGGGAGGCGCGCGGGCGGCGCGGGGAGCCGTTGGTTTTTTGCGGGAGGGGGCGGTGGGGTGGGGTGCGGTTACTGGCGATGGCGACGTGTGAGCGAGCTGAGCTGAGCCCGGAGCGGTGTGGGTCACTGGAGAGCTCACTGGAGACTGGGAGAGCGGGGTGGTGGGCGGTGGGGTGGGTTTAAGACGGGCGGTGGGCTCCGCTGCTCTGCTCGGCTCTGGGCGCGCCGAGCGAGCGGGCGAGACCTCGGGCGTGGCGACGACATGGGCCTCCTTTGCGATGGCATTTTTTGCAGGTCGGGTCGTGGTGGTGGTGCGTGCCGGGTGCTGGTGCAGTTGAGGCAGCGGATGGTGGGGGCATTTCCTCCTCTTCATCGGGAGACAGGATTCGTGCTGCCACGTTGTCGTGTAGCACGCACCACGCGTGCGTGACTCTCGTCGTCGTCGTAGTAGCGGGTTTAGCGAGCGGATAAGACGGGGTCAGCTTTGGGTCAGCCTGCCTTGTTGGGCCGCATCAGTGCTTATGCTTGGGCTGTGGGCCCGAACCTGTGCTGCCCCCAATAATTATTTATGAGAGCACCTAATTGGCTTCCCCAAAAAAACTAATTGGCGAGCACTCGTCAAAAAAAATGGCGAGCACTCCTTCCGCGAAAAAACGTGTTTTTTCTTTCTTTTTTCTTCCGCTAGAAAAAAACAATTACAGGAGCTCTCATTCGTCGTCAGTGCTATATCTCGCTTGTTTTTTTAGGGAAATGCAACCATGGCGGTTTATATTTCACGTGAGAATAAAGAGACATCATTTGTTAAAACATCCACTAAGAAAGCCCAGGGCTCCGATTTCCAACCAATTGTTCGAGACATCTCCGAGTTCTTAGCTAGCAGATCTGCCGCCATATTGGTTTTCCGAGGGCAATGGCTAAAAACTAGGAGACCCGTGATCACTAAAAGTGGATTGGTCAAATAAATGGTTTTGGGAAGCTTCTAAACACTGGTTCGCAGAACCTTCCTCCTGGTTTTGGCCGGTTTTAGGGATGCTTCGTGCCTTTTTTTGTTCTTCTTTGTGCTTTTCTCTATCAGTTTTTCATCATTTTTTTTGTTTTGTTAGTTTTGTTTCCCCCTTTTTTTTGTTTTTTTATTTTATTTTTCTTCATTTTTCAAACAGATGTTAACTTTGTTCATACATATTGAACATTTCTGCATAGCTTGAATAGTTTTAAAATACATGTTGAACATTTATCCAAATACATGTTTGAAAACATTTATAAGTGTATATTGAAATACAAAGTGAAATTACTTAAACATACGTTGAATATGTTTCTAAAACATGCAAATATATTTAAGGTGTTATAACTTTTTTTTAAATTGAGAACTATTCTTTTCATTTCACAAACATTAAAAAACATGAAACATATATTTCATGATTTTAAATGGTTTCACAAACATTAAAAAACATGAAACATGTAATATTTTCTTGAATTTTTTAATATAATGTCATGAACAAATTTTTAAATGCGTGAAAATTCTTTTGAATTGTATGGGAAATTTTAAAATTGTGCGGTGGAAGTATTTTAAAACCTGTAATTTAATTTATGTTTCAAAATGCAAACACGAGTAAAAAAGAAAAAAAAAGGAAAAACAAATGAACAAACTAAACTAACGTTTGCAACAACTAATGGTCCGACCCACTACAACGCCGCTCGAGGTGAGTCATTCATCTATCTCCCTAGAAGCGAAACGTAGACGCTCCTACTCTCATTTGCATTCTTTCTTTCTCACTCCTCTTTCCGCTAGTTGAGTGTCGCCTATAATCCCCTGACTCCTCTATCATTCTCCTATGATGACATTGTTAGATGGAGTCAAGATCGGAGACAAGGTTGGATCGCCGTTGCATGTAGTGGGTCTTGGTTTAGGTGAGAGTTTACCTTAGCACCGATATCTATCGTTATGCCATTTTGGAGTTTCTCACTGGCATTGGCGAGATGTGTTCGGTGGCCACATTTACATCTCCATGTCATCTTCCAAGGTGAACGAAAACTAATGGAGGTGGATCTGATGGGAGCTCCGACTGAAAACTTGGTGGTCGGCTAGATCGAGCTAATGTAGCCACCTCCCTTATTTCTTCGTTGTCACGGTGACAGAAGAACAGGCGAAAGCATATCTATGCCCAATTTTCTCATATCTAGCTCAAAGTTTTGGTAGGAGAGTTGTCTCAACTGGTCTTCGTCTATATTTGATCACAACATCGATGTCGCTAGCCGGAGTTGTTGATCCAATCATCAGATGTCGTCGTTGTGTATTATGGATAGCGATGGTTGATCGTTGAATATTGATCAACCTAGCAGACCCCCTTTGCTTCCATCTCCAACCTCTTAGTCAGTGAGACCCTCTTCCCCTTGCCTAGCGTCGCAAAGGTTGTGGTCAGAATGGTAGCCCCAGCATCTCCGAAGGTAGCATGTTGCTTAATCAATGGATTGTGTTTAATGTGTCATTTTCCGAGGTCCTGTGTGCAAAAGGGAAGGACTTGTTTGTATTTTCTTTCATTTTCTTTGGGAGTCCTTCGATGCATTGTGTTGTAATTTGCAATATTAATGCTAGTTTATTCGACTTCCTCTTTTTCTTTCATTCCCCTTGTATGTATGTTTTTTAAGCCAATAAGAATGAAAACTCTTGCAACTCTTGTTTTTTTTAGTTGAACAATCAAAGAGTTACCCTGTTTGTGGTATGGATTTCCCCTATCTTTTACCTAAGCAAATTTCTTATTGTTCTTTCTCGACGCAACTTATTGATCCAGACGTGTTTGAACTTTGAAGGGTCTAGTAATCCAACTAGGCTATATTATCATGTGCATCGAGAGTTGTGCAACTGGCCGTTGTACAATTATGACAAAAAGTTCAGAAAAACCTAAGATTACATAAAACACAATGTCTATTTGTCATGCCATTGAATTTCAATTATAAATTAGTTCCACATCGAGAAGCAGAAATGATAAATCATTCTATTAATGTTTAATACTCCCTCCATAAAGAAATATAAGAGTGTTTAGATTACTAAAGTAGTGATCTAAACGCTCTTATATTTGTTTACAGAGGGAATACTTGTTATCAATTTCAAGTAGGCTATGAATCAACCCGTTAACACTACATTTTCAAAATTTACTATTTTTGTACACTAAAATGTTTTATTACTTTTGTTCTCAAGTTGAGTTGAACTTATAATCAAAATATTTGTGACATGATAAGTATATATGCTACGTCTATGTACCTAATTATCTTCATATTTCCTTGGGAAAGTTTTGACATGGATTGTAGGTTTGGTGCACCGGTTTGCAGAAAAAACTCGAGGTGCACATGATACACTCTCTCTATCTTCCTATCTCCGAACAACATTTCCAGATGAAAATTGTGTTTTGTCCAATCTAAGGCCCCGTTTGGTGTCCATCCGCTCCACTGCTCCGCTCCCTTGGTGTCCATCCGCTCCACTGCTCCGCTCCGGGAGCGGACGAAGCTGCAGTGAAAAGTCTTAGAGCGGGCAAAACGATGCTCCGCAGATCCGCGGATTTCAAGGAGCCGGCGCATTGCCGAATGGGGCCTAAAAGTGGCAATATAATCAGTCAAAACAGCTTCCTACCCCAGTTTTCTTCCTTATGTCAGCACACCGAATAAACACCACTGCACATAACATCCGGAATGCACATATTTTTCACATCTGCATAATAACATGGTAATATTTTTTGGACACAGATTGTCAAGAGAAATATTTACAGCTAAACAAGTGGGAATTACATGATTGGATGGGTAAGAGAGTCAGTTCACTGGCAGTTCTACATTATTCTGTACACAACATTGCTTCCATGAGTCAGCAGCTCTGACGACGTCTTATAACCAAACGATCAATGGAGAGGTGAGAAAGGGGCAACGTCTTATCACCATGAAAGGTAGCACACCGATACCAACATCTTCGTTTAGTGCAGTTTCTAACAAAGATCTTCAGTTCAGTGAGTACGAATGTCCACTACTCAATGCCCTCCGAAGAACGTCGGCGTTCCACCCGAATACGGAATCAGAAGAGCTGTGAACACACGTCCAAGGAAAAGGTGTCACCTGGAGATTCAGATAGTGATGAAATAATCCCAACAAACTTGCAGAGACTACTCAGTATCAAAGAAGGTTGCCAGTTAAAATAGTCAAGTATAAAACTGAACGCACCTGGGGACCAAAATCTCATGATTGAATATTCTGTCGGAGATTGGAGGAATATGGTCTTTTTTCTCATTGGCGTAGTTAATGATCTGGAACAGGACTTCTTGGATCAGCAAGCTTAGCGCATCACGTCTTGAGCTGGTCTCTTCCAATGCTTGTCCTGAGGGCACATATCATCGCAAGTTAACAACAAGTTGTAACTGATTTGTTATATGCTCATAAGCAATACCATCCCGAAGATGACATAATTAGCAAAACTATTCCTACGAGTCCAGAGTGGCAGAGAGCATGGAGACACACACCCTCAACCTAGGTTTGAGCCCTAGCGAGGAGCCATGAAACAGACCCTGTCAATGAAAATGGAACTACCTTTATTATTTGCCGGTGCTTTGGAGCCACGTGATTTGCCTTGCCCTTTAGGGCTTGTGACATGCAAATTGATGAACCATTGTTCCCAGAAAACCCTCTCAGTCTTGCTGCTGAACCAGCCTGGGTGCTTGTTCTTCTCATCGAAGAAAGAGAGGCACACCTGATATTCAGATACCATGTGTTAAAACGAAAATAATAAAAAAACATGCAAATAGTAGAAATATATGCAAATAGTAGAAATATGTTGTTCAGCCTTATCGAACAACCTGGCTTTTCCGATTTGGATGCTTTTCTGCCCAAGCAATGAACTGGTTGATCTTTTCATCAACCTCCTTTTCTAGTTCTGCAAGTCCACATTGAACCTGACCACACAAACGCAAATGACATCAAAGATGGTTCTTTTAGTTGGAGCAGGTCAAATAATATCATGGAGCACACCAGCATATATCTTGGAGCTAAGTAATATTGTCTGCAACACCAAATACATGGAGGAGATAGAGTTATTGCAGCTTTTCAGTAACACTCACATATGTGATCTCAAAGAGGTCGCAGTCAACATCCTTGGGCCGAACAAGAGTGAGGGTTCGATGGAAGAATATGGTATGCAAGATGCCTGCAACACATTCATACATGATAATCATTAGGAACAGAGTAAAGAGAACCATACTAAAAAGAATATCAGACACGTTTGTTATAACTGGTCCGTTTGAAGACTAAATGCAGAGAGGAATGCAATTGCTTCAGTTTTCCTTTTGCACAAGTGCAAATGCCAACATGAAACAAGGAGCTCAGGGAATCAATCTCCGGCACATCAGTACAGTAGTTGCAACTAATCAGACTAGGACATAAATAACGGGGCCACGATATACTGGTAAATTAAACTACTACTGCTACTATTCAGTACATCAGTATCAAAGAGTAGATTTCGGCTACTACTAAACTAGTAAAAGAGGGAACACAAGAAGGCAAAAATTGGAACAGTGGAGCAGAAGCATGGAAGAGGGGATCGAAGGGGAAAAACTAGAACTTACATCGCAGCACGTCTTTGATCTCCAGCGGCTCCAGCTCCTACAACCAAGAGACCTGAATCGTTAGGAACGCAAGGAGAAATCATCAAGGGGGGGGGGGGGGGGGGGGTCGGATCGGATCGGATCTGACCAGTTCGTTGAGGTGGCACGTCTCGCAGTTCATCGCGGCTGATCGGCGAGGTCGGTCGGGCGGGCGGGCGCTCTCGATCCGCTCGCCTCGAGTCCTTCTCGCCGGAAATCCCCACAGGCGAGAGAGCAATCCGCTTATCCTACTCCTACTCAAACACGACGCCGGCTCCTGCCTCCTCCGCTCCTCAGCACGCAACGCAAACGCAAGCCTCTCCCCGGCGGCCCAGTGGCTCCGTTGGTTCCCCTTTCTTACTACCAAGGCCCGCGGGCCGCGACTGACAGGTGGGCCCGAACATCTGACAGGCCGGGTGCTTACAGGTGGGGCCGCGGCCCTCGGGGTGACGTCAGGGAGCGAGAGACGGACACGGACACGGAGGGAGTTTTCAGCCGCTTCGCTAGGGTTTGCGCGCGCTGGTTTCCCGCCGCCCCCGCCCAAAAACGCCAACGACAGTCGACGCCTGCCCCCTCCTCCTCTTCCTCCTCCCCACCGGCGGCGAGCGCGCGCGGCGCCGGGGGCGCCGTCTCAGCAGCCACCGGGGCAAGCCGGCACGGTCTCGGTACGTTCGTATCTCAGCTTCTGCTCCCGCCCCCGCGCTGCGCACCTCTCCTCGCAAATCTCGGCATAATCAGCCAAGAACTCGGTAGATTCGCCGGATGTGCCTGGGTGTATGTATTTTTCTACTTGTCGATGGAAGCATATGCTATGAAGCAGCGATGCTGCGGCCAGATTCTTGTTTCCCCTGCACAAGGGGATGCTCGGTGGCTCCTCCCTGTGTCAGTGATGTTCGATCCGCGTCTGTCCCAGTGAACTTGGGCACTGATTTCAAGCTCTCGGCTATTACCAACTGCTCTGACGCGACGAACCGATTGATTGGGCAGTTTAGGATTCATTCTCGGCATAAAGGATGGTTTTATCCCGATTTAGTTTCATCGAGGAGCAGCCGAGCATGCTAGCTCTCTTTGTTTTCCCCCTCATTTCTCAGTTGTTAGAGTTGCCTCAATTATTTTAACATCAACCATCGTGCCCATCTTTATTGGTAGTTCCTGGTACAGATGTTATCATCAAAGCTACTCAGCGCGCGAGCCGGCATCTCCACTCTATACACCACCGTTAAGTACACCATCTGTATTACCTGCCATTACCTTTACATTTTAACATGGTTCTGCAAGTTTTTCACTTCTTCTGAAACAGTTTATTGCCGAAAACTTGGAGTATTGTGTAGTGTACTCTCGTAAGTTAAACATTGGAGAATAATCGGAGTAGTTGCATTCAGTTGCTTCCTTGATCTTTACGGGGCGGTGCTTGTTGGCCCCTCTTTTTGTGATAAAGTAGAGGCAATAGATACCACAACCCCAAATTTTATTCAAGCTGAAATAGTGATTATTCCCCTTGTTCTGTGAGAATCGAGCTAGTTATAATAGATTCTGGCCCCTGTCTGCATTATGCCCTGAAACATTGGGGGTTCAGTGTCTAGAGGTTCTTAGTATCTGTTCGATAGCTCTTTAGCTCTTCTAGGATGTTGTCTACTTATGTATGTGTCAGTCCGCTGCTTTCTATGCTGACTTGGTTCTTATACGTTGCTTCCTCGCATTCAGGCCACACCATTTTTGAGCACGCGTACCACCACAATTTCTCGTTGGACAAGGCATAAATCTCTTGAGGCCATCAACAAACTGAAGTCTTCCTGCTTCCATCAATCTCGAATGATGGCAGGTGTCACAAATGGCAATTCACACAGTGATATTCAGAGAAAATATCAAGTTGTGGTTGCTGCTACCCATGAGATGGGCATTGGGAAGGACGGAGCATTGCCATGGAAGCTGCCTAGTGACCTTAAGTTTTTTAAGGATCTCACAATGACTACAGCAGACCCATCAAAGAAAAATGCTGTTATAATGGGAAGGAAAACATGGGAAAGCATACCCGCTAAGTTTAGGCCATTGCCCGGCCGCTTGAATGTTATACTGACTCGTTCGGGCAGTTCTGATTATGCAACTGTTGAAAATGTTGTCACCTGTGGAAGCTTGGATTCTTCCCTAGAACTACTAGCATCAGCTCCCTACAGCTCAACAATTGAGAAAGCCTTTCTAATAGGGGGTGGCCAGGTACTGAGGTGAGTTATTCGCTTTTCCCGGAATATTTATTTGATGCACATTGTTTCTAGCTGTTCTGGCATCATGTCTGGTGTTCACTTCAATCACAAATTTTTGATGCAGGGAATCGCTAAATGCATCTGCATGTGAGGCCATCCATCTTACTGATATAGAGTCCACCATTGAGTGTGATACTTTCATTCCTCCTATTGATCCATTGGTCTTCCACCCATGGTATTCATCTTCTCCAGTTGTGGAGAACAACATTAGGCATTCTTTCACGACCTTTGTTCGCGTTAGAAAGTCAGCGGAAGAGGCTAATGATTCAAATCCCAGTGAATTAACCAGCAATGATGCTAAGAAGGAAAAGTTTGAAATTCAGAATTTTTCATTTCTACCAAAAATGATCTTCGAAAAGCATGATGAGTATCAGTATCTCAATCTTGTTCAAGATATACTACGAAGTGGTGCTCGGAAAAATGACAGAACAGGAACAGGAACAATATCAAAATTTGGTTGTCAGGTGCTGTCCCCAATTTCTTTCAGTATTTCTATTTAGATTTGATGATGGAAAGAAAGCTAATATTTGTTTTCTTCTTACCAGATGCGGTTTAACTTGAGGAAGAATTTTCCATTACTTACAACAAAGGTATTGCGTATGCTCTTTGTCGAATATATGCACTTTTAATTTTCGAACATAACAAATACTGAAGTCAGTGTGCTTGCTAGTGGAAGTCCAGACTGCAATGCTCTTTGGTTCTACTCCCTCCTTCCCAAAATAAGTGACGCTATTTTGGGACGGAGGGAGTATTATTTTGGTGATCTTTTATTTGAAGGAAAGAAAGCATGGATGAATTGTCAATTGATAAAAATACCAGCCTTTTCAATTTTAAGAAATGGCAATTGCATCAGGCTAGTTAATTTTGTTCAAATGCATGCCAAGCATGATATCGCTTAGAGATTTGCAGTAACTTGTTGATTTTGGTTAATCTATCTCCTGTATGTACTTCATGCATAAAATTTATACCACGGAACCCCAGTTTCTCAAACGCACAAAAATTCTGGAATTTATTACACATTTACTTCATAATGATTTTGTCATAATTTGAAAGGAACCAGTTAAATTCCTATAGGAACCTGAGAAGATAGCTGCGATCTTTATTGGGCTATTGGACATCAGTATTTGTTTTTCTTAAGCTCAGACAGTTCTGAAGTATTTTTTTTTAATCTTTACCAGTATAATCTTAGACACTCACATGCTATGAGATCCTTACATCCTAGCTCTTAAGTCCCATGGTCCAGTCAATTGCAAAAACTGGATACCAATTAGATCGTAAGCTTCTTTTTTATCAATTAGGGACGCAAGTGGCTAGACGCATATCCCGAAACCCAGTACTCGCTAGTATTAATTTTGCTGCCACTGCACTAATTGAGGAGTTTCACAGGGCAAGTGGGCTGCTGCTTGCATCCCTATTATCAATTGCACTTATTCGTGACCAAACATGCAAATGTATTGTTCTATGAGTTTCAGACATCACACAGTTTGGTAATATTAGCTCATACACCAGTATAAAAAAAAAACTTGGTCTGAATGATGAACAGAAGTTTTGGGTATTATCTCCTCTGTAGCCTGGTTTATATATTCAGAGAGCAGAATATTTTACCTTGATCTTTAATGCATTGTCTTGTTTTTTATATGGTTTTTCTAGAGGGTGTTTTGGCGTGGTGTTCTTGAAGAACTGTTGTGGTTCATCAGTGGCTCAACGAATGCAAAGGTATTTGAATATTTATTTTCGTTGAGTTGCGCAGTTCTTAAGTTTACATGTTGAATAGCAACTTTTGGGATTGGTGTCTTGGCTGCATGATGGTAAAAAAGACAGGCAATGAACCTTCCTCATTGAGTATGCACTCTGTGGCCACTGACATATTTCTGATCATGGATGCTCCTTCATAGCATATTGTGGTGTTCACCTTAGAACGTGCTTCGTGGAGCATCTCTGCAATTACGTCCATGTGTAATCAAGTACATTTTGGGACTAGGCTTTTCTGAATAATCCTCTTACAGAAATTTAAACACTTCAGGTGTCCGTCAAGTTTTTTTTTCCAACCGGATACAAATAGGTGATCGCATGCATGTTATTTTACTGGCTATTCATGTTATTTAATATTTGAAGGTAACTCGTGTGTTTAAGCTGTTTGGGTCAACTCTTTCGAGCTTCTAAATGATTGTATCCTTGTTAGCTATTTGAGTTTTAGCCTGTTTGCTGCATTTCAGGACTAGATAGTAGGTCAATATTGCTGTAATGCATCGATGGTCCCCCTTTTCATGACAGTGTCCATAAATTTTTATTTACAGGTTTTACAGGAAAAAAATATTCGTATATGGGATGGCAATGCGTCAAGGGAGTATCTTGACAGGTAACATCTCTTGGGTATAACTGCACAGAAATAAAACAGCATTACATTCTAAACTTTGATCTGCCTGGCATATTTTCTAGTATTGGTCTATCACAAAGAGAGGAGGGTGACTTGGGACCAGTTTATGGATTTCAGTGGAGACACTTCGGTGCTGAGTAAGCTTACATTGGTTTAAGAACTCTCTTGTTCCTTAACTGTGCCTGTCTTACTGTGTTCTAAACTGTCTTAACATATTTCACAGATATACTGACATGCATGCTGATTACACGGGGAAAGGTTTTGATCAGTTAGCTGATGTCATTAACAAGATCAAGAATAACCCTGACGATAGGCGTATCATTATGTCTGCATGGAATCCAACAGATCTCAAGAAGATGGCACTTCCACCTTGCCACATGTTTGCACAGGTTAGTAACTTAGTGTAACTTTTCCTTATTACTTTTGTTATCCGGAAATCCTTATGTTTTGGTATGAAGTTGTATTGTATACATCATTAGGTGGCTGCAATTCTGCACATGACTGTAGTAACCATTTTATCTGTATTAAATTGCTCCTATGTTTTCTCGTGGAAGTTGCCTATAGACTAAGGCTGTCCTCTTTGAGGATTGTAGATTGCTTTCATTTCCCTGTTTGTAAATACATTTACTGTATTTCGCAAAAGAAAAAAAAATCTCCATTGCCTCTATATCTGCTTGTAAGTGGACTAGTATGATGTTTTCAGACATGGGTATTTTGTTGAAAATGGTTGGTTTTATAAATCATTTCCCCTTATTATTGCTTCTATAAACAGTTAATGTGCCATTTTCTTCTCTTAGCAGCTTATTTAGATATCATATTTTATATCTTGTCTTGCAGTTTTATGTCGAGAATGGAGAATTATCCTGTCAGATGTATCAACGTTCAGCTGACATGGGGCTTGGTGTACCATTCAACATTGCATCATATTCTCTTCTGACGTGTATGCTTGCACAAGTTTGTGGTAAGTTTTTTACTTCTTGACTTCTTTTTTATCAATCTCTTTTATTTGCTAAGGCTTGGAAATCATATTAAAATCCTAGCTTGTTTACTTTTGTTTCATGACAATTTGGTTTGTTGTTGTTGAAGACTTGGCGTTTTGCTTGTTCTATATGCTATGTCATTTTGTTGTCACTTGGAACTAGTTAGTTTGTATAGATTCAAAGTCATTTCGTTTTCTTAAAAAAAGAGTAGATTCTAGTTTATAATTATGTGAAACTAAAAGGGCTGCAATAAGTGGGGGAAAATACGACCTATAACAGGCTATGTCTCACCATGATTGAAGCTTACAATAACATTTTCCTTTTCCTCTGTGGACAACCAATTTTTTTCCTGAATAAACATAAAGCCTTGCATCTGGATGTATTGGGAGATATAAAAAGTTATTTACATGCCATGAATGCATCTAACAACCCAAAATACAACGCACGCCTTTAGGTGCTATGCACCGCTGGAAGTAGCAGCTCGATGCCTATTGCCCCTGCCTGTCAAGTTCATCTTTCAAGGTTTCTTTTAACAATTTCGGGTGCTATGTGTGGTCCCTTCAAAATTGAATAATCCTGATCTCCGAGTAGTCTATGCTCCTTCATGAAGAATCCTTTGCCAGTATGGTGTGTAAGATCCAACAAAATTTCCTCAGCTGAAGATCAACTGTTCTTGCTGGGCCACCTGCTGTACAGTCATATTTTTCTCTTTGACAGTGGAGAATAATTCACAGGGACTTGAGGCCCAACAGACTGCCCTCACACAGGCCCCTCCAAAGGAGTCCATAAATCCCATTACCTATTAAGTAGATGAATAAGAGTGCAGAAATCCCATTACCTATAGATGAATGTGCAGAAAGACCTATATAGTTATCCAACAGTTTCAGGTATCTCCCAGCAGAACCATAAGTCTGTTGCAAAGTAATCTGAATTCAATTAGTACCATTATTGGACGTGACTCTGCGGGTGAAAGACTTGTCAGACACACCATTGAGATTGATGCGGGTGACAGAAAAAAGACTTTCCACAATCCAGACCCATCGTTTTATAACTTATGCCCAAAACCATTATATACTGTTTTTTTTAACAGTGTTTTGTGCATAATCTTGTCAAAAGCTTTCTCAGAATTCAGATTTATTATAGAGAATTAGAGATGCAACCTGTGGCATATTCAAATGCCCAACAATGAATAGTTCCGCGTTTGCGAAAACCATAGTTTGTTTGGTAAGGCTAGTTTGAAGAATAATACTCCCTCTGTAAACTAGTGACCTAGAACGTCTGATGTTAGTTTACAGTAGCTTTCAACCTGTTATAATCTATAACATTATCAACAATTTCGAAGTGCTCTTTAGCAAGGACATATGCCTCAGTCATTTAGTCATTTGCAAAATTCCATATGAAATATTCTTAGCATACTACTGCAAGGAGCACTGCATCTTCTTTTAATTGTTGGTTTTATCTTATATGTTTTGCATTGAGTTGCTATTTGCTAGCAACTCGCATAACACATATTACTCTTCCCCTTCGCCCTGAAAATATAAAGAACAATCCAGTAAACCAAAAGAAATGTTTTCTCAGAGATGTGTATATGGATCCTGACACTTGGTGCGTGTGCAGATCTTTCTCCTGGAGAGTTTGTCCATGTGATAGGCGATGCCCATGTCTACAGCACGCACGTCCAAGCCTTGGAGGAACAACTTCAGAAGCAGCCCAAGCCATTTCCTGTAAGCATTCCTCAAGCAGAGCGTAACCTTGTTGTACGAAAAGCAGCTGGGGACAGTTGCTGACTCCGCCTTCGCATCTGAGTAATCCGTGTATCTGACTATGTTTGACATGGATGCCATTTGCAGATTCTGAAGATAAACCCTCTGAAGAAGGATATGGACTCGTTCGTCGCGTCAGACTTCAAGCTGGTCTCCTACGATCCTCACCAGAAGATAGAGATGAAGATGGCAGTATAATAAGGAGTTGCATCCACCGTTAGTACCAGCATGTACGATATCTAATGTTGATGATGCCTTTGTTAAACCATGATTCGTGACGCAATCTCTAGGCAACCTTTTTCACTGAGCGATCGATGCCTTTGGTGGATCCCTGGCCATGGGCATAAGCTGGGGAATGAATGCAAAATAGTGGGATCTTGGTTGCTACCAACAGCGACTAGTGGGTTGTTTATTTCTCATTTTGCATTTCCCAAGTTTTAGGTTCTTGGCAGCATGGGTGCAGTGATTCGCGATGATGACAGGGTCATGTTCCTCGCTGCTTCAAGCAATCCAGCCCCATGTGTTGCCATGGCAGAAGCCCTGCTCCATGGTACATCTGCTGGGATGGATGGGTGCCTGGATGGATACAACCGGGCCGTGGTCGTCGTCAACTCTGGTTGCATCCGCGCCATCAATTTCCATATCAGACAAGGGATGGAAGGTGGCCAGCTGTGGCCTCCACTGTCGAACAAACTACTCATCGAATGACAAAATGCCTTCGAGAGAAACCAAGCAAGGTCGGGGACGGATTCATCACTGGCTCACAAGTCACAAAGCTTCTTAACTGCTAAGAAAACAAACAGTGCTTAGCGCCTTTCCAAAGCATATTCATGCCGTCAAAGCACCCGTCAAAAAGGTGCTGCTTTATGAATCACGGGCGCGCTAATTCGATGTTCGTGACTATACAGCCGGAATGAGCTTCACGCAAAAGATAACTTTTTAATAAAGGCTGTTAAAACCAGAGGAAGTCTGTTGATTGGCACAAGATTCGACCAAAGTCAACACGGAACAAAATGTTAACACATGTTGAAAATATTAATGGACATTCGGCAAAAGTTACACAACCTTGCCGAGAAGCCGTCGAACCCTTTGCATATTCCGCCATGTCTAGGAATTCGGTAGCCGATGTATACTTACCTAGGTCCTCTGTAAGGAACATTTTCTTAATATTCGTGGTGAATTTGATAGGAATTTTGACCCCGATGTACTTCTCTATCACATTAACGGAATTTTGTGCGGCCCATCAATGGTCGAGCATGTAGATCAATCATGTAATCAACACTCTTTTTTTGCGGGTGATGTAATCATCAACCCTTTAATCTAAAAAAAATGCAATCAACACTTATACATGCTTAAAAACCTTTTATTATTTTTTGCATGTGTGAAATACACCATTTATAGTCAACTCAAATGTGGGATGAGAGAGGAAGGAGATAGATGTTTTTCTTCACTGAGCTAAGAGATGATTTTTTTCGTGTCTAACGTATAACATTGATCCTTCATTGTGCCATTGTCATTTATAAATTCCACATTTTACATTAGTTTTCAATCGCCATATATTTCATGCACAAAATAAATTAGTCCTCCCAATTTAAAGTAAATTGCTCAGAAAATTGATAATGATGTAAAAGAATCCTTTATTGATAAGTTGAGTATATGTAGTGTCACAACTTACAAGGGACACAAGTACATGCGCCGTTGGGGGGAGATGTGAGCAACTGTCGTATTGGTTGCCGAATTGGTAACCGCACACGTGGTTAGAGATAAAGCATGGACCAGTTTTGCAAAAAAAAAAAGATACAACATGGATTAATGTGTAATAATTTAATGTAATTAATTTAAACGTATTATTTATTACCGACATTAGTGTTCCGTCCGTATTTGTAAGGCTGGTCGTAATGGGAGTATCATAAGCGGTATCATGGATGCCAACTAGACTTTTTAGATGATGTGGCACACAATTAAATGAGGAAAGAGAGGGAGTGGTATCATATCATGATACCGTATCATATTAAATGTTGTATTACTTTGTGTCATACATGACAATTAATAAGGCAATATAAGATATTAACTTATGATAGTATGCATTACGGAGGTAGTATCATATGCATGAGACTAGTCATAGTGGGGTAACTTAGGTAGTAACTTAACACATCCCAAGACAATTTTGCTTATGTGGCATGTATTTAATAAAGAAAGAGATGCTTGTGGTAACATAATATGTTACTGTAATATAGCGCTTTCTGAGGCAAAATGAGTCTATGAGCTAATAAATGAAGCAATCTATGACACTACTACTATGTTACTTTGCACTACGAAGGGAGTAACTTATACTAGTGTCATGTGCATGACACTAGTATAAGTTACTCCCCACTATGACGAGCCTAATACTAGTATATGATACTCCTCATTACAACCAGCCTAATGGCATCCAAAAGGCGCGGTCAGCGTTGGTCCTTGTGTCCATCCACATCACGTCATTCAGAGCCTGGTAAAGCAATTCATAAAATATGATAGTAGTATGTCTTAAACTGCCCCCTTGCACTTCTTTTTTGCGGGGTACCCCCCCCTTTGCACATTAGCCCTTCTTCTTCTCTTCTTCCTTCACAAGTAGATCCTCATTTCTTTAGTCGGTAACCCCCAGGTTACTTCTTTTCTTCACGCTCAAGTCCAATAACATATTGATGCAGCAGAAGCACTTCATCTCATTGATCCTTGATCAAATATGCTTACCTCCTTAAAACCTTTTTAAATACCATTGTTTTCTTTGTGTATGTGTGAAATACAACATTTATAGTCAAGCTCTAGATGTGGGATGAGCGAGATGTTTTCCTAAAAAAATGCGCGTGCCATCCAAAAATAGTAATGGCGCCTTTGCTTCTTAGTATAAATATCATAGAAATAGAAAAATCATATAAAATGAGGTGGCATTTATATCAGGTTTTATAAAAAAGGAGATGTCATTTGATTTATATAATATGATTTTTTTTCCAATAGGTCTAAGCTTTTTTTTCTTTGAAATGTGAATGATAGAAACCAATGCTAGTACTAGAAATATTCCTATAACAAAAGAGCTCTAAAGGATTTTTTTTTAGTTTTTGTTAGGAGTGTTCTTCTAGCTTGTCCTCTTCCCTACCGTTTCTTGCACTCACTGGGAGGACTAAGAAAAGATTTAATTTTATTGTTGAATCCCTATAAAAACTCTATGAATTAAAAAATCCTAACTATTCTAGCCCACCAGATTCAAGTCCTAAACTTGACATTGGTACTCACATTTTTCTATATTTATTTCAGTCTTTTCGGCGATGTTCGTTCAGTGGAAGGAGAAATTCTCGTCGACTACGAGATGCTTGCGGTGACTTGGTCAATCTATACCGGCTCAGTTTTTCGGAGGTGCTCATAAGGGTAGTGTATGTGTGCGTGCGTTCATGGGTTGAGTGTATGTGAGCGACTTCGATGGTACTGTGTGAAAAAAAGAGTCCTAACTATTTACAATAACTATTATTGGTCTTGATATGCATAAATTCAAAATTATGCTTCAATCCTCACGCATACTGTTCACATGCTGTTCGAGGTACCACCGATGGAGGTACTACCGATTGCATCATCTTCATGGATCAGGGGGAATTCAGCTCCACTCGTAGAGGTGATTGTCTGAATCAATTGGAAAAAGCTACGACAATCAATTGGGCAGCGGCGCATGGCCCTAACGCGCCTCGGGCGCTATGAAAGCAATTGCCTGGAATTGCCGAGGTATGGGCCGGGGCCTCGGCAACGAGCGCATGATGTTCCTGGCAAACCTCATCCGATCCACAAAAGCATAGGTAGTGTTTATTTCAGAAATTAAATCTTCTAAAATTACTTCCCGTGATATTTTGAATCGTTTTGATATCTCTGATAGTATTGTTGTTCCTTCGAGAGGATCATCGGGAGGGTTATGGCTGATGTGGAGCGATGAGCTGCTAGTTTTTGTATATAGTGCTACTTTTCATGCTATCTTAGCTAAAGTTGTTCATAGGGCCTCGGGTATTGAGTTTGGGTTAGTTTGCATCTATGGTGATCCATACCACCGCCAAACGAAGCCTATGTTTGATCAGATTGCCAATTTTGTGTATGATAATATAGGTAAGCCTATGATATGTATGGGGGATCTTAATGACATCTTGTATGATATTGACAAGTGCAATGCTAAGGTTAATTACCATCCTATGTCTGCCTTTCGTGCCTTGATTAAAAACTATGGTTTTTTTACATCGGTTATAGTGGTCCAGCTTATACTTGGCGTAATAGACAACACATGGCTAATCCTATTTATCAACGTTTAGATCGTTGTTTGGTTAATACAGATTGGTGTGCTGTCTATCCTAATACGAAAGTGCTTAATTTACCTATTATTTTAAGTGACCATGCGCCTATTCTGATCTCTACTGAAGGGCAGTTTTGTAGGCCTAAGCAATCGTTTAAATTTGAAAATTGGTGGCTGCTAGAAAAGGACTTTCATGCTCATGCGAAGGTAGCCTGGTACAATACCAGGTCGACCTCCTTTTCGGCTAGGACATCTTCCCTTGTAGGGTCTCTAAAAAGATGGTGCCGTAAGAAGAAACCCATTCAACAAGAGATTCAGGACATTGAGGAGCAGATCAATCAAATACAACTCAAGCCTCTTCATGAACAAGATCTTAGGTTGGGAAATTCGCTTAGAATCAGGTATGAGCAGAATCTCAACAAGTTGAATCAATTCTATAAACAAAGGGCTAAAAAACACTTTGCTAAAGGTGGTGATAGAAATACTAGATTTTTTCATCAAGCGGTTCTTAAAAGGAGGAAAAGAAACACTATTGTATCCATCAAAGATGAAAATGATATTGTCCATTTTAAGCCCACTCAAATTGCTAATACTTTTGTTAACTATTTCAGATACATTTTTTCCTCCTCTAATAATAATGTGGGCAGACCTTTCCTCGGGACTCAGCCGTTGATTCAGCCAAACAACTTCACTTATTCCATCCCAGATAAACAAGAAATATTGCAGATTCAGAAAGAGATGAAGCTTAATGCATCACCGGGACCGGATGGTTTCAATGTTGAGTTCTACCTGGCTACATGGGACTGGATTGGAGAGGATGTCACCACCCTTGTAGATGAGTTCTACCACACAGGTATCTTACCCCCTCATATTAGCGATACTAATATTGCCCTAATTCCTAAGAAGCTTGTTCCTCAGCTTCCTACAGACTATAGACCCATTAGCCTTTGTAATGTTATTTATAAAATCATTGCTAAATCTTTGGCTAATAGGCTCAAACTCATCTTCCTGATTATATTGATCCTTCGCAGCAAGCTTTTATAGAAGGGCGTAAAATTAGTGATAACATCATTATTGCTCAGGAGATCACTCACACTTTTACTTTAAAATCTTGGGAACATCAAGCCTTCCTACTTAAGATTGATCTTGCTAAAGCTTTTGACCGTGTTGAATGGAACTTCATTGTCTCTGCTCTCTCGCGTAAAGGGTTGCATGTGCATTTCATCAATTTAATATATGCTTGCATCTCTACTCCGGTTTTCTCTGTCATTATCAATGGCCAAGCTTCTCAAAGATTCAGAAGTGAAAGGGGTATTAGACAAGGTTGCCCTCTCTCTCTTCTTATCTCTTCGTTCTAGCAATTAATGAACTTTCGCTTGCCCTTAATGATGCTTTGGCTGCTAACAATCTTGAGGGTATCACCCTTGGACCAAATTGCCCTCCTGTCCACTCACTACTTTTTGCAGATGACCTTCTTGTGTGCGGAAAATCAAGTATGGGGGAAGCTCAAGCCATGGCTCAAATTATTCACCAATTTTGTGCTGCCTCAGGTCAGACTCCTAATTGGGCAAAATCTGCAATTCTTTTTAGTGCTCATGTTAATCAGATGGTGGTATCTGAAATTCAAAGAGTTTTCCCTGTCCCTATCATGGATGAGAATTTCACTCACCTTAGCTACCCTCTTATTCTTCCTGCTAAGAACAGGACAGCTGCTTACAACTTTGTGTTGGACAAATTTTTGGCTAAACTTCCAGGATATAAGGCCAACATGCTTTCCCATGCAGCTAGATTGGAATTAATTAGATCTATTTTCTCTTCCATTTTTGGTTTATTACATGTCTAACATATTGTTTACCAAGAAGTTCATTGCTAAACTTACCGCTATCATTAGAACTTTCTGGTGGACATGAATTAGAGAAGACAGTTCATCAAGAGGTCTTTGCCTTCGAGCTTGGAAGGATATCTTCACATCTAAGCAAGAAGGGGGTCTAGGTATTAGAAACCTTCAAGCTATGAATCAAGGTTTAATTTTGGCTTCGGCTTGGAGAATTGCAAACTCCCCAAATTCTCAATTGCATATTGTTCTCAAATCTAAGTACTTTTCGGACTCCTCTTTCTAGACTGTCACTTCCAATACCCCTAAATCTGCTTTTTGGTCGTCTGTTACCAAGTTGTTCCCTAAATTAAAAGCACACTCTTTTTACCACATCACGCAAGGAAACATTTCCATATGGAGTACCCCCTGGTGTTCAGCCTGGTCTGATATTCATGATCATCTCATCATCCAACCTAACAATTTCACTTACCCTGCTAAAGTTAGGGATCTTTGGATTCCAGGTCAAAAAGTCTGGAACAATGATTTAATTCGATCTATTTACCAGGAGCCTACTACAACAATCATTACTCAAATTAATATTATTCCAGATGATTGTGCGGATATATTATGTTGGGATCTCACGCCTAATGGTAAGTGCAACGCTAAAAGTACATACAAGTTATGTTTGTAGGATATACAAAGACATCCCAGGAATCAACCTGGTCAGGTCTCTACACTAGTCAAAGATTTACTCAAGCAGGTTTGGAAGCACAAGAATATGCCTCCTAGGGTTCAAACATTTGCTTGGAGATTACTTCGCAAGGCCCTCCCTACAGGTTTGAGAGCATCTCGTTTCTCTAGTCATATTGATAAAGAGTGTTGTCGCTGTGCTCAAGATGAGGATGAATTGCAGTTGTTTTTCAATTGTGCATTTGCTAGGGCTGCATGGTTTGCGCATCCTTGGTATCTTAGGACTGATATCTTAACTGAAGATCATCATTCTATACATGCTCTTATCCATGCTCTTCTGACCATGAACCACTCCCATGCATCAATCCCAAATATTTTTAGTTTCTTATGGTGCATTTGGAAATCAAGAAATGATTGCCTTTTTGGTAGAAAAAAATCTTCTCCTCGTTAGATTTTTATGGCTACAATGGCGTTGGATGAAAGCATTAAACTTAATGATGCCTCTCCTGATGGTGCAAAGACTTATTCTCTCCAGCAAAACATTACAAACTCCACTCTTTTGCCGCTGCAGGGACAAACTATTAGGACAAATCTTCTTATTTCGGGGGCAAAAATTTATTCTGATGCTTCTTTTAAATGTAGAAAGATCCCAGGTCTAACGCATGAACAAACATCCACAGGTATTGGTGTCTTTCTTAATTTTTTGCAGGATCAAAGGAGCATGCAGGTCCAAATTCAAGCCTCGACCGAGCCCACCTTTTCTCCATTACAAGCAGAAGCACACGCCCTTGTTCTTGCTGCGAGGGTGACTCAACTTTTGCAAATTAGCCAACCTACCTTCCTTATTGATAATCTCTCTTTGGCTAAAGCAGTAGCAAGCAAAACTGTTTTGGCTGATGTGATTCCTTGATCGATCAGAAAGCTCATTGCAGAGTTCTACAACACCACTCGACAGTTGCAATCGCAGGTATTCCATATATCCAGAGAAATCAATGGCATAGCCCACAATGTAGCTCATCAGGTTCTGACCAAAGCAACATGACCTGTTTTTAGTTGTTTTAGTTCAACTCATTCTCACTCAACTTGCCCTGTCATCTCCACTCTGTCTTCTTGCAACATTCAGGGAGTTGTAATTCATGCTGTACACTGTTACTGAGTTGAATGAAGTTGGCACCATGGGTGCCTTTCCCGTTCAAAAAAATAAAAATAAAAAATAAAATAAAATCCTCACGCCGAAGACCCGGAGTCTGATGAGTCCTACATAAAACCGACTCTCCCTCGTTTTATGTTCCAATCCCATCAACAAACCCCAAACCCGTACCAAAATCCCCCACAACTCGCCGAGCCCAAAACCCCAGCCCTCGATCGACCACCCCGATCGATGGCGTCCGGCGAGGCATCGGCATCGGCATCGGCGTCGGCGTCGGCGCACCCGCCGGCGGATCGAATCCGCGTGGTCGGCGCGTGGGCCGGCGCCCTGGAGGTGGAGCTGGGCGCCTGGACGGTGCCGATGCTGCGGGCGGAGGTGGCGCGGCGGGCCGGGGACGTGGAGCCCGACCGCGTCGGCCTCATCTTCGGTGGCCGCGTGCTCAAGGACGACCCCGCCGGCGTCTCGCTGCAGCAGGCCGGCCTCAAGGGCAACGCCAAGGTGCTCTCCACCCTCGCCTCCCCCGATCGCGGCAAGGCCCTCGCCGCCGAGGCCGCGGCCGCGGCCGCGGAGGAGGAGCACTCCAACAAGCTCGTCAGGCTCTGGTGAGGGTCGCTCCGCTCCTCTCTGATCGAATCCCGAGGGGTATTTTGGATTTCCAGATTCCTGCTCTGTTTCCCCTGTTTTCGGCGGAAAAAAAATTGCAGTCGCCGCGAGCAGGATCTTCGCTTGGCAGTCTAAAATTATGAGCACCGATGCCATTGTTTTATTCTATATTATATTAACCGCGGGACAAAAGATAAGATCGCACTCTCCGCCATTAGGGCATTGACTCTTTGTGGCAAGTCAAGGGCCCTAGTCAACAGGATGTGTCTCCACATGGTGGAGGCACACATTATTGTCAATTCGATCATAATTTACATCCATAATCAGTTCTATGTTATGTTATGTAATGTAGAACATGCTAGTAACACAAAGTAGTGTGGAAGCAAGTGTTCCTTTCTCGGTAAGAAGAACACAATGTACAGTCTGTATGATTCAGAAACTCACAAATTCAGTAACTGAAGATAATGAGTTGTGGGATAGAACTCCTACTGCTGCATGATTACAGATAGGTGCGTGCCTTGATTGAAAGTGTGATGGTGATGGTTAGTTGCATGTTTTCTATTGTATAAAATGTTAGTAGCACAAGATAGGTGGAAAGCAAATGTTTTTCCTCAGTAATAGATTACCATAATGTTTTGTAGGGATGCTGCGCAAGCATTATCTCAAAGGCATTCAGATGGCTCTCTCCTTGATGAAAACTTCAACATAGCTCTCGAGGACCAGAGCGGACAAAAAGTGATGTTTGGATCTGCAGATGATATGAAGTAATATACATTGAACCTTCTGTTCAGTCATTTTCTCATGTAGTTTGTACTATTCAGCTCATCATGTGTGCTATCTCTAGGGCTTTGAAGATGGCTCTAATGCTTCATCAAAAGGCAAAAGTTCTTATCAAGAAGAACATGTATAAGGAGGCACTGGATGTTTTGATGATGTCCGAGGTATATACTGCCTTATGTGATTGTTTTTGCCCTACTGTAAGAAGCATGCCTGTTAATTAGCTGTATAATTACTGACCCATCTGTTGTGTTGCCAGGAAGCCTTCGCTCTTTGTGACAATAAACTCATTGAGGTAACTTGAATCGTGAGAAGAATTATCTGTTACCTCTGTCAAATAGAGTGCTGAAGTATTTTACTTACACTCCATTCATATTCTGCAGAGAGTTGATAATGTGCCAATGCTTCAACTGGATATAGTCTGGTGCTATTTCATGCTTCGTGATGTATCACGCTTAGAAGTTGCAGGGGCTCGCCTAAACAAGGCTAGGGTAGGATTTGAACTCTCACACGGTAAAGATTCCACACGCTTCAGATTACTCCAGGCAGCCCGTCATGCAGATCTGGCTCTGTAAGACTCTTACCATCCTTTTTCTACTATCCTTTTTCTATCTCTTTTTTACTATACAGTTGTTTGGAGAGAGTGGGTATTTTCATCGAGGGGTAGATAACTAATTGCTGCATTTAGAAAGAAAGAAGAGCTGAAAAGTAGAGGATCACCAGTTCATAGTGTAACCAACTAGTGGTACCCACAATGTGGCACTATGGATGTTGCATGCACACCTCTAATTTGATCTTTGTTGGATTTTCGTTAAGATAAATGTTTAGGATATTAGTGGCGGCTCTCCCAAGAGTGAGACCTTTTCTAGCTTTAACTTACATTGTTTCCTGATGTATCAAAACTGCTGCCCATGTAACAGCTATGTAAGGCTGGAGCTTTTGGAAGGAGTGGTAGCATATTATAATGGTAATACTGAAAAGGCACGTGGCTCTCTCAGTTCTGCACAATCTAAATACATGCAGGTAAATTCTGTTTGTTGTCAGTTTTAGTATCTTATTTCGTACTTCTTTGACCTTAGTACCATATTAGTGCTGCTACTAAATGAGTAAATGCATGTTGATTTAGCTGCAAGTACCAGATGAAGCTATAGCAATGTTAACGGATATGGGCTATGACGCACGAGCATCAAAAAGAGCACTAAAGATGACTGGCTATGATATTCAATCTTCTGTTGATCTCTTGTGTGAGGAGCGTGAAAAGAAAATTCGTAGAAGGGAGCAGGACATCGAGACACAGAGAGAGATAATGTAACCTTCACATTGAGAGGCTTACTTTCCCTTCTATGTATCATTCTCCTTTTCCTTTTTTGCTGACTTATGCACATTTTGTTTGGCGTTATCCTAGGGAACAAAGGAGATATGGTAAAACTCCCATGAACAAGGCAGTTGATATGCAGAAGTTGAAAGGCTTGACTACTATCGGGTAAGAGTGTTTTGGTCTTATATTATACGAATCACATGTATTTGAGAAATAGATGTTGATTTTATCATGAAATCCCCATAGTCCTACATTTGAGGATCAGATGCCTAATGACCAATCTGGCTTTATTGCACCATGCTTTTGCATCAATGTTTGTCACTGGGCTCTTTGCCACTTCTAGCGAACTATGCTTGTTATGGGTTGAAAGTCCAAACAAGAGGCTCTCAGTCAGTTAGTACTATGTAAAATAACAAAATAGATTGTTTTAAGTAGACCACCAAAATCGCAAGCACCAAGCAGGCCCTAAAAACTCAAAACTTTTTTACCAGATTGTCAAGAAAGTGTAGTTGAAAATCTACGTGTTGTTCAGTTGAAATAAATATTTATTAGGGAACAATGTTAGTGATGAAAGGCAATGAAATTCGTTCATTTCGTTCGTGTGGAATGATTTTCTTAGTTATCGTAAGTTTTGCCATCGTTCATGTTTCATTGTATCCAATGTGACATGTTCTATGGAGAGCGGATTTTCTGCACCTGGATGCACCGAGTATGCACCTGATGATTTGAGTTGAATCAAAAGGGACACTTTAGTTGTTAAAAAAATGAATTTTATTGTTGGTGCACGATGTTGGAACAGGTGAAACCTGCCAATTTTGGGCAACACATATTGTCAATTTGTATACTGAAGAAAATGAAATGAACTAACTTAATCTTTTGGTGTGGACCTGACTGAGTATGACGACGATAGCATAATATGTTGCGCAGCATGGTTATCTAGCCATAGTAAAATATGGCTATTCAGCTAGTTTACACAGAAGGTCTGGCTCCCATCTGCTAGATAAATTAATTCACTAGCCACCATGTCTTCAAAGGCAATATGGCAGTCATATACCACCATGAGCGAGCAGAGTCCGGTCACCAGGGGATAAGCTTGGCGATAGCGAGAGTGATATTGCAGAGCTGGTCGACCTCGGTGTTGCGCGCCATGAGGATGCTCTGGTGTTCTGGTGAGTCCTGGCACCCCTTCTGGCACAGCTTCACCTCCGCCTGGCCTGCAGATACCAGCACCTGCGACTCGTCGTATGCCCCCATGTCCAGCGCGATTGTCGCGTCTGCCAGCTGCTCCACGGCCGCCTCATACCTGCATGCATATATATGATCGATAAAGCATGCAATCCATGATTCATCGTTAAAGTTGCCTTTGGTGATCACACATGTATGTCAGAGCTAGCTGCTTACCGCTCCCCACAGCCCTCGAGGCATTGTTGCAGCTGCGCCGTTTTATTGAAGTTGTCATCTTCATCGATGTTCGTGAGGTATGTGGCTGTCTCGGACGCGTTCTTCTGGACAGCCAGGATGGCCGCCCTGGTCAGGCCCACAGCATCAGCCGTCAAGGAGGACCGGTCCGGGGAGAGCGTCGCCATGCAGAGGTCGTAGAGCTTGGTGGTCTGCTTGCAGGCGTCCTCGATGGATAATGACCCGGTGGTCGACGGCGCCGCAGGAGGGGAACCAGTAGATTGGGGCAATGCGATGGTGAGGAGAAAGGGGAGGATGAAACCTATGGCTGCGTAGAAGGATGCCATTGGGAGGTTTGGTTTGCGCGCTTGCGATGTTGCTCAAGTTAGACGGGACGCTATGCAAGGTCCTACTTATATGGTAATGCGTTTGCCTAAATAAAGACAGGTTAACAGAAAGTGCCTGCGTCCTGTCCATTTTTAGGGGTTATTCTTTACGATGGAGAGGAAAAGCATGGACCTCTTTATTAGGAGAGCCAATGCGAATATTGGCAGTTGTGTCACAGAGTGCGCGTGACAGAGAGTCAGACACATAGAGGTAGCAAAAGGTAGCATTTTCAGCTGGTTAAACTTTTTATGAGAAACAACAACAGAAGTAAAACAACAACTATAAATGTAAACAGTTTGTCTTTTTTTGTCTAGCACATAAATAGATAGTTTTATTTTTGCACCAACACTTGCAGATTCGAACTACATCCAACAATGTACATGTATAAGTTTTGTCAGAACTTCTCAAAACATGGAAGTGGGCATTCTCACCAGTGTGTGCTGCACGCTCAAGTGCACTGATGCATTTTCGTTTATATAAAGCAATATTGGAAGATTATGTTTTATGATGCAATATAGGATTTATTTTTTTGGTCCCATTTTTTATATTTTTTTTACTGGGAATCGAAATCTTAGATGGATCTAAAGGTTATTTAGATTTCACACATCTATTCCTAGCAGCCATACATTGATTTAGACGTGTCTTTAGTTGTCTTGTGGAGAAAGTGTAGTATAGGAAACTTCATGCTGATACTTGTCCTGTTTCTGTTTGTAACCGATCAGTTTTAATTTTGCAGGTTTGAGAAGTACCTTGCTGCAGAAGCACTCCGCATAAATGAAAATGACGCTGAGAAAGCGTTAGATCTTTTGACAAATCCTGAACTGAACTGTGCCCTACAAGTAGGCGTTATTTGCCTCTTTTTTCTTACTCCTATCCTACCAAGATGCTATGCAGTTTTTAACATTTCCTTTTGTTCTGTCATTTCCACTCTAGAGTAAAATTCAGTCAAGGAGGAAACGACCACTTCATGGTATGTATGGGTTTAACACATTTGTCATTACTCTAATAAATTGCATCGTCACAGATGAAATAGACTTACATCCCCTTCTACGTCTTGCCAGTCTTGGGTGCAGGACCATTGGGAGCCGGGGCTGCTGCTGCTGTGGCTGCCACAGCGGGGGGTAATGCCCCACCACAGATCCCAGATCTAAACGCTGCCGAGGGCGACAATCAGGAGCAGCGTGTGAACAACGAAGAAGAAGCTGCGAACAACGAGGCAGAAGCTTTGCCCAACGACGCAGAAGCTGGGGCCAATTTAGAAGCTGTGAACCAAGATCAAGACATGGGCAACGAAGAGGAGGAGGATTTGGTCGAGGAAGAAGCGGGCGCGAGTCATGCGCAAGGTCCGGTCAGGGACGTGGTGATGGAGAACGAGCTCGCCAACGAGCTGACGGGTGATGCCCTGGACGACTATGACATTGACGTCGCCAATGAAGGGCAGGCCATCGCGGAGTATCTGAGCCTTCTGGAGTCTGCCGCCGCCGCTGCTGCTGGTAGCTCTTGATTTGCAGAGAATATAGGTATCTTAAAAAGCTTCAGGTGGAAGGAGAATAGCCTCAGCCCGGGAGTTCGTTTACTTGGTAGGGTTCGATCTGTACATATGAATATGGTGCTACCTTTTGTGAGCTACGTGTCACGTGAAAACCTGTTACCGTCGTGCCGAAGCAATTAATTTATGGACCGCATCTCACTGTATTACGAGTTCCTTTTCTTCTGTAAATCTTGAAAAGTCTTAGTAGATGGTTTTATAGGGATAAATACCACCGCATATTTTTCATTTAAGGCTCTGTTTGATAGCAAAGTATTTTCTAAGTATTTTGATAATACCACAGTTTTTGAGATTACCATAGTATTTTTTACAATGACCTGTTTGATAGGCCGTAACAACTGTGGTTTTAATACTGTAGTATTTGCCAAACTGTGGTTTTTTCTCTGCATAAAAAAAAGAACCTCAGACCTCTTTTTAAAAAACAGAGGAGCCGAAAAGAAGGGTCTCCTTCGTTATCCTTCCCCTCTCTGTTCAACAACTCGCTCCTACCACGCCGCCGACGTGCCGCCCTGTCGTGTTCCTCGTCGGCCATGGGGAAACAACAAGAAGGCAACGGAGAGACCAAAGGTGAGTGTCCTTCATCCTCCCTCATTGGCTCCTCCCACATCTTCACGCCGGCTGCTGGCCCCTTCCTCCGCCCGTGATGGAATAGGCCAGGGCACTAGATCTATTTGGTTCTTGCTATCTCCAAAGGATGAATCTTTGTTTGAGCCAAAATCTATATGTTCGATTCATGCGCCTTCTCTTTTATAAAGTCTGGTATGATGCACACGGGTAACCCGAGGGAGCGAGCTGCTGTTGCGTTTGAGATCAGTGAGGCGCCGCTACGAAGGTTTTTATACCTCAGATTGCTCAGTCGTCGTCTGCCTAATTACTTCGCCGCCGTCGCTGCCGCTAATCATAATTAGTCTAATTGATCCATATATTATATTCTAGTACTACACTACGGTGCTACTTCCATGCACTATATTTTTCAGCTAGCTACCACATGTCGTCAAGAATAATTCAGAGGTCATCCCCTTACATGTGTGTTGAACAAAAGCATGGATGAGAGTGATTGTATTATTGTCAATTTTCCTAATGTTTGTGTTGATTTGAACGCCTTATTTGATGCATTTTGTTTCCCAATTACAGAAAAGAAAAATAGAGCATCATGGACCACTGCTCAATTAGACCTTCTAGTTTCTGTGATGAAAGAGTATGCAGATGCTGCTAAATTTCGTGGTCAGAATGGATGGACCAAAGAAGGATGGAAAAGCATGGCTATACGCTTGAACAATCAGTTCCCGAGAGCTAATTTTATTGTTGATCAACTAAAATTTAGGGAGCAGCGGTTGAAGAAAGAATATTTTATTGTTAAATCTATTGTAGAGAAGAGTGGCTTCGGTTTTGATCCTAATACAAAAATGCCAACAACCATTGATGAAAAATGGGATGAACTGAGCAAAGAACAACAGAAGTGGAGATACAAAGCTTTCCCTTACTATGATGACTTGCATGCAATTTATGATGGTACGTTGGTTTCACATTTAATGAATTTAGCATATGATCTTGCTTGCTTGTAGTTTACAATTTATTCCTCTGTACCCAGGTAAAGCAGCGGAGGGGAAGGGTTGTAAGAGGACAACTGATGTGGTTGAAGAGAAGTCCAGTCCGGCTACAGATTTACCACAAGGGGAAAGCTTCACACAACAAGTTCTAGATGCCGCTGGACTTAACTCGCACAGTCCAACATTACCGGCTCCAGGCTTTGAAGGTCATAATTACGAGTGGACTGAAGGCATATATGGTGAGGATGTTGAAGTATTTCCTGTTAACAACACAGAACGTATGGAGAATAACAGTAGCCAAATTCCCACAGAACACATGAACACACTTCCTGACCCACCACCTATGAAAAAGGCTAGGACTTCTAAAGGCAATGATGAAGGTGAGGCAAAGAGAGGCAAAGAAACAGCGATTGAAGATTTGGTTGCTGTTAGAAAAGAAGAACTTCAAACTTATGTGGATGTAAAGACGAAACAAATTGAGAGCTATAGAGAAGTGAAAATGGCACAGATGGAAAAAAAAGATCCTGACAAAGATCCTTATTGCATTGCTAATTGCATTGTCAAACTTAAGACCATACCAGATCTCTCAGCAAGTGATCATCTGAAGATGATCGAGTATCTGAAAGGACAAAGAGTTGACCGTGAAATCTTCATGACAGTGGAGCATGATGTTGTTCTGGAGATCCTCAAGCAAGTGCTTGGCCGTCAAATTTAAAAGCAATAATTTGTTCTAGTTATTTTCATATGAAAAATAAAATTCTTTGATACTCTATTATTGGCTTATTGGTTCATATTACTTTAGATTTGTGTTTTTGTAAAGAAATATCACCCTGGACTAAATATCTCAGCATACATTTGTCTCAGCTCTAAACTTTTATTTTGATGGCACTCTAGTTCCTCTCCTAAAAATTAGAGTCGTTTTATTTTTGTTACCTCCGCCATGTTATTTGTGCACCCGGCTTGTAGGTGATAGTATATGTAAGTTGTATATATAGCGTAATAATATTTTTGGTGGACCTTGCGCATTTGATAATGTCTTTAGAAGAAAATTCCATGGTACATGATGCATTTTACATTACATATCTACTCATAGAAATGTAAAGTACATTATTCATGAATGAGAAAGCTACTACATTATGAAATTTTCATAAAATGATTCTACTGATCATATGAGTTTTATTCTTGCTTCAACAATTGCACATGTCATGTGCTATTTCTTCTAGCGCGCTCCTGGAGATACTCACAGTAGTCTTTCCACATTGTTTCAGCAATTTGATCCCTTTTTGAATGACCCAATGCACGCCGCTCATTGAGAGATTGTACATCACTTCTGTATTTTGCATCCCCACTTGGAATATCAACTATATGTTTTGGGTCAATATTGGAGCCAACCTGGTCAAACCATTGTTCGCCCCCCTCGTGATTGCGAATAAAGTTATGAAGTGCACAACATGCTATGACAATATCAGGTTGAGATTCAATTGGGTAATGTGAAGCACACTTCAATACAGGGAAACGCTTCTTCACAACGCCAATGATGCGCTCGATGTGATTACGGAGTTGTGCATGCCTGAGATTGAATAGCTCTTTAGCATTTTGTGGTCTTTGGTTGCATTTGGCTTGCTCGTTCAAATGGTACCTGAAATTCAAAACATAATGAAGATAGGTGTATTTGCACTTTAGGGTTGTTGCTCTAATAGAAGAACTGGTTTGTACCTGACATTTCGGTAGGGTGCAATAAAATTAGGTGTATTTGCATATCCTGCATCAACCAAATAAAATTTCCCCTCTGGCACATAGAAATTATTTTCTAATGCATCTTGTAGCACTCGAGCATCAGAAGCTGAACCTTCCCAGCCCGCACTAACATGGACGAATTGATTATCAAAATTACATGCCACCATGACATTTTGTGATAATGTTCCTTTTCTATTGCGATATGGGTCTTGTAGTCTCGGAGATATGCTAATTGGAACATGCGTCCCATCAATTGCTCCGACACAATCCTTCATAAAGACAAGAAATACTAATGAAAAATACGTAACAATATTTATAAATTATGTGTAAGAACAACAAGATACAAGATGCATACCTCAAAGTACGGCATAAATTTAGGGTTGCTTGAAACCTTTAAAGGAACATTAACTGGTGGCAACTGTATGAGCTGTCCAGATAATGACATGATACTTTGTAGCACTTTATTGAAATATATACTTATGGTTTGACCACTGTGTTGAAATCGCCCTTGTAGAGTACGGTTGCTTGCATTTGCCGAAAGGGTATATAAGAATATTGCGACTTGTTCTTCCACGGAGACAAGCCTCTCATCTTGTAGAAGTTGTCTCTCTCGGAAGCACTTAACCAAATTATGAAATACATATTTTTCCATCCGAAAATCTCTCTTACATCTCAATTCATGACCCTCTAAAATTTCTCTCACGTACTTATGCCCTGTAAGGATGGAAGTGTGAATACGTTGGTGATTGCTTGAACCTCTCTCGCCTTTGTATACGGCTTCGATGATGGCCAACTCATCATCTTCTCGGTGTTTACGCTTCAGAAAACTCCCCCACATTGATGGAGAAACTAGGAGGACTTACAGAGGATAAAGACGATGCAAATATCAAGTGAATGCGCTGAGCGTGGCCGCGCGATTCCAATCCTGACGCAGCTCTTCGTGCCCCTCGGAAGTGACACAGATGACTGGCCAACTACGCGACGTGTTGGGTCGTCACCTCCACGCGTAGCTCCGCTGCACCTCGATGGTGACGCGAAGAACGGTCAACAGCTCCGTCTATGTGTAGCTTCACTATCAGGTGATTCACAGGAAATGCCGTGCCATGGATGATCTTTTTTATATATGCATGCCACCCGTTGGGTTGTTGTGCATGCTGATGGTTAGGATATCCAGCTAGCTAGCTACAAAAGCTCAACAGAATAGTATTCAAACGGCCGGCCAGCTGCATGTCCTTCCCCTGCTAACGGCTAGGTAGCTGACTGTTTGTACGCAACAGCTAGGCAACAATACTGTGTTTTGCGGCAACAACCAAACAGGTCATAATAATCTCAATACTTCAAGATACTTTGGTATTATCAAAACTGTGGTATCTTGTATCCATTGACAAAAAATACTGTGATTTTCAATACTTCGGTTTTTCTAATATTTTGCTACCAAACATAGCCTAAAATACTGCTAGCTGCTCAATAGGTTTACTGTACCACGTCCTCTGTTGTAACCGTTTTTGTAGCACGTCTTCTGTTAATAGCAAATCCGTGGATATTAATAGCAAACAGCGCATGTGCTAAAAATCCAAGAATTTTTTTTCTTTTTGTGTAGCTTGCATCTTAAATTACTCACATACATGGAGCACGTCCATATGTAATCTCTTGGAGGCTAGAGCCCATGGAGTTTGGAGGCTTGGAGCCCAAGCTCCAAAATGAATTACCTTCTGAAATCATAGTGCAAGCATGGGTAGAAATCGTCACTTTTGAAAATTTACATGAATTACCTTTTGAAAATCCATGAATTTGTTTTTGTATGTGTGTGTGTGTGTGTGTTCACATCTTAAATTACTCCTATGAAAATTTACACACATGTAGAGCACATCCATATGTACATGTAGATTTTTTTTTAATCTTGATTTTTTTTCTTTGGAATTTTCAAAAATTGGGCTCCATTGAGTTGGAGCCCAAGCTCCAAAATGGATCACCTTTTGAAATCATAGTCTAACCATGGGTAGAAATCGTCACTTTTTGAAATCAGTAGAAAAATGAAGTTGTTCAAGGGAGCATTGCGGACGAGAAAGGAATTACATCACCAGGATAAATAGTTTGAGGTTGGTACACCATGCAATTACACCTTCCAAACCGGATATACAAATCTTACAAGATGAATATCAAACGGAAAGACGATAATAGTAGTAATAATAATAAAATAAATGTAGTAGTACTAAATGAACAAACAAGAAGCGAGTGGCTTCATCGACCGATCAACAATCTTGATTTCAAACTTGTGGCTTAAATTATGCGCGTCGGATGTGAAATGGACGGACGGATCAGGCGCAGGTGTAGCCCGGGGGCATGGCGCAGCCGCAGTCGTTGACGAGCAGCTGGAGGGCAAGCGGCACGTAGAGGGCGAGGTTGAGCACCTTGGCCTTGATGGCGGTGCAGAGGCACGCCGCGGCGGTGAGCATCCCGGCGATGCCCTGCACGAGAGGGCAGCACTTGACGCTGGCGTCGCTGATGTGCAGCTCGTTGCCGAGCAGGTCCAGGCACACGCCCAGCTTCAGCGTGTCGATCGGGCACGTGTCGGAGGAGGGCGTGGGGCTTGGCGTGGGCGTCGGGGGGAGACGGTGTGGGGGTTGGGGGTGAGGGAGGGCACGCCTTGCGTCCGCCGTGCCGGGTCTTGGGGGACGGGAAGCCGCCGATGACGGGAGTCACGACGCCGATGGCGGGAGTGACAACTCCCCCGACGTCCGGGACGCCACCAACCTCGCCGCCTACGGTGCCGACGACAGGAGAGACCATGCCACCAACCTTTGCACTAGAATGAAATGTTGTGTGAGCTTTGTACTGATTTTGAGATTTATGTTGTGAGCATTGAACTGCAAAAAATGCCATGTTTGGTCCCTGTAATATTCATTTGACAGCAATGTGATAAATGCCATGTATGTATGTGAGCATATATCCTGGAGTGGCTGCGCCTGCGCTCTGGTGTGGTGATCGACCCCGCGCTAGTCACATCAGATCTAAGAGCATGCATGCCACTGGAGATCGCCACGTAGCCGCCACCGTCACCTGCAATTGGTCGGAGTCGCTGCCCTCGTTGAACAACACATCTCCGTCAGCATCTCCGGTATGTTGTACTTGCTCGTTCCGGCTCCGGTGGCCCAGTATGCGCCATGGCTAGACGCCGTCGACGGCCACAAGTGTTGGTGCAGGTCGCGCTTCACTTCATGGCGAGTTTTTTTCATCGAAGCTGTCTGATTGAATCCGCCGAGGCACAGAGCAGAGCACGCTAGCCGGTTGAAAGTTGAAACACACACACTGGTTAGATCATAGATGCACCAGTAGTCTAGTATATACACGAGGACTTTGACAGATTGATTCTGGCCTCCGGCACTAATAGAAAAAAAATCAAATGTCAAGCACATTAATGCTGGTTTGATTTTCAGCCGGCACTAATGTGTGCATTAGTGCCGGTTCCAACGGCTAGCCGGCCGCTTTCATTAGTACCGGTTCGTGGCTAACCTTTAGCACCGGTTCGTGCCACGGACCGGTACTAAAGTGAGTGGTGGCAGGATGTTGTCAGTCCCGGGCCCCTCCAGCATCTTTAGTACCGGTTCGTGGCACGAACCGGTGCTAAAGGTCGTCGTACATAAACCCTTCGTCCACCCGAGCTCGCTCTGTTCTTCCCATTTTCCCTCTCCTCTCTGTTCTTCCCCTCTTTCTCTCGAGCTCATCACACATTTTGTCTAAAATTTGTCAAGATTTGAAGGCCCCCATCCATTCAAATGATCACAAAGGTTAGCAACTTTGTCCTTTCATCTCTCATTACTAGATTAGCTCTTGCAATGCTTTGTATAGTGATTAATTTATGAGTTTAGTAATTTGGGAGGAAATATATGTGCTAGTATTTGACTTGTATGCAATTTGAGGTCAAAAACAACACTTAGTTTGCATATGTAGGTGTGGTTTACTTAGTGCCTTCTAAATCTCCGTCGTAACCACCGTCAATCGCCCGCACCGTCCCGTCGCCGGCACCACCTTGTGGTGAGCCTCTTGTTCATGAATGTTTTACATTACCAAATTGATATTTGTGTGATTTGGATATATAGTTACTCGTATAATTATCTTACCCATACGTTATTTGTTATACATAGTGACATGGTTTTGATATCCGTCCCCGTCGGCCCTCGTCTTTGTTATGATTCGGATGTGGTATATTCTTTTTTAAAACTAGTTGTTGTATTTCGTGTTTATGACAAATTATTATGCCCATCAAGTTGACATAGATATTTTTATTTAGGAGGTTTGTGAACCGGAAATTCCAACCGACCCTATTGTCGAGAGATTAAATTTAGTTGAAAGAGAAAACGAGTATTTGAAAGAAAAATTGAAAAAAATTGAGGGGGAGAAGATGGAATTGGAGTTGCATGTTGCCGATGTCGTCGATGATCACAAGATCAAGATGGAGAAAATGCGCTTGAAAATTAGAAAGATTAGAAAATATGCCATTGATAGTGAGGCTTGGTATCATTATGCTGTTGGATCAATTGTTACCTTAGTTGCGATCTTGATCGCAATTGTTGTTGCATTTAAATGCTTTAGTTAGAGAGTTAGTTGTTTGTTGCATTTAAGTGTTGTATGAACTTTATGTATGAACTTGTATTAATTTGGTCTTTTCGGTGTTGTGTAATGAAGATGAACCGACAATGGATGTACGATGACCGATGCTCTCCCGAGTTCATTAATGGCGTGCAAAATTTTCTGCTTGCAGCTGAGGTAAACAAGCGGGCGGATGGTTTTATGCCTTGTCCATGTGCTGTCTGTAAGAATGATCACAATTACTCTACGTCAAGAACCATTCACGTCCACCTGTTTAAGTCCGGTTTCATGCCCCACTATAATGTTTGGACCAAACACGGAGAAAGAGGGGTTATGATGGAAGACAATGAAGAAGAAGAGGACGACGACAGCTATCCTGGCCATGGGTTCCCTGAATACGATGATATAACAATGGGGGAAGAAGTTGAGCCGACAATGCGGGAAGAAGCTGAAGAAGAGACATCAGATGAGCCCGCTGATGATCCAGGTCGGACCATTGCCGATGCAAAGAGAAACTGCGCAAGTGATTTGGAGAAGAAAAAGTTGCAGCGCATGTTAGAGGATCACAAGAAATTGTTGTACCCGAATTGCGAAGTTGACAAGAGAAAGTTGGGCACCACACTGAAATTGCTGCAATCGAAGGCAGAGAATGGTGTATCTGACAAGGGATTTGGAAAGTTGCTGCTAATGATAAAGAATATGCTTCCAAAGGACAACGAATTGCCCGAGAGTACGTACGAAGCAAAGAAGGCTGTCTGCCCTCTAGGGTTAGAGGTGCAGAAGATACATGCATGCCCTAATGACTGCATCCTCTATCGCGGTGAGTACGAGGATTTGAACGCTTGCCCGGTATGCGGTGCATTGCGCTATAAGATCAACCGCGATGACCCTAGTGATGTCGAGGGCGAGCGCCCCAGGAAGAAGATTCCTGCCAAGGTGATGTGGTATGCTCCTATAATACCACGGTTGAAACGTTTGTTCCAAAACAAAGAGCATGCCAAAGCAATGCGATGGCACAGAGAAGACCGTAAGAAAGACGGAAAGTTGAGAGTACCCGCTGACGGGTCGCAGTGGAGAAAAATCGAGAGAAAGTACGGGAAGGAGTTTGCAGATGACGCAAGGAACATATGGTTTGGTCTAAGCGCAGATGGCATTAATCCTTTTGGGGAGCAGAGCAACAACCATAGCACCTGGCCTATGACTCTATGTTTGTATAACCTTCCTCCTTGGTTGTGCATGAAGCAGAAGTTCATTATGATGCCAGTGCTCATCCAAGGCCCTAAGCAACCCGGCAACGACATTGATGTGTACCTAAGGCCATTAGTTGAAGAACTCTTACAGTTGTGGAATGGAACAGGTATACGTGCGTGGGATGAGCACACGGGGGAAGAATTTGACCTAAAGGCGTTGCTGTTGGTGACCATCAATGATTGGCCTGCTCTCAGTAACCTTTCAGGACAGACAAACAAGGGATACTGCACATGCATGCACTGTTTGGACGATACCGACAATATATATTTGGACAATTGTAGGAAGAATGTGTACCTGGACATCGTCGATTTCTTCCGAGCAGGCATCCCATAAGAAAGAAAGGCAAGCATTTCAAAGGTGAGGCGGATCACCGGACGAAGCCTCGCCACCGTACTGGTGCTGATGTACATGATATGGTCAAGGATTTAAAGGTAGTCTTTGGAAAGGGTCCTGGCGGACAACCTGTTCTGAATGATGCTGACGGACGCGCACCCATGTGGAAGAAGAAATCTATATTTTGGGACCTGCCCTATTGGAAAGACCTAGAGGTCTGCTCCGCAATCGACGTGATGCACATGACGAAGAATCTTTGCGTGACCTTGCTTGGCTTCTTGGGCGTGTATGGAAAGACAAAAGATACACCTGAGGCACGGGAGGACCAGCAACTTATGCACGGAAAAGACGGCATACATCAGGGTCATGCTAGCTACGCTCTTACCAAAGAAGAGAAGGAAATCTTCTTTGAATGCCTGCTCAGTATTAAGGTACCGTCTGGCTTCTCGTCGAATATAAAGGGAATAATAAACATGGCAGAGAAAAAGTTTCAGAACCTAAAGTCTCATGACTGCCACATGATTATGACACAACTGCTTCTGGTTGCATTGAGGGGGCTTCTACCGGATAACGTTCGATTAGCCATTGTGAAGCTATGTGCGTTCCTCAATGCAATCTCTCAAAAGGTAATTGATCCAGAAATCATACCAAGGTTAGATAATGATTTGGTGCAATGTCTTGTCAGTTTCGAGTTGGTGTTCCCACCATCCTTCTTCAACATCATGACGCACGTCCTAGTTCACCTATGCGAAGAGATTAACGTTTTGGGTCCTGTATTTCTACACAATATGTTCCCCTTTGAGAGGTTCATGGGAGTCTTAAAGAAATATGTTCATAACCGTGCTAGGCCAGAAGGAAGCATCTCCAAGGGCCATCACAATGAGGAGGTCATTGAGTTTTGTATTGACTTTATTCCTGACCTTAAGCCGATTGGTGTTCCTGAATCGCGGCATAAGGGCAGACTGGAGGGAAAAGGCACGCTAGGAGGGAACTGTTGGGTAACGTAGTAATTTCAAAAAAAAATCCTACGCACACGCAAGATCATGGTGATGCATAGCAACGAGAGGGGAGAGTATAATCTGCGTACCCTTGTAGATCGACAACGGAAGCGTTTGGTTGATGTAGTCGTACGTCTCCACGGCCCGACCGATCAAGCACCGAAACTACGACACCTTCGAGTTCTAGCACACGTTCAGCTCGATGACGATCCCCGGACTCCGATCCAGCAAAGTGTCGGGGAAGAGTTCCGTCAGCATGACGGCGTGGTGATGATCTTGATGTACTACTGTCGCAGGGCTTCGCCTAAGGACCGCTACAATATTATCGAGGACTATGGTGGCAGGGGGCGCCGCACACGGCTAAGAATATGATCACGTGGATCAACTTGTGTTCCTCTGGGGTGCCCCTGCCTCTGTATATAAAGGCTCAAGGGGGGGGGTGCGGCCGGCCTAGGAGAGGCGCGCCAGGAGGAGTCCTACTCCCTCCGGGAGTAGGACTCCCCCCCCAATCCTAGTTGGAATAGGATTCGCGAGGTGGAAGAGAGAGAGAGAGAGAGAGAAGGAGGTGAAGGAAATATGCCCTAGAGGCAATAATAAAGTTATTATTTATTTCCTTACATCATGATAAATGTTTATTATTCATGCTAGAATTGTATTAACCGGAAACATAATACATGTGTGAATACATAGACCAACAGAGTGTCACTAGTATGCCTCTACTTGACTAGCTCGTTAATCAAAGATGGTTATGTTTCCTAACCATGAACAAGGAGTTGTTATTTGATTAACGAGGTCACATCATTAGTAGAATGATCTGATTGACATGACCCATTCCATTAGCTTAGCACCCGATCGTTTAGTATGTTGCTATTGCTTTCTTCATGACTTATACATGTTCCTATAACTATGAGATTATGCAACTCCCGTTTACCGGAGGAACACTTTGGGTACTACCAAACGTCACAACGTAACTGGGTGATTATAAAGGAGTACTACAGGTGTCTCCAATGGTAGATGTTGGGTTGGCGTATTTCGAGATTAGGGTTTGTCACTCCGATTGTCGGAGAGGTATCTCTGGGCCCTCTCGGTAATGCACATCACATAAGCCTTGCAAGCACTGCAACTAATATGTTAGTTGTGAGATGATGTATTACGGAACGAGTAAAGAGACTTGCCGGTAACGAGATTGAACTAGGTATTGGATACCGACGATCGAATCTCGGGCAAGTAACATACCGATGACAAAGGGAACAATGTATGTTGTTATGCGGTCTGACCGATAAAGATCTTCGTAGAATATGTAGGAGCCAATATGGGCATCCAGGTCCCGCTATTGGTTATTGACCGGAGACGTGTCTCGGTCATGTCTACATTGTTCTCGAACCGTAGGGTCCGCACGCTTAACGTTACGATGACAGTTATTATGAGTTTATGCATTTTGATGTACCGAAGGTTGTTCGGAGTCCCGGATGAGATCACGGACATGACGAGGAGTCTCGAAATGGTCGAGACGTAAAGATTGATATATTGGAAGCCTATGTTTGGACATCGGAAGTGTTCCGGGTGAAATCGGGATTTTACCGGATTACCGGGAGGGTTACCGGAACCCCCCGGGAGGCAAATGGGCCTATTGGGCCTTAGTGGAAAAGAGAGAAGGGGCAGCCCATAGGCTAGCCGGCCGAACCCCCCTTCCCTAGTCCTATTAGGACTAGGAGAAGGGGCCGGCCCCCCTCTCTTCTCTTTCTCCCGAAGAGTCCTATTAGGAATAGGATTTGGGGGAAGGAGTCCTACTCCCGGTAGGAGTGGGACTCCTCCCTGCGCCTCCCTCCTAGCCGGCCGACCCCCTTGCCCCTGGCCTTTATATACGGGGGCAGGGGGCACCCCATAGACACAACTTGATCCTTGAGATCGTTCCTTAGCCGTGTGCGGTGCCCCCTGCCACCAAATTCCACCTCGATCGTACCGTTGTAGTGCTTAGGCGAAGCCCTGCGTCGGTAGTACATCAAGATCGTCATCACGCCGTCGTGCTGACGAAACTCTTCCTCGACGCTTTGCTGGATCGGAGCCCGAGGAACGTCATCGAGCTGAACGTGTGCTAAGAACTCGGAGGTGCCGGAGTAACGGTGCTTGGATCGGTCGGATCGGGAAGAAGACGTACGACTAGTTCCTCTACGTTGTGTGATCGCTTCCGCAGTCGGTCTGCGTTGGTACGTAGACAACACTCTCCCCTCTCGTTGCTGTGCATCACCATGATCTTGCGTGTGCGTAGGAAATTTTTTGAAATTACTGCGTTCCCCAACAGTGGCATCAGAGCCTAGGTTTTATGGTTTGATGTTATATGCACGAGTAGAACACAAGTGAGTTGTGGGCGATACAAGTCATACTGCCTACCAGCATGTCATACTTTGGTTCGGCGGTATTGTTGGTTGAGACGATCCGGACCAACCTTACGCGTACTCTTACGCGAGACCGGTTCCCTCGACGTGCTTTGCACATAGATGGCTTGCGGAAGACTGTCTCTCCAACTTTAGTTGAACCAAGTGTGACTACGCCCGGTCCTTGAGAAGGTTAAAACGGAGTCTATTTGATGAACTATCGTTGTGGTTTTGATGCGTAGGTGAGATGAGTTCTTACTTAAGCCCGTAGCAGCCACGTAAAACTTGCAACAACAAAGTAGAGGACGTCTAACTTGTTTTTGCAGGGTATGTTGTGATGTGATATGGTCAAGGCATGATGCTGATTTTATTGTATGAGATGATCATGTTTTGTAACTAAGTTATCGGCAACTGGCAGGAGCCATATGGTTGTCGCTTTATTGTATGCAATGCAATCGCGATGTAATGCTTTACTAGATTACTAAACGGTAGTAATAGTCGTGGAAGCATAAGATTGGCGAGACGACAACGATGCTACGATGGAGATCAAGGTGTCGCGCCGGTGACGATGGTGATCATGACGGTGCTTCGGAGATGGAGATCACAAGCACAAGATGATGATGGCCATATCATATCACTTATATTGATTGCATGTGATGTTTATCCTTTTATGCATCTTATCTTGCTTTGATTGACGGTAGCATTATAAGATGATCTCTCACTAAATTATCAAGAAGTGTTCTCCCTGAGTATGCACCGTTGCCAAAGTTCGTCGTGCCCAGACACCACGTGATGATCGGGTGTGATAAGCTCTACGTCCATCTACAACGGGTGCAAGCCAGTTTTGCACACGCAGAATACTCAGGTTAAACTTGACGAGCCTAGCATATGCAGATATGGCCTCGGAACACAGAGACCGAAAGGTCGAGCGTGAATCATATAGTAGATATGATCAACATGACGATGTTCACCATTGAAAACTACTCCATCTCACGTGATGATCGGTTATGGTTTAGTTGATTTGGATCACATGATCACTTAGAGGATTAGAGGGATGTCTATCTAAGTGGGAGTTCCTAAGTAATTTGATTAACTGAACTTAAACTTATCATGAACTTAGTACCTGATAGTATCTTGCTTGTTTATGTTGCTTGTAGATAGATGGCTCGTGCTATTGTTCCGTTGAATTTTAATGCGTTCCTTGAGAAAGCAAAGTTGAAAGATGATGGTAGCAATTACACGGACTGGGTCCGTAACCTGAGGATTATCCTCATTGCTGCACAGAAGAATTACGTCCTGGAAGCACCGCTGGGTGACAGGCCTGCTGCTGGAGCAACGCCAGATGTTATGAACGTCTGGCAGAGCAAAGCTGATGACTACTCGATAGTTCAGTGTGCCATGCTTTACGGCTTAGAATCGGGACTTCAACGACGTTTTGAACGTCATGGAGCATATGAGATGTTCCAGGAGTTGAAGTTAATATTTCAAGCAAATGCCCGAATTGAGAGATATGAAGTCTCCAATAAGTTCTATAGCTGTAAGATGGAGGAGAACAGTTCTGTCAGTGAGCATATACTCAAAATGTCTGGGTATAATAATCACTTGATTCAGATGGGAGTTAATCTTCCAGATGATTGCGTCATTGACAGAATTCTCCAATCACTACCACCAAGCTACAAGAGCTTCGTGATGAACTATAATATGCAAGGGATGAACAAGACTATTCCCGAGCTCTTCGCAATGCTGAAAGCTGCGGAGGTAGAAATCAAAAAGGAGCATCAAGTGTTGATGGTTAGCAAGACCACTAGTTTCAAGAAAAAGGGTAAAGGGAAGAAGAAGGGAAACTTCAAGAAGAACAGCAAGCAAGTTGCTGCTCAAGAGAAGAGACCCAAGTCTGGACCTAAGCCTGAAACTGAGTGCTTCTACTGCAAGCAGACTGGACACTGGAAGCGGAACTGCCCCAAGTATTTGGCGGATAAGAAGGATGGCAAAGTGAGCAAAGGTATATGTGATATACATGTTATTGATGTGTACCTTACTAGAGCTCGCAGTAGCACCTGGGTATTTGATACTGGTTCTGTTGCTAATATTTGCAACTCGAAACAGGGACTACGGAATAAGCGGACACTAGCAAAGGACGAGGTGACGATGCGCGTGGGAAACGGTTCCAAAGTCGATGTGATCGCGGTCGGCACGCTACCTCTACATCTACCTTCGGGATTAATATTAGACCTAAATAATTGTTATTTGGTGCCAGCGTTGAGCATGAACATTATATCTGGATCTTGTTTAATGCGAGACGGTTATTCATTTAAATCAGAGAATAATGGTTGTTCTATTTATATGAATAATATCTTTTATGGTCATGCACCTTTGAAGAGTGGTCTATTCTTGTTGAATCTCGAAGATAGTGATACACATATTCATAATGTAGAAGCCAAAAGATGCAAAGTTAATAATGATGGTGCAACTTATTTGTGGCACTGCCGTTTAGGTCATATCGGTGTAAAGCGCATGAAGAAACTCCATACTGATGGGCTTTTGGAATCACTTGATTATGAATCACTTGGTACTTGCGAACCGTGCCTCATAGGCAAGATGACTAAAACACCGTTCTCCGGTACTATGGAGAGTAATAGATTTGTTGGAAATCATACATACCGATGTATGTGGTCCGATGAATATTGAGGCTCGCGGCGGATATCGTTATTTTCTCACCTTCACAGATGATTTAAGCAGATATGGGTATATCTACTTAATGAAACATAAGTCTGAAACATTTGAAAAGTTCAAAGAATTTCAGAGTGAGGTTGAAAATCATCGTAACAAGAAAATAAAGTTTCTACGATCTGATCGTGGAGGAGAATATTTGAGTTACGAGTTTGGTGTACATTTGAAAAATTGTGGAATAGTTTCGCAACTCACGCCACCCGGAACACCACAGCGTAATGGTGTGTCCGAACGTCGTAATCGTACTTTACTAGATATGGTGCGATCTATGATGTCTCTTACTGATTTACCGCTATCGTTTTGGGGTTATGCTTTAGAGACGGCCGCATTCACGTTAAATAGGGCACCATCAAAATCCGTTGAGACGACGCCTTATGAACTATGGTTTGGCAAGAAACCAAAGTTGTCGTTTCTTAAAGTTTGGGGCTGCGATGCTTATGTGAAAAAGCTTCAACCTGATAAGCTCGAACCCAAAGCGGAGAAATGTGTCTTCATAGGATACCCAAAGGAAACTGTTGGGTATACCTTCTATCACAGATCCGAAGGCAAGACATTCGTTGCTAAGAATGGATCATTTCTAGAGAAGGAGTTTCTCTCGAAAGAAGTGAGTGGGAGGAAAGTAGAACTTGATGAGGTAACTGTACCTGCTCCCTTATTGGAAAATAGTACATCACAGAAAACTGTTTCTGCGACACCTATGCCAATCAGTGAGGAAGCTAATGATGATGATCATGAAGCCTCAGATCAAGGTACTACTGAACCACGTAGATCAACCAGAGTGAGATCCGCACCAGAGTGGTACGGTAATCCAGTTCTGGAAGTCATGATGCTAGATCATGATGAACCTACGAACTATGAAGAAGCGACGGTGAGCCCAGATTCCGCAAAGTGGCTTGAGGCCATGAAATCTGAGATGGGATCCATGTATGAGAACAAAGTATGGACTTTGGTTGACTTGCCCGATGATCGGCAAGCAATTGAGAATAAATGGATCTTCAAGAAAAAGACTGACGCTGACGGTAATGTTACTGTCTATAAAGCTCGACTTGTCGCAAAAGGTTTTCGACAAGTTCAAGGGGTTGACTACGATGAGACTTTCTCACCCGTAGCGATGCTTAAGTCCGTCAGAATTATGTTAGCAATTGCCGCATTTTATGATTATGAAATATGGCAAATGGATGTCAAAACTGCATTCCAGAATGGATTTCTGGAAGAAGAGTTGTATATGGTACAACCAGAAGGTTTTGTCGATCCAAAAGGAGCTAACAAAGTATGCAAACTCCTGCAATCCATTTATGGACTGGTGCAAGCATCTCGGAGTTGGAATAAACGCTTTGATAGTGTGATCAAAGCATTTGGCTTTATACAGACTTTTGGAGAAGCCTGTATTTACAAGAAAGTGAGTGGGAGCTCTGTAGCATTTCTGATATTATATGTGGATGACATATTGCTAATTGGAAATGATATAGAATTTCTGGATAGCATAAAGGGATACTTGAATAAAAGTTTTTCGATGAAAGACCTCGGGGAAGCTGCATACATATTAGGCATAAAGATCTATAGAGATAGATCAAAACGCTTAATTGGACTTTCACAATGCACATACCTTGACAAAATTTTGAAGAAGTTCAAGATGGATCAAGCAAAGAAAGGGTTCTTGCCTGTGCTACAAGGTGTGAAGTTGAGTAAGACTCAATGCCCGACCACTGCAGAAGATAGAGAGAAAATGAAAGATGTTCCCTATGCTTCAGCCATAGGCTCTATCATGTATGCAATGCTGTGTACCAGACCTGATGTGTGCCTTGCTATAAGTTTAGCAGGGAGGTACCAAAGTAATCCTGGAATGGATCACTGGACAGCGGTCAAGAACATCCTGAAATACCTGAAAAGGACTAAGGATATGTTTCTCGTATATGGAGGTGACAAAGAGCTCACCGTAAGAGGTTACGTTGATGCAAGCTTTGACACTGATTCGGACGATTCTAAATCGCAAACCGGATACATGTTTACTTTAAACGGTGGAGCTGTCAGTTGGTGCAGTTCTAAACAAAGCGTCGTAGCAGGATCTACATGTGAAGCAGAGTACATAGCTGCTTCGGAAGCAGCAAACGAAGGAGTCTGGATGAAGGAGTTCATATCCGATCTAGGTGTCATACCTAGTGCATCGGGTCCAATGAAAATCTTCTGTGACAATACTGGTGCAATTGCCTTGGCAAAGGAATCCAGATTTCACAAAAGAACCAAACACATCAAGAGACGCTTCAACTCCATCCGGGATTTAGTCCAGGTGGGAGACATAGAGATTTGCAAGATACATACGGATCTGAATGTTGCAGACCCGTTGACTAAGCCTCTTCCACGAGCAAAACATGATCAGCACCAAGGCTCCATGGGTGTTAGAATCATTACAGTGTAATCTAGATTATTGACTCTAGTGCAAGTGGGAGAGTGAAGGAAATATGCCCTAGAGGCAATAATAAAGTTATTATTTATTTCCTTACATCATGATAAATGTTTATTATTCATGCTAGAATTGTATTAACCGGAAACATAATACATGTGTGAATACATGGACAAACAGAGTGTCACTAGTATGCCTCTACTTGACTAGCTCGTTAATCAAAGATGGTTATGTTTCCTAACCATGAACAAGGAGTTGTTATTTGATTAACGAGGTCACATCATTAGTAGAATGATCTGATTGACATGACCCATTCCATTAGCTTAGCACCCGATCGTTTAGTATGTTGCTATTGCTTTCTTCATGACTTATACATGTTCCTATAACTATGAGATTATGCAACTCCCGTTTACCGGAGGAACACTTTGGGTACTACCAAACGTCACAACGTAACTGGGTGATTATAAAGGAGTACTACAGGTGTCTCCAATGGTAGATGTTGGGTTGGCGTATTTCGAGATTAGGGTTTGTCACTCCGATTGTCGGAGAGGTATCTCTGGGCCCTCTCGGTAATGCACATCACATAAGCCTTGCAAGCACTGCAACTAATATGTTAGTTGTGAGATGATGTATTACGGAACGAGTAAAGAGACTTGCCGGTAACGAGATTGAACTAGGTATTGGATACCGACGATCGAATCTCGGGCAAGTAACATACCGATGACAAAGGGAACAACGTATGTTGTTATGCGGTCTGACCGATAAAGATCTTCGTAGAATATGTAGGAGCCAATATGGGCATCCAGGTCCCGCTATTGGTTATTGACCGGAGACGTGTCTCGGTCATGTCTACATTGTTCTCGAACCGTAGGGTCCGCACGCTTAACGTTACGATGACAGTTATTATGAGTTTATGCATTTTGATGTACCGAAGGTTGTTCGGAGTCCCGGATGAGATCACGGACATGACGAGGAGTCTCGAAATGGTCGAGACGTAAAGATTGATATATTGGAAGCCTATGTTTGGACATCGGAAGTGTTCCGGGTGAAATCGGGATTTTACCGGATTACCGGGAGGGTTACCGGAACCCCCCGGGAGGCAAATGGGCCTATTGGGCCTTAGTGGAAAAGAGAGAAGGGGCAGCCCACAGGCTAGCCGGCCGAACCCCCCTTCCCTAGTCCTATTAGGACTAGGAGAAGGGGCCGGGCCCCCTCTCTTCTCTTTCTCCCGAAGAGTCCTATTAGGAATAGGATTTGGGGGAAGGAGTCCTACTCCCGGTAGGAGTGGGACTCCTCCGTGCGCCTCCCTCCTAGCCGGCCGACCCCCTTGCCCCTGGCCTTTATATACGGGGGCAGGGGGCACCCCATAGACACAACTTGATCCTTGAGATCGTTCCTTAGCCGTGTGCGGTGCCCCCTGCCACCAAATTCCACCTCGATCGTACCGTTGTAGTGCTTAGGCGAAGCCCTGCGTCGGTAGTACATCAAGATCGTCATCACGCCGTCGTGCTGACGAAACTCTTCCTCGACGCTTTGCTGGATCGGAGCCCGAGGAACGTCATCGAGCTGAACGTGTGCTAAGAACTCGGAGGTGCCGGAGTAACGGTGCTTGGATCGGTCGGATCGGGAAGAAGACGTACGACTACTTCCTCTACGTTGTGTGATCGCTTCCGCAGTCGGTCTGCGTTGGTACGTAGACAACACTCTCCCCTCTCGTTGCTGTGCATCACCATGATCTTGCGTGTGCGTAGGAAATTTTTTGAAATTACTGCGTTCCCCAACAGGAGGGGGGCGCCGGCCCCCTCTCTCCTTGTCCTATTCGGACTAGGGGGGAGGGGCGCACGGCCCAGCCCTGGCCGCCTCTCCTCTTCTTCCACTAAGGCCCATATAGCTCCCGGGGGGTTCCGGTAACCTCCCGGTACTCCGGTAAAATCCCGATTTCACCCGGAACACTTCCGATATCCAAACATAGGCTTTCAATATATCAATCTTTATGTCTCGACCATTTCGAGACTCCTCGTCATGTCCGTGATCACATCCGGGACTCCGAACAACCTTCGGTACATCAAAACGTATAAACTCATAATATAACTGTCATCGAAACCTTAAGCGTGCGGACCTTACGGGTTCGAGCACAATGTAGACATGACCGAGACATGTTTCCGGTCAATAACCAATAGCGGGGCCTGGATGCCCACATTGGCTCCTACATATTCTACGAAGATCTTTATCGGTCAGACCGCATAACAACATACGTTGTTCCCTTTGTCATCGGTATGTTACTTGCCCGAGATTCGATCGTCGGTATCCAATACCTAGTTCAATCTCGTTACCGGCAAGTCTCTTTTACTCGTTCCGTAATACGTCATCCTGCAACTAACTCATTAGTTGCAATGCTTGTAAGGCTTAAGTGATGTGCATTACCGAGAGGGCCCAGAGATACCTCTCCTACATTCGGAGTGACAAATCCTAATCTCGAAATACACCAACCCAACATGTGCCTTTGGAGACACCTGAAGAGCTCCTTTATAATCACCCAGTTACGTTGTGACGTTTGGTAGCACACAAAGTGTTCCTCCGGCGTACGGGAGTTACATAATCTCATAGTCATAGGAACATGTATAAGTCATGAAGAAAGCAATAGCAACATACTAAACGATCGGGTGCTAAGCTAATGGAATGGGTCATGTCAATCAGATCATTCAACCAATGATGTGATCCCGTTAATCAAATAACAACTCTTTGTCCATGGTTAGGAAACATAACCATCTTTGATTAACGAGCTAGTCAAGTAGAGGCATACTAGTGACACTCTGTTTGTCCATGTATTCACACATGTATTATGTTTCCGGTTAATACAATTCTAGCATGAATAATAAACTTTTATCATGATATAAGGAAATAAATAATAAATTTATTATTGCCACTAGGGCATATTTCCTTCAGTCACACACTTGCACTAGAGTCAATAATCTAGTTTACACAGTAATGATTCTAACACCCATGGAGCTTTGGTGCTGATCATGTTTTGCTCGTGGAAGAGGCTTAGTCAACGGGTCTGCTACATTCAGCTCCGTATGTATCTTGCAAATCTCTATGTCTCCCACCTGGACTAGATCCCGGATGGAATTGAAGCGTCTTTTGATGTGTTTGGTCCTCTTGTGAAATCTGGATTCCTTTGCCAAGGCAATTGCACCAGTATTGTCACAAAAGATTTTCATTGGACCCGATGCACTAGGTATGACACCTAGATCGGATATGAACTCCTTCATCCAGACTCCTTCGTTTGCTGCTTCCGAAGCAGCTATGTACTCCGCTTCACATGTAGACCCCGCCACGACGCTTTGTTTAGAACTGCACCAACTGACAGCTCCACCGTTTAATGTAAACACGTATCCGGTTTGCGATTTAGAATCGTCCGGATCAGGGTCAAAGCTTGCATCAACGTAACCGTTTAAAATGAGCTCTTTGTCACCTCCATATACGAGAAACATATCCTTAGTCCTTTTCAGGTATTTCAGGATGTTCTTGACCGCTGTCCAGTGATCCACTCCTGGATTACTTTGGTACCTCCCTGCTAGACTTATAGCAAGGCACACATCAGGTCTGGTACACAGCATTGCATACATGATAGAGCCTATGGCTGAAGCATAGGGAACATCTTTCATTTTCTCTCTATCTTCTGCAGTGGTCGGGCATTGAGTCTGACTCAACTTCACACCTTGTAACACAGGCAAGAACCCTTTCTTTGCTTGATCCATTTTGAACTTCTTCAAAATCTTGTCAAGGTATGTGCTTTGTGAAAGTCCAATTAAGCGTCTTGATCTATCTCTATAGATCTTTATGCCTAATATGTAAGCAGCTTCACCGAGGTATTTCATTGAAAAACTCTTATTCAAGTATCCCTTTATGCTATCCAGAAATTCTATATCATTTCCAATCAGTAATATGTCATCCACATATAATATCAGAAATGCTACAGAGCTCCCACTCACTTTCTTGTAAATACAGGCTTCTCCGAAAGTCTGTATAAAACCAAATGCTTTGATCACACTATCAAAGCGTTTATTCCAACTCCGAGAGGCTTGCACCAGTCCATAAATGGATCGCTGGAGCTTGCACACTTTGTTAGCTTCCTTTGGATCGACAAAACCTTCCGGTTGCATCATATACAACTCTTCTTCCAGAAATCCATTCAGGAATGCAGTTTTGACATCCATCTGCCAAATTTAATAATCATAAAATGCGGCAATTGCTAACATGATTCGGACAGACTTAAGCATCGCTACGAGTGAGAAGGTCTCATCGTAGTCAACCCCTTGAACTTGTCGAAAACCTTTTGCGACAAGTTGAGCTTTGTAGACAGTAATATTACCGTCAGCGTCAGTCTTCTTCTTGAAGATCCATTTATTCTCAATTGCTTGCCGATCATCGGGCAAGTCAACCAAAGTCCATACTTTGTTCTCATACATGGATCCCATCTCAGATTTCATGGCTTCAAGCCATTTTGCGGAATCTGGGCTCACCATCGCTTCTTCATAGTTCATAGGTTCATCGTGATCTAGCAGCATGATTTCCAGAACAGGATTACCGTACCACTCTGGCGCGGATCTCACTCTGGTTGATCTACGAGGTTCAGTAGTATCTTGTCCTGAACTTTCATGATCATTATCATTAGCTTCCTCACTAATTGGTGTAGGTGTCGCAGAAACAGTTTTCTGTGATGTATTACTTTCCAATAAGGGAGCAGGTACAGTTACCTCATCAAGTTCTACTTTCCTCCCACTCACATCTTTCGAGAGAAACTCCTTCTCCAAAAAGTTTCCGAATTTAGCAACAAAAGTCTTGCCTTCGGATCTGTGATAGAAGGTGTATCCAATAGTTTCCTTTGGGTATCCTATGAAGACACATTTCTCCGATTTGGGTTCGAGCTTATCAGGTTGAAGCTTTTTCACATAAGCATCGTAGCCCCAAACTTTCAGAAACGACAACTTTGGTTTCTTGCCAAACCATAGTTCATAAGGCGTCGTCTCAACGGATTTCGATGGTGCCCTATTCAACATGAATGCGGCCGTCTCTAAAGCATAACCCCAAAACGATAGCGGTAAATCAGTAAGAGACATCATAGATCGCACCATATCTAGTAAAGTACGATTACGACGTTCGGACACACCATTACGCTGTGGTGTTCCAGGTGGCGTGAGTTGCGAAACTATTCCGCATTGTTTCAAATGTACACCAAACTCGTAACTCAAATATTCTCCTCCACGATCAGATCGTAGAAACTTTATTTTCTTGTTACGATGATTTTCAACTTCACTCTGAAATTCTTTGAACTTTTTAAATGTTTCAGACTTATGTTTCATTAAGTAGATATACCCATATCTGCTTAAGTCATCTGTGAAGGTGAGAAAATAACGATATCCGCCATGAGCCTCAATATTCATCGGACCACACACATCTGTATGTATGATTTCCAACAAATCTGTTGCTCTCTCCATAGTACCAGAGAATGGTGTTTTAGTTAGCTTGCCCATGAGGCACGGTTCGCAAGTACCAAGTGATTCATAATCAAGTGGTTCCAAAAGTCCATCAGTATGGAGTTTCTTCATGCGCTTTACACCGATATGACCTAAACGGCAGTGCCACAAATAAGTTGCACCATCATTATCAACTCTGCATCTTTTGGCTTCAACATTATGAATATGTGTGTCACTACCATCGAGATTCAATAAGAATAGACCACTCTTCAAGGGTGCATGACCATAAAAGATATTACTCATATAAATAGAACAACCATTATTCTCTGATTTAAATGAATAACCGTCTTGCATCAAACAAGATCCAGGTATAATGTTCATGCTCAACGCTGGCACCAAATAACAATTATTTAGGTCTAATACTAATCCCGAAGGTAGATGTAGAGGTAGCGTGCCGACCGCGATCACATCGACTTTGGAACCGTTTCCCACACGCATCGTCACCTCGTCCTTAGCCAATCTTCGCTTAATCCGTAGTCCCTGTTTCGAGTTGCAAATATTAGCAACAGAACCAGTATCAAATACCCAGGTCCTACTGCGAGCATTAGTAAGGTACACATCAATAACATGTATATCACATATACCTTTGTTCACCTTGCCATCCTTCTTATCCGCCAAATACTTGGGGCAGTTCCGCTTCCAGTGACCAGTCTTCTTGCAATAGAAGCACTCAGTTTCAGGCTTAGGTCCAGACTTGGGTTTCTTCTCTTGAGCAGCAACTTGCTTGCTGTTCTTCTTGAAGTTCCCCTTCTTCTTCCCTTTGCCCTTTTTCTTGAAACTAGTGGTCTTGTTGACCATCAACACTTGATGCTCCTTTTTGATTTCTACCTCCGCAGCTTTCAGCATTGCGAAGAGCTCGGGAATAGTCTTGTTCATCCCTTGCATATTATAGTTCATCACGAAGCTCTTGTAGCTTGGTGGCAGTGATTGGAGAATTCTGTCAATGACGCAATCATTTGGAAGATTAACTCCCATCTGAATCAAGTGATTATTATACCCAGACATTTTGAGTATATGCTCACTGACAGAACTGTTCTCCTCCATCTTGCAGCTATAGAACTTATTGGAGACTTCATATCTCTCAATCCGGGCATTTGCTTGAAATATTAACTTTAACTCCTGGAACATCTCATATGCTCCATGACGTTCAAAACGTCGTTGAAGTCCCGATTCTAAGCCGTAAAGCATGGCACACTGAACTATCGAGTAGTCATCCGCTTTGCTCTGCCAGACGTTCATAACATCTGGTGTTGCTCCAGCAGCAGGCTTGGCACCCAGCGGTGCTTCCAGGACGTAATTCTTCTGTGCAGCAATGAGGATAATCCTCAAGTTACGGACCCAGTCCGTGTAATTGCTACCATCATCTTTCAACTTTGCTTTCTCAAGGAACGCATTAAAATTCAACGGAACAACAGCACGAGCCATCTATCTACAATCAAACATACATAAGCAAGATATTATCAGGTACTAAGTTCATGATAAATTTAAGTTTAATTAATCAAATTACTTAAATAACTTCCACTTAGATAGACATCCCTCTAATCCTCTAAGTGATCACGTGATCCAAATCAACTAAACCATGTCCGATCATCACGTGAGATGGAGTAGTTTCATTGGTGAACATCACTATGTTGATCATATCTACTATATGATTCACGCTCGACCTTTCGATCTCCGTGTTCCGAGGACATATCTGCATATGCTTGGCTCGTCAAGTATAACCTGAGTATTCCGCGTGTGCAACTGTTTTGCACCTGTTGTATTTGAACGTAGAGCCTATCACACCCGATCATCACGTGGTATCTCAGCACGAAGAACTTTCGCAACGGTGCATACTTAGGGAGAACACTTCTTGATAATTTTAGTGAGAGATCATCTTATAATGCTACCGTCAATCAAAGCAAGATAAGATGCATAAAGGATAAACATCACATGCAATCAATATAAGTGATATGATATGGCCATCATCATCTTGTGCTTGTGATCTCCATCTCCGAAGCGCCGTCATGATCACCATCGTCACCGGCGCGACACCTTGATCTCCATCATAGCATCGTTGTCGTCTCGCCAATCTTATGCTTCCACGACTATCGCTATCGCTTAGTGATAAAGTAAAGCATTACAGCGCAATTGCATTGCATACAATAAAGCGACAACCATATGGCTCCTTCCAGTTGCCGATAACTCTGTTACAAAACATGATCATCTCATACAATAATATTCAGCATCATGTCTTGACCATATCACATCACAACATGCCCTGCAAAAACAAGTTAGACGTCCTGTACTTTGTTGTTGCAAGTTTTACGTGGCTGCTACGGGCTTAAGCAAGAACTAATCTTACCTACGCATCAAAACCACAACGATAGTTTGTCAAGTTGGTGTTGTTTTAACCTTCGCAAGAACCGGGCGTAGCCACACTTGGTTCAACTAAAGTTGGAGAAACTGTCACCCGCAAGCCACCTATGTGCAAAGCACGCCGGGAGAACCGGTCTCGCGTAAGCGTACGCGTAATGTCGGTCCGGGCCGCTTCATCCAACAATACCGCCGAACCAAAGTATGACATGCTGGTAAGCAGTATGACTTATATCGCCCACAACTCACTTGTGTTCTACTCGTGCATATAACATCAAACCATAAAAACCTAGGCTCGGATGCCACTGTTGGGTAATGTAGTAATTTCAAAAAAATTCCTACGCACACGCAAGATCATGGTGATGCATAGCAACGAGAGGGGAGAGTGTAATCTACGTACCCTTGTAGATCGACAACGGAAGCGTTTGGTTGATGTAGTCGTACGTCTCCACGGCCCGACCAATCAAGCACCGAAACTACGGCACCTCCGAGTTCTAGCACACGTTCAGCTCGATGACGATCCCCAGACTCCGATCCAGCAAAGTGTCGGGGAAGAGTTCTGCCAGCACGACGGCGTGGTGACGATCTTGATGTACTACTGTCGCAGGGCTTCGCCTAAGCACCGCTACAATATTATCGAGGACTATGGTGGCAGGGGGCGCCGCACACGGCTAAGAATATGATCACGTGGATCAACTTGTGTTCCTCTGGGGTGCCCCTGCCTCCGCATATAAAGGGTCAACGGGGGCGGGGGGGGGGGGGGGGGGTGCGGCCGGCCTAGGAGAGGCGTGCCAGGAGGAGTCCTACTCCCTCCGGGAGTAGGACTTCCCCCCAATCCTAGTTGGAATAGGATCCGTGAGGTGGAAGAGAGAGAGAGAAGGAGGGGGGCGCCGGCCCCCTCTCTCCTTGTCCTATTCGGACTAGGGGGGAGGGGCGCGTGGCCCAGCCCTGGCCGCCTCTCCTCTTCTTCCACTAAGGCCCATATAGCTCCCGGGGGGTTCCGGTAACCTCCCGGTACTTCGGTAAAATCCCGATTTCACCCGGAACACTTCCGATATCCAAACATAGGCTTCCAATATATCAATCTTTATGTCTCGACCATTTCGAGACTCCTCGTCATGTCCGTGATCACATCCGGGACTCCGAACAACCTTCGGTACATCGAAACGTATAAACTCATAATATAACTGTCATCAAAACCTTGCGTGCGGACCCTACGGGTTCGAGAACAATGTAGACATGACCGAGACATGTTTCCGGTCAATAACCAATAGCGGGGCCTGGATGCCCACATTGGCTCCTACATATTCTACGAAGATCTTTATCGGTCAGACCGCATAACAACATACGTTGTTCCCTTTGTCATCGGTATGTTACTTGCCCGAGATTTGATCGTCGGTATCCAATACCTAGTTCAATCTTGTTACCGACAAGTCTCTTTTACTCGTTCCGTAATACATCATCCCGCAACTAACTCATTAGTTGCAATGCTTGCAAGGCTTAAGTGATGTGCATTACCGAGAGGGCCCAGAGATACCTCTCCTACATTCGGAGTGACAAATCCTAATCTCGAAATACGCCAACCCAACATGTGCCTTTGGAGACACCTGTAGAGCTCCTTTATAATCACCCAGTTATGTTGTGACGTTTGATAGCACACAAAGTGTTCCTCCGGCATACGGGAGTTACATAATCTCATAGTCATAGGAACATGTATAAGTCATGAAGAAAGCAATAGCAACATACTAAACGATCGGGTGCTAAGCTAATGGAATGGGTCATGTCAATCAGATCATTCAACCAATGATGTGATCCCGTTAATCAAATAACAACTCTTTGTCCATGGTTAGGAAACATAACCATCTTTGATTAACGAGCTAGTCAAGTAGAGGCATACTAGTGACACTCTGTTTGTCTATGTATTCACACATGTATTATGTTTCCGGTTAATACAATTCTAGCATGAATAATAAACTTTTATCATGATATAAGGAAATAAATAATAACTTTATTATTGCCTCTAGGGCATATTTCCTTTAGGAACAACTAATATGTATGGACGGACATTCTCTCACTGAAGCATACTACACAGTTCTACAGAATTCCGCCTTGATGGCTCCGTATATGGACGAACACAAAAAATTTCTATGCTCTCCAAACACCCAGAGCGGTCTGATGACTGGATTACACGTGAACAAACCAGGAGTTTCGCCGGCTGGTTGCAGACACGTATCATGCATGACGCCTTTATTGAAGATGACCTATACTCGCTGTTCTAGTTACCATCTTCTAATATAATGACTTTGAAAGGGTACGAGGTAAATGGTAATACATTTTACACGATCGTCCAAGATAAGAAGAGCACCAACCAAAACAGTGGTGTCCGCTTTGACGCAACAACCAAGACGGGAAAGGAAATATATTATGGTTACATAGAGGACATATGGGAACTTGACTATGGACGTGGTTTGAAGGTCCCTTTGTTTCGATGCAAATGGGTCAATATGACACGAGGAGGGGTAACGGAAGACCCGCAGTATGGAATGACAACAGTGGATTTCAATAATCTTGCGTATGCACACGAACCATTCGTCCTAGCCAATGATGTGGCACAGGTTTTCTATGTGAAGGACATGTCTACCAAGCTGAGAAAAAGAAAAGATAAAGAAGCTAATGCATCATACGATGAGCCAAAGCGCCACATAGTTCTTTCCGGGATGAGAAACATCGTGGGAGTGGATGACAAGACAAACATGTCAGAAGATTATGAAAAGTTTGATGAAATTGCTCCATTCACAGTGAATATTGCCCCGAGCATCCAGATAAATGATGAAGATTTTCCATGGCTACGACGCAAAGGGACACACGCGAAGAAAAAGTTTCACACCCAAAGATCTGGGATGTGATCGGCTTCACTATCATCACTTTCTTCTGTGTTTCACACCCAGGAGGGAATCTCTGTAATAGTTAGGGTAGTTATGTGTTTTGGCATTTGAAACGCGAAAATTTTTATGTGCAAACAAATTCTTTCATGCATTTACTGATTTTTTCAGCTAAATGACGCTGAAATTGAAAAGCATTTCAAATGAACTCAAAAAGATTGAAAGTGTTGGGTTTCGTAGTAATTTCAAAAAAAATGCTACGCACACGCAAGATCATGGTGATGCATAGCAATGAGAGGGGAGAGTGTGATCGACGTACCCTTGTAGATCAACAGCTGAAGCGTTGACGCAACGTAGAGGAAGTAGTCGTACGTCTTCCCGATCCGACTGATCCAAGCACCGTTACTCCGGCACCTCCGAGTTCTTAGCACACGTACAGCTCGATGACGCTCCCTGGGCTCCGATCCAGCAAAGCTTCGGGGATGAGTTCTGTCAGCACAACGGCGTGGTGACGATGATGATGTTCTACCGACACAGGGCTTCGCCTAAGCACTACAACGATATGACCAAGGTGGAATATGGTGGAAGGGGGCACCACACACGGCTAAGGAACGATCACGAGGATCAACTTGTGTGTCCTAGGGTGCCCCCTGCCTCCGTATATAAAGGATCTAAGAGGGGGGGTGCGGCCGGCCTAGAGGAGGCGCGCCAGAGGAGTCCTACTCCTACCGGGAGTAGGACTCCCCACCCTTTCCTTGTCCAATTAGGAGAGAGGGAGGGAGAGAAGGAAAGGGGGGGCGCCGCCCCTCCCTCCTTGTCCAATTCGGACTAGGGGGAGAGGGGGCGTGCGGCCTGCCCTGGCAGCCCCTTCCTCTTCTCCACTTTAGGCCCATGAGGCCCATTAACCCCCCGGGGGGTTCCGGTAACCCCCCGGTGCTCCGGTTTTATCCGAAACTTCACCGGAACGCTTCTGGTGTCCGAATATAGTTGTCCAATATATCAATCTTTATGTCTCGACCATTTCGAGACTCCTCGTCATGTCCGTGATCACATCCGGGACTCCGAACTAACTTCGGTACATCAAAATGCATAAACTCATAATAACTGTCATCGTAACGTTAAGCGTGCGGACCCTACGGTTCGAGAACAATGCAGACATGACCGAGACACGTCTCTGGTCAATAACCAATAGCGGGACCTGGATGCCCATATTGGCTCCTACATATTCTACGAAGATCTTTATCGGTCAGACCGCATAACAACATACATTGTTCCCTTTGTCATCGGTATGTTACTTGCCCGAGATTCGATCGTCGATATCCAATACCTAGTTCAATCTCGTTACCGGCAAGTCTCTTTACTCGTTCCGTAATACATCATCTTGCAACTAACTCATTGGTTGCAATGCTTGCAAGGCTTATGTGATGTGCATTACCGAGAGGGCCCAGAGATACCTCTCCGACAATCGGAGTGACAAATCCTAATCTCGAAATACGTCAACCCAACATGTACCTTTGGAGACACCTGTAGAGCACCTTTATAATCACCCAGTTACGTTGTGACGTTTGGTAGCACACAAACTGTTCCTCCGGCACACGGGAGTTACATAATCTCATAGTCATAGGAACATGTAAAAGTCATGAAGAAAGCAATAGCAACATACTAAACGATCGGGTGCTAAGCTAATGGAATGGGTCATGTCAATCAGATCATTCAACTAATGATGTGATCTCGTTAATCAAATAACAACTCTTTGTTCATGGTTAGGAAACATAACCATCTTTGATTAACGAGCTAGTCAAGTAGAGGCATACTAGTGACACTCAGTTTGTCTATGTATTCACACATATATTATGTTTCCGGTTAATACAATTCTAGCATGAATAATAAACATTTATCATGATATAAGGAAATAAATAATAACTTTATTATTTCCTCTAGGGCATATTTCCTTCAGTCTCCCACTTGCACTAGAGTCAATAATCTAGTTCACATCGCCATGTGATTTAATACCAATAGTTCACATCACCATGTGATTAACACCCATAGTTCATGAAGGAAATATGCCCTAGAGGCAATAATAAAGTTATTATTTATTTCCTTATATCATGATAAATGTTTATTATTCATGCTAGAATTGTATTAACCGGAAACATAATACATGTGTGAATACATAGACCAACAGAGTGTCACTAGTATGCCTCTACTTGACTAGCTCGTTAATCAAAGATGGTTATGTTTCCTAACCATGAACAAAGAGTTGTTGTTTGATTAACGAGGTCACATCATTAGTTGAATGATCTGATTGACATGACCCATTCCATTAGCTTAGCACCCGATCGTTTAGTATGTTGCTATTGCTTTCTTCATGACTTATACATGTTCCTATAACTATGAGATTATGCAACTCCCGTTTACCGGAGGAACACTTTGGGTACTACCAAACGTCACAACGTAACTGGGTGATTATAAAGGAGTACTACAGGTGTCTCCAATGGTAGATGTTGGGTTGGCGTATTTCGAGATTAGGGTTTGTCACTCCGATTGTCGGAGAGGTATCTCTGGGCCCTCTCGGTAATGCACATCACATAAGCCTTGCAAGCACTGCAACTAATATGTTAGTTGTGAGATGATGTATTACAGAACGAGTAAAGAGACTTGCCAGTAACGAGATTGAACTAGGTATTGGATACCGACGATCGAATCTCGGGCAAGTAACATACCGATGACAAAGGGAACAACGTATGTTGTTATGCGGTCTGACCGATAAAGATCTTCGTAGAATATGTAGGAGCCAATATGGGCATCCAGGTCCCGCTATTGGTTATTGACCGGAGACGTGTCTCGGTCATGTCTACATTGTTCTCGAATCGTAGGGTCCGCACGCTTAACGTTACGATGACAGTTATTATGAGTTTATGCATTTTGATGTACCGAAGGTTGTTCGGAGTCCCGGATGAGATCACGGACATGACGAGGAGTCTCGAAATGGTCGAGACGTAAAGATTGATATATTGGAAGCCTATGTTTGGACATCGGAAGTGTTCCGGGTGAAATCGGGATTTTACCGGATTACCGGGAGGGTTACCGGAACCCCTCGGGAGCCAAATGGGCCAACATGGGCCTTAGTGGAAAGGTGAGAGGGCAGCCCACATAGGGCTGCGCCTCCCCCCTCTCCCTAGTCCTATTAGGACCAGGAGAGGGGCCGGCCACCTCTCTCTCTCTCTCCTTTAAAGGATTCCTAGTTGGACTAGGATTGGAGGGGGGAGTCCTACTCCCGGTAGGAGTAGGACTCCTCCTGCGCCTCCCTCTATCTGGCCGGCCAGCCCCCCTCCCTCCAACCTTTATATACGGGGGCAGGGGGCACCCCAAGACACACAAGTTGATCCTTGTGATCGTTCCTTAGCCGTGTGCGGTGCCCCTGCCACCAAATTCCACCTCGATCATACCGTTACAGTGCTTAGGTGAAGCCCTGCGTCGGTAGCACATCAAGATCGTCACCACACCGTCGTGCTGACGGAACTCTTCCTCGACGCTTTGCTGGATCGGAGCCCGAGGAACGTCATCGAGCTGAACGTGTGCTAAGAACTCGGAGGTGCTGGAGTAACGGTGCTTGGATCGGTCGGATCGGGAAGAAGACGTACGACTACTTCCTCTATGTTGTGTGATCGCTTCCGCAGTCGGTCTGCGTTGGTACGTAGACAACACTCTCCCCCTCGTTGCTATGCATCACCATGATCTTGCGTGTGCGTAGGAAAATTTTCGAAATTACTACGTTCCCCAACAGTGGTATCAGAGCCTGGTTTTATGGTTTGATGTTATTTGCACGAGTAGAACACAAGTGAGTTGTGGGCGATACAAGTCATACTGCCTACCAGCATGTCATACTTTGGTTCGGCGGTATTGTTGGTTGAGACGATCCGGACCAACCTTACGCGTACTCTTACGCGAGACCGGTTCCCTCGACGTGCTTTGCACATAATGGCTTGCGGAAGACAGTCTCTCCAACTTTAGTTGAACCAAGTGTGACTACGCCCGGTCCTTGAGAAGGTTAAAACGGAGTCTATTTGACGAACTATCGTTGTGGTTTTGATGCGTAGGTGAGATGAGTTCTTGCTTAAGCCCGTAGCAGCCACGTAAAACTTGCAACAACAAAGTAGAGGACGTCTAACTTGTTTTTGCAGGGCATGTTGTGATGTGATATGGTCAAGGCATGATGCTGATTTTATTGTATGAGATGATCATGTTTTGTAACCGAATTATCGGCAACTGGCAGGAGCCATATGGTTGTCGCTTTATTGTATGCAATGCAATCGCGATGTAATGCTTTACTTTATTACTAAGCGGTAGTGATAGTCGTGGAAGCATAAGATTGGCGAGACGACAACGTTGCTACGATGGAGATCAAGGTGGCGCGCCGGTGACGATGGTGATCATGACGGTGCTTCGGAGATGGAGACCACAAGCACAAGATGATGATGGCCATATCATATCACTTATATTGATTGCATGTGATGTTTATCCTTTTGTGCATCTTATCTTGCTTTGATTGACGGTAGCATTATAAGGTGATCTCTCACTAAATTATCAAGAAGTGTTCTCCCTGAGTATGCACCGTTGCCAAAGTTCATCGTGCCCAGACACCACGTGATGATCGGGTGTGATAAGCTCTACGTCCATCTACAACGGGTGCAAGCCAGTTTTGCACATGCAGAATACTCAGGTTATACTTGACGAGCCTAGCATATGCAGATATGGCCTCGGAACACAGAGACCGAAAGGTCGAGCGTGAATCATATAGTAGATATGATCAACATGACGATGTTCACCATTGAAAACTACTCCATCTCACGTGATGATCGGTTATGGTTTAGTTGATTTGGATCACGTGATCACTTAGAGGATTAGAGGGATGTCTATCTAAGTGGGAGTTCCTAAGTAATTTGATTAACTGAACTTAAACTTATCATGAACTTAGTGCCTGATAGTATCTTGCTTGTTTATGTTGATTGTAGATAGATGGCTCGTGCTGTTGTTCCGTTGAATTTTAATGCGTTCCTTGAGAAAGCAAAGTTGAAAGATGATGGTAGCAATTACACGGACTGGGTCCGTAACCTGAGGATTATCCTCATTGCTGCACAGAAGAATTACGTCCTGGAAGCACCGCTGGGTGCCAGGCCTGCTGCTGGAGCAACGCCAGATGTTATGAACGTCTGGCAGAGCAAAGCTGATGACTACTCGATAGTTCAGTGTGCCATGCTTTACGGCTTAGAACCGGGACTTCAACGACGTTTTGAACGTCATGGAGCATATGAGATGTTCCAAGAGTTGAAGTTAATATTTCAAGCAAATGCCCGAATTGAGAGATATGAAGTCTCCAATAAGTTCTATAGCTGCATGATGGAGGAGAACAGTTCTGTCAGTGAGCATATACTCAAAATGTCTGGGTATAATAATCACTTGATTCAGATGGGAGTTAATCTTCCAGATGATTGCGTCATTGACAGAATTCTCCAATCACTGCCACCAAGCTACAAGAGCTTCGTGATGAACTATAATATGCAAGGGATGAACAAGACTATTCCCGAGCTCTTCGCAATGCTGAAAGCTGCGGAGGTAGAAATCAAGAAGGAGCATCAAGTGTTGATGGTTAACAAAACCACTGGTTTCAAGAAAAAGGGCAAAGGAAAGAAGAAGGGGAACTTCAAGAAGAACAGCAAGCAAGTTGCTGCTCAAGAGAAGAAACCCAAGTCTGGACCTAAGCCTGAAACTGAGTGCTTCTACTGCAAGCAGACTGGTCACTGGAAGCGGAACTGCCCCAAGTATTTGGCGGATAAGAAGGATGGCAAGGTGAACAAAGGTATATGTGATATACATGTTATTGATGTGTACCTTACTAGAGCTCGCAGTAGCACCTGGGTATTTGATACTGGTTCTGTTGCTAATATTTGCAACTCGAAACAGGGACTACGGAATAAGCGGACGCTAGCAAAGGACGAGGTGATGATGCGCGTGGGAAACGGTTCCAAAGTCGATGTGATCGCGGTCGGCACGCTACCTCTACATCTACCTTCGGGATTAATATTAGACCTAAATAATTGTTATTTGGTGCCAGCGTTGAGCATGAACATTATATCTGGATCTTGTTTGATGCGAGACGGTTATTCATTTAAATCAGAGAATAATGGTTGTTCTATTTATATGAGTAATATCTTTTATGGTCATGCACCCTTGAAGAGTGGTCTATTCTTATTAAATCTCGATAGTAGTGATACACATATTCATAATGTAGAAGCCAAAAGATGCAGAGTTGATAATGATAGTGCAACTTATTTGTGGCACTGCCGTTTAGGTCATATCGGTGTAAAGCGCATGAATAAACTCCATACTGATGGGCTTTTGGAACCACTTGATTATGAATCACTTGGTACTTGCGAACCGTGCCTCATAGGCAAGATGACCAAAACACCGTTCTCCGGTACTATGGAGAGAGCAACAGACTTATTGGAAATCATACATACCGATGTATGTGGTCCGATGAATATTGAGGCTCGTGGCGGATATCATTATTTTCTCACCTTCACAGATGATTTAAGCAGATATGGGTATATCTACTTAATGAAACATAAGTCTGAAACATTTGAAAAGTTCAAGGAATTTCAGAGTGAAGTTGAAAATCATCGTAACAAGAAAATAAAGTTTCTGCGATCTGATCGTGGAGGAGAATATTTGAGTTACGAGTTTGGTATACATTTTAAAAATTGTGGAATAGTTTCACAACTCACGCCACCCGGAACACCACAGCGTAATGGTGTGTCCGAACGTCGTAATCGTACTTTACTAGATATGGTGCGATCTATGATGTCTCTTACTGATTTACCGCTATCGTTTTGGGGTTATGCTTTAGAGACGGCCGCATTCACGTTAAATAGGGCACCATCAAAATCCGTTGAGACGACGCCTTATGAACTATGGTTTGGCAAGAAACCAAAGTTGTCGTTTCTTAAAGTTTGGGGCTGCGATGCTTATGTGAAAAAGCTTCAACCTGATAAGCTCGAACCCAAAGCGGAGAAATGTGTCTTCATAGGATACCCAAAGGAAACTGTTGGGTATACCTTCTATCACAAATCCGACGGCAAGACATTCGTTGCTAAGAATGGATCATTTCTAGAGAAGGAGTTTCTCTCGAAAGAAGTGAGTGGGAGGAAAGTAGAACTTGACGAGGTAACTGTACCTGCTCCCTTATTGGAAAATAGTACATCACAGAAAACTGTTTCTGCGACACCTATACCAATCAGTGAGGAAGCTAATGATGATGATCATGAAGCTTCAGGACAAGATACTACTGAACCACGTAGATCAACCAGAGTGAGATCCGCACCAGAGTGGTACGGTAATCCAGTTCTGGAAGTCATGATACTAGATCATGATGAACCTACGAACTATGAAGAAGCGATGGTGAGCCCAGATTCCGCAAAGTGGCTTGAGGCCATGAAATCTGAGATGGGATCCATGTATGAGAACAAAGTATGGACTTTGGTTGACTTGCCCGATGATCGGCAAGCAATTGAGAATAAATGGATCTTCAAGAAAAAGACTGACGCTGACGGTAATGTTACTGTCTATAAAGCTCGACTTGTCGCGAAAGGTTTTCGACAAGTTCAAGGGGTTGACTACGATGAGACCTTCTCACCCGTAGCGATGCTTAAGTCCGTCAGAATTATGTTAGCAATTGCTGCGTTTATGATTATGAAATATGGCAAATGGATTTCAAAACTGCATTCCTGAATGGATTTCTGGAAGAAGAGTTGTATATGATGCAACCAGAAGGTTTTGTCGATCCGAAGGGAGCTAACAAAGTGTGCAAACTCCAGCGATCCATTTATGGACTGGTGCAAGCATCTCGGAGTTGGAATAAACGCTTTGATAGTGTGATCAAAGCATTTGGCTTTATACAGACTTTTGGAGAAGCCTGTATTTACAAGAAAGTGAGTGGGAGCTCTGTAGCATTTCTGATATTATATGTGGATGACATATTGCTGATTGGAAATGATATAGAATTTCTGGATAGCATAAAGGGATACTTGAATAAAAGTTTTTCGATGAAAGACCTCGGGGAAGCTGCTTACATATTAGGCATAAAGATCTATAGAGATAGATAAAAACGCTTAATTGGACTTTCACAGAGCACATACCTTGACAAGATTTTGAAGAAGTTCAAAATGGATCAAGCAAAGAAAGGGTTCTTGCCTGTGTTACAAGGTGTGAAGTTGAGTCAGACTCAATGCCCGACCACTTCAGAAGATAGAGAGAAAATGAAAGATGTTCCCTATGCTTCAGCCATAGGCTCTATCATGTATGCAATGCTGTGTACCAGACCTGATGTGTGCCTTGCTATAAGTTTAGCAGGGAGGTACCAAAGTAATCCAGGAGTGGATCACTGGACAGCGGTCAAGAACATCCTGAAATACCTGAAAAGGACTAGGGATATGTTTCTCGTATATGGAGGTGACAAAGAGCTCACCGTAAGAGGTTACGTTGATGCAAGCTTTGACACTGATCCGGACGATTCTAAATCGCAAACCGGATATGTGTTTACTTTAAACGGTGGAGCTGTCAGTTGGTGCAGTTCTAAACAAAGCGTCGTAGCGGGATCTACATGTGAAGCGGAGTACATAGCTGCTTCGGAAGCAGCAAACGAAGGAGTCTGGATGAAGGAGTTCATATCCGATCTAGGTGTCATACCTAGTGCATCGGGTCCAATGAAAATCTTCTGTGACAATACTGGTGCAATTGCCTTGGCAAAGGAATCCAGATTTCACAAAAGAACCAAACACATCAAGAGACGCTTCAACTCCATCCGGGATTTAGTCCAGGTGGGAGACATAGAAATTTGCAAGATACATACGGATCTAAATGTTGCAGACCCGTTGACTAAGCCTCTTCCACGAGCAAAACATGATCAGCACCAAGGCTCCATGGGTGTTAGAATCATTGCTGTGTAATCTAGATTATTGACTCTAGTGCAAGTGGGAGACTGAAGGAAATATGCCCTAGAGGCAATAATAAAGTTATTATTTATTTCCTTATATCATGATAAATTTTTATTATTCATGCTAGAATTGTATTAACCGGAAACATAATACATGTGTGAATACATAGACCAACAGAGTGTCACTAGTATGCCTCTACTTGACTAGCTCGTTAATCAAAGATGGTTATGTTTCCTAACCATGAACAAAGAGTTGTTGTTTGATTAACGAGGTCACATCATTAGTTGAATGATCTGATTGACATGACCCATTCCATTAGCTTAGCACCCGATCGTTTAGTATGTTGCTATTGCTTTCTTCATGACTTATACATGTTCCTATAACTATGAGATTATGCAACTCCCGTTTACCGGAGGAACACTTTGGGTACTACCAAACGTCACAACATAACTGGGTGATTATAAAGGAGTACTACAGGTGTCTCCAATGGTAGATGTTGGGTTGGCGTATTTCGAGATTAGGGTTTGTCACTCTGATTGTCGGAGAGGTATCTCTGGGCCCTCTCGGTAATGCACATCACATAAGCCTTGCAAGCACTGCAACTAATATGTTAGTTGTGGGATGATGTATTACAGAACGAGTAAAGAGACTTGCCAGTAACGAGATTGAACTAGGTATTGGATACCGACGATCGAATCTCGGGCAAGTAACATACCGATGACAAAGGGAACAACGTATGTTGTTATGCGGTCTGACCGATAAAGATCTTCATAGAATATGTAGGAGCCAATATGGGCATCCAGGTCCCGCTATTGGTTATTGACCGGAGACGTGTCTCGGTCATGTCTACATTGTTCTCGAACCGTAGGGTCCGCACGCTTAACGTTACGATGACAGTTATTATGAGTTTATGCATTTTGATGTACTGAAGGTTGTTCGGAGTCCCGGATGAGATCACGGACATGACGAGGAGTCTCGAAATGGCCGAGACGTAAAGATTGATATATTGGAAGCCTATGTTTGGACATCGGAAGTGTTCCGGGTGAAATCGGGATTTTACCGGATTACCGGGAGGGTTACCGGAACCCCCCGGGAGCCAAATGGGCCAACATGGGCCTTAGTGGAAAGGTGAGAGGGCAGCCCACATAGGGCTGCGCCTCCCCCCTCTCCCTAGTCCTATTAGGACTAGGAGAGGGGCCGGCCACCTCTCTCTCTCTCTCTCTCCTTTAAAGGATTCCTAGTTGGACTAGGATTGGAGGGGGGAGTCCTACTCCCGGTAGGAGTAGGACTCCTCCTGCGCCTCCCTCTATCTGGCCGGCCAGCCCCCCTCCCTCCAACCTTTATATACGGGGGCAGGGGGCACCCCAAGACACACAAGTTGATCCTTGAGATCGTTCCTTAGCCGTGTGCGGTGCCCCCTGCCACCAAATTCCACCTCGATCATACCGTTACAGTGCTTAGGCGAAGCCCTGCATCGGTAGCACATCAAGATCGTCACCACGCCGTCGTGCTGACGGAACTCTTCCTCGACGCTTTGCTGGATCGGAGCCCGAGGAATGTCATCGAGCTGAACGTGTGCTAAGAACTCGGAGGTGCCGGAGTAACGGTGCTTGGATCGGTCGGATCGGGAAGAAGACGTACGACTACTTCCTCTACGTTGTGTGATCGCTTCCGCAGTCGGTCTGCGTTGGTACGTAGACAACACTCTCCCCCTCGTTGCTATGCATCACCATGATCTTGCGTGTGCGTAGGAAAATTTTCGAAATTACTACGTTCCCCAACAGTTCACTGCGACATGTGACCAACACCCAAAGCGTTTACTAGAGTCAATAATCTAGTTCACATCGCTATGTGATTAACACCTAAAGAGTACTAAGGTGTGATCGTGTTTTGCTTGTGAGAGAATCTTAGTCAACGGGTCTGCCACATTCAGATCTGCATGTATTTTGCAAATTTCTATGTCAACAATGCTCTGCATGGAGCTACTCTAGCTAATTGCTCCCACTTTCAATATGTATCTAGACCGAGACTTAGAGTCATCTAGATTAGTGTCAAAAACTTGCATCGGCGTAACCCTTTACTACGAACCTTTTGTCACCTCCGTAATCGAGAAACATATCCTTATTCCAGTAAGGATAATTTTGACCGCTGTCCATTGATCTACTCCTACAACACTATTGTACTCCCTCTCTTAACATAGTGTATGGTATACAATAGATCTGGTACACAGCATGGCATACTTTATATAACCTATGACTGAGGCATAGGGAATGACTTTCATTCTCTTTCTATCTTCTGCCGTCGTCGGGCTTTGAGTCTTACTCAATTTCCCACCTTGTAACACAGGCAAGAAACTTTTTCTTTGACTGTTCCATTTTGAACTACTTCAAAATCTTGTCAAGGTATGTACTCATTGAAAAAACTTATCAAGCGTCTTGATCTATCTCTATAGATCTTGATACTCAATATGTAAGCAGCTTCACCGAGGTTTTTCTTTGAAAAACTCCTTTCAAACACTCCTTTATGCTTTGCGGAATAATTCTACATTATTTCCGATCAACAATATGTCATTTACATATACTTATCAGAAATGTTGTAGTGCTCCCACTCACTTTCTTGTAAATACAGGCTTCACCGCAAGTCTGTATAAAACTATATGCTTTGATCAACTTATCAAAGCGTATATTCCAACTCCGAGATGCTTACACCAGTCCATAGATGGATCGCTGGAGTTTGCACATTTTGTTAACACCTTTAGGATTGACAAAAACTTCTGGTTGCATCATATACAACTCTTCTTTAAGAAATCCATTAAGGATTGCAGTTTTGTTATCCATTTGCCAGATTTCATAAAATGCGGCAATTGCTAACATGATTCGAACAGATTTAAGCATAGATACAAGTGAGAAACTCTCATCGTAGTCAACACCTTGAACTTGTCGAAAACCTTTTGCGACAATTCTAGCTTTGTAGATAGTAACACTACTATCAGCGTCCGTCTTCCTCTTGAAGATCCATTTATTTTCTATGGCTTGCCGATCATCGGGCAAGTCAACCAAAGTCCATACTTTGTTCTCATACATGGATCCCATCTCAGATTTCATGGCCTCAAGCCATTTTGCGGAATCTAGGCTCATCATCGCTTCCTCATAGTTCGTAGGTTCGTCATGGTCTAGTAACATAACTTCCAGAACAAGATTATCGTACCACTCTGGTGTGGATCTCACTCTGGTTTACCTACGAGATTCGGTAGTAACTTGATATGAAGTTACAGGATCATCATCATTAGCTTCCTCACTAATTGGTGTAGTAGTCACAAGAACAGATTTCTGTGATGAACTACTTCCCAATAAGGGAGAAGGTACAATTACCTTATCAAGTTTTCTACTGTCCTCCCACTCACTTCTTTCGAGAGAAACTCCTTCTCTAGAAAGGATCCATTCTTAGCAACGAATGTCTTGCCTTCGGATCTGTGATAGAAGGTGTACCCAACTGTCTCCTTTGGGTATCCTATGAAGACATATTTCTCCGATTTGAGTTTGAGCTTATCAAGTTGAAACTTTTTCACATAAGCATCGCAACTCCAAACTTTAAGAAACGACAGCTTAGGTTTCTTGCCAAACCATAGTTCACACGGTGTCATCTCAACGGATTTAGATGGTGCCCTATTTAACGTGAATGCAGCTGTCTCTAATGCATAACCCCGAAACGATAGTGGTAGATCGGTAAGAGACACCATAGATCGCACTATATCTAATAAAGTACGGTTATGACGTTCGGACACACCATTATGTTGTGGTGTTCCAGGTGGCATGAGTTTGTGAAACTATTCCACAATGTTTTAATTGAAGACCAAACTCGTAACTCAAATATTTGTCTCCGCGATCAGATCGTAGAAACCTTATTTTCTTGTCACGATGTTTTTCCACTTCACCCTGAAATTATTTGAACTTTTCAAATGTTTCAGACTTATGTTTCATCAAGTAGATATCCCCATATCTGCTCAAATCATCTGTGAAGGTCAGAAAATAATGATACCTGATGCAAGCCTTAATATTCATCGGACCACATACATCAGTATGTATGATTTCCAACAAATCTGTTGCTTGCTTCATTGTTCCGGAGAACGGCGTTTTAGTCATCTTGCCCATAAGGCATGGTTCGCAAGCATCAAGTGATTCATAATCAAGTGATTCCAAAAGCCCATCAGCATGGAGTTTCTTCATGCGCTTTACACCAATATGACCTAAACGGCAGTGCCACAAATAAGTTGCACTATCATTATTAACTTTGCATCTTTTGGTTTCAATATTATGATTATGTGTATCACTACGATCGAGATCCAACGAACTATTTTCATTGGGTGTGTAACCATATAAGGTTTTATTCATGTAAACAAAACAACAATTTATTCTCTTACTTAAATGAATAACCGTATTACATTAAACATGATCAAATCATATTCATGCTCAACGCAAACACCAAATAACACTTATTTAGTTTCAACACTAATCCCGAAAGTATAGGGAGTGTGCGATGATGATCATATCAATCTTGGAACCACTTCCAACACACATCGTCACTTCACCCTTAATCTAGTCTCTGTTTATTCTGCAACTCCCGTTTCGAGTTACTAATCTTAGCAACTGAACTAGTATCAAATACTAAGGGGTTGCTATAAACACTAGTAAAGTACACATCAATAACATGTATATCGAATATACTTATGTTCACTTTGCCATCCTTCTTATCCACCAATCACTTGGGGTAGTTCCGCTTCCAGTGACCAGTCCCTTTGCAGTAGAAGCACTTAGTCTCAGGCTTAGGACCAGACTTGGGCTTCTTCACTTGAGCAGCAACTTGCTTGCTGTTCTTCTTGAAGTTCCCCTTCTTCCCTCTGCCCTTTTCTTGAAACTAGTGGTCTTGTCAACCATCAACACTTAATGTTTTTCTTGATTTCTACCTTCGTTGATTTCAGCATCACGAAGAGCTTTGGAGTTGTTTCCGTTATCCCTTGCATATTATAGTTCATCACGAAGTTCTACAAACTTGGTCATGGTGACTAGAGAATTCTGTCAATCAATATCTTATCTGGAAGATTAACTCCCACTTGGTTCAAGCGATTGTAGTACCCAGACAATCTGAGCACATGCTCACTAGTTGAGCGATTCTCCTCCATCTTTTAGCTATAGAACTTGTTGGAGACTTCATATCTCTCAACTCGGGTATTTTCTTGAAATATTAACTTCAACTCCTGGAACATCTCATATGTTCCATGACGTTCAAAACGCCTTTGAAGTCCCGATTCTAAGCCGTTAAGCATGGTGCACTAAACTATCAAGTAGTCATCATATTGAGCTAGCCAAACGTTCATAACGTCTGCATCTGCTCCTGCAATAGGTCTGTCACCTAGCGGTGCATCAAGGACATAATTCTTCTGTGCAGCAATGAGGATAAACCTCAGATCACGGATCCAATCCGCATCATTGCTACTAACATTTTTCAACACAATTTTCTCTAGGAACATATCAAAATAAACACAGGGAAGCAACAACGCGAGCTATTGATCTACAACATGATTTGCAAAAAAACTACCAGGACTAAGTTCATGATAAATTTAAGTTCAATTTAATCATATTACTTAAGAACTCCCACTTAGATAGACATCCCTCTAATCCTCTAAGTGATCACGTGATCCAAATCAACTAAACCATGTCCGATCATCACGTGAGATGGAGTAGTTTCATTGGTGAACATCACTATGTTGATCATATCTACTATATGATTCACGCTCGACCTTTCGGTCTCCGTGTTCCGAGGCCATATCTGCATATGCTTGGCTCGTCAAGTATAACCTGAGTATTTCGCGTGTGCAACTGTTTTGCACCCGTTGTATTTGAACGTAGAGCCTATCACACCCGATCATCACGTGGTGTCTCAGCACGAAGAACTTTCGCAACGGTGCATACTCAGGGAGAACACTTCTTGATAATTTAGTGAGAGATCATCTTATAATGCTACCGTCAATCAAAGCAAGATAAGATGCATAAAAGATAAACATCACATGCAATCAATATAAGTGATATGATATGGCCATCATCATCTTGTGCTTGTGATCTCCATCTTCGAAGCACCGTCGTGATCACCATCGTCACCGGCGTGACACCTTGATCTCCATCGTAGTATCGTTGTCATCTCGCCAATCTTATGCTTCCACGACTATCGCTACCGCTTAGTGATAAAGTAAAGCATTACAGCGCGATTGCATTGCATACAATAAAGCGACAACCATATGGATCCTGCCAGTTGTCGATAACTCGGTTACACAACATGATCATCTCATACAATAAAATTTAGCATCATGTCTTGACCATATCACATCACAACATGCCCTGCAAAAACAAGTTAGACGTCCTCTACTTTGTTGTTGCAATTTTTACGTGGCTGCTACGGGATGAGCAAGAACCGTTCTTCCCTACGCATCAAAACCACAATGATAGTTTGTCAAGTTGGTGCTGTTTTAACCTTCGCAAGGACCGGGCGTAGCCACACTCGGTTCAACTAAAGTTGGAGAAAATGACACCCGCCAGCCACCTGTGTGCAAAGCACGGCGGTAGAACTAGTCTCGCGTAAGCGTACGCGTAATGTCGGTCTCGGCCGCTTCATCCAACAATACCGCCGAACCAAAGTATGACATGCTGGTAAGCAGTATGACTTATATCGCCCACAACTCACTTGTGTTCTACTCGTGCATATAACATCAAACCATAAAAACCTAGGCTCAGATGCCACTGTTGGGTTTCGTAGTAATTTCAAAAAATTTCCTACGCACACGCAAGATCATAGTGATGCATAGCAACGAGAGGGGAGAGTGTGATCTACGTACCCTTGTAGATCAACAGATCAAGCGTTGACGCAACGTAGAGGAAGTAGTCGTACGTCTTCTCGATCCGACCGATCCAAGCACCGTTACTCCGGCACCTCCGAGTTCTTAGCACACGTACAGCTCGATGACGCTCCCCGGGCTCCGATCCAGCAAAGCTTCGGGGATGAGTTCCGTCAGCACAACGGCGTGGTGACGATGATGATGTTCTACCGACGCAGGGCTTCGCCTAAGCACTACAACGATATGACCAAGGTGGAATATGGTGGAAGGGGGCACCGCACACGGCTAAGGAACGATCACGAGGATCAACTTGTGTGTCCTAGGGTGCCCCCCTACCTCCGTATATAAAGGATCCAAGGGGGGTGCGGCCGGCCTAGAGGAGGCGCGCCGGAGGAGTCCTACTCCTACCGGGAGTAGGACTCCCCACCCTTTCCTTGTCCAATTAGGAGAGAGGGAGGGAGAGAAGGAAAGGGGCGGCGCCGCCCCTCCCTCCTTGTCCAATTCGGACTAGGGGGAGAGGGGGCGCGCGGCCTGCCCTGGTAGCCCCTTCCTCTTCTCCACTTTAGGCCCATGAGGCCCATTAACCCCCCGGGGGGTTCCGGTAACCCCCCGGTGCTCCGGTTTTATCCGAAACTTCACCGGAACGCTTCCGGTGTCCGAATATAGTCGTCCAATATATCAATCTTTATGTCTCGACCATTTCGAGACTCCTCGTCATGTCCGTGATCACATCCGGGACTCCGAACTAACTTCGGTACATCAAAATGCATAAACTCATAATAACTGTCATCGTAACGTTAAGCGTGCGGACCCTACGGTTCGAGAACAATGCAGACATGACCGAGACACGTCTCTGGTCAATAACCAATAACGGGACCTGGATGCCCATATTGGCTCCTACATATTCTACGAAGATCTTTATCGGTCAGACCGCATAACAACATACGTTGTTCCCTTTGTCATCGATATGTTACTTGCCCGAGATTCGATCGTCGGTATCCAATACCTAGTTCAATCTCGTTACCGGCAAGTCTCTTTACTCGTTCCGTAATACATAATCTTGCAACTAACTCATTGGTTGCAATGCTTGCAAGGCTTATGTGATGTGCATTACCGAGAGGGCCCAGAGATACCTCTCCGACGATCGGAGTGATAAATCCTAATCTCGAAATACGTCAACCCAACATGTACCTTTGGAGACACCTGTAGAGCACCTTTATAATCACCCAGTTACGTTGTGACGTTTGGTAGCACACAAAGTGTTCCTCCGGCACACGGGAGTTACATAATCTCATAGTCATAGGAACATGTAAAAGTCATGAATAAAGCAATAGCAACATACTAAACGATCGGGTGCTAAGCTAATGGAATGGGTCATGTCAATCAGATCATTCAACTAATGATGTGATCCCGTTAATCAAATAACAACTCTTTGTTCATGGTTAGGAAACATAACCATCTTTGATTAACGAGCTAGTCAAGTAGAGGCATACTAGTGACACTCAGTTTGTCTATGTATTCACACATGTATTATGTTTGCGGTTAATACAATTCTAGCGTGAATAATAAATATTTATCATGATATAAGGAAATAAATAATAACTTTATTATTGCCTCTAGGGCATATTTCCTTCAGAAAGTTGGCATGGTATCATAATTTCACCCACATAGCATGTGCAAAAAAGTAGAGAGGGTTACCGCAAAAACTGGATGCACCTAGTGTACAAAATGAACAATCTCTTTCGAAGTATCAGGGTTTCGGACGAAAAATCATCTGTTACAAAGGCATTTCATTTTTTAAATAACCTAAGCATTACCAAATTGAATATAATGATAAAACACACTAATATTAAACATAAGAAAAAAGAATCACTGAAAAATCTATTTTCAAAGTTAAGTTATTCACAAACTAGTGATTCACACAAATTTTAAATAATTCAAAATTTAAACTATTCAAATTTGAAAACTACGGGCACTAACAGAAAGTTTGTAAATTTTTGTACCTAAAGCAAAAATATTCACAAAGAAACTCTAAATACATAAAAAACAACTCAAAAATAAATAAACCAAAAATAAATAAAGCAAAAAAATAAGAAAATTAAAAAGCCCACCTACTGGGCCAGAGCGGCCTGCATACGACTAGAAACCCAACCTGTAGTTGGGCCAAGATGCAGGCCCGCAAGCCCAGTAGGCCCATAGGCAGAGTAGGAGAGGTAGGCCCAGAAGGCCTGCTTTTGAGAGGAGCTCAATGCAATGCCCGCGCCGGGGCTTATAAACTGGTCTTGGCGCTCCTCAACTAGCGAGGTAGGACTAAACTTCTGCGCCCCTCGCGTGGCAGCGCACAACCTTTAGTACCAGGTCGTGGCTTCAACCGGTACTAAAGGGGGGTCTTTAGTACCGGTTGGTGCCACCACCCGGTACTAAAGGGGGGCACTTCCCGCCGCTTGGCCTGGCCAAAACAGACCTTTAGTACCGGTTGGTGGCTTCAACCAGTACTAAAGGTGTGTTCTATATAAGAAAACATTTCGAAAAAAAATCAGTTTCTCATCTCTCCCTCTACTTCTTTCTCCTCTGCCCCATCGCCGCCGCCCTCGTCGCCGTCCGTGTCGCCGTCCGTCGCCGTCCCCGTCGCCGTCGCCAGCCCGGCCGTCCCCGTCCCCGTCATCCTCATCGTCGCGCCCCGCCCCATCGTCCCCGCCCGGCCCGTCTCCGTCGTCGCCGCCCCGTCCCCATCCCCGTCGTCACCGCCCGTCTCCATCCCTGTCGCCGCCCCCCGTTGTCGCGCCTCGCCGGTGAGCTCCTGCCCTGGCCGCCATGTCCACACACACACACACACACTTGTTTTTTAGTTTTTTAGTTATAAATTTTAGTTATAGAAATTTTTCTGTTTTTTAGTTATAGAAATATCTATAGAGATGTTAGAAATTTTTCTGTTTTTTAGTTATAAAAATATTAGAAATGTTAGTTATATAGAAATGTTATAATTTTTCCTGTTTTTTAGTTATAGAAATGTTAGCAATTTTTCTGTTTTTTAGTTATAGAAATATTAGAAATGTTATAGAAAAGTTAGTTATATATATAGAAATGTTAGAAATTTTAGAATTGCTTTTAGCTAGATGAATTAGATTAATGTCAAATTGTTAGAATTTGCCTATAGAATTTTAGTTATCACAATCCAATCATTTAAAAAATGTTACTTTTTGCGGGCATATAGTATTTGTTCTCGACGATGCCCGGCCCGCATCCTTGCCGTCGACCCGTTCGCGAAGACGTCCAGCTGACCCATGTCCGGGATTGGGCTCCGCCGGGCTGGCACTGGGAGGTGCTACCTGGAGGGGTGCACCGCTTGGTGAGGAACCCGGTCTCGGGTCCCATCGTCGACCCTGATCTCCTTTGGTGGCGTTCGCGTGGGCCACATTCGGTGCAGAGGGAGCCGGCCCCGCCGGAGGTGGTGCATCGTCGTGTCAGGGAGGAGGACGAGCACGTCCATCGCTACATGGCTGCTATGGACGTCAGGTTCTCCAATACCTGGCAGGTTCTTTGGGCAGATGACCGGAGATATGATCCTGTGATGGTTCCTTCTCTTTTGAAATCCACCGCTCGCGCCCCAGGAACCGCGAGTGGCCTAGATTCTTTTGTAGTATTCGATCTTTATTAGCTACCTAGCCAGTGATGTATTCGATATATAATATTCGAGATGATGTATTCGAGATTATATATATTATTCGAGACGATGTACTCGAGATTATATATCATTCGAGACGATGCATATTATGTACTATATGATTCAGTTTTTCCTTATTGATTGCATCCATGCATTGTAATTTGAATACTAAATTGTTTTATATTTCTTATGTATTAGTTAAAAGCTATGGCGGACAATACCGGCGGAGAGGGAGAAGAGGCCATGTTTAAGATCATATGTAGCCCTAACATGACAGATGATCTGAATGAAGCAGATGACGGCTCCCAATATCTGAACAATACCGGGGAGGGTGATGATAAGATATTCGATCTCGACGACCGAGCTGATGAAGTCATGAACTATGATTATGATTACGATGATGCAGACAATGATTATGATGACGCGGACAATGTTGATCTTGAAATAACAAAGACTACCGGCGAGGTATATTTATACAAGAAGGCATCTGGTGATCATCACATTTTTTTGATTTGAAGATATATTAACGAATCGATCTTTCTTCTTTCAGCCCTCCGGATCGAGCAAATCTGCTTCTACAGATAGCAGGACAAAGCGAGGCCCGGGCAAAAAGTTGAAGGAGGGTGTAAAGTACAACATCGATTCCATCAAAGCTAGTGGCGAACCCCTCACGCCTAAGAACATTGTGAACAAGTTCGTTCGTCAGTGCGGAGTTCTTGTGAAGGACCAACTCCCGATCTCCATTCAAGAATGGAAAGAGCCAAAAACTAAACGTCCAGATGTTACTTGGGTCGACGACAGAGCAAAACAAAAGCTATGGGAATCTCTGATGGAACATTTCACCCTACCAGATTATTTCACTGATGCAGATGTGCAGAAAGTCAAGGACGCTGCTCTTAAGAAGATGGCAATTGCATTCAACACCCACAAGAAAACTGTATGGGCCAACTACCTTGCCGTAGAAAGGAAGACTCCAGAATTCAAGGGAACACTGGAGAAGCAAAGAGAACACTGGCCCGCTTTCGTGAAATTCAAGGAATCAGAATTATCTAAGGAACGGTCGAGAAAAAACAAGGCCAATGCCGCAAAAAAGATGCAGTTCGATAGGCTGGGGCCAGGTGGCTACGCGGTGGCAATGACTAAGTGGGATAAGTCTGAGAAAGAGATGGAGGATGTAGGGGTCACTCCGGTTACTAGGAGCTGGCCCCCCAGGTGCAGAACTTGGTTCTATGCGCATGGGGGGGCGTTGGACCCGAAGACAGGCCTGGTTTCGAAGAAGGCAAGTCTGAAAAGAGCCGAACAAAAGTTACTTAACGCAATAGATGATGCTCGAAAGGGGGTGTTCATGCCCAACAGAGAGAACGACGGGCTTACGCGCGCCCTGGGAAATCCTGAACACCCGGGAAGAACACGAGGCAAGGGCGTTATTCCCTGGTATGAGGGCTTTTCAGAATGGAACGACGACTACAGGACCCGTGCAAGAAAGAAGATGGGGGAGGATAAGAAGAGGAAGCTGGAGGAGGAGGAGAGGAAGCAGGACGCAGAACGCCTTAAAGGCCTAGAAGCAAGGCACGCAGACTTGGCACTCAAATTCCAGCAGCAGCAGCAGATTGACTCACTTAGCCAGGAAAGGGGGTCTCAGCAGCGGCAGCGGCAAGCGGATGATCGTCCAGCATTGGATAACACCGTCCCATCCATGCCAAGAAGCAGTGTTGGTTCCACCCCGGGCGACGCACTGCTGGATACATACCCTGTGGATGACATCATAGAGAACACTAACTGTGAGATACACTTCAAAATGAAGAACATATCCATGAAGGTGGCAGACGCCGTTGCTTTTACAATTACCCCTGAAGCAACCTTCCATTGCACCCCGATTCCAGCGGGCTATGCTCGTGTCTTGGTTGATGAGGTGGTGGACCCATATTCGGGGCTACAGCTTGACATTCCTGGAGGTGACGACGAGCACACACTGGGAGAGGCCATACATCATATCATCCTATGGAGAAAGGATTGCATCATCTTTCGAAGTCCACAGACACTGCGTCTGCCGACTCCTCCTCGAAGTCCGCCACCGAGTCAGCAGACTCCTGCTCCTCCAAGTCCACGAATGCATGAGCCGACTCCTCCTCGAAGTCCGCCACCGTGTCAGAAGACTCCCGCTCCTCCAAGTCCATGAACGCGTGAGCAGACTTCGGCTTCAAGTTTGGCACAACGTCAGGCCACTCCTCCTGTTTCAAGTCCGACACCGTGTCAGGCCACACCTCCTGCTTCAAGTCCGACACAGCGTCAGGCCACTCCTCCTGCTCCAACTCAGCCACGTCCGCCGTCTCCGTCGCCTCAGCAATCGCAGAATAGACACGCCGCAGCTATGGTGTGTAGCGGTATGAGTCGAGGTAGTACAGGAAGCACAGGCGGAGACAAGCGATATAAATATGGTCCAAGCCTCGCTCGTCTTCCTCAGAGGCCTTACGACATGACCGAGGAGCAAAACGATGCCATAGTGAAGGCCCAACTGGATGCCCATTTTGGACCGAAACCGGCACCGCCGCCGAGGAAGAAAGTGCCTGAGGAAAAGATTGACCACTTCATTCATATGGCTAGACCACCAGCTCCCAAGCTTGTTGACTCAGACTATGAGCGCAAAATCAGGAAGGCACATCGAGCACGACTACAGAAAGAAGCGAGCTCGAGCTCGAGCCAACAAGCAGCTGCCAAAAAATGCGGGAAAACCGTTCCCCAGCTGGGAGAACAGGCGGCGCAATCGATCCCCCCGCTTGTTGTGCCAACAACACATGAGAGTACGCGCGCCCAATATTATTGTGGGCAAACCGTTAACGTTCCCCAGCTGGGCGATGTGGTAATAACCGAGGAGCATATAATGCAGGCTAAAATGCTCAACATCACTATTGGACAACTCCTTGAGATTGAGCCCATGTCTCCGCTTAGAGAGGAGGAAATAAAATGGAAATATGTCCGGGGCCAACCTTTGGTCGAGCCAGACGAGGTCAAGAAGCTCCCAACGAGAATGTATGAATTGCATCAATGGTACATGAACATTACCAAGATTTTCAATCGAGAGTCCCTCATGGTGAATGTCAAGAAGGAGCATTAATTCCATGAGAAAGTTGTGTCCGTTGAGTATTCAGAACTATTTCAGTTATACAATCAAGACGCACTCGACAAATCTATCGTCAGTTGCTATTGTCTGTAAGTGATGTATTTCTGTAATTTAAGTCTCAAGCTAGTTGTAGTGATCATTTTGATCAATCATTACCTGTAATTATCCTCACTATATTCTTTTCTGTGGTATTATATGCAGGATGAAGATGTATGAAATGAAAAAAATCTGGACGCTATGGCATTGGGTTCATTGACCCAAATACCATTAATGAGTACACATGGAATATTCTAAGTTGTCGAGCAAGTTTAGAGGAAAGCATGCTAGAGTTCTTCAAGCGCCTCAATACCAATGAAGATATACTAGTTCCTTACAACTTCCTGTGAGTCACACTATCTTGTACTACAAATTTTGTTTTTGCTTACTAGCTAGCTAGATGTTAATAATTAAGTGTATAGGGTTTACGGTAGTTGATTAGTGTTATGCACATGCCCGCTTAATTAAAACATGCAAACGTGTGTGCATGCAGTTTCCACTGGATCTTGTTAGACATTAAGGTTGAAGATGGAAAATTTGAAGTACTGGACTTACTACTTAAAAAAGAAAGTGACTACACCATCTTGTTTGGGATAGTCAACAGGTAATTTCAATCGTTATTAACTATATCTCGGCCTATTTAGTTCGTCATTTCCTGATATGAACTATTTAATAACCCCTTTTATTAATTTTCTTTGCTGGCGGGCAGGGCTTGGGCAAAGTTCATCAAGGTGACTCCAGGCAAATGGGCAAAAAAGTTGTTTTGGTATCGACCAAAGGTAAGTAATTAAGTAGTACTAGCTAGCTAGCTAGCTACCATCTCTTTAATTCTTGTTACAATACCATTAATTAATTATCATGCTTGATTAATCATTATCTGATTCAATTTCATTCTCGTAAAGGCCCTGAAGCAGGCGTCGGGAACTGATCTGTGTGCATACTACGTTTGCGAGAATATTCGCATGATGGCGTCCGAAAGGAGCAGATCTCAAAGACAGGACTGGGTACGTTTATCAGAACACTATTCACAAATTTTTACACCATTATCGATATCTAGTCACATAACTAATACAAATGCATATTGATCTCCTTCTTAACAGTTCAGAGAGGTGCGGGAGCAGCTCCTACCAGAGGAGCGCATACTAACACTTCAAGAGGAAATAGCGGGTTTTTGCTCGACCAGGTCATAGATCCCAAAGGAGAATACTATTACCCGCTACCGCCCCATGAACCACTTGTCATCGTGCTCCGAAGGCACCAAGGCAACATGTAGGAGAAATTGTATATATATATATATATATATACATGAGTATGTGTGAATAATTAATGGTGTTGGTTGTGAGACATTCTATGATATATATTTATATATATGCGGTTCTACGAGAAAATCTATTTATATATATGCATAATGTGTACAATATATAGTATCGTAAAATACCAGCAAACAAAAAAGAATTAAATAGAAAACACAAAATTAATGGAAAAATAAAACCACCCCCCACAAACATTTAGTACCGGTTGGTGTTACCAGCCGGTACTAATGGTCTACCAGCACCCGGGCCTGGCTCGTGCCACGTGGTGGCACTTTAGCGCCGGTTCGTGCCGAACCGGTAGTAAAGGGGGGGGCCTTTAGTCTCCACTCTTTAGTGCTGGTTGTAGAACCGGCACTAAAGGCCCTTACGAACCGGCGCTTTAGCCCTGTTCTGCACTAGTGCGGCTAGACGTATACAAGTAGGTGAGGTAGCTGTACGTATACACGACAGCCGACAGATCGATTTGCTCAGCCGGACCACCACACTTGGAGTTAGGGTAACAACTTGATACCACATTCAAGCCAGGGCATAAAAAACATCAAAAATGAGCCTAATGCGTAACGCAGGGCATTGATGCTGGAATTTAGTCGTGAAAATAGCGAAACCGACAGGTGGGGCCCACCCGTCGGGCTGACATGGCGTGCTTATGTGGACAATTTGCTGAGTTGGACAAGGGTCCAACCTGTCAATGACTCGAGTGTTTATCTCTTTTCCCTTTTTTCTTTTTCTCCTAGGCATTTTCTTCCTGGGCATTTCATCAAACAGGTAATGTGCGCTTATCTACGCACTGCACGTCGCCGGTGCCGCTTGCCGTCCCTGCTGGTCGGCGGTAATCCCAGACCTGGCTGCCGCTGGAGCTCCTCTCGCCGCCCCTTTCTTTTCCTTCATCCCTCGTGTCTCTCTCTCTCAAACAAGAACCTTCCGCCATGCCAGCCGCCATGGATGAACTCGACCTCGCTGCACTACCCCGTCATTGCTGCACTGCCCCGTCGTCGCCGCGTTGCCCCAGCCCTCAGCGTGCCTGGATCTGTCGAGCTTTGGTAGGGAACTTGCGCGCGCCGTGGCTGCGCCCGCCGTTGTGGAGCGCCATGGCCACGCACGTGCTTGCGGCGCTCGTCGGGAGGCCATGTCCGTGTGTGCCGTCTTGGAGCGCGATGGACATGCCCGTACTCGCGTCGCCCGCCGGGAAACCTTGGTCGCGTGCGCCGTCATGGAGCACCATGGCCATGGCCGTGCTCGCTGCGCCCACCAGGAGTCCCAGGCTGCGCTCGTACTCAAGCTAGCAGCAAGTGGCGGTGAAAGCAAGAACACACAAGGAGAGTTCTCATGTAGTCGTCCTCCTCTTCGACTCGGCGCCGGCGCCAGACAGCAGTTTGGGTGGCGGGGCGGATCCGAGCGGTCGCTCGTGCCTGATGTTGCATCCGCCCTCCATGAAGATAGATCGAGCTCCAGCAGGGCGGTTCGGCGCGGATGGTATGTGGATGTGGCGGTGGGGCGGCTCGCCGGGGTTGAGCTCCGGCGGCAGCGCAGGATATGGCTGTGGTGGAGTATTTTTAGGGAAGAGAGGGGAAGAAGAGATGCATCTGACAGGTGGGGCCTTGGGCCACCTCAGCGAATAATCCACATTGGCAGGCCACGTCAGCCCGACAAGTGGGGCCAACCTGTCGGTTTCGCTATTTCCGTGGGCAAATCAAACTATTAGTGCTCTGTGTTACGTACTAGAGCATGGTTAATAATATAGCCAACTTTATAGTCGGCAAGTGCAATAGATGCATATAAGTTTGTACTATTTTGTTGATACATAGCCCATCTTTCTCTCTCACAAAGTGTCTAAGAGCATGTGCTACAGCCGGTTGTTAGTTAGAAGCCCGCTTCTTTTCTCTCTCCTCTTCTCTCTCTGCCAACTCTAATATTTAAAGTCTTACAGCCTGCCTACATCATCCTATTGTGCTTGCTCTTAGGCGTATTTCTGATGGTTTTTTGTGCCCTGGCTTAAATGTGATACTAAGTTATTACCCTAGCCTCAAGTGTGGTGGTTTTGGGTAAATAACTCACATATGCAACACAAGCAACGCTCGCGAGAGCTAGCCTCCGTGACGCGCGTGGTTGTCCCCCACGGTGAGTCCAAGAGCTCAGGGGCGGCCCCACTTCAATTCATGGGTATTCAGTTGAATACCCATTATTTTTGCCCCAAAACTATGTATATAACAGTGTATAGTATGCATGTGTATAGGAAAAATACGAAACTGGTACGAAATCTAATGTTTGCACGCATTCAGGCCATTAGAAGGACAGCCCATCTCTAATTTTTCTCTCCCCACCCCCCGCACATGGTCCAGCGGCCCATTTTTTCTGCTTCCTCAAGCCCAATACGAGATTTGCTACAGCCCAGCCATATGGCCTGATCGCAACAGAGCAATCGATCACACGAACTCGCAGATGGAAAACCCTATTGGACGCTCGCTGCGTCCAGTTGTCGAGGCTTCGCACAGAGAAGCGAGCGACTAGCGATCAAGATGGGCCGGCCCAGTCAAGAGATAGCACAGGCGCTACAGCGTCCCGGTTTTGGGAACCTTCTGGAGGGTTCCTGAACGGTTTTGGGAACCTTCTGGAAGGTTCTTGAACCGGGTTTTCACTGATTTTTTCTGTTTGTTTTTTCTTTATAGTTTTTTCTTTCTTTTCTTTTTCTTTCTTCGTTTTTCTGTCTCTTTATTTCATCTTTCAATTCCTTTTTCTTTTCTTTTTATTTTCTTTTTGTTCATGTTTCAAGTTATGTTTGGGAGTTCCAAAAAATAATCCAATTTCAAAATTTGTTCACCAAATTCAAAAAATGTTCATGTTTTCAAATTTTGCTGTGAGTTTCCATAAATGTTTCCATTTAAAAAATTGTTCGCAAATTGCAAAAAATGTTCATGCTTCAATTTTTGTTCGGGAGTTTTGAAAAAATGTACGCAAGTTTTAAAAACTGTTCATGTGTTCAAGTTTTGTTCGGGAGTTTCAAAAAATGTTCCAAGTTTTAAAAAATGTTCAAGTATCCAAAATTTGTTTTCGAATTTGAAAAATGTTCGGGTTTTGGGAGACTTTACAAAAATGTTCCCGTTTCCAAAAATTGTTTGCATTTTTCGAATTGTTAAGTTTTTACAAATTTTGTTCTCAATTTCTAAAAGTGTTCGTTGTTTCATACAACCTTCATGTTTTTTTTCTCAAAACTAGCGTTTCTCAAAAATGTTCGCACTTCCAAATTTGTTTGGAATTTTTCAAAATTGTTCTCTATTTTAAAATATGTTCTCAAGAAACAAAAAATGTTCGTGCTTTACAAAATTGTTCATGCTTCCAAATTTGTTCACGATTTTTCAAAATTGTTCTTCGTTTCAAAATTTGTTCTCAAGGTTCAAAAAATGTTCGTGCTTCAAAAAATAATCCGCGCTTCCAAATTTGTTCTCAAGATTCAAAAATCGTTCATGCTTCATAAAAATGTTCACAAACTCCAAAAATGTTCAATTTCCGAAAAATGTTTGGGAAATTCAAACTTTTCGGTTTTCATAAAATTTGTTCACATGTTCAAAAAATGTTCATGTTTACAAATTCAAAAAATTGTCCATATGTTTATTTTTTACTAATTCAAAAAATTGTTCCTGTTTCCGAAATTTGATCACATATTCCAAAAAATATGTGAACAATGAAATTTACAAGCTCTATGTCAAAAAATATTCCAAAAATTTGTTCACATGTTAAAATACTGTAGGATGATTTACAAGCTCTACGTCAGAAATTTCTTTTTGAGACTGTAACATGCAAGGACAATGAAATTCAGCTGCCGTTAGTAACTTCTTTCCTGCAGAGACATGTAAGTTCTCTATTTTTTTCTCTCCTATGGAAACAAAAGAGATGTTATTTTCTTAGAGCCTGTTCTTTCATACCGAACAGTGAAATTAATTTCTTCTAATCGCGTATATGTTTCTTCTAATCCTTCTTTCTATTCTCAAGGGTCTCATTAATACTGTCACCTTCAAGGGAAGTGCACTGCAAGATTCAACTCAAAGGAATACTTCCATGGGAAAAATGTTTCCTTACCGATAGAGCTATCTTTTTTTTTCTCTTGCTGATCTAGTGATAGTTTCTTCCAAGACCTTCAACTATAAACAATGTCCGAAAACAGCTGAAATAGTTATGAAAACGAGCAGTAAGACATGTACATTTTTTGTTGTCTTTCATGACGCCTTGGTGATACTATCATCACTCAATTTCATCAAGATGTAAGCTTACCACTCTTATGACAGTTTTAGAAGTACCACTTTGTAATAAATGTAAAATGAAATTTCATGTTTTCTTATAATTAAAAACTAGTTGAATCAGTAGGAACAGCACCTGGTTTCATAAAAATGGAACCTACAACCATTGTTTAGTAAATTCAAGGTTTTTGTCTTTCATGTTTCTTTGGGAAACAGTTGAAACTGTACCATTGTTTAGTTTATACAAGGAAAATAGAAGAAACAGTAGAAACAGAAGAAACAGTGGAAAACAGCAGGGACAACAATCAGTGGAACAGCTTCGCGAAGCAGAATCAACGAAGCGGTAGAAACAGTTCAAAACCAGGGAAACGCACGCCTCGCGGCCCACAAAGCCCGCCAGTCAGCTGCTCCTGTGCGAAGCCGCACCTAGTTGACGCAGAATGCGTCACATAGGAGTTCCCCTCACAGATAACCAACGCGCTGCCTCCCCAAATTCCAATCTCGCACGAGTCCGCAGACTCGCAAATTCCAATCCCGGACCTATGATCAACGCGCCGACAGGGATGCACGTCTGCCGCGACAGGAAGGGGCCACGGCAGGCGGCGGCACGGTCGACACGGGTGTCCGGCGATCTGCGTTCGAGTGGCCGAGAAAAACGTCCTGCGTCGTTTTCTTCTGTTATTCTTCAGATTTCTACTTCTTGTGATGTACAAGGGTGAGTTAATCTGACTAATTGGTTTCCTATCTCAGTATAGTGTTTCAGTATATTGTAACCTGATCCTTGTTTGAGATTTGAGACTTCCTATTTCAGTACAGTATAAAATATTAAAAGTTGAGACTTGTTTGTAGTGATTCACAAGGATGAATTATTAAAGATACAAGAATTGTTCAGGGTTTAGGGTTATTAAGCAGTATAATACAGTAATATGTACTCCCTCCGTTCCTAAATACTTGTCTTTCTAGGCATTTCAACAAGTGACTACATACGGAGCAAAATGAGTGAATCTACACTCTAAAATATGTCTACATACATTCATATGTAGTAGTCATTTGAAATGTCTAGAAAGACAAATATTTAGGAACGGAGGGAGTATTATTTACAACTTGTGATGTGATTTCAAGTTCTAATATTCTAGTACAGTGTTAATATGGTGACATAATAGGTTTATGTGCCAAAAGCAAGGTTTAGGCCTTAAAAAACTTTTGCCTTTAAAATTTTGAATACACAACCTCTAAATCCTGGGCCCGCCCCTGCAAGAGCTGAACCTGGGCAGTGGTGGCGACGACCTACGGAGGCCCTGGAGGCCTGGCCTGGACCGATACATATCGTCGTCCTCGATCGCCGGCTGTAACCGATCGAGCCTCCCAGGTCGTCCGTCGTCTATCGGTCTATGTCCAGCAGAATCTAGTATGCGCTTGCACCAGCGATCTGGGGAAGCGTAGTCTGCTTGTGGCGACGAGCAGCAGAAGCAGCAGTGCGGCGAGCTCAAGCAACAAGCAGCATGCTGTAGCCCAGCCGCCGGCGAGCAGCACTAGAAGCTCAACATGTATGACACGCCCACACATATGCGATGACCGTCTCTGTTCGCTCATGTTTTCGATGAATTTCACTCAGCAAATTCACAAGTTACCCGGAACTGTACAAATTATTGACATCGAATTCAGAATAAATTTACAGCAATGGCACTTTAAGAAATTGACAATAAATTCCATAAAAACTGGCATATCGCACTTTCAGATAAGCTTCTGGTCACATAATAATCCTTACTCATAAGTAACCATACAACTGCTTAAGGTCTTTGACAATACTAAACATCCATAAAAGGCTGGATACTAAACATCCACACAGATTGAACAAAATGCACACAGATTGAGAAGCAAAAGCTAGGCATTCAATGCCCCAGTGCTGTTATGCCTTCGCACTTGCTGTGAGCTTGAACTCCTGGAGCAGGCTATCTGGAGCTTCAACCTGCCTGGTTGTGACTCCTCCGGCTTCCCCTTCCAACTGGTTGAGAAGCAGTTCTGGGCACTGATGTTGGTCTTGCTGGAGTAGGTCCTGCTTGCTTCTTTGTCCTCTTTCCTGGGTGTGGCACCTGACAAACATAATGATTAGTACTACTACCTCTGTAAACTAATGTAAGAGCGTTTAGATCACTATAACTAATGTAAGAGCGTTTAGATCACTAAAATAGTGATCTAAACACTTGTATTAGTTTACGGAGGGAGTACTATTTTCCAAAGTGAACAAATATCACTGCTAAAGTTCAGAGATAACTAATTCACTCTGCCAATACCTGTAGCTTGATTGCAGCTGGATCTTCATCTTCATCAGAGCTTTTCGAGGTGACAAATGCCTGCTTGATCGCGTTAGGCATCTCCTCTGACGATACTGCCTGCTGCCCCTGTTTGCACACCTCTTCTGCCGCCTCCTAATGCCTGCTGCTGCCGACATGTTCAATGGCAGCTTGCCATCCGACCTAACTGCATTGCAGGCCACCCATCAATTTGAGTTAGCATGGCATCATCTACATTGTATAGAATGACCGTACAGAATTAGGTAATAGCAGCACATCTTGGTTCACCAGACCTAACTGGATCAGACGCAATGACTCCCTCGCACTTGCAAAGTGCTTCTAAAACCTTGTGGTGGTGATGACCCCACACATGCCAGCCCTGCTAAATACAAATTGGATTTGGCATGCAATCAGCCACCATGAACTACTTCACAAAATGATATACACACATTCAGATACAGAACTTACCGTCTATTATTGTCTCAAACCTAACTGGATCAGACGCAATGACTCCCTCGCGCTTGCAAAGTGCTTCTAAAACCTTGTGGTGGTGATGACCCTACACATGCCAGCCCTGCTAAATACAAATTGGATTTGGCATGCAATCAGCCACCATGAACTACTTCACAAAATGATATACACACATTCAGATACAGAACTTACCGTCTATTATTGTCTCAAACTTCAGGCACTGCGTGCTCTGTTCAATTTTATTGCTGGACGGTCTGACCACAATCTCTATCACATCTGCATTATTCCTTGTCTGTGACATTGGAACGACATGCTCTTCCATGCCTACGCCAAAATAATTTTCAGCGCTCAGTTCATGTCATAATTTGCAAAGTTTGTTTTCATACAAGCAGAATCTATGTGATTTATGAACATCAGTTTTGAAATATACCTCCAGTATACCCACCTTGTGCCGGAATTGTTGGCATTGCTTCTAATCGTCCGTGAGGAGCTGCTATAGGTACATCATTGCCAGGGGTACAGCCAATAACTTGTTCTCCTGCAAGATGTTGTTTTCTCATATTCAAACGTACATAGCCTTGCAAAACGCATACATGGAACATGTTTATATGCAAACTTGCTTACCACCAATGACAGTCTGAAATTTTAGGCAATCCGATGTATCCTCTGTCTTTACAGGCGCCAATCTCGCTGCGTCATTTGTTTAACCAAGAAGACATTTTTTATCAGTTTCCAAAGATTGATCTTGCTCAGCAAACATATGCAACATGAGCATCAGACATACCAGGTGGAGCCCCTGTGTCCACATCTGTATCTGGACTGCTTGTGGTCAAGTCGATGAAAGGCACCTCCACCTCTGCAATCAGCATAGCTTAGTCTACCATCCTCTACATGAGCTTATTCTATTGTTTTCTACTACTCCATCCCAGTGTCAAAAAACGTCTTACATTATGGGACGGAGGGAGTAGAAAATACTTGCCGCCGGTCCAAGATCCTCAGTTTGTGTTATCAGGACACTCGTTACCAAGTCGATGAAGGGCACCTCCATTTCTGCATCAATTCATAACGTTATCACTATGCAACCAAAGCTTCAAGATGTTGTAGTTAATAGAAAGGTTTCTTACCATTTGCACTTCTACCGCCCACGATGTTCGAATTTCGAATGCAAGCTCGCTCACGAGGATAGCTCCACCTGACGGAACACTACTAAATGCATTAATTAACTTGTTTGACCCAAAACATGCCATATGTCTGTCTTTGGTTACTCAAAGCACGTATCAGCTGGATTTTGAAATAACAGGTATCACACACCACCTCAAATCTGCGGATTAAGTTCACCTGAACAACACAATCTACAGCTAGTCATCGAATCAATTCATTAATAGTCAACACATTTAATTCAGTAATAAAAAGTACAGCATCAGCACTGGCAAACACTCTTATAAGTCTGAAACTATCCAGGCAAGCCGAATAAAAAACATTTTATTTTCTAGGCAGAGGAATAACACACAAGTTATAATCATACAGTCTCAACAAATTTTAATTATACAGATAGAACACAACTAAGGACCTGATCATTAAAGTACCCCAAATTGATCAATTACTTCAGTCTTACCTTGATGGCTTGTGAGGCTGCTTCGGTACATCGCCACGATCTGGACAGGCCGTTTGCTTGTGACCTTGCTGCCGACATATGCTGCAGAATCTGGTCCGTTTACTTAACCCTTCATACAGTGCCTTCTCCCTACTTGTGTTAGGCCTCCCATTTTCCTTGTGTTTAGCTGGAGGAAATAAACCTGCTAGCATGAAAATATGTTCAGAGAATCAGTTCCCTTTTAGAGTGAAAGCGACTAAATTTATCATCCTTCACACATCATGTTTGCACCAGAATCGTTCCAGTATATTCACTAGTTATGGCATAGATAATTTTGTACAGACTTAATTCTTTTTACGCAAGCTCAATTTTGGACATTCAGTAAGTGATTCTAATCACTACTGGAATATATATGTACACTATAGCTTCAGCATAGGGCCATCTCAGTGTTCGAACCTAAATGAAGTTATTTTTCAATCTTATTCTGCATACCTTTGCGTCCTTGCGTCCAGCCAGGAGTTTTAAGGTCAACCTGATCTATGGAGTGCTCTGAAGCTTGAGCCTTATCTGCACTGCACCCCTCTGGAGCAGCGTCCTCAGCACAGACCTAGCCGTCTGCATTTGACGCCGTCATGGCTGGCAGCTCAACCACCGGCGGCGTGCTCACAGGGTAGTGAAGAGGCTCCATGGCAATGTTGTTCTCGTTCACCTCCTCTAGCAGAGTTCTGCTGCTTGCACAGAGTCGGCAAACAAATCAAATCTTCTGAAAATCCTAAATCAAAACGGTAGCGAATCAGCAGCAATAACGAACAGATCAGTACCTATTTATTGGATGCATCGAGAACTCCATGCTCGCCAGTGCGCCCAGTCGCCTTGTCGGAGGAGGGTCCTCCACCGGTTCGCCGCTTTCACCAATGGAGCATCCAATCTCGGGAGGTAGGAGACAGCTTCTCTCAGCGACCCACTCCTGCATTTACTGCATCTACTGCCGTCGTTACCAGAGAGCACAGGATCTGATCCATGGACCAGGACACCGGCGGCATCTCAAACCACGGCTCTGCCTCGCTCCATCCGCGGCGTCCCAACATCTGTGCAAAACAGGACCCACCAGTCAGGTCTGTAAACATGCATATATCAATTTATCTGTTCTAGATGGACTCACAACCTGTCAGAGGCATTCAATACAACAAATCGCAAAGTTATACTGGACGGGACAGACAACGAGCTCCTGTGAGCTCGCGATCACATACTCCACACCCCAATTTTAATGCCTTTCTTTGAAAACTTGTTCCCCTGTGGTTTCTCACCTTCTTCACTTCTTCTTGCATCAGATGCTCCAAGACTTTATCATCAGATGCTGAGATGTTGCTCTCTGCAGGGGGGATAGCATAGTCACTATCAGATTCATGATTACCAATGTTTACTTCCTCCTCAGCTACAACGGATTTTCCTCTTCTCACTGGTAAGTTAGAAATCCTACCAGGATGATAATACATGTCAGAAAATTGCCAAGGTTCTTCCATACGATCCTCTGCACCTGCCTCTTGCTGCTGCTCCTCTGCATTTGCAGTATACTGCTGCTCAGTTGCACCTACATTTTCCTGCTGCTCCTCTGAATGTTGCTGCTGCTCTTCTCCAACTGAACGTTCTTGCTGCCTCCAGCTGAATGTTGTTGCTGCTCTTGTGCATACTCACGGTCACTATGCATTTCCTCTGAAAAATCTTCAGGTATCTTGCTGTATATGTCCATCACACCTGCATCAGTGATATGCTTGACCATTTCCATCACTGATCTCTGATCATGTAGCATCACGAGTGCACTACTCATTGCCCCATCTCTTATCAGACCTGGAAATTTCCAGTGGAGTTGTGAGGATCCCTATCTATTCCACTCAATCACCATGAGGAAGAAGATGAACAGGAACTATCCTAGCCAGCACAAGCCTCGGCCAAAGCCGTCGTTCTGTTCCAAGCCTAGCTTCCTGTTGTCCTTCCTCGCCATCTTATAGTTACCTCCTTGTAACAACTGTGTTGGGCCCCACCTGATGACGATGGCCCACCATGTCAGAGGAAGGGTCACTGGCAATCCCTCCCACATAAGATTCGACTTGCCCACAAGTCGATGTTGTATGGCGCCACCGGAATCCTATAGAGGTTGCACAACATCCTAAACCCAAGCTTCAACTTTGTCCTCAAATAGCTGCAGATAATGAAGTACGTCTACCACTTCTGTACATCACCGGTACAGAGAATATGGCAAGCTGGGAAATTCTTCCAGAGAGAAACATTCCCAAGAAATCCATGGCTTCAGTCCCACTAGTGTCACCTTCCTGTAGGTTAGTCCAAGGAGATAAAAATTCCCAGATCAGAACACTCATGCCATCTGTACTGGTGATCTGAACACTCACTTGCAAGGAAATTCCCATATCAGAACACTCGTGCCTAAAGTCTCAAGAATTGCTTGGGCTGACTGCAGAGTATACGACCACCATTGCTTAACATCCCAGAGCACTTCACCCGAGTACCAATTCAAGCTCACATTGCACAGATAATTGACAATGGTGTAACCAGGAGAGGTTGAGACAGGAACAAATAATCGTAGCATATGTGATTTCACGGCATGAAGAGTAATACCTCCCAACGGACCACCTGATTCCAAGCACTATTACTGTCAGGTGGTATGGCTGACTCGCTAGTGGCATGCCCACATCTTATATCTTGATCAACTGCTACTGCGGTACAATTAGGCATCTCCTTCCATTCACACTGTTGCTGACTACCACACTCTGAAAATTTCCCCATAAGCAGAGAGCAGATCCACTTGAAGGTAATTGCAATAATGAACTTTTGACTAGGACTTGCAATACAAGGAGCAATGCAATTTTCAGTTCAACGGATTCAAAATGGTAGAGAACAGGGAAAGCAATTTTAGAGCACCCCCAATTAATTGACCGTGCCATCTTCCAAGGGGGAAACTCAAAACCACCCAGAATAATGTGCAGAAGAAGTACAACCAAGAACTATGTGCAGCACCAGTAAAACCAACACACTAGCTTTTGTCCTTGTCCTTGCCCTTCCGCTTGGGCTTGACCTTGACCTGACGGTTCACAAACTGCATCCTGCCCTTGCCGCCCTTTCCTTTGGCCATGATTAGTTCATCCTCATCATGCTGTTGATCAGCCTGTCCCACTGGATCTTGCTGTGGCGGACTCCAATCCGGACAATTTTCATTAAGAAATTTGAAGATAGGCTTCAGCTTTGTCAGTTTGTCAACCCTACTGGCAGGCCATCCATCACAAGCGTACTCCGCAGCTTCAGTCTCGTTCATTCTGATGAAACAAAGATGTTAGACAAAAAGAGCAACATACTATGATAGAAGAGCAATGAAAACATCAGGTACTAGCAACAATAGATGAATATACCTCTGCAATGCAGTTTTAAACTTGCTACAAATAACCTTGACTTCCTCATACAAATCAGCTTTGACCGCTTCAAAAACCCAACGTTGCAGGAATGGGAGGGCATCATTGACAAAGTGAAGAGTAGCAGACAGCGTAGGCTTTTTATGATGCTCTTTGAAGTCGGCAAACTTCTTCCAAAACTCAGCATCTTTTGTAATCCACTTCGTCTCTCTCTCTTTCTCTTTCTCTTTGTCTTTGTCTTTGGCTTTCTCGTTCTTTTCATCAGATTCTGATGACGAAGAGAGTGTAGGGTGCAGCTCTTTCTGGTAACCAGTAGCTCTCATCATCACAGAAGTAGTATACTGGTCGAGATACTTCAGAAGCGACAGATGATCACCAAGAAGCTGATTACATGCTACATCCCCATAATACATCTGTTTCCCATCCACAAAATCTTTTCTCAATTTAAGGACATGCTGAATCTTTTTTTCACTGACTTCCACCTTAAAGCAGCGGTACTGTGCTATCCTATCATGTGCCTCAAATTGCAAAAATAGTCGACGATGACTAAAGTGTGGCAGTGAACTATCAGCAGGATCATGTCTCTCCCTAAGGCACTTCGCCATTATCTTCTTTTCATAATGCACAAGCAATAGGAAATATGTTGTTTGAGAGAGACTGGACCAGTTTTGAATTACTTCTTCCAAAATAGCGCCCAATCTAAGATGCTTTAGGCAATACTTGTGAGAGAACTTCTCTATGCTCGAGAATATAATCGCTTTGATAAGATCAAACCTTGGACCTTCACCTAACAGCACAAACAGAATGTGCAGAAGACGTTGAACCAGCTTTTTTGTTTTGTGACCATGCTCATGTACTGTTTCTTGATCATACTCCTCATGTACTGCGCAAATCTCATCAAGTATCATTTGGACCGTGTCCACACCAAAGACAACCGCAGCACTGTAAAAAATACACATCTTTTCTTTGTCAAAGATAAAATAGGAAAAAAGAAAGAAAAAATAGATACTCAAGACAGCAGGAGAAGGTGACTTGTAAATTACGTACACATCTATGTAGCCCGCCTGATATTTTGTGACCTCAAATGTGGTGTCAGGAAAGTCACTTTGGACCTGCTTGTCGTCCTTGAAGCAACACCAGTGAGCGTCTTTTATCGCGTTAATATCAGCGAAGGCCCGAAAAGCAACTATGTACCCGGTTGCATTCTGTCGCAGAAAATCAACGTACTTTCCTAGCTTCTCGTTCCAGAATCGGATAATATGGTACGTATGCTGTCAAAGAGAAGGTAATGGTTAGCAGTAAGATTCCCTAGAAAGAATTTCAGAAACGATAAGATTAAAGCAGTAACCTGAGTTTCTTCGTCCACAAAGGAAGACACAGGGGTGCGCTCCCTTTTATCGCTCTTGCACTTGAAAGAAGTGGCCCCAACATTTAACGCATGCTCCTGTAACTGAGCGTATAGGTTCTTGAGTTGTACCACAGTCGGTGCAGCAGGCAGAAAATCTTCACAAAGTCCTTGTTCAACAAAATCTGAAGACGCCCAGTCAGGTTGCTTTCGCTTCGTACACCCTGGAACATTGGGGTTTCTGTATCCTTGTGGGAAAACGGGCAGACCCTGTCATATGCAAAGCAGAGCAGCTCAACATTAGAAGCTGAGCAACAGTTAGAGATGATAATGCACACAGAGGTCAGAGATGACATGTCTAACAAACCTCAGTGGTTTTCTTGACCAAACCCTTGACCTTGGATCTAGCATCATTCCTGACTCTCTCCCTTGCTTTGTCCGAGGCGCTAATGTACTGTAAAGCATAATACAGTAGGTGGATTATGAAGGAATTCATGCATGGGTACAAGATGAGAGCTGATGTCAACATGGTGTTACCATTTTGCAATCATCTTGCCTGATGGTGGTGGTCATTCTTCAAGTCCTAAGCTACAAAGGGGAATGCAAAGATACGATAAGCTTGGGCCTGCTCAAGTCTACCACCGCTGCATAGGATTCACTGCATAACATGACGTGATAAGAGGGGGTGAGTCGGCAAGCTCACCGGAGACTTGAAGAGAACAGCTGCTGCTGCTAGTGCTAACTCGCGGGAGGGAGAACGGTCGCTGCTTGAGGTCTGGGTAGGGAAGACGATTACAGGGCGCAGCTCCAGGTTGCTACAGGTGAAACATCATCCTTTCCTGTAAGAAAAAAATTGATGTCAAACAGGATGGCATTAAGAACTTCAATTCGGTTTCAGTTGTATTTTCGACCAAGTAGTACCATGTACGATAATACACTGAGCATTTTCAAACCATTACACTCTAAACTGGAGGAGCAATGCTGCATACAGATAACTCCTTTCCAAAAATATGCAGGTACCAGCATTGGAATCAAGCACGAACAGGAGGGGGCGGTACCTCTAAGATGATGAAGCCGTGTTCCTTCTTTGGGTTTTTTTTTTGCGCATAGTATGCTTCTTTGGCTGTTTCAACAATCCTGAGAATGCCCAAAAAAACAACACCAAATGTCAACCTCTTATATGATGATGCACATAACAAGTTTAAATACAGAGACAAAATCACTACTGATGAGCTAACAAAAGAAAATCATTAAATGCTGAACCAAATTTCTTCAAGCTGCTGAAATGTAAACGTTTGCCGCGTGAGAAACAAATGGGGAAAAGCCACTTACTCGGGGTCGAAGAGCGGCTGCGCGGGGTCGAAGAGCCGTGGGCAGTTGGAGGGTCGAAGATCCGGCGGTGCGGGGCCGTAGAGCCGCGGGCAGTTGGAGGGTCGAAGATCCGGCGGCGCGGGGTTGTCGAGCCGGCGGCGGGGGGGCGTCGAGTCGCGGGCAGTTGGAGGGTCGAAGATCCGGCGGCGCGGGGTCGTAGAGCCGCGGGCAGTTGGAGGGTCGAAGATCCGGCGGCGCGGTGTCGTCGAGCCGGCGGCGCGGGGTCGTCGAGCCGCGGGCAGTTGGAGGGTCGAAGATCCGGCGGCGCGGCGGCGCGGGGGCGCGGGCTCGTCGAGCTGGCGCTGCGAGGTGGTAGAGCCGCGGGCAGTTGGACACCGGCGCTGTGATTCGGAGGAGCTAGGTCAGAGTGTGGTGGGCTCCCGAGTTGGCCGCACCTGATATAGATACCAGCCGAGTGGGTGCCATTCGCGGGCCAAGTTTTGCAGCCTGCGTGGCCCATAGCACCGGGAGGATATCTTGGTCCGCTGCGGGCCTAGCAGCCCAACGGCGTGATGGGGCTCCCACCACCAGCATCCCTGTTCGGCATTTCCTTCGATACCCGCAAACGGGCGCACACCCATCCCTCCGTGCCGGGCCAGCCCATTTCCTTATTTTTAATTTCTAAAATCCTGCAAAAAAGAGGGGCGCGCGGTGAGTCGAACCTGCAACCTAAGCTTTCTGTTCATGTCACACTAGCCACTCGGGACAACGTACACGATGTGACTGCTTCCATCATTTCCCTCTTTTGTTCTGTCTTTCCTTTATTCTTTATTTCTTTTCTTTTCTTTTACCCTCTTTTCATATATTTTTTATTTTATTCAAAATGCACAGACTTTTTCTAATTCAAAGATTGTTTTTCCAAATAAATGAACTTTTTTTTCTAATTTATGAACTTTTTTTCAAATCAAGCATCAAATTGATGAACTTTTTTAAAATCGATGAACTTTTAAAAACGTTCACAAAATGTTTATGAACGATTCTTCAAAATTGTTGAACTTTATAAAAAATTGATGAACTCTTTTTGAAAATCAATGAACTTTTCTTCAAAATCGATGAACTTTTTTTGAAAATTAATGAACTTATTTCAAATTTGTGAAATTTTCTTCAAAATCGATGAAATTTTATTCAAAATCAATGAACTTTTTTATGATTTGTGAACTTTTCTTCAAAATCGATGTACTTTTATTTTAAATCGATGAACTGTTTTTGAAAATTAATGAACTTATTTTAGATTTGTGAACAATTATTCAAAATCTATGAACTTTTATTCGAAATCTATGAACCTGTATTCAAAATTAATGAACTTTTATTCATATTCATGATATTTTATTAAAAAATGAACCTTTTTTAAAACCAATGATATTTTTAATTCCCGAAACTTTTTTCCATGCTGTTGAACATTTTATTACAAATGTATGATTTCTTTTTCAATTGATTTATATGGTTACAAAATATGTGTTAGCGTTGTCAATAAGGAAGTCTTAAATGCATTGTTTTCGCATAGTAAACATATAAGGCGTCGGTCTCTTGTGGTCATCGGGCTGAGTCCCTGAGACGGTGGCACGTGGTTTCGATTCCCACCTCTCCCGTATATCCTTCTAGAATCAAAATATTTTTTCGCTCTCTGTTGAGATTGCTGGGCCGGCCCGCCAGGTGGAGCATGCGAGCGCCAGGAGCGCCAAGCGGCGCTGAAAGCGCCGTATAGGAGCTCCCTCCCTGTTCACCCAAAAAAAAACAGCAGCCCTGTCTTGCCGTACGCACCGTCCAATGGTCCCGCCCAGTGGTGGATCGCCCGTTCCCCGGGTATCCAACGGCGATGTAGGTTCCGGTGACCAGCGAGAGCCGCGCAATAGACCTTTGTCGTAGTACGTCATCCCGGCAAATCTCAATCCCTGGGTCCTTTCGCCGATGCGCTTTGCTGGAGGGAAGGCCGTGTCTCGCCAAGGCGCTGAAAAGTGCTTTGTCTTAGGCTTTGGCTGAGGAAGCACCGCGGCGGATCTAAAGGGGATTGGGAGGAGCAATAACTATGGTGCTAGGTTTTGGTGGATACTTAGGGCATGTACAATGGAGGCATCACCTTCATGCTGCCCCATGCCTTCATTTGGACTTAAAATATTAAAGCTACCGTTTACATTTTTCCTCACCCAACGGAGGCAACCATCGGTAGACCCGCATTAGTGGTCCCCATCTCAGTCCTTCTCTCCTGTCTAGTCTCTACCTTCTTCGTTCTTCACCTTTATTCTATTTTTCTCACAGAGCAGCTACCTCATCTGCAAGAGACCGGTTCTTGTACAGAGGACCACCCGAACCTGATTTGCAGGCACCGAGCCGAGCTGGACCTGCGGGGCAGCACCATGGGGCAGCCCGTTGGCCATGCCCTTATAGCAGGTGGAGGTGGAGGCAGAGCCGTGGCTCATTTTGGTCCGCGTCTCTCGGCAATTAATAACTGACAACTACTAGTTCCCTAAAAAAAATAACTGACAACTAGCGCCCACCACACCAATGAGAGCAACTCCAACATGGTTCGTGCGTATTTGTTTGCTTCGACAAAAACACCGGCCTAATATGCTGACCCAAATCTAAAATCAGTTCATTTGACGTATTTTCAACCTATATTTGCGTCTACATGGATAAGAGATGGACTCGCTGCGTCCGCTCGTGGTCTGCCTCGGGCCCACAACCCCACGTGTCAGCCGTCCAACTACTTTTTCATGCCGTCAAAGTCAATGTGTCCACCTAATTTGGACCCGTATGGCAGCATCTCGAAGCCTTCAGATCCACGTCCTTTTTAGGTCGACCCTTGGAATAAGTGATTGTCTGATAATGAGCAAGGAATATACACCTCTGATAGGATATACGTCTTTCTGCTAAATAGAATCTATTAAACTCATAATTCATTAGATACTTATTATCAATGCCAACTAGTAATTATAAGTAAATGGATCCTGGTTGTTCAATCATCTGATAACTAAGGTCATTCTTTGCTAAAATGAAATCATCTGATAACCAAGTTCATTCTTTGCTAAAAAGAAATCATCTAATAACCAAGGTCATTCTTTGATAAGTAATTTGTATGGTATGAAACCACCTTAAAGTTATTCTTTCCGATCAATCCATTGAGCTATTTCTATAAGTGTCACAAACAGCCCTAGAGTTCGTACTAAAATAACACCATATGACACACATCAATCAACCCTAATGTCACCTAGATACTTCAATGTCACCACAAGTATCCGTGGGTCAATTATACGATATGCATCAAACAACTTTAGATTCATAATATCCAATCCAACATAAAGAACCTCAAAGAGTGCCCCAAGATTCCTACCGGAGAAACAAGGACGAAAATGTGCATCAACCCCTATGCATAGATTACCCCAATGTCACCTCGGGAATCCGTGAGTTGAGTGCCAAAACATACATCAAGTGAATCAATAGAACACCCCATTGTCACCACGGGTATCCCACGCAAGACATACATCAAGTGTTCTCAAATCCATAATAGTATTCAATCCGATAATAGTGAAACCTCAAAGGTAAAACTCAATTCATCACACGAAGATAGAGGGAGAGAAACACCGTATGATTCAACTATAATAACAAAGCTCGCGGTACATCAAGATTGTGCCATATCAAGAACACGAGGGAGAGAGAGAGGGAGAGAGATCAAACACATAGCTACTGGTACATACCCCACTAGTAGAAAAAGGGTCAAACGTGAAGCGCATTGGTGTCGGTTCGAATTTGAGCCGGCACTAATGTGTACATTAGTGCCGGTTCCAACGGCTAGCCGGGCCATTCTCATTAGTACCGGTTCGTGGCGAACCTTTAGCACCGGTTCGTGCCACGAACCGGTACTAAAGTGAGTGGTGGCACGATGTTGTCAGTCCGGGGCCCCTCCAGCACCTTTAGTACCGGGTCGTATCACGAACCGGTACTAAAGGTCGTCCTACATAGACCCTTCGTCCACCCGAGCTTGCTCTGTTCTTCCCCTTTCCCCTCTCCTCTCTGTTCTTTTCCCTCTTCCTCTCAAGCTCATCACACATTTTGCCCAAGATTTGAACGCCCCCATCCATTCAAATGATCACAAAGGTTAGCAACTCTTTCCTTTCATCTCTCATTGCTAGATTAGCTCGTGCAATGCTTTATATAGTGATTGATTTTTGAGTCTAGTAATTTGGGGGGAATTATATATATGTGCTAGTATTTGATTTATACGCAATTTGAGGTCAAAAATAACACTTAGTTTTGCATATGTAGGTGTGGTTTACTTAGTACCTTCTAAATCTCCATCGTAACCACCGTCGATCGCTCGCAACGTCCCGTCGCCGGCACCACCTTGTGGTGAGCCTCTTGTTCATGAAGTTTTATATAAAAAATTGATGTTTGTGTGATTTGGATATATAGTTACTCGTATAATTATCTTACCCATACGTTGTTTGTTATGCATAGTGCCATGGTTTTGATATCCGTCCCCGTCGGCCCTCGTCCGGGTTATGATTCGGATGTGGTATATTCTCTTTTAAAACTATTCATTGCATTTCGTGTTTATGAAAAATTATGCCCATCAAGTTGACATAGATATTTCTATGTAGGAGGTAGTTGAACCCGAAATTCCAACCGACCCTATTGTCGAGAGGTTAAATTTAGTTGAAAGAGAAAACGAGGATTTTAAGGAAAAATTGAAAAGAATTGAGGGGGAGAAGATGGAATTGGAGTTGCATGTTGCCGATGTCGTCGCTGATCACAAGATTAAGATGAGGAAAATGCGCTTGAAGATTAGAAAGATTAGAAAATATGCCATTCATAGTGAGGCTTGGTATCATTATGCTGTTGGATCAATTGTTACCTTAGTTGCGATCTTGATCGCATTTGTTGTTGCATTTTAATTCTCTAGCTAGAGAGTTATTTGTTTGTTGCATTGAAGTGTTGTATGCTCTTTATGTATGAACTTTATGTATGAACTTTATATATTGTATTAATTTGGTATTTTCGGTGTTGTGTATTGAAGATGAGACGGCAATGGATGTACGATGACCGATGCTCTCCCGAGTTCATTAATGACGTGCGTACTTTTCTGCTTGCGGCTAAGGCAAACAAGCGAGCGGATGGTTTTATGCATTGTCCATGTGCTGACTGTAAGAATGGTCGCAATTACTCTACGTCAAGAACCATTCACGTCCACCTGTTTGAGTCCGGTTTCATGCCCCACTATAATGTTTGGACCAAGTATGGAGAAAGAGGGGTTATGATGGAAGACAATGAAGAAGAAAAGGACGACGACAGCTATCCTGGCCATGGGTTCCCTGAATACGATGATACAACAATGAGGGAAGAAGCTGAGCCGGTAATGCGGGAAGAAGCTGAGCCGGCAATGCGGGAAGAAGCTGAAGAAGAGGCATCGGATGAGCCCGTTGATGATCTAGGTCGGGCCATTGCCGATGCAAAGAGAAACTGCGCAAGTGATTTGGAGAAGAAGAAGTTGCAGCGCATGTTAGAGGATCATAAAAAATTGTTGTACCCGAATTGCGAAGGTGACAAGAAAAAGCTGGGCACCACACTGGAATTGTTGCAATGGAAGGCAGAGAATGGTGTATCTGACAAGGGATTTGGAAAGTTGCTGGTAATGATAAAGGATATGCTTCCAAAGGACAACGAATTGCCCGAGAGTACGTACCAAGCAAAGAAGGCTGTCTGCCCTCTAGGGTTAGAGGTGCAGAAGATACATGCATGCCCTAATGATTGCATCCTCTACCGCCGTGAGTACGAGGATTTGAACGCTTGCCCGATATGCGGTGCATTGCGCTATAAGATCAGCCGCGATGACCCTGGTGATGTCGAGGGCGAGCGCCCCAGGAAGAAGATTCCTGCCAAGGTGATGTGGTATGCTCCTATAATACCACGGTTGAAACGTTTTTTCCAAAACAAAGAGCATGCCAAGGCGATGCGATGGCACCGAGAAGACCGTAAGAAAGACGGAAAGTTGAGAGTACCCGCCGACGGGTCGCAGTGGAGAAAAATCGAAAGAAAGTACGGGAAGGAGTTTGCAGATGACGCAAGGAACGTATGGTTTGGTCTAAGCGCAGATGGCATTAATCCTTTTGGGGAGCAGAGCAGCAACCATAGCACCTGGCCTGTGACTCTATGTTTGTATAACCTTCCTCCTTGGTTGTGCATGAAGCGGAAGTTCATTATGATGCCAGTGCTCATCCAAGGCCCTAAGCAACCCGGCAACGACATTGATGTGTACCTAAGGCCATTAGTTGAAGAACTCTTACAACTGTGAAATGGAACAGGTGTACGTGCGTGGGATGAGCACATGGGGGAAGAATTTGACCTAAAGGCGTTGCTGTTCGTGACCATCAATGATTGGCCTGCTCTTAGTAACCTTTCAGGACAGACAAACAAGGGATACCGCGCATGCATGCACTGTTTGGACGATACCAACAGTATATATTTGGCTAATTGTAAGAAGAATGTGTACCTGGGACATCGTCAATTTCTTCCGAGCAGGCATCCCGTAAGAAAGAAAGGCAAGCATTTCAAAGGTGAGGCGGATCACCGGACGAAGCCTCGCCACCATACTGGTGCTGATGTACATGATATGGTCAAGGATTTGAAGGTGGTCTTTGGAAAGGGTCCTGGTGGACAATCTGTTCCGAATGACGCTGACGGACGCGCACCCATGTGGAAGAAGAAATCTATATTTTGGGACCTGCCCTATTGGAAAGACCTAGAGGTTCGCTCCGCAATCGATGTGATGCACGTGACGAAGAATCTTTGTGTGACCCTGCTTGGCTTCTTGGGCGTGTATGGGAAGACAAAAGATACACCTGAGGTACGGGAGGACCAGCAACGTATGCACGGAAAAGACGGCATACATCAGGGGCATGCAAGCTACGCTCTTACCAAAGAAGAGAAGGAAATCTTCTTTGAATGCCTGCTCAGTATTAAGGTACCGTTTGGCTTCTCGTCGAATATAAACGGAATAATAAACATGGCAGAGAAAAAGTTCCAGAACCTAAAGTCTCATGACTGCCACGTGATTATGACGCAACTGCTTCCGGTTGCATTGAGGGGGCTTCTACCGGAAAACGTTCGATTAGCCATTGTGAAGCTATGTGCATTTCTCAATGCAATCTCTCAGAAGGTAATCGATCCAGAAATCATACCAAGGTTAGAGAATGATTTGGTGCAATGTCTTGTCAGTTTCGAGTTGGTGTTCCCACCATCCTTCTTCAACATCATGACGCACGTCCTAGTTCACCTATGCGAAGAGATTAACGTTTTGGGTCCTGTATTTCTACACAATATGTTCCCCTTTGAGAGGTTCATGGGAGTCTTAAAGAAATATGTTCATAACAGTGCTAGGCCAGAAGGAAGCATCTCCAAGGGCCATGAAAATGAGGAGGTCATTGAGTTTTGTATTGACTTTATTCCTGACCTTAAGCCGATTGGTGTTCCTGAATCGCGGCATAAGGGCAGACTAGATGGAAAAGGCACGCTAGGAGGGGAACAAATAATATGTATGGACGGACATTCTCTCACTGAAGCACACTACACAGTTCTACAGAATTCTGCCTTGGTGGCTCCGTATATGGATGAACACAAGAATTTGCTATGCTCCAAACACCCGGAGCGGTCTGATGACTGGATTACACGTGAACAAACTAGGAGTTTCGCCAGCTGGTTGCAGACACGTACCATGCATGACACCTCTATTGAAGATGACATGTACTTGCTGTCCCAGTTACCATCTTCGAATATAATGACTTTCAAAGGGTACGAGATAAATGGTAATACATTTTACACGATCGCCCAAGATAAGAAGAGCACCAACCAAAACGGTGGTGTCCGCTTTGATGCAGAAACCAAGACAGGAAAGGAAACATATTATGGTTATATACAGGACATATGGGAACTTGACTATCGATGTGGTTTGAAGGTCCCTTTGTTTCGGTGCAAATGGGTCAATATGACACGAGGCGGGGTAACGGAAGACCCGCAGTACGGAATGACAATAGTGGATCTCAACAATCTTGCGTATGCAGACGAACCATTCGTCCTAGCCAATGATGTGGCACAGGTTTTCTATGTGAAGGACATGTCTACCAAGCCAAGAAAAAGAAAAGATAAGGAAGGGAATGCATCTTACGATGAGCCAAAGCGGCAAATAGTTCTTTCTGGGAAGAGAAACATCGTGTGAGTGGATGACAAGACAGACATGTCAGAAGATTATGAAAAGTTTGATGAAATTGCTCCATTCACAGTGAATATTGACCCGAGCATCCCGTTAAATGATGAAGATTTTCCATGGTTACAGCGCAAAGGGACACACACGAAGAAAAAGTTTCACACCCAAAGATCTGGGATGTGATCGGCTTCACTATAATCACTTTCTTCTGTGTTTCACACCCAGGTGGGAATCTCTGTAATAGTTAGGGTAGTTATGTGTTTTCGCATTTGAAACGCGAAGAAATTTTATGTGCAAACAAATTCTTTCAAAGTATCAGGGTTTCGGACGAAAACTCATCCGTTACAAAAGGCATTTCATTTTTTTAAATAACCTAAGCATTACCAAATTGAATATAATGATAAAACACACTAATACTAAACATAAGAAAAAAGAATCACTGAAAAATCTATTCTCAAAGTTAAGTTATTCACAAACTAGTGATTCACACAAATTTCAAATAAATCAAACTTTAAACTATTCAAATTTGTAAACTACCGGTACTAACAGAAAGTTTGTAATTTTTTATACCTAAAGCAAAAATATTCACAAAGAAACTCTAAATACAACAAAAAAACAACTCAAACAAAAATAAATAAAGTCAAAAAATATGAAAAAAGCCCACCTACTGCGCCACAGCGGACTGCATACGACTAGAAACCCAACCTGTTGTTGGGCCAGGATGCAGGCCCGCAAAGGCCCAGTAGGCCCACAGGGCAGCACAGAACATTTAGGCCCAGTAGGCCTGCTTTGGAGAGGAGCTCGAGGGAGCTACCGCACTAGGGCTTATAAACCAGTGCGGACGCCCCTCGGCTAGCGAGGTGGGACTAAACATTTCGCACCACACCTGCGCCAGCGCACCCCCTTTAGTGCCGGGTGGTAGCACCAACCGGTACTAAAGGGGGGCCTTTAGTACCGGTTGGAGCCACCATCCGGCACTAAAGGGGGTGCGGTTCCCGCCGCTTGGCCTGGCCAAAACAGGCCTTTAGTACCGGTTGGTGGCTCCAACCGGTACTAAAGGTCCATCCTATATAACTAAACACTTCAAAAATTTTAGTTTCTCCTCTGCTTCTTCTCCTCTGCCCCGTCACCCGTCGCCCCCGTCTCCATAACCCTCGTCGCCGCCCCCGTCCCCGTCGTCGCCGCCCCGTCGTCCCCGTCCCCGTCGTCCCCGTCGTCACCGCCGCACCGTCCCGGCCCGTCTCGCGTCGTCCCCGCCCCGTCCCCGTCGTCGCCGCCCCGTCCCTGTCCCCGTTGTCGCCATCCCCGTCATCGCCGCGCCCGTCGCCGTCCCCGTCGCCGCCCCCCGTCGCCTCTCGCCTCGCCAGTGAGCACACACACACACACACACACACAATAAAGACGCACTCGACAAATCTATCGTCAGTTGCTATTGTCTGTAAGTGATTTCTTTCTGTAATTTAAGTCTCAAGCTAGCTGATCATTTTGATCAATCATTACCTGTAATTATCCTCACTATATTCTTTTCTGTGGTATTATGCAGGATGAAGATTTATGAAATGAAAAAAGGTGGACGCTATGGCATTGGGTTCGTTGATCCAAATACCATTAATGAATACACATGGAACATAGATCCATATCACGCAAAATGTGTAGAGGAAAGCATACTACAGTTCTTCAAGGAACTCAAATACAATGAATATATACTACTTCCTTACAACTTCTAGTGAGTCACACTGTCTTGTACTACAAATTCTGTTTTTCCCTACTAGCTATAGCTACATGTTTTTGCTTACATATGCCCGCTTAATTAAGACATGCAAACGTGTGTGCATGCAGATTTCACTGGATCTTGTTAATCATTAAAGTTGATCAAGGAACAGTTGAAGTACTAGACTCGCTACTTAAGAAAGCAAGTGACTATGACATCATGAAGGGGATAGTCAACAGGTAATTTCAATCATTATTAACTATATCTCGGCCTATTTTATTAGTTCTTCATTTCCTGATAACAACTATTTAATAACCCATTTATTCATTTTCTTTGTCGGCGGGCAGGGTTTGGGCAAAGTTCATCAGGGTCACTCCAGGCCCATGGAAATAAAGTCTGAAATGGTATCGACCCAAGGTAAGTAATTAAGTAGTACTACCTAGCTGCCATCTCTTTAATACTCATGCTTGATTAATTATTATCTGATCAAAATTCCATTCTCGTAAAGGCCCTGAAGCAGGCGCCGGGGAATGATCTATGTGCATACTACGTTTGCGAGAACATTCGCATGATGGTGTCCGAAAGGAGCAAATCTCAAAGACAGGAGTGGGTACGATATCGATTGTCAGAACACTATTCATAACTTTTACACCATTATCGATATCTAGTCACACAACCAATACACATGCATATTGATCTCCTTCTTAACAGTTCAAAGAGGTGCGGGACAAGGTCCTAGCATAGGACCGCATAGAAGCAATTCAAGAGGAAATAGCGGGATTTTTGCTCGACCAGGTCATAGATCCGAAAGGAGAATACTATTACCCGCTACCGCCCCCATGAACCATTTCCAATTGTTATCGTGCTCCGAAGGCACCAATTAGCTAGGCTAATGCCACTGGCTCCGAAGGCATCAATTAGGAGAAATTGTATATATATATATATATACATGTGTGTATATATGTGCGAATTAATTAATGGTGGTTGTGAGACATTCGATGATATATATATATATATATTATGATCGGTCGTTCTACTAGAAATTCTATTTATATATATGCATAACGTGTACAATATGTAGTATCGTAAAATACCAGCAAACGAAAAAGAATTAAATGGAAAACACAAAATTAAATGAAAAAGAAATCATAAACCCAAAACCCCCCAAACATTTTAATACCGGTTGGTGACACCAACCGGTACTAAAGGGCTCCCTGCCCCCGAAGCTGGCTCGTGCCACGTGGTTGCCCTTTAGCACCGGTTCGTGCTGAACCGGTACTAAAGGGGGGGGCTTTAGTGCCTATATTTTAGCGCCGGTTACCAAACCGGCACTAAAGGGCCTTACGAACCGGTGCTATTGCCCGGTTCTGCACTAGTGCCCTCAGCCTCGAGGGTGAACTACTCCCTCCTCATCATGGAGACCGCCGGGATGATGAAGATGGCCTCCGGTGATGGTTTCCCTCTCCGGCAGGGTGCCGGAACGGGCTCCTGATTGGTTTTTCATGGCTACAGAGGCTTGCGGCGGCGGAACTCCCGATCTCGGTTTCTTTCTGGGGGTTTCTAAATTTATAGAAATTTTTGGCGTCGGTTTCACGTCAGGGCGGTCAACGAGGCAGCGACAAGGCAGGGGGCGTGCCCTCCACCCTTGTCGTTGACTCGGGACTCTCCTGGCCCAACTCTTGTGCTTCGGGTGGTTGAACAATAGGTGCAGAAATTAAGGCTTTCTTAAGTGTTTCAAAGGCTTCTACACAATCATCATCAAAAACAAATGGAACATCCTTTTGTAAAAGATTTGTAAGAGGCCTAGAAATTTTAGAGAAGTCTTTAATAAACCTCCTATTGAAACCAACATGACCGAGGAAACTATAGATACCTTTGATATCTTTAGAACATGGCATTTTCTCAATTGCATCAACTTTAGCTTTATCCACCTCAATACCTCGTTCAGAAATTTTATGCCCCAAGACACACTGGTAGAAAAAGGGCCTGTTGTCCCGGTTCGTAAGGGCCTTTAGTCCCGGTTCCTGAACCGGGACTAAAGTGTCGGTACTAATGCCCTGTCCCTTTAGTCCCGGTTCAATCCAGAACCGGGACTGATGGGCCTCCACGTGGCCTGTGCGCGGAGCCCAGGCAGGAGACCCTTTGGTCCCGGTTAGTGGCACCAACCGGGACCAATAGGCATCCACGCGTCAGCATTTTTGTGGCTGGGGTTTTTGTTTTTTTAAGGGGGGGGGGGGGGGTTGGGGGTTTTGGGGGGTTAATTTAGGTGTTTCATATATTGTGTTAGCTAGCTATAATTAATAGAGAGAAGTGTCCTCTCTTATGTCCGTGCTTGGTCGACGCTACGTACTATACATACGTATAGAGAGGACTAGACACGCTAGCTAGCTAGTAAGCAAACGAAGGAAACAGAAGATCGTCATGAACATATATGCATACAGAGAGAAGTGATATCGACCACCTCTCCTTCTCCGAGAGATTGGTCGAACAACAAGTTCTCGTATATCTATCCGACACTACCGGCTGCATATATACAATAATTATCTCTTACAAATATAATCATACGGACTCATGGTCCACATAGTATTCTCCGTCTTCAGCGATCACGTGGTCAAGAAAGAATGCCGCCAATTCCTCTTGAATTGCTCGCATGCGAGCTGGTGCTAGGAGTTCATCCCGCTTCCGAAACATCTAATTTGAAGAAGGGGGTCAATACATATATATATATATATATATATGAATGAATGAAACTCAACACAAATGATGGTAATAAAATAAAATTGTGAATGTTGTTATTTACGTACTTCATATTGTTTGTTAGAGTACTCGCCCCGCTCACAGGTCGTGTGGCGGATGGACTCACAGACGTAGTATCCACAGAAATCATTCCCTTGTTCCTGCCACAACCACTTTACAAGAAATAGAGGTCAATCAAACTGATAAGCAAGAATGCTAAATGGTATTGATGAAACTAGCGCTTGAATCACTAGGAGATGTGTGGAACATGCTACTATAGTACTTACTTTCGGGTGTCTAAATTCCAGCTCCTTTGGCAGTCCCGGAACTTTTCTGGTGAATTTTCTCCAAACCCTGCCGGACAAAGAAAACAATTACTTGATATCAGGAAATAAACAAAGTTGCTGATATGGTGGATAATGATCGATTTAACTTACTTCTTGAGGATTTCAGTCATGTCCGCATACTCCTGGGGGTCTTTTCGTTTAGAGTCCAAGACGGTTACTACTCCCTGCTCAAGCCTAATCTCTAGGAGAATATAGTGGAAACTGCACACGCATGCATAACTCATCAATTACATTACTATAACCTGGACTAATATATAAGGGAAACCAAATATGCACAAGACAGTAACACTCACTTGAAGTTGTAAGGAACGAGTATTATATCTTTGTTTTCATTTTTTTGAATGATCATAGCAAGTTGGCCTCGGTATCTTCGGGACGATGTTCAACCTCAGTTGCATCTATGAGATATGTGTTAACGAACCCAATATCACCGATTTGTCTTTTCTTCAATTCGGCGATCTTCAATCTGCATAATATAGTGAGGATAATTATAAATACATGCAATGAAAGAGATGAGCTATATAGAGAGACTTAATGACAGAAGTAGTAGTACTTACAGACAGTAGCAGGTGATCGTTGTTTTATCGAGGGCCAATTGATTGAAAAACTGATAGAACTCCTCAAATGGAATAGGCAACAGTTCAATTCCAACAAGGTCATGCTCCGGTTTAACTCTCGCATACAAAGTACTCCTCCCCCCAGACTCTCTGCAGATTTTCAAGTACCAATCATGTAATCTTCGCATCATCGTTGTTAAAGATTTTTCATCTTTGACGAGAGGCTTCCCGTACTCGTATCTGTGTATATGCACCTCCATGGGATCATAATGTACATCGTCGGGCAGGTAATCGTCAACATTGCCATAACTGGGCACCATCCTCGGATCGACGATGTCGCTAGGCACCTTGAGCGGGGGGCACGATTGCTTCGCTTGTTCGCCGAGCTGGGCAATTTGTTTCCCAGCTGCTCGTCGTTCTTTCAGCCTTTGATCACTGACTGTACTTCCCGACCGCTCCGCTTCGGCCCATGTCTTTGCAATAATGCGCTCATAGTTGCCTTTCGGAGGAGACTTGGGTGGTTTTGCCAGGGCACAGAGTGCGCTTCACTTTCACCGGATCTACTCCTCCGGAGGTGGATGTCTCTTTGCTTTCAACCCTTGAAACCAGTCATCCACTTCGGTTCGCGCGATCTTCGCGTTCTCCTCCGGGGTCCTCTCATATGGTAACTTCTGTGGACTCTTCAAAGAAGGACCGAATCTGTATGTCCTCCCGCCTCTGGTTGTACTGCTAGACGCCGGCCGAGCAGACGAAGCGGTTGTCTTCTTTACTTGCTTACGAGGTGGAGGAGAAGGACTACGACGTGCCGGAGCAGCTGCTGGAGCGGCGGCGGGTCTCTTCCGCCCTTGCTGACGAGGCGGAGAAGGAGGAGGCTGGCTGCTCGGGCACGCCGGCGCAGGCGGAGTGCCACCACGCGCCGGAGAAGGAGCCAGCCCACGCACAATTGATCCAACGGCATAATGATACCAAGCCTCGGTATGAATGGCATATTTTCTAATCTTTCTAATCTTCAAGCGCATTGCATCCATCTTGATCTTGTGATCATCGACGACATCCGCAACATGCAACTCCAATATCATCTTCTCCTCCTCAATTTTTTTTATTTTTTCCTTCAACAAATTGTTTTCTTCTTCAACTAAATTTAACCTCTCGACAATAGGGTTGGTTGGCATTTCCGATTCACATACATCCTAGATAAATAAAATCTATGTCACGTTGGTCGGCATAATTTTCATAAACAATAAATGAACCAATAGTTATAAAGATAATATACATACCACATCCGAATCATAGACAGGACGAGGGCCGACGGGGGCGGATACCAAAACCATCGCACTATATAAGATGCAATAATAAATGTAAGAAAATGATACAAGTATCTATCTAAACATACAAGTAAGAATATTTTTCCTTTCAGAAAGAAGATAAGAACAAGAGGCTCACCACGGTGGTGTCGGTGATGAGATCGGCGCGGGTGATCGACGGCGGTGAAGACGGGGACGGGGCGTGACGGACCGCTAAATCTAGACAAATCTCGAGGAAAATGGAGCTTGGAGGTCGAGCTTCGAGAGGAGAAAGCTTAAGTAGTGTGGCTCGGGCATTCCATCGAACACCTCATGTGCATAGGAGGTGAGCTAGAGCACCACAAAGCCCTCTCCCCCTCGGCCAGAGAAAAACAGAGCACTGGGGTGCTCTGCTCGCGAGCGAGGGGTATATATAGGCACCTCATTGGTCCCGGTTGGTGACATGAGCCGGGACTAAAGGGGAGCCTTTGGTCCCGGTTCAAGCCACGAACCGGGACCAATGGTGGTGGGCCAGGAGCGAGATCCATTGGTCCCGGTTCATCCCACCAACCGGGACCAAAAGGTCCAGATGAACCGGGACCAATGGCCCACGTGGCCCGGCCGCCCCCCTGGGCTCACGAACCGGGACCAATGCCCATATTGGTCCCGGTTCTGGACTGAACTGGGACTAATGGGCTGACCCGGCCTGGACCAAAGCCCTGTTTTCTACTAGTGACAATACCTTCATTAACCATAAAGTGGCACTTCTCCCAATTTAAGACAAAATTAGTTTGCTCCCACCACAACGCTTTGATTCGTTGGCCGTTCGATTTCATCTATCGCACATCGTCTGGCCATCTGCATTCGTCTCTTGGGTAGCTGCTCCACAGAGTTACCTGGGCTTCATGTCATTTATCGGGCCAAATTGGGCTGGGAAATCTCTTCTCTTTCGTGAGCCCGTGTTGAGGAACAGGGCGTCTCCTCACCTTTACCTTCCCTGTGGCGGCGGCGGCGTTCGGCATGACTCAATCAGCCATCCTCCTAGACGTTCGGCATGTAGTCTCTCCTTGCTACCTCTTGAGCACTGTGTTGGATTTCCCCGAAGAGGAGAGGATGATGCAGCAAAGTGGCGTAAGTATTTCCCTCAGTTTTTTAGAACCAAGGTATCAATCCAATAGAAGGGTACACGCAAGTCCCTCGTACCTACACAAAAACAATAGCTCCTCGCAACCAACGCGATTAGGGGTTGTCAATCCCTTCACGGTCACTTACGAGAGTGAGATCTGATAGAGATGATAGATAATATTTTTGGTATTTTTGATATAGAGATGCAAAGTGAAAACTAAAAGGCAAAGTAAAAAGCAAAGCAATATAAAAGTGATGGAGATTGATATGATGAGAATAGACCCGGGGGCCATAGGTTTCACTAGTGGCTTCTCTCAAGAGCATATGTATTCTACGGTGGGTGAACAAATTACTGTTGAGCAATTGACAGAATTGAACATAGTTATGAGAATATCTAGGTATGATCATGTATATAGGCATCACGTCCGAGACAAGTAGACCGACTCCTGCCTGCATCTACTACTATTACTCCACTCATCGACCTCTATCTAGCATGCATCTAGAGTATTAAGTTAAAAATAGAGTAATGCCTTAAGCAAGATGACATGATGTAGAGAGATAAATTCATGCAATATGATATAAACCCCATCTTGTTATCCTCGATGCCAACAATACAATACGTGCCTTGCTGCCCCTTCTGTCACTGGGAAAGGACACCGCAAGATTGAACCCAAAGCTAAGCACTTCTCCCATGGCAAGAAAAACCAATCTAGTAGGCCAAACCAAACTAATAATTCGAAGAGACTTGCAAAGGTAACCAATCATACATAAAAGAATTCAAAGAAGATTAAAATATTATTCATAGATAGACTTCATCGGTCTCAACAAACACACCGCAAAAAGAAGATTACATTGAATAGATCTCCACAAGAGAGGGGGAGAACATTGTATTGAGATCCAAAAAGAGAGAAGAAGCCATCTAGCTAATAACTATGGACCCGAAGGTCTGAGGTAAACTACTCACACTTCATCGGAGAGGCTATGATGATGTAGAAGCCCTCCGTAATGACGGCCCTCTCCGGCGGAGCTCCGAAACAGGCCCCAAGATGGGATCTCGTGGATACAGAAAGTTGCGACGGTGGAATTAGGTTTTTGGCTCCGTATCCGATCGTTTGGGGGTACGTAGGTATATATAGGAGGAAGGAGTACGTCGGTGGAGCAACATGGGGCCCACGAGACAGGGGGCGCGCCCCCCATCCTCGTGACCGCCTCTTTTGTTCCTTGGAGTAGGGTCCAAGTCTCCTGGATCACGTTCGGTGAGAACATCACGTTCCCGAAGGTTTCATTCCGTTTGGACTCCGTTTGATATTCTGTTTCTCCGAAATACTGAAATAGGAAAAAAACTGCAATACTGGGCTGGGCCTCCGGTTAATAGGTTAGTCCCAAAAATAATATAAAAGTGGAAAATAAAGCCCAATATAGTCCAAAACTATAGATAATATAGCATAGAGCAATCAAAAATTATAGATACGTTGGAGACGTATCAGGCATCCCCAAGCTTAATTCCCGCTCGTCCTCGAGTAGGTAAATGATAAAAAGAGAATTTTTGATGCGGAGTGCTACTTGGCATAATTTCAATGTAAATCTTCTTAATTGTGGTATAAATATTCAGATTCGAAAGATTCAAGACAAAAGTTCATATTGACATAAAAAATAATAATACTTCAAGCATATTAACAAAGCAATTATGTCTTCTCAAAATAACATGGCCAAAGAAAGTTATCCATACAAAATCATATAGTCTGGCTATGCTCTATCTTCACCACACAAAGTATTTAAATCATGCACAACCCCGATGACAAGCCAAGCAATTGTTTCATACTTTAACATTTCCAAAACTTTTTCGATCTTCACGCAATACATGAGCGTGAGCCATGGATATAGCACTATATGTGGAATAGAATGGTGGTTGTGGAGAAGACAAAAAGAGGGGAAGATAGTCTCACATCAACTAGGCGTATCAACGGGCTATGGAGATGCCCATCAATAAATATCAATGTGAGTGAGTAGGGATTGCCATGCAACAGATGCACTAGAGCTATAAGTATATGAAAGCTCAACAAAAGAAACTAAGTGGGTGTGCATCCAACTCGCTTGCTCACGAAGACCTAGGGCATTTGAGAAAGCCCATCATTGTAATATACAAGCCAAGTTCTATAATGAAAAATTCCCACTAGTATATGAAAGTGACAAAATGAGAGACTCTTTATCATGAAGATCATGGTGCTACTTTGAAGCACAAGTGTGGTAAAAGGATAGTAACATTGTCCCTTCTCTCTTTTTCTCTCATTTTTTTATTTGGGCCTTTCTCTTTTTTTATGGCCTCTTTTTCTTTTTTTTCTTTTTTTTGTCCGGAGTCTCATCCCGACTTGTGGGGGAATCATGGTCTCCATCATCCTTTCCTCACTTGGGACAATGCTCTAATAATGATTATCATCACACTTTTATTTTTCTTACAACTCAACAATTACAACTCAATACTTAGAACAAAATATGACTCTATGTGAATGCCTCCGACGGTGTACCGGGATATGCAATGAATCAAGAGTGACATGTATGAAAGAATTATGAATGGTGGCTTTGCCACAAATACGATGTCAACTACATGATCATGCTAGCAATATGACAATGATGGAGCGTGTCATAATAAACAGAACGGTGGAAAGTTGCATGGCAATATATCTCGGAATGGCTATGGAAATGCCATGATAGGTAGGTATGGTGGCTGTTTTGAGGAAGGTATATGTTGGGTGTATGATACCGGCGAAAAGTGCACGGTATTAGAGAGGCTAGCAATGGTGGAAGGATGGGGAAAAGTGTGTATAATCCATGGACTCAGCATTAGTCATAAAGAACTCATATACTTATTGCAAAAATCTAGAAGTTATCAAAACAAAGTATTACGCGCATGCTCCTAGGGGGATAGATTGGTAGGAAAAGACCATCGCTCGTCCCCGACCGCCACTCATAAGGAAGACAATCAATAAATAAATCATGCTCCGACTTCATCACATAACGGTTCACCATACGTGCATGCTACGGGAATCACAAACTTTAACACAAGTATTTCTCAAATTCACAACTACTCGACTAACATGACTCTAATATCACCATCTTAATATCTCAAAACAATTATCAAGCATCAATCTTTTCTTAGTATTCAACGCACTCAAAAGAAAGTTTCACAAATCTTGAATACCAAGCATATTATTATTATTATTAAGCAAATTACCATGCTATTTAAGACTCTCAAAATAATCTAAGTGAAGCATGAGAGATCAATAGTTTCTATAAAACAAATCCACCACCGTGCTCTAAAAGATCTAAGTGAAGCACATAGAGCAAAATTATCAAGCTCAAAAGATATAAGTGAAGCACATAGAGCAAAGCTATCAAGCTCAAAAGATATAAGTGAAGCACATAGAGTATTTTATCAAATTCCAATTTATGTATGGATCTCTCAAAAGGTGTGTACAGCAAGGATGATTGTGGCACACTAACAAAAAAAGACACAAATAATACAAGACGCTCCAAGCAAAACACATATCATGTGGTGAATAAAAATATAGCTCCAAGTAAAATTACCGATGGAAGTAGACGAAAGAGGGGATGCCTTCCGGGGCATCCCCAAGCTTTGACTTTTTGGTGTCCTTGGATTATCTTGGGGGATGCCATGGGCATCCCCAAGCTTAGGCACTTGCCACTCCTTGTTCCATAATCCATCAAAAGAATTTACCCAAAACTTGAAAACTTCACAACACAAAACTCAACAGAAAACTCGTGAGCTCCGTTAGCAAAAGAAAACAAAAGACCACTTCAAGGTACTGTAATGAACTCATTCTTTATTTATATTGGTGTTAAACCAAATGTATTCCAACTTCTCTATGGATTATAAACTATTTTACTAGCCATAGATTCATCAAAATAAGCAAACAACACACGAAAAACAGAATCTGTCAAAAACAGAACAGTTTGTAGTAATCTGTAACTAACGCAAACTTCTGGAACTCCAAAAATTCAGCCAAAATAGGACGACCTAGGCAATTTGTTTATTGAGCAGCAGCAATTGGAGTCACTATTTTATCACGTTCTGGTGAATTTTAATAATTTGTTTCGTGAACCGAAAGTTTCTGGAAATTACAGCAAGATCAAATAACTATCAACCAAGAAGTTCCTATAGGTTTAACTTGGCACAAACACTAATTAAAACATAAAATCACATCTAAACAGAAGGTAGATGGATTATTTATTACTAAGCAGCAAGGAAAAATATTGGGTTGTCCCCAACAAGCGCTTTTCTTTAAAGCCTTTTTAGCTAGGCATTGAGATTTCAATGATGCTCACAAGAAAGACAAGAATTGAAGCACAAAGAGAGCATCATGGAACACATGACAAACACATCTAAGTCTAACATACTTCCTATGCATAGGCATATTGTAGGCAAACAAATTATCATAGCAAGCAAAAACTAGCATATGCAAAGAAGCGGAAAGAAACAATAGCAATCTCAACATAACGAGAGGTAATTTATTATCATGAAAATTTCTATGGCCATATTTTCCTCTCTCATAATAATTACATGTAGGATCATAAGAAAATTCAACAATATAGCTATCACATAAAATATTCTCAACACGATCCACATGCATGCGAAGTTGACACTCTTCCAAAATAGTGGGATTATCATTAACTAAAGTCATGATTTCTCCAAGCCCACTTTTATCAAAAATTTCATAAGATTGAATGTTATAAAAATATGTGGGATCTAAAGTTGATACTCTTCCAAACCCACTTTCAATATTATTGCAAACACTATTATCAATCTTATATTCATCATGGGGTTTAAATAAATTTCCAAGATCATAAGAAGAACCTCCCCAATCATGACTATTGGACATAGCAAAACTAGCATCCCCAAGCTTAGGGTTTTGCATATTATTAGCATAATTTACATCAATAGAATTTATAATGAAATCATTGCAATCATGCTTTTTATTTGAAAATCTATCGTGAAGCACTTCATCACAATTTTCAGATTTACGATTTCAGGCAAAATCTTATAAAGATAATCTAGTGCATCCAAACCACTAGTAATTGGTTCATCATAATTGGATCTCTTAAAAAGATTGGCAAGCGGATGAGGATCCATAGATATTAACTTCTCTGTTTAGGAATAAATACTCGACTATTTCAACCAAATGAGCAAACAAGCCAAGTAAGACATTAAGGCAAACGAAAAGACGAACGGAAAAGAGAGGGCGAATAAAACGGCAAGGGTGAAGTGGGCGAGAGGAAAATGAGAGGCAAATGGCAAATAATGTAGTGCGAGAGATAGGGATTGTGATGGGTACTTGGTATGTTGACTTTTGTGCAGACTCCCCGGCAACGGCGCCAGAAATGGCTCGTTGTCGGGGGTCAAATCTTGACTTGAATTTGCGTAGGCCTCCCCGGCAACGGCGCCAGAAATTCTTCTTGCTACCTCTTGACCACTGTGTTGGATTTCCCCGAAGAGGAGAGGATGATGCAGCAAAGTAGCGTAAGTATTTCCCTCGGTTTTTGAGAACCAAGGTATCAATCCAGTAGGAGGCTACACGCAAGTCCCTCGTACCTACACAAAAATAATAGCTCCTCGCAACCAACGCGATTAGGGGTTGTCAATCCCTTCACGGTCACTTACGAGAGTGAGATCTGATAGAGATGATAGATAATATTTTTGGTATTTTTGATATAGAGATGCAAAGTGAAAAGTAAAAGGCAAAGTAAAAAAGCAAAGCAATATTAAAGTAATGGAGATTGATATGACGAGAATAGACCCGGGGGCCATAGGTTTCACTAGTGGCTTCTCTCAAGAGCATAAGTATTCTACGGTGGGTGAACAAATTACTGTTGAGCAATTGACAGAATTGAGCATAGTTATGAGAATATCTAGGTATGTTCATGTATATAGGCATCATGTCCGAGACAAGTAGACCGACTCCTGCCTGCATCTACTACTATTACTCCACTCATCGACTGCTATCTAGCATGCATCTAGAGTATTAAGTTAAAAACAGAGTAACGCCTTAAGCAAGATGACATGATGTAGAGAGATAAATTCATGCAATATGATATAAACCCCATCTTGTTATCCTCGATGCCAACAATACAATACGTGCCTTGCTGCCCCTTCTGTCACTGGGAAAGGACACCGCAAGATTGAACCCAAAGCTAAGCACTTCTCCCATGCCAAGAAAAACCAATCTAGTAGGCCAAACCAAACTGATAATTCGAAGAGACTTGAAAAGATAACCAATCATACATAAAAGAATTCAATGAAGATTCAAATATTATTCATAGATAGACTTGATCATAAACCCACAATTCATCGGTCTCAACAAACACACCGCAAAAAGAAGATTACATCGAATAGATCTCCACAAGAGAGGGGGAGAACATTGTATTGAGATCCAAAAAGAGAGAAGAAGCCATCTAGCTAATAACTATGGACCCGAAGGTCTGAGGTAAACTACTCACACTTCATCAGAGAGGCTATGATGATGTAGAAGCCCTTCGTGATGACGGCCCTCTTCGGCGAAGCTCCGAAATAGGCCTCAAGATGGGATCTCGTAGATACAGAAAGTTGCGACGGTGGAATTAGGTTTTTGGCTCCGTATCTGATTGTTTGGGGGTACGTAGGTATATATAGGAGGAAGGAGTACGTTGGTGGAGCAACAGGGGGCCCATGAGGCAGGGGGCGCGCCCTAGGGGGGGCCACCCTCGTGACCGCCTCTTTTGTTCCTTGGAGTAGGGTCCAAGTCTCCTGGATCACGTTCGGTGAGAAAATCACATTCCCGAAGGTTTCATTCCGTTTGGCCTCCGTTTGATATTCTGTTTCTCCAAAATACTGAAATATGCAAAAAACAGCAATTCTGGGTTGGGCCTCCGGTTAATAGGTTAGTCCCAAAAATAATATAAAAGTGGAAAATAAAGCCCAATATAGTCCCAAACAGTAGATAATATAGCATGGAGCAATCAAAAATTATAGATACGTTGGAGACGTATCACTCCTCCTTCGTAGGATTGTTTCCTCGCTACCCCTCAGCATTGTAGCATTGTCTCCGCTTCATAGTCCGCCAATGGGGACGATAGCTGCTCCTTGGACCGCCTCCAGGATGCTCAACCTCCCCCTCCCCGGCGACGCAGGTGCCCCACGGAAGCATGTTCTTGTTGTCGATCTCGATGTTCCTCCAATCCTCCCTTCCCAACGACGAGGGTGTGTGGTGGACACGCACTGGCGTGCAGTGAAGCGCGTTTGGCGAAGGAGATGCAATGAACCTGGTGGTTGCCGCAGTCACCATCTCCTCCGCCCACAGAAGCTTGTTCAAATTGCCATCTAATCCCTCTCAACTCACATGGCTTCCTTTGCAATGCCCATTTATTAATATACAGATCCGATCCATGCAAAATAGTAGTACTACCCAACTATCTGACCAGTAGTTTGTTTAGCTGTAGTAATTTGATTGCTGCATTTTTCAATGTCTGACACATATTAGAAGCAGAATTCTAAGTTTGGTGTTGATGATGAAGAGGGATGGATAAAACAAATGTCATTAACGAAAATCAAGTAGGCTTTGTTCTCGATACATTACCTAATACTGCAGGTTCCCAATTGCTAAGTCATTTCTTCACTAGATATCTTATAGCTCGACCACTAATGCCTATACTCGAATGTCTCTTCCATGTTCTACACTATTGATGGCATGCTTCAGTACTCATACATGTTTTTCTAGAATACTTTATTCATACATGTTACTTATAGATTATAATATTTATTCATCTCTTGTTAAACTCACAATTTCACGTGTGATGTATATATTTTTAATTTTACCTTGATGCAAAAGTAGTTGATGATTTGCAGGTTGACTCTCCTGAAATGAAAACAATTCCCTCACCTCTGCTCCGTTGGGCTACATTGTATTTTGCCTTTGCAAATGCATTTCACATCATTTTGTATATCTACACATTTTTACAATATCCTCAGATGTCGTCAATCAGACTATCGTAGCTGAACATGTGCTAGCCAAAAGACTAATATTAGTTTGTTAATTAACTTCTCTTTTGCCTTGCTTATCCTCTCCCCATGGGTTTTGTGCTTCCTGCTGCCTCAGTTTCAATCACCACCTCCCGTCAGTGCTACAATTGCCAAAGGCGCCAAGGCAGGGAAATCTCCACATGTGATGTTTTTTCTCCCTATCATATTAAACATAACAATACCATATTTTCTAGCCATATCAGTAAGGAAATGTGTATGTGCATCCACTTTAATGTTAAACCATCCAGCTTATATGCTTTTGTGCTTGTCGGATGCACATTTTTGCTTTTTATCATGTGGATGGTGTAGTGTCTGGATTGTCATATTTTCTATATGCTCCATGAAAAGATAGAATCTATACAAGGTTTCTATCACAAGTTGTCTCATGGTTTTGTATTAAGGTGGTATAATTTGAATCTCGCCTATACCTTTATGTTCAGTTTTTGTATTATTTCTATCATTCTTTATCGAAATGGACGAGCGCAGCAACACACGCCTCTTTGTTCTAGTTTGATCAATAAAAGGCAGAGGGTAATGATCTTTTCTAGTAGCTTTATTTAATTCTCTAAAATCAATTACCATGCATTATATAGCCAGTGACAATTCTTTGCAGAATAAGTTCATTCTTATCATTAGGAACAATAGTAATACCTCCCTTCTTAGGAACACAATGAACATGACTTACCCATCTACTATCAGATATAGGATAAATTATACCTTCTTCCAGAAGCTTCAATATTTCAGTTCTTACCACTTCTTTCATTCTAGAATTTAAACATCGTTGGTGATCAACAACGGGTTTAGCATCAGGTTCCATATTAATTTTGTGCTGACAGAGAGTGGGACTAATGCTCTTTAAGTCATCAAGAGTATACCCAATAGCAGCTCAATGCTTCTTTAGAACCTTCAATAATTTTTCATCTTCGTGTTCTGAAAGGTTAGCACTGATAATAACAGGATATATCTTTTTCTCACCAAGATAAGCATATTTCGGAGTGTCTGGTAATTGTTTTAATTCAAACATAGGATCACCTTTAAGTGGAGGAGGACCTCCTAGAGTTTCAATAGGAAAATTGTGTTTAAGCAGAGGACATTGTTCGAATAACATTTTGTCGGGGGACTGATCCACGAACACCTATGGGACCGGCGGGCCGAGTCCCTTTCGGTTCGGCGGGGGCGGAGGTCGCGCAAAGAGCAGATCGAGGCGAAACACACGAGCAGTTACCCAGGTTCGGGCCGTACGGATGCGTAAAACCCTACTCCTGCTTTGTGGTTTGTATTGATTTCTTGCTCGGGAGCGCGGAGTGCTATAGTACACACCAGCAGCTAACGAGACCGAGCGTGAGTGTTCTCTGAACTTGCTCTCCCCTCTCCTACGTTGCGCATGGGCCTCCTTTTATATGCTCAAGGGGTCACTGTTGGGGAACGTAGTAATTTCGAAAATTTTCCTACGCACACGCAAGATCATGGTGATGCATAGCAACGAGGGGGAGAGTATTGTCTACGTACCAACGCAGACCAACTGCGGAAGCGATCTCACAACGTAGAGGAAGTAGTCGTACGTCTTCTTCCCGATCCGACCGATCCAAGCACCGTTACTCCGGCACCTCCGAGTTCTTAGCACACGTTCAGCTCGATGACGATCCTCGGGCTCCGATCCAGCAAAGCGTCGAGGAAGAGTTCCGTCAGCACAACGGCATGGTGACGATCTTGATGTACTACCGACGCAGGGCTTCGCCTAAGCTCTACAACGATATGACCGAGGTGGAATTTGGTGGCAGGGGGCACCACACACGGCTAAGGAACGATCAACAATGATCAACTTGTGTGTCTATGGGGTGCCCCCTGCCCCCGTATATAAAGGAGCAGGGGGAGGGGGTTCGGCCGGCTAGGGAGAGGGCGCGGGAGGAGTCCTACTCCCACCGGGAGTAGGACTCCCCCCCTCAATCCTATTCCAACTAGGACTTCAAGGGGGAAAGGAGAGAGAGGGGGGCCGGCCCCTTCTCCTAGTCCTACTAGGACTTGGGGAAGGGGGGGGGGCGGCCAGCTGTGGGCTGCCCCTTTTCTCTTTTCCACTAAGGCCCAATAGGCCCATTTGCCTCCCGGGGGGTTCCGGTAACCCTCCCGGTATTCCGGTAAAATCCCGATTTCACCCGGAACACTTCCGGTGTCCAAACATAGGCTTCCAATATATCAATCTTTATGTCTCAACAATTTCGAGACTCCTCGTCACGTCCGTGATCACATCCGGGACTCCGAACAACCTTCGGTACATCAAAATGCATAAACTCATAATAACTGTCATCGTAACGTTAAGCGTGCGGACCCTACGGTTCGAGAACAATGTAGACATGACCGAGACATGTCTCCGGTCAATAACCAATAGCGGGACCTGGATGCCCATATTGGCTCCTACATATTCTACGAAGATCTTTATCGGTCAGACCGCATAACAACATACGTTGTTCCCTTTGTCATCGGTATGTTACTTGCCCGAGATTTGATCGTCGGTATCCAATACCTAGTTCAATCTTGTTACTGGCAAGTCTCTTTACTCGTTCCGTAATACATCATCTCATAACTAACATCTTAGTTATTATGCTTGCAAGGCTTATGTGATGTGTATTACCGAGAGGGCCCAGAGATACCTCTCCGACAAACGGAGTGACAAACCCTAATCTCGAAATACGCCAACCCAACATCCACCATTGGAGACACCTGTAGTACTCCTTTATAATCACCCAGTTACGTTGTGACGTTTGGTAGTACCCAAAGTGTTCCTCCGGTAAACGGGAGTTGCATAATCTCATAGTTATAGGAACATGTATAAGTCATGAAGAAAGCAATAGCAACATACTAAACGATCGGGTGCTAAGCTAATGGAATGGGTCATGTCAATCAGATCATTCAACTAATGATGTGACCTCGTTAATCAAATAACAACTCTTTGTTCATGGTTAGGAAACATAACCATCTTTGATTAACGAGCTAGTCAAGTAGAGGCATACTAGTGACACTCTGTTTGTCTATGTATTCACACATGTATTATGTTTCCGGTTAATACAATTCTAGCATGAATAATAAACATTTATCATGATATAAGGAAATAAATAATAACTTTATTATTGCCTCTAGGGCATATTTCCTTCAGTCTCCCACTTGCACTAGAGTCAATAATCTAGATTACACAGTAATGATTCTAACACCCATGGAGCCTTGGTGCTGATCATGTTTTGCTCGTGGAAGAGGCTTAGTCAACGGGTCTGCAACATTCAGATCCGTATGTATCTTGCAAATCTCTATGTCTCCCACCTGGACTAAATCCCGGATGGAGTTGAAGCGTCTCTTGATGTGTTTGGTCCTTTTGTGAAATCTGGATTCCTTTGCCAAAGCAATTGCACCAGTATTGTCACAAAAGATTTTCATTGGACCCGATGCACTAGGTATGACACCTAGATCGGATATGAACTCCTTCATCCAGACTCCTTCGTTTGCTGCTTCCGAAGCAGCTATGTACTCCGCTTCACATGTAGATCCCGCTACGACGCTTTGTTTAGAACTGCACCAACTGACAGCTCCACCGTTTAAAGTAAACACGTATCCGGTTTGCGATTTAGAATCGTCCGGATCAGTGTCAAAGCTTGCATCAACGTAACCTCTTACGGTGAGCTCTTTGTCACCTCCATATACGAGAAACATATCCTTAGTCCTTTTCAGGTATTTCAGGATGTTCTTGACCGCTGTCCAGTGATCCACTCCTGGATTACTTTGGTACCTCCCTGCTAAACTTATAGCAAGGCACACATCAGGTCTGGTACACAGCATTGCATACATGATAGAGCCTATGGCTGAAGCATAGGGAACATCTTTCATTTTCTCTCTATCTTCTGCAGTGGTCGGGCATTGAGTCTGACTCAACTTCACACCTTGTAACACAGGCAAGAACCCTTTCTTTGCTTGATCCATTTTGAACTTCTTCAAAATCTTGTCAAGGTATGTGCTTTGTGAAAGTCCAATTAAGCGTCTTGATCTATCTCTATAGATCTTTATGCCTAATATGTAAGCAGCTTCACCGAGGTATTTCATTGAAAAACTCTTATTCAAGTATCCCTTTATGCTATCCAGAAATTCTATATCATTTCCAATCAGTAATATGTCATCCACATATAATATCAGAAATGCTACAGAGCTCCCACTCACTTTCTTGTAAATACAGGCTTGTCCGAAAGTCTGTATAAATCCAAATGCTTTGATCACACTATCAAAGCGTTTATTCCAACTTTGAGAGGCTTGCACCAGTCCATAAATGGATCGCTGGAGCTTGCACACTTTGTTAGCTTCCTTTGGATCGACAAAACCTTCCGGTTGCATCATATACAACTCTTCTTCCAGAAATCCATTCAGGAATGCAGTTTTGACATCCATCTGCCAAATTTAATAATCATAAAATGCGGCAATTGCTAACATGATTCGGACAGACTTAAGCATCGCTACGGGTGAGAAGGTCTCATCGTAGTCAACCCCTTGAACTTGTCGAAAACCTTTTGCGACAAGTTGAGCTTTGTAGACAGTAATATTACCGTCAGCGTCAGTCTTCTTCTTGAAGATCCATTTATTCTCAATTGCTTGCCGATCATCGGGCAAGTCAACCAAAGTCCATACTTTGTTCTCATACATGGATCCCATCTCAGATTTCATGGCTTCAAGCCATTTTGCGGAATCTGGGCTCACCATCGCTTCTTCATAGTTCATAGGTTCATCATGATCTAGCAGCATGATTTCCAGAACAGGATTACCGTACCACTCTGGCACGGATCTCACTCTGGTTGATCTACGAGGTTCAGTAGTATCTTGTCCTGAAGTTTCATGATCATTATCATTAGCTTCCTCACTAATTGGTGTAGGTGTCGCAGAAACAGTTTTCTGTGATGTATTACTTTCCAATAAGGGAGCAGGTACAGTTACCTCGTCAAGTTCTACTTTCCTCCCACTCACTTCTTTCGAGAGAAACTCCTTCTCTAGAAATGATCCATTCTTAGCAACGAATGTCTTGCCTTCGGATCTGTGATAGAAGGTGTACCCAACAGTTTCCTTTGGGTATCCTATGAAGACACATTTCTCCGCTTTGGGTTCGAGCTTATCAGGTTGAAGCTTTTTCACATAAGCATCACAGCCCCAAACTTTAAGAAACGACAACTTTGGTTTCTTGCCAAACCATAGTTCATAAGGCGTCGTCTCAACGGATTTTGATGGTGCCCTATTTAACGTGAATGCGGCCGTCTCTAAAGCATAACCCCAAAATGATAGCGGTAAATCAGTAAGAGACATCATAGATCGCACCATATCTAGTAAAGTACGATTACGACGTTCGGACACACCATTACGCTGTGGTGTTCCGGGTGGCGTGAGTTGCGAAACTATTCCACAATTTTTCAAATGTGTACCAAACTCGTAACTCAAATATTCTCCTCCACGATCAGATCGTAGAAACTTTATTTTCTTGTTACGATGATTTTCAACTTCACTCTGAAATTCCTTGAACTTTTCAAATGTTTCAGACTTATGTTTCATTAAGTAGATATACCCATATCTGCTTAAATCATCTGTGAAGGTGAGAAAATAACGATATCCGCCACGAGCCTCAATATTCATCGGACCACATACATCGGTATGTATGATTTCCAATAAATCTGTTGCTCTCTCCACAGTACCGGAGAACGGTGTTTTAGTCATCTTGCCTATGAGGCACGGTTCGCAAGTACCAAGTGATTCATAATCAAGTGGTTCCAAAAGCCCATCAGTATGTAGTTTCTTCATGCGCTTTACACCGATATGACCTAAACGGCAGTGCCACAAATAAGTTGCACTATCATTATCAACTCTGCATTTTTTGGCTTCTACATTATGAATATGTGTATCACTACTATCGAGATTCAATAAGAATAGACCACTCTTCAAGGGTGCATGACCATAAAAGATATTACTCATATAAATAGAACAACCATTATTCTCTGATTTAAATGAATAACCGTCTCGCATCAAACAAGATCCAGATATAATGTTCATGCTCAACGCTGGCACCAAATAACAATTATTTAGGTCTAATATTAATCCCGAAGGTAGATGTAGAGGTAGCGTGCCGACCGCGATCACATCGACTTTGGAACCGTTTCCCACGCGCATTGTCACCTCGTCCTTTGCTAGCGTCCGCTTATTCCGTAGTCCCTGTTTCGAGTTGCAAATATTAGCAACAGAACCAGTATCAAATACCCAGGTGCTACTGCGAGCTCTAGTAAGGTACACATCAATAACATGTATATCACATATACCTTTGTTCACCTTGCCATCCTTCTTATCCGCCAAATACTTGGGGCAGTTCCGCTTCCAGTGACCAGTCTGCTTGCAGTAGAAGCACTCAGTTTCAGGCTTAGGTCCAGACTTGGGTTTCTTCTCCTGAGCAGCAACTTGCTTGCTGTTCTTCTTGAAGTTCCCCTTCTTCTTCCCTTTGCCCTTTTTCTTGAAACCAGTGGTTTTGTTAACCATCAACACTGGATGCTCCTTCTTGATTTCTACCTCCGCAGCTTTCAGCATTGCGAAGAGCTCGGGAATAGTCTTGTTCATCCCTTGCATATTATAGTTCATCACGAAGCTCTTGTAGCTTGGTGGCAGTGATTGGAGAATTCTGTCAATGACGCAATCATCTGGAAGATTAACTCCCATCTGAATCAAGTGATTATTATACCCAGACATTTTGAGTATATGCTCACTGACAGAACTGTTCTCCTCCATCTTGCAGCTATAGAACTTATTGGAGACTTCATATCTCTCAATTCGGGCATTTGCTTGAAATATTAACTTCAACCCCTGGAACATCTCATATGCTCCATGACGTTCAAAACATCGTTGAAGTCCCGATTCTAAGCCGTAAAGCATGGCACACTGAACTATCGAGTAGTCATCAGCTTTGCTCTGCCAGACGTTCATAACATCTGGCATTGCTCCAGCAGCAGGCCTGGCACCCAGCGGTGCTTCCAGGACGTAATTCTTCTGTGCAGCAATGAGGATAATCCTCAGGTTACGGACCCAGTCCGTGTAATTGCTACCATCATCTTTCAACTTTGCTTTCTCAAGGAACGCATTAAAATTCAACGGAACAACAGCACGAGCCATCTATCTACAATCAACATAAACAAGCAAGATACTATCAGGTACTAAGTTCATGATAAGTTTAAGTTCAGTTAATCAAATTACTTAGGAACTCCCACTTAGATAGACATCCCTGTAATCCTCTAAGTGATCACGTGATCCAAATCAACTAAACCATAACCGATCATCACGTGAGATGGAGTAGTTTTCAATGGTGAACATCGTCATGTTGATCATATCTACTATATGATTCACGCTCGACCTTTCGGTCTCTGTGTTCCGAGCCAATATCTGCATATGCTAGGCTCGTCAAGTTTAACCTGAGTATTCTGCGTGTGCAAAACTGGCTTGCACCCGTTGAAGATGGACGTAGAGCTTATCACACCCGATCATCACGTGGTGTCTGGGCACGACGAACTTTGGCAACGGTTCATACTCAGGGAGAACACTTCTTGATAATTTAGTGAGAGATCATCTTATAATGCTACCGTCAATCAAAGCAAGATAAGATGCATAAAAGGATAAACATCACATGCAATCAATATAAGTGATATGATATGGCCATCATCATCTTGTGCTTGTGATCTCCATCTCCGAAGAACCGTCATGATCACCATCGTCACTGGTGCGACACCTTGATCTCCATCGTAGCATCGTTGTCTTCTCGCCAATCTTATGCTTCCACGACTATCACTACCGCTTAGTAATAAAGTAAAGCATTACATCGCGATTGCATTGCATACAATAAAGCGATAACCATATGGCTCCTGCCAGTTGCCGATAACTCGGTTACAAAACATGATCATCTCATACAATAAAATCAGCATCATGTCTTGACCATATCACATCACAACATGCCCTGCAAAAACAAGTTAGACGTCCTCTACTTTGTTGTTGCAAGTTTCACGTGGCTGCTACGGGCTTAAGTAAGAACACATCTCACCTACGCATCAAAACCACAACGATAGTTTGTCAAATAGACTCCGTTTTAACCTTCTCAAGGACCGGGCGTAGCCACACTTGGTTCAACTAAAGTTGGAGAGACAGTCTTCCGCAAGCCATCTGTGTGCATAGCACGTCGAGGGAACCGGTCTCGCGTAAGAGTACGCGTAAGGTTGGTCCGGATTGTCTCGTCCAACAATACCGCCGAACCAAAGTATGACATGCTGGTAGGAAGTATGACTTGTATCGCCCACAACTCACTTGTGTTCTACTCGTGCAAATAACATCAAACCATAAAACCTAGGCTCGGATGCCACTGTTGGGGAACGTAGTAATTTTGAAAATTTTCCTACGCACACCCAAGATCATGGTGATGCATAGCAACGAGGGGGAGAGTATTGTCTACATACCAACGCAGATCGACTGCGGAAGCTATCTCACAACGTAGAGGAAGTAGTCGTACGTCTTCTTCCCGATCCGACCGATCCAAGCACCGTTACTCCGGCACCTCCGAGTTCTTAGCACACGTTCAGCTCGATGACGATCCTCGGGCTCCGATCCAGCAAAGCGTCGAGGAAGAGTTCCGTCAGCACAACGGCGTGGTGACGATCTTGATGTACTACCGACGCAGGGCTTCGCCTAAGCTCTACAACGATATGACCGAGGTGGAATTTGGTGGCAGGGGGCACCGCACACGGCTAAGGAACGATCAACAATGATCAACTTGTGTGTCTATGGGGTGCCCCCTGCCCCCGTATATAAAGGAGCAGGGGGAGGGGGTTCGGCCGGCTAGGGAGAGGGCGCAGGAGGAGTCCTACTCCCACCGGGAGTAGGACTCCCCCCCTCAATCCTATTCCAACTAGGACTTCAAGGGGGAAAGGAGAGAGAGGGGGGCCGGCCCCTTCTCCTAGTCCTACTAGGACTTGGGGAAGGGGGGGGGGGGGCGCGGCCAGCTGTGGGCTGCCCCTTTTCTCTTTTCCACTAAGGCCCAATAGGCCCATTTGCCTCCCGGGGGGTTCCGGTAACCCTCCCGGTATTCCGGTAAAATCCCGATTTCACCCGGAACACTTCCGGTGTCCAAACATAGGCTTCCAATATATCAATCTTTACGTATCGACCATTTCGAGACTCCTCGTCATGTCCGTGATCACATCCGGGACTCCGAACAACCTTCGGTACATCAAAATGCATAAACTCATAATAACTGTCATCGTAACGTTAAGCGTGCGGACCCTACGGTTCGAGAACAATGTAGACATGACCGAGACATGTCTCCGGTCAATAACCAATAGCGGGACCTGGATGCCCATATTGGCTCCTACATATTCTACGAAGATCTTTATCGGTCAGACCGCATAACAACATACGTTGTTCCCTTTGTCATCGGTATGTTACTTGCCCGAGATTTGATCGTCGGTATCCAATACCTAGTTCAATCTTGTTACTGGCAAGTCTCTTTACTCGTTCCGTAATACATCATCTCATAACTAACATCTTAGTTATTATGCTTGCAAGGCTTATGTGATGTGTATTACCGAGAGGGCCCAGAGATACCTCTCTGACAATCGGAGTGACAAACCCTAATCTCGAAATACGCCAACCCAACATCCACCATTGGAGACACCTGTAGTACTCCTTTATAATCACCCAGTTACGTTGTGACGTTTGGTAGTACCCAAAGTGTTCCTCCGGTAAACGGGAGTTGCATAATCTCATAGTTATAGGAACATGTATAAGTCATGAAGAAAGCAATAGCAACATACTAAACGATCGGGTGCTAAGCTAATGGAATGGGTCATGTCAATCAGATCATTCAACTAATGATGTGACCTCGTTAATCAAATAACAACTCTTTGTTCATGGTTAGGAAACATAACCATCTTTGATTAACGAGCTAGTCAAGTAGAGGCATACTAGTGACACTCTGTTTGTCTATGTATTCACACATGTATTATGTTTCCGGTTAATACAATTCTAGCATGAATAATAAAAATTTATCATGATATAAGGAAATAAATAATAACTTTATTATTGCCTCTAGGGCATATTTCCTTCAGTCACCGACAAGTGGCAATGTAGACAAGGGTAAAAATGGAAAGGTGCTGCGGTAGGTACAGCTACCTGCTACAGTGTATCATACCTAACCCTGACGGTAGGGGACAAGGGCATTAAATGCCCGTCTGTGTCGCCTAAACAGTGTAAAAGGGACCGTCAGGGACGCCACCGCTCGCCACGATGGCAATCTTGTCAGCGCCGTTTGCCACCGCGCACCGCTGGCTGCACAGCCTCCCGCCACGCACGCCTGGAAGGGTCCCAGAGCGACACGTTGGTGGATGCGCTGGAGCGCGGGCACAGAGTAGTGGCTTGTCGCGGCAAGTGCCTTGCCGCGGTCGTTGTCTTATCGCGTCCAGGAGCTTGTCGCTCGCCGGGCCTTGCCGGGACGCATGGCGCGCCGTGGCAAGTTCCTTGAAGTGCCTTGGTTGGCCTTCCCGGCAAGCTCCTCTTGCCGGGGTCTTGAGATGCTTTTGTTGGCCTTCCCGGCAAGCTCCTCTTGCCGGGGTCTTGTCTCCTTGGCTTGGATACTTTGTTCTTGAATGGCTCCATAGGAACCACGGAGGACCTTGGCGGTCACCCGGCAAGCCTTGCCGCGGGATGCTGCGACTGCCCGTGCACAAGTTCGGGATACTAGGGTATCCCTACTCTAGTACACCGACAGGAGCCCCCGGGCCTGGGCCATACACGGTGCCGAGCGCTGTTGGGCCAGGCCCAAAATAGGGCACGGGCACGCGCGGCCTAGGTTACGCCGTATCTCACTCTGTATCCACCGCGCCCTCCCCGAACGGCATGCATTGAATGCGGCATCATGGGAGAGATCGTGGGTGGTTTCTTTATTCGGAAATGCGGAACGTCCGCCCCCTCCCTCTTTATAAGCAGGGGAAACAAGGGCAGTTCGCCTATTTGCCCGTTGCTGCTTCCAATCTCAGAAATCTCCGCCGCTCCCTCGTCTTCCCAAAGCCGAAAGAGAGCAGCGCTCCGCCCCCCATCGCCACCAGCACCACCAACGCTGTCGACCTCCTCCACCACCTCCGCTATGGCTCCAAAAGCCGACAAGGGGAAGGTCGTGAAGTCGACCGAGGCGCAGCGGCTTGCGGCGTTGCGGAAAGAGCGGGCCGTCTTCCCCCCCCCCCAAGCTTGCCGCGAAGGAGCTGAGGGAGAACTACTACCTCTTCTGGTCGGCGGAGACGCGGGCGCATCTGCGTACGAAGGTACTTCCCGCCGCCACTTGGAAGAAGGCCCCAAACGGATACCCTTTCTTCGCTTTGTTCTTCTACTGCGGGCTCTGCTCGCCTTTCTCTGAATTCTTCTGGGACATCATGAATACCTACGGATTCCACCTCCTTGACTTCACCCCCAATGCCGTTCTGACCATGGCAGTTTTCGCACATCTCTGCGAAAACTTTGTCGGAGTCCATCCCAATGTAGCCCTCTTCCGCCACTTCTTCATACCCCGAGTAGAGAGAGGAGAGCCTCTATCCGGCGGAATCGCCTAGATCTCAAGGGCCGGCAAGAAGGAAACTTATCTGGAGGGAGAATTCCGCGGCAAGTGGGAGGAGTGGAGAGCAGACTGGTGCTGGATCGACGAGGAGAACCCGCAGCCATTCACCACCCGGCGCCAAACCCCAGTAGCACGCGGCAGCGATTGGAGTGACGTGGCCCCGGAAGACGACAGGCTGAAGATTGCTGTCACCCGAATCCTGCGCCTCAGGCTTGTCGGGCTAACTGTAGGCGCTGTTGGCGCAGACTTTCTTCGCCGCCGCATCGCCCCCCCTGCAAGAACGGGGGAGACCTACTTGGGAGTTCAAGAATGCGGCAGATATCATGAGGCTGCGGCCGGGCCTCAACTTCAACTTCACAGTTTTGGAGCTCAACGTGATGCTCGAGGAACTCTTCAAGTATGACCCCCAACATCCCGAAGTTTTCAGGTTGCCGGGGGGCGTCGTTCCACTGTGCAACATTTCCTCGCTCGACCGCATCCGTGCAATGATGACGGAGTGCGACTCGCATGGAATTGTGCCAACTTGGCAGGAGCCTGCAGACGACGTTGTGCAGCAGTTCTTCGATGACTTGGTAGAAGTGCCGATCCGCTCCGACGAGAAGGACAGCCTCACCCGCGACACCACGGATGCGGAGATGGCACTCATCGCCACTAGGCTGGAAGAGGCGGCGGCAGCCGCAGCCGCGGGCGAGTTTGGGTTCACCATGGAGGAGGCAGATGCAGCGGAGGCGGCAAGCCGTGCCGAGCGAGGGGAGCCCGCCGGCGAGAAAGAGCTTGCCGGCGAGAGAGAGCTTGCCGGTCGTGGCGCCGAGCCGAGTGAGCCCGCCAAGGAAACGAGCGGCTCGCTGGAGATCAACTCGTCTTCCACCTCATCTTCAGACAGCTCGCCGCAAGCAGAGCCTCCGTCTCCACCAAGAAGGCGTCTCCGCAAGCCCGGTGACGTAGCGGAGCGGCAGGCGAGTGAACAGCCACCGCGCCGCGCGACACGCTCCACCGCGGCAAGCACTGTTGCCGCGGGAGCATCTCACGCTGCAATGGCAACTGGAGCGGGGCCCTCCCGGACCACCGCTTCTACTCCAGCCGGAGCGGGGTCATCTCAGACCACCGCCACTGCTCCTGCCAAGCGGCCAAGGGAAGCTACTCCTCCGCCTTCTCGCGCCGGACGTGAGCCAGACTTCGACTTCTCCGCGTTCAGCTCCGGCGAGGAAGAAGAAGAAGAGTAAGATTTGCTTGTTGTACTTGTAGTTCTTCAATCCTTGTTGTTTGTCTCGTATCTCATTCGCTTTTCTCCGAACTTGTTCCTCTTTAGGACTCTGGCCCAGAGAGCAGCAAAGAGGACCAAGGTCCCGGTGATTGTCATCGAGGACGAACCTACTGCGACAACAGGAGGTGCGCCCGAGACAACCTTGCCGGACCCGGCAACCTTTCTCCAGAGCAGCCCCCAGCGTAAGTATATGGCTTGCTTTCCGCTTGTGAGGCGCGCATGGATACTCTGTCTTTGCTGATGTTTGATTGCTGATTTGTGTAGGAGCAGAGCAGCCCCACCAGGAGCCAAGGGAGAATCCCCCGACAAGGGAGAACTCTCTGGCAAGGGAGGGATTCCCGGTAAGGGAGAAGTCTCCGGCAAGGGAGGGTTCTCCGGCAAGGGACAGCACCAGCGGCCCCCCGACGGCGGAGACCACGACTGCAGAACCTGGTGCAGGTACTCCTCTTGCTCCAAAACTTCCCTTGGGTTCTTCTTCTTTTGATCTTCTTTTTGTTGGATTTTTGCTTGACTCTTCTCCCCTTTCCGACTGTCAGACCCATCTGCTACGGAGCAGATGGAGACCGAGGTTGCCGCCGACGAAGCAGTCGGTGCTGGCGATCCCGCCGGCGCAGAGGCCGCCAAGGCTGCCACCGCGGCAACTGGCGAGGGGCCTGGCGATCGCACTGACGGCCCTGAGGCCGCAGGAGCGCCAGGCACTACACCGACCGCCGGCCCATCCGCCGCTGCCGCAGCGCCAAGCTCCGAAGAGCCCCAGCCAGGCGTCTACTTGAAGGCCGGCGATGACGTCTTCATCAACCTCCCCTGGGCATCAAGCTCCAGGGCGCCGGTCGAGGGGGAGATCTTCGACGGGGAGGTGCTCGCCTCCGCGGGGCTGACGCTGGTTGACGCGCCAAGCAGCAGCAGCAACGAGCCCGAAGAAGAGCGGCTGCTGCGGAAGTTGATGTCGCTCTACCGCGCGCGGCAAGCCAAGCTGGAATCCCGCGAGGCGCTTGTCGCGAAGGCGGGAGCTGATATCGAGAACCGCGCGGAGGAGCTCGGGGGTTTCCACCGGGAAGCCCTCCGGTCCCTGGCGGAGGAGCGGGAGCAGCTCGCCGAAGCGCAGAAGGTCTTCTTCCTCGAGAAGGCCGAAGTCGAAGAGCAGCAGCGACTTGCCGATGTGAAGCTATCCGCGGAGGAAGGTGAGCTGGCGCAGCGGAAGGTCAATCTTGACGCCCACGAGGAGGAGCTTACCGTGCGTGAGGAAAAACTCGGCGGAGCCCTCAAGCAAGCAGAGGACGCTGCCGCCTCCGCCGAGGCCGCCAAGAAGGAGTTGGAGATGAAGGTGGCGCGGCTGGAGGCCGATCTTGCCGAGAAGCGCAAAGAGCTCAGCGCCGCCAAAGACTCCAACGCGGATCTTGAGTTGAAGCTGACCGCTTTGACCAAGACGCTGGACGGCGCCAAGAAGCAGGAGGCGGCCTTGAAGGAAGAGATCAAGGCCGACAAGGCGCTGCTGGAGAGTGTTGCCGCCACCCAGAACGCCTTCAGGGAGACTGTGGAGCATTGGACGGAAAGTCTTGTGAATGCTGCCACAGATATCGACAGGGAGTTGGCGCAGCTGGGGATGGAGGATCTTGGGTATCCCTCCGACAAGAATCTCCAACCCAGGGCCAAGCTCGTCTTGTTCTTCAAGGGCATGGCGACGGCCCTCCAGCGACTCCGGGAGAGGATCCCGAGGCAGCTGGCCGACGAGTCGCGCAAGATCTGCGCGGGAGCTCTTTAGAAAGTGTTGGTGAAGGTGGCCTTCCGCAATCCGGGCCTCAACTTCACCAACGTCCTCAAGACCCTGCCGCCGGACGCTGATCTGGAGGCGCTCAAGGCCCTTGTCGCACCCATTGTGGACAAGGTGAGCGGGATCAAGAGGATCGAGGGCGATCGCGTAGATTAGGCCGCCCATTCCTTCTTTCCTTGTCGCTGTTTATCATGTTATGAAAACAATCTGTTAAAGCTGCGACAAGCTATCTTTGTAATATAACTTTATTCTGGGTAATGATTGCAATGTTATTCCCTTTACTTGATTCCTCCCTTTGTATGTCTTTTTACCCTACGCTTTTAGGGAACTTGCTGGTGCAGGCACCTGAGCCGCGAGCGCTAAGTGCGGGACGTCAGCAGCCTGCTGGCGGTGCCGCTACCAACAAGAAACCTTGTCGCAACTAGTTGCAGCTCACTTAAGTTGTTGAGCGAACTCGAAACAAAATAAGGGCGCAACTAGCTACGAGTTGGTTCCTCCGCGCACAGGTTTTCCATACAAAGTGCGGTCGTTCAAGGGAGATAACTTAAAATTTAAAAAATTTGATTGCTCAAACTTTGGCAACTTAGCTTTTCTGTTGTTTGCTTCCCGGCAAGGTGAAACTTTCTTGGACGACGCCTGGTCCATACCATTATCTTCTCCTTTCCCCCCGGCAAACTTGTGGGCGAGGGAACCTTCCTTTCTTGAGAAAAAAGAAAGGAGAGAAAATAAAGATATGGAGCCTTACGGCTCGTTAATGCTTACCGGGGAGTAGGTGCTGCACAAAGTGTCAGATCACATATGCAAAAAAATAGAAAGCATGAAATCGACAAGATGTGCGGAGCACATGAGCTTTACTTATGCACGGGGTCTGCGCTCGGCTTTGTACAAAGGATTACGTGCAACAGCGGCAAGACTTGTACAAAATGTGGTTGCCGGAACAGGTTCCGACAACCGCGCCTTACGGGTAAAACTTACGAAGATGCTCAATGTTCCAGGAGTTGCTCACCGGAGTGCCATCTTTGGTCTCAAGGCGGACAGCGCCAGGCCTAGTGACTCGTTTTACCCGGTAAGGGCCTTCCCACTTCGGCGTCAACTTGTTGGAACTCTTGGCGGACTGAACACGCCGAAGAACAAGGTCGCCTTCCTCGAGACTTCTGGCGTTAACTTTGCGGCTATGGTAGCGGCGCAAAGCTTGCTGGTAGCGAGCAGCTCGCATAGCAGCCTGAAGACGGTCTTCCTCAAGGAGCAGCATGTCATCTTGTCGCAGCTGCTCTTGCTCAAGCTCATCGTAAGCGAGCACTCGAGGTGACCCGTATACAAGTTCCGTGGGGGTAACTGCTTCTGCTCCATAGACTAGAGCGAAAGGTGTCTGGCCAGTGGCTCGATTTGGCGTCGTCCTGATCGACCAAAGAACCACCGGCAGCTCCTCAATCTAGTTTCTTCCGCACTTCTGCAGCCTGTCGAAAGTCCTGGTCTTGAGCCCGCGCAGCACTTCAGCATTTGCCCTCTCCGCTTGACCGTTGCTTCTCGGGTGAGCAACAGAAGCGAAGCAGACCTTGGCGCCAAGATCTTGGACGTACTGCATGAAGGTGCGGCTCGTGAATTGTGTACCGTTGTCGGTGATTATCCTGTTAAGAATCCCGAAGCGGCAAACAATCGACCTGAAGAACTTGACTGCTGACTGTGCTATCACCTTCCTCACTGGTTCCACTTCCGGCCACTTTGTGAACTTGTCGATTGCAACGTACAAGTACTCAAAGCCCCCGACTGCTCGGGGAAAGGGGCCAAGGATGTCGAGCCCCCAGACCGAAAATGGCCAGGATAAAGGGATCGTCTGGAGAGCTTGAGCTGGTTGGTGTATCTGCTTGGAATGGAACTGGCATGCTTCACACTTGGTTACTTGTGCAGTTGCATCCTGGAGGGCTGTCGGCCAAAAGAAACCTTGTCAGAATGCTTTGCCGACAAGTGCTCTTGCGCCAATGTGGTGACCACATATGCCTCCATGTATCTCTGCCAACAGCTTTTGTCCGTCTTCCCGGTGAATACACTTCAATTTCACACCGTTGAGTCTTCTTCTGTACAGTGTCTTGTCGACAAACTGGTACATACTTGACTGCCGGGCTACTCTTTCCGCTTCTTCTTGCTATTCGGGAAGTTCTCCTATCTGAAGGAAACGAACAATCTGCTGTGCCCATGCTGGAGCTTGTGGCTCGACAACAAGGACTAAAGGCAAATCTGCCGCTGTGGGAACATCCGCTTCTACGGCGAGAATCTGCGGGTCTGCCGGAGCTTGAAGTTCCCCGGCAAGCTTGCCGGAGCAAAACTTGTCGGGAGCTTCTACTTCAACGGAACAAACCCTAGGGCTTGCCGGAGCAGACTGCTCCTCAGCGCTCTTGGCGTTGATCTTGGGGACCTTCTTGGCGGCAGCTTCGGGAAGCTCTGCCGGCAAATAGTCACCAGAAATCAACTTCCTCTTCTTGCTCTGTCCAGTTGATGGCGTTACGGACGGTTGAGTTAGCTTGAGCACAAAGATCCTTGGTTCCACAGGTAACTTAAGTGCGGCGCACTTTGACAGGCCATCAGCAATGGCGTTCTGAGCTCTTGGAACATGCTCCATCTGTAGGCCGTCAAAGTGCTCTTCTAGCTTTCTCACTTCATCGACGTAAACTTCCATCAACGGACTCTGATAGCTCTTGTTCACTTGGCGGACGACAAGCTGCGAGTCACCCCTGACAATGAGCTTCTTGATCCCAAGGTCTGCCGCGATCCGGAGACCGGCAAGCAAGCCTTCATACTCTGCAGTGTTGTTTGTTGCTTGCTCCTTGGGAAAGTGCATCTGGACTATGTACTTGAGGTGCTCTCCGGCGGGTGCGACAAGCAGCACGCCAGCGCCGGCGCCTTGCAGCGAAAAGGCACCATCAAAGTACATCAGCCACTCTTTGCTTGCTTCGTCAACGGGGATGCTCGTTTCTGGGATTTCTTCATCTGGTGTTGGCGTCCATTCTGCTATAAATTCTGCCAATGCTCTGCTCTGGATAGTTGAAGTACTCTCAAACTTGAGGCCAAAGCTTGACAGTTCCAGTGCCCACTCAACAATCCTGCCCGTCGCTTCTGGATTCTGTAGTATCCTCTTCAGCGGAAAGCGAGTGACAACTGTGATCTCATGTGCTTGGAAGTAATGGCGCAGCTTTCTCGAGGCCATGAGAAGGCCGAAAAGCAATTTCTGCACGCCAGAGTACCTTGACCTAGCCCCCTGCAGAAGGGAACTGACAAAGTAAACTGGGTGCCGCACCATCTTCTTCTGTGTCTCCTCGTGCATCTGCACAGATCCATCTTTGCCGGGACCAGAGCTTTCCGGGGAAGCCCCCTGCTTGTCGCTGGATGCGCTTGCCGTGGTTGCTGGCTCGTCATCTGCCTCCCTCTCTGCTACTAATGCAGCACTAACCACTTGATTGGTTGCCGCTATATATAGCAGCAACTTCTCTTGTGGCTTAGGTGCGACAAGTATTGGAGGGGAGGACAGGTATCTCTTCAAGTCTTGCAGCGCAGCCTCCGCTTCCGGAGTCCATTTCATTGGACCTGCCTTTTTTCAATAATTTGAAAAATGGCAGGGCGCGCTCAGCAGACCTAGAGATAAACCTGTTGAGAGCAGCCACGCAACCGGCAAGTCTTTGTACATCCTTGACGCGCTTTGGTGCTTCAATCTGCTCAATGGCCTTGATCTTGTCGGGATTGGCTTCAATTCCCCGCTGAGACACGAAGAACCCGAGAAGCTTGCCAGAAGGGACTCCAAACACACACTTCTCGGGGTTGAGCTTGAGGGTGATCTTGCGCGGATTTGCAAAGGTCTCGTCTAAATCTTGGATCAGAGTTGCCTTGTCCTTGCTCTTGACCACTATGTCATCCATGTAGGCTTCCACATTTCTGTGTACTTGTGGCTCAAGAGCGACATGGACTACTCTTGCAAATGTTGAACCAGCATTTTTTAATCCGAAAGGCATCCGTACGAAACAGTACGTGCAACATGGAGTAATAAATGCGGTCTTCTCCTCATCCTCTTGTGCCATGAAGATCTGATGGTATCCTGAGTATGCGTCAAGAAATGAAAGCAAATCACATCCGGCTGTGGAGTCAACAATCTGGTCAATGCGCGGCAAAGGAAATGGGTCTTTGGGACAAGCTTTGTTAACATCGGTAAAATCGATACAAAGTCTCCATTTCCCGTTCGCCTTGCGCACGACTACAGGATTGGCCAACCACGTAGGATGGAGCACTCCTCTGACAAGGCCTGCTGCTTCCAACTTCTTGATCTCTTCTGCAATGAATTCTTGGCGCTCCACTGCTTGCTTCCTGACTTTCTGCTTGACGGGCCGCGCATGAGGACAAACGGCAAGGCGGTGCTCAATTACTTTCCTGGGAACACCGGGGATGTCAGACAGTTGCCACGCAAACACATCGACATTCACCCGCAGGAAAGCAATGAGCGCGCTTTCCTATTTAGGGTCGAGAGTGGCACTGATGGTGAAGGTACCACCAGTGCCGTCCTCCTTGGCGGACACCTTCTTCATTTCTGGCGGAGCTGCCATTGTCTTCTTACACTTGCCGGTGGAGCTCGATGGTGCGTCCTCGACGGCAGCGCAGCACTCCGAAGAGGTGCGCTTGCCAGAGTGGGTATCAGAACTCTTGCCGGACTTGGTCTTCTTCTTCCCCCCGGGAGCTTCAATGGCAAGTGACTTGCGGTCTGTTGCGGCTGCCGCTTCCCGGTAGATCTTGTCGGCGCAGATAAGAGCATCCTTCTTGTCACCGGGGACAGAGATGACGCTTATCGGGCCTGGCATCTTCAGCATGTTGTATGCGTAGTGAGAGGCTGCCATGAACTTAGCGAGTGCTGGACGGCCAAGTATCCCATTGTAAGGCAATGGAATATCGGCAACGTCAAAAGTGACCCTCTCAGTCCTGAAGTTCAGCTCGCTGCCAAATGTTACTAGCAACGTGACCTCCCCCTTCGGCTTGCTCCTTCCCGGGTTAATTCCTTGGAATGTGCCGGTCTCTTCGAGCTCGCTGTCAGGGATCTGGAGTTTCTGGAGTACAGCGGAGGAGATTAGGTTCAAGCCGGCCCCGCCGTCAACTAGCATCTTAGTGACCTTGAGGTTGCGGATAGTTGGTGAAACCAACATTGGCAAACACCCGACCGCAGTTGTGCGGTCAGGGTGGTCCTCAATATCAAAGATGATAGGCGTGCTGGACCATTTCAGAAGCTTGCATGATTTGATAGGTGGTTCTGCTGCATTGACTTCCCGCACCCACTGCTTGAGTTGGCAGTGCGAAGTATGCAGAGAAGCACCGCTATCAACGCACAAGACTTCTGTGGCTTTCTGGAACTCCTGCTCACTGGTCTCGACATCATCCATGTCTTCGTCATCGTCGTCGTCATCTTCATCTTTGTCGCGGCCGCGGGGAGGTCTGTCTCCTTGCCGCTGCTTGGCCTTGCCGCGGCGTCCTCCACGGCCGGCGCACTTCTTGCCAGATTCTCCAGCGCCTCCTTGGGCCCTCTCCTTGTCTCGTCGCTCATACTCAGCCTTTTGCTGCTGGACAAGCTACTTGACCTTCTTGCAGCTCTGGAGGTCATGGCCCTTGGTGCGGTGAATCTTGCAGTACTGCTTGTCGGCGCCGTCCTGCTTGTCGGCGACCGCCACAGCCTGACAGTTGGTGCATGCGGCAACCTCCTTGCCGGAGCTACCAACTTTGGCTTTCTTGGCGCCACCTTCTTTGCCGGACTGCTCAACGACTAGCACATCTTTGCCTTTCTTCTTCCTGTTCCGCCGCCGGTTCTTCTTTGCCGGGCCAGCATCCTCACTGTCAGATCCTCCTGCTCCTATATTCTCTCCGGGGAGTTTCCTCCCTTCCTCAGCACGTGCACACTTGTCGGCCAGGGCATACAGCTCACTGACGTCTCTGATCTTGCACATCGCCATCTCCTCCCGCATCCTGTGGTTACGCATGTTCTGATGGAATGCGCTGATAACCGCGGCAGGTGGACATCTGGGATGTTGTGCTGTACACGGCTGAATCTCTGAATGTACTTGCGCAGGGGCTCTCCTTCCTTCTGGGCGAGCAGATGAAGGTCACTCTCTTGGCCATGAGGTTTGTGGCCGCCCGTAAAGGCGCCAACAAACTGATGGCATAGGTCTGCCCAGGAGGATATGGAGTTGTCCGGCAAGTGCATGAGCCAGGACCTGACGTTGGGCTTGAGCACCAGCGGGAAGTAGTTGGCAAGGATCTTGTCGTCCCGTCCCCCGGCAGCATGCACCGTGATGGTGTAGATGCTGAGGAACTCCGACGGATGCGACTTGTCGTCGTACTTCTCTGGTACGTCTGGCTTGAAGTTCTTCATGCTGGGCCACTGGACTTGCCGCAGCTCACGAGTGAACGCAGGGCAACCTACCGCGTACGGCAAGTCGCCTGGTTCCCCTGGCGCATGCATGTCGACAATGGGCCCAGCGCGCTGGTTTGATTGACGTCGCGCTTCTCTTCGGCGCTTGATGCGAGTACGAGCGTCTTCTTGCTGTCGTTCATGAAGAACTTGGCGCTGATTGCGGCGAGCTCGTGGATCTGATGACGCGGTGGAGTCGCTGTTGAGGTGGATCCGGCGAGTCGGCGATCTTGGCCTTCGGGGTGGAGAGTGCACAGAGGTTGCACCCCCACCGGTCTTGTCGCCACCGGCTCGTGCCTGGCTGACTAGCTGCGGCTGCGACGTGCTCGGCTGTCGCTGAGTGTCGCCGTTGGCGAAGCCGATGAGACTCTGGATGGTGGCCCTCCAGTCGTCGATCTTGTCTGCCGTTGGAGGGTAGTCCAGGAGCAGTTGAGCTCGCGCCAAAGCTTCTGTTGCAGTGGCGGGTGGTGGTGGCGAACGGTGCGAGGAGCGGGATATGCTCGGACTTCTAACTATGTTAGAAGGAGCGGTATCCCGTCCAGGCGACCGTGCCTCGCTTGCGCCAACAGGTTGGCGTGCATGGTGGTCTTGAGCACTCCGAGGTCCACCAGCTCGATCTTGGACTAGCAAGCGCATGGTACCGTGAGCACCATGACGCTGCCGGTCCCGCGCCTCATGAGATGGGCGTGGTGCATGTACGGACGCCGAGGTCTTGGAGTGCGCCCGGTCATTGTGGGAGCCGGCTACGCTGCCGATGGGCAGCGCAGCCTTGTCCTTGGACCTGGCAGCACCGTGAGCTCCCTCGTCGACGCCCGTTCTTCCGCCGGCGCCTACCCCATCAGCCGTTTGCTCCGGCGGTAGTGGGTTTGGCGCGGACGGAGCAGCCGCTTCCGAAACCTTCTTCTTCGGCGGCACGAAGATCTAGCTCGCGCGAACGCCGGATCTGGTTCACACAACCTCGACACCCCCTGCCTGGCGCGCCAAGGATGTCGGGGACTGATCCACGAACACCTATGGGACTGGCGGGCCGAGTCCCTTTCGGTTCGGCGGGGGCGGAGGTCGTGCAAAGAGCAGATCGAGGCGAAACACACGAGCAGTTACCCAGGTTCGGGCCGCACGGATGCGTAAAACCCTACTCCTACTTTGTGGTTTGTATTGATTTCTTGCTCGGGAGCGCGGAGTGCTACAGTACACACCAGCAGCTAACGAGACCGAGCGTGAGTGTTCTCTGAACTCGCTCTCCCCTCTCCTACGTTGCGCATGGGCCTCCTTTTATATGCTCAAGGGGTCACCGATAGGTGGCAACATAGACAAGGGTAAAAATGGAAAGGTGCTGCGGTAGGTACAGCTACCTGCTACAGTGTATCATACCTAACCCTGACGGCAGGGGACAAGGGCATTAAATGCCCGTCTGTGTCGCCTAAACAGTGTAAAAGGGACCGTCAGGGACGCCACCGCTCGCCACGATGGCAATCTTGTCAGCGCCGTTTGCCACCGCGCACCGCTGGCTGCACAGCCTCCCGCCACGCACGCCTGGAAGGGTCCCAGAGCGACACGTTGGTGGATGCGCTGGAGCGCGAGCACAGAGTAGTGGCTTGTCGCGGCAAGCGCCTTGCCGCGGTCGTTGTCTTGTCGCGTCCGGGAGCTTGTCGCTCACCGGGCCTTGCCGGGATGCGTGGCGCGCCGTGGCAAGTTCCTTGAAGTGCCTTGGTTGGCCTTCCCAGCAAGCTCCTCTTGCCGGGGTCTTGAGATGCTTTTGTTGGCCTTCCCGGCAAGCTCCTCTTGCCGGGGTCTTGTCTCCTTGGCTTGGATACTTTGTTCTTGAATGGCTCCATAGGAACCACGGAGGACCTTGGCGGTCACTCGGCAAGCCTTGCCGCGGGATGCTGCGACTGCCCGTGCACAAGTTCAGGATACTAGGGTACCCCTACTCTAGTACACCGACACATTTTATCTATTTCATTTCTTTCTTGCATATGCACATTATTTTCATGGTCTAGCAAATACTGTTCTAGTGGATCAGTAGGAGGCATGGCAATAGAAGCAAGATCAATTATTTCATCCCTACTAGGCAATTCTTTCTTATGATGATTTCTACTAAACTTGAAAAAATTAAACTCATGAGACTCATCACCAAAACTAACACCAACGGTTTGTTTTTCACAATCTATTTTAGCATTAGCGATGTTCAAGAAAGGTCTACCAAAGATAATGGGACAAAAGTCATCTTGTGGGGAACCAAGAACAAGAAAATCAGTAGGATGTTTTATTTTCCCACACAAGACCTCAACATCTCTAACAATCCCAAGTGGTGTGATGGTGGCTCTATTAGCAAGTTTAATAGTAACATCTATGTCTTCTATTTCAGCGGGTGCTTTATCATTCATAATTTCTTGATATAAGGTAAAAGGAATAGCACTCATGCTAGCACCTATGTCACATGAGCCATGATAACAGTGATCTCCTATCTTAACTGAGACAACAGGCATGCAAATAATGGGTCTATGTTTATCCTTTTCACCAGGTTTGGCAATTCTAGCAGCTTCATCACATAAGTAAATAACATGCACATCTATATTTTCTTCCAAGATATCTTTAACCAAAGCAACACTAGGTTCTACCTTGATTTGTTCAGCCGGTTTAGGTGTTCTAATATAACTTTAATTGACCACAGTTGAAACTTTAGCATGTTCCTTTATCCTACCAGGGAAAGGTGGTTTTTCAATATAAGCAGTAGGAACAACTGGATCAACATTATAAATAATAGTTTCATTTTTAGCTATTACCGGTTCTTTAATTTCTTCTTTAACAGGTGGGTGATAATTAAACCACTTCTCCATAGGGAGATCAACATGAGTAGCAAAAGATTCACAAAAGGAGGCTACTATCTCAAAGTCAAGTCCATATTTAGTCCTAAACTTTTGAAAAGCATTGGTATTCATAAAAGATTTAACATAATCATACTTAAGCTTAATACCTGACTCTTTACCTTCCTCGAGTACCCAATCTTCAGAGTTGCGTTTAATTATTTCTAAAAGATCCCACCGGAATTCAATAGTCGTCTTCATAAAGGAACCAGTACAAGAAGTATCGAGCATGGATCGATCATAATTAGAAAGCCGAGCATAAAAATTCTGAATGATAATTTCTCTTGAGATCTCATAATTGGGGCATGAATATAACATTGAATTAAGCCTCCCCAAGCTAGAGCGATACTTTGTCCTTCACGAGGGCAAAAATTATATATGTAGTTCCGATCACGATGAACTAGATGCATAGGATAATTTTTTGGTGAAACTCCAATTTCAATCGATTCCAATTCCAAGATCCAATATCATCGCATAGCCTATACCATTCCAATTCTTTTCACTTCAAAGATAAAGGGAAAACCTTCTTCTTAGCTTCATCTCCAGGTAGACCTGCAAGCTTAAATAATCCACAAATTTCATCCACATATATCAAGTGCATATCAGGATGTTCGGTTCCATCTCCTGCATAAGGATTAGCTAGCAGTTGTTTTATCATACCTGAAGGAATTTCATAACAAATATTTTCAGTAGGTGCAGTAGGTTGAGGGGTAACTAATTGTGGTTCCGGTCGAGGTGAAGATACCCCAAACAAACCCCTCAAAGGATTGTTTTCCATAGTAACAAGTGACAGTAAATTTCAGCACGTAGTAATAATTTTTCCTTACCAATTTCCACTTACCAAGAGCGCTTCACTCCCCAGCAACGGTGCCAGAAAAGAGCCTTTATGACCCACAAATCTATGGTATCAATCGTAGTCCTTTCAATAAGTAAGAGTGTCGAACCCAACGAGGAGCAGAAGGAAATGACAAGTGGTTTTCAGTAAGGTGCGTATTTGATATGTCCATTTTGCATCATGCTTTTATATCGATATTTATTGCATTATGGGCTGTTATTTCATGTTATGTCACAATACTTATGGCTATTCTCTCTTATTTTACAAGGTTTACATAAGGAGGGAGAATGCCGGCAGCTGGAATTCTGGGCTGCAAAAGGAGCAAATATTAAAGACCTATTCCGTGCAACTCCAAAAGTCCTGAAACTCCATGGAACATATAAAAATAAATAAAGAAAAATCCTCGCCAAAGATGAAGGCCAGGGGGCCCACACCCTGCTCACGATGGTGGGGGGCGCGCCCCCTACCTTGTGGGCCCCCTAGTGGCTCTCCGATGCCCATCTTCTCCTATATGAAGTCTTTCGATGAGAAAAAAATAAGAAGAAACTTTTCGGAACGAGACTCCGCCGCCATGAGGCGGAACCTTGGCGGAACCAATCTAGAGCTCCGGTAGAGCAGTTCTGCCGGGGATACTTCCCTCCGGGAGGGGGAAATCATCACCATCATCATCACCAACGCTCCTCTCATCGGGAGAGGGCAATCTCCATCAACATCTTCACCAGCACCATCTCATCTCCAAACCCTAGTTCATCTCTTGTATCCAATTCTTGTCTCCAAGTCCGGAATTGGTGCTAGTAGGTTGCTAGTAGTGTTGCTTACTCATTGTAGTTGATGCTAGTTGGTTTATTTGGTGGAAGATCATATGTTCAGATCCTATATGCATATTATTACCCCTCTGATTTGTAAGTGCATCTAGTGCCCCTTAGTGATTTTGGTGTATTGAAGACTTATAGGTTAAGGGACTAATGTGTTTATGAGTGTACACAGGTCTATAAGTCTATGAGGAGTTTGATATTTACAGAGAAAGTCGACCCCTAAAAATGAAGTTCTTCGACTGAAGACTTTGGTATTCTGAAGACTTTGAAAGTGAAGAAATTGGTGTGACCTTGAAGACTTGGAATTCATTCGAGGAACATGAAGCGTGAAGACTTTTGTTTTCGTAGTTTCATTTTCTCTTTCTTGAGTCATAGGAAACACCGTACTGTTAAAGGGGGTCGAGGAAATACTAAGGAAAAATTTCCATGTGATGCTCAACTCAAAATCCTACACCTACCAATCCCTTCGAGTGAAGCCATTGGAAATCTCATACAGTTCAGTCAATTTCTTCAGTGACAGAGACGAAGTTCTTCTGGTCGCTGAGGAATTTGTTCTGACTGAGGAGTTAGGAATTCGCCAGTGCGGATTGCCTACACAGTGAGGAACATGATAGCCCTGAGGAATGTGTACCTCAAATTTCCGACCGTTGCTGTGCTACGCGCTAGCTGTCCCAAAATATCTTATCCATCCAACAGTCATATCATTGAAGGGCATTTATGTCTTATCATGTCGGGCTGCTCCCTAGGCTATAAATAGCCGCCCCCTACAACCACTAGCTGGTTGGCTGCTCCGAGAGAAACTGACACTTGTCAATTGAGAGCATCCCATCCTCCGAGGACTTTGAGCGAAAATCATCAAGTGAGGAAAATCCAAAACCCAAACCCAAACACCTACAAACCCAAAGTGATTGAGCATCACTGAAGAGATTGATTCTGCGTGGATCTGACGCTTGTTACCTTTGAAGACTGTGCTTCTTCCACACGGTTAGGCGTCATGGTGTAGAGCATCCAAGAGGAATTGTGGATCGCCGAGTGACCGAGTTTGTGAAGGTTCAGAAGTCACCTGAAGACTTACCACGAGTGATTGGGCGAGGACTGTGTGTCCTTAGCTCAAGGAGAATACTGTGAGGACTGTGTGTCCGGGACTGTGTGTCCTCAGGTTTAAATACCTAGCCACTCCAACCAGATGTACAACTGAGACAACAGTTGGAACTGGTCTACCAAATCATTGTCTTCACCAAGCCAACTGGTTCTATTTCCTCAACTCTTTCATTTCCTCAGTATTGTGTTGTGTGCTTGTCATATCTGTGTTTGAAGACTTTGACTGAAGACTTTCTCAATTTCCTCAGTTCAATTTGTTCAGTCTGTTTGTCTTTGTTCTGTGTTATCCTATGATTACGCTTTTTGTACTCTGTGCTTGTCTTCATTTCATCATGATGACTTTGCTTGTCTTCTGTTATGTTTACTTCTGAGTACTTATTCCGCTGCAAGTAGTTCTTCGCTAAGGAATTTCCTCACTGGCAAATTCCTCAGTGAAGAATTCATAAAAATCGCCTATTCACCCCCTCTAGTCGATATAACGCACGGTATCAGAGCGAGGTACTCCCTTGTTCTGTGTGATTTTGGTTTAACCGCCTGGAGTTTTAGTTATGTCGACTGCAGGTATGAAGAAAGTGACATGCCCTATCTTTGACGGTCATGAGTATCCCAAGTGGAAGGTCATGATGAAGAAGCCTCTCATGGCGATGAACAGCGAGCTGTGGACCGTCACTGAGATTGGTCTGACCGATCTGTGCAAGATGGCGGAAGCTAATGACATTCGCAAGTACACCCTTCTCAACCTCATGGCGAAGGACGTCATCTACTCCTGTCTGTCTCGAAATCAGTTCAGGAACGTCATGCATCTCGATCATGCGAAGCTTATTTGGGACCGTATCTCTAATGTCTATGAAGGCCATCGAACCTGTCACGATCCTTGGTTTGAGGACTTCAAGGAATCTCTCAAGTCAATGACATTTGAACCAGAATCATCCTCCTCCTCACCATGTCTAATGGCAGATGGTGAACAGGTAACTGAATGCTATCTGTCTGAATCCAGTGATGATGAATCTGGTGATGAATTTGGGCCCAGTTATGTCAAACTTGCTTCCCTTGCTGCTAAACAACAAAGAGCTTTGGAAAAGGTTCACAACATGCTTAGTAAGAGCGATGATATGTTGGGTGAAGAAATGGATCAGTCAAAAGCTTTGGCTGAAAGTCTTCAGAGACTTCATTCTAAGTATGACTCCCTTCAAGATCAGCATAACACTCTCTTGTCTGATCATGAGAAGCTTTCTTATGAATTTCTTCAAAGAAAGCAAGATCTTGAGAAGCTAAGAGTGAGTTATGAAGATCTTCAGAAGGAGCGCAATTCATTACTTGCTCAACAAATCAGCGCTGCTCAGGAAGAATTTGTTCCTCCATGTTTGAAATGCATTGACCGTGAATCTGCTAATTCTTCACCTGCCTCTGCTATCACTAATTCCTCATCTGAGGACATTGCTAGTATCACTGACGATGCAGGGCTGAAGGAATTGTACATGGAAGACATGTACAAAAGCCTCAAAGGGCATCAGACTCTTTGTGATGTGCTTAAAAAGCAGATCCTCAACAGGAACCCTAGGAAAGAGGGTATTGCCTTCGAGAGGAAACTCAATGCTGATGGTACATATTGGAAGCCTGAGCAGTACCCCAAAACCTCATGGGTTGCTGCAAAGGGACCTTCAGTTGATCCATCTAATTTATCTGGTTATACATGTGAATCTTCTCATTCTTCTGATGAGTCATTTGACTCCAACTACAAACTGTTCAAAAATCAGAATGGTGAAGTATTGCTAGATATGTTGGCACTAACTGCAGGAACGGTTCCCCTATGAAGAAAATCTGGGTTCCCAAAAGGTGCCTTGAAAGTCTTCAGGTGAATGTCCTCATGACACCACCTGTGAAGAATAGGAACCCTAGATCAAATTCTTCATATGGATCCAAGTCCTCATACGGATCAAATTCCTCACGTGGATCAAATTCCTCATATGGATCAATGTCCTCATATGAACATCATCGTGCTAACAACTCTGTTTCGCAGGGAAGAGCCAAGGGCTATGAATATGAGCATTATTCTTCTAATCATTATGTTCATAAGTCCTCGAAGAATTTCTCTGCTTATTCATATGCTTACCCCAACTACTCTTATGTGAAACGAAATGGTTTGGCCTCTATGCCACCTTTCTCATATGGAGCTCGCAGAGTGATGAACTCTTTGCCACCCCTTCAGATGTGGGTGGTGAAGAAAAGGAACTAATCTCTTATGCAGGGTCAAGTCTCCAGACACACTATAATGTCTGAAGAATTTGTTGGGGACCTGACAAAGTGCCTGAAAGGACGCAGGCTAATCATGAAGAAATGAATTTTCATTTCTCACGTCCTCACACTGCTTTATCTGTTTTACTGCTTGATGAAATTGATCTGTTGAATGTGATATCATATTCTTCACTGATGAAGTATATGAGTTCGTAAGCTGCACTAATTCATCTGCAGGATGATCAACCCAAAGCCACTGAGTGGGTCCTCGATAGTGGATGTACAAATCACATGACTCGTGACAAGAATCTATTGATGGATGCTCCCTTATCGTCATCGCATCCGAAGCATATCATCTTCGCTGACAAAAGCAAAAGTCAGGTATTGAGTCTAGGTAAGGTTGCTATCACAAAGGATCGACACATGGACAAAGTCATGCTTGTTGAGTCCTTAGGATACAACCTTATGTCTGTCTCAATGCTCTGTGATCTTGATATGGTTGTTGTCTTTGGCAAGTATCGTTGTGTTGTGATTATGGAAGCTGACAATTCCAAAGTCTTTGAAGGCTTTAGGAGAGGAGACTTGTATATTGTTGATTTCTTTGCAGACTCACAACCAGCCGTGTGCCTACTTGCAAAAGCTTCAGAAGGATGGCTATGGCATCGATGACTTGGTCATGCAGGCATGAGGAATTTGCACACGCTTGCAAAGAAGAAGCATGTCATTGGCATTGAGAATGTCAAATTCCTCAAGGATCACTTATGCGGAGCCTGTGAAGCTGGAAAGATGACCAAGGCTAAGCATCCAGCAAAGACTATCGTGACCACCACTCGTCCATTTGAATTGCTTCACATGGATCTCTTCGGTCCTAATCATTATTCTTCTGTTTCAAATGAAGCATCTCAATATGGCTTTGTTATTGTTGATGATTACTCTCGTTACACATGGGTACACCTTGTTACTTACAAACATGAAGTGCAGGAAGTCTTCAAATGATTTTCCTCGAGGGCTTCAACCAACTTTGGTGTGAAGATCAAGCACATCAGAAGTGACAATGGCACTGAGTTCAAGAATTCAGGACTCGATGACTATCTTGATGAACTTGGTATTACTCATGAGTTATCTGCTCCTTATACTCCTCAACAGAATGGCATCGTGGAGCGCAAGAACATGACTCTTGCTGAGATGGCTCACACTATGCTCGATGAGTACAAAACACCTCGTCGTTTCTGGGTTGATGCAATTGATACTGCATGCCACATCATCAACAAAGTATATCTTCACAAATTCTTCAAGAAGACTGCCTATGAACTCCTCACTGACAAGAAACCCAATGTGAGTTATTTCAAAGTCTTCGGTGCTAAATGCTGGATAAGAGATCCTCATCACAACTCTAAATTTGCACCGAAAGCACATGAAGGTTTTATGCTTGGTTACGGAAAGGACTCGCACACCTACAGAGTCTTCAACAATGTTCTTCACAAATTGTTGAAACTGTAGATGTGCGGTTCGATGAAACTAATGGCTCGCAAAGAGAGCACCTACCTTCTGTGATAGATGAACCAGCACCTGAGGATTCTATCAAGCTCAAGGCTACTGAGGATGTCATTCCTACTGAAGAATCTGGTGAAGAATTCATTCCAGAACGTGAAGAACGTCAAGATGATGCACCTGAGGAAAATGCTGAAGAAATTGATGCTGAAGAAAATGCTGAGCAAATTCCTCAACGACAACCAGCTCATCCTCGCGTTACAAAAGAAGTGCAAGTGGAGAAGATCATCGATGACATTAGAGCACCAGGTCCTCTCACCCGCTCAAAAGCTTCACATCTATCTAACTTTTGTGGGCACTTTGCTTTTGTCTCTATCACAGAGCCCACTAAGGTAGATGAAGCATTTCTAGGGCCTGAGTGGATTCAGGCCATGCAAGAAGAATTACATCAGTTCAAGCTCAACAACGTCTGGGAACTGGTCAACCGTCCAGATCCTCGCAAGCATAATATCATTGGCACAAAGTGGATCTACCGCAACAAGCAAGATGAAAATGGCCTTGTGGTGAGGAATAAGGCACGACTAGTAGCTCAAGGCTACACACAGGTTGAAGGAGTTGATTTCGATGAAACTTTTGCACCTTTTGCTAGACTTGAGGCTATTTGCATATTACTTGCTTATGCTAACCATCATGATATCATCTTATATCAAATGGATGTGAAAAGTGCATTCCTCAATGGTAAGCTTGAGGAAGAAGTATATGTTGCTCAACCCCCAGGTTTTGAAGATCCAAAGAACCCTGACAAAGTCTTCAGACTCAATAAGGCCCTCTATGGCCTCAAGCAGGCCCCACGGGCGTGGTATGATACTTTAAAGGAATTCTTCATGAAGAATGGCTTCACACCTGGTTCACTCGATCCTACTCTCTTTACTAAATCTTATGATGGTGAACTGTTTGTGTGCCAAATATATGTTGATGATATTATCTTTGGCTGTACTGACCAACGTTATAGTGATGAATTTGCCTATATGATGAGTGAAGAATATCAAATGTCTATGATGGGAGAGTTGAAATTCTTCTTAGGTCTTCAAATTCATCAACAGCGCAATGGCATATTCATATCTCAGGAGAAATACCTCAAGGATGTCCTGAAGAAATTCGGCATGCAAGATTACAAAGGCATCAAAATTCCTATGCCCGCAAATGGTCATCTATGCACTGATGAAAATGGTATTGACTTCGATCATAAGGTATACCGCTCCATGATTGGTTCTTTATTGTACTTATGTGCATCTAGGCCAGATATAATGCTTAGTGTTTGCATGTGTGCCCGATTTCAAGCTGCACCGAAGGAATCACACCATAAGGCTGTGAAGCATATTCTTCGATATCTAGCTCACACACCAACACTAGGATTATGGTATCCCAAGGGCTCGGATTTTGATCTCATTGGATATTCTGACTCTGACTATGCCGGTGATCGTGTGGACCGCAAGTCAACATCTGGTACATGCCATTTCCTCGGACGATCCTTGGTCTATTGGTCCTCGAAGAAACAGAACTGCGTATCACTGTCTACTGCTGAAGCTGAGTATATTGCTGCTGGTTCTTGCTGTGCTCAACTGCTATGGATGAAGCAAACTCTCAAGGACTATGGCGTCAACGTGAAGAATGTGCCTCTCCTCTGTGACAATGAGAGTGCCATCAAGATTGCTCACAACCCAGTTCAGCACTCGAAGACAAAGCAAATTCAGATTTGTCATCATTTTCTTCGCGATCATGTGTTGAAGGGCGACATTTCTATTGAGCATGTGAAGACTGAAGAACAGCTAGCCGATATCTTCACAAAGCCCTTGGATGAGAAGAGATTTAGCAAGTTGCGGTGTGAGCTAAATATCTTAGAGTCTTCGAATGTACTTTGAAAAGGCACTCATCCTAACACTTATGCAAAATTGATGACTTAGATGTGCAACACATGAAGAAACGTTTTTCTTCAATCAATGAAGAATAACACTCTAAGTGTGAAGAAATTAACGAAGAATTTGATTCTCAGAATCCTACGACAATTGTACGCGGTGTCTGAAATCATCTTTCTTATACGGTGGGTCACGCCACCACAAAAGTTGAAAATCTTCAATTTGAGTTTTTCCTCAGTTTTCGAAATTCCTCAGTTGTTCAAATTCTTCAACTTTGCAAAATCTTCACTTGTTTCGTCGTTTTTCTTCATTGGCTATATATATATATATATATATATATATATATATATATATATATGTGTGTGTGTGTGTGTGTGTGTGAGTTTAAGTCCTCTACAACATTCACTTATATCTATTTCTTCAAGTTGGTTCTTCTGCTAAGTGAATGTGATCGGACCCTTCCTCCTTCTATGCTATACTCAATCCAATCTATTCACAAATTCTTCATGTGCGTTCTATTTGAAACTCGTTCAAAATCTTCACTGTGTCCTTATCAGCTGAAGAAATTGTGAACGGAACGTTAAAACTAATCTTATCCAAAATTTTCGGCTTTGCCGCTCAAACCGTTCCACATCCCACAATGTTATTTTTTTTCTATTCACCCACGATCTTACACGATCTCCACCTCTCAGTACGTGGGTGACACATGTCCTGCGAAGGAGAAGGGTCAGGGGCATGTTCGTCCCAAATCTTCGAGCGAACAGTTTTTTCGCTGCCACTATAAATACCCCCTCACTCCTTCCTCACTTCCTTTACTCCGCTCGATCTCTCTCTCCCGCTCGAGCTTCCCAAACCCTAGCGCCGCCGCTACTCCATCGTCACCGGTGAGGAAGAGCTTCACTGCCTCGACCTCGTCGCCGTCATACTCGCGCCGGCCGCGGATATCTTCACTCCGCCGCCGCCGTAGCCGTCTTCCTCCACCGAGTTAGGGCGTGGAAGATCTACACCGACGAACTTCACTGTTTCACCTCACTGTTTGTCATGTTCTTCGTTCAGGGTAATTAAAAGTTACTTTTACTGCCCTCTTTGATTCGAAATTTTTCTACAAAATCTTCAAAGGTGTTTTATTCATCGAATCCTCACACACAAAACACCTCACAAGTCTTCTGTTCTTGATTCATTTCTCTAAGCATTATTTTCTTCAAGATTCCTCAATTGTGTGGATCTTCGATCTATACAACTCTGGAACCTAAGACAAATCACGCTTAGTGAAATTCTTCAAGACCCATCTGGTCAAATTCCTCAAACTTGTTCCTTTTGAAAAACCTTCTGAGAACACATATGACCTCTCCAAATTCCTCGCAACTATACTCTGTTCACAGGTACTCATGTCCGCTACTGAATCACTAGGTTCTCATCAACTTAACTCATTTGCAGCGTTCCTCGAAGAGAAATTGCATACTTCTTCAGAGAATTCGATTGTTCAAATTCCTCAGCTGAAGAATATGGCAGATGGTAAGAAGCCGCAGAAAGGAGGAAATAAGCCTAAGGTCATGGCTGCTTTTGAGATCCTTGAGGACATTTACAAAGAGTACTGCACACCTGATGAGGCCAAGTTTGGCAAAGAAAACAAAAATCAGCGCAAGGTGCGCATTCAGAGGATAGAACAGAGATGGGCACGCGAATGGAGGGAATACAGATTTGTTACTCCAAAGTATATGAAGAAATTCGCTCTCAACCCTCCATGCCCAAGACTTCCACTGGCACCTGGCCAAGTGGCAGACCCCACCAGCGTCAAACGCGGTGAGGACTTTCCTGAAGAATGGGCAAAGCGCCAAGCCAAGTTGGCTAGACAAGCCAAAGAAGCAGTGAGGAAATTCAACGAAGACTCTGTTGCTGCTGCTGCCACTGAGGCCTCTGTCAAGCCGAGGAAATCTATGCCTAAGAAGCCTGCGCGTAAGCCAAGTGCTTCACCAACAGTGCCCTCACGACCAAGTTCCTCAGCTGCGCCCTCACGGCCAGAATCATCAAAGTCCTCAAGACCAATTCCTCATGCTGCTGCTGCTCCTCCGAAATCCTCAGCTCCTCCAAAGTCCTCAGCTGTTCCGACAAAGTCCTCAGCACCTGCACATCTGGCTTCATGCCAAAGGACTGCGGGCATCTCCATTGCCTCTGGTGTCTCAGCAAGTTCCTCAGCTGCACCAAATTCTTCATCAGGCCCCACTCTGCTGAAGACCAAGGCAACTGCTAGACGAGGTCCTCGGCCAAGTCCTAAGAAGAAGCAAGTCGCCTTCCATGTGCCGTCTGAAGAAGACAAAGCTGATGATGACGAACTTGCTGATATCATCAGAGACAGGCAAGTAAGGGCCGCTAGAGCCAAAGGCACACCTGTGCCACTACTTTTGGATCCAAGGGCGATCCTCGATTACATTGATCTCTGGCACAAGGACCCAAATACTCCTATGCCAGACTTCAAGCTGACGCCTGGTCAAAATCACATGCTGACTTATGTCATCCAAGAGGAGAAATGGAAATATGACCAAGCCAGGCAAATCAAGAAGGCCCAATACAAAAAGGAAAAGTATCTGAAGACCAACGTGGTCAAAATGACGACTGATGAGCTCATCAAGATTCAGTCTGAAATCAAAACCCTCAGCGACAAATTCAACTCATACTATGCTGATTGGAAAGGAGCCAAAGTCAGGTTTGTGAAACTGACTGAGAAGTTCACCAATGTTGCAGCCCCATCGCAACAAGAAGTTCCTCAAGCTGAAGCCTCTACTCAGCCAACTGAAGAACATGCCAGCACTGTTGATGAAGTTCAGGCTGCTGAAGAAAATGCTAGTTTCAGGGTTGATGACTCCATTCCAGCCGCTGAAGAAATTGCCAGGGCATCCACTAGCGGTGCGCCTAAAGAAACTGAAGAAGTCAGGGCAACTGCATCAGTTGCGCCTGAAGAAATTCAAACAGATTCCTCAGCTCCTCCCGCGCCTACACCAACTCCTATCCTTCCATCTGCATCAGATGTGAAGAAGACCAAGGTTGCAGAACGAGCTGCAGTGAAGAAAAGGAAAGCATCAAGTGCTTCAGAATCTTCAGCTCCAAAGAAGATGAAGCCTATGACCAGCTCTTTTGAAAATCCAATTGATGTTGTTCCAATTTCAACCATGCCATCAAAGGACCTTGTTCCTTTTGGTAAAGACTATGAGATCCCAAGCGGATCTGATGAAGAAACTCAATCTGCTGCTCCGTCAGAGCAGATTGATGAGGAAATTGAAGTGGATGCGATCCCTTCAACACCTGTTGTATCCTCACCAATGCCTCAGTTCACTGCTGAAGAGGCTGGTGTTGAAGAACTGGATGATGAAGACGTGGATATTGGAAGTACAACGCCAGTAATGAATGATGACTTTTGGGAAAGTCAGCATCCCAATTCTCCACTCTTCACCCTGCTACAGCAAATTCCTCAGTCCCCTGCACCAATAGTTCAAATGGGCTCTGAAGAAACTCATCCCACCTCGTCTGTCCGTGAAGATATTCCAGCCACTAGTGCTGAAGAAACAGCTGCTGCTGATAATGTGACAACACAGACTGCACCTGAAGAGGAACCAGAAATTCCTCAACCTGAAGAACCTGAGCTCGCGATTCCTGAGGTCGTGATGCAACTCACTGACACCCCTCTGCCAAAGCCAAAGGATCCGTTCTCAAGGAAGCAAAAGTTCAAGGCTGAAGACTTCTTTGGCGAGCATGTATTCTTCACTGACTACAACCCATATGACACTTCTCGCATAAGGAAGAGGCGTTTCTGGACTGCTAGTCAAGCAAATTTCTATTCCTCAGTGTTGTTCAACAAAGACAAAGTCTTCAATCATGCACATATTCCTCCCGTGGACATGGAGTCTTTGCTGTGCTTCGAGCCAGTCCTCAGTGTTCTTCATGACGCTGGGCTGCTAAACTTCCGCACTGACATCTGTGATTGGAATGAAGAACTCATTCTTCAGTTCAATGCAACGCTGCACATCACAGGAGATTCTGAAGATGTGAACTCATGGGTACTGGACTGGATGACAGAAAATACTCATTACAAGGCACCAGCTTCTGAATTGCTTCATGCCTACCACTCAGTCCTCCCCTTGAAGGTGCACGTTGTGTCTATAGTGAACCTGAGCTTACAAATCACTACATGCAAGTTTTGATGAAGCCTTTGAAGCCATGGCAGGCCCCTCGAACCAAATTCCTCGTCAAGGAATTACTATATGTGCCTCGGATTGTCTATCGCATTCTGACGAAGACAATGAGTCCTATCAAAGGCCATGACTCAAATGATGAAGAAATCATTGGCATCATGAAGAATCTGTTTTTCAACATCACTCATGGCGTTCCCGTCAACTTCCATGATTTCTTCATGAGGACTTTGGCCAATATTGCTATGTCACCATTTGAGCTGAAGCCTTATGCGCCGTGCATTATGAGATTCATCAGGACAAGGTCTTCACTCAACTACAAAGTTGACACTCTGAACCACTGTAGCTACTTGCCTCCAATTGAAGTCCTCAAACGGACATTTTCCTCAGCCGATGACAAAGGCAAGGCAGCTGCTGTGATAGATGAAGGCATTCGTCCATTGGATGGTCAATTTCGCAAGGCTGCATCCTATTCCACCAATGATGACACTGCCACACATGACTCTGCCAAGCAAAATCCTCAAGCCATAGCACCCAGGGTGATGACTGATCGTGAGTTACTCCTCAGTCTTCATCAGAAGGTTGATCGCAATCATAAATGGGTCAAGCGTCAGTTTGGTTCAATTCTTCACAACATGACCTCATCACATAATGCCGTGTAGAAAAACCAATACTACCTCCATGAAACCTTCAACCGTACCTGGGCTGTTCTGTCTCATGTCTACAGCGCTGTAGATCTAAAGAAAATGGGTCTCAAAGAAGAATTTGACTGTTCTGCACCTCCTCCGAAGAAATACAAGAAGGTCAAGGTTCCTTCTTTGGTGGCCAGCTCCTATTCTTCATCGCGTGACACTGATGAAAATGAAGACTTGGACGACACAGTGGCAGGCCCTACTTCAACAACCGGCCCCGACGACGCTAGCGCTCCTTCATCAACTTGATTATCTTCAGGGGCGTTAGTCCTCAGTTTCGATCCTTTTGGTCATTCGATGACAAAGGGGGAGAAATTTGAGTTAGTCTTCAAGCGGGTCTATTATATGGGCGTTTTTTGCTAAGTTACAATATATATATGTGTGTGTGAGTTTAAGTCCTCTACAACATTCACTTATATCTATTTCTTCAAGTTGGTTCTTCTGCTAAGTGAATGTGATCGGACCCTTCCTCCTTCTATGCTATACTCAATCCAATCTATTCACAAATTCTTCATGTGCGTTCTATTTGAAACTCGTTCAAAATCTTCACTGTGTCCTTATCAGCTGAAGAAATTGTGAACGGAACGTTAAAACTAATCTTATCCAAAATTTTCGGCTTTGCCGCTCAAACCGTTCCACATCCCACAATGTTATTTTTTTTCTATTCACCCACGATCTTACACGATCTCCACCTCTCAGTACGTGGGTGACACATGTCCTGCGAAGGAGAAGGGTCAGGGGCATGTTCGTCCCAAATCTTCGAGCGAACAGTTTTTTCGCTGCCACTATAAATACCCCCTCACTCCTTCCTCACTTCCTTTACTCCGCTCGATCTCTCTCTCCCGCTCGAGCTTCCCAAACCCTAGCGCCGCCGCTACTCCATCGTCACCGGTGAGGAAGAGCTTCACTGCCTCGACCTCGTCGCCGTCATACTCGCGCCGGCCGCGGATATCTTCACTCCGCCGCCGCCGTAGCCGTCTTCCTCCGCCGAGTTAGGGCGTGGAAGATCTACACCGACGAACTTCACTGTTTCACCTCACTGTTTGTCATGTTCTTCGTTCAGGGTAATTAAAAGTTACTTTTACTGCCCTCTTTGATTCGAAATTTTTCTACAAAATCTTCAAAGGTGTTTTATTCATCGAATCCTCACACACAAAACACCTCACAAGTCTTCTGTTCTTGATTCATTTCTCTAAGCATTATTTTCTTCAAGATTCCTCAATTGTGTGGATCTTCGATCTATACAACTCTGGAACCTAAGACAAATCACGCTTAGTGAAATTCTTCAAGACCCATCTGGTCAAATTCCTCAAACTTGTTCCTTTTGAAAAACCTTCTGAGAACACATATGACCTCTCCAAATTCCTCGCAACTATACTCTGTTCACAGGTACTCATGTCCGCTACTGAATCACTAGGTTCTCATCAACTTAACTCATTTGCAGCGTTCCTCGAAGAGAAATTGCATACTTCTTCAGAGAATTCGATTGTTCAAATTCCTCAGCTGAAGAATATGGCAGATGGTAAGAAGCCGCAGAAAGGAGGAAATAAGCCTAAGGTCATGGCTGCTTTTGAGATCCTTGAGGACATTTACAAAGAGTACTGCACACCTGATGAGGCCAAGTTTGGCAAAGAAAACAAAAATCAGCGCAAGGTGCGCATTCAGAGGATAGAACAGAGATGGGCACGCGAATGGAGGGAATACAGATTTGTTACTCCAAAGTATATGAAGAAATTCGCTCTCAACCCTCCATGCCCAAGACTTCCACTGGCACCTGGCCAAGTGGCAGACCCCACCAGCGTCAAACGCGGTGAGGACTTTCCTGAAGAATGGGCAAAGCGCCAAGCCAAGTTGGCTAGACAAGCCAAAGAAGCAGTGAGGAAATTCAACGAAGACTCTGTTGCTGCTGCTGCCACTGAGGCCTCTGTCAAGCCGAGGAAATCTATGCCTAAGAAGCCTGCGCGTAAGCCAAGTGCTTCACCAACAGTGCCCTCACGACCAAGTTCCTCAGCTGCGCCCTCACGGCCAGAATCATCAAAGTCCTCAAGACCAATTCCTCATGCTGCTGCTGCTCCTCCGAAATCCTCAGCTCCTCCAAAGTCCTCAGCTGTTCCGACAAAGTCCTCAGCACCTGCACATCTGGCTTCATGCCAAAGGACTGCGGGCATCTCCATTGCCTCTGGTGTCTCAGCAAGTTCCTCAGCTGCACCAAATTCTTCATCAGGCCCCACTCTGCTGAAGACCAAGGCAACTGCTAGACGAGGTCCTCGGCCAAGTCCTAAGAAGAAGCAAGTCGCCTTCCATGTGCCGTCTGAAGAAGACAAAGCTGATGATGACGAACTTGCTGATATCATCAGAGACAGGCAAGTAAGGGCCGCTAGAGCCAAAGGCACACCTGTGCCACTACTTTTGGATCCAAGGGCGATCCTCGATTACATTGATCTCTGGCACAAGGACCCAAATACTCCTATGCCAGACTTCAAGCTGACGCCTGGTCAAAATCACATGCTGACTTATGTCATCCAAGAGGAGAAATGGAAATATGACCAAGCCAGGCAAATCAAGAAGGCCCAATACAAAAAGGAAAAGTATCTGAAGACCAACGTGGTCAAAATGACGACTGATGAGCTCATCAAGATTCAGTCTGAAATCAAAACCCTCAGCGACAAATTCAACTCATACTATGCTGATTGGAAAGGAGCCAAAGTCAGGTTTGTGAAACTGACTGAGAAGTTCACCAATGTTGCAGCCCCATCGCAACAAGAAGTTCCTCAAGCTGAAGCCTCTACTCAGCCAACTGAAGAACATGCCAGCACTGTTGATGAAGTTCAGGCTGCTGAAGAAAATGCTAGTTTCAGGGTTGATGACTCCATTCCAGCCGCTGAAGAAATTGCCAGGGCATCCACTAGCGGTGCGCCTAAAGAAACTGAAGAAGTCAGGGCAACTGCATCAGTTGCGCCTGAAGAAATTCAAACAGATTCCTCAGCTCCTCCCGCGCCTACACCAACTCCTATCCTTCCATCTGCATTAGATGTGAAGAAGACCAAGGTTGCAGAACGAGCTGCAGTGAAGAAAAGGAAAGCATCAAGTGCTTCAGAATCTTCAGCTCCAAAGAAGATGAAGCCTATGACCAGCTCTTTTGAAAATCCAATTGATGTTGTTCCAATTTCAACCATGCCATCAAAGGACCTTGTTCCTTTTGGTAAAGACTATGAGATCCCAAGCGGATCTGATGAAGAAACTCAATCTGCTGCTCCGTCAGAGCAGATTGATGAGGAAATTGAAGTGGATGCGATCCCTTCAACACCTGTTGTATCCTCACCAATGCCTCAGTTCACTGCTGAAGAGGCTGGTGTTGAAGAACTGGATGATGAAGACATGGATATTGGAAGTACAACGCCAGTAATGAATGATGACTTTTGGGAAAGTCAGCATCCCAATTCTCCACTCTTCACCCTGCTACAGCAAATTCCTCAGTCCCCTGCACCAATAGTTCAAATGGGCTCTGAAGAAACTCATCCCACCTCGTCTGTCCGTGAAGATATTCCAGCCACTAGTGCTGAAGAAACAGCTGCTGCTGATAATGTGACAACACAGACTGCACCTGAAGAGGAACCAGAAATTCCTCAACCTGAAGAACCTGAGCTCGCGATTCCTGAGGTCGTGATGCAACTCACTGACACCCCTCTGCCAAAGCCAAAGGATCCGTTCTCAAGGAAGCAAAAGTTCAAGGCTGAAGACTTCTTTGGCGAGCATGTATTCTTCACTGACTACAACCCATATGACACTTCTCGCATAAGGAAGAGGCGTTTCTGGACTGCTAGTCAAGCAAATTTCTATTCCTCAGTGTTGTTCAACAAAGACAAAGTCTTCAATCATGCACATATTCCTCCCGTGGACATGGAGTCTTTGCTGTGCTTCGAGCCAGTCCTCAGTGTTCTTCATGACGCTGGGCTGCTAAACTTCCGCACTGACATCTGTGATTGGAATGAAGAACTCATTCTTCAGTTCAATGCAACGCTGCACATCACAGGAGATTCTGAAGATGTGAACTCATGGGTACTGGACTGGATGACAGAAAATACTCATTACAAGGCACCAGCTTCTGAATTGCTTCATGCCTACCACTCAGTCCTCCCCTTGAAGGTGCACGTTGTGTCTATAGTGAACCTGAGCTTACAAATCACTACATGCAAGTTTTGATGAAGCCTTTGAAGCCATGGCAGGCCCCTCGAACCAAATTCCTCGTCAAGGAATTACTATATGTGCCTCGGATTGTCTATCGCATTCTGACGAAGACAATGAGTCCTATCAAAGGCCATGACTCAAATGATGAAGAAATCATTGGCATCATGAAGAATCTGTTTTTCAACATCACTCATGGCGTTCCCGTCAACTTCCATGATTTCTTCATGAGGACTTTGGCCAATATTGCTATGTCACCATTTGAGCTGAAGCCTTATGCGCCGTGCATTATGAGATTCATCAGGACAAGGTCTTCACTCAACTACAAAATTGAAGTCCTCAAACGGACATTTTCCTCAGCCGATGACAAAGGCAAGGCAGCTGCTGTGATAGATGAAGGCATTCGTCCATTGGATGGTCAATTTCGCAAGGCTGCATCCTATTCCACCAATGATGACACTGCCACACATGACTCTGCCAAGCAAAATCCTCAAGCCATAGCACCCAGGGTGATGACTGATCGTGAGTTACTCCTCAGTCTTCATCAGAAGGTTGATCGCAATCATAAATGGGTCAAGCGTCAGTTTGGTTCAATTCTTCACAACATGACCTCATCACATAATGCCGTGTAGAAAAACCAATACTACCTCCATGAAACCTTCAACCGTACCTGGGCTGTTCTGTCTCATGTCTACAGCGCTGTAGATCTAAAGAAAATGGGTCTCAAAGAAGAATTTGACTGTTCTGCACCTCCTCCGAAGAAATACAAGAAGGTCAAGGTTCCTTCTTTGGTGGCCAGCTCCTATTCTTCATCGCGTGACACTGATGAAAATGAAGACTTGGACGACACAGTGGCAGGCCCTACTTCAACAACCGGCCCCGACGACGCTAGCGCTCCTTCATCAACTTGATTATCTTCAGGGGCATTAGTCCTCAGTTTCGATCCTTTTGGTCATTCGATGACAAAGGGGGAGAAATTTGAGTTAGTCTTCAAGCGGGTCTATTATATGGGCGTTTTTTGCTAAGTTACAACTCTCATTCTTCTGAAACTTTTATTGGATCAAGTTGTAAACTTAAACCCGATGGTGGCCTGATACTTTTGCTACGTTATTTTGCATGCTTATTCCTCGTTAATATTATTGCACGCATGTTGAAGTACATCAGTCACCATATTTCATCATGCATTTCAAATTCTTCATATTATATGTGTGCATTGCTTCAAAAGCAAATTCCTCACTATGCACATCTTCAGGGGGAGTTCTTCTATATCTTGCAATCAAAGTCCTCAATATCAGTATTTACACTTCATATATTTATCCTCATTGAAAACTTAACCTATATTGTCATCAATCACCAAAAAGGGGGAGACTGTAAGTGCATCTAGTGCCCCTTAGTGATTTTGGTGTATTGAAGACTTATAGGTTAAGGGACTAATGTGTTTATGAGTGTACACAGGTCTATAAGTCTAGGAGTTTGATATTTACAGAGAAAATCGACCCCTAAAAATGAAGTTCTTCGACTGAATACTTTGGTATTCTGAAGACTTTGAAAGTGAAGAAATTGGCGTGACCTTGAAGACTTGGAATTCATTCGAGGAACATGAAGCGTGAAGACTTTTGTTTTCGTAGTTTCATTTTCTCTTTTTTGAGTCATAGGAAACACCGTACTGTTAAAGGGGGTCGAGGAAATACTAAGGAAAAATTTCCATGTGATGCTCAACTCAAAATCCTACACCTATCAATCCCTTCGAGTGAAGCCATTGGAAATCTCATACAGTTCAGTCAATTTCTTCAGTGACAAAGACGAAGTTCTTCTGGTCGCTGAGGAATTTGTTTTGACTGAGGAGTTAGGAATTCACCAGTGCGGATTGCCTACACAGTGAGGAACATGATAGCCCTGAGGAATGTGTACCTCAAATTTACGATCGTTGCTGTGCTATGCGCCAGCTGTCCCAAAATATCTTATCCATCCAACGATCATATCATTGAAGGGCATTTATGTCGTATCATGTCGGGCTGCTCCCTAGGCTATAAATAGCCGCCCCCTACAACCACTAGCTGGTTGGCTGCTCCGAGAGAAACCGACACTTGTCAATTGAGAGCATCCCATCCTCCGAGGACTTTGAGCGAAAATCATCAAGTGAGGAAAATCCAAAACCCAAACCCAAACATCTACAAACCCAAAGTGATTGAGCATCACTGAAGAGATTGATTCTGCGTGGATCTAACGCTTGTTACCTTTGAAGACTGTGCTTCTTCCAGACGGTTAGGCGTCATGGTCTAGAGCATCCAAGAGGAATTGTGGATCGCCGAGTGACCGAGTTTGTGAAGGTTTAGAAGTCACCTGAAGACATACCACGAGTGATTGGGCGAGGACTGTGTGTCCTTAGCTCAAGGAGAATACAGTGAGGACTGTGTGTCCGGGACTGTGTGTCCTCAGGTTTAAATACCTAGCCGCTCCAACCAGATGTACAACTGAGACAACAGTTGGAACTGGTCTACCAAATCATTGTCTTCACCAAGCCAACTGGTTCTATTTCCTCAACTCTTTCATTTCCTCAGTATTGTGTTGTGTGCTTGTCATATCTGTGTTTGAAGACTTTGACTGAAGACTTTCTCAGTTCAATTTCTTCAGTCTGTTTGTCTTCGTCCTGTGTTATCCTGTGATTACGCTTTCTGTACTCTATGCTTGTCTTCATTTCATCATGATGACTTTGCTTGTCTTCTGTTATGTTTACTTCTGAGTACTTATTCCGCTGCAAGTAGTTCTTCGCTAAGGAATTTCCTCACTAGCAAATTCCTCAGTGAAGAATTCATAAAAATCACCTATTCACCCCCCTCTAGTCGATATAACGCACTTTCATGATTATGAACATGAATATGCTTTGTGAATAGTTACATTTGTTCCTGAGGACAAGGGAGAAGTCTTGCTATTAGTAGTCATGTGAATTTGGTATTCGTTCGATATTTTGATAAGGTGTATGTTGTCTAGCCTCTAGTGGTGTTATGTGAACGTCGACTACATACCACTTCACCATTATTTGGGCCTAGAGGAAGGCATTGGGAAGTAATAAGTAGATGATGGGTTGCTAGAGTGACAGAAGCTTAAACCCTAGTTTATGTGTTGCTTCGTAAGGGGCTGATTTGGATCCACATGTTTCATGCTATGGTTAGGTTTACCTTAATACTTTTGTTGTAGTTGTGGATGCTTGCAATAGAGGTTAATCATAAGTGGGATGCTTGTTCAAGTAAGAACAACACCCAAGCACCGGTCCACCCACATATCAAATTATCAAAGTACCGAACGTGAATCATATGAACGTGATGAAAACTAGCTTGATGATATTCCCATGTGTCCTCGGGAGCGCTTTTCCTATTATAAGAGTTTGTTCCGGCTTGTCCTTTGCTACAAAAAGGATTGGGCCACCTTGCTGCACCTTATTTACTTTATTTACTTGTTGCTCGTTACAATTTACCTTATCACAAAACTATCTGTTACCACTTATTTCAATACTTGTAGAGAATACCTTGCTGAAAACCGCTTATCATTTCCTTCAGCTCCTCGTTGGGTTCGACACTCTTACTTATCAAAAGTACTACGATAGATCCCCTATACTTGTGGGTCATCAAGACTCTTTTCTGGCGCCGTTGCCGGGGAGTGTAGCGCCTTTGGTAGGTGGAATTTGGTAAGGAAAAATTTATATAGTGTGCTGAAATTTACTGTCACTTGTTACTATGGAAAGTAATTCTCTGAGGGGCTTGTTTGGGGTATCTTCACCCCGTCCAGTAGAGAAACGAGTTGCTCCTCAACCTACTAAACCTATTGAAAATGAAACTCCTTTTGAAATTCCTTCGGGTATGATGGAAAAACTGCTAGCTAATCCTTTTACAGGAGATGGAACAAAGCATCCTGATGAGCACTTAATATATGTGGATGAAGTTTGTGGATTATTTAAGCTTGAAGGTATACCCGATGATGCTGCTAAGAAGAAGGTCTTCCCTTTATCTTTGAAGGGAGACGCATTGACATGGTATAGGCTATGTGATGATACGAGATCATGGAACTATAAAAGATTGAAATTGGAATTTCATCAAAAGTATTATCCTATGCATCTTGTTCATCGTGATCGCAATTATATATATAATTTCTGGCCTCGCGAAGGAGAAAGCATCGCTCAAGCTTGGGGGGGGGGGCTTAAATCAATGTTATATTCATCCAATCATGGGTTTTCAAGGGAAACAATTATTCAAAATTTGTATGCTCGGCTTTCTGAAAACAATCGCACCATGCTCGATACTTCTTGTGTTGGCTCTTTTATGATGAAGACTATTGAATTCAAATGGAACTTATTGGATAGAATTAAACGCAACTCTAAATATTGGGACCTCGACGATGGTAAGGAGTCAGGTATGACACCTAAGTTTGATTGTGTTAAATCTTTTATGGATACCGATATTTTCTGTAAGTTTAGCACTAAATATGGACTTGACTCTGAGATAGTAGCTTCTTTCTGTGAATCTTTTGCTACTTATGTTGATCTCCCCAAGGAGAAGTGGTTTAAATATCATCCTCCCATAGAAGTAAAAGTAGTTGCACCTATTAAAGTTGAAGAAAAGACTATCACTTATAATGATCCTATTGTTCCTACTTGTTATGTTGAGAGACCACCTTTCCCTGTTAGAATAAAGGATCATGCTAAAGCTTCAACTGTTGTTCGTAAAAGCAATATTAGAACTTATACACCTCCTGAGCAAGTTAAAGTAGAACCTAATATTGCTATTGTTAAAGATCTCTTGTCTGATAATATTGATGGGCATGTTATTCAATTCAACGATGAAACTGCTAGAATTGCTAAACTTTGTGCTAAAGATAAACATAGACCTATGGTAGGTGTGCCTGTTATTTCTGTTAAAATTGGAGATCATTGTTATCATGGCTTATGTGATATGGGTGCAAGTGCTAGTGTTATACCACATTCTTTATATGAAGAAATTAGGCATGAAATTGCACCTACTGAGTTAGAGGGTATTGATGTTACAATTACACTTGCCAATAGAGATACTATTTCACCAGTGGAAATTGTTAGAGTCTTGTGTGGGAAAACCAAATATCCCGCTGATTTTCTTGTTCTCAGTTCCCCACAAGATAGCTTTTGTCCCATTATATTTGGTAGACCCTTCTTGAACACTGTTAATGCTAGGATAGATTGTGAAAAGAATGTTGTTACTATTGGCTTGGATGATATGATTCATGAGTTTAATTTCTCTAAATTTAGTAAACAACATCGTGAGGAAGAATTGCCTAGTAAGGATGAAATTATTGGTCTTGCTTCTATTGCTGTACCTCCTAGTGATCCTTTAGAACACTATTTGCTAGACCATGAAAATGATATGTTCATGAATGAAAGAAGGGAAATAGATGAAGTATTCTTTAAATAAGAACCTATTCTGCAACACAATTTGCCTGTTGAAATTTTAGGGGATCCTCCTCCACCCAAGGGTGATCCCGTGTTTGAGCTTAAACTGTTGCCTGATAATCTTAAATATGCTTATCTTGATGAAAAGAAGATATATCCTGTTATTATTAGTGCTAACCTTTCAGAGCATGAAGAAGAAAGATTATTGAAAACTCTGAAGAAGCATCGTGCCACTATTGGATATACTCTTGATGATCTTAAGGGTATTAGTCCCACTTTATGTCAACACAAAATAAATTTGGAAGCAGATGCCAAACCAGTTCGTGATCCTCAACGACGTCTGAATCCTAAAATGAAAGAAATGGTAAGAAAGGAAATACTAAAGCTTCTGGAGGCAGGTATAATTTATCCCGTTGCTGATAGTCAGTGGGTAAGCCCTGTCCATTGTGTCCCTAAGAAGGGAGGTATTACTGTTGTTCCTAATGATAAGGATGAATTGATCCCACAAAGAATTATCACAGGTTATAGGATGGTAATTGATTTCCGCAAATTAAATAAGGCTACTAAGAAAGATCATTACCCCTTACCTTTTATTGATCAAATGCTAGAAAGATTATGCAAACATACACATTATTGCTTCCTAGATGGTTATTCTGGTTTCTCTCAAATACCTGTGTCGGCTAAAGATCAATCAAAGACTACCTTTACATGCCCTTTTGGTACTTTTGCTTATAGACGTATGCCTTTTGGTTTATGTAATGCACCTACTACCTTTCAAAGATGCATGATGGCTATATTCTCTGACTTTTGTGAAAAGATTTGTGACGTTTTCATGGACGACTTTTCCGTCTATGGTTCCTCTTTTGATGATTGCTTGAGCAATCTTGATCGAGTTTTGCAGAGATGTGAAGAAACTAATCTTGTCTTGAATTGGGAAAAGTGTCACTTTATGGTTAATGAAGGTATTGTCTTGGGGCATAAAGTTTCTGAAAGTGGTATTGAAGTTGATAAAGCCAAGGTTGATGCTATTGAAAAGATGCCATGTCCCAAGGACATCAAAGGTATAAGAAGTCTCCTTGGTCACACCGGATTTTATAGGAGGTTCATTAAGGACTTCTCAAAAATTTCTCGGCCTCTGACTAATTTATTGCAAAAAGATATACCATTTGTCTTTGATGATGATTGTGTAGAAGCATTTGAAATACTTAAGAAAGCATTAGTCTCTACACCTGTTGTTCAGCCACCTGATTGGAATTTACCTTTTGAAATTATGTGTGATGCTAGTGATTATGATGTAGGTGCTGTTCTAGGGCAAAGAGTTGATAAGAAATTGAATGTTATCCATTATGCTAGTAAGACTCTAGACAATGCTCAAAGAAATTATGCTACTACTGAAAAAGAACTTTTAGCAGTTGTATTTGCTTGTGATAAGTTCAGACCCTATATTGTTGATTCTAAAGTAACTATTCACACTGATCATGCTGCTATTAAATATCTCATGGAAAAGAAAGATGCTAAACCTAGACTTATTAGATGGGTTCTCTTGCTGCAAGAATTTGATTTGCATATCGTTGATAGAAAGGGAGCTGAGAACCCCGTTGCAGACAACTTGTCTAGGTTAGAAAATGTTCTTGATGACCCACTACCTATTGATGATAGCTTTCCTGATGAACAATTAAATGTTATAAGTACTTCTCGTAGTAGTCCTTGGTATGCTGATTATGCTAATTATATTGTTGCTAAGTTTACACCACCTAGTTTCACATACCAACAAAAGAAAAAGTTCTTCTATGACTTGAGACATTACTTTTGGGATGACCCACTTCTTTATAAAGGAGTAGATGGTGTTATTAGACGTTGTCTACCTGAGCATGAACAGGAATAGATCCTACGCAAGTGTCATTCCGAGGCTTATGGAGGACACCACGCTGGAGATAGTACTGCACATAAGGTATTGCAATCCTGTTTTTATTGGCCTACTCTCTTCAAGGATGCCCGTAAGTTTGTCTTGTCTTGTGATGAATGTCAAAGAATTGGTAATATTAGTAGACGTCGGGAAATGCCTATGAATTATTCACTTGTTATTGAACCATTTGATGTTTGGGGCTCTGATTATATGGGACCTTTCCCTGCCTCTAATGGATATACACATATTTTAGTTGTTGTTGATTACGTTACTAAGTGGGTAGAAGCTATTCCAACTAGTAGTGCTGATCATAACACTTCTATTAAGATTCTTAAGGAAGTTATTTTTCTGAGGTTTGGAGTCCCCAGATATTTAATGACTGATGGTGGTTCACATTTTATTCATGGTGCTTTCCATAAAATGCTTGCTAAATATGACGTCAATCATAGAATTGCATCTCCTTATCACCCACAGTCTAGTGGTCAAGTAGAATTGAGCAATAGAGAGCTCAAATTAATTTTGCAAAAGACTATTAATATGTCTAGAAAGAATTGGTCCAAGAAACTTGATGATGCATTATGGGCTTATAGAACTGCATACAAAAATCCTATGGGTATGTCTCCATATAAAATGGTTTATGGAAAAGCATGTCACTTACCTCTCGAACTAGAACATAAAGCATATTGGGCTATTAAAGAGCTCAACTATGATTTCAAACTTGCCGGTGAGAAGAGGTTATTTGATATTAGCTCACTTGATGAATGGAGAATCCAAGCTTATGAAAATGCCAAGTTGTTTAAAGAAAAAGTTAAAAGATGGCATGACAAAAGGATACAAAAGCGTGAGTTTAACGTAGGTGATTATGTATTGCTATACAACTCTCATTTAAGATTTTTTGTAGGAAAACTTCTCTCCAAATGGGAAGGCCCCTACGTCACCGAGGAGGTCTATCATTCCAGTGCCATGAAGATCAACAACTTCGAAGGCACGAACCCGAAGGTGGTAAATGGTCAAAGAATTAAACAATACATCTCAGGTAATCCCATAAATGTTGAAACCAATATTATTGAAACCATAACCCCGGAGGAATACATAAGAGACACTTTCCAAACTGTTTCAGACTCCGAAAAGGAATAGGTATGTGGTACGGTAAGTAAACTGACTCCAAAACAATTTTAAAGCAATATTTCTCCATTTTGGAATATTTAGAAAAACAGAAAAATAAGTAGCAGTCCGGGAAGGACACAAGGGCCCCATGAGGGTGGTGGGCGCGCCCTACCCCCTGGGCGCGCCCCTACCTCCTGAGTACCTCGTGTGCCTTCCGGACTCCGTTTTCTTGCATGATATGTATTTTGGCCAGTAAAAATTCATTATATAACCTCCCGAAGGTTTTGACTCCCGTATCACGCAAATCTCCTCTGTTCTTGTTCCGAGCTGTTTTCTGTCGGGGTTTTCAAGGCTAGGCATCATGTCGTCCCCCTCCTCCAACAATGGTGACAATGATGCTTGGCTAATGAAGATAGATCTAAAGAGGGAAGAACCCATGAAGGCCAACAAGGATGAAAGGATCAAGAAGGCCACGGAGGATCAAGCTCCGGCAGCAAGAGACATCCTTCGACTTGATCATAACCTTCTTACCCCAACTGAGATCGAAGCTTTCAAGATGATTGAGTTAGCTCGTATACAGAACAAGTATCTCACACAAGAAAATATTTTGTCAAAGGAGCATATTGTCACACTTAAGGGCATTATCCGCAAGCTGGAGGACCTCTTACGCTCGATGTGTGATTATCCATCACCACCACCTTCTTCACCGACAAAGGAGACATAATCACATGGGTATGGGCACTCCCCTTGGCAACTGCCAAGCTTGTGGGAGGTGCACCGGTATCATATCACAATCACAACTCCTACCTTTACCGTTTTTCTTAGTTAGATCCTATTAGTAGTATCTTTATCTAGTAGAATAAAGTTTATGGCATGATCTAGTTTTGAGTTTTGCTTTATGATCACTCTATGTAATCGAGTCCGTGAGCTATATATATAATAAAGATTAGTGTTGAGTCAAGGGCTTGATTATTTTGCCATGATCGTGGGTGAATAAAAGAAAATAAGAAAAAGAATAAAAAGAATAAAAGAGTTCATATTGATCTTATTGAAAGTAATGACTTCACATAGAAAGAGTATGATGATTAAAAGTTGTTGGGAGTTGGCAGACATAGCTTTGGTCATCGTTGCAATTAATAGGAAGTAATAAGGAAAGAGAGGTTTCACATATAGATATATTATCATTGACATCTTTTATGATTGAGAGCACTCATTAAAATATGACATGCTAAAGAGTTGATGTTGGACAAGGAAGACAACATAATGAGTTATGTTTTCTTATATCTGAGATAAAGTATGTTGTCATGGATCCTCTAACGTGTTGAGCTTGCCTTTCCCCCTCATGCTAGCCAAATTCTCAGCACCAAGTAGAGATACTACTTGTGCTTCCAAATACCCTTAAACCAGTTTTGCCATGAGAGTCCACCATATCTACCTATGGATTGAGTAAGATCCTTCAAGTAAGTTGTCATCGGTGCAAAGCAATAAAAAATTGCTCTAAATATGTATGATTGATTGGTGTGGGAGAAATAAGCTTTATACGATCTTGTGATGTGGAAGAAATAAAAGCGACGGACTGCATAATAAAGGTTCATATCACAAGGGGCAATATAAAGTGACGTTCTTTCGCATTGAGATTTTATGCATCCAACCATAAAAGCGCATGGCAACCTCTGCTTCCCTCTGCGAAGGGCCTATCTTTTATCATTATCTTCTACCTTATGCAAGAGTCATGGTGATCTTCACCTTTCCTTTTCATTTTATCCTTTGGCAAGCCCAGCATGTTGGAAAGAACATGATATATATATATATATATATATATATATATATATATATATCTAATTGGATGTAGGGGAGCATGAATTATTATTGTTGACATTACCCTTGAGGTAAAAGGTTGTGGGGCAAAACTATAAGCCCCTATCTTTCTCTATGTCCGATTAAAACTCCATAACCACAAGTATTGCGTGAGTGTTAGCAATTATGAAGGACTAGATGATAGTGGAGTATGTGGACTTGCTTTTAAGCTCTGACATAGACTCTTTCCGATGTTATGATAAATTGCAATTGCTTCAATGACTGAGGTTATAGTTTGTTGGTGCTCAATAAGGTTTCTGATTCATACTTTTGCATTGTGAATAGATCATCACTTGAACATAAGTAATCATATGACAAAATCTATATATGTTGCTGACTTGCTGTTATGAGAATAATCATGATGCCTTCATGTCCGTATTTTATTTTTATCGACGCCTCTACCTCTAAACATGAGGACATATTTATTGTTATCGGCTTTTCGCTTGAGGACAAGTGAGGTCTAAGCTTGGGGGAGTTGATACGTCCATTTTGCATCATGCTTTTATATCGATATTTATTGCATTATGGGCTGTTATTTCACGTTATGTCACAATGGCTATTCTCTCTTATTTTACAAGGTTTACATAAGGAGAGAGAATGCCGGAAGCTGGAATTCTGGGCTGGAAAAGGAGCAAATATTAGAGACCTATTCTGTGCAACTCCAAAAGTCCTGAAACTCCACGGAACATCTTAAAATAAATAAAGAAAAATCCTCGCCAAAGATGAAGGCCAGGGGGCCCACACCCCGCTCACGAGGGTCGGGGGCGCCCCCCCTTAGGGCGCGCCCCCCTACCTCGTGGGCTCCCTGGTGGCTCTCCGACGCCCATATTCTCCTATATGAAGTCTTTCAATGAGAAAAAAATAAGAAGAAACTTTTCGGGACGAGACTCCGCCGCCACGAGGCGGAACCTTGGCGGAACCAATCAAGAGCTCCGGCAGAGCTGCTCTACCGGGGATACTTCCCTCTGGGAGGGGGAAATCATCACCATCGTCATCACCAACGCTCCTCTCATCGGGAGAGGGCAATCTCCATCAACATCTTCACCAGCACCATCTCATCTCCAAACCCTAGTTCATCTCTTGTATCCAATTCTTGTCTCCAAGTCCGGGATTGGTGCTAGTAGGTTGCTAGTAGTGTTGATTACTCCTTGTAGTTGATGCTAGTTGGTTTATTTGGTGGAAGATCATATGTTCAGATCCTATATGCATATTATTACCCCTCTGATTATGAACATGAATATGCTTTGTGAGTAGTTACGTTTGTTCCTGAGGACAAGGGAGAAGTCTTGCTATTAGTAGTCATGTGAATTTGGTATTCGTTCGATATTTTGATAAGATGTATGTTGTCTAGCCTCTAGTGGTGTTATGTGAACGTCGACTACATAACACTTCACCATTATTTGGGCCTAGAGGAAGGCATTGGGAAGTAATAAGTAGATGATGTGTTGCTAGAGTGACAGAAGCTTAAACCCTAGTTTATGCGTTGCTTCGTAAGGGGCTGATTTGGATCCACATGTTTCATGCTATGGTTAGGTTTACCTTAATACTTTTGTTGTAGTTGCGGATGCTTGCAATAGAGGTTAATCATAAGTGGGATGCTTGTTCAAGTAAGAACAGCACCCAAGCACCGGTCCACCCACATATCAAATTATCAAAGTACCAAACGCGAATCATATGAACGTGATGAAAAGTAGCTTGATGATATTCCCATGTGTCCTTGGGAGCGCTTTTCCTATTATAAGAGTTTGTTCCGGCTTGTCCTTTGCTACAAAAAGGATTGGGCCACCTTGCTGCACCTTATTTACTTTAGTTACTTGTTGCTCATTACAATTTACCTTATCACAAAACTATTTGTTACCACTTATTTCAGTACTTGCAGAGAATACCTTGCTGAAAACCGCTTATCATTTCCTTCTGCTCCTCGTTGGGTTCGACACTCTTACTTATCAAAAGGACTACGATAGATCCCCTATACTTGTGGGTCATCAGTATTCTCTGCAAACACTGAAATTATAAGTAATGAGTAGTTTGATAACAAGATAATTTGTAACGAGCAAGTAACAGTAACGGTAACAAAAGTTCAGCAAGGTAGCCCAATCCTTTTGAGGCAAAGGACAGGCCAAAACGGTCTCTTGTGATAAGCGAAGCATTCTTGAGGGTACACGAGAATTTCATCTAGTCACTTTCATCATGTTGGTTTGATTTGTGTTCGCTACTTTGATAATTTGATATGTGGGTGGACCAGTGCTTAGGTGTTGCTCTTAATTGAACAAACCTCCTACTTATGATTAACCCCCTCGCAAGCATCCGCAACTACGAGAAAAGTATTAAGAATAAATTCTAACCGTAGCATTAAACTTTTGGATCCAAAGCAGTCCCTTATGAAATAGTGCATAAACTAGGGTTTAAGATTTTGTCACTCTCGCAACCCATCATCTAATAACTACTCCACAATGCAATCCCTTAGGCCCAAATATGGTGAAGTGTCATGTAGTCGACGTTCACATGACACCACTAAGGGAATCACAACATACATACCATCAAAATATCGAACACATATCAAGTTCACATGATTACTTGCAACAAGATTTCTCCCGTGACCTCAAGAACAAAAGTAACTACTCACAAATGATAATCATGCTCTAGATCAGAGGGGTATTAAATAGTATAATGGATCTGAACATATAATCTTCCACCAAATAAACCATATAGTAATCAACTACAAGATGTAATCAACACTACTAGTCACCCACAAGCACCAATCTATAGTTTCGGTACAAAGATTGAACACAAGAGATGAACTAGGGTTTGAGAGGAGATGGTGCTGTTGAAGATGTTGATGGAGATTGCCCTCCCCAAAATGGGAGAGTTGTTGGTGGTGATGATTGATATGTCTCTGATACGTCTCCAACGTATCTATAATTTTTGATTGCTCCATGCTATATTATCTACTGTTTTAGGCAATATTGGGCTTTATTATCCACTTTTATATTATTTTTGGGAGTAACCTATTAACCGGAGGCCCAGCCCAGATTTGCTGTTTTATGCCTATTTCAGTGTTTCGAGGAAAAGGAATATCAGACGGAGTCGAAACGGAATGAAATCAACTGGAGAAGTTATTTTTGGAAGGAAAGCCACCGGATAGACTTGGACTCTACGCCAGAAGATACGGGAGCTGGCCATGAGCACTAGTGCAGAACCGGGCAATAGCACCGGTTCGTAAGGCCCTTTAGTGCCGGTTTGGTAACCGGCGCTAAAATGTAGGCACTAAAGGCCCCCCCCTTTAGTACCAGTTCAGCACGAACCGGTGCTAAAGGCAACCACGTGGCTCGAGCCAGCTTCAGGGGCAGGGAGCCCTTTAGTACCGGTTGGTGTCACCAACCGGTATTAAAATGTTGGGGGGGGGGGGTTGGGTTTATGATTTCTTTTTCATTTAATTTTGTGTTTTCCATTTAATTCTTTTTCGTTTGCTGGTATTTTACGATACTACATATTGTACACGTTATGCATATATATAAATAGAATTTCTAGTAGAACCGATCATAATATATATATATATCATCGAATGTCTCACACAACTACCATTAATCAATTCACACATATATACACACATGTATATATATATATATATACAATTTCTCCTAATTGGTGCCTTCAGAGCCAGTGGCATTAGCCTAGCTAATTGGTGCCTTCGGAGCACGATAACAATTGGAAGTGGTTCATGGGGGCGGTAGCGGGTAATAGTATTCTCCTTTGGGATCTATGACCTGGTCGAGCAAAAATCCCGCTATTTCCTCTTGAATTGCTTCTATGCGGTCCTGTGCTAGGAGCTTGTCCCGCACCTCTCTGAACTGTTAAGAAGGAGATCAATATGCATGTGTATTAGTTGTGTGACTAGATATCGATAATGGTGTAAAAATTGTGAATAGTGTTCTGACAATCGATATCGTACCCACTCCTGTCTTTGAGATTTGCTCCTTTCGGATGCCATCATGCGAATGTTCTCGCAAACGTAGTATGCACATAGATCATTCCCCGGCACCTCCTTCAGGGCCTTTACGAGAATGTAATTTGATCAGATAATAATTAATCAAGCATGATAATTAAAGAGATGGCAGCTAGCTAGTACTACTTAATTACTTACCTTGGGTCGATACCATTTTAGATTTTGTTTCCATGCGCCTGGAGTGGCCCTGATGAACTTTGCCCAAGCCCTGCCCCGCCGACAAAGAAAATGAATAAATGGGTTATTAAATAGTCGTTATCAAGAAATGATGAACTAATTAAATAGGCCGAGATATAGTTAATAATGATTGAAATTACCTATTGACTATCCCCTTCACGATGGTGTAGTCACTTGCTTTCTTAAGTAGCGAGTCTAGTACTTCAACTGTTCCTTCATCAACTTTAATGATTAACAAGATCCAGTGAAATCTGCATGCACACACGTTTGCATGTCTTAATTAAGCGGGCATATGTAAGCAAAAACATGTAGCTAGCTAGTAGGGAAAAACAGAATTTGTAGTACAAGACAGTGTGACTCACTGGAAGTTGTAAGGAAGTAGTATATCTTCATTGTATTTGAGTTCCTTGAAGAACTGTAGCATGCTTCACTCTACACTTTTTCGTGATATGGATCTATTTTCCATGTGTATTCATTAATGGTATTTGGGTCAACGAACCCAATGCCATAGCATCCACCTTTTTTCATTTCATAAATCTTCATCCTGCATAATACCACGGAAAAGAATATAGTGAGGATAATTATAGGTAATGATTGATCAAAATAATCACTACAGCTAGCTTGAGACTTAAATTATAGAAAGAAATCACTTACAGACAATAGCAACTGACGATAGATTTGTCGAGTGCGTCTTGATTGTATAGCTGAAATAGTTCTGAATACTCAACGGTCACAGCTTTCTCATGGTAGTAATGATCCTTCTTGACATTCACCATGAGGGACTCTCGATTGGAAATCTTGGTAATGTCCATTGTCGGTGTCAAAACCGGTGGATCTCGGGTAGGGGGTCCCGAACTGTGCGTCTAGGCCGGATGGTAACGGAAGGCAAGGGACACGAAGTTTTACCCAGGTTCGGGCCCTCTCGATGGAGGTAAAACCCTACGTCCTGCTTGATTAATATTGATGATATGGCTAGTACAAGAGTGGATCTACCATGAGATCAGAGAGGCTAAACCCTAGAAGCTAGCCTATGGTATGATTGTTGATGTGTATGTTGTCCTATGGACTAAAACCCTCTGGTTTATATAGACACCGGAGAGGGTTAGGGTTACATAAAGTCGGTTACAATGGTAGGAGATCTGAACATCCGTATCGCCAAGCTTGCCTTCCACGCCAAGGAAAATCCCTTCCGGACACGGGACGGAGTCTTCAATCTTGTATCTTTATAGTCCAGGAGTCCGGCTGAAGGTATAGTTCGGCTATCCGAACACCCCCTAATCCAGGACTCCCTCAGTAGCCCCTGAACCAGGCTTCAATGACGACGGGTCCGGCGCGCAAATTGTCTTCGGCTTTGCAAGGCGGGTTCCTCCTCCAAGTACTTCATAGAAGATTTTAAACACAAAGATAGTGTCCGGCTCTGCAAAATAAGTTTCCACATATTGCCATAGAGAGAATAATAATATTTACACAAATCTAATCTGCTGACGTATTCCATGGTGTGACACACCACAGCCAAGCCTTTATCCGAATCGTTTAATTATCCCACCTCAGCGCGTTGTGCGAGGCGGTTTCCTTGGCATGTCTTGTTAAAGCAGAGATCGTGTCCCCTCATTTTGGGATTCTCATCAATACGGGCGTGGGTAACCCAACCGCGCCTTTGATTACGGCGCTTGGAGATAAGCAAGTTTTACCAGGCTGGTGGGGACATGCAGTCGCGTCCACCCATATAAGGGGATAAGGATCCACCTTTTCACCCATGCCTTCTTCCACCTTTGCCTATCCATTCTTGCGCACTCGAGCTCCAGCGCCCAAGTCCGCACTACCACCTCAACCTTCTCCAGTCATGTCCGGAGCGGGAGGCAAGTGGATGGTCTCCTCCGTCACAGAGGGACACATCAAAAAGCTGAGGAAGGCCGGATATCTGGCTAGCGACATCGCGCACCGGCTTCCCGAAAAGGGGCAACTCATCCCCACTCCTAGGCCCCATGAGAGGGTGGTATTCCTCCCCCATTTCCTCCGCGGACTGGGCTTCCCTCTGCATCCATTTGTCCAGGGGCTCATGTTCTACTACGGCTTGGATTTCCATGATCTGGCCCCGAACTTCGTCCTCAACATCTCGGCGTTTATCGTCGTGTGCGAGGCTTTCCTCCGCATCCGCCCCCATTTCAGCCTATGGCTTAAGACTTTCAACGTCAAGCCGAAGGTGGTGCGCGACAGCCAGGCGGAGTGCGGCGGTGCCATGGTTGTCAAGACGGCCAACGTTCTGTGGCTCGAGGGCTCCTTTGTGGAGACCCTGAAGGGGTGGCAATCATGGTGGTTTTACGTCACCGAGTCGCGCGACGCCGAATGGGTCGCACCCCCTGAGTTCCGATCCGGCCCCCCTACGCGGCTCACCTCCTGGAAGGAGACAGGCCTGACTTGGGGTAAAAAAGGAGAGCTGACCGGACTCCAAACATGCATCCAAACCCTGGTGGACAAGAAGCTCAAGCTTGTCAACGTAGTCCAGGTTATGCTCATCCGCCTGATCCTCCCGTGTCAACGACGGGCCTTCAACCTGTGGGAGTTCGACCTGGCACAGCATCGAACTCTAAATAGGCTCTTCGACACGACATACGAAGATGCCTGGAGGATGCTTTTCAAGGGCGCCGAGGCTCCCGCATCCGCAGCCGAGGATCGCGGATTCAGTACTCAGCATCACGCTCATGCGGTAAGCTGTTTTTGTCCTTTTATAGGGTATCAGTTTTTCATAGTTTGACTCTATGCGGGATCTAAGCTCCCTTATCTTTGACAGGATTGGGAGGTGACATCCGGACAGATCAACTGTCCGGCTCCTTTGCCCGAAGGCCTAGCGGACGCTCGCTTGGCGAAGCTGCTGGTTCCGGCGCCCTATGTGGTGCCGGAGAAGAAGGCCACGAAAAGGGCCACGGGGACTTGAAAGAGTGCCCGGCGCCAGGAGGTGTCTGGTTCATCATCCGACGGTCCCGAAGCGCCTTCCTCTCGTGAAGACGAGGAGGAAGAAGAAGAAACCTCTCCCCCTCCAATGGGAGGAGAGAAGAAAAGGAAGGCCGCCCTCTCTAAGGAGGCCAGAGGGTCCAAGAAGGGAAAAACCCTTCCTCCGGACTACTCCACCGACGCCGACAATGGCGGAGAGGAGTGGCAGCCCAGGGCCAAGCCCCTGGCAAAATCATAAGTATCCGGATATCGGAGTAATTCATAGTACTCGTTTATTGCACAGCTTTCCCTTATGTCGAATATGCTTATGCAGCCCACCCAGAGACTAGCTCGACGCATCGTCGAGCGGCTCACTGGACCCGTCGGATGTGAACTCACTTCCGACGGCTTCCTCCCCCCGCCCTATGGACAACACCGAGGTGTTGTCCCAACAGGTTCCAAGTAGGGAGGAGGTGGTCCCAGAGGCGCCGCAAGGCGACCTCCCAGACTCCAGGAGTAAAGGGGATGAAACCCCCTAGGGCTCCAAGTCCGGCTCTAGGAGGGACACCGCTCCGGAACCTTCAAAGGTTCCGGAGTCCGGCGGGGGACCTCCTTCCAAGAGGAGCAAGTCCACCGTGCCGGCAGCCCCCGTCCAACCGGAGGCGCCGGACAATATGTTGGAGGCGCTCCAAGGCGCCTCCATCGACGAGGAGCACCGCACTATTATGAGTGCGGTGGTCCAGAAGGTCTAGTCCGCTAAGAGCGGACTGACTGAAGCTTGTACCAGCCTTTTGACAGGCTTTGAGGTATGTAAATAATGTGTAAATAATATTACCGCATAGACAGTAGCCCTTGATGCTCTGTTGGGCGTTCGAGAAGAAAAGCCGAATAGAGGATCAAAGAATTCGCAGGAGTCTAACAAAAGGAGTCAATATGCATATGCAGGCTTCTCTGCTGGCGTCCGCCGTACTGACTGCGGAAGTGGACACGCTGAAGCGGAGCCTCGAGAAGTCCGAGCAAGAGCTCGGGCGTGCGAAGAAGCAGCTCGAGGAGAAGGAAGGTAAGAAATACCTTGGTTGAATGTGTATATATAAAAAAGGTGCAATTGCGAGAAATGACAGGATTAACATGGCTATTGTAGGGGCCACATCTGAGGTGGCGACCCTTAAGCAAGCGCTGCTTGAGACCGAGAAGAGTGCGGCCGCGGAGCGCATCGAGCGGGAGAGGTATGAGGCCGAGGTTGGCAAGGTGCGGCAAGAGCTCCAGGTTCTCATGAAGAAACATGAGAGTTTGGAGCTTGACTCGAAGACGCGAGCATCCGAGCTCGCGGCGGCTATTGAAAATGCCAAGTCCGCCAAGACCGAGTCCCAGAAGACCCTCCAGGAGTTGGATGAGGTGAAGAAGATAGCGGTGGGTAAGGCATTCTTTATGCAAAGTAAACACATAAACGTGAGTTCCTTGATACTTACCCGAATCCGGAGCTCTCCAGGGGCATTTGCAGATCTTCCCCGGAGTGTATCTGATGCCGCCGCATTCTATCGAGCCAAGGAGGGCGGCTCGACAAAGAAGGTGTTCTGGTCTCAGTATGCTGAGGCCGGACACCCCGTGCCCCTGAGCGACCAGCTGAAGCAACTGGTCGAGCTCCACAAGGCGGCCGAACAGGCCATGAAGGGCCTCCTAGTTCGGCTGTGGCTGGGAGAGGCTCCGCCTGGGAGCTATTTCGGGCTGGTGCGGCGGCTGGTGGAGGCCTGTCCAAGGCTTGAAGTCATCAAGCGCTCCGTCTGTATTGAAGGTGCCCGTAGGGCCTTTGCCCGTGCTAAGGTGCACTGGGGCAAGCTGGATGCGGAGAAGCTTGTGAAGGACGGGCCACCAGCGGGGAAAGAGCATCGCAAGCCCGAAAATTACTATAAGGATGTTCTGAAGGGTGCCCGCCTTGTGGCGGATGAATGTACTAGGGATTTAATTTTTGAGTAAAACTCGCTTGTTTTTGTCCTGTGCGCTGAAAACTTGTTCATATGCGCTGAGCAATGCTGCTTGAATTTAAAATATTACCTTCTATGTGGTTGTTTATCAATACTGAGAGATGGCAAGTCGTCGGCTTCTGCCCCCTTGCCGCTAGTGCTGGGGTGTTCGGGGATAAACCTGGGCGCTCTTTTTCCCATATTTGGGTCCTACGAGGGAGGCGCTCAGACCAACGAATGAGGCAATCGGACTATAATGCGTGAACACTCTCACTTAGCCATAGAATTCTATAATTTTAAATTTCGGCGAAGCCCCTAGTATTCAGAAGACCGAGTTCGGGGCGCTATCCACGCCTTGGCCGGACAGAGCCAACTCCTCGCCCTAAGCGGCATAAGTCTTTAGGGACTCGAAAAAACCTCTCGAACAGGGACCAGCTCTCGCTTCATCATGACAGTCAGTTTTAGCTTTCTCCACTGAGGTGCTCGGCCCAGCTCAACTGGGGCACAATTGCAGTGGTTCTCCTAGTGCTACCTTAGCCGATATAGCGGAACGTAAGGCACCAAAACATAGGAGCCGGGCAAACCCAACTATTGACCCAAGACATGATTCGGAGCCGATGCATATAATGCTATAAGTTCGGGGTGCCGCACTTGTGGAAGTGTTCGGACTTCTCACGCCATATTGAGGGGTGTTAAGAAGCCCCTAGCGTATTTTGGCCGTGCCAAGTTGTACGGGTGCAACATGTCGTTAAGGAACATTTATTTATGAAAAATATAATGCAAAAATAGACAAAAGCTATGCATTGTTTATTAAAAATAGCTGCGATCAAAGCAGAACGATACAAGTAATGCGATAAACGAAAAGTTGGACTATTTAACATGTCTGCTCCAGGGGCAAGCTGCGGAATAGTATGCGAAACAGGTATACTGCTCGTGATAGAGACCACCTGGGATTTCCATAATGCGGCATGGCTTGTCTGCTTCCCTGGTTCTTGCATCGTTTGTGCGGCAATTGAACTGCCGAACAGGCCTTCCGAAGATTAGAGTCCTGGAAGTAAGAGAAAAGTAAAAAAAATCGGTAGCCCCTGGTGCGGTTTAAGCCGTGTTTTGGGCGTGCCGTGATGGTGCCCCTCCCCCTATGCCCATGGTATTTCTAGAGCGTAGTTATGTACGTGAAGTACTGGCGTCGCCTTTTTGCGAGGGTTGGGGTTGGGGCCGCATTGCTACGCCGGCTCGGAACGTGCCAGGCGGTCTTGTTGTAGGTTACTCCGGGCGCGCTTGACGGTGTCCGGATGTTTAATGGCCGGACTGGAGAACTGCCTGGAGAGGCTGCTTTGTACTTCCGCTGCAAGGGCCGCCATGTGCTCCTCTGTTCGGAGGGAGCGTTCGGTGTTTCCATTGACCGTAATTACTCCACGAGGGCCTGGCATCTTGAGCTTAAGGTATGCATAGTGCGATACCGCATTGAATTTGGCGAATGCGGTTCGTCCGAGCAGTGCATGATAGCCACTGCGGAATGGGACTATGTCGAAGATCAATTCCTCGCTTCGGAAATTATCCGGGGATACGAAGACCACTTCAAGTGTGACTGAGCCTGTGCAGTTGGCCTCTACACCTGGTATTACGCCTTTAAAGGTCGTTTTGGTGGGCTTAATCCTTGAGGGATCGATGCCCATTTTTCGCACTGTATCCTGGTAAAGCAGGTTCAGGCTGCCGCCGCCGTCCATGAGGACTCTAGTGAGATGAAATCCATCAATAATTGGGTCTAGAACCAATGCGGCAAATCCGCCATGACGGATGCTAGTGGGATGGTCTCTTCAATCAAAGGTGATCGGGTAGGAGGACCATGGGTTGAACTTTGGGGCGACTGGCTCTACCGCGTATACGTCCCTTAATGCACGCTTCCTCTCCCTTTTGGGGACGTGGGTGGCGTATATCATGTTCACCGTTCGCACTTGTGGGGGAAAACCCTTCTGTCCATTGTTGTTCGGCGGATGGGGCTCCTCGTCATCATCGCTATGCAGCCCCTTGTCTTCATTGTCGGCGCTTAACTTGCCTGCCTGCTTGAACTCCCAACAGTCCCTGTTGGTGTGATTGGCCGGCTTTTCGGGGGTGCCATGTATTTGGCACAAGCGGTCGAGTATTCGGTCCAAGCTGGACGGGCCCCTAGGATTCCTTTTGAATGGATTTTTCCGCTGACCGGATTTAGAGCCTCTGAATCCGGCATAAACTGTTGTATCCTTAGCATTGTCGCCGTTAATGCGGCGCTTCTGCTTGTTGCGACGCGACATACCACTAATGTCCCTGGTGTCAGAACTACCAGGGTTCTTGGTCATATTGTTGATACGAGCTAGCCAGCTGTCTTCTCCTGCGCAAAAGCGGGTCATGAGTGTCGTGAGTGCTGCCATAGATTTTGGCTTTTCCTGTCCTAGGTGCCGGGCAAGCCACTCGTCACGGATGTTATGCTTGAAGGCTGCTAGGGCCTCTGCGTCCGGACAGTCGATTATTTGACTTTTCTTTGTTAGGAACCGTGTCCAGAATTGCCTGGCCGATTCGTTTGGCTGTTGAATTACGTGGCTTAGGTCGTCAACGTCTGGGGGTCGCACATAAGTGCCCTGGAAATTTTCGAGGAATGCGGCTTCCAGGTCCTCCCAACAACTGATTGACCATGTTGGCAGGCTGTTAAGCCACTGCCGGGCTGGTCCTTTAAGCTTGAGTGGGAGGTATTTGATGGCGTGGAAATCATCGCCGCGGGCCATGTGGATATGAAGGAGATAATCCTCGATCCATACCGCGGGATCTGTTGTGCCATCATATGATTCGATGTTTATGGGTTTGAAGCCCTCGGGGATTTGATGATCCATTATTTCGTCTGTGAAGCATAGTGGGTGTGCGGCGCCTCTGTACTGGGCTATATCATGACGTAGCTCCAATGAGCTTTGTCTACTGTGTTCGGCTTTGCCGAATTTGTGGCCGGCGTGACGGTTACCGTCTCGAGCCGTGGGGCGCCCACGCGATCCGTAGATCGATCTTGTTTGCCTTGCCTTGTCCTCCAACATATTTCGTAAGTCTGGCGCATATTCCCATGCCTTGGTACGGGGTGCGGCTTGGGTGGAGGGCCGAGAGGCCTCTCTGTCACGACCACGAGGTGGCCGGTTGGCCGCATCAAGTGCTTCCTCCTCTAATCGGGGTAGCAACCTACGCTTTGGGTAGCTCTTGGAGGGGCGTTCGAGTGCTCTTCGGCCGCGAGGACTTCAGTCCATCTGTCGACTAGCAGATCTTGATCAGCTTTAAGCTGTTGCTATTTTTTCTTGAGGCTTCTTGCCATAGCCATAAGCCTGCGTTGAAAACGCTCTTGTTCGACGAGATCCTCTGGCACGACGAATTCGTCGTCGTCGAGGCTTGCCTCGTCTTCGCAGGGAGGTATATAATTACCGTCCTCGACCTCTTTGTCAGCCGCTCTCTCATGAGGGCTGGTTTCTCCATCCTCCTGTGCTAAATCTTGCTCGGGGGGTGTTCTTCGGCGCTTTCCAGAGTATTATTATCTCCCGTGCTAGAATCGCCGTGTTTGTTTTAGCGGGATTTTGAGCGGCGCCGCTGACGCCGGCGCTTAGGCTGTTTCTTGGAGGCGTCATCCTCCGCTGTTCCATCGCCATCTCCTTCTTTTGGGGTGTCCACCATGTATATGTCATATGACGAGGTGGCTTTCTAGGGCCTAGTAGGCGCTGGTTCTTCATCATCTCCTTCATCGGCGTCCATACCGTCGATGTCTTCGGAGTCAAAGTCGAGCATGTCGGTTAAATCGTCGACAGTGGCTACCAAGTGGGTGGTGGGTGGGCTCTGAATTTCTTCATTGTCCATACCCCAACCTTGCTGACCGTAGTCTGGCCAGGGCTCTCCTGATAAAGAGAGAGACTTCAGTGACTTCAGAATATCGCCGAAAGGCGAGTGCTGAAAGACGTCCGCGGCCGTGAACTCCATGATCGGCGCCCAATCAGATTCGATCGGTAGGGGCGTGGAGGGTTCGGAGTCCAGAGAAGAATCCGGCTCCATGGAGTCACGAGTCTTGTAGAGTACGGGGCTAGTGTTTGGCTCAACCGTCGTTGGGATCACAGCCCCCGAGGGGGCGTCCAACTGCCCATCCTCGATCGACGCGGTTGGCTCCGAACTAAGGGTCGGAGCCGATGCGGGTGCGGCCTCCGGGCACTGTTCGGCGGCAGAGCTAGATCATGCTCGTTGTGACAGTGCGGCGCGCTCGGCAGTGGTTCGGATCCGTCGAAGATCAAGTCCCCGCGGATGTCAGCCGTGTAGTTTAAACTTCCGAATCTGACCTGATGGCCAGGGGCGTAGCTTTCGATCTGCTCTAGATGGCCAAGTGAATTGGCCCGCAGTGCAAAGCCGCCAAAGACGAAGATCTGTCCGGGGAGGAAGGTCTCACCCTGGACTGCATCGCCATTGATGATTGTAGGATCCATCGGGCCTGACGGCGACGGCACAGAGGAACTCTCAATGAAAGCACCAATGTCGGTGTCAAAACCGGCGGATCTCGGGTAGGGGGTCCCGAACTGTGCGTCTAGGCCGGATGGTAACAGGAGGCAAGGGACACGAAGTTTTACCCAGGTTCGGGCCCTCTCGATGGAGGTAAAACCCTACGTCCTGCTTGATTAATATTGATGATATGGATAGTACAAGAGTGGATCTACCATGAGATCAGAGAGGCTAAACCCTAGAAGCTAGCCTATGGTATGATTGTTGATGTGTATGTTGTCCTACGGACTAAAACCCTTCGGTTTATATAGACACCGGAGAGGGTTAGGGTTACATAAAGTCGGTTACAATGGTAGGAGATCTGAACATCCGTATGGCCAAGCTTGCCTTCCACGCCAAGGAAAGTCCCTTCCGGACACGGGACAGAGTCTTCAATCTTGTATCTTCATAGTCCAGGAGTCCGGCTGAAGGTATAGTTCGGCTATCCGAACACCCCCTAATCCATGTACCATTGATGCAATTCATACATTCTCGCTGGGAGCTTATTGACCTCCTCTGGCTCGACCAAAGGTTGGCCCCGGGCATATTTCCGTTTTATTTCCTCCTCTCTAGTCGGAGACATGGGCTCGATATCGAGGAGTTGTCCAACAGTGATCCGGTCGATTCAGCCTGCGCAATATGCTCCTCGATTATTACCACATCGCCCACCCCAGGAACGTTAATGGTTTGCCCATAATAATATTGGGCGTGCCTACTCTCATGTGTTGTTGGCACAACAAGCGGGGGGGGGGGTTGATTGCGCCGCCTGTTCTCCCAGCTGGGGAATGGTTTTACCGCTCCTTTTGCCAGATGATTTTCTCGAGCTCGAGCTCGCCTCTTTCTGTAGACGTGCTCGATTTAACTTCCTGAGGTGGCGCTCATAGTCTGTGTCAACAGGCTTGGGAGCTGGTGGTCTAGCCATACGAATGAAGTGGTCAATCTTTTCCACAGGCACTTTCTCCCTTGGCGGCGGTGGCGGTTTCGGTGCAAAATGGGCTTCCACCTCGGCCTTCGATATGGCTACGTTTTCCTCCTCGGACTTGTCGTAAGGCCTCTGCTGAAGAGGCGCGAGGCTTGGACCATATTGAAATCGCTTGCCTCCGCCTGTACCTGCAGTACTACCTCGACTTGTACCGCTACGCACCATAGCTGAGGCGGCTCTCTTCCGTGATTGCTGAGGCGGCGAAGACGGCTGACGTGGCTGAGTTGGAGGAGGAGGAGTGGCCTGAAGCTGTGCCGGACTTGGAGGAGGAGTGGCCTGAAGCTGTGCCGGACTTGGAGGAGGAGTGGCCTGACGCTTTGCCGGACTTGGAGGAGGAGTGGCCTGAAGCTGTGCCGGACTTGGAGGAGGAGTGGCCTGACACGTTGGTGGACTTGGAGGAGCGGGAGTCTGCTGACTCAGTGGCGGACTGCGACGAGGAGTCGGATGACGCGGTGTCGGTGGCCTTCGAAAGATGATGCAATCCTTTTTCCATAGGATGATACGATGGTTGGCCTCTCCTAGTGTGTGCTCATCGTTACCTCCAGGAATGTCAAGCTCTAGCCCCGAATATTGGTCCACCACCTCATCAACCAAGACACGAGCATAGCCCGCTGGAATCGGGTTGCAATGGAAGGTTGCCTCGGGGGGATTTGTAAAAGCAAGGGCGTCTGCCACCTTCATGGATATGTTCTTCATTTTGAAGTGTAACCCGCAGTTAGTGTTCTCCATGATGTCATCCACTGGGTAGCTATCCAGCAATGCGTCGCCCGGGGCGGAACCCACGCTGCTTCTCGGCATGGATGGGACGGTGCTATCCATTGGTGGATCATCCGCTAGCTACTGAGACCCCCTTTGCCGGCTAAGTGAGTCGATCTGCTCCTGCTGCCGCTGGAATTTGATTGCCAAGTCCACGTGCACTGATTCTAGGCCTTGAAGGCGTTCATAGTCTAGCTTCCTCTGCTCCTCCTCCATCTTCCTCTTCTTCTCCTCCACAATCTTCTTTCTCGCACGGGTTCTGTAGTCGGTGTTCCAGTCCGAAAACCCCTCATACCACGGAATAGTGCCCATGCCTCGTGTTCTTCCTGGGTATTCAGGATTTCCCAGGGCACGCGTAAGCTCGTCGTTCTCTCTGTTGGGCTCGAACAACCCCGATCGAGCCTCTTCTATTGCAACAAGTAGCTTATCTTCGGCTCCGTCCAGACATGCCTTCTTCGAAACTTTGCCTATCTTCGGGTCCAACTCCCCTCCATGCGCATAGAACCAAGTCCTGCACCTGGGGGGCTAGCTTAATGTTTCTGGAGTGACACATGCATCTAGCATCTCTTCTCAGACTTATCCCACTTAGGCATTCCCACTGCATAGCCACCTGGCCCCAGCTTATGGAACTTATCCTTTTTTGCGGCATTGGCCTTGTTTATTCTGGACCGTTCCTTAGATAATTATGAATCCTTGAATTTCACGAAATTGTCCCAATGAGCACTTTGCTTCTCTAGTGTTCCCTCGAATACTGGAGTCTTCCTTCCTCCCTTGACGTACTTGGCCCATTCACGAATCTTGTGGTTCTTGAATGCAACCGCCATCTTCCTAAGAGCAGCGTCCTTGACTTTCTCCACATCTGCATCTGTGAAATGATCTGGTAGGGTGAAATGTTCCATGAGCATTTCCCAAAGCAAATGTTTTTGTCTGTCGTCGACAAAAGTAACTCCTAGACGTGGCTTTGCTGGCCCTCTCCATTCTTGAAGGGAGATCGGGAGTTGGTCCTTCACAAGAACTCCGCACTGACAAATGAACTTGTCCGCGATCTTCTTAGGCGCTAATGGTTCGCCATTAGGTCTGATTGCCTTGATATTGTACTTTACGCCCTCCTTCAACTTTTTGTTCGGGCCTCGTTTCGTCCTGTTGCCTGAAGATTTGCTCAATCCGGATCGCTGAAAGAAGAAAGATCGATTCGTTAATATATCTTCAAGTCATTTAAAACATGTGATGATCACCAGATGCCTGCTTATATAAATATATATACCTCGCCGGTCTTTGTTGTTTCAAGATCAACATTTTCTTCGTCATGTTCATAGTTCACGACTTCATTAATTCGGTCGTCGCGATCGAATATCATATCACCCTCCCCGGTGTTGTTTAGATATTCGGAGCCGTCATAATCTTCTTCATTCTGATCATCATCTGGCCCGCGAGGATTGCGTATGATATTGAACAGGGCCTCTTCTCCCTCTCTGCCGGTATTGTCCGCCATAGGTTTTGTTTAACTAATCCAAAAGAAATATACTCAAATTACAATGCATGGATGCAATCAATTAATAAGGAAAAACTGAATCAATCATAATACATAATAAGCATCATCAAATATAATCTCGAATACATTGTCTCGAATAATAGATATAATCTCGAATACATTGTCTCGAATAATAGATATAATCTCGAATACATCGTCTTGAATAATAGATATAATCTCGAATACATCGTCTCGAATAATATATAATCTCGAATACATCGTCGGATCATGCGGCGCGGGCGGTGGACACCCAAAGAGAAGGAACCCTCACAGGATCATAGCTGAAGTGAGATCCCTGAAGAAACGCCAGGTATTGGAGAACCTGCCGCCCTCTAACGCAACCATGTAGCGATGGACATGCTCGTCCTCCTCCCTGACACGGTGACGTACCACCTCCGGCGGGGCCGGCTCCCTCCACACCGGAACTGGCCCACGTGAACGCCACCAAACGAGATCAGGGTCGATGACCGGGGCCGGGTTCCTCATCAAGCAGTGCGCCCCTCCAGGCAGCACCTCCCAGTGCCAGCCCGGCAGAGCCCAGTCCTGGACATGGGTCAGCCGGACGTCGTCGCGGACGGGTCGACGATGAGGATGCGGGCCGGGCATCGTCGAGAACAAATACTAGCTATATGCCCGCAAAAAGTAACATTTTTTTAATGATTGGATTTTGATAACTAAAATTTCTAACATTTCTATATAACTAACATTCCTATAACATTTCTAACAATGCTATATAACTAACATTTCTATAACATTTCTAATATTTCTATAACTAAAAAACAGAAGAAAAAAATATAACATTTCTATATATATAACTAACATTTGTATAATATTTCTAATATTTCTATAACTAAAAAAAGAAAAATTTCTAACTTTTTTATAACTATTTCTATAACTAAAAACAGAAAAATTTCTAACAATTCTAACATTTCTAACAATGCTATATAACTAACTATTTCTATAACTAAAAAAGAAAAATTTCTAACATTTTTATAACTATTTCTATAACTAAAAAACTAAAAAAATGTATGTGTGTGTGTGTGCTCATCGGCGAGGCGAGAGGCGACGGCGACGGGCACGACGACGACGGGGATGGCGACGACGGGGACAGGGACGGGGCGACGACGACGGGGACGGGCCGGGGCGGCGACGACGGGGACGGGGCGGCGATGACGGGGACGGGGACGATGCGGGACAGGCTGGGACGGCGCGGCGGTGACGACGGGGACGACGGGGACGGGGACGACGGGGCGGCGACGAAGGGGACGGGGCGGCGACGAGGGATATGGAGACGGGGGCGGCGGGCGACGGGGCAAAGGAGAAGAAGCAGATGAGAAACTGAAATTTTTGAAGTGTTTAGTTATATAGGATGGGCCTTTAGTACCGGTTGGAGCCACCAACCGGTACTAAAGGCCTGTTTTGGCCAAGCCAAGCGGCGGGAACCGCACCCCCTTTAGTACCGGGTGGTGGCTCCAACCGGTACTCAAAGGCCCCCCCTTTAGTACCGGTTGGTGCCACCACCCGGTACTAAAGGGGGTGTGCTGGCGCAGGTGCGGTGCGGCAAGTTTAGTCCCACCTCGCTAGCCGAGGGGCGTCCGCACTGGTTTATAACCCCCCGTCCGGTAGCTCTCTCGAGCTCCTCTCCAAAGCAGGCCTACTGGGCCTAAATGTTCTATGCTGCCCTGTGGGCCTACTGGGCCTTTGCGGGCCTGCATCCTGGCCCAACAACAGGTTGGGTTTCTAGTCGTATGCAGGCCGCTCTGGCCCATTAGGCGGGTTTTTTTTGCTTTATTTATTTTTAAGTTGTTTTTTGTGTATTTAGAGTTTCTTTGTGAATATTTTTGCTTTAGGTACAAAAAAATACAAACTTTCTGTTAGTGCCCGTAGTTTTCAAATTTGAATAGTTTAAATTTTGAATTATTTGAAATTAGTGTGAATCACTAGTTTGTGAATAACTTAACTTTAAAAATCAGTAAAGGCATGAAAGAATTTGTTTGCACATAAAATTTCTTCGTGTTTCAAATGCCAAAACACATAACTACCCTAACTATTACAGAGATTCCCTCCTGGGTGTGAAACACAGAAGAAAGTGATGATAGTGAAGCCGATCACATCCCAGATCTTTGGGTGTGAAACTTTATCTTCGCGTGTGTCCCTTTGCGCCGTAACCATGGAAAATCTTCATCATTTAACGGGATGCTCGGGTCAATATTCACTGTGAATGGAGCAATTTCATCAAACTTTTCATAATCTTCTGACATGTCTGTCTTGTCATCCACTCCCACGATGTTTCTCTTCCCAGAAAGAACTATGTACCGCTTTGGCTCATCGTACGATGCATTCGCTTCCTTATCTTTTCTTTTTCTTGGCTTGGTAGACATGTCCTTCACATAGAAAACATGTGCCACATCATTGGCTAGGACGAATGGTTCGTCTGCATATGCAAGATTGTTGAGATCCACTGTTGTCATTCCGTACTGCGGGTGTTCCGTTACCCCGCCTCGTGTCATATTGACCCATTTCCACCGAAACAAAGGGACCTTCAAACCACGTCGATAGTCAAGTTCCCATATGTCCTGTATATAACCATAATATGTTTCCTTTCCCGTCTTGGTTTCTGCATCAAAGCGGACACCACTATTTTGGTTGGTGCTCTTCTTATCTTGGGCGATCGTGTAAAATGTATTACCATTTATCTCGTACCCTTTGAAAGTCATTATATTCGAAGATGGTAACTAGGACAGCAAGTACAGGTCATCTTCAATAGAGGTGTCATGCATGGTACGTGTCTGCAACCAGCTGGCGAAACTCCTGGTTTGTTCACGTGTAATCCAGTCATCAGACCGCTCCGGGTGTTTGGAGCGTAGCAAATTCTTGTGTTCATCGATATACGGAGCCACCAAGGCAGAATTGTATAGAACTGTGTAGTGTGCTTCAGTGAGAGAATGTCCGTCCATACATATTATTTGTTCCCCTCCTAGCGTGCCTTTTCCATCCAGTCTGCCCTTATGCCGCGATTCAGGAACACCAATCGGCTTAAGGTCAGGAATAAAGTCAATACAAAACTCAATGACCTCCTCATTTTCATGGCCCTTGGTTATGCTTCCTTTTGGCCTAGCACGGTTATGAACATATTTCTTTAAGACTCCCATGAACCTCTCAAAGGGGAACATATTGTGTAGAAATACAGGACCCAAAACGTTAATCTCTTCGCATAGGTGAACTAGGACGTGCGTCATGATGTTGAAGAAGGATGGTGGGAACACCAACTCAAAACTGACAAGACATTGCACCAAATCATTCTCTAACCTTGGTATGATTTCTGGATCGATTACCTTCTGAGAGATTGCATTGAGAAATGCACATAGCTTCACAATGGCTAATCGAACGTTTTCCGATAGAAGCCCCCTCAATGCAACCGGAAGCAGTTGTGTCATAATCACGTGGCAGTCATGAGACTTTAGGTTCTGGAACTTTTTCTCTGCCATGTTTATTATTCCCTTTATATTCGACGAGAAGCCAGATGGTACCTTAATACTAAGCAGGCATTCAAAGAAGATTTCCTTCTCTTCTTTGGTAAGAGCGTAGCTTGCATGACCCTGATGTATGTCGTCTTTTCCGTGCATACGTTGCTGGTCCTCCCGTGCCTCACGTGTATCTTTTGTCTTCCCATACACGCCCAAGAAGCCAAGCAGGGTCACACAAAGATTCTTCGTCACGTGCATCACGTCGATTGCGGAGCAGACCTCTAGGTCTTTCCAATAGGGCAGGTCCCAAAATATAGATTTCTTCTTCCACATGGGTGTGCGTCCGTCAGCGTCATTCAGAACAGGTTGTCCACCAGGACCCTTTCCAAAGACCACCTTCAAATCCTTGACCATATCATGTACATCAGCACCAGTACGGTGTCGAGGCTTCGTCCGGTGATCTGCCTCACCTTTGAAATGCTTGCCTTTCTTTCTTACGGGATGCCTGCTCGGAAGAAATCGGCGATGTCCCAGGTACACATTCTTCTTACAATTAGCCAAATATATACTGTCGGTATCATCCAAACAGTGCGTGCATGCGCGGTATCCCTTGTTTGTCTGTCCTGAAAGGTTACTAAGAGCAGGCCAATCATTGATGGTCACGAACAGCAACGCCTTTAGGTCAAATTCTTCCCCCATGTGCTCATCCCACGCACGTACACCTGTTCCATTCCACAGTTGTAAGAGTTCTTCAACTAATGGCCTTAGGTACACATCAATGTCGTTGCCGGGTTGCTTAGGGCCTTGGATGAGCACTGGCATCATAATGAACTTCCGCTTCATGCACAACCAAGGAGGAAGGTGTTGGGGAACGTAGTAAGTTCAAAAATTTTCCTACGCACACGCAAGATCATGGTGATGCATAGCAACGAGAGGGAAGAGTGTGATCTATGTACCCTTGTAGACTGACAGCGAAAGCGTTAGCACAACGCGGTTGATGTAGTCGTACGTCTTCACGGCCCGACCGATCAAGCACCGAAACTACGGCACCTCCGAGTTTTAGCACACGTTCAGCTCGATGACGATCCCCGGACTCCGATCCAGCAAAGTGTTGGGGAAGAGTTCCGTCAGCACGACGGCGTGGTGACGATCTTGATGTACTACCGTCGCAGGGCTTCGCCTAAGCACCGCTACAATATTATCGAGGATTATGGTGGAAGGGGGCACCGCACACGGCTAAGAATATGATCACGTGGATCAATTTGTGTGTCTAGGGGTGCCCCCTGTCCCCGTATATAAAGGAGCAAGGGGAGGAGGCCGGCCGGCCCCTATGGCGCGCCAAGAAGGAGTCCTCCTCCTAGTAGGAGTAGGACTCCTAGGAGGGGGAAAGAAGTGGGGAGGGAGAAGGAAAGGGGGGCGCCGCCCCCCTCTCCTAGTACAATTCGGACCAGGGGGGAGGAGGCGCACGGCCCACCTTTGGCTGCCCCTCTCTCTCTCCACTAAGGCCCATATGGCCCATTACTTCTCCCGGGGGGGTTCCGGTAACCCTCCGGCTCTCCGGTTTTCTCCGAAATCACCCGGAACACTTCTGGTGTCCGAATATAGCCGTCCAATATATCAATCTTTATGTCTCGACCATTTCGAGACTCCTCATCATGTCCGTGATCACATCCGGGACTCCGAACTAACTTCGGTACATCAAAAATCATAAACTTATAATATAACTGTCATCGAAACCTTAAGCGTGCGGACCCTACGGGTTCAAGAACAATGTAGACATGACCGAGACACGTCTCCGGTCAATAACCAATAGCGGAACCTGGATGCTCATATTGGCTCCTACATATTCTACGAAGGTCTTTATCGGTCAGACCGCATAACAACATACGTTGTTCCCTTTGTCATCGTTATGTTACTTGCCCAAGATTCGATCGTCGGTATCTCAATACCTAGTTCAATCTCGTTACCGGAAAGTCTCTTTACTCGTTTCATAATACATCATCTCGCAACTAACTCATTAGTTGCAATGCTTGCAAGGCTTATGTGATGTGCATTACCAAGAGGGCCCAGAGATACCTCTCCGACAATCGGAGTGACAAATCCTAATCTCGAAATACGCCAACCCAACATTCACCTTTGGAGACACCTGTAGAGCTCCTTTATAATCACCCATTTACGTTGTGACGTTTGGTAGCACAGAGAGTGTTCCTCCGGTAAACGGGAGTTGCATAATCTCATAGTCATAGGAACATGTATAAGTCATGAAGAAAGCAATAGCAACATAGTAAACGATCGGGTGCTAAGCTAATGGAATGGGTCATGTCAATCACATCATTCTCCTAATGATGTGATCCCATTAATCAAATGATAACACATGTCTATGGTTAGGAAACATAACCATCTTCGATTAACGAGCTAGTCAAGTAGAGGCATACTAGTAACGTTTGGTTTGTCTATGTATTCACACAAGTATTATGTTTCCGGATAATACAATTCTAGCATGAATAATAAACATTTATCATGATATAAGGAAATAAAATAATAACATTATTATTGCCTCTAGGGCATATCCTTCAGTCTCCCACTTGCACTAGAGTCAATAATCTAGATTACACAGTAATGATTCTGACACCCATGGAGCTTTGGTGCTGATCATGTTTTGCTCGTGGAAGAGGCTTAGTCAATGGGTCTGCTACATTCAGATCCGTATGTATCTTGCAAATCTCTATATCTCCCACCTGGACTAGATCCCGGATGGAATTGAAGTGTCTCTTGATGTGCTTAGTTCTCTTGTGAAATCTGGATTCCTTTGCCAAGGCAATTGCACCAGTATTGTCACAAAAGATTTTCATTGGACCCGATGCACTAGGTATGACACCTAGATCGGATATGAACTCCTTCATCCAAACTCCTTTGTTTGCTGCTTCCGAAGTAGCTATGTACTCCGCTTCACATGTAGATCCCGCCACAATGCTTTGTTTAGAACTGCACCAACTAACAGCTCCACCGTTTAATGTAAACACGTATCCGATTTGCGATTTAGAATCGTCCGGATCAGTGTCAAAGCTTGCATCAACGTAACCATTTACGATGAGCTCTTTGTCACGTCCATATATGAGAAACATATCCTTAGTCCTTTTCAGGTATTTCAGGATGTTCTTGACTGCTGTCCAGTGATCCACTCCTGGATTACTTTGGTACCTCCCTGCCAGACTTATAGCAAGACACACATCAGGTCTGGTACACAGCATTGCATACATGATAGAGCCTATGGCTGAAGCATAGGGAACATCTTTCATTTTCTCTCTATCTTCTGCATTGGTCGGACTTTGAGTCTTACTCAATTTCACACCTTGTAACACAGGCAAGAATCCTTTCTTTGCTTCATCCATTTTGAACTTTTTCAAAACTTTGTCAAGGTATGTGCTTTGTGAAAGTCCAATTAAGCGTCTCGATCTGTCTCTATAGATCTTGATGCCCAATATGTAGGCAGCTTCACCGAGGTCTTTCATTGAAAAACTTTTATTCAAGTATCCTTCTATGCTATCTAGAAATTCTATATCATTTCCGATTAGTAATATGTCATCTACATATAATATCAGAAATGCTACAGAGCTCCCACTCACTTTCTTGTAAATACAGGCTCCTCCAAAATTCTGTATAAAACCAAATGCTTTGATCACACTATCTAAGCGTTTATTCCAACTCCGAGAGGCTTGCACCAGTCCATAAATGGATCGCTGGAGCTTGCACACTTTGTTAGCTCCCTTTGGATCGACAAAACCTTCCGGCTGCATCATATACAACTCTTCTTGCAGAAATCCATTCAGGAATGCAGTTTTGACATCCATTTGCCAAATTTCATAATCATAAAATGCGGCAATTGCTAACATGATTCAGACAGACTTAAGCATCGCTACGGGTGAGAAGGTCTCATCATAGTCAATCCCTTGAACTTGCCGAAAACCTTTTGCGACAAGTCGAGCTTTGTAGACAGTAACATTACCGTCAGCGTCAGTCTTCTTCTTGAAGATCCATTTATTCTCAATCGCTTGCCGATCATTGGGCAAGTCAACCAAAGTCCATACTTTGTTCTCATACATGGATCCCATCTCAGATTTCATGGCTTCAAGCCATTTTGCGGAATCTGGGCTCACCATCGCTTCTTCATAGTTCGTAGGTTCATCATGATCTAGTAGCATGACTTCCAGAACAGGATTACCGTACCACTCTGGTATGGATCTTACTCTGGTTGATCTACGAGGTTCAGTAGTATCTTGTTCTGAAGTTTCATGATCATTATCATTAGCTTCCTCACTAATTGGTGTAGGTGTCACAGAAACTGGTTTCTATGATGTACTACTTTCCAATAAGGGAGCAGGTACAGTTACCTCATCAAGTTCTACTTTCCTCCCACTCACTTCTTTCGAGAGAAACTCCTTCTCTAGAAAGTTTCCGAATTTAGCAACAAAAGTCTTGCCTTTGGATCTGTGATAGAAGGTGTATCCAATAGTTTCCTTTGGATATCCTATGAAGACACATTTCTCCGATTTGGGTTCGAGCTTATCAGGTTGAAGCTTTTTCACATAAGCATCGCAGCCCCAAACTTTCAGAAACGACAACTTTGGTTTCTTGCCAAACCACAGTTCATAAGGCGTCGTCTCAACGGATTTTGATGGTGCCCTATTTAACGTGAATGCGGCCGTCTCTAGAGCATATCCCCAAAACGATAGCGGTAAATCAGTAAGAGACATCATAGATCGCACCATATCTAGTAAAGTACGATTACGACGTTCGGACACACCATTACGCTGTGGTGTTCCGGGTGGCGTGAGTTGCGAAACTATTCCACATTGTTTCAAATGTACACCAAACTCGTAAATCAAATATTCTCCTCCACGATCAGATCGTAGGAATTTTATTTTCTTGTTATGATGATTTTCAACTTCACTCTGAAATTCTTTGAACTTTTCAAACGTTTCAGACTTATGTTTCATTAAGTAGATATACCCATATCTGCTTAAGTCATCTGTGAAGGTGAGAAAATAACGATATCCGCCACGAGCCTCAACATTCATCGGACCACATACATCTGTATGTATGATTTCCAACAAATCTGTTGCTCTCTCCATAGTACCGGAGAACGGTGTTTTTGTCATCTTACCCATAAGACACGGTTCGCAAGTACCAAGTGATTCATAATCAAGTGGTTCCAAAAGCCCATCAGTATGGAGTTTCTTCATGCGCTTTACACCGATATGACCCAAACGGCAGTGCCACAAATAAGTTGCACTATCATTATCAACTCTGCATCTTTTGGCTTCAACATTATGAAATATGTGTGTCACTACTATCGATATTTAATAAGAATAGACCACTCTTTAAGGGTGCATGACCATAAAAGATATTACTCATATAAATAGAACAACCATTATTCTCTGATTTAAATGAATAACCGTCTCACATCAAACAAGATCCAGATATAATGTTCATGCTTAACGCTGGCACCAAATAACAATTATTTAGGTCTAATACTAATCCCGAAGGTAGATGTAGAGGTAGCGTGCCGACTGTGATCACATCGACTTTGGAACCATTTCCCACGCGCATCGTCACCTCGTCCTTAGCCAATCTTTGCTTAATCCGTAGTCCCTGTTTCGAGTTGCAAAATATTACAACAAAACCAGTATCAAATACCCAGGTGCTAATGCGAGCATTAGTAAGGTACACATCGATAACATGTATATCACATATACCTTTGTTCACCTTGCCATCCTTCTTATCCGCCAAATACTTGGAGCAGTTCCGCTTCCAGTGACCAGTCTGCTTGCAGTAGAAGCACTCAGTTTCAGGCTTAGGTCCAGGTTTGGGTTTCTTCTCTTGAGTAGCAACTTGCTTGCTGTTCTTTTTGAAGTTCCCCTTCTTCTTCCCTTTGCCCTTTTTCTTGAAACTAGTGGTCTTGTTGACCATCAACACTTGATGCTCCTTCTTGATTTCTACCTCCGCAGCTTTCAGCATTGCGAAGAGCTCGGGAATAGTCTTATTCATCCCTTGCACATTATAGTTCATCACGGAGCTCTTGTACTTGGTGGCGATGATTGGAGAATTCGGTCAATGACGCAATCATCTAGAAGATTAACTCCCAATTGAATCAAGTGATTATTATACCCAGACATTTTGAGTATATGCTCACTGATAGAACTGTTCTCCTCCATCTTGCAGCTATAGAACTTATTGGAGACTTCATATCTCTCAATCTGGGCATTTGCTTGAAATATTAACTTCAACTCTTGGAACATCTCATATGCTCCATGACGTTCAAAACGTCGTTGAAGTCCCGATTCTAAGCCGTAAAGCATGGCACACTGAACTATCGAGTAGTCATTAGCTTTGCTCTGCCAGACGTTCATAATATCTGGTGTTGCTCCAGCAGCAGGCTTGGCACCCAGCGGTGCTTCCAGGACGTAATTCTTCTGTGCAGCAATGAGGATAATCCTCAAGTTCGTGACCCAGTCCGTGTAATTTCTACCATCATCTTTCAACTTTTCTTTCTCAAGGAACGCATTAAAATTCAACGCAACAGCACGGGCCATCTATCTACAATCAAACATAAACAAGCAAGATACTATCAGGTACTAAGTTCATGATAAATTTAGGTTCAATTAATCATATTACTAAGGAACTCCCACTTAGATAGACATCCCTCTAATCCTCTAAGTGATTACGTGATCCAAATCAACTAAACCATGTCTGATCATCACGTGAGATGGAGTAGTTTCATTGGTAAACATCGCTATGTTGATCATATCTACTATATGATTCACGCTCGACCTTTCGGTCTCTGTGTTCCGAGGCCATATCTGTATATGCTTGGATCGTCAAGTATAACCTGAGTATTCTGCATGTGCAACTGTTTTGCACCCGTTGTATTTGAACGTAGAGCCTCTCACACCCGATCATCACGTGGTGTCTCAGCACGAAGAACTTTTGCAACGGTGCATACTCAAGGAGAACACTTCTTGATAATTAGTGAGAGATCATCTTAAAATGCTACCATCAATCAAAGCAAGATAAGATGCATAAAAGATAAACATCACATGCAACCAATATAAGTGATATGATATGGCCATCATCATCTTGTGCTTGTGATCTCCATCTTCGAAGCACCGTCGTGATCACCATCGTCACCGACGTGACACCTTGGTCACCATCGTAGCATTGTTGTCGTCTCGCCAATCTTATGCTTCCACGACTATCGCTACCGCTTAGTGATAAAGTAAAGCATTACAGCACAATTGCATTGCATACAATAAAGCGACAACCATATGGCTCCTGCCAGTTGCCGATAACTTGGTTACAAAACATGATCATCTCATACAATAAAATTTAGCATCATGTCTTGACCATATCACATCACAACATGCCCTGCAAAAACAAGTTAGACGTCCTCTACTTTGTTGTTGCAAGTTTTACGTGGCTACTACGGGCTTACCAATCTTACCTATGCATCAAAACCACAATGATAGTTTGTCAAGTTGGTGCTATTTTAACCTTCGCAAGGACCGGGCGTAGCCACACTCGGTTCAACTAAAGTTGGAGAAACTGTCACCCGCTAGCCACCTTTGTGCAAAGCACGTCGGGAGAACCGGTCTCGCGTAAGCGTACGCGTAATGTCGGTTCGGGCCGCTTCGTCCAACAATACCGCTGAACCAAAGTATGACATGCTGGTAAGCAGTATGACTTATATCGCCCACAACTCACTTGTGTTCTACTCGTGCATATAACATCAACACATAAAACCTAGGCTCTGATACCACTGTTGGGGAACGTAGTAATTTCAAAAAAATTCCTACGCACACGCAAGATCATAGTGATGCATAGCAACGAGAGGGAAGAGTGTGATCTACGTACCCTTGTAGACCGACAACGGAAGCGTTAGCACAACGCGGTTAATGTAGTCGTACGTCTTTATGGCCCGACCGATCAAGCACCGAAACTACGGCACCTCTGAGTTTTAGCACACGTTCAGCTCGATGACGATCCCTGGACTCCGATCCAGCAAAGTGTCGGGGAAGAGTTCCGTCAGCACGACGGTGTGGTGACGATCTTGATGTACTACCATCGCAGGGCTTCGCCTAAGCACCACTACAATATTATCGAGGATTATGGTGGAAGGGGGCACCGCACACGGCTAAGAATATGATCACGTGGATCAACTTGTGTGTCTAGGGGTGCCCCCTGCCCCCGTATATAAAGGAGCAAGGGGAGGAGGCCGGCCGCCACTATGGCGCGCCAAGGAGTCCTCCTCCTAGTAGGAGTAGGACTCCTACTAGGAGGTGGAAAGAAGTGGGGAGGGAGAAGGAAAGGGCGCGCCGCCCCCCCTCTCCTAGTCCAATTCGTACCAGGGGGAGGAGGCGCGCGGCCCACCTTTGGCTGCCCCTCTCTCTCTCCACTAAGGCCCATATGGCACATTACTTCTCCCGGGGGGTTCCGGTAACCCTCCGGCTCTCCGGTTTTCTCCGAAATCACCCGGAACACTTCCGGTGTCCGAATATAGCCGTCCAATATATCAATGTTTATGTCTCGACCATTTCGAGACTCCTCGTCATGTCCGTGATCACATCCGGGACTCCGAACTAACTTCGGTACATCAAAACTCATAAACTCATAATATAACTATCATCGAAACCTTAAGCGTGCGGACCCTACGGGTTCGAGAACAATGTAGACATGACCGAGACACGTCTCCGGTCAATAACCAATAGCGGAACCTGGATGCTCATATTGGCTCCTACATATTCTATGAAGGTCTTTATCGGTCAGACCGCATAACAACATACGTTGTTCCCTTTGTCATCGGTATGTTACTTGCCCGAGATTCGATCGTCGGTAACTCAATACCTAGTTCAATCTCGTTACCAGAAAGTCTCTTTACTCGTTTCGTAATACATCATCTCGCAACTAACTCATTAGTTGTAATGCTTGCAAGGCTTATGTGATGTGCATTACCGAGAGGGCCCAGAGATACCTCTCCGACAATCGGAGTGACAAATCCTAATCTCGAAATACGCCAACCCAACATTCACCTTTGGAGACACCTGTAGAGCTCCTATATAATCACCCAGTTATGTTGTGTCGTTTGGTAGCACACAAAGTGTTCCTCCGGTAAACGGGAGTTGCATAATCTCATAGTCATAGGAACATGTATAAGTCATGAAGAAAGCAATAGCAACATACTAAACGATCGGGTGCTAAGCTAATGGAATGGGTCATGTCAATCACATCATTCTCCTAATGATGTGATCCCATTAATCAAATGACAACACATGTCTATGGTTAGGAAACATAACCATCTTCGATTAACGAGCTAGTCAAGTAGAGGCATACTAGTGACGTTTGGTTTGTCTATGTATTCACACAAGTATTATGTTTCCGGATAATACAATTCTAGCATGAATAATAAACATTTATCATGATATAAGGAAATAAAATAATAACATTATTATTGCCTCTAGGGCATATTTCCTTCAGAAGGTTATACAAACATAGAGTCACAGGCCAGGTGCTATGGTTGCTGCTCTGCTCCCCAAAAGGATTAATGCCATCTGCGCTTAGACCAAACCATACGTTCCTTGCGTCATCTGCAAACTCCTTCTCGTACTTTCTTTCGATTTTTCTCCACTGCGACCCGTCAGCGGGTACTCTCAACTTTCCGTCTTTCTTACGGTCTTCTCTGTGCCATCGCATCGCCTTGGCATGCTCTTTGTTTTGGAACAAACGTTTCAACCGTGGTATTATAGGAGCATATCACATCACCTTGGCAGGAATCTTCTTCCTGGGGCGCTCACCCTCGACATCACCAGGGTCATCGCGGCTGATCTTATAGCGCAATGCACCGCATACCGGGCAAGCGTTCAAATCCTCGTACTCACCGTGGTAGAGGATGCAATCATTAGGGCATGCATGTATCTTTTGCACCTCTAACCCTAGAGGGCAGACAACCTTCTTTGCTTCATACGTACTCTCGGGCAATTCGTTGTCCTTTGGAAGCATATCCTTTATCATTACCAACAACTTTCCAAGTCCCTTGTCAGATACACCATTATCTGCCTTCCATTGCAGCAATTCCAGTGTGGTGCCCAGCTTTTTCTTGTCACCTACGCAATTCGGGTACAACAATTTTTTGTGATCCTCTAACATGCGCTGCAACTTCTTCTTCTCCAAATCACTTGTGCAGTTTCTCTTTGCATCGGCAATGGCCCGACCTAGATCATCAACGGGCTCATCCGATGCCTCTTCTTCAGCTTCTTCCCGCATTGCCGGCTCAGCTTCTTCCCGCATTACCGGCTCAGCTTCTTCCCTCATTGTTGTATCATCGTATTCAGGGAACCCATGGCCAGGATAGCTGTCGTCGTCCTCTTCTTCTTCATTGTCTTCCATCATAACCCCTCTTTCTCCATGCTTGGTCCAAACATTATAGTGGGGCATGAAACCAGACTCAAACAGGTGGACGTGAATGGTTCTTGACGTAGAGTAATTGCGACCATTCTTACAGCCAGCACATGGACAATGCATAAAACCATCCGCTCGCTTGTTTGCCTCAGCCGCAAGCAGAAAAGTACGCACGCCATTAATGAACTCAGGAGAGCATCAGTCATCGTAAATCCATTGCCGGCTCATCTTCAATACACAGCACCGAAAACATCAAATTAATACAATACATAAAGTTCATACATAAAGATCATACAACACTTAAATGCAACAAACAAATAACTCTCTAGCTAAAGAATTTAAATGCAACAACAAATGCAATCAAGATCGCAACTAAGCTAACAATTGATCCAACAGCATAATGATACCAAGCCTCACTATGAATGGCATATTTTCTAATCTTTCTAATCTTCAAGCGCATTTTCTCCATCTTAATCTTGTGATCATCGACGACATCGGCAACATGCAACTCCAATTCCATCTTCTCCCCCTCAATTCTTTTCAATTTTTCCTTCAAATCCTCGTTTTGTCTTTCAACTAAATTTAACCTCTCAACAATAGGGTCGGTTGGAATTTCCGGTTCAACTACCTCCTACATACAAATATCTATGTCAACTTGATGGGCATAATTTTTCATAAACACGAAATGCAATGAATAGTGTTAAAAGAGAATATACCACATCCGAATCATAACCCGGACGAGGGCCGACGGGGACGGATATCAAAACCATGGCACTATGCATAACAAACAACGTATGGGTAAGATAATTATACGACTAACTATATATCCAAATCAAACAAACATCATTTTTTATATAAAACTTCATGAACAAGAGGCTCACCACAAGGTGGTGCCGGCGACGGGACGTTGCGAGCGATCGATGGTGGTTACGACAGAGATTTAGAAGGTACTAAGTAAACCACACCTACATATGCAAAACTAAGTGTTATTTTTGACCTCAAATTGCATATAAATCAAATACTAGCACATATATATAATTCCTCCCAAATTACTAAACTCAAAAATCAATCACTATATAAAGCATTGCACGAGCTAATCTAGCAATGAGAGATGAAAGGAAAAAGTTGCTAACCTTTGTGATCATTTGAATGGATGGGGCCTTCAAATCTTGGGCAAAATGTGTGATGAGCTTGAGAGGAAGAGGGAAAAGAACAGAGAGGAGAGGGGAAAGGGGAAGAACAGAGTGAGCTCGGGTGGACGAAGGGTCTATGTAGGACGACCTTTAGTACCGGTTCGTGATACGACCCGGTACTAAAGGTGCTGGAGGGGCCCCAGACTGACAACATCCTGCCACCACTCACTTTAGTACCGGTTAGTGGCACGAACCGGTGCTAAAGGTTCGCCACGAACCGGTACTAATGAGAGCGGCCCGGCTAGCCGTTGGAACCGGCACTAATGTACACATTAGTGCCGGCTCAAATTCAAACCGGCACTAATGTGCTTCACATTTGACCCTTTTTCTACTAGTGGAGGGTGGGGGCGCGCCCACCCCCCTAGGGCGCGCCCCCCTGCCTCGTGGGGCCCCCGAAGCTCCACCAACGTACCCCTTGCACCCATATATACCTATGTATCGTAAAACATCCAAAATGGAGAAGAGAATTGGATTTCCGCCGCCGCAAGCATCTGTAGCCACCAAAAACCTCTCAGGACCCTGTTCCGGCACCCCACCGAAGGGGGGGAACCCTCACTGGTGGCCATCTTCATCATCCCGGCGCTCTCCATGACGAGGAGGGAGTAGTTCACCCTCGGGGCTGAGGGTATGTACCAGTAGCTATGTGTTTGATCTCTCTCTCTCTCTCTCTCTCTCTCTCGTGTTCTTGATTTGGCACGATCTTGATGTATCGCGAGCTTTGCTATTATAGTTGGATCTTATGTTTCTTCTCCCCCTCTACTCTCTTGTAATGAATTGAGTTTCCCCTTTGAAGTTATTTTATCGGATTGAGTCTTTAAAGATTTGAGAACACTTGATGTATGTCTTGCCGTGAATATCTGTGGTAACAATGGGATATCACGTGCCACTTGATGTATGTTTTGGTGATCAACTTGCGGGTTCCGCCCATGAACCTATGCATAGGGGTTGGCACACGTTTTCGTCGTGATTCTCCGGTAGAAACTTTGGGGCACTCTTTGAGGTTCTATGTGTTGGTTGAATAGATGAATCTGAGATTGTGTGATGCATATCGTATAATCATACCCACAGATAGTTGAGGTGACATTGGAGTATCTAGGTGACATTAGGGTTTTGGTTGATTTGTGTCTTAAGGTGTTATTCTAGTACGAACTCTAGGGCTGTTTGTGACACTTATAGGAATAGCCCAACGGATTGATTGGAAAGAATAACTTTGAGGTGGTTTCATACCCTACCATAATCTCTTCGTTTGTTCTCCGCTATTAGTGACTTTGGAGTGACTCTTTGTTGCATGTTGAGGGATAGTTATATGATCCAACTATGTTATTATTGTTGAGAGAACTTGCACTAGTGAAAGTATGAACCCTAGGCCTTGTTTCCTATCATTGCAATACCGTTTACACTCACTTTTACCACTTGTTACCTTGCTGTTTTTATATTTTAAGTTTACAAAAACCTATATCTACCATCCATATTGCACTTGTACCACCATATCTTCTCCGAACTAGTGCACCTATACAATTTACCATTGTATTGGGTGTGTTGGGGACACAAGAGACTCTTTGTTATTTGGTTGCAGGGTTGTTTGAGAGAGACCATCTTCATCCTACGCCTCCCATGGATTGATAAACCTTAGGTCATCCACTTGAGGGAAATTTGCTACTGTCCTACAAACCTCTGCACTTGGAGGCCCAACAACGTCTACAAGGAGAAGGTTGTGTAGTAGACATCAGTCTCCAACGTATCTATAATTTATGAAGTATTCATGCCATGTTTATGACAATTCTACATGATTTTGCTATGATTTGATTAGAACTAACCCGGACTGACGCTGTTTTCAGCAGAACTACCGTGGTGTTGTTTTTGTGCAGAAATAGAAGTTCCCGGAATGGGCTGAAAATTTACGGAGAATATTTTTGGAAAATATAAAATATACTGGAGCGAAAAGATACCAGAGAAGAGCCACGAGGCATCCACACGGCTAGACCACGCGCCCTACCCCCCGGAGGGTGATCCGGTCTTGTCGTCGCCTCGTGGACCCCCTTGACGTGAGACCGACGCCAAAAATTCCTATAAATACCAAAAACCCCAGAAATAAACCTAGATCGGGAGTTCCGCCACCGTAAGCCTCTGTAGCCACGAAAAACCAATCTAGGCCCTCTTTGGCACCCTACCGGAGGGGGCCATCATCACTGGAAGCCATGGAGGAGGATCCCGGAGGGGGTCCATCGCCATGGAGGACAAGGACCAGAGGGAGAACCTCTCCCCATCTAGGGGGGAGGCCATGGAGGAGGAAGCACAAGGAGGAGAACCTGTTCCCCCCTCTCTCGATGGCGCCGGAGTGCCATCGGGGGAACCATCGCCTCGGTGATCGTCTTCATCAACACCACCATCTTCATCACCATCCTCATCTCTTTTACACGGTCCACTGTCTCGCGCCCCGCTATAATCCCCTACTTGAACATGGTGCTTTATGCCACATATTATGATCCAATGATGTGTTGCCATCCTATGATGTTTTGAGTAGATTTCTTTTGTCTTTTGGGTTGATTGATGATCTAGATTGGTTTGAGTTGTATGTTTTATTTTGGTGCTGTCCTATGGTGCCTTCCTGCTACGCACACATGAGGGATTCCTGCTATAGGGTGTTACAATACGTTCATAATAATTCTCTTATAGTGGGTTGCTAGAGTGATAGAAGCTTAAACCCGGGTAAGGGGGTTGTTGCGTATGGGATAAAGGGGACTTGATACTTTAATGCTATGGTTGGGTTTTACCTTAATGATCTTTAGTAGTTGCGTATGCTTGCTAGAGTTCCAATCAAAAGTGCATATGATCCAAGAAGAGAAAGTATGTTAGCTTATGCCTCTCCCTCATATAAAATTGCAATGATGACTACCGATCTTGTTAACAATTGCCTAGGATAATTCCGCACACCAATCCATCATTATTCCACACTCGCTATTCATAATATATAGTAATATATTCTAAATTTATATTAACAGCACCTACTTTTATATTTTAGTTCTCTGATATCATGCGAAGCTATCCTCTTCATACCCACAACGTAGTTTTATTTCTCGTTTCTAGTTGGAAGCAAACGTTCGGTATACGTAGAGTCGTATCAGTGGCAGATAGGACTTAAGAGAATATTGATCTTACCTTTAGCTCCATGTGGGTTCGACACTCCATACTTATCACTTCCACCTTTGGAAATTGCTTTGATGATTCCTTGCACTTGGGGACTATCAAGCTCTTTTCTGGCGCTGTTGCCGGGGAGCAATAACGCGGGGTTGATATTTTCGTGTATGCTTGTTTGCTTTCTTCACTAAGTAGATTTTGTTTTCCCTTTTGTTTTTCTTTAGTTGTGGGTGAAACAAACCAAAAAATTACAAAATGAAAATACCAAAAAAATTACTTGCCTCTTATGCCTAAAAACTTTTTCAAAAAGATAAGTGATTGGAAGGTTATGCATTGCAGAATTGAGGGTCGACCTTGGACACTTGTGTTCATGCTCATGGAAACAATGTAGAATTTTTCATGGAAGTTTCTCAAAAGTAAGTATCCCCTTGTATATATTCATTGTATTATAAAAGTATTGTGCCAAGGTTTGGCTTTAGAATGTTTAAATTGCTTGTTTGAAGTGTGCAACAGAAAAACAGAAACTTTTGCTGCAGTATTTGAATTTTTATTTTTTACTGGAGCACGATAAAATCTTGAAATTTTTACACATTAATGGTCTGCAATTTTTTAGATTGTCCTCATTTTTTTAGAATTTTTGAAGTTACAGAAGTACATGAAAGTTCCAGATTGCTACAGACTGTCCTGTTCTTGACAGGTTCTGTTTTCTATGTGTTGTTCACTTATTTTGATGAATCTATGGGTAGTATCTGTTGGGTTATGTAGCATGCAATTTCAAAACAATTCCTACGATCATGCGAGATCTATCTAGGAGATGCATAGCAATGAAAGGGGGAGAGTGTGTCCATGTACCCTCGTAGACCGAAAGCGGAAGCGTTAGGTTAACGCGGTTGATGTAGTCAAACGTCTTCGCGATCCAACCGATCTAGTACCGAACGTACGACACCTCCGAGTTCAGCACACGTTCAACTCGATGACATCCCTCGAACTCTTGATCCAGCAGAGGGTCGAGGGAGAGTTTTGTCAGCATGGCGGCATGGTGATGGTGATGGTGATGCGATCCGCGCAGGGCTTCGCCTACGCACTATGACGCTATGACTGGAGGAGTAAACTCTGGAGGGGGGCACCGCACACAGCTAAGAGAATAACGGATGTGTCTTGGGGTTCCCCCTTGCCCCCGTATATAAAGGAGGGGAGGAGGAGGCGACTGGCCAAGAGGGGCGCCATGGGGGGGAGTTCTACTAGGACTCCACTCCTAGTAGGATTCACCCCCCCCCTTTCCTTTCTCATCGGAGGGGGGAAAGGAAGGAGAGGGAGAGGGAGAGGGAAAGGGGGACGTGCCCCCTCCTCCTTGTCCTATTTGGACTCCCTTGGAAGGGGGCGCGCGCCACCCCTTGCGGGCTCCCCTCTCTCTCCACTAAGGCCCATGTAGGCCCCATACTTCCCCGGGGGGTTCCGGTAACCCCTCGGTACTCTGAAATATATCCGAACCATTCTGAAACCATTTCGGTGTCCGAATATCACCGTCCAATATGTCATTCTTTACCTCTCGACCATTTCAAGACTCCTCGTCACGTCCGTGATCTCATCCGGGACTCCGAACAAACTTCGGTCACCAAAACACATAACTCATAATACAAATCATCATCAAACGTTAAGCGTGCGGACCCTACGGGTTCGAGAACTATGTAGACATGACCGAGACACATCTCCGGTCAATAACCAATAGCGGAACCCGGATGCTCATATTGGTTCCTACATATTCTACGAAGATCTTTATCGGTCAAACTGTAATAACAACATACGTTATTCCCTTTGTCATCGGTATGTTACTTGCCCGAGATTCGATTGTCGGTATCATCATACCTAGTCCAATATCGTTACCCGCAAGCCTCTTTACTCATTCTGTAATGCATCATCCCATAACTAACTCATTAGTTACATTGCTTGAAAGGCTTATAGTGATGTGCATTACCGAGAGGGCCCAGAGATACCTCTCCGATACTCGGAGTGACAAATCCTAATCTCGATCTATGTCAACCCAACAAACACCTTCGGAGACACCTGTAGAGCATCTTTATAATCACCCAGCTACGTTGTGACGTTTGATAGCACATAAGTTGTTCCTCCGGTATTCGGGAGTTGCATAATCTCATAGTCAGAGGAATATGTATAAGTCATGAAGATAGCAATAAAACTTAACAATCATTATGCTAAGCTAACGGATGGATCTTGTCCATCACATCATTCTCTAATGATGTGATCCCGTTCATCAAATGACAACACATGTCTATGGTTAGGAAACTTAACCATCTTTGATTAACGAGCTTAGTCAAGTAGAGGCATACTAGGGACACTCTATTTTGTCTATGTATTCACACATGTACTAAGTTTCCGGTTAATACAATTCTAGCATGAATAATAAACATTTATCATGATATAAGGAAATATAAATAACAACTTTATTATTGGCTCTAGGCATATTTCCTTCAGTCTCCAACTTGCACTAGAGTCAATAATCTAGATTACATTGTAATGATTCTAACACCCATGGAGTCTTGGTGTTGATCATGTTTTGCTTGTGGAACAGGCTTAGTCAACGGGTCTGCAACATTCAAATCCGTATGTATTTTGCAAATCTCTATGTCTCCCCCTTGACTTGATCGCGGATGGAGTTGAAGCATCTCTTGATGTGTCTGGTTCTCTTGTGAAATCTGGATTCCTTCGCCAAGGCAATTGCTCCGGTATTGTCACAAAAGATTTTCATTGGACCTGATGCACTAGGTATTACACCTAGATCGGATATGAACTCCTTCATCTAGACTCCTTCATTTGTTGCTTCCGAAGCAGCTATGTACTCCACTTCACACGTAGATCCCGCCACGACGCTCTGCTTGGAACTGCACCAACTGACAGCTCCACCATTCAATATAAACACGTATCTGGTTTGCGACTTAGAGTCATCTGGATTAGTGCCAAAGCTAGCATCGACATAACCATTTATGACGAGCTCTTTGTCATCCCCATAAACGAGAAACATATCCTTAGTCCTTTTCAGGTATTTCAGGATGTTCTTGACCGATGTCCAGTGATCCACTCCTGGATTACTTTGGTACCTCCCTGCTAAACTTATAGCAAGGCACACATCAGGTCTGGTACACAACATTGCATACATGATAGAACCTATGGCTGAGGCATAGGGAATGACTTTCATTTGCTCTCTATCTTCTGCAGTGGTCGGGCATCGAGTCTGACTCAACTTCACACCTTTTAACACAGGTAAGAACCCTTTCTCTGACTGATCCATTTTGAACTTCTTCAAAACCTTATCAAGGTATGTGCTTTGTGAAAGTCCAATTAAGCATCTTGATCTATCTCTATAGATATTGATGCCCAATATATAAGCAGCTTCACCGAGGTTTTTCATTGAAAAATTCTTATTCAAGTATCCTTTTATGCTATCCAGAAATTCTGTATTATTTCCAATCAACAATATGTCATCCACATATAATATTAGAAATGCTACAGAGCTCCCACTTACTTTCTTGTACATACAGGCTTCTCCAAAAGTATGTATAAAACCATATGCTTTGATCACACTATCAAAGCGTATATTCCAACTCTGAGAGGCTTGCACCAGTCCATAAATGGATCGCTGGAGCTGGCACACTTTGTTAGTACCTTTAGGATCGACAAAACCTTCTGGTTGCATCATATACAACTCTTCTTTAAGAAATCCATTAAGGAATGCGGTTTTGACGTCCATTTGCCAAATTTCATAATCATAAAATGCGGCAATTGCTAACATGATGTGGACAGACTTAAGCATCGCTACGGGTGAGAAAGTCTCATCGTAGTCAACTCCTTGAACTTGTCGAAAACCTTTCACAATAGGTCGAGCTTTGTAGAAAGTAACATTACCGTCAGCGTCAGTCTTCTTCTTGAACATCCATTTATTTTCTATGGCTTGCCGATCATCGGCAAGTCAACCAAAGTGCACACTTTGTTCTCATACATGGATCCCATCTCAGATTTCATGGCCTCAAGCCATTTCGCGGAATCTGGGCTCATCATCACTTCCTCATAGTTTGTAGGTTCGTCATGGTCTAGTAACATGACTTCCAGAACAGGATTACCGTACCACTCTGGTGCCGATCATACTCTGGTTGACCTATGAGGTTCGGTAGTAACTTGATCTGAAGTTTCATGATCATCATCATTAACTTCCTCACTTGTTGGTGTAGGCATCACTGAACTGATTTCTATGATGAACTACTTTCCAATTCGAGAGGAGGTACAACTACCTCATCAAGTTCTACTTTCCTCCCACTCACTTCTTTCGAGAGAAACTCCTTCTCTAGAAAGGATCCATTCTTAGCAACAAATGCCTTGCCTTCGGATCTGGGATAGAAGGTGTACCCAACAGTTTCTTTTGGGTATCCTATGAAGACGCACTTCTTCGATTTGGGTTCGAGCTTATCAGGTAGAAGCTTTTTCACATAAGCATCGCAGCCCCAAACTTTAAGAAACGATAGCTTAGGTTTCTTGCCAAACCACAGTTCATATGGTGTCATCTCAACGGATTTAGATGGTGCCCTATTTAACGTGAATGCAGCCGTCTCTAAAGCATAACCCCAAAACGATAGTGGTAAATCGGTAAGAGACATCATAGTTCGCACCATATCTAATAAAGTATGGTTATGATGTTCGGACCCACCATTATGTTGTGGTGTTCCAGGTGGCGTGAGTTGTGAAACTATTCCACATTGTTTCAAATGAAGACCAAACTCGTAACTCAAATATTCGCCTCCGCGATCAGATCGTAGGAACTTTATTTTCTTGTTACGATGATTTTCCACTTCACTCTGAAATTCTTTGAACTTTTCAAATGTTTCAGACTTATGTTTCATCAAGTAGATATACCCATATCTGCTCAAATCATCTGTGAAGGTCGGAAAATAACGATACCGCCGCAAGCCTCAATACTCATCGGACCGCATACATCGGTATGTATTATTTCCAACAAGTCCGTGGCTCGCTCCATTGTTCTGGAGAACGGAGTCTTAGTCATCTTGTCCATGAGGCATGGTTCGCAAGCATCACGTGATTCCAAAAGCCCATCAGCATGGAGTTTCTTCATGTGCTTTACACCAATATGACCTAAACGGCAGTGCCACAAATAAGTTGCACTATCATTATTAACTTTACATCTTTTGGCTTCAATATTATGAATATGTGTATCACTACGATCGAGATTCAACAAAAATAGACCACTCATCATGGGTGCATGACCATAAAAGATATTACTCATATAAATAGAATAACCATTATTCTCTGATTTAAATGAATAACCGTCTCGCATCAAACAAGATCCAGATATAATGTTCATGCTCAACACTGGCACCAAATAACAATTATTCAGGTCTAAAACTAATCCCAAAGGTAGATGTAGAGGTAGCATACCGATAGCGATCACATCGACCTTGGAACCATTTCCGACGTGCATCGTCACCTCGTCCTTAGCCAATCTTCGTTTAATCCATAGCCCCTGTTTCGAGTTGCAAATATGAGCAATAGAACCAGTATCAAATACCCAGGTGCTACTACGAGCATTAGTAAGGTACACATCAATAACATGTATATAAAATATACCTTTCACTTTGCCATCCTCCTTATCCGCCAAATACTTGGGGCAGATCCGCTTCCAGTGACCGGTCCCTTTTCAGTAGAAGCACTCAGTTTGAGGCTTAGGTCTAGACTTGGGCTTCTTCCCGGAAGTAGCAACTTGCTTGCTATTATTATTGAAGTTCCCCTTCTTCCCTTTGCCCTTTTTCTTGAAACTAGTGGTCTTGTTAACGATCAACACTTGATGCTCCTTCTTGATTTCTACCTCTGCAGCCTTTAGCATCGCGAAGAGCTTGGGAATTATCTTTTCCATCCCTTGCATATTATAGTTCATCACGAAGCCTTTATAGCTTGGTGGCAATGATTGAAGAACTCTGTCAATGTCACTATCATCAGGAAGATTAACTTCTAGCTAAGTCAAGTGGTTATGGTACCCAGACATTCTGAGTATGTGTTCACTGACAGAACTGTTCTCCTCGATCTTGCAGCTATAGAACTTGTTGGAGACTTCATATCTCTCAACTCTGGCATTTGCTTGAAATATTAACTTCAACTCCTGGAACATCTCATATGCTCCATGACGTTCAAAACGTCTTTGAAGTCCCGATTCTAAGACGTAAAGCATGTCACACTGAACTATCGAGTAGTCATCAGCTTTGCTCTGCCAGACATTCATAACGTCCGGAGTTGCTCCTGCAGTGGGTCTTGCACCTAGCGGTGCTTCCAGGATGTAATGCTTCTGTGCAGCAATGAGGATAATATTCAAGTTATGGACCCAGTCTGTGTAGTTGCTACCATCATATTTCAACTTAGCTTTCTCTAGGAATGCATTAAAATTCAAGGGAACGGTAGCACGGGCCATTGGTCTACAACAACATAGATATGCAAAAACTATCAGGACTAAGTTAATGATAAATTTAAGTTCAATTAATCATATTACTTAAGAACTCCCACTTAGATTGACATCCCTCTAGTCATCTAATTGATCATGTGATCCATATCAACTAAACCATGTCCGATCATCACGTGAGATGGAGTAGTTTTCAATGGTGAAAATCACTATGTTGATCATATCTACTATATGATTCATGTTTGACCTTTCGGTCTCAGTGTTCCAAGGCTATATCTGCATATGCTAGGCTCGTGAAGTTTAACCCGAGTATTCTGCACGTGCAAAATTATCTTACACCCGTTGTATGTGAACGTAGAGCTTATCATACCCGATCATCATGTGGTGTCTCAGCATGACGAACTGTAGCAACAATGCATACTCAGGGAGAACACTTATACCTCGAAATTTGGTGAGGGATCATCTTGTAATGCTACCGCCATACTAAGCAAAATAAGATGCATAAAAGATAAGCATCACATGCAATCAAAATATGTGACATGATATGGGCATCATCATCTTGTGCCTTTGATCTCCATCTCCAAAGCACCGTCATGATCTCCATCGTCACCGGCTTGGCACCTTGATCTCCATCGTAGCGTCATTGCGTCACGCCAACTATTGCTTCTACAACTATCGCTACCGCATAGTGATAAAAGTAAAGAAATTACATGGCGATTGCATTTCATACAATAAAGCGATAACCATAAGGCTCCTGCCAATTGGCGATAACTTTTACAAAAAATGATCATCTCATACAATAACTTATATCACATCATGTCTTGACCATATCACATCACAACATGACTTGAAAAAACAAGTTAGACGTCCTCTACTTTGTTGTTGCAAGTTTGATGTGGCTGCTACGGGCTTTTAGTAAGAACCGTTCTTACCTACGCATCAAAACCACAACGATTTTTCGTCAAGTGTGATGTTTTAACCTTCAACAAGGACCGGCCGTAGTCAAACTCGATTCAACTAAAGTTGGAGAAACAGACACCCGCCAGCCACCTTTATGCAAAACAAGTTGCATGTCTGTCGGTGGAACTGGTCTCATGAACGTGGTCATGTAAGGTTGGTCCAGGCCACTTCATCCAACAATACCACCGAATCAAAGTAAGACGTTGGTGGTAAGCAGTATGACTATTATCGCCCACAACTCTTTGTGTTCTACTCGTGCATATCTGTTGGGGAACGTAGTAATTTCAAAAAATTTGCTACGCACACGCAAGATCATGGTGATGCATAGCAACGAGAAGGGAGAGTGTGTCCACGTACCCTCATAGACCAAAAGCGGAAGCGTTAGCACAACGCGGTTGATGTACTCGTACGTCTTCACGATTCGACCGATCAAGTACCGAACGCACGACACCTCCGAGTTCAGCACACGTTTAACTCGATGACGTCCCTCAAACTCCGAGCCCAGCCGAGCTTTGAGGGAGAGTTCCGTGTTGCCACAGCGATCATATTATCCAGAGGGTTAGAATAATGACCCGGCGGTGTCGGAACATGCTGAGGCGGAGTCATATCCAAACGAGGCGGATCCATAGTATGCGGTTGAACCGGCACTCCAGTCACGGGCTCCTCAACCGCCCGGTTGACCACAGGCGGGTCACTGGTCCCTGCCCCAGGTGTGTTGAAGAGGTTTCTTGCATTGTAACCGGAGGTAAGCGACTCTGGTGCCTCCTTCTCATGATGGCATTTGAAGCGTTTTGATCCAAGGTAAGCCGGAAAGACTCGGCATGAATATGTTGTGCCTGAGCATCCAAAGCAGCTCGCTCCGCGGCCATCCTAGCGTTCTCAGCCGCCAACTCTTCCCTTGCCTGAGCTATCTCATCTCGTAGCTTTGCGACATCCACCTTATGTTGTTCTTGACTGTCCGGGGTCACCTCCATCCCCATCAAAGTTGTCAAAGCATCCAGCAGTTCGGTCAGAAGTTGAGCCGGTGGGCGCGCAGAGCCCCCAGCCCCCGCCGCAGCCGCAACCGCTGAGCTGGAGGTCATGGCCGCAGCGGTCGTCGAGCCGGGCACCGGTTGTGTGCCGACCATGAAGATTGCAACCCTGTTCAGCGGCTCATGGGGGTCCGGAATACTGTCACCATCAGAGCAGCCCCCAAGCCGACCGTCCTGGAGTTGATACATTGAATCGGTCTCGCCGGTTGACGACTCACCATCAGAGTAGATGGCCGTCTCACCACCAGGCACAGATCCTTCCTCAAGTTTTGCCCCATGGATGAAACCCACGAAGGCATGCTTCACAACGGCTTGATCCCTAGCGGGTCGCGCACGCTGAGCCATCTCGACGATGTCGGTGCAGGTGTCTGGCTTAGGGCCTGGTTCACCGATTTTGCCGATGAAGACGTGGATTCCGCCGAAGGGGACCTGGTACTCGTACTCGATTGAGCCGGCCTCGGGGCCCCAGCCAGCGTCGTCGATGTAGAGCTTGCCGCGATGACTCTTGGTCATCCGGCCCATGGCGTATCCCTTGATCCCTACGAAGTTGCCCTTCAAGAACTCGAAACCACCGTGCGCTGGCCCCACGGTGGGCGCCAACTGTCGTGGACTTAACGTGGCAGATGTCCTAGCGAAAGGACTTAGGTGTGGAGCCATCGCGACTAGGTTAGCTTAAAGGGGTTAATCGGGACAAAGGACACAGAGAGTTTATACTAGTTCGGCGCCTCATGATGAGGTAAAGGCTTACTCCAGTTTGGGGTTGTATTGCTAGGGTTTCGATTACTAGGGAGCGAATACACTTGACCTAGTTCTCGACTTGTTGTTTCTTGAGTTAACCCACCGCCGGGTCACCCCTTTATATACACAGGTTGATGCCCGACGGCTTACAGAGTCCCGACCGGCTCATACTCAACGTGTCCGGCTCGGTGACTAACTAAACTTCCCTTACAATATAAGTCACACATATGGCGGTTCATCCTCTTGGGCCTCAAGTCTCCTCTGGGTCTTGGGCCTTCAATAGGCTTCCTTCATGACCCGCCATCTTCATCTTTAAGTCGTCAGTGGTATGACCAGGCCCCTCTTGGGCGGGTTATACCCAATAGTTATATCCCCAACGGGAGGTGCAGCTACGCGTGTAATTATGCAAAGTGTCGACCTTTGTAAAGGTAGCCATGGGCTTTCTTTTATAGGGAAAGGGGTCGCCACAGTGGCAAAATGGTCTTTACATAAGGTAAATAGTGGCTACAATGTCAAATACCTAACTCTGGCGGGTTAGGACAAACACATTAAATGCAGTGTGGGGTGTCACGCTGGCGAAGCTCCCCGGCAAGAATCGTCTCACCTTCTGTGCCGTTTGCCTAGCGACCTCATATTTTCTTGACACGCTCTTGGGACAGGTGTCATTAAAGTTGTCCTCGGAGCGGCGAGCCGACACGTGACCAGACAATGTTCACCTAACTACCTGCCCGCTCGACACCTATTTGACAAGCGACAAGCTGGTTGCTGAGGTGGAGCGGTGGTCTTGCCGGCACGGAGCTTGCCGGACCTCCGCTTGCTTGCCGACAAGTAACTTGCCGGCAACTCCAACATTGACCTTTTGTATCTCTCTATAGTACTTCTTGATCACTTACTGAAAGTCTTCTTCGTGGTTTTATCAACCAAATCTTGAGCCTTGCCGTCGGGACAGCTACTACTGCCTGTGCACAAGTTTGGGGTACTAAAGAACCCAAACTTTAGTACACCGACATGCTGGTCTTATTCAACCTTCCTTTAAGTTTATGCAAAAATCTAATGAGATTTATGCTCCAATCCCACATAAGAAGAGAATCAGTCGAGGCGTTTGATACATATTGGTTTTTTTTTTTGAGACAATGATACATATTGGATTTTTTTTTAGGTGAAGATACATATTGGATGGGCTGGGCAGATTAGCTTTTGGTAATTTTCTGGCCCATGCGAGTGCGTCCGCGGGCGTACGCACGGCAGAGGCACGGTAGAGGAGCGAACCGTGCTATACCTACGACAGTTGACTTACGAATTATGTCCGACAGAGCAGATCCAACCGTATGTCAGTTGGACTCGAACTCCAGCGACGGCTGGATGTTGCATCGTATCAAATCGGACAGGCCATAGTCCGACAGAGCAGATCCAACCGTATGTCAGTTGGACTCGAACTCTAGGGAGCCTCGGCCGTCGATCGATATCACCCACCCAGGCCTGGGTTACCGCACCTCCTCCTCCCACGATCCACCACTCCTCGACCAGCGCCGCCGCCTCTCGGATCCCCTTCGAGCCCTGCGCCGGCGCTTCCCCGATACACTCCTCCTCGTCCAGCGCCACCGCATCCGCGCCACGCCACCCGCCGCGCACGACCTGCATCTCATCTAGGGCTCCTCTGCTCTCTCCGAAAAGAAGCCATCACCGCCGCCGCCCCCGTCGCCGGACCGTTCGTTGAAGGTACTGGTTCCCTCCCTCCTCTCTCCTCAGTCCTCCGTCCTCCTCCCTTGCTCCTCTCCCTTCTCCTCCCCTGCCGTGCCATGCTCCTCTTTCCCCCCCATATTTTGTGTATGGACTTGGATCTATTGTGTGCTGCCATGTGATGCTGTTGTGTGTGCTCATTTTGTAGAATGAACAGATGTTTATACAATATTGTTTTTTTAGGGATACAAAATTGGTTTGTTTGCTTCCTATATATCATAGGACTCAGGAATAATTTTTGTACTGCATGTGTTAAGTTGACATGGTGAACTGAGTTGTGCTATTTTTTTTATGATATTCGATCTGAATTGTGCATGTGATGTGATGTGCTATTTTGTATGATTTTTGAACTGAGCTATGGTTTGAACTGCACTGATCTGTGTTGTACTGTGCTACTCCCTCGGTCCCAAAATAAGTGTCTCAACTTTAGTTGTACTAAAGTTAGTACAAAGTTAAGACACTTATTTTGAGACGGAAGGAGTATTTTGTATGGTTTTAACATGCACAAGAACAACTCCAGCAAAATAGACAGGAAATAACTGCAGCACTATCATTGATGTGCTCTTTTTTCGCACTGCAGTTTGTAAAATAATTAAGCTTAATTGTTCATTTTCAGTCTGAACAAGTTTGTATCTTTACCTGTTCCATCCATGTTTGGAAAGAAAATCGTACCAACCTTGATTAGATATCTTTCCTTATGCTTATATATATCATATTATACTTTTCAGTTCAACAAAAGGAGAAAATCTAGGCGGCGGCGGCAGCGAGTTTCCCAGCCTGGTTGGCCTCCTACCTCATCTCAACCCCCAAAACAGCAGAGAGTGGCGGCTGGCCTCTGTGAGATGGAGAGGGGATCCGGCAAAGGGATGGAGAGAGGATCCAGCAAGGAGATGGAGAAGGGATCCGGCAAGGAGATCGACTGGGAATCCTGGGAGATTAAGGACCGGATGAAGGAGATGGTATCCGTGGGGAGGGAGCGCAACAACGTCCTTGATTCTCTTACACCTAGCCTTTCTGGGTGGAGGCGGATACACAAAGGCGAAAGCAGCAAATGGTCGTGGATGACCGTTGGAAAGGCCGCCAAGGAAACGGCATCTGACTTGATGGACTCGAGCACAATGGAGCTACCTGAGAAAGAATTGGACAACATCTTGCAAGGTATGGAGCAGTTGGGCCACCGGATGCTCTCTATGGCATATCTCTTGCGCAAACCAGGTGTCCCCAGCATCTCGCCTCACATGGTCACCGAGTTGATTAATGCTACATCCAAGTTGAGGCGAACTACTGTGGATTTCTACCAAGATACTGATGCTGCTGAGAGTTGGAGTGGTGAGAGTGAGGGTGAGGGTGATGATGAGGTTGAGGGTGATGACAAGGGTGAGATGCAGAAGGAGGATGGGATTCCTGGTGAAATCTCCGATCTTACTAAATACTCCTCTCATTACGAGTACAAGTTGGCGCTGATTGTGGGCGAGGGCGAGGACGAGGACGAGGACGAGGACGAGGACGAGGACGAGGACGAGGACGAGGACGAGGCTGAGGATAGATCCACATTGGAGTATCTCAAAAAAGAGATAGCTGATGAACAAGAAAGTTTCGGCAATGAATATGACTGCTGGGAACGTGTATGGGGTAGCAAGATTGGAGGGTGCGGTGGCTTGGAAGATACAAGTAAGCAACTCGAATGCTACTTATCTTACTCATCAATTAAATTTGTTTCATCTGTTTGCTTTCTTTTGTCACAAAATTTTAGTAGACCACTAACTTCGTTTCTACTTGAATGGAGAAGGGAGAAGAGATAATAATTTACTTATTCATATTAGTTCTCTGACAGTACACAATTGTCTTTTGTGCTGCAGCCACATTGAGCCCTATGCACTTTACACACTGCACACCTGGTGTTGTCCCATATCCTGCTGCTGTTGCGGGGAACACCTTGTTGATCTACTCCATCAGGATTCGAAGAAAACACTTGGATATAGTCAAACCCTTGAAATGGCCGCTCAAAGTGTACGGTGTGGTTGCTGCTCGAGACACAGTGGACCACAACCGCAACATTCTCTTCTCTCGATCAAGGCTAAACTACCAAAAACTCGGTGAAGATGTACATACCATATATTCAATTTGCTCCTCATTATTCTTTATTTCTTCTTCCTGCTTTCCTAGTCCATTGCAATTAAGCACCTTCCTAGTAACCACTGCAATCAAGTATAACAATATGATGCTTGCAGGATTCCTTTTTATGCTTGACTGGTCCGTCTCGTGCAATTTTTGGTGTCGGACCCGTTGACTTTGAAGTTGACCTGAAAATAAATGAGGGAGCTGAAGAAGATACAACATTGATCAGTTCTTGCTACCGCCGCCCAAGAAGATTATTCATTGGTAGTAGTTACTCTGAAATCATCCGTGGATGCTGGTGTGATGTAGAATTAATCTATGAGGAGCTTGATACACCACTCCAGGCCACCATTGTGGGTGTTCACGTTGTTGAAGGAGGGTGGCCTTTCAAATATGGATGCAGAGTTGCTTGCTCCTGGTCTGCTGCAACAGGGACTATTGGTGCTACCCGTAGGGAAGTTGTTTTGCTTGATTATCGTGGTGAAAATATGCCTGTAGGATCAGATGATTATCTTCATTTGCCGAGAAACGTTGTTCCCGTGGAGTTACAAGGAACACTGAGGCTTGTCATACAGGCTTACCCAGAACCTGATTTTCGACCCGTAAAGGGTCATGTAGACTTCTGTATCCAACATTGCCAAACAAGCAGCCTACAATGTGAAGTTGGTAACTCTACAGTGGAGATTACTGTTGCTTGGTCCCTCCTTGTAAAAGAGAAGCTGGAGCTGTTACTGGAGGGCTATGCTGCTGGGCGTGATTGAAGGAATTATATGTATAACTTGTTGGTTTGTCAAACCTAAGTCTTTCTCGCACTTGAGTGTTCGAGTTGGATTGATATTCTATCTGTTTTTCTTTCTTTCTTCTGTTAGATTTCATTTAGCTTCGTTTGGCAAGAATGTTGTATTCTGGTATGTGTATATTTTGTGGATTGATGGGATTAAAACTCTTCGAGAGTGATTTATCTTGTTTAATGAGATGGTAGAAGTAATTTGTACTGTTCATACACTAGTTACACCATGTATTCTTGGACGTAGCCAATGCTTCTGCTAATGGCACACCTGGGCTTGGAAGATATCCTCCATTCAAGCACGGTGTATCACCGATATGTTTTAGAAGCACCTTTCTGCTTGCTTGTTGATAGGTTCCATCTTTGACCATTCTGAGTGTACACTATTTGTCCTTTTTCTGTCATTGCAATAGCATGAAATGCATTTGATTTCTTTAGAAGTGATGCCAAAATGATGGTGGTTGCTCTTGTTGATATGGATCGTGCCTTTGTTCCTGCTCAACATTCACCTGTCTAGTACAAAGAAGGTTGGTTATTGAGGTTACTAGCTCCTTCCCCTCTTTCATCCTTCAATTTTGTGTAATCTGTTATTTGGTCATTTAATTGCTGTTTCAGCCTTTTCATTGTTCTGTACTTGCAAACCTAGTTGCAGATTTTCTATTTCAATTTGTGACTTCATTTCCCACAATCTATCATATGTTGGCCTGCTTCAGGAGGAAGTATTCATCTTATTTTCAGATATAACCTTTATAAGTCACTCTAGAAAACTGTATGCATCTTCTGTTTTAATTCTGTCATTTGGCTTATATTTTTATGATTCTTCACGCAACTGGCTTATTACCATCTTAGTTTTGCATTTGTTACATAATTATTTTCCTACTGAGGAATGATGTACGAATGGTATCCCAGTTTCGCGTTAGTGTTTATAAAATAGTTCAGTAGTTTATTTTCTTCCCTTAAAATCTATTAGTGTTAATGTTTATTTCGCGTTAGTGTTTAAATAATTCCTACTGAGGAATGATGCATGCCTGGTTGGACTCAACATCTGTGTTTATCAGCTTGAATACACAAAGAAGCAAGCGGAAAGGTATTTTCGTGGTGTCATGACTCTCGAGGTGTGTATAAGGCTATAAGCTTTGCATCTGTTACATTATTGTTTTCCTACTGAGGAATGATGTACGCATGGTGTATCTCAGTTTTGTGTTAGTGTTTAGTCCAGTAGTTTATTTTCTTCCCTTAATTCCTCCGGGAAGAGCATGTCCGAAGAAACATTGCATGTGTAACTCTCAAGAGTTATATAAACTGAACTGATTCAGTAACTGTATGGTGTACCGTGTAGGAATGCAACCTCGAGGAAGTAGAGGAGGAAAAACTTTCTAAAAGCTTAAAGGATTCAAAAAAGGCTAATGGACCTGAAAAAGGCCCATGTCTTATGTTCAAGATAACTAACAGGGTCGCCAATAAGACGGTCCTTAAAGATTAACACCCTTGAACATTATAGCATCATGTTTGCTTTATTTTTCATTTTATAAACTGGTTCTTTCAAGGCTGCAAATACTGAGGGTGGACCGCTGAAGCAAAGCCAGTGAGATGCACCCCAGTGAGTTCAAGCTCATGCACGGTTCACTTTCCTTTAAGTATATCATTGCAACGGTTTAGACCTACTCTTTTCACTGCATGTAGAAGTACTCGTCGTGGTTTTAGTTCAAAATTTGAACTAAAACCACGACGAGTAATTTGGAACGGAGGGAATAGGTGACAACCGTGCATTGCGTGCTATTCACATGTAAGATTTCAGGGTGTATCTTAGCAGTGTAAATTGAAGTTCCACCTTATTATACATATTGTTACGTTTCATAGCAATTTGTATAAATGAAAATCATTTACAGAGAGACCTTGGACACCCGGCAGCCCTGAACATCTCGTGAAGTGTTGTACTCTTGCTAGGCACACGCCTTGTTTCAAATAATTGGGTGGTGAGATTGGTGGAGCGGATTTAAGATCAAACAAATAGAGTGAGCTGAGCGCCTTGGTTGAGAGGTTTCGTTGACGGTGTGTATGCGCATGCGGCCCCGAGTTGTTTATTGAAATGTATAGTTGATGAATCAGTTCTCCCTATTGGTTCATTATCATTTTTTAGCAATTTAATGCCTGTTGCTGTACCTTTCCGTACAAGTGTTTTCTGGGTCTTCCACGCATCACCCTGCTAACGTACTCTAGTGCTAGTGCTAGTAGGTAAAAGGGTTACTCATAGAAAATTCGTAGGAGCGGACGAGCTCGCACGCTCCTGGAATCGCTAGCCGCTCGTTCTCGCCGGGATTGGGCCGTGTCAGGTACTGTCGGGTATATACGTTGTATACTGGGCTTTGCAGGTACGACGGGACCCACATGATTAACAAACGGGTTTATCATGGCGTAGGAGCGAGGACGTCCAGGACCAACATGTGCGAGCCGGCACATGTGACTGGAAATACCATGGTTGCTCCACGTTCACGCCTATACTTTGGCACACCAACTACGTCAACTTTTGATACATCAACTTTTGCATGAGCGATCCTCAAAACAAAAAAAAAACTTTTACATGAGCGGGCAGTAAAAGCATCTCCAACGGGTTGCCGCAAAACAGACCTAGTATTCATTGTATTTATTAACTCAAAAAAATGTCAAGCCGCTTTGCCTAAAATAGAAACCACTTTCCACTAAATAGAAATCACTTTCCGTCAAACTGAAACCGGTTTTTGCCAAATAGTAGCTGCTTTTCGCCGACAGTAAAGTAAACTGACAGATGATCTAGATAATATAGATTGCCATGCTCTTAAATATATATATTTTTGTGGGTGTCTTAAAAAAATTGCCATGCTATATACATGCGAAGGTGCCATAAACATTATATAAAAATTGTTAATGTATATGACAGGACCCTCTAGCGCAACCCAGATGACCTACGAACCCATTGTACTTGTAATGGCAAGTTAAGAAGATTTTGCTTTGTGAAAAAGCATGGAAAAAATATTAACAACAACTTTTCTAATACTCACATGGAAAATTTCAAAATTGTTTTTTGCTATTTCCCTACAAGTGCACACATTCATTTTTTCTGTTCACATGGCAATTTTTGTAATGTTCGCATGGCATTCATGAAAAAAAATCTCTATAACGTGTAACAATTCTCGAAACACCCCTACTATTTTTACACCATGGCAACTATTTTTTTGTATGACTTTGCTGGCAAAACTAGATAGTGGACCAAGGCAACTCCAAATTTTTCTGCTATCTTTTCATGTGATGAAAAATTCATTTCCCTATTTTTTTCTAAAATGATGGCAACTAATGACATAGGAAAATTCATAGATTTTGTACAATAACTTTTACATGCTAGGTTCCAAAAATATTATTTGTGATGTTAGCCACAGACAAAAATGACACGGCCGATACAATAAATTTTCCATGGTCAAATATAATAAATTTGCCATAAGTACAATTTTTGAAATGTAGTATAAAACTTAAACTGCACATGGCGAAAACATTAGAAAGTTTTCCATGGCTGGTTTATAGCTAAAAAGCAAGTAAAACTCTGTCATGTAATGAACACAGATCTAATACAAAGGTTTGCCATGACATGTCTATATATGTATTGCAAAACTTAAGGTGGCATGGCGAAAAAGATCTTATTTTTTTGCCATGGTAACTATAGAGATGTGGAACACCTACTTAAGTTGCCGTGGCAAAAACATATTAAAGTTTGTCATGGCTATCATATAGTTGTCGTACAAAACTTAAACTGCCCATGTCAAAAAAAGAAAAGAAAAGAAATTGCCATGTCAAAAATTATAGCTACAAACCAAGTAAAATGTCATGCCATGTACATAGTTCGAGGAGAGTAAGAAATCATAAATAGTCAAAGCCAAAAAATTACAGCATGCCAAAAATGGCAAATGTGTGTAAAACTTACCATGACACTACTTGCCATGATGTTGAGAAAAAACAAAGCATTGCAATTGCGTATAACTTTTGCTATGATCGATACGCAAAATTATGCCATCATGCTCTTAAAACCAATGCACATCATGGCAAAATTAAAGAATTTTGTTCTCTTCAAAAAGATGGCAAATTTAGTTTTTTCCATCAGTGCATGGCAAATTTTGTAGGAATTTTGTTCTCTAGAAACAGGAAAATTTAGGAATTTGCCATACTACTAAAGAGAAATTTGCCACATGTACAATAATGGCCAAGGAATCTACAAAAAAATGCCATGGTACAAACAATAAATAGAGAATTTGCTATGGTTTCTACAATAAAAATGTCATTATAAATATGTTTTTTTGCATTTGTCATGGTCATTCAAAAAAAGAATACCTGCATTTGCCATGTGAACATGGCGATATATGTTAAGGTGACATGGTTGTGTACTATTTGTTTCAATAATTGCCATGATATAAAAAGCACAATTTGCTTCAAGAATTGCCATGAGACAATTACAAATTTGTTTCAAGAATTGTCATGATTTAAAAATCAGAATTCGTAAATTGTCGTGTGACAATTACAATTTTTCCTAAAATTTGCCATGTGTTGAGGGACATAATTTTCTGAATTTGCTGTGTGACCAATAGAAATTCCTTTCAAACTTGCCATGTTCAAGAGGAAAAAATATTCGCTCACGAATACCATTGACCCTACAAGACGTTTTCAAAAAATGGCCAAGGTAGATACAGATCAGAAGCGTAGACATTACTACTATGCTTCAGATGCCATCTTCCCGTCAGAGCCCCATGTTGTCATGCCAGTAAGGTGGACCTGAACCTAACTGAACGGGACTGAACCTAAATAGAGAAAAATGAGATTATACTTACATCTTGACAGTACTACTACACTTCACATTGGAGTCGCCGCTGGAGAGGGACGATGCGACGCAGAGCAGCGATGAGATCGGGGAAGAGCTCGGGCGTGTCTCGTGGAGACGGAGGCTAGCTATACCTATACGTTCGGCACTCCTCCTCCTGCTCCGTCTGCTTTCGCATCTGCACGGTTGAGGCAACCTCGCCGGTTGGCAGCGGCGATGCACCCGCGTGTGCGTCTCCCTGGTGTGCGTGGTCCCAACGAAACGCCTCGTCAGTTCCCATCACGGCAAGGCCGGGCACTGTAACCCTGCTATACGGGCCAAGGGCCGTATATCAACTAGTATCTACACTTTTAAACTCACCACGTATTAATGGCAGCCCCATGTACACGCTTGTACCATTGGTCCACGTACCAGGAGCAAACGAGCTCGTCCACGCTATAGCCGTTCTCGGTTACTCATCCAAGAAACAACGTAAATCAAAGGAAAGCAATTGACATCTGCTCCTGTACTAGCATGCAGTAATTGAAGCAAGCGATCAGTCAGATCGGTGCATTGAGGTAGAACTTGACATGAATTCAAGGGTCGCTATCTGAAGCATCTCCTTCCCTGAATCTCTTTCTGAAGATTACTGAAGAATTGGGGCAGTTTTACTGTTCGCCTGCAGCTCACTTACCTCTTCGTTGCGGCTGTTGACCGAGCACCGTCCATCACGGATCCAAGGGATCACAAGCGCCCAATGTTTATCTCCTTTTCTCTCAGTTTAGTTAGTGTGATGGCTAGCTATATAAGGTCGTGTAAGCCCAATGGCAGAAGCATCTTATCTCTGGCCGGCATAACTTTCTTCTATAATAATCTCTTAATTAGAGTAAAGCATTCCTCCGAGATTAGCTAATCGATGTGTCATGCTGAGTTTCCCCTGTGTGCGCGTGCTTCACCTCTGAATTTCTCTCTCTGTTCCCTGAATCCCATAGTCAGGGCCTGTCACAGAGCCGTGCTTCTAGCGACAGGAGAAGGCGTGCTACTGTTTTTGCTGTTTCTTTTTTATTGACAACTGAGCAGGATGTCCACACATCCCATCATGGGACCTCCTCACGCGTGGACGCCTACGTATACATGATGAGGCTGCTTGGTGCCACGTCCATGTAGGTTCTGAAGCTGTGTGTGTGAAGCATCCCACACAGTGCCACTGTTCTATTCGATTCACAGCAGAACAAGGGGTGACATTTTTTTGTGTGCTCAGAAGGCAGGGTGTCCTTTCCCGCAAAAAAAAGGGGTGCCTTCTTCACCCTCCTAAAGTTACAACTCTGCTGAACCAGAGACCGGCCAACACCACCACTATAGAGAGTAGAGAGAACCTGGAGTCTACCCTTGCCAAAACGTCGTCCTTTCGTCTTCTTCCTAGGAGTCATGCGCCGCTCCATAGATTTCCCTTCCACTGGAGCCCTATTAACACCTTACTTCCTTCCGATTACACTCTCAGGTAGTAGCAATTTCAAGAACAGGGCGAGAATCACAGGAGACAGAGCCGAGGGACAAAGGTTGGAGAAGAATAGAGAAAGGGGATCGGGGTGTGGCCGCCGCCAATCAAATTGAGATCTAAAAAAACAATGCACATCATAACAGGCGTCTCCCTTTCTACATTTAGGGCTGATGAATTTTGGCATGTCAAGCTTGCCTATGCTTGGTGGACATAGACATGTACGCATCGCTATTTGTTTGGCTCATGACAATGGTAATAGAAAAGGTGTACAAGAAAAAGACGATTCAAAATTTGGTGAAATTTTTACAAGACTGCCCTGAACAATATTTTACATAATAATCACGCTTTCCTCAAAATAATCACCTAAGAAGAGAGCATATTTATGTATGTATGTTCCTATTCCAGCCCATTTTACATGACACAGATAACTGTGTTTGTTGGTTTCAGAAACATCTTCCGGATAAGCACCAAATTTGATGGCATCCGAAAGCAACAAAGGGGCCAACGGGACAAAAAATAATTCAAAATAACTTCAATTTTTCTATCAAGCAATGGGAAATAGCTGTCCCATTAACGAGGATGCATGCACAAATCAGGGGGGGCCTATCACAATTTAAATATTCCACATAACACGACACAACCTATAAATTATAGTCTAGACACAGGGTAATAGTTGGATAACAGAAGAAACAGTTGGGCATCTTAGATAACTGATGGATACACAAACACTTACACTAAGTTAATAGCCCTCTACACTGGGGTAACATACCCCTCCAGCACAAGATCCAGCTTATCCATGGCAAGAAGGGACCAAGCAACAACGATCTGAACAGTCGAGTTACCAACTGTACATAAACACTTGGTTGTTTGGCATTGCTTCACAGGGAAGTCAACCTCAACATTATGTAGATATTCAAGGCCAGATTCTGAATAGGCTTGAATGACCACTTTCAGCGTTTGCTCTAGTTGCACAGAAACAACATTTCTTGACAGACTTACGTAACCATCAGACTGTTTCTCCATTTCCTCAACCTTACAGTTAACTAACACGACTTCGGTAGGTGTAGTCGGAACAAGATCTTCATCAGGAGATAAGTAGCAAGAAACCCGGCATCCATATTGAAAAGGCCACTCCCCTTCAACAACACGGACACCCACGATAGTGGCCTGGACTGCTCTAGTAAGGCGTCCAACACTTAACTCTAACATACCACAGCAGCTGCTGATACTGGGGTTGGCATACTTCTGCATGGAATAGTAATTATAGGTAGAAGAGAACAATACTGTATCTTTGGTATCTGCTCCAGCATACATAATTCTAAGCTCAACTTCAAATTTAACCGTGTCCGCAGCCACAATTGCACGAGAAGGGCCAGTCAAGAGCAAAAAAGGATCCTGCAAGCATTGTTATCATCATTATCATTATCATTACTCTACTTAATCAAAACGGACTAATAAAAAAGATAACATGCATGACGAAAAAGCAAAGGAGGATGAAGAGAACACTTATGATGCGTTTGAGTATAGAGTATTTTAAAAGCCATAGTATCCCAAAACCACAATATTATAACATGTAGGCCCTGAATACCACACTACACAAATACTACCGTAATTTCCAATGTTAGAAAAACTAAGTGCGTTTGGCATTTTACAGTATTGACCAGAGTAATTTTTTTAATTATGTCTAGTTACTTTGTTTGAATTATGTCAACTGACTATCAGGGAAAGAATAATTCCAATACCTTTGTGTCGGGACGTGCACAATTTGGTTCAACGCAAGTTAAGATATGTTTGTGTGTTGAGCCTTCAGCTTATGTTGGTTTTAATTTACTTGTGGATAAAGTAGCAATCTGCTAGATACTAGCAGATTCAAATTTACATGTCAAGGCTAGCTGCTAGACGTATCAATCTGGGATGATGAGTTATGTAAACTTTGATGTGTAATATAGATAGAGGTTGCTAGGCTGACAGGTTTGTGTAAACAAGAAGTAGAAGGCACGAAGAAACAGATTCATCAAGGAAAAACAACCAGGCGATGGCTGCACCACATGCTGTAACTCACTACTGATCAGTTGATCGAAAAGCCTCACTACAGATATATGCCACGTATGAACAAACAGCAAGCCTTCTCAATTCTCTGTTTAAAAAGAAGAGGACAGAGGTAGATTTATTAATACTTCAAAATTACCACAGTTTCGGGAATACTCCTGTTTGTTTAACTATGGTTTTCCTTGGATCCAAAGATCTCAAAGTATTTAAAACTATAGTTTTTTCAGAAACCATGGTATTCTCAGAAAAACTCAAAAAATACTTTGTATCCAAACAGGGCCTTAGTGTTATTAATACATACCGCTTCAGTGACTTGTTGGCAGTTTGCCCTTGACCGGGAGAAGAGAAGGTTGCGGTTGCGGTCCACGGTGTCTCGTGCAGCAACCACCCCGTACACACGGAGCGGCCAGCGCAAGTTGGCATTCACATTCACAATTTTGATGGAGAAGATCTGCAGGGCTGGACCGGCAACAGCAGCGTGTGGAAAGATACCAGGCGTGGAGTGCGTAAATTGCATAGGGCTCAACGTGGCTGCAGAACCAAATTAAGTCAAATGAATTACTAAACTAAGTCAAGTAAAATATTTGATTATACAAGGAAAAGCTGGGAATGTTCTGATTGCACTGATTGAGATATGTCATATGTGTAGTCAACTGAACTACCTAAGGTAAGCACAGCTAGCTAGAAGAAAGAAACTTACTTATGTCATCAAACGAACCACATCCTGCTATCTCACTGCCCCATATAGATTTCCAGGCGGCATGGTAAGAACTAAGATCATCCAAATTCACTCGCTTAGCAACAATTGGATCATCTACAATCTCTTTCTGTAAGGGTTCACATGAACGCTTTATATCACCCGAGATAGCCACAAATGTTTCAGATAAAATACGGAGCTTCTTGAGCTTGTCCAACCCGATGGGGATACTGGATTTCCTCAGTATAGATGCAAAAGATTGTATCCGATATGCATATTCGTGACACTCGTGCAAGAGAAAATGAAGTGCCTCCTTCTGGCTGAGAACAAGATAGGGCAAACTTACCCCGAGCAAGTTGATTGCATCTGAGTCCACGTTCTGGACAGACAACTCGGACAGCTGCTCTATCATCTCGGGTGGCAACTGCTGTGGAGTGTAAATCCCTCCTTTTTTCCTTTGCCTCTCTAGATAAGCCTTCTTTCCAGCGATCGTATCCAACCCTCGTGATTCGACCTGTCTCTCCAGGGCGGTGATTTCCCTCCTCTGGATCATAATATGGCGACAAAGAGCGTCGGCCAGGCTTTCATTATCCATGCTCTGGAACGTGGCCTCCCTCCCTTTGATCTCAGTTTTGGTACTGCTCGGGAACGTGTCCTCCCTCTTATTGCGGACAACGTACGTGGTCCGCCCCATGTCCTTCTTCGACCGGATCTGCATCTCCTCCCTGTATTTCCTCTCCAACGTCCGAAATCTCCGAACCAAATTCATATCTCCCGAATTCACTATCTCTTCCCCGAAGTCCCCATCCAGCTTCCGAAATTTCCGAATCCAATCCATCTCCTTTTCGGATTCCATCTTAAACTTCATCTCCTTCTCGTATACTCTCTCTATCTTCCGGAGTTCCCCGACCAGAATCCTCTCCCCCACCTTCTCCTTGCCGGATCCCTTCCCCTTCTCCTTGCCGGATGCCCTCTCTATCTCCCCGAATTCCATCTCCGTCTCCTTGCCACCGGCCGTCGCTCTCTTGCCGGATCCCCTCGCCTTCTCCTTGCCGGATCTCCTCCCCATCTCCCCGAATTCCATCCCGGTCTCCTTGCCACCGGCCGTCGCTCTCGGGTTGAGATGGGGTCTGAGGCTAAACAGGCAGGGAAACTCGCCGCCGCCGCCGCCTAGATTTTCTCTTTTTGTTGAGGTGGTTGAGAGGAGCCGCCGTCTAGGTTTTATCCGAACGCCCGCCCGGGTGAGCCTCCTGACTCACGCTCAGCCCGGGACGGACCGGTAGATCCGGACGCACCTCCAAATTATAGCTGGCCAAACGGGCCGGGCCAAACAGGCCAGCCCACGAGCACGCCGGCACGGCCCGTCATGGGCCAGGCATGGCACGGGCTAAACGGGCCGTGCCCGGCATGCGGCACGCCTTGGGCCGTGTCTGGGCCTGAAGCCTGGGCACGCGGGCCGGCACGGCACAGCCCGTTTATTTTTTATATAATTTTCAGAATTTTTTATATAAGTATACCTAAAACATAGCCCAATAGGCCTAAAAATCAGCCCAACTGGTTGAAAATGTGCAACCCGGCGTGCTAAACGGGCCATCGGGCCGACCCGTTTACTAATCAGGCCGTGCCTGGGCCAAGGAGCAGCGCCCGTGGGCCGGCACGGCACGGCCCGACGCGATTAGCACAGGCCGGGCTGTGTCGTGCCAAGCCGGCCCGTTTGGCCAAGTCTGCTTCCAATCGCACTACTTTTTTAAAAAATTGTCTAAAAAACTACTTAAAAAACATAGGTAGGGACCAGAAAGTCCTAGAGCTGGCATTAACTTACAAAAGTTTCAGTACAACAATGCGTGGAGGATCACAAAATAAAATCACAACCAAGTCTCCCATTTTACATACAAGACCCTAGAAAAAGAAACAAAAACACAATCGGGTCATGCAGCATCTGGCAACCTCGCCGGAGATGCATTGGCCACCATCTTCGGCTACTGCCTTGCCAGCAAAGGGCAAGAGAAGAAGGGTCTCTGTCGGTGTGAAAACCGACGGATCTCGGGTAGGGGGTCCCAAACTGTGCGTCTAAGGCGGATGGTAACAGGAGGCAGGGGACACGATGTTTACCCAGGTTCGGGCCCTCTCGATGGAGGTAATACCCTACTTCCTGCTTGATTAATCTTGATGATATGAGTAGTACAAGAGTTGATCTACCACGAGATCGTAGAGGCTAAACCCTAGAAGCTAGCCTATGGTATGATTGTTGTTGTCCTACGGACTAAACCCTCCGGTTTATATAGACACCGGAGGGGGCTAGGGTTACACAGAGTCGGTTACAATGGGAGGAGATCTCCATATCCGTATCGCCAAGCTTACCTTCCACGCCAAGGAGAGTCCCATCCGGACACGAGACGAAGTCTTCAATCTTGTATCTCCATAGTCCAACAGTCCGGCCAAAGGATATAGTCTGGCTGTCCGGATACCCCCTAATCCAGGACTCCCTCAGTAGCCCCTGAACCAGGCTTCAATGACGATGAGTCCGGCGCGTAGATTGTCTTCGGCATTGCAAGGCGGGTTCCTCCTCCGAATACTCCATAGAAGATCTTGAACACAAGGATAGTGTCCGGCTCTGCAAAACAAGTTCCACATACCACCGTAGAGAGAATAATATTTCCACCAATCTAATTTGCTGACACACTCGATATTATGACATCATACTACGGCCCGGTCATTATTCGAACCGTTTTTCTCAACCAGCCTTGGCGCATATCGCGAGGCGGTTTCCTTGGCACGTCTTGTCGAAGCAGAGATCGTGTCCCCTTATTACGGGATTCTCATCAATACGGACGTGGGTAACCCAATCATGCCCGTTGGTATGACTCCTCGATTGTAGCCAAGTCCCAAACGGTCATGAGGAGGACGCTTGGTATTCACCCTCTTTATAAAGAGACCAAGGCCTATCCATTTTTTACTCCTCGAACTCAATCGAATCCTTCCCCTGCCTCGAGTTCCAACACCCGAAGCTCAGGTCAGGCGCTTCGGACCTTCAACCATGTCCGGATCCAACGTTCAAGGTCGGTGGATGCCTTCCTCCGTCATGGAGGAAGACGTCAAAAAGTTAAGAGAGGCTAGGTTTCTGACAGGCGAGATCCCGCACTGGCTGCCTGCCCGAGGGCAGGTTATTCCCACTCCCAAGCCCGGCGAGAGCGTTGTGTTCGTATCTCACTTCCTCCGAGGGCTAGGCCTGGCTCTAGATCCTTTTGTGAGGGGGCTCATGTTTTACTACGGGCTAGATTTCCATGATCTGGCTCTGGATTCTGTCCTCCATATCTTGTCATTTATCGTCGTGTGTGAAGCTTTCCTCCGTATTACCCCTCACTTCGGCCTGTGGCTCAAGACCTTTAAGGTGGAGCCGAAGATGATCGAGGGGCGGCACACAGAGTGCGGACGCGCCATAATAAGCAAAAGCGTCGGTGCCTCATGGCCAGAGGGTTCTTTCCAGGAGGTGTCCAGCTTATGGCAACGAGAATGGTTTTACATCACAGCTCCCAGGGGTACCAAGTGGGTGGCTCCCCCTGCTTTTCGCTCGGGCCCTCCGCCACAACTAGCGTCATGGGTCAACAAGGGGCTGGACTGGGGGCCAGCAAAGGATGTGCCAATATTGCAGAGCCGCATCGAAGATCTCCTAGAGAGAGACATCAGTCTAGTCACGATAACGCAAGTCATGTTAATTCATCGAGTCCTGCCCTGCAAACGTCGTCCCCTCTGCATGTGGGAGTTCAACCCGGAGGGACCGCGAGCTATCCAACATTTCCTCGGCATGACGCTCGAGGAGATGTACAAATTTGAAGGAAATATGCCCTAGAGGCAATAATAAAGTTATTATTTATTTCCTTATATCATGATAAATGTTTATTATTCATGCTAGAATTGTATTAACCGGAAACATAATACATGTGTGAATACATAGACAAACAGAGTGTCACTAGTATGCCTCTACTTGACTAGCTCGTTAATCAAAGATGGTTATGTTTCCTAACCATGGACAAAGAGTTGTTATTTGATTAACGGGATCACATCATTAGGTGAATGATCTGATTGACATGACCCATTCCATTAGCTTAGCACCCGAGGGGTTTAGTATGCTGCTATTGCTTTCTTCATGACTTATACATGTTCCTATGACTATGAGATTATGCAACTCCCGTTTGCCGGAGGAACACTTTGTGTGCTACCAAACGTCACAACGTAACTGGGTGATTATAAAGGTGCTCTATAGGTGTCTCCAAAGGTACATGTTGGGTTGGTGTATTTCGAGATTAGTATTTGTCACTCCGATTGTCGGAGAGGTATCTCTGGGCCCTCTCGGTAATGCACATCACATAAGCCTTGCAAGCATTGCAACTAATGAGTTAGTTGTGAGATGATGTATTACGAAACGAGTAAAGAGACTTGCCGGTAACGAGATTGAACTAGGTATTGAGATACCGACGATCGAATCTCGGGCAAGTAACATACCGATGACAAAGGGAACAACGTATGTTGTTATGCGGTCTGACCGATAAAGATCTTTGTAGAATATGTAGGAACCAATATGAGCATCCAGGTTCCGCTATTGGTTATTGATCGGAGACGTGTCTCGGTCATGTCTACATTGTTCTCGAACCGTAGGGTCCGCACGCTTAACATTATGATGACAGTTTCATTATGAGTTTATGTATTTTGATGTACCGAAGGTTGTTCGGAGTCCCGGATGTGATCATGGACATGACGAGGAGTCTCGAAATGGTCGAGACATAAAGATCGATATATTGGAAGCCTATATTTGGATATCGGAATCGTTCCGGGTGAAATCGGGATTTTACCGGAGTACCGGGGGTTACCGGAACCCCCCGGGGGTTATTGGGCCTACATGGGCCCTAAGGGAGAAGAGGAAAGGAGGCAAGAGGTGGCGGTGTTGGAGAACGTAGCAGAAATTCAAAAATTTTCCTACGTATCACCAAGATCTATCTATGGAGAGACCAGCAACGAGTAGAAAGAGAGTTCATCTACATACCCTTGTAGATCGCTAAGCGGAAGCGTTCAAGTGAACGGGGTTGATGGAGTCGTACTCGTCGTGATTCAAATCACCGATGACCAAGTGCCGAACGCACGGCACCTCCGCGTTCAACACACGTACAGCCCGGTGACGTCTCCCACGCCTTGATCCAGCAAGGAGAGAGGGAGAGGTTGAGGAAGACTTCATCCAACAGCAGCACAACGGCGTGGTGGTGGTGGAGGAGCGTGGCTATCCTGCAGGGCTTCGCCAAGCACCACAGAAGAGGAGGGAGAGAGAGATGCAGGGCTGCACCAAACGAGAGATCTAATCGCGTGTTGTGGGCAGCCCCTAGGCCTCATATATATAGGGGAAGGGAAGGGCTGCGCCCCCTCTAGGGTTTCCCACCCCTAGGGGAGGCGGCAGCCCTAGATGGGGCCAAGGGGTGGCGGCTACAAGGGGGAGGAGAGGGAGGCGCAGGGTAGATGGGCCCTAAGGCCCATCCCCTTTAGGGTTTGCCCCCTCCCACCTCTTTAGGCGCCATGGGCCCTTGTGGGGCTGGTGCCCTTGGCCCATGTAGGCCAAGGAGCACTCCCTACAGCCCATGTGGCCCCTTGGGGCAGGTGGCCCCACTTGGTGGACCCCCGGGACCCTCCCGGTGGTCCCGGTACGTTACCGATAAACCCCGAAACTCTTCCGGTGTCCAAAACAGGACTTCCCACATATAAATCTTTACCTCCGGACCATTCCGGAACTCCTCGTGACGTCCGGGATCTCATCCGGGACTCCGAACAACATTCGGTAACCACATACTAACTTCCTTTATAACCCTAGCGTCATCGAACCTTAAGTGTGTAGACCCTACGGGTTCGGGAGACATGCAGACATGACCGAGACGTTCTCCGGTCAATAACCAACAGCGGGATCTGGATACCCATGTTGGCTCCCACATGTTCCACGATGATCTCATCGGATGAACCACGATGTCAAGGACTTAATCAATCCCGTATACAATTCCCTTTGTCTATCGGTACGATACTTGCCCGAGATTCGATCGTCGGTATCCCGATACCTTGTTCAATCTCGTTACCGGCAAGTCTCTTTACTCGTTCCGTAACACATCATCCCGTGATCAACTCCTTGATCACATTGTGCACATTATGATGATGTCCTACCGAGTGGGCCCAGAGATACCTCTCCGTCACACGGAGTGACAAATCCCAGTCTCGATTCGTGCCAACCCAACAGACACTTTCGGAGATACCCGTAGTGTACCTTTATAGCCACCCAGTTACGTTGTGACGTTTGGTACACCCAAAGCATTCCTACGGTATCCGGGAGTTGCACAATCTCATGGTCTAAGGAAATGATACTTGACATTAGCAAAGCTTAGCATACGAACTACACGATCTAGTGCTATGCTTAGGATTGGGTCTTGTCCATCACATCATTCTCCTAATGATGTGATCCCGTTATCAATGACATCCAATGTCCATGGTTAGGAAACCGTAACCATCTATTGATCAACGAGCTAGTCAACTAGAGGCTTACTAGGGACATGGTGTTGTCTATGTATCCACACATGTATCTGAGTTTCCTATCAATACAATTCTAGCATGGATAATAAACGATTATCATGAACAAGGAAATATAATAATAATCAATTTATTATTGCCTCTAGGGCATATTTCCAACAGTCTCCCACTTGCACTAGAGTCAATAATCTAGTTCACATTGCCATGTGATTAACACTCACAGGTCACATCGCCATGTGACTAACACCCAAGAGTTTACTAGAGTCAGTAGTCTAGTTCACATCACTATGTGATTAACACTCAATGAGTTCTAGGTTTGATCATGTTGCTTGTGAGAGAGGTTTTAGTCAACGGGTCTGAACCTTTCAGATCCGTGTGTGCTTTACAAATCTCTATGTCATCTCCTAGATGTAGGTACCACGTTCTATTTGGAGCTATTCCAAATAACTGTTCTACTTGGAGCTATTCTAAATTGTTGCTCCATTATACGTATCCGGTATCTCTACTCAGAGCTATCCGGATAGGTGTTAAGTTTGCATCGACGTAACCCTTTACGACGAACTCTTTACCACCTCCATAATCGAGAAAAATTCCTTAGTCCACTAGTTACTGAGGATAACTTTGACCGCTGTCCTGTGACCCATTTGATCACTCTTGTACCCCTTGACTGACTCATGGCAAGGCACACTTCAGGTGCGGTACACAGCATAGCATACTGTAGAGCCTATGTCTTAAGCATAGCAGACGACCTTCGTCCTTTCTCTCTATTCTGCCATGGTCGAGCTTTAAGTCTTAACTTCATACCTTACAACTCAGGTAAGAACTCCTTCTTTGACTGATCCATCTTGAACACCTTCAAGATCATGTCAAGGTATGTGCTCATTTGAAAGTTCCATTAAGCGTTTTGATCTATCCTTATAGATCTTAATGCTCAATGTTCAAGTAGCTTAATCCAGGCTTTCCATTGAAAAACACTTTCCAAATAATCCTATATGCTTTCCAGAAATTCTACGTCACTTCTGATCAACAATATGTCAACAACATATACTTATCAGAAATTCTATAGTGCTCCCACTCACTTCTTTGGAAATACAAGTTTCTCATAAACTTTGTATACACCAAAATCTTTGATCATCTCATCAAAGCATACATTCCAACTCCGAGATGCTTACTCCAGTCCTTAGAAGGATTGCTGGGGCTTTGCATACTTATTAGCATCTTTCAGGATTGACAAAACCTTCCGGTTGTATCACATACAACCTTTCCTCATAATCGTCGAGGAAACAATGTTTTTTGACATCCTATCTGCAAGATTTCATAAATAGTGCAGTAACTGCTAATATAATTCCAACAGACTTTTAGCATCGCTACAGGTGAGAAAGTCTCATCGTAGTCAACTCCTTGAACTTGTCGGAAAACATCTTAACGACAAGTTGAGCTTTCTTAATGGTGACATTTACCATCATTGTCCGTCTTCCTTTTCAAATCCATCTATACTCAACAGCCTTACGGCCATCAAGTAGTTCTTCCAAAGTCTACACTTTGTTTTCATATATGGATCCTCTCTCGGATTATATGGCCTCGAGCCATTTATCGGAATCCGGGCCCAGCATCGCTTCTCCATAGCTCGTAGGTTCATTGTTGTCTAGCAACATGACTTCCAAGACAGGATTACGTACCACTCTGAAGTAGTACGCATCCTTGTCATCCCACGAGGTTTGGGAGTGACTTGATCTGAAGTCTCGTGATCAATATCATAAGCTTCCACTTCAATTGGTGTAGGTGCCACAGGAACAACTTCCTGTGCCCTGCCACACACTAGTTGAAGAGACGGTTCAATAACCTCATCAAGTCTCCACCATCCTCCCACTCAATTCTTTCGAGAGAAACTTTTCCTCGAGAAAGGACCCGATTCTAGAAACAATCCCTTATTGCTTTCGGATCTGAGACAGGAGGTATACCCAACTGTTTTGGGTGTCCTATGAAGATGCATTTATCCGCTTTGGGTTCGAGCTTATCGTCCTGAAACTTTTTTTTTCACATAAGCGTCGCAGCCCCAAGTCTTTTAAGAAATGACAGCTTAGGTTTCTCTAAACCATAGTTCATACGGTGTCACCTCATCGGAATTACGTGGTGCCCTATTTAAAGTGAATGTGGTTGTCTCTAATGCCTAACCCATAAACTATCATGGTAATTCGATAAGAGACATCATGGTATGCATCATATCCAATAGGGTGCAGTTATGATGTTCGGACACACCATCTCACCATGGTGTTCGAGGCTGTATTAATTGTGAAACAATTTCCACAATGTCTTAATTCTGTGCCAAACTCGTGATTCAGATATTCATCTCTATGATCATATCATAGGTACTTTATCCTCTCGTCACGACGATCTTTAAACTTCACCCTGAAATCACTTGAACCTTTCAATAATTTAGACTTGTGATTCATCAAGTAAATATACTCAACAAAATCATCTGTGAAGTAAGAACATAACGATATCCACTACCTGCCTCAGCACTCATTGGACTGCACACATCAAAAATGTATTACTTCCAACAAGTTGCTTTCTAGTTCCATTTTACTGAAACCGAGGCTTTCAGTCATCTTGCCCATGTGGTATGATTTGCATGTCTCAAGTGATTCAAAATCAAGTGAGTTCAAACGGTCCATTTGCATGGAGTTTCTTCATGCATATACACCAATAGACATGGTTCGCATGTCTCAAACTTTTCAAAAATGAGTGAGCCCAAGGATCCATCAACATGGAGCTTCTTCATGCGTTTTATACCGATATGACTTAAGTGGCAGTGCCACAAGTAGGTGGTACCATTTCATATATCTTTTGGCATGAACATGTGTATCACTACGATCGAGATTCAATAAACAATTCATTTTAGGTGGAAGACCATTGAAGGTATTATTCAAATAAACAGAGTAACCATTATTCTCCTTAAATGAATAACCGTATTGCGATGGACATAATCCAATCATGTCTATGCTCAACGCAAACACCAATCTCGATGGTAGAGGGAGCGTGCGATGCTTGATCACATCAACATTGGAAACACTTCCAACACGTATCATCAGCTCACCTTTAGCTAGTCTCCGTTTTTTCCGCAGCTTTTATTTCGAGCTACTAACACTTAGCAACCGAACCGGTATCTAATACCTTGGTGCTACTAGGAGTACTAGTAAAGTACACATCAACACAATGTATATCCTATATACTTCTATCGACCTTGCCAGCCTTCTTATCTACCAAGTATCTAGGGTAATTCTGCCCCAGTGGCTGTTCCTCTTATTACAGAAGCACTTAGTTTCGGGTTTGGGTTCAACCTTGGGTTTCTTCATTGGAGCAGCAGCTGAATTGCCGTTTCACGAAGTATCCCTTCTTGCCCTTGCCCTTCTTGAAACTAGTGGTTTCACCAACCATCAACAATTGATGCTCCTTCTTGATTTCTACTTTTGTGGTGTCAGACATCACGAATATCTCAAGGATCATCATTTATGTCCCTGATATATCATAGTTCATCACGAAGCTCTAGCAGCTTGGTGGTAATGACTTCGGAGAAACATCATTATCTCATCTGGAAGATCAACTCCCACTCGATTAAGTGAATGTTGTACTCAGACAATCTGAGCACAAGCTCAACAATTGAGCTTTTCTCCTTAGTTTGCAGGCTAAGAAAATTGTCGGAGGTCTTATACCTCCTGACATGGGCACGAGCCTGAAATCCCAATTTCAGCCCTCAAAACATCTCATATGTTTCGCGACGTTTCAAAAACGTCTTTGGTGCCTCAATTCTAAACCGTTTAACTGAACTATCATGTAGTTATCAAAACGTGTATGTCAGATGTTCACAACATCCACAGACCACGTTCGAGGTTCAGCACACTGAGCGGTGCATTAAGGACATAAGCCTTCTATGAAGCAATGAGGACAATCCTCAGTTTACGGACCTAGTCCGCATAATTGCTACTATCAACTTTCAACTAATTGTCTCTAGGAACATATCTAAACAGTAGAACTATAGCGTGAGCTACGACATAATTTGCAAAATCCTTTTGACTATGTTCAGGATAATTAAGTTCATCTTATGAACTCCCACTCAGATAGACATCCCTCTATTCATCTAAGTGATTACATGATCCGAGTCAACTAGGCCGTGTCCGATCATCACGTGAGACGGACTAGTCAACGTCGGTGAACATCTTTATGTTGATCGTATCTTCTATACGACTCATGCTCGACCTTTCGGTCTTCTGTGTTCCGAGGCCATGTCTGTACATGCTAGGCTCGTCAAGTTAACCCTAAGTGTTTTGCATGTGTAAAACTGTCTTACACCCGTTGTATGTGAACGTAAGGATCTATCACACCCGATCATCACGTGGTGCTTCGAAACGACGAACTGTAGCAACGGTGCACAGTTAGGGGAGAACACTTCTTGAAATTTTAATGAGGGATCATCTTATTTACTACCGTCGTTCTAAGCAAATAAGATGTATAAACATGATAAACATCACATGCAATCAAATAGTGACATGATATGGCCAATATCACTTTGCTCCTTTTGATCTCCATCTTCGGGGCTCCATGATCATCATCGTCACCGGCATGACACCATGATCTCCATCATCATGATCTCCATCATCGTGTCTTCTTGAAGTTGTCACGTCATCTATTACTTCTACTACTACAGCTAACGGTTAGCAATAAAGTAAAGTAATTACATGACGTTTATGTTGACACGCAGGTCATAAATAAATTAAGACAACTCCTATGGCTCCTGCCGGTTGTCATATTCATCGACATGCAAGTCGTGATTCCTATTACAAGAACATGATCAATCTCATACATCACATATATCATTCATCACATCCTTTGGCCATATCACATCAACATAGCATACCCTGCAAAAACAAGTTAGACGTCCTCTAATTGTTGTTTGCATGTTTTACGTGGCTGTTATGGGTTTCTAGCAAGAACGTTTCTTACCTACGCAAAGGCCACAACGTGATATGCCAATTTCTATTTACCCTTCATAAGGACCCTTTTCATCGAATCCGATCCGACTAAAGTGGGAGAGACAGACACCCGCTAGCCACCTTATGCAACTAGTGCATGTCAGTCGGTGGAACCAGTCTCACGTAAGAGTACGTGTAAGGTCGGTCCGGGCCGCTTCATCCCACGATGCCGCCGAATCAAGATAAGACTAGTAACGGCAAGCATATTGAACAAAATCAACGCCCACAACTACTTTGTGTTCTACTCGTGCATAGAATCTACGCAATAGACCTAGCTCATGATGCCACTGTTGGAGAACGTAGCAGAAATTCAAAAATTTTCCTACGTATCACCAAGATCTATCTATGGAGAGACCAGCAACGAGTAGAAAGAGAGTTCATCTACATACCCTTGTAGATCGCTAAGCGGAAGCGTTCAAGTGAACGGGGTTGATGGAGTCGTACTCGTCGTGATTCAAATCACCGATGACCAAGTGCCGAACGCACGGCACCTCCGCGTTCAACACACGTACAGCCCGGTGACGTCTCCCACGCCTTGATCCAGCAAGGAGAGAGGGAGAGGTTGAGGAAGACTTCATCCAACAGCAGCACAACGGCGTGGTGGTGGTGGAGGAGCGTGGCTATCCTGCAGGGCTTCGCCAAGCACCACAGAAGAGGAGGGAGAGAGAGATGCAGGGCTGCACCAAACGAGAGATCTAATCGCGTGTTGTGGGCAGCCCCTAGGCCTCATATATATAGGGGAAGGGAAGGGCTGCGCCCCCTCTAGGGTTTCCCACCCCTAGGGGAGGCGGCAGCCCTAGATGGGGCCAAGGGGTGGCGGCTACAAGGGGGAGGAGAGGGAGGCGCAGGGTAGATGGGCCCTAAGGCCCATCCCCTTTAGGGTTTGCCCCCTCCCACCTCTTTAGGCGCCATGGGCCCTTGTGGGGCTGGTGCCCTTGGCCCATGTAGGCCAAGGAGCACTCCCTACAGCCCATGTGGCCCCTTGGGGCAGGTGGCCCCACTTGGTGGACCCCCGGGACCCTCCCGGTGGTCCCGGTACGTTACCGATAAACCCCGAAACTCTTCCGGTGTCCAAAACAGGACTTCCCACATATAAATCTTTACCTCCGGACCATTCCGGAACTCCTCGTGACGTCCGGGATCTCATCCGGGACTCCGAACAACATTCGGTAACCACATACTAACTTCCTTTATAACCCTAGCGTCATCGAACCTTAAGTGTGTAGACCCTACGGGTTCGGGAGACATGCAGACATGACCGAGACGTTCTCCGGTCAATAACCAACAGCGGGATCTGGATACCCATGTTGGCTCCCACATGTTCCACGATGATCTCATCGGATGAACCACGATGTCAAGGACTTAATCAATCCCGTATACAATTCCCTTTGTCTATCGGTACGATACTTGCCCGAGATTCGATCGTCGGTATCCCGATACCTTGTTCAATCTCGTTACCGGCAAGTCTCTTTACTCGTTCCGTAACACATCATCCCGTGATCAACTCCTTGATCACATTGTGCACATTATGATGATGTCCTACCGAGTGGGCCCAGAGATACCTCTCCGTCACACGGAGTGACAAATCCCAGTCTCGATTCGTGCCAACCCAACAGACACTTTCGGAGATACCCGTAGTGTACCTTTATAGCCACCCAGTTACGTTGTGACGTTTGGTACACCCAAAGCATTCCTACGGTATCCGGGAGTTGCACAATCTCATGGTCTAAGGAAATGATACTTGACATTAGCAAAGCTTAGCATACGAACTACACGATCTAGTGCTATGCTTAGGATTGGGTCTTGTCCATCACATCATTCTCCTAATGATGTGATCCCGTTATCAATGACATCCAATGTCCATGGTTAGGAAACCGTAACCATCTATTGATCAACGAGCTAGTCAACTAGAGGCTTACTAGGGACATGGTGTTGTCTATGTATCCACACATGTATCTGAGTTTCCTATCAATACAATTCTAGCATGGATAATAAACGATTATCATGAACAAGGAAATATAATAATAATCAATTTATTATTGCCTCTAGGGCATATTTCCAACAGGCGGCGCGCCCCTCCCCTCCCTAGTCCGAATAGGACAAGGAGAGGGGGGTGGCGCCCCCCCTTTCCTTTCCCTCCTCCTCCTCTTTCCCACTTCTCCTTCTCCAACTAGGAAAGAAGGGAGTCCTACAACCGGTGGGAGTAGGACTCCCCCTTGGCACGCCCTCCTTGGCCGGCCGCCCCCTCCCCTTGGCTTCTTTATATACGGGGGTAGGGGGGCACCCTAGAACACACAAGTTGATCTTCGTGATCGTTCCTTAGCCGTGTGCGGTGCCCCCCTCCACCATATTCCACCTCGGTCATATTGTAGCGGTGCTTAGGCGAAGCCCTGCGATGGTTGAACATCAAGATCGTCACCACGCCGTCGTGCTGACGGAACTCCTCCCCCAAGCTTTGCTGGATCGGAGCCCGGGGAGCGTCATCGAGCTGAACGTGTGCCAAGAACTCGGAGGTGCCGGAGTAACGGTGCTTGGATCGGTTGGACCGGGAAGACGTACGACTACTTCCTCTACGTTGCATCAACGCTTCCGCTTCGGTCTACGAGGGTACGTAGACAACACTCTCCCCTCTCGTTGCTATGCATCACCATGATCTCGCGTATGCGTAGGAATTTTTTTGAAATTACTATGTTCCCCAACAGTGGCATCCGAGCCTAGGTTTTATGGTTGGATGTTATATGCACGAGTAGAACACAAGTGAGTTGTGGGCGATATAAGTCATACTGCTTACCAGCATGTCATACATTTGTTCGGCGGTATTGTTGGATGAAGCGGCTCGGACCGACATTACACGTACGCTTACGCGAGACTGGTTCTACCGCCGTGGTTTGCACACAGGTGGCTGGCGGGTGTCAGTTTCTCCAACTTTAGTTGAACTGAGTGTGGCTACGCCCGGTCCTTGTGAAGGTTAAAACAACACGAACTTGACAAACTATCGTTGTGGTTTTGATGCGTAGGTAGATTGGTTCTTACTTAAGCCCGTAGCAGCCACGTAAAACTTGCAACAAACAAAGTAGAGGACGTCTAACTTGTTTTTGCAGGGCATGTTGTGATGTGATATGGTCAAGGCATGATGCTAAATTTTATTGTATAAGATGATCATGTTTTGTAACCAAGTTATCGGCAACTGGCAGGAGCCATATGGTTGTCGCTTTATTGTATGCAATGCAATCGCCCTGTAATGCTTTACTTTATCACTAAGCGGTAGCGATAGTCGTAGAAGCATAAGATTGGCGAGACGACAACGATGCTACGATGGAGATCAAGGTGTCGCGCCGGTGACGATGGTGATCATAACGGTGCTTCGGAGATGGAGATCACAAGCACAAGATGATGATGGCCATATCATATCACTTATATTGATTGCATGTGATGTTTATCTTTTATGCATCTTATCTTGCTTTGATTGACGGTAGCATTATAAGATGATCTCTCACTAAATTTCAAGATAAAAAGTGTTCTCCCTGAGTATGCACCTTTGCCAAAGTTCGTCTTGCCCAGACACCACGTGATGATCGGGTGTGATAAGCTCTACGTCCATCTACAATGGGTGCAAGCCAGTTTTGCACACGCAGAATACTCAGGTTAAACTTGACGAGCCTAGCATATGCAGATATGGCCTCGGAACACTGAGACCGAAAGGTCGAGCGTGAATCATATAGTAGATATGATCAACATAGCGATGTTCACCATTGAAAACTACTCCATTTCACGTGATGATCGGTTATGGTTTAGTTGATTTGGATCACGTGATCACTTAGATGATTAGAGGGATGTGTATCTAAGTGGGAGTTCTTAAGTAATATGATTAATTGAACTTAAATTTATCATGAACTTAGTCCTTGATAGTATCTTGCTTGTTTATGTTGATTGTAGATAGATGGCCCGTGCTGTTGTTCCGTTGAATTTTAATGCGTTCCTTTAGAAAGCAAAGTTGAAAGATGATGGTAGCAATTACACGGACTGGGTTCGTAACTTGAGGATTATCCTCATTGCTGCACAGAAGAGTTACGTCCTGGAAGCACCGCTGGGTGCCAGGCCTGCTGCTGATGCAACTGACGACGTTAAGAACGTCTGGTAGAGCAAAGCTGATGACTACTCGATAGTTCAATGTGCCATGCTTTACGGCTTAGAACCGGGACTTCAACGACGTTTTGAACATCATGGGGCATATGAGATGTTCCAGGAGTTGAAGTTAATATTCCAGCAGAATGCCCGGATTGAGAGATATGAAGTCTCCAATAAATTCTATAGCTGCAAGATGGAGGAGAATAGTACTGTCAGTGAGCATATACTCAAGATGTCTGGGTATTGTAATCACTTGATTCAACTAGGAGTTAATCTTCTGGATGATAGCGTCATTGACAGAATTCTCCAACCACTTCCACCAAGCTACAAGAGCTTCGTGATGAACTATAATATGCAAGGGATGGATAAGACAATTCCCGAGCTCTTCGCAATGCTAAAGGCTGCGGAGGTAGAAATCAAGAAGGAGCATCAAGTGTTGATGGTCAACAAGACCACTAGTTTCAAGAAAAAGGGCAAAGGGAAGAAGAAGGGGAACTTCAAGAAGAACAGCAAGCAAGTTGCTGCTCAGGAGAAGAAACCCAAGTCTGGACCTAAGCCTGAAACTGAGTGCTTCTACTGCAAGCAGACTGGTCACTAGAAGCGGAACTGCCCCAAGTATTTGGCGGATAAGAAGGATGGCAAGGTGAACAAAGGTATATATGATATACATGTTATTGATGTGTACCTTACTAGGGCTTGCAGTAGCACCTGGGTATTTGATACTGGTTCTGTTGCTAATATTTGCAATTCGAAACAGGGACTACGGATTAAGCGAACACTGGTAAAGGACGAGGTGACGATGCGCGTGGGAAATGGTTCCAAAGTCGATGTGATCGCGGTCGGCACGCTACCTCTACATCTACCTTCGGGATTAATATTAGACCTAAATAATTGTTATTTGGTGCCAGCGTTGAGCATGAACATTATATCTGGATCTTGTTTGATGCGAGACGGTTATTCATTTAAATCAGAGAATAATGGTTGTTCTATTTATATGAGTAATATCTTTTATGGTCATGCACCCTTGAAGAGTGGTCTATTTCTGATGAATCTCGATAGTAGTGATACACATATTCATAATGTTGAAGCCAAAAGATGCAGAGTTGATAATGATAGTGCAACTTATTTGTGGCACTGCCGTTTAGGTCATATCGGTGTAAAGCGCATGAAGAAACTCCATACTGATGGACTTTTGGAACCACTTGATTATGAATCACTTGATACTTGCGAACCGTGCCTCATGGGCAAGATGACTAAAACACGGTTCTCCGGTACTATGGAGAGAGCAACAGATTTGTTGGAAATCATACATACAGATGTATGTGGTCCGATGAATGTTGAGGATCATGGCGGATATCGTTATTTTCTCACCTTCACAGATGATTTAAGCAGATATGGGTATGTCTACTTAATGAAACATAAGTCTGAAACATTTGAAAAGTTCAAAGAATTTCAGAATGAAGTTGAAAATCATCGTAACAAGAAAATAAAGTTTCCACATCTGATCGTGGAGGAGAATATTTGAGTTACGAGTTTGGTCTACATTTGAAACAATGCGGAATAGTTTCGCAGCTCACGCCACCCGGAACACCACAACGTAATGGTGTGTCCGAACGTCGTAATCGTACTTTACTTGATATGGTGCGATCTATGATGTCTCTTACAGATTTACCGCTATCATTTTGGGGTTATGCTTTAGAGATGGCCGCATTCACGTTAAATAGGCACCATCAAAATCCGTTGAGATGACGCCTTATGAACTATGGTTTGGCAAGAAACCAAAGTTGTCGTTTCTTAAAGTTTGGGGCTGTGATGCTTATGTGAAAAAGCTTCAACCTGATAAGCTCGAACCCAAATCGGAGAAATGTGTCTTCATAGGATACCCAAAGGAGACTGTTGGGTACACCTTCTATCACAGATCCGAAGGCAAGACATTCATTGCTAAAAATGGATCCTTTCTAGAGAAGGAGTTTCTCTCGAAAGAAGTGAGTGGGAGGAAAGTAGAACTTGATGAGGTAACTGTACCTGCTCTCTTATTGGAAAGTAGTGCATCACAGAAACCGGTTTCTGTGACACCTAAACCAATTAGTGAGGAAGTTAATGATGATGATCATAGAACTTCAGATCAAGTTGCTACTGAACCTCATAGATCAAACAGAGTAAGATCCGCACCAGAGTGGTACGGTAATCCTGTTCTGGAAGTCATGCTACTAGATCATGATGAACCTACGAACTATGAAGAAGCGATGGTGAGCCCAGATTCTGCGAAATGGCTTGAAGCCATGAAATCTGAGATGGGATCCATGTATGAGAACAAAGTGTGGACTTTGGTTGACTTGCCCGATGATCGGCAAGCAATTGAGAATAAATGGATCTTCAAGAAGAAGACTGACGCCGACGGTAATGTTACTATCTACAAAGCTCGACTTGTTGCAAAAGGTTTTCGACAAGTTCAAGGGATTGACTACGATGAGACCTTCTCACCCGTAGCGATGCTTAAGTCTGTCCGAATCATGTTAGCAATTGCCGCATTTTATGATTATGAAATTTGGCAAATGGATGTCAAAACTGCATTCTTGAATGGATTTCTGGAAGAAGAGTTGTATATGATGCAACCAGAAGGTTTTGTCGATCCAAAAGGAGCTAACAAAGTGTGCAAGCTCCAGCAATCCATTTATGGACTGGTGCAAGCCTCTCGGAGTTGGAATAAATGCTTTGATAGTGTGATCAAAGAATTTGGTTTTATACAGACTTTTGGAGAAGCCTGTATTTACAAGAAAGTGAAAGGGAGCTCTGTAGCATTTCTGATATTATATGTGGATGACATATTACTAATTGGAAATGATATAGAATTTTTGGATAGCATAAAGGGATACTTGAATAAGAGTTTTTCAATGAAAGACCTCGGTGAAGCTGCTTACATATTAGGCATTAAGATCTATAGAGATAGATCAAGACGCTTAATTGGACTTTCACAAAGCACATACCTTGGCAAAGTTTTGAAGAAGTTCAAAATGGATCAAGCAAAGAAAGGGTTCTTGCCTGTGTTACAAGATGTGAAGTTGAGTAAGACTCAATGCCCGACCACTGCAGAAGATATAGAGAAAATGAAAGATGTTCCCTATGCTTCAGCCATAGGCTCTATCAGGTATGCAATGCTGTGTACCAGACCTGATGTGTGCCTTGCTATAAGTCTAGCAGGGAGGTACCAAAGTAATCCAGGAGTGGATCACTGGACAGCGGTCAAGAACATCCTAAAATACCTGAAAAGGACTAAGGATATGTTTCTCGTTTATGGAGGTGACAAGGAGCTCATCGTACATGGTTACGTTGATGCAAGCTTTGACATTGATCCGGACGATTCTAAATCACAAACCGGATACGTGTTTACATTAAATGGTGGAGCTGTCAGTTGGTGCAGTTCTAAACAAAGCGTCGTGGCGGGATCTACGTGTGAAGCGGAATACATAGCTGCTTCGGAAGCAGCAAATGAAGGAGTCTGGATGAAGGAGTTCATATCCGATCTAGGTGTCATACCTAGTGCATCAGGTCCAATGAAAATATTTTGTGACAATACTGGTGCAATTGCCTTGACAAAGGAATCCAGATTTCACAAGAGAACCAAGCACATCAAGAGACGCTTCAATTCCATCCGGGATCTAGTCCAGGTGGGAGACATAGATATTTGCAAGATACATACGGATCTGAATGTAGCAGACCCGTTGACTAAGCCTCTTCCACGAGCAAAACATGATCAACACCAAGGCTCCATGGGTGTTAGAATCATTACTGTGTAATCTAGATTATTGACTCTAGTGCAAGTGGGAGACTGAAGGAAATATGCCCTAGAGGCAATAATAAAGTTATTATTTATTTCCTTATATCATGATAAATGTTTATTATTCATGCTAGAATTGTATTAACTGGAAACATAATACATGTGTGAATACATAGACAAACAGAGTGTCACTAGTATGCCTCTACTTGACTAGCTCGTTAATCAAAGATGGTTATGTTTCCTAACCATGGACAAAGAGTTGTTATTTGATTAACGGGATCACATCATTAGGTGAATGATCTTATTGACATGACCCATTCCATTAGCTTAGCACCCGAGGGGTTTAGTATGCTGCTATTGCTTTCTTCATGACTTATACATGTTCCTATGACTATGAGATTATGCAACTCCCGTTTGCCGGAGGAACACTTTGTGTGCTACCAAACGTCACAACGTAACTGAGTGATTATAAAGGTGCTCTACAGGTGTCTCCAAAGGTACATGTTGGGTTGGCGTATTTCAAGATTAGGATTTGTCACTCCGATTGTCGGAGAGGTATCTCTGGGCCCTCTCGGTAATGCACATCACATAAGCCTTGCAAGCATTGCAACTAATGAGTTAGTTGTGAGATGATGTATTACGGAACGAGTAAAGAGACTTGCCGGTAATGAGATTGAACTAGGTATTGAGATACCAACGATCGAATCTCGGGCAAGTAACATACCGATGACAAAGGGAACAACGTATGTTGTTATGCGGTCTGACCGATAAAGATCTTCGTAGAATATGTAGGAAACAATATGAGCATCTAGGTTCCGCTATTGGTTATTGACCGGAGACATGTCTCGATCATGTCTACATTGTTCTCGAACCATAGGGTCCGCACGCTTAACGTTACAATGACAGTTTCATTATGAGTTTATGTATTTTGATGTACCGAAGGTTGTTCGAAGTCCCGGATGTGATCATGGACATGACGAGGAGTCTCAAAATGGTCGAGACATAAAGATCGATATATTGGAAGCCTATATTTGGATATCGGAATCGTTCCGGGTGAAATCGGGATTTTACCGGAGTATCGGGGGGTTACCGGAACCCCCCCGGGGGTTATTGGGCCTACATGGGCCCTAAGGGAGAAGAGGAAAGGAGGCAAGAGGTGGCCGCGCGCCCCTCCCCTCCCTAGTCCGAATAGGACAAGGAGAGGGGGGCGCCCCCCCTTTCCTTTCCCTCTTCCTCCTCTTTCCCACTTCTCCTTCTCCAACTAGGAAAGAAGGGAGTCCTACTCCCAGTGGGAGCAGGACTCCCCCTTGGCGCGCCCTCCTTGGTCGGCCGCCCCTCCCCTTGGCTCCTTTATATACGGGGGCAGGGGGCACCCTAGAACACACAAGTTGATCTTCGTGATCGTTCCTTAGCCGTGTGCGGTGCCCCCCTCCACCATATTCCACCTCTGTCATATTGTAGCGGTGCTTAGGCGAAGCCCTGCGACGGTTGAACATCAAGATCATCACCACACCGTCGTGCTGACGGAACTCCTCCCCGAAGCTTTGCTGGATCGGAGCCCGGGGAGCGTCATCGAGCTGAACGTGTGCCAAGAACTCAGAGGTGCCGAAGTAACGGTGCTTGGATCGGTTGGACCGGGAAGACGTACGACTACTTACTCTACGTTGCGTCAACGCTTCTGCTTCGGTCTACGAGGGTACGTAGACAACACTCTCCCCTCTTGTTGCTATGCATCACCATGATCTTGCGTGTGCGTAGGAATTTTTTTGAAATTACTACGTTCCCCAATAAAATTGTTCTTCGGACCACAAATAATGTGTCCGAACACCACCGAGGATGTGGGTTTGAACTGCAATCGTCCAGATACCCCAGTAAGTAGTCATGTAACCGAACATGTTGTATCTTTACTTATCACAATATCATTTTGAAAAGTCTCTTTTTGACCAGGACTGGGTAACAAAGGCGAAGATGATCAGGTGTTCGGCCCCCCTCCCCGAGGTCTCACCGGATCCTGTACTAACCAGGATGCTGGAGCTTGCGCCTTATCAAGCGCCCTCAAAGGAAGACAAAGGGGGGAAGAAAGAGGCTAGCGCCTCCGCGAAGGAGGATAACCGGGGGGAAGAAACTGAAATTCCCCCTTCCCAAGGAAGGAAGAGGATCGCCTCTGAAGACCCGGAGACAATGGTCTCCAAACGGGGGAAGAAATCTTCGCCGGAGGGTCCTGCCCCGGGGAATACCCTGGCCGCGCAATACCCGCCAGGGGGTCAGCCCTCAACCGAGCTGTAAGTAGAAAGGGGACTTTAATAATAAAAATGTCCTACTTCGCTTTTGAGGAAAATAACCGAAATGTTTATCTTGTAGTCCGGATCATAGCTCATCTCGGCAGAGTTCGTCTTCGGGGGATCTTCTTCCGGAGATGATGGAGAGCGAAACGCCTCCCCATGCCCTCCCGCCTTACGAGGCGGGCGACCCCGAGGTGTCGTCACGGAGGGCTTCTCCTGATCCGGCAAGGCCATAGGTTAGTCCTTTGGCCCCCCGAAGTCCTCAGTATCCGGCTCTTGAAGAGAGCAACCGAAAGAGTCTGGCACCGTCTGTTATGCAGTCGGACGCACTGAAGGATCTGCTAGAGCGAGCGGCTATCTCAAAAGCTTATCGTACGCTAATGGGTACAGTGGTTGAGAGGATTTCGTCCGCGGAAAGCGGGTTGCATGAAGCCTTTATGAGTCTGCTGAAAGGTTTTGAGGTACGTGAAATAGTGTGTATTTTTGACAATAACGCACACGTTAAGGTGTGTCCTATGCAGATAGTAGCCCTTGAGACTCTGGTTGCTGTCGCAAACGGCAGCAAACAGAGGATCATAGTCCCAGGTAACAATCCGTCCGCCCTCATATGCAGGTGGCGGAAGGTCCGGTGGCTAGCCGGACTGGTGAGTTTGCCGAACTGAAGCGGCAACTTGATGCGGCGGATGCCAACATCGTGCTTGTCAACAAGCGGCTTGACGAGGCACAAGGTACGTGACTTCTCCGATTATCAGCACGTAGTAAGAGGAGCATAATGCCAGTATCTTTAATATGCTGTGACTGCAGATGGAGCTGCGGCCGTGGAGACCCTTCGGGCGGAACTTGCCCGAGCCAAAAAGCAAGCCAGGAATAGTGATGCAGCTGCTCTGAAGGCGGCCGAAGAGCTGAGGGCCGAACAGGCTGCCCATTGCCAAAGTAAGGAGAGGATGGCCAAGATGGCCGTTGAGTTAAAGGATGCCGCCGACCGGTACCAGCTTCTTGAAAAGGAAAACCAAGCGAAGGCGACGGAGCTGGAGAAGGCCATGGTAGCAGCCAAGGAAGCCCGCTCGAAGATCAGAGCATCGAAGGAGGAGCTGCGTCAAGCTGGAGATACCGCGGCTGAGAAGCCCTTCTTGCTGTGGTTGAAGTTCGGAGATCCGAAGTATGCCCCTCTTGATCAGCTATGGAGTTCTGCGGACGTGTATGCGGATCTGGCAGCCAGTGCGGCTGATGCAGGCGAGTACTTCAAGGATCATAAAGATCGTGAAGTGGAAAAGCTATTCTGGTCGCAGTTCAACGGTCCAGCGCGTCCGCTGCTGTTAAATGAGCGCATGACCGAGTGGGCCGAGCTCCATAGGTTGTCTGGGCTTGCCATGGGGTCTGTTGTGGATCATCTGTGGCCGAGAGGGCCACGGCTGAACAATTATTTTGGTTTGGTGCAGCAGTTCCTTGGTGCCGTGCCGTGCATCGATGCTATGGAGAGGTCGGCGTGCATCGAGGGTGCGTAGATGGCGCTTGCCCGTGTCAAGACATACTGGGCGGAGATGGAGGCCACCACAATTGCAACCCTGAGTTCGGCCGTTAGCCAAGTAGCTGCCGAGCACTACTTTGACGAAGTCCTTGAAGGTGCTCGTTCAATAGAAGCTCAGTGCTCGAAGAATATTATGTTTTAGTGACATGTATTCCCATTGAAAAACAATGTTTTAGATTCTGTTTTGCGTGTGTTGTTTGCTTATTTCGATGAATCTATGGCTAGTATTGGAGGGTATGAACCATAGAGAACTTGGAATACAGTAGGTTTAACACCCATACAAATAAATAATGAGTTCATGACAGTACCTAAAGGTAGTGTTTTCTTTGTTACACTAACGGATCTCACAAGTTTTTGTTAAAGTTTTGTGTGGATGAAGTGTCCGAAGGTCGAGGAGCTATCAATATGAGAAGAATAAAGAGAGGCAAGAATTCAAGCTTGGGGATGCCCTAGGCACCCCAAGTAAATATTCCAAGGATACTCAAGCATCTAAGCTTGGGGATGCCCCGGAAGGCATCCCATCTTTCTTCTTCAACAATTATCGGTATACCTCGGGTTTTGTTTTGTTCACATGATTTGTGTCCTTTGTGTTTTTCTTTTTCTTCAAGAACCATGCTAGCATGAGATATCCCTTCATTGATTTATAGAATACTTCATGTGCTTCACTTATATCTTTTAAGTATGATCTTATAGAATTGCTCTTTGTGCTTCACTTAAATCTTTTGAGTATGGTTTTATAGAATGCTTCGTGTGCTTCACTTATATATTTTGAGCTTGGATATTGGTTAGTCTATGTTAATTGAAGAATGCTCCATGAACTTCACTTATATCTTTTGGAGTATGAATAATACTATAATTAAAGTGGGTTGGAAGAGTGTCAACTTTAGGAATTAGTGGTCCCACTATTTTGGAGGATGTTGAATCTTAGAGTGATATTTATGAAAGTGGACTTGGAAGAGTGTCAACTTTAGCTAGTAATGATTCCACTATTTCGGAAGAGGTTCCAATTGAGTATAAGAACAAATTTGCTATCCATGATGCTACTGAAAATTATTATGAGGGAGGAATACATGCTTGTAGGAGTTGCAATAATATCAAGTTTCCTCTCCATGTGCTTAAATTTTTGAAGTTATACTTGTTTTGCCTTCCTATGCTAGTTGATTGTTGTTCTTATAAGTTGTGTGCTCACAAAATCCCTAGGAATAGGAAGTGTGTTAGATTTAAATGTGCTAGTAATATTCTTCAATATGCTCTCATTATGCTTTAATTCCTATCTTTTATGAGAGCATCATTGAAATCATCATGCCTAGCTAAAAGGCATTAAAGAAAAGCGCTTGTTGGGAGACAACCCAATATTTACCCTTACTGTTTTTGTGTGTATACATGATTAAGCTACTGTAGTAATCATGTTTTATAGCTTTCGTTTCAATAAAGTGCCAAGTAAGACCTTTGGGAAGACTTGGGTGAAAGTTAATGTGATCTTGCTGTAAAAAACAGAAACTTTGCGCTCACGAGAATAGATGTCATTTTTTACAGAAGAGTGCTTTTGAGTTGATTCTTTTTGCAAAAGATTAATAGACAAATTTGTCAGGACCCCGATTCCAAGCCACATCGATCTAGCCGGTAACACCTCATATCACTTTGCGGCCTCACGCACGGTATCCCACGGGTGTCGCCTTACCATGGCCCGGGACCGTTTGCGCCTTTTGGCTCACGTATATGATAGTGTCGCTAGCATCCATATGACAGAGAACCCGGGCTGACATGGCTAGTAGTGAACCCAAAGCGGCACAAACCTATGGAGACAGGCATACATGAACCACATCGAGCATGTCGGTCATCAGCGAGTGATTCCGGGCTGTAGCACTGGGCTAACAGGACTCCGGGGAACCCGGGCTATAGCAGGCTAGGCAGGACTCCGGATATCACAGCGTGACATTTCCCCGAAGGGACAGACATAGGAACGAAGTGAAACACATGCCGGCCAGTCAAGTGTCCTGAGCAGTAGTGCTGGGCTAGCAGGACTCCGGTGAACCGGGCTGTAGCGGACTACTATGGCTCATGGAAGCACTAGACTACATTTCCCCATAAGAGAGGCTGCCAAGGATAAACAACTAGATTGTCGGATCCCACACATACCAAGCATTTCAATCATACACACAATATGCTCGATATGTGTAAATATAACATGGCATCACAACATAACTCTACAACTCAAGTATTTATTCATTAGGCTCCGAGGAGCGAGATATTACAAGCATGGGTCTCATGACCCCACATTCAGAGCATACAAGTCAAAGCACATGCGGAAGCTTAACATGTCTGAGTACAGACATCTACAAATGAAAAAGGCTAAGAAGCCTGACTATCTACCAGATCCTGCCGAGGGCACAAGATCGTAGCTGAGGTAACAAGCTAAACGTCGAAGTCCACGCGGAACTACTAGCGATACTGGAGTCTCTCTGCAAAACATAAATTAAGAAAACGTGAGTACAAATGTACCCAACAAGACTTACATCAAAACTAACTACATATGCATCGGTATCAACAAAGGGGGTGGTGGAGTTTAACTGCAGCAAGCCAGCTTTGACTCAGTGGCTAACCTGAACTACGACTGCTAGTAACTCTTTTGGGGTGGCGCACATGAGTCCACATATTCACCATATCAATACACCACTATGGATCCGCTCCCGTCTCCCTACGAGAAGGCCATCCATAGCACTCACGCTTATCTTGCGCATTTTAGAGTATCCACTTTCACTTGTCTATGAACTATGCAAGGGGTCCAAGTTTCCATATCCGAGGAATCCGGCTATTCGAATAGTTAATGATAACCCTGCAGGGGTGTACTTCTTCACACACGCTCTCACCACTTATAGCCCTGTACACGTCATGTACCTCGGCAACCTTCAAGCGGAAGCCGGGCGAGGGAGTCGGCCACGACCTGACTAACCAACAAGTCTCTAGTCCAGGTTTATCGCCTATTCGGGTTCCATCCGCAAGGAGATCCGGCCGGAGTGTCGCTCACGGCCCCAAACGATGTGAGCAGGGTTCCCAAGCCCACCATCCGGGTGCCACTTGGTACACCGTGCCACTATGCCTAGTCTGTCCCAAGCCCACCTGTACCGGGTGCCACTTGGTAGACTACTAACACTATCTACAAACACCAGAAACTAGTTGCAACTCCTGGACAGAGTTCGAGTTGATTAATAAGCCGAGAGGGCTTGGAGCGCCCGGAGCCCAATGTGTGGTAGTAACTGTTCATGGATCACAAACACAAAACTCAGTTCCTGAGGACGGCTGCAATGAGACAACCCAACATGTACTCCTACATGGCCTCTCACCGCTACCTTTACCAAATCGTGTTCACACACTTAGCTCTCAACAGTAGAACATGTTCACCACATTCCAATTCATCCCCGATGAATCAGACCAGACTCAACTCTAAGCAGTAGCAGGCATGACAAACAAGCATGAATGAGTAGGCACATCAGGGCTCAAACAACTCCTACTCATGCTAGTGGGTTTCATCTATTTACTATGGCAATGACAGGTCATGCAGAGGAAAGGGTTCAACTACCGCAGCATGTAACAGTTGAATCGGTGTTGCCCTAATGCAGTAAAAGAGAGCAGGAGCGAGAGAGTGGGATTGTATCGGAATGAACAAGGGGTTTTTGCTTGCCTGGCACTTCTGAAGATAGTATATCTCTTCATCGGTGTCATCGATCACGTCGTCGGAAATGAACGTCTACCGAGAGGGAACAACCACCGGCAAACACAACAGGAACCGCAATCAATGCAATGCACATACATATGAATGATATGTCATATTAAAGTACTGAATTGACCTAATGCAACAGTTAGTCATGTTCATTGAAGTGGAATTCAAACCTATAGCAAATTCCAACTCCAAAACTAATTACCATTTATTCCATAATCATGAATTGTCCTATTCAGTGATGTTAACTTGTTCAAACATGCATGAAAATGCCATATTAAGATTCTTTGGATTTTTCTGATCATTTTTCATATATAAATTATTTCATTTGGAGTTACGGTTGATTTTATATGATTTTTAGAAGTTTTGGCTATTTTCTGAAATTTCCTGTATAAAAATAATTCCAGTAAACAATTATTGCATCAGCATGACGTCAGGGTGACGTCAGCTGGTCAACTAGGCGCCTCCAGGTCAAACCTGACCAGTGGGACCCACTGGTCAGTGACTCAGCCAACTAACTGAGTTAGTTAGTGCTAAACTAACCCTAACTAGGCTGTTAGCAGGGCGGGGCCCACATGTCGGTGTCTAGTTTAGTTAACTAAATTAGTTAGCTCTAATTAATCTCGAGTTAACTAAATAGGGGCTTGGGCCCTACCTGTCATTGACCCAGGGGTCAAACTGGCCCACCTGTGGTCAAACGGGGTCAGCAGGGTCAACTCGCCGGTGTTTAGCCGGGGTTGACTCGCCGGCGAGGTGCCGCAGCGGCGGAATGGCTCGGAAATCGCCCATAGGGCATGGATTGCGATGTGGTTGGGTTCTATGGTGAGCTGGGGCTCATGCGCATCCAGCGGTGGCAGTGGGAGGGCGCGAGGTGGCCGGAGTTGAGCACGGCGCCGACCTCGGCGGCGGCCAGAACTCGGGCATCGACGGAACCGACGATGCAACGCGCGGGAGGGTCAGCAGTTAGCACCTACGGTTTCTACTAGCGCTCATAAGGCCAACGAGCATATGCACGGGACCAATTGATCACCGGTGCCTCGTCACCGGCGAGCTCGGGCGGCGGCGTGATTCGGTTAACTTGGAATCGACGGCTACGGTGCGAACTCAGGCATGGCTTTAGGGGGAAAAGACTCGGGTGCTCACGGTGAGGTCGATGAGTAGGTCAGCTGGCTCGGGGGAGGCCGAACGGCGACGTGGCATTGCCGGCGATCTCGGTGCAGAGGCGGCGGGGTCGAGCTCGATGGCGAGGCTCCACTTCTTTCGGTGATGCATGGCTCGTCAAGGACGAAGAGGTGGTTGTAGCGGAGCTCCCGGACACGGCGACATGGCTAGGGGTGGCCGGAGAGCGCGGTGGCAGCGAGCGGTGGCGGCGGTTGCGCTCGCGCGTGAGAGGGAGAGAGAGCAGAGGAGGGGAGAGGCACGAGAGAGAGTGAGAGAGGTCCAGGGGGTGTAGGGGGGTAGCGTGGCGTCGCAGAGGAAGTCCAGGCGACGAGGGGGCAGCCAGGCAGGCAGCTGCCGGCGTGGCACGCCGCGGCGCCGTGGCTGTCTTCTCCTCTGCCTTCTGGCAGGAGGAAGAAGACGCCCCTGCCCTCGGTGGGCCGGCCAGGTGGCTGGGCTGCCAGGTGGCTGGGCCTAGCACAGGGGAGGCCCAGGTTTGTTTCCTTCTCTCTCTCTCTCTCTCTCTTTTATTTAGTTTCTGTTTTCTATTTTTCTGTAATTGTTTTGTCTTAATTAAAATGCTAATGCATTTTCTAAAACCCTGAAAATAATTGTGGGCTCTGTATGGAATATTTCCAACAGCCCTCAACCACTTTCAGAATTATTTGGGCATTTTAATTATTTATAGCAATTAAATGCCCAAATTCAAATACTTTATGAATTTATTCAAAAATCCAAAGTGACCTAGGAAAATGTGCACCATTTTTGGCAGAGGTTCTAGACCAATTCAAAAATGATGAACTTTTCCAAAGGAATTTTTGGGATCATTGAAAATGTTTTTTTTATATAAACCTAGTTGGAATCATCTGTGCTAGGGTTTCAACAGTCCCCAATTCAAGTTTAAAAGGAATTTAAACATGATGCAAGATGATGATGCAATGACAAGCAAGACTAATGCTAGGGCTGTGACAACTCACCCCCACTAAAACAGGAATCTCGTCCCGAGATTCAAGACGTGAGGTAAGAAGACAGAGGGGACACAAAGCTAACACCATCTTCATGATCTGATTGCCCTCATCAAAGATGTTGATTCCTTGCTTCAATTTGATCTTGTCTGCCTTCTGGATCTTCATCCAACATGATGACGACAAAAGAAACTCTATAGGAATCGATCTTCTCGAAGATCGAACAACTCACGATCAACTTATGGGGTGAGATGTGGGAACATCTCTCGAGCTGAGACTGAAAACACACATCGAGAGAGATGGAAGGTAATAGATGACAAGGGTTCAAATTGGTAAGCAACAATTCCACGCTGGAGTAGGATGATGCATGGTTTCAAAGTAGCGAGGAAGTAATTGCCATGATTCCATAACGGGACACCTTAGGGAAAGGTGACTCGTAGAGCATTTCCTTTAAGTGGCAAAAAGAATTACTTTTGATTCAGAGACCAATTACACTCTTATACTAGCCTAAGGGAAACCACAACAATCGTTCGGCGGAGTACGAAGGGAGGGCATACTCGGGCTAGAATGGATGATGTGAACTACCTTGTTGAAGACAATGCAAGGAATGATTTGCTTGCGCGTGCTCTCAAGAACTTGAGCATTTCCATATTCATCAAGGTCTTACCAACATCCGTGCCGAGGATCCTGGCAACACAACATACTACCATGATGAATGGTGATGGTGAAGGAAATATGCCCTAGAGGCAATAATAAAGTTATTATTTTTTTGCTTATATCATGATAAATGTTTATTATTCATGCTAGAATTGTATTAACCGGAAACATAATACATGTGTGAATACATAGACAAACTGAGTGTCACTAGTATGCCTCTACTTGACTAGCTCGTTAATCAAAGATGGTTATGTTTCCTAACCATGAACAAAGAGTTGTTATTTGATTAACGGGATCACATCATTAGTTGAATGATCTGATTGACATGACCCATTCCATTAGCTTAGCACCCGATCGTTTAGTATGTTGCTATTGCTATCTTCATGACTTTTACATGTTCCTATGACTATGAGATTATGTAACTCCCGTGTGCCGGATGAACACTTTGTGTGCTACCAAACATCACAACGTAACTGGGTGATTATAAAGGTGCTCTACATGTGTCTCCAAAGGTACATGTTGGGTTGACGTATTTCGAGATTAGGATTTGTCACTCCGATCGTCGGAGAGGTATCTCTGGGCCCTCTCGGTAATGCACATCACATAAGCCTTGCAAGCATTGCAACCAATGAGTTAGTTGCGAGATGATGTATTATGGAACGAGTAAAGAGACTTGCCGGTAATGAGATTGAACTAGGTATTGGATACCGACGATCGAATCTCGGGCAAGTAACATATGATGACAAAGGGAACAACGTATGTTGTTATGCGGTCTGACCGATAAAGATCTTCGTAGAATATGTAGGAGCCAATATGGGCATCCAGGTCCCGCTATTGGTTATTGACTAGAGACGTGTCTCGGTCATGTCTGCATTGTTCTCGAACCGTAGGGTCCGCACGCTTAACGTTACGATGACAGTTATTATGAGTTCATGCATTTTGATGTACCGAAGTTAGTTCGGAGTCCCGGATATGATCACGGACATGACGAGGAGTCTCGAAATGGTCGAGACATAAAGATTGATATATTGGACGACTATATTTGGACACCGGAAGCGTTCCGGTAAAGTTTCGGATAAAACCGGAGCACCGGGGGGTTACCGGAACCCCTCGGGGGTTAATGGGCCTCATGGGCCTAAAGTGGAGAAGAGGAAGGGGCTGCCAGGGCAGGCCGCGCGCCCCCTCTCCTCCTAGTCCGAATTGGACAAGGAGGGAGGGGCGGCGCCCCCCTTTCCATCTCTCCCTCCCTCTCTCCTAATTGGACAAGGAAAGGGTGGGGAGTCCTACTCCCGGTAGGAGTAGGACTCCTCCGGCACGCCTCCTCTAGGCCGGCCGCACCCCCCCTTGGATCCTTTATATACGGAGGCAGTGGGGCACCCTAGGACACACAAGTTGATCCACATGATCGTTCCTTAGCCGTGTGCGGTGCCCCCTTCCACCATATTCCACCTCGGTCATATCGTTGTAGTGCTTAGGCGAAGCCCTGCGTCGGTAGAACATCATCATCGTCACCACGCCGTTGTGCTGACAGAACTCATCCCCGAAGCTTTGCTGGATCAGAGCCCGGGGAGCGTCATCGAGCTGTACGTGTGCTAAGAACTCGGAGGTGCCGGAGTAACGGTGCTTGGATCGGTCGGATCGGGAAGACGTACGACTACTTCCTCTACGTTGCGTCAATGCTTCCGCTGTTGATCTACAAGGGTACGTAGATCACACTCTCCCCTCTCGTTGCTATGCATCACCATGATCTTGCGTGTGCGTAGGAATTTTTTTGAAATTACTACAAAACCCAACAATGGCATCCGAGCCTAGGTTTTATGGTTTGATGTTATATGCACGAGTAGAACACAAGTGAGTTGTGGGTGATATAAGTCATACTGCCTACCAGCATGTCATACTTTGGTTCAGCGGTATTGTTGGATGAAGCGGCCCGGACCGACATTACGCGTACGCTTACGCGAGACCGGTTCTCCCGACGTGCTTTGCACATAGGTGGCTTGCGGGTGACTGTTTCTCCAACTTTAGTTGAACCGAGTGTGGCTACGCTCGGTCCTTGCGAAGATTAAAACGGCATCAACTTGACAAACTATCATTGTGGTTTTGATGCGTAGGTGAGATTGGTTCTTGCTTAAGCCCGTAGCAGCCACGTAAAACTTGCAACAACAAAGTAGAGGACGTCTAACTTGTTTTTGCAGGGCATGTTGTGATGTGATATGGTCAAGACATGATGCTAAATTTTATTGTATGAGATGATCATGTTTTGTAACTAAGTTATCGGCAACTGGCAGGAGCCATATGGTTGTCGCTTTATTGTATGCAATGCAATCGCGATGTAATGCTTTACTTTATCACTAAGAGGTAGCGATAGTCGTGGAAGCATAAGATTGGCGAGACGACAACGATGCTACGATGGAGATCAAGGTGTCGTGCCGGTGATGATGGTGATCATAACGGTGCTTCGGAGATGGAGATCACAGGCACAAGATGATGATGGCCATATCATATCACTTATATTGATTGCATGTGATGTTTATCTTTTATGCATCTTATCTTGCTTTGATTGACGGTAGCATTATAAGATGATCTCTCACTAATTATCAAGAAGTGTTCTCCCTGAGTATGCACCATTGCGAAAGTTCTTCATGCTGAGACACCACGTGATGATCGGGTGTGATAGGCTCTACGTTCAAATACAACGGGTGCAAAACAGTTGCACACGCGGAATACTCAGGTTATACTTGACGAGCCAAGCATATACAGATATGGCCTCGGAACACGGAGACCGAAAGGTCGAGCGTGAATCATATAGTAGATATGATCAACATAGTGATGTTCACCAATGAAACTACTCCATCTCACGTGATGATCGGACATGGTTTAGTTGATTTGGATCACGTGATCACTTAGAGGATTAGAGGGATGTCTATCTAAGTGGGAGTTCTTAAGTAATTTGATTAATTGAACTTAAATTTATCATGAACTTAGTACCTGATAGTATCTTGCTTGTTTATGTTTGATTGTAGATAGATGGCTCGTGCTGTTGTTCCGTTGAATTTTAATGCGTTCCTTGAGAAAGCAAAGTTGAAAGATGATGGTAGCAATTACACGGACTGGGTCCGTAACTTGAGGATTATCCTCATTGCTGCACAAAAGAATTACATCCTGGAAGCACCGCTGGGTGCCAGGCCTGTTGCTGGAGCAACACCAGATGTTATGAACGTCTGGCAAAGCAAAGCTGATGACTACTCGATAGTTCAGTGTGCCATGCTTTACGGCTTAGAATCGGGACTTCAACGACGTTTTGAACGTCATGGAGCATATGAGATGTTCCAGGAGTTGAAGTTAATATTTCAAGCAAATGCCCGAATTGAGAGATATGAAGTCTCCAATAAGTTCTATAGATGCAAGATGGAGGAGAACAGTTCTGTCAGTGAGCATATACTCAAAATGTCTGGGTATAATAATCACTTGATTCAGATGGGAGTTAATCTTCCAGATGATTGCGTCATTGATAGAATTCTCCAATCACTGCGACCAAGCCACAAGAGCTTCATGATGAACTATAATATGCAAGGGATGAACAAGACTATTCCCGAGCTCTCCGCAATGCTGAAAGCTGCGGAGGTAGAAATCAAAAAGGAGCATCAAGTGTTGATGGTCAACAAGACCACTAGTTTCAAGAAAAAGGGCAAAGGGAAGAAGAAGGGGAACTTCAAGAAGAACGGCAAGCAAGTTGCTGCTCAAGAGAAGAAACCCAAGTCTGGACCTAAGCCTGAAATTGAGTGCTTCTACTGCAAGCAGACTGGTCACTGGAAGCGGAACTGCCCCAAGTATTTGGCGGATAAGAAGGATGGCAAGGTGAATAAAGGTATATGTGATATACATGTTATTGATGTGTACCTTACTAATGCTCGCAGTAGCACCTGGGTATTTGATACTGGTTCTGTTGCTAATATTTGCAACTTGAAACAGGGACTACGGATTAAGCGAAGATTGGCTAAGGACGAGGTGACGATGCGCGTGGGAAACGGTTCCAAAGTCGATGTGATCGCGGTCGGCACGCTACCTCTACATCTACCTTCGGGATTAATATTAGACCTAAATAATTGTTATTTGGTGCCAGCGTTGAGCATGAACATTATATCTGGATCTTGTTTGATGCGAGACGGTTATTCATTTAAATCTGAGAATAATGGTTGTTCTATTTATATGAGTAATATCTTTTATGGTCATGCACCCTTAAAGAGTGGTCTATTTTTGTTAAATCTCGATAGTAGTGACACACATATTCATAGTGTTGAAACCAAAAGATGCAGAGTTGATAATGATAGTGCAAATTATTTGTGGCACTGCCGTTTGGGTCATATCGATGTAAAGCGCATGAAGAAACTCCATACTGATGGACTTTTGGAACCACTTGATTATGAATCACTTGGTACTTGCGAACCGTGCCTCATGGGCAAGATGACTAAAACACCGTTCTTTGGTACTATGGAGAGAGCAATAGATTTGTTGGAAATCATACATACAGATGTATGTGGTCCGATGAATGTTGAGGCTCGTGGCGGATATCGTTATTTTCTCACCTTCACAGATGACTTAAGGAGATATGGGTATATCTACTTAATGAAACATAAGTCTGAAACGTTTGAAAAGTTCAAAGAATTTCAGAGTGAAGTTGAAAATCATCGTAACAAGAAAATAAAGTTTCTATGATCTGGTCGTGGAGGAGAATATTTGAGTTACGAGTTTGGTGTACATTTGAAAAATTGTGGAATAGTTTCGCAACTCACGCCACCCGGAACACCACAGCGTAATGGTGTGTCCGAACGTCGTAATCGTACTTTATTAGATATGGTACAATCTATGATGTCTCTTACTGATTTACCGCTATCATTTTGGGGATACGCTCTAGAGACGGCCGCATTCACATTAAATAGGGCACCATCAAAATCCGTTGAGATGACACCTTATGAACTGTGGTTTGGCAAGAAACCAAAGTTGTCGTTTCTGAAAGTTTGGGGCTGCGATGCTTACGTGAAAAAGCTTCAACCTGATAAGCTCGAACCCAAATCGGAGAAATGTGTCTTCATAGGATATCCAAAGGAAACTATTGGATACACCTTCTATCACAGATCCGAAGGCAAGACTTTTGTTGCTAAATTCGGAAACTTTCTGGAGAAGGAGTTTCTCTCAAAAGAAGTGAGTGGGAGGAAAGTAGAACTTGACGAGGTAACTGTACCTGCTCCCTTATTGGAAAGTAGTGCGTCACAGAAAACTGTTTCAGTGACACCTACACCAGTTAGTGAGGAAGCTAATGATGATGATCATGAAACTTCAGAACAAGATACTACTGAACCTCGTAGATCAACCAGAGTGAGATCCGCGCTAGAGTGGTACGGTAATCCTGTTCTGGAAGTCATGCTACTAGATCATGATGAACCTATGAACTATGAAGAAGCAATGGTGAGCAGATTCCGCAAAATGGCTTGAAGCCATGAAATCTGAGATGGGATCCATGTATGAGAACAAAGTATGGACTTTGGTTGACTTGCCTGATGATCGACAAGCAATTGAGAATAAATGGATCTTCAAGAAGAAGACTGACGCTGACGGTAATATTACTGTCTACAAAGCTCGACTTGTCGCAAAAGGTTTTCAACAAGTTCAAGGGGTTGACTACGATGAGACCTTCTCACCCATAGCGATGCTCAAGTCTGTCCGAATCATGTTAGCAATTGCCGCATTTTATGATTATGAAATTTGGCAGATGGATGTCAAAACTGCATTCCTGAATGGATTTCTGGAAGAAGAGTTGTATATGATGCAACCGGAAGGTTTTGTCAATCCAAAGGGAGCTAACAAAGTATGCAAACTCCAGCGATCCATTTATGGACTGGTGCAAGCCTCTCGGAGTTGGAATAAACGCTTTGATAGTGTGATCAAAGCATTTGGTTTTATACAGACTTTCGGAGAAGTCTGTATTTACAAGAAAGTGAGTGGGAGCTCTGTAGCATTTCTGATATTATATGTGGATGACATATTGCTGATTGGAAATGATATAGAATTTCAGGATAGCATAAAGGGATACTTGAATAAGAGTTTTTCAATGAAAGACCTCGGTGAAGCTGCTTACATATTAGGCATAAAGATCTATAGAGATAGATCAAGACGCTTAATTGGACTTTCACAGAGCACATACCTTGACAAGATTTTGAAAAAGTTGAAAATGGTTCAAGCAAAGAAAGGGTTCTTGCCTGTGTTACAAGGTGTGAAGTTGAGTCAGACTCAATGCCCGACCACTGCAGAAGATAGAGAGAAAATGAAAGATGTTCCCTATGCTTCAGCCATAGGCTCTATCATGTATGCAATGCTGTGTATCAGACCTGATGTGTGCCTTGCTATAAGTCCGGCAGGGAGGTACCAAAGTAATCCAGGAGTGGATCACTGGACAGCGGTCAAGAACATCCTAAAATACCTGAAAAGGACTAAGGATATGTTTCTCGTATATGGAGGACAAAGAGCTCATCGTCAAAGGTTACGTTGATGCAAGCTTTGACACTGATCCGGACGATTCTAAATCGCAAACCGGATACGTGTTTACATTAAACGGTGGAGCTGTCAGTTGGTGCTGTTCTAAACAAAGCGTCGTAGCGGGATCTACATGTGAAGCGGAGTACATAGCTGCTTCGGAAGCAACAAATGAAGGAGTCTGGATGAAGGAGTTCATATCCGATTTAGGTGTCATACCTAATGCATCGGGTCCAATGAAAATCTTTTGTGACAATACTGGTGCAATTGCCTTGGCAAAGGAATCCAGATTTCACAAGAGAACCAAGCACATCAAGAGACGCTTCAATTCATACGAGATCTAGTCCAGGTGGGAGACATAGAGATTTGCAAGATACATACAGATCTGAATGTGGCAGACCCGTTGGCTAAGCCTCTTCCACGAGCAAAACATGATCAGCACCAAGACTCCATGGGTGTTAGAATCATTACTGTGTAATCTAGATTATTGACTCTAGTGCAAGTGGGATACTGAAGGAAATATGCCCTAGAGGCAATAATAAAGTTATTATTTATTTCCTTATATCATGATAAATGTTTATTATTCATGCTAGAATTGTATTAACCGGAAACATAATACATGTGTGAATACATAGACAAACTGAGTGTCACTAGTATGCCTCTACTTGACTAGCTCGTTAATCAAAGATGGTTATGTTTCCTAACCATGAACAAAGAGTTATTATTTGATTAACGGGATCACATCATTAGTTGAATGATCTGATTGACATGACCCATTCCATTAGCTTAGCACCCGATCGTTTAGTATGTTGCTATTGCTTTCTTCATGACTTTTACATGTTCCTATGACTATGAGATTATGTAACTCCCGTGTGCTGGAGGAACACTTTGTGTGCTACCAAACGTCACAACGTAACTGGGTGATTATAAAGGTGCTCTACAGGTGTCTCCAAAGGTACATGTTGGGTTGACGTATTTCGAGATTAGGATTTGTCACTCCGATCGTCAGAGAGGTATCTCTGGGCCCTCTCGGTAATGCACATCACATAAGCCTTGCAAGCATTGCAACCAATGGGTTAGTTGCGAGATGATGTATTACGGAACGAGTAAAGAGACTTGCCGGTAACGAGATTGAACTAGGTATTGGATACCGACGATCGAATCTCGGGCAAGTAACATACCGATGACAAAGGGAACAACATATGTTGTTATGCGGTCTGACCGATAAAGATCTTCGTAGAATATGTAGGAGCCAATATGGGCATCCAGTTCCCGCTATTGGTTATTGACCAGAGACGTGTCTCGGTCATGTCTGCATTGTTCTCGAACTGTAGGGTCCGCACGCTTAACGTTACGATGACAGTTATTATGAGTTTATGCATTTTGATGTACCGAAGTTAGTTCAGAGTCCCGGATGTGATCACGGACATGACGAGGAGTCTCGAAATGGTCGAGACATAAAGATTGATATATTGGACGACTATATTCGGACACCGAAGCGTTCCGGTGAAGTTTCGGATAAAACCGGAGCACTGGGGGTTACCGGAACCCCTCGGGGGGTTAATGGGCCTCATGGGCCTAAAGTGGAGAAGAGGAAGGGGCTGCCAGGGCAGGCCGCGTGCCCCCTCTCCCCTAGTCCGAATTGGACAAGGAGGGAGGGGCGGCGCCCCCCCTTTCCTTCTCTCCCTCCCTCTCTCTTAATTGGACAAGGAAAGGGTGGGGAGTCCTACTCCCGGTAGGAGTAGGACTCCTCCGGCGCGCCTCCTCTAGGCCGGCCGCACCCCCCCTTGGATCCTTTATATACGGAGGCAGGGGGGCACCCTAGGACACACAAGTTGATCCTCGTGATCGTTCCTTAGCCGTGTGCGGTGCCCCCTTCCACCATATTCCACCTCGGTCATATCGTTGTAGTGCTTAGGCGAAGCCCTGCGTCGGTAGAACATCATCATCGTCACCACGCCGTTGTGCTGACGGAACTCATCCCCGAAGCTTTGCTGGATCGGAGCCCGGGGAGCGTCATCGAGCTGTACGTGTGCTAAGAACTCGGAGGTGCCGGAGTAACGGTGCTTGGATCGGTCGGATCGAGAAGACGTATGACTACTTCCTCTACGTTGCGTCAACGCTTCCGCTGTTGATCTACAAGGGTACGTAGATCACACTCTCCCCTCTCGTTGCTATGCATCACCATGATCTTGCGTGTGCGTAGATTTTTTTTTGAAATTAGTACGAAACCCAACAGATGGATGATGCAGATGCAAAGGAAGATAACACTTTCTCAGATTTCACCTTAGCGAGGCCAAGGAAACAAAATCTGGATGATCGATCGAGAGACATTTAGCACTCCGCTTCTAATGTTCTCCTTGATGTGCTAGGATAACCCATTTATTGATATGGTTTGGTATCTAGGACATCAAGTAAAAGGTCGGACTTCGGGAGCACAAGAATCCATAAGGATTAACTACGGAGGTAAATCCTACGAAATCCTCATGGGGAGGTGGCCAACTTTCTTCAATCGAGATACTACAATAATAGGTCTTCCGGCTGGATGTGTTCGCCACGACATCCACTTTACCGGTTATCGAGGGACCAATATTATAGTTCTTGGAAAATGATCCAACCATCATATCTGCCTGAGATTCAGATCTGGTTGGTGTCAGGATATTCCAGACTCATCGAGTCTAGAAAGGAAAATGAAAGTTTGCAACACAAATCGACGAGATGACGTTGCAAGATTCTCAGGAAATGAACAATGATAGCAAACTCCAAAACATGAGCAGTTTTGCTACAGCATGTGAACATGCTGTCCCAGACAAGCATGACCATATAGTAGTCTTATAATAAAAATACTACCGGGTTCATGTGGGAAACCATCATCGAGGATATCAAAGTCTTGTGCACTTAATTAGACTTCTTTACCTTGAACAAATCACTCAGTGGCTTGTGTGCTAGGAATTCATATGGAACGAAGATGATCAGTCTATCAAACCATAGAATACTTCGCACATGCATGACTGACTTGGGATGATTCCAGAGGAACACAAAACCGATCTTTCTCGAACTCACGGTGGCAACATGCACCAAATGCACAAGAATTCGAGGAAGTCACTTCTTCCATCCAACATATGCTTCATGAGCTAGCATGAAGAGATGCTTTCAAAAATTTCCAACACTCGCTTAATGATTGACAAAATCATGGAGAGGACATGGATGTTGTCGATGGGCTCAACAACAATTCTTCCAGGTTTCCATATAAATGGAATTCCATAATTAAGTGGACAAAGTGGTAGCATTGGTCAGACCAAAGGATGTAATGGTGTATGCCCGAGGAATCAACCTCGAGTAAGGCAACATTACGAACATCGTTGGTTCTGATTTGACTTGATGATAACCCATACTCAAGTCAAAGTTTTGACAGGGCAATAGATCCAACAACTGATCACGAGGACCAATCGATGAAGATATCATCTTTCTTCAACACACACGCACACAAAAAGATATCCCTTATCATGAACTAAGTCAGACAAGCTTTCATCTTCCAACTCTCCAAGTTGTTGTTTAGCTTAACCAACTAGCTCAGGGTATCCAACACAGATTCTTGGAGAATGGGTGATTTGGAGGAAAACCAACATGATCACGAACTCAACATAGCGGTCAGGTGACAACCTGGTAATACTTCCAAGAGATATTCGGAAAATCACGAACCACCGATATGTTATTAAGCTCGAGAACAATCTTGCTTTTCAGGGCAAGATGATATGATCAAAAAGAGCGAGGAATTGACACAATCCTAACTCATTGATTGAAGAGTGCACCAGAAATAAGGACTAGGTAGCACGATCAATCTTAGGATGATGATTTAATAACCAACATGCTAAGAATGAGAATATTGTCCATTAACTACCAAGCAACGGAGTTGCTAGGGGTATTGGTTTCACACATCATGGCTCACTTGCCGGCATTCTGGTTATAAAACACGGGAACCGGGGAATGAACAATGATGGCAAGAAGTATCACTGTATCAAGAGTTCTTAGGAGGTTGTGCAATTCCTATGATATTCCGGACATAAAGTGGGTAATACTTCAGGGTAGAACAAAATCAAAAGCTGGATGTTTTGATCTACGGGATACAACTACTTTGACCCAATCCTAGAAATGGGTGAGGTACTGGAGTTCGTTTCTCCTAGTCATTCCGGAATAGAATGGCTTGACGAACCACAAGAGTAATAGGCATCGATAACACGAGTGCACGACTACTCCTGACTATCAATTGATAGATGAAGGTCGGAATATAACTGGAGGGGAACAACTCAAAGGAACATATAACTTTCTAAGTTGTGGATGCATAGATTAGTATGTCGAACAAGTTCAACATATTTCTTCCGGATAACCCATGCAGAAAGGTAGAACTGGCAGAATCACAATTATGGATGGAGAACTCATCAAAAGCACTCCGGTTGTGATATTTTTGGTTCAAACGAATTTCTGCCAAGGATGGTTCATAGTATTTGGAAGAAGGAAATACCACGGACATCGAGGACTATCGCAAAGTTACTAATATCTTAAGGGAAACTAGCAAATACTAACAACACGAAGTAGGGTGAATCTCGGGTTCGAAAACCCAGGAGTAGAATACCTACTACTAAATGGCATCACGGGATGCTTTCGAGAATGGTGGCCAGAATCATCACATCGGAAACACAAAACATGGCTAGATTACTAGGTGACTCTCTAAGACACCTAGGGTCATAATAATAGCTCCAACATATATGTCGAGGCAATAGAGTACCTCAACTCATTGATTAGTGTGGTTAAACTGGCCCAAAGGAACATCGGGAATGGGATGAAGGGATTTGCAAATGCATCAGACTATTTAGAAACCTGGGATGACTCGGACAGCATAACAACTATAATTGCTCAAAAAGATTTGAGACAACCTGCAAAAATGGTGGCATAACCACTTAACAACATCATATCAAGGTTCTGGTGCCAGCTATGAACATAAGGAAGTAGTAGGAACTGAACTGAGGCTTCAACTCAACAATCCTAGGCAACTACGGTTTAGTAACACGTCATCCTGAGAGATAGAAGAGAAACCTAGTTCTTAACCCCGTAGAAAAGATAAGATGACTCAGATCAGAAGGTTATGAGGATAAGGAGTAAAAGAGCCTTACGTTCCCTTCCACAATCAATTCCCTTATATAACTAAAACATTTCTAGACACGACTTCGACCAGCTTGGCTTGGTAATCCTACAGGCAGTCTGGCTCTGATACCAAAGCTGTCAGGACCCCGATTCCAAGCCACATCGATCTAGCCGGTAACACCTCATATCACTTTGTGGCCTCACGCACGGACCGGGCTGCCTGTAGGTGACTACAACACCGTTCTTTGGTACTATGGAGAGAGCAATAGATTTGTTGGAAATCATACATACAGATGTATGTGGTCCGATGAATGTTGAGGCTCGTGGCGGATATCGTTATTTTCTCACCTTCATAGATGACTTAAGGAGATATGGGTATATCTACTTAATGAAACATAAGTCTGAAACGTTTGAAAAGTTCAAGGAATTTCAGAGTGAAGTTGAAAATCATCGTAACAAAAAAATAAAGTTTCTACGATCTGATCGTGGAGGAGAATATTTGAGTTACGAGTATGGTGTACATTTGAAAAATTGTGGAATAGTTTCGCAACTCACGCCACCCGGAACACCACAGCGTAATGGTGTGTCCGAACGTCGTAATCGTACTTTACTAGATATGGTGCGATCTATGATGTCTCTTACTGATTTACCGCTATCGTTTTGGGGTTATGCTTTAGAGACGACCGCATTCACGTTAAATAGGGCACCATCAAAATCCGTTGAGACGACGCCTTATGAACTATGGTTTGGCAAGAAACCAAAGTTGTCGTTTCTTAAAGTTTGGGGCTGCGATGCTTATGTGAAAAAGCTTCAACCTGATAAGCTCGAACCCAAAGCGGAGAAATGTGTCTTCATAGGATACCCAAAGGAGACTGTTGGGTATACCTTCTATCACAGATCCGAAGGCAAGACATTCGTTGCTAAGAATGGATCATTTCTAGAGAAGGAGTTTCTCTCGAAAGAAGTGAGTGGGAGGAAAGTAGAACTTGACGAGGTAACTGTACCTGCTCCCTTATTGGAAAATAGTACATCACGAAAACTGTTTCTGCGACACCTATACCAATTAGTGAGGAAGCTGATGATGATGATCATGAAACTTCAGGACAAGACACTACTGAACCACGTAGATCAACCAGAGTGAGATCCTCACCAAAGTGGTACGGTAATCCAATTCTGGAAGTCATGCTACTAGATCATGATGAACCTACGAACTATGAAGAAGCGATGGTGAGCCCAGATTCCGCAAAGTGGCTTGAGGCCATGAAATCTGAGATGGGATCCATGTATGAGAACAAAGTATGGACTTTGGTTGACTTGCCCGATGATCGGCAAGCAATTGAGAATAAATGGATCTTCAAGAAAAAGACTGACGCTGACGGTAATATTACTGTCTATAAAGCTCGACTTGTCGCAAAAGGTTTTCGACAAGTTCAAGGGGTTGACTACGATGAGACCTTCTCACCCGTAGCGATGCTTAAGTCCGTCAGAATCATGTTAGCAATTGCCGCATTTTATGATTATGAAATATGGCAGATGGATGTCAAAACTGCATTCCTGAATGGATTCCTGGAAGAAGAGTTGTATATGATGCAACCAGAAGGTTTTGTCGATCCAAAGGGAGCTAACAAAGTATGCAAACTCCAGCAATCCATTTATGGACTGGTGCAAGCATCTCGGAGTTGGAATAAACGCTTTGATAGTGTGATCAAAGCATTTGGCTTTATACAGACGTTTGGAGAAGCCTGTATTTACAAGAAAGTGAGTGGGAGCTCTGTAGCATTTCTGATATTATATGTGGATGACATATTGCTGATTGGAAATGATATAGAATTTCTGGATAGCATAAAGGGATACTTGAATAAAAGTTTTTCGATGAAAGACCTCGGGGAAGCTGCTTACATATTAGGCATAAAGATCTATAGAGATAGATCAAGACGCTTAATTGGACTTTCACAAAGCACATACCTTGACAAGATTTTGAAGAAGTTCAAAATGGATCAAGCAAAGAAAGGGTTCTTGCCTGTGTTACAAGGTGTGAAGTTGAGTCAGACTCAATGCCCGACCACTGCAGAAGATAGAGAGAAAATGAAAGATGTTCCCTATGCTTCAGCCATAGGCTCTATCATGTATGCAATGCTGTGTACCAGACCTGATGTGTGCCTTGCTATAAGTTTAGCAGGGAGGTACCAAAGTAATCCAGGAGTGGATCACTGGACAGCGGTCAAGAACATCCTGAAATACCTGAAAAGGACTAAGGATATGTTTCTCGTATATGGAGGTGACAAAGAGCTCACCGTAAGAGGTTACGTTGATGCAATCTTTGACACTGATCCGGACGATTCTAAATCGCAAACCGGATACGTGTTTACTTTAAACGGTGGAGCTGTCAGTTGGTGCAGTTCTAAACAAAGCGTCGTAGCAGGATCTACATGTGAAGCGGAGTACATAGCTGCTTCGGAAGCAGCGAACGAAGGAGTCTGGATGAAGGAGTTCATATCCGATCTAGGTGTCATACCTAGTGCATCGGGTCCAATGAAAATCTTTTGTGACAATACTGGTGCAATTGCTTTGGCCAAGGAATCCAGATTTCACAAAAGGACCAAACACATCAAGAGACGCTTCAACTCCATCCGGGATCTAGTCCAGGTGGGAGACATAGAGATTTGCAAGATACATACGGATCTGAATGTTGCAGACCCGTTGACTAAGCCTCTTCCACGAGCAAAACATGATCAGCACCAAGGCTCCATGGGTGTTAGAATCATTACTGTGTAATCTAGATTATTGACTCTAGTGCAAGTGGGAGACTGAAGGAAATATGCCCTAGAGGCAATAATAAAGTTATTATTTATTTCCTTATATCATGATAAATGTTTATTATTCATGCTAGAATTGTATTAACCGGAAACATAATACATGTGTGAATACATAGACAAACAGAGTGTCAGTAGTATGCCTCTACTTGACTAGCTCGTTAATCAAAGATGGTTATGTTTCCTAACCATGGACAAAATAGTTGTTATTTGATTAACGAGGTCACATCATTAGTTGAATGATCTGATTGACATGACCCATTCCATTAGCTTAGCACCCGATCGTTTAGTATGTTGCTATTGCTTTCTTCATGACTTATAGATGTTCCTATGACTATGAGATTATGCAACTCCCGTTTACCAGAGGAACACTTTGGGTACTACCAAACGTCACAACGTAACTGGGTGATTATAATGGAGTACTACAGGTGTCTCCAATGGTAGATGTTGGGTTGGCGTATTTCGAGATTAGGGTTTGTCACTCCGATTGTCGGAGAGGTATCTCTAGGCCCTCTCGGTAATACACATCACATAAGCCTTGCAAGCATTATAACTAAGATGTTAGTTGTGAGATGATGTATTACGGAACGAGTAAAGAGACTTGCCAGTAACGAGATTGAACTAGGTATTGGATACCGACAATCGAATCTCGGGCAAGTAACATACCGATGACAAAGGGAACAACGTATGTTGTTATGCGGTCTGACCGATAAAGATCTTCGTAGAATATGTAGGAGCCAATATGGGCATCCAGGTCCCGCTATTGGTTATTGACCGGAGACGTGTCTCGGTCATGTCTACATTGTTCTCGAACCGTAGGGTCCGCACGCTTAACGTTACGATGACAGTTATTATGAGTTTATGCATTTTGATGTACCAAAGGTTGTTCGGAGTCCCAGATGTGATCACGGACATGACGAGGAGTCTCGAAATGGTCAAGACGTAAAGATTGATATATTGGAAGCCTATGTTTGGACATCGGAAGTGTTCCGGGTGAAATCGGGATTTTACCGGATTACCGGGAGGGTTACCGGAACCCCCCGGGAGCCAAATGGGCCAACATGGGCCTTAGTGGAAAGGTGAAAGGGCTGCCCCATGGGCTGCGCGCCTTCCCCCCTTCCCCTAGTCCTATTAGGACTAGGGAAGGTGGCCGGCCACCCCCTCTCTCCTTCCCACTTGAGGAAACCTAGTTGGACTAGGATTGGAGGGGGGAGTCCTACTCCCGGTAGGAGTAGGACTCCTCCTGCGCCTCCCACCTTGGCCGGCCAGCCCCTCCCCTTGAAACCTTTATATACGGGGGCAGGGGGCACCTCTAGACACACAAGTTGATCCTTGAGATCGTTCCTTAGCCGTGTGCGGTGCCCCCTGCCACCAAATTCCACCTCGATCATACCGTTGTAGTGCTTAGGCGAAGCCCTGCGTCGGTAGTACATCAAGATCGTCATCACGCCGTCGTGCTGACGGAACTCTTCCTCGACGCTTTGCTAGATCGGAGCCCGAGGATTGTCATCGAGTTGAACGTGTGCTAAGAACTCGGAGGTGCCGGAGTAACGGTGCTTGGATCGGTCGGATCGGGAAGACGTACGACTACTTCCTCTATGTTGTGTGATCGCTTCCGCAGTCGGTCTGCGTTGGTACGTAGACAACACTCTCCCCTCTCGTTGCTATGCATCACCGTGATCTTGCGTGTGCGTAGGAATTTTTTTTGAAATTACTACGTTCCCCAACACGGACTGCATAACAAAGGTTCATATCACAAGGGGCAATATAAAGTGACGTTCTTTCACATCGAGATTTTATGCATCCAACCATAAAAGCGCATGGCAACCTCTGCTTCCCTCTGTGAAGGGCCTATCTTTTATTATTATCTTCTACCTTATGCAAGAGTCACGGTGATATTCACCTTTCCTTTTTCATTTTATCCTTTGGCAAGCCCAGCATGTTGGAAAGAACCTGATATATATATATATATCTAACTGGATGTAGGGGAGCATGAGTTATTATTGTTGACATTACCCTTGAGGTAAAAGGTTGTGGGGCAAAACTATAAGCCCCTATCTTTCTCTGTGTCTGATTAAAACTCCATAACCACAAGTATTGCGTGAGTGTTAGCAATTGTGAAAGATTAAAAGATAGTTGAGTATGTGAAGTTTGCTGAATCAAAGCTCTGACATAGACTCTTCCTGAAAATAGGATGAATTGCAATTGTTTGATGACCGAGAATATTGTTTGTTAGTTTTCAAGAAAGTTTATGATCCATACTTTAAACTTGTGAATTGCTTGTTACTTGATCATGAAAAGTTTTATGAGATGAGCTATTGTTATGATATGTAGTGATGCTAGAAAAAGTGATTGGAATTATCATTGATCAAACTTAAGCACTTACCAGCATTCCGCATCAAAAATTATCTTTTTTACCATTTACCTACTCGAGGATGAGCAGGAATTAAGCTTGGGGATGCCTGATACGTCTCCAACGTATCTATAATTTTTTGATTGCTCCATGCTATATTATCTACTGTTTTGGACTATCTTGGGCTTTATTTTCCACTTTTATATTACTTTTGGGACTAACCTATTAACCGGAGGCCCAGCCCAGATTTGCTGTTTTTTTGCCTATTTCAGTGTTTCGAAGAAAAGGAATATCAAACGGAGTCGAAACGGAACGAAATCAACTAGAGAAGTTATTTTTGGAAGGAAAGCCACTGGATAGACTTGGACTCTATGCCAGAAGACACAGGAGGAGCTCACGAGGGTGGGGGCGCCCCCCCTAGGGCGCGCCCCTACCTCGTGGGGCCCCCGTAGCTCCTCTGACGTACCCCCTGCACCCATATATACTCTCGTACCCTAAAACTTCCAGAACAGAGATTGGATTAGAAGTTCCGCCGCCGCAAGCCTCTGTAGCCACGAGAAATCAATCTAGGCCCTCTCCGGCACCCTGCCGGAGGGGGCCATCATCACTGGTGGCCATGGAGGATTATCTCGGAGGGGTCTTCATCACCATGAAGGCCAAGGACCAGAAGGTGGAGGCCATGGAGGAGGAAGCACAAGGGGGAGAACCTCTCCTCCTCTCTTCCGGTGGCGCCGGAGTGCCATCGGGAGGGGAATCATCGTCACGGTGATCGTCTTCATCAACATCACCATCATCATCACCATCCTCATCTCTTTTACGCGGTCCACTCTCCCGCACACCGCTGTAATCCCCTACTTGAACATGGTGCTTTATGCCACATATTATGATCCAATGATCTGTTGCCATCCTATGATGTTTTGAGTAGATATATTTTGTCTTTGGGTTGATTGATGATCTAGATTGGTATGAGTTGTATGTTTTGCTTTGATGCTATCCTATGGTGCTCTCCGTGTCGTGCAAGCGTGAGGGAATCCCGCTGTAGGGTGTTGCAATATGTTCATGATTCACTTATAGTGGGTTGCTAGAGTGACAGAAGCTTAAACCCGAGTAAGAGGGATTGTTGCGTATGGGAATAAAGAGGACTTGATGCTTTAATGCTATGGTTGGGTTTTACCTTAATTATATTTAGTAGTTGCGGATGCTTGCTAGAGTTCCAATCATAAGTGCATATGATCCAAGTAGAGAAAGTATGTTAGCTTATGCCTCTCCCTCATATGAAACTGCAATAGTGATTACCGGTCTTGTTAACAATTGCCTAGGTCAATTCCGCACACCGACCCACCATTATTCCACACTCGCTATTCATAATACTATGTATATATTCTAACTTTATGATAACATTACCTACTTTTATGTTTTAGCTCTCTGTTACCATGCAAAGTTATCCTCTTCATACCACAACGTAGTTTTATTTCTCGTTGCTAGTTGAAAGCAAACGTTCGGTGCACGCAGAGTCGTATCAGTTGCAGATAGGGATTGAGAGAATATTGATCTTACCTTTAGCTCCTTGTGGGTTCGACACTCCATACTTATCACTTCCACCTTTGGAAAGTGCTACGATGATTCCTTGCACTTGGGGATTATCAGAATCCCAAAGATTCTGCTAGGTCATCGAGTGGTTGACTAGTCTTGGGCTTTATCATGACAGTCAGTTTTCGGCTTTCTCTACTGAGGTGCTCGTCTGGCTGAACCAGGGCACAATCGCAGTAGTTCTCCTGGTGCCGCCTTAGCCGATAGAGTGGAACGTAAGGTAGCAAAACACAAGAGCCGGGCAAACCCAACATTTGACCAAAGACATGATTCAGAGCTGATGCATATAAGGCCTAACTCGCGACGCCGAACACTCCCTAAGGTATTTGGTCTTTGAAATATATACCGGGCTAAATGATGCCCTTGGATAATGAGCCCCTAGTGTCCGGGTACGAGCAATATTCTGACGTGGCCACATGCCAAGAACGTCAGCATCCTTCTCGGTTGTATGGATAATCCGGAGGATGTAAACAACAAAAGATAGTAAAAAAGGTTGACGCAGGGTCTTAATCTAAAGAGAAACCTTTGAACGGGTCCCTGCTGCACGTCTGCGCCTGTTTCTCCGTTGTGCCATATCCTGGACGGGTGTAGCACGATTGTCATCTGTAAAAGAGAGAAACTTAATTGAAAGTTGTCATGCAAAAAATTGGCTATTATAAATAAACCATTTAAAAGTCAAGATGTGTAAAGTTGAGCCGAATTATCGGTAAGAAGCCCCTGGTACCGTCTATAAGGGTATAACCATTAAACCAATCTCTATCCAATGATTAGCCAGACTCGTCTAGCCGTGTCCGTGGTCTTAACGACCGGTTATCTGTTCTGGTGGTGAGGCCGTCTAGTGTTCGGCTGTTAAAGCAGCCGTACGTTCTTCTGCTCGTAAGGAGCGCTCAGCATTTCCATGTACTGTGATGATGCCACGCGGACCGGGCATTTTAAGCTTGAGAAAAGCATAATGCAGTATTGCATTAAAACGAGCGAAAGCCGCTTGTCCGAGTAGTGCTTGATAGCCACTTCGGAATGGAGCGATGTCGAAGGTTAACTGTTCGCTTCGGAAGTTGTCGGGCGAGCGGAACACAACCTCTAGTACTAGAGAGCCCGTGCAGCGGGCCTCTATGCCTGGTATTACTCCCTTGAAGGTAGTATTACTCTGGCTGATTTTTGTTGGGTTTATCCCCATTCTAAGGATGGTGTCCTGATATATCAGATTTAGACTACTGCCGCCGTCCATTAGGACTCGTGTGAGATGGTATCCGTTTATTATTGGGTCCAGCACCAAGGCGGTTGACCCTTCATGCCGGATGCTTATTAGGTGATCCTTGCGATCAAAAGTGACCGGGCAGGCCGACCAGGGGTAGAACTCAGGGGTGATGGTCTCTAAGGCTCATGTATTTCGGAGTGCATATTTGCTTCTCCTTTTTGTCACGTGGATCGCGTTTACTGTTTTGACTTCTGGGGCAAATTTTTTCTGTCCCCCAGTGCCTTGCCGGCGAGGCTCATCCTTGTCTTCGCTCAGTGTGTCCTCCCCCTTGTGTTCGGCGTTTAGCTTGCCGGCCTGCTTGAAGACCCAACATTCTCTGTGGGTATGATTTGCAGGTTTATCGGGGGTGCTGTGGATCTGACATAGTTTGTCTAGAATCTTGTTTAGGCTGGTCGGTCCATCTTTGTTGCCTTTAAAGGGCTTTTTCCGCCGACCTGGTCCAGAGCCCCTGAATGCGGCGTTTACCGCCGTGTTATCCGGGCTATCCTCTTTATTCCAGCGCTTGTTTTTACTGCGTCATGGTTTTCCATTGCCATCCCAGACTTCGGATGTGCTTGGGTCGCTGGTGCTGCTTCGGGCTAACCAGCTATCCTCGCCCATGCAAAAGCAGGTCATGAGGCTTGTTAGGGCTGCCATTGTTCTTGGTTTTTCTTGGCCGAGGTGTCTGGCAAGCCATTCGTCTCGGACGCTGTGCTTGAAAGCTGCTAGGGCTTCGGCGTCCGGACAGTCGACAATTTGGTTCTTCTTAGTGAGAAACCTGTTCCAAAGATTTCGGGCTGACTCTCCGGGCTGTTGAATTATATGACTCAAGTCGTCTGTGTCCAGAGGTCGGACATAATTCCCTTGAAAATTAGCCCGAAAGGCATCCTCGAGCTCCTCCCAACTTCCAATGGAGTTTTCGGGGAGGCTTTTTAACCAGTGCCGAGCTGGTCTTTTGAGCTTGAGGGGAAAGTATTTAATGGCATGGAGATCGTCTCTGCGAGCCATATGAATATGGAGGATAAAGTCCTCAATCCAGACCCCTGGGTCTATAGTCCCGTCGTACGCCTCTATGTTCACTGGTTTGAATCAATTCATGGTCCAGTACTTCGTCGGTGAAACATAGGGGGTGTGCGTCACCCCTGTATTTAGCTGTACCATGGCATTTGGACGGTAGTGATATTTGGTTTTGGTTGAGTGTTGGAGCGCGTTTCCTTGATCCGTAGATGGATCTGGTTGCGCTGGCCCTTTCATGCGAGTCCTTGCGTGTGTCATGTAGTGACTTATGTGCGGCCTCGTTGGCCGCTCTATCGCGGCCACCAGGTCGTCGACCGGTCAACATTTTTATTTTTTGGCCGTGGGGGCTTGATACGTCTCCAATGTATCTATAATTTTTGATTGCTCCATGCTATATTATCTACTGTTTTGGACTATATTGGGCTTTATTTTCCACTTTTATATTATTTTTGGGACTAAACTATTAACCGGAGGCCCAGCCCAGAATTGCTGTTTTTTGCCTATCAAACGGAGTCCAAACGGAATGAAACCTTCGGGAATGTGATTTTCTCACCGAATATGACCCAGGAGACTTGGACCCTACGCCAAGGAAGCTTCGAGGTGGGCACGAGGTAGGGGGGCGCGCCCCCACCCTCGTGGGGCCCACGAAGCTCCATCGACGTACTTCTTCCTCCTATATATACCTACGTACCCCCAAACGATCAGATACGGAGCCAAAAACCTAATTCCAGCACCGCAACTTTCTATATCCACAAGATCCCATCTTGGGGCCTGTTCTGGAGCTCCACCGGAGAGGGCCGTCATCACAGAGGGCTTCTACATCATCATAGCCTCTCCGATGAAGTGTGAGTAGTTTACCTCAGCCTTCGGGTCCATAGTTATTAGCTAGATGGCTTCTTCTCTCTTTTTGGATCTCAATACAATGTTCTCCCCCTCTCTCGTGGAGATCTATTCGATGTAATCTTCTTTTTGCGGTGTGTTTGTTGAGACTGATGAATTGTGGGTTTATGATCAAGTCTATCTATGAATAATATTTAAATCTTCTCTGAATTCTTTTATGTATGATTGGTTATCTTTGCAAGTCTCTTCGAATCATCCGTTTGGTTTGGCCAACTAGATTGGCAGTTCTTGCCATGGGAGAAGTGCTTAGCTTTGGGTTCGATCTTGCGGTGTCCTTTCCCAGTGACAGAAGGGGCAGCAAGGCACGTATTGTATCGTTGCCATCGAGGATAACAAGATGGGGTTTATTTCATATTGCATGAATTTATCTCTCTACATCATGTCATCTTGCTTAAGGCGTTACTCTGTTTTTAACTTAAATACTCTAGATGCATGCTGGATAGCGGTCGATGAGTGGAGTAATAGTAGTAGATACAGGCAGGAGTCGGTCTACTTGTCTCGGACGTGATGCCTATATACATGATCATACCTAGATATTCTCATAACTATGCTCAATTCTGTCAATTGCTCAACAGTAATTTGTTCACCCATCGTAGAATACTTATGCTCTTGAGAGAAGCCACTAGTGAAACCTATGGCCCTGGGGTCTATTCTCATCATATCAATCTCCATCACTTTAATCTTGCTTTGCCTTTTTACTTTGCCTTTTACTTTTCACTTTGCATCTCTATATCAAAAATACCAAAAATATTATCTATCATCTCTATCAGATCTCACTCTCGTAAGTGACCGTGAAGGGATTGACAACCCCTAATCGCGTTGGTTGCGAGGAGCTATTGTTTTTGTGTAGGTACGAGGGACTTGCGCGTGGCCTCCTACTGGATTGATACGTTGGTTCTCAAAAACTGAGGGAAATACTTACGCTACTCTGCTACATCATCCTTTCCTCTTCAGGGAAATCCAACGCAAGCTCAAGAGGTAGCAGGGCTCTAAGGCCTCATCGTCGAATTCAGGCAGCATCTTTCGCTTTGGGTAGCTCTTTGTATGGCGACTGCCACTGTCAGATTTCGGGTTCCGGCAGACCCTTAAGGTTCAAACTCTTAGGTGTGCGCGGAGATCTCTCCCCTACCGATCTACGTCCGTTCTCCTCGTGTGATCTAAGCTAGAAATGATGAACAACACAAGGGACACGAGATGTATACTGGTTCGGGCCACCGTTGTGGTGTAATACCCTACTCCAGTGTGTGGTGGGGTGGATTGCCTCAGGGGCTGATGACGAACAGTACAGGGGAAGAACAGCCTCGCGAGAGTTGTTCTTGAACTGGTGCGATGAACTGCTTGGGTGAGTTCGACCACCTCTCTCTCTATCAGATCCGATTAGATCAGATTTCCCCCCTACTCTATGGTGGCTAGCTCTATTTATAGAGGCCCTGGGCCTCTCCCCAAATAATGAGCGGGAAGGGCGCCAACAATTGGCCATTTTGAAGGGGAACATCTAGTACAAGTTATCCTGACCAAAGGTGGTCTTCGGGTGCCAAAAGCATTGGTGATGACGCCGTCTTGGGCTCCACAGTGACCTCCGTCCTGCCGCTTGGCTGGTCTTGGTCTCGTTGCACCGGAATGGTAACCTTTGCCCGATGCCTTGGCCTGTGCTTGCTCCCTTTGCACCAAAGGGGAAACAAGGACACTGTGCAGGCCGGCGCCCGCCTGGTGCCCGCTTGGTCTCGACCGTCATGGCTTGCGTCACGGGCTCCTCGCGAGGTGCCCCTGCCTTGATCTCTCTGCCTCCTCACGAGCTCACCTGATGAGTCTGCCCCTGAGGAAGTCTCCTGTCATCCGCCCCGCGAGGCTTGGCCCCTCGCGAGGGTCTTGAGCTTGAGCTGATGAAGATGGGCCGTGCTGGGCCCCCACTTGAGCCATGCCGCAGGCCGCAGGTAGGCAAGTCTTGGGACCCCCGTTCCCAGAACACCGACAGTAGCCCCCGGGCCCAAGGCGCGTGCGGGCTTGGCTTAGCAGAGAAGCGAAGGGGCAAGTGTGAAGCGTCGCGGGCCCTAATAGCCTGCAGCCTTGGGCGCCACGTGGCGATTGATTGGACGTGGGCGTCTGCGCTTCCCCATGATGCCTCGGCAACCGCGCGACTTGACAAGTCCCTGCATGCAGAGAAATGGGTCATGATTACCTGCGATCGTGGTGCCTGGCGGTTGGCCTTCTCTGGCTATAAGTACGGGGCTGCGTGAGCCCCCTTTAGTCCATTCCTTCCTGCTACTCGTCATTCCCATGGCTCCGCCGAAGAGATCCTTAGCCGCGGAGAAAGGAAAGGCCCGTCCAGCTGGGCATGACTCCCCACCGACCAAGTGCGGCCGAGGCCGCCCTCGCAAGCATCCCGTGGTCCCCGTATTGGCTTCCCGCGGCCATGGAGGCGGCGCCCTGCGCGGTGGTGAGCGCCTGGCTACCGAGGGAGGCACGCCATGGCTGTGCGGCCCCCGAGGCCGCGCTTTCGCTCGGCGGAGGTGCTGCCGGAGTTCGTCGTGTGGTCGGTGGACCCAACCAACACCTGGCTCTAGCTCCCCCATTTCTTCATAGGTGAAGTGCCGGCCAGCGCCCGATGCGGCTTCTGGCTCCAGGCAGATGGTTGCTGCAGCAGGGCCTCCTGGGCTTCGCTGGAGGTCTCCGCTTCTGGGAATGGGGCCCTGACCCACGGCTGGCAAACGTTTGCCCGTGCGCGCGGCCTGAGCCGGCGGTGCACCCTGCACTTCAAGTTTGATGGCGACGCCACCCTCTACGTGAGGGTGTTCGGGGAAGACGGTCGCTGTGCTGGGTGGTGCGCACAAGCGGCGGTGCTCGGGGTTCGCTAAGCGTCGGCGACTCTCTCTCAGGCAGCAGCTCCTCCAGCGGTGGCCGCGACCAGCCCCACGCCGTTGCGCCCGCCTAGGTGAAGGTAGCGGGTCAGCCCACCGTCGCGCCCCGGTGAAGCAAGAGGAGGGATCCGCCTGAGCCCCAGAAGCAGCTCGGGCTTTCGCCGCAAGCTGGCACCGGACAAGTCGTGCCCATTTGTTTTTCTTCTTTTCCTGCGTAGAAAAAAAGGTAGTATAGGGCCCCACGGGGGCGTGTTAGAACTGCCGCTGTTAATTATCACGCTGCTTCCGCTATTTCTGTGCTATGTTTCCGCGCCGTATGCCCATGTGCGGGAATTATTTTAGCTTGGTGGGGCTTGACGCAGTCCCCGCCTCCCGAGGCCGAGGCCTCGCCATGCGCTTCATGCCCTACAAAGATTAGCAGGAGGGGTAACTTTTGGTCTCGGTTGTGGAGGCGATCGGCCCAGGTCCGCGCTCGTGTCGCGATGCCCGTGAGGCACGGACTGGGAGGGGTGCTCCCGCAGAGGACTCAGACAGGAAAGCTCCAAACGATCGGGGCAGAAAACACTCATGAGGGCGCCCGTGAACCTCCCTCGCGAGACTTGTGCGAGAGAAAACGAGGCAAGTGAGTGAAAAAGACAAAGAGTCACAAGCCTGGGACAACAACAGCTCTAGTAAAACTTCAAACAAGAACGAACAAGCCAACTATAGAAAGCAAATGAAAAAGCTGCGTCCGGCACCTATTCTAGTCTTCAACGTCTTCTCACCAGCGCGGAGCTAAGTGCTATCACTGGGCGTGGGCGGGAGCCCCCGAGGCCCGAGGGTGGCACTCCGGAGACTCCGGGGCGTGTACAACCCCACTCATTATTACGTGAGAGTGTCACGGGCGGCGAGCTTCACAGGCATTGGCCTTCTTCACAGGCACCGGGCCTTTCCCAAAATGCGACAGCTTCACAGGCATTGGCCTTCTTCACAGGCACCAGGCCTTTCCCAAAATGCGACAGCTTCACAGGCATTTGCCTTCTTCACAGGCACCAGGCCTTTCCCAAGATGCGACAGCTTCACAGGCATTGGCCTTCTTCACAGGCACCGGGCCTTTCCCAAAATGTGACAGCTTCACAGGCATTTGCCTTCTTCACATGCACCGGGCCTTTCATGGGCGCTAGGCCTCGCTCAGGGATAGAACCTCCGGAGATGTTGAATGTTCCATGCGTTCTGGATGGGTACCCCCTCCGGGGTCTCCAAGCGCGCGGAGCCAGGCCTGGAAACATGAACAACCTTGAATGGGCCCTCCCACATGGGAGAGAGCTTGTGCAGCCCCTCCCCGGAGAGAACTCGTCTGAGCACGAGATCCCCTACCTCAAGGGTCCTGGGGCGGATGTTGCGGCAGTGGCATCGTCGCAGCGCCTATTGATACCTTGCCGCTCGCAGTGCGGCTTCTCGACGGCGTTCCTCCCCCAGCACGAGATCCGTCCCCCGCATGGCATCCTGCTGCGTCTTGTCGAACGCTAGGACCCGTGCGGAGCGACGCCTGACCTCGTGAGGGAGAACAGCCTCTGCTCCGTAGACGAGGAAGAACGGGGTCTCGCCAGTCGGCTTGGTTGCAGTTGTGCGGATTGACCACAACACGGACTAGAGCTCGTCGTACCAGCCCCTGCCACAGGCCTCTAGCTTCTTATTGAAGGTCCTGGTTTTGAGGCCCCTCAGGACCTCTGCGTTGGCTCGCTCAGCCTGGCCGTTGCTCCAGGGGTGTGCTACCGAAGCATAGCATATCTGTGTTCCAAGGTTAGCACAGTACATTTTGAAGAGATTATTGGTGAATTGCGAACCGTTGTCGGTGATGATGCGGTTAGGCACCACAAATCGGCTCACGAGGCCCTTGATGAACTTGACTGCGGAGCCTGCCGGGATCGTGCAGACAGCTTCCACCTCAGCCCACTTGGTGAACTTGTCCACGACGACGTAGAGGTAGCGATAGCCCCCTGGCACCCGAGGAAACGGGCCCAGAATGTCCAGCCCCCAAACTGCGAACGGCCATGAGAGGGGTATAGTCTGCAGACCCCCCGCAGGCTGATGGATCTGCTTAGCGTGAAACTGGCAGGCCTCGCAAGCCTTCACCAGCTCAACGGTGTCGCTGAGCGCTGTGGGCCAGTAGAATCCACTACGGAACGCCTTGCCGACGAGGGTTCGTGACGACGAGTGGTGCCCACAGTCTCCGCCGTGTATGTCCGCCAGCAGCTCCTTCCCTTGCTCTCTGGAGATGCAACGTAGGGACACGTCATTCGGCTGCTTCCTGTAGAGCTCTCCATCTTTGATGCAGTAAGCCGTGGCCTGCCGCGCCACACGCTCCGCCTCCTCCTCGTTCTCCGGCAGGGTCCCTTGCATCAAGTAGTTCTTGAGCTCCGGGATCCAACACCCTTCCTGAGGCTCCAACGCCAGGAGCAGGCGTGCTCCTGAGGCCGGGCCGCATACTGGAGCTCCTAAGGTAGGCGGCTGAGGGAGCTCCTCCTTTGGTTGCGCCATGCTCGGCACCACCGAGGGTTTGAAGAGCCGCTCCTCGAAGACGCCAGGCTCCTGAGGCAGCCGTCTAGATGCCCTCTTGGCAATGTCATCAGACTCCTGATTAGTGCCGCGAGGCACATGCTGCAACTCCAGCCCCCAAAACTGTTTCTCCATCTTGCGAACCTCAGCGAGGTAGGCTTTCATGTGCTCGTCCTTTGGCTCGTATATCTTATTGGAGAAGTTGACAAGGAGCTGCAAATCACCCTTGATGATGAGGCGCTTCACCCCTAAGGCGATTGCGGCTTTCAAGCCTGCTATCAGGCCTTTGTACTCTGCTATGTTGTTGGAGACCTTTTCTCTGTGCTGGAAGCAGAGTTGTACGGCGTAGTAGAGTTTGTCCTGGGTAGGGGATACGAGCACTGCGCCGGCCCCCGCGCCGTGTCGGGAGAACGCCCCATCGAAGTACATGACCCAGCTGTCTGGTGCTTCACTTCCCGAGGAAAGTGATCGGTCTTCGACTGCCTCGAGACCCGGTGCTTCTGCCCATTCTGCCACGAAATCCGCAAGTGCGGCTCCCTTGATGACTCTGGTCGTACTGAATTCTAGCTGAAATGCCTGTAGTTCGATGTTCCATTCAGCGACCCTTCCGGCTGAGTTGGGGCTCCTGAGTACCCTTTCCAAGGGGTATGCTGAGACGACTTTGATGGGATGGCCTTGGAAGTAGTGCTGCAGCTTGCGTGAGGCCACTAATAGCGCGAGGAGGAGTTTTTGAGGCATGGGGTACCGCGCCCTTGCGTCTCATAGCACCGTGCTGACGAAGTACACGGGATGCTCGACGAGGTTGAGGGTGCTGGCGTAGCTTGCATCCTCCTGAGGTCGAGGCGTCTCCTGAGACGACGGAGCCCCCAGCGCTTGGTCACTTGAAGAGGCCCCTCCTGCTCCGGGTGCGCTCTCCTGCTGCGGCTGTTCCTTTCCGGCTGCGGTCGTGGTCTCCGCAAGGCCCTCCTGGCTTTGCTCTGCTTCAGTTCGGGCAGTTGATGCAGCCTTGGCTCGGCGCTCCTCCCTGACCGCCACCAGGGCTGCGCTAGCGGAGTAGGGGGTGGCCGCAAGGTAGAGCACTAGGGGCTCCTGAGGACGCGGAGCTACCATCACTGGTGGGCTGGTAAGGTACCTCTTGAGATCTTGGAACGCCTTATCGGCCTCTTCAGTCCATTCTAAGGGGCCTTTCTTCTTCATCAGCTTGAAGAAGGCCAGCGCTCATTTCCCCAGCTTGAAGATGAAGCGCCCTAGCGCGGTTACACGCCCGGTGAGCTTCTACATCTCTCTGAGGGTCCTTGGTGGGCTCATGTCTTCGACTGCCTTGACCTTCTCCGGGTTGGCCTCGATGCCCCTGTGGGACACGAGGAAACCCAGGAGCTTGCCCGAGGGGACTCCGAACACGCACTTCTCCGGGTTGAGCCGCAGGTCCACTTCGTTGAGGCTCACAAAGGTTTCTTCCAAGTCCTGTATCAGGGTTTTTGCCTCCTGAGACTTCATCACAATGTCATCGATGTAAGCTTCAGTGTTCCTCCCGAGCTGCCGACCTAAGGCGATGTGCATCAGCCGCTGAAAGGTTGCGCCTGCGTTGCGCAGCCCAAATGGCATGCACGTATAGCAGTACACTCCACATGGGGTTAAGAAAGCTGTCTTCTCCACGTCTTCCACCGCCATCTGGATCTGGTGATAGCCCGAGAAGGCATCTAGGAAGCACAATAGGTCACACTCTGCGGTGGAGTCGACTATCTGGTCAATGCGGTGGAGCGGAAATGGATCCTGCGGGCAGGCTTTGTTGAGGTTGGTGAAGTCGACACACATGCGCTCCTTTCCTCCCGTTTTTGGCACAACGACCGGATTAGCCAGCCAATCAGGGTAGCGGACCTCGTGGATAACCCCTGCCACTTCCAGTTTCCGGGTCTCTTGAACGATGAAAGCTTGTTTCTTAGTGGACTGCCGCCTCGCCTTCTGCTTCACGGGGCGCACGTTGGGGCACACATTGAGGTGATGCTCAATCACACTCCTCGGGACCCCTGCTAACTGATCAGGTTCCCACGCGAACACCTTCTTGTTCGCACGCAGGAACCTCACCAGGGCCTTCTCCTGCTCGGGCTCGAGGTTGGCTCCTATGGTGAAGGTGGCGTCAGTGGACCCACCCTTGTCGACCGGTACCTGCTTGGTTTCCGCCTTGTCTTGGGTGAATAGCTACTTCTTTTTAGCCGGCGCAGCCCCCTTGGGCTCAAGGGCGTCTGTGCTAGTGGGATTTGCCACCGCGGTCGCCCTGAAAACAAGCTGGAGCACCTGCAGTGCATCCCTTGTGTCTCCTGACACGGTAAGGATGCCGCTGCTCCCGGGCATCTTCATGAGGTTGTACGCCGGGTGAGTCACTGCCATGAACCGAGCCAAGGTCGGATAGCCGAGGATGGCGTTGTAGGGGAGGCCGATGGGGGCGATGTCGAAGTCGATCAGCTCCGTGCGGAAGTTGTCGTAGGTGCCGAAGGTCACTCGGAGGCGGATCTGTCCCAAGGAGGCGGTGGAGCCAACACCGACGCCCGAGAAAGGCCTGCTGGGTCGGAGCTGCTCCAGTGGCATGTGGAGGAGGCTGAAGGCCTCCACCGAGAGCACGTTGAGGCCGACACCACCATCGATAAGGGTCCTGGTGATGGCCACTTGGCAGATGGTGGGGGTGCACAGCATCGGGAGCGCGCCCGAACCGATGGGGTTGAAGGGGTGATCATCCGAGTCGAAGGTTAGATCGGCCTCAGGCGCCACCTAGCCCAGGGGGGCTTCTCGACGCTTGGAGGCAGTGCTGATCCGGCGGGTGAATGGCTTGACGTGATGGCTCGAGGGTGGTGCCTGGGAGCCGCCCAAGAGAGCTGCGACGACGGGCGGCGCTGGTGCGGCATAACGGGCGAGGAAGAGGTTGCGCAGCTCCTCCCAAGAGGTCACAGAAGCCGTTGGCAGGTGGAGGAACCACATGCACGGGACGCCGGTGAGGGCCATGGGTAACCAGTTGGCCATCACCCGGTCGTCGCCCCCGGCTCTGAGGACGGCCTCCTCGTATGCCAGCAGGAAAACCAGCGGGTCCGTCGCACCGTTGTAGCGCGGTGGCATCTCGGGCTTGAACTTGCGCGGCCACTGCACCTGTCGCAAGGTGGGGGCCAAGGCCTGGAGCCCCCTGTCCCCAGCGCTATCATCTGTCGCCGGAGCGTGCAGCGCGTTGTCCGCCATGAGGGCGGAACGCGATGTTGGTGGAGAGCGGGTCGTCGGGAGGGAGAACTCCGGCGCACCCCTACCTGGCGCGCCAAATGTCGGATTTCGGGTTCTGGCAGACCCTTAAGGTTTGAACTCTGGGGTGCGCATGAAGATCTCTCCCCTACCTATCTACGTCCGATCTCCTCGTGTGATCTAAGCTAGAAACGATGAACAACACAAGGGACACGAGATTTATACTGGTTCGGGCCACCGTTGTGGTGTAATACCCTACTCCAGTGTGTGGTGGGGTGGATTGCCTCAGGGGTTGATGATGAACAGTACAGGGGAAGAACAGCCTCGCGAGGGGTGTTCTTGAACTGGTGCGATGAACTGCTTGGGTGAGTTTGACCGCCTCTCTCTCTCTCTCTATCAGATCCGATTAGATCAGATCCCCCCCTACTCTGTGGTGGCTAGCTCTATTTATAGAGGCCCTGGGCCTCTCCCCCAATAATGAGCAGGAAGGGCGCCAACAATTGGCCATTTTGAAGGGGAACATCTAGTACAAGTTATCCTGACCAAAGGTGGTCTTCGGCTGCCAAAAGCACTGGTGATGACGCCGTCTTGGGCTCCATGGTGACCTCCATCCTGCTGCTCGGCTGGTCTTGGTCTCGTTGCACCGGAATGGTAACCTTTGCCCGATGCCTTGGCCTATGCTTGCTCCCTTTGCACCGAAGGGGAAACAAGGACACTGTGCAGGCCGGCGCCCGCCTGGCGCCTGCCTGGTCTCGATCGTCATGGCTTGCGTCACGGGCTCCTCGCGAGGTGCCGCTGCCTTGATATCTCCGCCTCCTCGCGAGCTCGCCTGATGAGGCTGCCCCTGAGGAAGCCTCCTGTCGTCCGCCCCACGAGGCTTGGCCCCTCGCGAGGGTCTTGAGCTTGAGCTGATGAAGATGGGCCGCGCTGGGCCCCCACTTGAGCCACGCCGCAGGCACAAGCAGGCAAGTCTGGGGACCCCCGTCCCCAGAACGCCAATAGCCACCATACTTTTCTGCCGTATCGAGCACTTTGTTCCATCTACTGTTGAGTGTATTTTGTGCGGCCTTGAGCCTTTGCTTGTGCTTCTTCAGACTCCTTGCAGTGGCGATAAGCCTTTTATGGAGTTTCTCTTGCTCCAGCTGCCTTTCCGGGATGATGTGTTCATCGTCATCCGGACTGTTCTCTTCTCCGGAGACGGGTTGATTAACTTGACGCTCGGCGTCGCCGTGTTCGGATAGCGGCTCTGTACTTTGTTCGTCGTCCACTGGCTCACCCTGCTCTATCGCTGGGTCTATTTGGTCGTCGTTTCCTCTGGAGTCGGCCGGGGTATTGTTTTTTTTCTTGCGTTGTTATCGTTGTTTTTGGCGAGGCGGGATTTGGAGCGGCGCCTACGGTGCCGCTTTGATTGCTTCTCGAGGGAGCTATCCTTCGCTGCATCCTTTCGTTCCTCGTCATCATTTTCTTTGTGTGTATCCACCATGTATATGTCATGTGATGAAGCGGCGGTCCAGCGCCCTATTGGCGGTGGTTCCTATTCGTCTCCTGCATCGTTGTCCATACCATCGATGTCTTCGGAGTCGAAATCTAGCATGTCGGTTAAATCATCGACAGTGGCTACTACGTGGGTGGTGGGTGGGGAGTGAATTTCTTTGTCATCCGCATCCCAATCTAGCCGAACATAGTTCGGCCAAGGTTCTCCTGACAGGGAGAGAGACTTTAACGAGTTTAGTACGTCGCCGAAGGGCGAGTGGTGAAAGATATCCGCGGAGGTGAACTCCATGATCGGCGCCCCATCGGATTCGATATGCATGGGCGCAGGCAGTTCAGAGTACGTGGCCAGAGACGAGTCCATTGGTTCGGTGTCACGGCTCTCGTGAGGGGTAAGGTCAGTATTCGGCTCTATCGCCACTAAGGGTGCGGCCTCCAAGGCGGGGTCTATCCACCCGTCCTCGGATGGCGCGATCTATTCTGGATTGAAGGCCAGAGTGGTTGCTGGCGTGGTTTCCCAAGCATTGTCCGACGGCAGAGCTACATCATGCTCGTCGTGATCGTGCGGCACAAGCGGCATGTGCTCGAATCCGTCGAAGATCAAGTCCCCGCGGATATTGGCAGTGTAATTCAAGTTTCCAAACCTGACCTCATGGCCAGGGGCGTAGCTCTCGACCTGCTCCAGATGGCCAAGCGAGTTGGCCCGTAGTGCGAAGCCGCCGAATACAAAGATCAGTCCGGGGAGGAAGGCCTCACCCTGGACCGCATCGTTACCGATGATCGAAGGGGCCATCGAGCCTTATGGCGACGGCACAGTGGAACTCTCAATAAAAGCACCAATGTCGATGTCAAAACCGGCGGATCTCGGGTAGGGGGTCCCGAACTGTGCGTCTAAGGCGGATGGTAACATGAGGCAAGGGACACGATGTTTACCCAGGTTCGGGCCCTCTCGATGGAGGTAATACCCTACTTCCTGCTTGATTGATCTTGATGATATGAGTAGTATAAGAGTTGATCTACCACGATCGTAGAGGCTAAACCCTAGAGGCTAGCCTATGGTATGATTGTTGTTGTCCTACGGACTAAACCCTCCGGTTTATATAGACACCGGAGGGGGCTAGGGTTACACAGAGTCGGTTACAATGGGAGGAGATCTCTATATCCGTATTGCCAAGCTTGCCTTCCACGCAAGGGAGAGTCCCATCCGGACACGAGACGAAGTCTTCAATCTTGTATCTTCATAGTCCAACAGTCCGGCTGTCCGGATACCCCCTAATCCAGGACTCCCTTAGTCTCCCAACTAGAGGTTGAAAACAAGGGTGTTGGAAAGTGTCGGCTAATCCACCTGAGGCCAGCGTAGCATCTGAGCCACCCACGACGATCATCGGAGACATATCTTTGGTTGATCCAAAGCTCCGACGATGGAGGTCGACACAGAGATAGAAGGTGACGATGGAGCACCGATGCCAGCAGAACATCCAGGGGATGCCGGATCCGCCGAGCCCAGAGCCAGATCCGCCAACCTCACCCTATATGCCACCACAACAACCAAGAGAGAGGGGCAGAGCAGCTTCAAGAACTCCAGGATCCGCCCACCAAACGAGCTTATTATAGAAGCTCTCACTGGATCCGCTTCTAGGAGCACCCATCCACCATGGAGGAGAGCTAGAAGAAGCAGAGGGCCACCACCGCGTGCCGCGCTCGAGTGCCATGATGTCCAGCTTCTCGGCGGCATAAAGCCAAACCATTGCATAGCGCCAAACAGCCAAAGGGCAAACCTACCACTACTATATAGTACAAGAGAACCTCGAGCACCTCTCCCTAGCCATCTCCGCTGACAGCGCCATCAGAGGAGGCATGGGAGTGGGCCGGGAAGCCCTGGGAGACTTTCAACAGTAAAGGCAAGAGGAGAGAGAACAAAGAGATGAGAATGAGCCCTCCTACTTTTTGAGTCGGGGCTTAAGGCCAGTTCTTTTTGTAGTAGCTTATTCCGGACTGTGGAAATAAGCAAACCCTACCCAGCTTGTTAATAGGCTTCTAAAATAAAATTTTAGATTGGCATTTTAAAATTAGCTAGGCATAGGACAATTTATTTTCACAGCTCTAAATAAGCCACAAAAGAACTGGCCCTTATTATAGCGAGGTAGAGCACATGCATCGCCTCAAGGAGCGCCCATGGTGGGTCGTCCAAGTAACAGATTTCTTCATTTTCTCCACTCTGTTTCGTCTTTTCTCTTTATTTTCTTTCATTTCTTTTTTTTTCTTTTCTACTTTTGTTTATATTCTAAAACAAATCTAAAAATACAAATATCCCTCAAACAAATACTTAGTTTTCAAAAAATGTGTGTCCAATGTAAAAAAAGTGTTTGCTAGTGTTAAAAAAATGCTTGTGCAGTGTTTAAAAACATTGATAGCATTAAAAAAATATTTGAAAGAAAAAATATTCATATGTACAATATACACAACATTATATAAAAATGTTACTCATGTATTATAAAATTGTTAAACGTGTATAAAAAATATTTCTGATGTATACCACAGCTGCACAACATTTACCAGAAAAAGCAGAGATTAAAACATATGTTGAAACAAAATGTTAACCATGTATTTAAAATATGTTAAATCTGTATAAAAATAAAGTTCCTAATATAAGAAAATGTACAATACATGAACAAAAATTAGACATCAAAACATATATTTAAAAAAATATGAATTTAAAATGTTAAATGTGTATAAAAATGTTTTTAATGCATACAAAAGTTTACAATATATATAAAAATATATACATCAAAACGTATATCTGAAACAAAATGTTACTCATGTACTTGAAAAAGGTTAAAGGTGTATAAGAAAAATATTTCTTATCTATACAAAAATGTACAATCCGTATGAAAAAAATTAGACATCAAAACATATATTTGAAAAAAAATCATGTATTTGTAAAAGGTTAAACATGTACAAGAAAAATATTTCCTTAGTGCAAAAAACTTACAATTTGTACAAAGAAGTAGACATCAAAACATATATCTGAAAAATGTTAATAATCTATTTTAAAAATGGTAAACAAGTATAAAAAATATTCCTACTAGAGATGAAAAATGTAGAATCTGTATGGAAAAAAGTAGACCTCAAAACATATGTCTAAAACATTTATTAACTAGTAGAACGCCCATGCATTGCCACGTGGTTTTGTTTCTTGATTGCACATATCTATATCTATACCTACTAATAAAGCAAGGTGATATTCTTGTTTCGTCCCGTTTAGATTTTTTTCGACGCGCCGTAGATGATTTTTTTGATACGCGAGGTGGTACTAATTGATACAGCCCATTAAGTAGAAAAAAGCCCTTTTGTACATGTTCTGGGCCATTGGGCCTCTGCCACGTTTGTCCATCCACCAATTAAAAGAACTTCATCCCGCAATTGGTGAGTAACAGTATTTGAACCCACAACCTCCGAATCAGAAAAGAAGTCCCAACCAACTCATCTAGCTCACATTGTGCATAAAAATACGATCGCTATTTTTATTAAATAATATCAGATCGCCCTCTTACATACAATCTACTCAATTTATATACACCTTTAAGTTTCCCCGGCATCGGAAGCCATCTGAGGGATGATGACAGAGAAACATGAAAGGGAAGGAAGGCTAATAAAGGAAAGAGTGGCTAATATAAGATTGATTGACTTAGAGGATTCCAAAGAAAATAAGGGAGCGAGAAATAGGCAAGGAAAGAGAGGCTAATTATATCTCTACTATTAAAGGAGAATCGAACGTCGTGATGGTTCAACCTCCTCCTGCTACTCCCCCGCCTCGATCGATATCCTCATCTCGCTGGAAAAAAATTGCAGGAAATAGGACCCCACGTTCGCGAAAAAACTGAGATAACGCACACGTTATCCACCTTCTCCCCGACGGTCCATCTCATCTCCAGATCTCTTTCGCATGAACCCGAACGACCCGGCTCTCTCCTCTCCTCGCGACCACGCGGCGCCCTCCCTCTCTAGGTTGGCCATAGCCCGAGTCCCCGGGCGACGACTGTCCGAGCCACTCTACCGTCATGGATTGAAGGAGGAGGCGGCGGCGAGGGGCGGTGCGAATCCCATCTTACCCTCCACCATCACGTATGGAAGGAGGCCATGGCAACTGGCTGTGCGAAGCCAATCCTCCGCCAGAGCTTCTCTGCACATGTACGTTGTCTCGTCGGTCTCTTCATCCCTTCGGTCGGCACGCACTGGCGTGGCTGAACCATGGTTGACCAGCAGCGGAGGTGTGTCAGGAGTCTCCATCCGCTGCATGCTACAGTATCAGGTTTGATCTTCTATTATATCTTGATCCCATCAGTTTCCGTTTGGAACATTCCATTCTTGTCAGTGATCATCAGGGATCCCATCAGCCCTCATATCTGGACAGATATATAAGATTTTTCATCCGTGTGTGGTTCAATTGGCATATTATTAGGCATCTGATAAAATTGCTGAAAGGTGACTGCCGAATACCATCCCCTCGCCGATCAGGCTTAGAAGAAGGTGAAACTCTCACAAGGTGAACACCATAGGGTAAAGCTAGATTATAATTAAGCGGCGTGGTGTCATCATGGTCAGAGGAGGCAACTCATATGGGGATGCCAAGGAGATCAATCAGAATTCTGTCGCTGCTGTTGCACCAAAATATTTTTACAGTTGCTATTTTTTAAAATATCCCAAATACAGGTTATTTTGTCAATGCAACAACATGATCAATCTCAATCTGGGACAATGCATTACTCAAGGTAAACTTAATAATTAATGGAGTTCCAAAAGCGACGGTGATGGTTGTGCCACCACCAACAGCAGAGAAGGAAGAGGCGTGGATGTGGTGGTGCAGAAAGACCGATAGAGAAGTGGGAGGAAACTAAGTAGCGGCATTGGTGTAAGGAAGAAGGGGAGAGCATGGAGAGCAAGATGAGGTTCTGGGGAAATGCGACGGGGTAGTCGCTCCCTAGGCCTATCGGCGCATGACCCAATTCACTCCAATTGTTTTCCAGGTTCAGTTTTGTTAGCATTGGTATTCACATTCTACTGTTCAGAGAAAAATATATTCATTATTACAAGGTGGAACTTATCAGTACTTTTGTTTTGTACAATTTTACAGCTATACCTTAGTGGAAGTGATCCAGGCCCTTGAAAAAAACTCAACGTTCGTTCAGTAACATTTTTGCATGTATAGCATGTAGGTTTTGTTCACATCTAGCAAAAGACTCTCCAAACAATGGAGGTTTGCTTTGTAGACTTTATTTTCTAATACAGTCAAACTTCAACATATATGTACTTTTTTCGATAATCAAATATAGACACTTTGAACTGAGTCAATTGAACATACTACCCGTAGAAAAATAGTCAGATAAACATGCTTGCATTTCCTCAGATGGTATATAGGTCCGAATTAATGATTGTAGGTGTTGATGTACTATGTACAATGTAAGAGAACGACATGGATGATATATTATTAGAGGAAAAAATGAAAGAATTTGCAGTGCGGAGGTGGACGTTAATTTGCTGGAAGTGAGTACTCCACGACAATGCTTCTAATAGCTTTATAGTTCTAATATATATGATGCAAACCTATGTGTTCAGGAGCCGTTTTTGCTATGGAACTCTAAAGCATGTGGTTGAAGTAAACACTGGACGGAGAAAGACTTCGCATATTCAGCAGCAGACTCAAAGCTGCTGGTGCGAAAACAGAATTTGCACCTTACAACAGGCAAAGCCTCACTACAGAGTTCCTCATAGGGATATGCTTTTTGCAAAGGTAATTGAGATTTTTTTGAATTATGGATAATATAGGTTTATACCTTTAATACATGTTCCTGCTATAGGAGGATGCCAAGGAGATCAATTAGATTTCTTTACACATTAAGACATCTTCATCTTTTATTGCTATTGTTGCAGCACAATAGCTTTAGTGTCGCTATTTTTCAGAAAAATATCCCAATTTACACATTGTTTTGTCAATTTTAATTTTCAAATGGAGGTTTGTTTGATTAGACATTTGCTTTCTAAATATAGTAAAACTTTAACAGATATATACATTGAGCGGAGTCAACTGAACATGCTACCGGCAGAAAGAGTCAATTAAAACATGATGCATTTTCTTAGTTCTTAGATGGTATGTAGGTCCTGGACTAATAATTGTAGGTGTTGACATACTATGTCTAATGTAAGATAACTATGTGGATGATGCATCATTAGAAAAATTTGATAGAATTAGGATGGTTGTTATTCTAATGAAAGTGATTACTCCACTACAATGCTTCTAATCGCTTTATAGTTCTATTATGCAAACCTATGTGTTTGGGAGCTTTTCTTTCTACGGAAATCTGAAGCATGTGGCTGAAGTAAATACTGTACGGAGAAAGACTTTGCATATTCAGCAGCAGTCCAAGATGCTGGTGCGACAATAGAATTGGTCCAAGCTGAAGTGAAACACATACGGCAAACTGTCAATCTTGTGTTGAATGAGAGCCAAAAATTGATGGTAACTTCCTTCATCTTATCAGGACCAGATAGGAAGATCTCCCGAGTACACGGCCGAGAGGAAGCTCGGCAAAGGGGGGCTTGACCATGTTTTCATCGGCCGGCGTTTAGCTGGTGCAACAAGATGGTCCACGTGTGCAAGTGCTCAACAGGTGGGTGCTATTTTTACATCTTCCCTGCTTTCTTACTATACCCTTTGCCAAAAAAAAAGAACAAACTTTGGCGTCGGGTTTTGTACTCACTAATGTGAAGCCAGAGGCAAAGCTAATTGCACATTTGTTCACATTACTATTTGTGTGTTGCAGGGACTTTGAGATTACCACATGTCCCCTGTTTAATTATCTATATTAAGGTGTGGCCTTCATGTGTAGCCATTTTTTCTAAGAAGCAACAAGAACCTACAATTCATTGGAGTTGGATAAAGAGTGCACATGTAACAAAAGCACCTGGGAGCCCGAGGCAGAGACGAGGAAGACCATCATCATGCTTTATCTTCTTCAGGGTTGGGAGGGAGAAAGGGAAATGGTGATTTCCGGAGAGGGAGCAATCGGGAGACTGTAGTTTTTCAACGAATGTTGTAAACTGAATGAACGCCTACTGGATAAATTACATGATCTGAAAACTTGACGCTATGTTGCTGCATATAAATAACTTATCATCCAGTATTCACCTGTCTCCCTGTGTTGTTCAAATTCCCTTCAGTGATGACAAAGTATGCAGGCAACTTTGAATATAAGTTTCTTATATATCATTGTCAGATTGTAAGATGTTGACGTGTGTCCATCTTTTATTTTCAATGTCTCCAACTCAATATGGTTTTGAAGTTTCTGCACTTGCTTTGACCAGACAAAGGCAATAACTCCAGGACATAGCCAAGGAACACAAGGGAAAGAGGAACAAAAATTTATATTTGAATGGTCTGGTCAGTCCAAAATCCGATGGATATATATCTTCCCAAGTCCTACTTTTTTTTGTTGCGGGTGTTCCCAAGTCCTACTTATTTTGCAACATTCTATCGATTGATTTGTTATGCTGATTATATATCAAACCTCTCGCACAAATTATGTACTTAATTCTGGGGAAAACGGCGGGAACAAATTCCATGATAAAGATATTTTTATATGAAAATAACCAACGTGTATAGTGGCAACGATCGAAGGAATGATCAACACATTTATATTTTGCAGGGTAGGCATAACAGAATGAGATGTCGCACAGATAAAGTGGGTTTCGAGGAGTACAAGATCATCGATGAGGGACAAGGAACTATTTTCCTAATGCATTATATATTTTACTATTGTGTTGTCACCGTAGCAACGCACGGGTATTTAGCTAGTACCTTCTATATATGTGGATATCCTCCATAATTTAAAAATAGGATATCCTCCATAATTAAAAAACAAATTAATGAGATTTTCCTTAAAAAACCAATTCATGAGATATCCTCAATAATAATTTTAAAAGGGGCATTCCTGAGACATGCATGCTGCATACTTTAACGGGAGATGCCCTGATCAATGAAATGTAAAAAGTAGCCAGAAGGGGACGCATGAAATGGGGTACTAATTAATGAGACTTTCCCCAAGATGTGCATCTAGGCCATGCAATTCTTCATTATTACCAGGCTTACGTGGGATGTTGGTCGTGTAGTGGACAATGTGGCCATCATCAACAACGGTGACAAAGAAGAGAAGTGGTAACATGGATAGGGTGCAACCGTGAAATTTTGTTTCTCCCGTTGCAACGCATGGGTCCTTTTGCTAGTAAATATAATGCATATAGCTCAGGAAGGTGAAAGACCACCATAGCACCCCGTCCTCATGTTACCATTCGCCTTAGACGCACAGTTCGGGACCCCCTACCTAAGATTCGCCGGTTTTGACACCGACATTGGTGCTTTCATTGAGAGTTCCACTGCGCCGTCACCATAAGGCTTGATGGCTCCTTCGATCATCGGAACGATGGGATCCAGGGTGAGGTTTTTCTCCCCGGACAGATCTTCGTATTCGGCGGCTTCGCACTGCGGGCCAACTCGCTTGGCCATCTGGAGCAGATCAAGAGCTACGCCCCTGGCCATTAGGTCAGGTTTGGAAGCTTAAACTATACTGCCGACATCCGCAAAGACTTGATCTTTGACGGATTCGAGCCCATGTCAGGTGCGCTGCACAGTCACGACGAGCATGACTTAGCTCTGCCGTCGAATGGTGTTCGGGAGATCACACCAGTGGCTACTGCGGCCCTCAATCCGAAGCTGATTGCGCCATCCGAGGACGGGTGGATGGACCCCGCCACGGAGGCCGCACACTCAGTGGCGATAGAGCCGAATACTGACTTCACCTCCTATGAGACCTGTGTTGCCGGACTCTTGGATTCATCCCCGGCCACAGGCTCCGAACCGCCTGCGTCAGTGCCTATCAAATCTGATTGGGCACCGATCATGGAGTTTTCCTCCGTGTATATTTTTCAGCACTCGCCCCTGGGCGATGTGCTAAATTCATTAAGGTCTCTCTCCTTGTCAGGAGGCCCTTGGCCGAACTATGTCCGGCTCGAGTGGGAAGCGGACGACGAAGAAATTCGTTCCCCACCCACCACCCACTTAAGCCACTGTCGACGACTTAACCGACATGCTTGATTTCGGCTCCGAAGACATCGACGGTATGGACGACGATGTAGGAGAAGAACAGGAACCACCGCCCACAGGGCGCTGGACTGCCACCTCATCATATGATATATACATGGCGGACACCCCCAAAGAAAGCAATGGCAATAAGGCAACGGAGGATAATCCCCTCGAGAAGCAATCTAAGCACCGGCGTCATCGGCGCCGCTCTAAGCCCTGCCATAGCAAAAGCAGCGATACCGGCACAAGAGACAATAACACTGCGGATAGTACCAAAGACGAAGACAGTCCCCTCCAGCCAGGCTTCGAGCGGAAGGATGGGCAAGCTAGCCCTAAGGAACAGGCAGCAGACGGAGAATCAGAGGATGACAATTACATGCCTCTCTCCGAAGACGAGGCGAGCCTCGGCGACGAAGAATTTATCGTGCCTGAGGAGCCCGTCGAGCAGGAGCGCTTCAAGCGCCAGCTTATAGCCACAGCAAAAAGCCTAAAGAAAAAGCAACAACAACTTCAAGCTGAACAAGATCTACTACCGGATAGATGGACTGAGGTCCTGACTGCCGAGGAATACGAACTCGAGCGCCCAACCAAAAGTTACCGAAAGTGCATGTGGCTACCCCAACTGGAGGAGGAAGCATTAAAACCTACGCTTCCAGCATATGATGTGGCTGACCGGCCACCTCGTGGCCGAGACAAAGTGGCATATCAGGCTGAAGTCCAGCCCGCACCCCGTCGCCAGTTAAACAAAAATACCAAGGCCCGGGGTTACATGCAGGACCTGCGAGACGTATTGGAAAACAAATCAGGACATAAAAGATCGGTCTACGGATCACGGGGGCGCGCCCCAATGCGTGACGACAACCGTCACGCCGGATATACTAAAATCAAATCCGGCCGGGCCGAACACAGCAGACAAGACTCATATGAACTGCGTCGTGATATAGCCCGGCACAGAGGCGCCGCACACCCCCTATGCTTCACTGATGAAGTGATGGATCATGAATTCCCAGAAGGGTTTAAGCCCGTGAACATTGAATCATATGACAGCACTACAGACCCCGCGGTATGGATAGAGGATTTCTTCCTCCACATTCACATGGCCCGCTGGGACGATCTACACGCCATCAAGTATCTCTCGCTAAAACTCAAAGGGCCGGCTCGGCATTGGCTGAATAGCTTGCCGGCAAACTCCATTGGAAGTTGGGAGAACCTGGCAGACGCATTCCTAGACAACTTCCAGGGCACTTATGTGCGGCCACCGGATGCTGACGATTTAAGTCACATAACACAACAACCCGGAGAGTCAGCCAGGAAATTCTGGACTCGGTTCCTAACTAAAAAGAACCAAATTGTCGACTGTCCGGATGCCGAAGCCCTAGCGGCCTTTAAACATAACATCTATGACGAGTGGCTCGCTCGACATGTCGGCCAAGAGAAGCCAAAATCCATGGCAGCCCTCACGACACTCATGACCCCCTTTTGCGCGGGCGAAGATAGCTGGATGAGCCGTAGCAGCAACACACCAAGCAACCCTGGCACATCAGAAGCCAGAGACATCAATGGCAAACCCCGACGCAACAAACACAAGCGCTGCAAAAATGGTGGAAACACCGAAGATACGGCAGTCAATGCCGGATTTATGGGCTCTAAATCCAGTCAGCAGAATGGGCCACTCAAAAATGAAAATTCGGGTCCGTCCAGTCTGGACCGCATACTCGACCGCCCATGCCAAATTCATGGCACCCCAGGAACACCAGCCAATCATACCAACAGAGAATGTTGGGTCTTCAAACAAGCCGGCAGGTCAAGCGCCAAAAACAAAGATAAGGGGTCTCAAAGCGACGATGGCGACAAGGAGCCTAGATCACCGAGTATAGGAGGGCAAAAGAAATTTCCCCCGCAAATCCAAACGGTGAACGTGGTAAACGGCACCTACAACCCGGGCTGGATGCGCACCCTTAGGGATGTCGACTTAACGGAACCACCTACAACCCGGACCGGATGCGCACCCTTAGGGATGTCGACTTAACGGAACCAGTCGTCCCACAATATAAACTAGGGTCGATCACCTTCAACCGCATGGATCGTCCAGTTAACACCAATCAAGGCAATCCAGCCGCACTAGTCCTAGACCCAACAATTGACGGGTTCCACCTCACACAAGTCCTTATGGACGGGGGTAGCAGTCTAAACCTGCTTTACAATGACACAGTGCACAAGATGGGCATCGATCATTCGGTGATCAAGCCCACTAAAACCACCTCCAGAGGTATTATACCAGGTGTGGAGGCTAGTTGTACAGGCTCCATCGCCCTTGAGGTAGTCTTCGGATCACCGGACAATTACCATGCCGAAGAGTTAATCTTCGACATCGTCCCCTTTCGCAGTGATTATCAGGCACTGCTCGGACGAACCGCGTTCGCTCGATTCAACGCGGTGCCACATTATGCCTATCGTAAGCTCAAGATGCCCGGTCCGCGCGGCGTCATCACGGTTAATGGCAGGGCCGAACTTTCCCTCGGTACCAAAGAGTATACCGCCGCTTTAACAGCAGAAGCAACGAGTGGCACCTTTCAATCGAACCTCGAGTCAACGACTAGGCTCCCGGACACCGCCAAAGGACTCCAAACTACTTCATGGCAGGATAGCCCGGCTCGTCCAGAGCTCAATTAAACACTCCAGCGAAGGCCAGGACATGCCACATACCGCGGCTCAACCACTATGCGGCACACAAGCATTTCTTACATTTTGTTTGTAGGTTCAACTTTGGGCAGACCAGGACTGGTGATATGGAAGCAGCTCGAACGCGCAAGGGAATCCTCAGACATTCCCGCGATGACCATCCGACTATACTCCGGATCCACACACAGCTTCTTCCACCCTGGTCTCAGCAGGTTCCACAGTCATATTTCCTTTTTATCACATTACCTGTACTCATACACATCGACGTACTATTCAAAATACAACATGTGGATTTATATAATGCTTATCCACCGTTATTTCTTATTAAAATTCTTTTGTCAAGTGGCATTTGTACACCGCGATATGCCTTAAGTATGCTAGGGGCTTCATTTCACCCATAATACGGCAATAAAGTCCGAACACCTTCATGGAAGTTCGGCACCCCGAACTTATAGCATTATATGCATCAGCTCCGAATCATGTCTCGGGTCAAATGTTGGGTTTGCCCGACTCCCATGTTTTGCTGCCTTACGTTCTGCTATATCGGCTAAGGCGGCACAGGGAGAACTACTGTGATTGTGTCCCGGTTCTTCCGGACGAGCACCTCAGTAGAGAAAGCCGACAACTGACTGTCATGATACGGTGAGAGCTGGTCAGCTGTTCGAGAGGTTGTAAAATCTTTAAGGGTTTCTCCCGCATAATGCCATAACCAATGCAGCGTGCGATGTATCGGTTTTTTCTTCCGATCAGGTGCTTATAAGAGCCCCTCGTGCGGTCTTCCGAACACCAGGGGCTGCGGCTACCTTCCTTTCCTAAAGCTCCTATGGCTAAGTGAGAGTGATAAAGCCCTATAGTACGATTGCCTGGTTCGTTGTGCTGAACACCTCCTTCGAAGGACCCAAAACCGGGATAAAGAGTGATCAGATTTATCTTGAACACCCCCGTACTTCCTACGTGGGGGCATAAGCCGATGACTAGCCAACTCTCAGGATTAATACATGAAACGGCCGCGTAGGAGGATACAATTTTACATAACAGGCCATGAATAATAGAAATGACCCTGTTCAACATTACAAATCACAACATGATTGTATTCATGGAAATATAATGTCCTTGGTGCATTGCACCGCCGCAAGGCGGGATCCTTTCAGGACACTTTCATAATATAATTCGTGCTTGCGGTGCTCTTTCCCCCTCTGGCGGTCCCTCGGTCATCAGCTTTTCAGCATCCATCTTCCCCCAGTGCACCTTTGCACGGGCGAAGGCCATTCGCGCACCCTCTATACAGACCGACCGCTTGATTAGTCAAGTCGAGGGCAGACACTCACAAGCCGCTTCACGAGCCCGAAGTAGCTGCTTGGAATCGGCTCGGCGGGCCATAGCCGGATAATCAAATCCTTCATGGTTAGTTTGGCCGCCCTATGCAGTTCGATCAGCTATTTTAGTTGGTTGCCAAAAGGCACCGGATAATTCGGCGCCAGATACTGCGACCAGAAGCGCTTATCCGCAGTGTTCCTTTCTTTGGCTCGGTAGAATTGGGCGGCATCCGATATGCTGTGGGGCAGTTCCGTAAACACCCCCGGAGAAATCCGAACTCAAAAATAGAAACATAATTTTCTCCTCAAATACTTGATTTACATGGAAAAGAGCCTTACTCGCTGCGATCTTCCTCGCCTCTTGGATCTCCTGTAGGGTGCCTTGGGTTTCCCCCTGGGCATCGTGCGCGGCCTGATGAGCCCTGGTGAGTTCGGATTCTTTCTCCATTAAACTCTGCTCCAAGGTCTCGCATTTCTTAACGACATCTTGAAGCTTCTGCTCAGCTTCAACAATCCTGGCCTCGTGCTTCTCACGAAGAGCCTACTCTGCGGCTGCCTTTTCCTCGGCCTCGGCCACAACCTTCTTAAGAGCCTCGACTTCGGTCATCGTCCCTAGCAAAAATCATGGAGCATATTTTATCATACTGGAAATTCATCTCGCACTGAACGCGAACAAGGCCTGCGCATACCTTGTTTATCTTCCAACTGCCTTTTCAACTGGCCAAGTTCTTCTTTGGTCCGCTCCAGACATTGGTTCAGTCTGGAGACCTCTGCAGTATGAGAGGCAGTAGCCGTCGCTGACGCCTGCTCATAAAAGAGAGATAGATGTCATCAAATAAGTCTTCCTATGAACATCATTTTGATCCTCTGTCCGGTTCTTTCTTTCACCAAATAGCGTATCAGGGGCTACTATCCATACTATGACACTCTTCGAAACCTCATAAAACATACCTCAAAGTCTCTTATAAGGCTGATACAGGCTTCATTCAGTCCACTCTCAGCAGACTGAATCTCCTTAATCACCGCACCCATCAGGGCACGGTGTTCATCGATAATGGAGGCACTCTTCAGCACCGCCAACAAAACATTCGGCACCTCTGGTTGGACAGAGATTGCCGGTGGAACAGGCACGCCCCCTCCAGCCGAGGGAGGCCGCCTGCTTGATTCTGGAGCCATATTGGTCACCGGAATTGCGTCCGGCTGGGAACCGAATTCAAGATGGCTCTCGTCGTCGACTCCCATGGGAATCTTCCCTCCCATGTCTCCGGCCCCTGAAGTTTGACCTCCAGGCGCCGCTTTCACGATCTCTTCCCCCCTCCTTCACTGCGGTCCTTCTAGGACGAGGCCTCGGTGTTATTCACATATTTGAGGGAAGGGGCCTTCGAGGGCGTCCCGCTCTCCATAGCATCCGAACTCAGCAAATCCTCTGATGAGGATCGTTCGGTGCGGGACCACGCTGGACTACGAAAAATATGGCTTAGGTTAAAAATATTATGCCATGATGAGTCTGGATGCACAAACGTGTTCGGATTTTATACTCACGAGTTCACCAGGGGCTGGGCCCTGGGATCCCACGCCGGGCTGCTATCGGCGGCGGCAGTGGACTCTTCCGGAAGAGGAGCTTTTCCCCTTTTAGGCGATCCGACCTCCAAATGTACAGAGGCCGCCCTCTTCTTTCTTCCCCCCGCTGGGGATTCGTCTTCCTCCTCCTCCTCGTCCTCTTCGGAGGCAGAACGGACGTTGGAGCCTTCGGATATTGTGTCCGAAGTGCCGTGGCGGCGAAGGCCGCCCCGGGTCTTTTTGGCCTCCTTATCGGTCTTCTTCTTTGGCACCTTGTATAGCGCCGGGACCAACATCTTCGTCAGGAGTGGGCCGGCTGGTTCTTCGGTCAACGGGGCCGGACAGTGGATTCATCCCCCCTTCTTCGTCCAACCCTAGGGGAGTTGAGGAAAACACATTAAGCATTTCCCTTGGGTTATGCGGATAAAACATATAATAACTTACCGAGCTTGCAGGGCGGGACAGTTGGTACCCGCGGTCCTCGGCCGAGTCTGGCCATGATTTGCCGGACTTGAAAAGCACCTTCCAGATGTCTTTGTGCGAGGAGCCAAAGAGCTCTCGCAGGGTCTGGTGCTTGGTCGGATCGAATTCCCATAGATTGCAAATCCGGTGTTGACAAGGCAGGATCCGGCGAACTAACATCACCTAGACTACATTGACAAGTTCGATGTTCTTGTCTTCCGTATCTTTAACGCGTGTCTGGAGCACCGACAGATCGTCGGACAAAGACCAGTTCAGGCCCTTCTTGGGCCAGGACGTAAGCCGCAGAGGGGCTCCGGATCAGAACTCTGGAGCAGTGGCCCATTCCATGCCGCATGGCTCAGTGATGTAAAACCACTACTGTTGCCACTCTTTGATGGAATCATTAAAAGTACCTGTTGGCCATGTGACATTGGGCATCTTGCTCACCATAGCGCCCCCGCACTCGGCGTGCTCGCCGCTCACCACCTTGGGCTTCACATTAAAGATCTTCAGCCATAAGCCGAAGTGTGGCGAGATGCGGAGAAAGGCCTCGCACACGACGATGAATGTCGAGATGTTGAGGAAGGAATTGGGGGGGGGGGGGTAGATCATGAAAATCAATCCCGTAATAATACATGATGCCGCGAATGAATGGGTGGAGGGGAAACCCTAGCCCGCAGACAAAATGAGGGAGGAATACAACCCTCTCGTGGGGTTCCGGAGTAGGGACGATCTGTCCCGCCATCGGGAGATGATGGCTGATCTTCTTGGCCAGGTACCCGGCCTCCCGAAGCTTTTTGATATCCTTCTCCTGGACGGTAGAGGCCATCCACTTGCCTCCTGCTCCGGATCCGGACATTTTCGGAAGGCCTTGGTGGGCGGAGAAGACGAACGCTCGGGCGTTGGAGCTCGAGCGAAGGGGAATGGATCGGGAAGAAGAAAGCGTGGGTGTGAAAGGGAGTCCTTATCCCCTTATAAAGGCAGCACGGATTCTGCGCCTCCCCACTTGCCTGGTAAACTCGTTTATTCCCCAAGCACCGTGATTGACGGCGCGGTTGGGTTACCCACACCCGTATTGATGAGAATCCCATGATAAGGGGACACGATTTCTGCTTCGACAAGACATGCCAAGAAAACGTCCTCGCAATATGCGCAGTAGCTGGTTGGGAAAAACAGTTCTAATAATGACCGGGCCATGGCATGATGTCACGTTATAAAAAGTTGTCAGCAGATTAGATTTGTGGAAATATTATACTCTCTATGGTGGTATGTGGAATTTGTTTTGCAGAGCCGGACACTGTCCTTGTGTTCAAAATCTTCTATGGAGTATTCGGAGGGAGAATCCGCCTTGCAATGCCGAAGACAATCTGCGCGCCGGATGCATCGTCATTGAAGCCAGGTTCAGGGGCTACTGAGGGAGTCCTGGATTAGGGGGTCCTCGGACAGCCGGACTATATACTTTGGCCGGACTGTTGGACTATGAAGATACAAGATTGAAGACTTCATCCCATGTCCGGGTGGGACTCTCCTTTGCGTGGAAGGCAAGCTTGGCAATTCGGATATCTAGATCTCCTCCCTTGTAACCGACTCTGTGTAACCCTAGCTGTTGGGAACGTAGTAATTTCGAAAATTTTCCTACGCACACGCAAGATCATGGTGATGCATAGCAACGAGGGGAGAGTCTGATCTACGTACCCTTGTAGATCACAACGGAAGCGTTGACACAACGTAGAGGAAGTAGTCGTACGTCTTCTTCCCGATCCGACCGATCCAAGCACCGTTACTCCGGCACCTCCGAGTTCTTAGCACACGTTCAGCTCGATGACGATCCCCAGGCTCCGATCCAGCAAAGCTTCGGGGATGAGTTCCGTCAGCACGACGGCGTGGTGACGATCTTGATGTTCTATCGACACAGGGCTTCGCCTAAGCACTGCAACAATATGATCGAGGTGGAATTTGGTGGCAGGGGGCACCGCACACGGCTAAGGAACAATCTCAATTATCAACTTGTGTGTCATGGGGTGCCCCCTGCCCCCATATATAAAGGTTGAGAGGGGGAGGGCTGGCCGGCCAAGGAGGGAGGCGCAGGAGGAGTCCTACTCCTACCGGGAGTAGGACTCCCCCCCCTCAATCCTATTCCAACTAGGACTCCAAGGGGGAAAGAGAGAGAGAGGTGGCCGGCCACCTCTCCTAGTCCTATTAGGACTAGGGGAGGGGGGAAGGCGCGCAGCCCTCCATGGCAGCCCCTTTCACCTTTCCACTAAGGCCCATGTAGGCCCATTTGGCTCCGGGGGGTTCCGGTAACCCTCCCGGTAATCCGGTAAAATCCCGATTTCACCCGGAACACTTCCGATGTCCAAACATAGGCTTCCAATATATCAATCTTTACGTCTCGACCATTTCGAGACTCCTCGTCATGTCCGTGATCACATCCGGGACTCCGAACAACCTTCGGTACATCAAAATGCATAAACTCATAATAACTGTCATCGTAACGTTAAGCGTGCGGACCCTACGGTTCGAGAACAATGTAGACATGACCGAGACACGTCTCCGGTCAATAACCAATAGTGGGACCTGGATGCCCATATTGGCTCCTACATATTCTACGAAGATCTTTATCGGTCAGACCGCATAACAACATACGTTGTTCCCTTTGTCATCGGTATGTTACTTGCCCGAGATTCGATCGTCGGTATCCAATACCTAGTTCAATCTCGTTACCGGCAAGTCTCTTTACTCGTTCCGTAATACATCATCTCACAACTAACATATTAGTTGCAGTGCTTGCAAGGCTTATGTAATGAGAATTACCGAGAGGGCCCAGAGATACCTCTCCGACAATCGGAGTGACAAATCCTAATCTCGAAATATGCCAACCCAACATCTACCATTGGAGACACCTGTAGTACTCCTTTATAATCACCCAGTTATGTTGTGACGTTTGGTAGCACCCAAAGTGTTCCTCCGGCAAACGGGAGTTGCATAATCTCATAGTCATAGGAACATGTATAAGTCATGAAAAAGCAATAGCAACATACTAAACGATCGGGTGCTAAGCTAATGGAATGGGTCATGTCAATCAGATCATTCACCTAATGATGTGACCTCGTTAATCAAATAACAACTCTTTGTTCATGGTTAGGAAACATAACCATCTTTGATTAACGAGCTAGTCAAGTAGAGGCATACTAGTGACACTCTGTTTGTCTATGTATTCACACATGTATTATGTTTCCGGTTAATACAATTCTAGCATGAATAATAAACATTTATCATGATATAAGGAAATAAATAATAACTTTATTATTGCCTCTAGGGCATATTTCCTAGCTAATTGCAAGTTCAGATCCGTAAGTATTTTGCAAGTTCCGTAAGTATTTTGCAAGTTCCGTAAGTCATATTCAGATCCGTAAGTATTTTGCAAGTTCTATGTCTACAATGCTCTACACGGAGCTACTCTAGCTAATTGCTCCCACTTTCAATATGTATCCAGATTGAGACTTTAGATTCATCTGGATCAGTGTCAAAAACTTGCATCGACGTAACCCTTTACGACGAACCTTTTTGTCACGTCCATAATCGAGAAACATATCCTTATTTCACTAAGGATAATTCTGACCGCTGTCCAGTGATCTACTCCTAGATCACTATTGTACTCCCTTGCCAAATCAATGCAGGGTATACAATAGATCTGGTATACAGCATGACATACTTTATAGAACCTATGGCCAAGGCATAGGGAATGACTTTCATTCTCTTTCTATCTTCTGCCGTGGTCGGGCTTTGAGTCTTACTCAACTTCACACCTTGTAATACAGGCAAGAATTCTTTCTTTGACTGCTCCATTTTGAACTACTTCAAAATCTTGTCAAGGTATGTACTCATTGAAAAAACTTATCAAGCGTCTTGATCTATCTCTATAGATCTTGAAGCTCAATATGTAAGCAGCTTCACCGAAGTCTTTCTTTGAAAAACTCCTTTCAAACACTCCTTTATGCTTTACAGAATAATTCTACATTATTTCCGATCAACAATATGTCATTCACATATACTTTATCAGAAATGCTGTAGTGCTCCCACTCACTTTCTTGTAAATACAGGCTTCACCGCAAGTCTGTATAAAACTATATGCTTTGATCAATTTATCAAAGTGTGTATTCCAACTCTGAGATGCTTGCACCAGTCCATAGATGAATCGCTGGAGCTTGCATATTTTGTTAGAACCTTTAGGATTGACAAAACCTACTGGTTGCATCATATACAACTCTTCTTTAAGAAATCCATTAAGGAATGCAGTTTTGTTTATCCATTTGCCAGATTTCATAAAATGCGGCAATTGCTAACATGATTCGGACAGACTTAAGCATAGATACGGGTGAGAGACTCTCATCGTAGTCAACACTTTGAACTTGTCGAAAACCTTTTGCGACAATTCTAGCTTTGTAGATAGTAACACTACTATCAACGTCCGTCTTCCTCTTGAAGATCCATTTATTTTCTATGGCTTGCCAATCATTGGGTAAATCCATTAATGTCCATACTTTGTTCTCATACGTGGATCATATCTCAGATTTCATGGCCTCAAACCATTTCGCGGAATTTGGGCTCATCATCGCTTCCTCATAGTTCGTAGGTTCGTCATGGTCAAGTAACATGACCTCCAGAACAGGATTACCGTACCACTCTGGTGCGGATTTCACTCTGGGTTACCTACGAGATTCGGTAGTAACTTGATCCGAAGTTTCATGATTATTATCATTAGCTTCCTCACTAATTGGTGTAGGAGTCACAAGAACAGATTTCTGTGATGAACTACTTTCCAATAAAGGAGAAGGTACAATTACCTTATCAAGTTCTACTTTCCTCCCACTCACTTCTTTCGAGAGAAACTCCTTCTCTAAAAAGTATCCATTATAAGCAACGAATGTCTTGCCTTAGGATCTGTGATAGAAGGTGTACCCAACAGTCTCCTTTTGGGTATCCTATGAAGACATATTTCTCCGATTTGGTTTTGAGCTTATCAGGATGAAACTTTTTCACATAAGCATCACAACCCCAAACTTTAAGAAATGACTACTTTGGTTTCTTGCTAAACCACAGTTCAGATTGTGTCATCTCAACGGACTTAGATGGTGCCCTTTTTTAATGTGAATGCAGCTGTCTCTAATGCATAACCCCAAAACGATAGTGGTAGATCGGTAAGAGACATCATAGATCGCACTATATCTAATAAAGTACGGTTATGACGTTCGGACACACCATTACACTACGGTGTTCCTTGTGGCGTGAGTAGTGAAACTATTTCACTTTGGTTTTAACTGAAGGCCAAACTCGTAACTCAAATACTCTTCTCTACGATCAGATCATAGAAACTTTATTTTCTTGTTACGATGATTTTTCACTTCACTCTGAAATTCTTTGAACTTTTCAAATGTTTCAGACTTATGTTTCATCAAGTAGATATACTCATATCTGCTCAAATCATCTGTGAAGATCAGAAAATAATGATACCTGTCGCGAGCCTCAATATTCATCGGACCACATACATCAGTATGTATGATTTTCTACAAATCTGTTGCTCGCTCCATTGTTCCGAAGAACAGAGTCTTAGTCATCTTGCCCATGAGGCATGGTTCGCAAGCATCAACTGATTCATAATCAAGTGATTCCAAAAGCCCATCAGCATGGAGTTTCTTCATGCGCTTTACACCAATATTGAAGGAAATATGCCCTAGAGGCAATAATAAAGTTATTATTTATTTCCTTATATCATGATAAATGTTTATTATTCATGCTAGAATTGTATTAACCGGAAACATAATACATGTGTGAATACATAGACAAACAGAGTGTCACTAGTATGCCTCTACTTGACTAGCTCGTTAATCAAAGATGGTTATGTTTCCTAACCATGGACAAAAGAGTTGTTATTTGATTAACGAGGTCACATCATTAGTTGAATGATCTGATTGACATGACCCATTCCATTAGCTTAGCACACGATCGTTTAGTATGTTGCTATTGCTTTCTTCATGACTTATGCATGTTCCTATGACTATGAGATTATGCAACTCCCGTTTGCCGGAGGAACACTTTGGGTGCTACCAAACGTCACAACGTAACTGGGTGATTATAAAGGAGCATTACAGGTGTCTCCAAAGGTAGATGTTGGGTTGGCGTATTTCGAGATTAGGATTTGTCACTCCGATTGTCGGAGAGGTATCTCTGGGCCCTCTCGGTAAAGCACATCACTTAAGCCTTGCAAGCATTGCAACTAATGAGTTAGTTGTGGGATGATGTATTACAAAACGAGTAAAGAGACTTGCCGGTAACGAGATTGAACTAGGTATTGGATACCGACGATCGAATCCCGGGCAAGTAACATACCGATGACAAAGGGAACAACGTATGTTGTTATGCGGTCTGACCGATAAAGATCTTCGTAGAATATGTAGGAGCCAATATGGGCATCCAGGTCCCGCTATTTGTTATTGACCGGAGACGTGTCTCGGTCATGTCTACATTGTTCTCGAACCGTAGGGTCCGCACGCTTAAGGTTTCGATGACAGTTGTATTATGAGTTTATGAGTTTTGATGTACCGAAGGAGTTCGGAGTCCCGGATGAGATCGGGGACATGACGAGGAGTCTCGAAATGGTCGAGACGTAAAGATCAATATATTGGACGACTATATACGGACATCGGAAAGGTTCCGAGTGATTCGGGTATTTTTCGGAGTACCGGGTAGTTACGGGAGAGGTAATGGGCCTTGATGGGCCTTAGTGGGAAGAGGAAAAGGCTGCTGCGCCCCCCTCCCCTTTGGTCCGAATTGGACTAGGGAAAAGGGGGCCGGCCACCTCTCCTTCTCCTCCTATTCCTTCTCCCTTCCTCCCCTTTTGGTGGACTCCTACTAGGACTTGGAGTCCTAGTAGGACTCCCTATCCTGGCCGCACCTTTGCCTTGGCCGGCCTCCTCCTCCTCCATCCTTTATATACAGGGGCAGGGGGCACCCCATAGACACACAAGTTGATCCTTGAGATCGTTCCTTAGCCGTGTGCGGTGCCCCTGCCACCAAATTCCACCTCGATCATACCGTTGTAGTGCTTAGGCGAAGCCCTACGTCGGTAGTACATCAAGATCGTCACCACGCCGTCGTGCTGACGGAACTCCTCCCCAAAGCTTTGCTGGATCGGAGCCCGGGGATCGTCATCGAGCTGAACGTGTGCTAAGAACTCGGAGGTGCCGGAGTAACGGTGCTTGGATCGGTCGGATCGGGAAGAAGACATACGACTACTTCCTCTATGTTGTGTCAACGCTTCCATTGCGATCTACAAGGGTACATAGATCAGACTCTCCCCCTCGTTGCTATGCATCACCATGATCTTGCGTGTGCGTAGGAAATTTTTTGAAATTACTACGTTCCCCAATAGTGGTATCAGAGCCTAGGTTTTATGGTTTGATGTTATTTGCACGAGTAGAACACAAGTGAGTTGTGGGTGATACAAGTCATACTGCCTACCAGCATGTCATACTTTGGTTCGGCGGTATTGTTGGACGAGACGACCCGGACCAACCTTACGCGTACGCTTACGCGAGACTGGTTCCCTCGACGTGCTTTGCACATAGATGGCTTGCGGGCGACTGTCTCTCCAACTTTAGTTGAACCGAGTATGGCTACGCCCGGTCCTTGAGAAGGTTAAAACGGAGTCTATTTGACAAACTATCATTGTGGTTTTGATGCGTAGGTAAGATGAGTTCTTGCTTAAGCCCGTAGCAGCCACGTAAAACTTGCAACAACAAAATAGAGGACGTCTAAACTGTTTTTGCAGGGCATGTTGTGATGTGATATGGTCAAGGCATGATGCTAAATTTTATTGTATGAGATGATCATGTTTTGTAACCGAGTTATCGGCAACTGGCAGGAGCCATATGGTTGTCGCTTTATTGTATGCAATGCAATCGCGATGTAATGCTTTACTTTATTACTAAGCGGTAGTGATAGTCGTGAAAGCATAAGATTGGCAAGACGACAACGATGCTACGATGGAGATCAAGGTGTCGCGCCGGTGATGATGGTGATCATGACGGTGCTTCGGAGATGGAGATCACAAGCACAAGATGATGATGGCCATATCATATCACTTATATTGATTGCATGTGATGTTTATCCTTTTATGCATCTTATCTTGCTTTGATTGACGGTAGCATTATAAGATGATCTCTCACTAAATTATCAAGAAGTGTTCTCCCTGAGTATGCACTGTTGCGAAAGTTCTTCATGCTGAGACACCACGTGATGATCGGGTGTGATAGGTTCTACGTTCAAATACAACGGGTGCAAAACAGTTGCACACGCGGAATACTCAGGTTATACTTGACGAGCCAAGCATATACAGATATGGCCTCGGAACACGGAGACCGAAAGGTCGAGCGTGAATCATATAGTAGATATGATCAACATAACGATGTTCACCATTGAAAACTACTCCATCTCACGTGATGATCGGTTATGGTTTAGTTGATTTGGATCACGTGATCACTTAGAAGATTAGAGGGATATCTATCTAAGTGGGAGTTCTTAAGTAATATGATTAATAGAACTTAAATTTATCATGAACTTAGTCCTGGTAGTATTTTGCAAATTATGTTGTAGATCAATAGCTCGCGTTGTTGCTTCCCTGTGTTTATTTTTGATATGTTCCTAGAGAAAATTGTGTTGAAAGATGTTAGTAGCAATGATGCGGATTGGATCCGTGATCTGAGGTTTATCCTCATTGCTGCACAGAAGAATTATGTCCTTGATGCACCACTATGTGACAGACCTATTGCAGGAGCAGATGCAGACGTTATGAACGTTTGGCTAGCTCAATATGATGACTACTTGATAGTTTAAGTGCACCATGCTTAATGGCTTAGAATCGGGACTTCAAAGACGTTTTGAACGTCATGGAGCATATGAGATGTTCCAGGAGTTGAAGTTAATATTTCAAGCAAATACCCGAGTTGAGAGATATGAAGTCTCCAACAAGTTCTATAGCTAAAAGATGGAGGAGAATCGCTCAACTAGTGAGCATGTGCCCAGATTGTCTGAGTACTACAATCACTTGAATCACGTGGGAGTTAATCTTCCAGATAAGATAGTGATTGACAGAATTCTCTAGTCACCATCACCAAGTTAGTAGAACTTCATGATGAACTATGATATGCAAGGGATAACGGAAACGACTCCCAAGCTCTTCGTAATGCGGAAATTGACGAAGGTAGAAATCAAGAAAAACATCAAGTGTTGATGGTAGACAGGACCACTAGTTTCAAGAAAAGGGCAGAGGGAAGAATGGGAACTTCAAGAAGAACGGCAAGCGAGTTGCTGCTCAAGTGAAGAAGCCCAAGTATGGTCCTAAGCCTGAGACTAAGTGCTTCTACTGCAAAGGGACTGGTCACTGGAAGCGGAACTACCCCAAGTGATTGGCGGATAAGAAGGATGGCAAAGTGAACATAAGTATATTTGATATACATGTTATTGATGTGTACTTTACTAGTGTTTATAGCAAACCCTCAGTATTTGATACTAGTTCAGTTGCTAAGATTAGTAACTCGAAACGGGAGTTGCAGAATAAACAGAGACTAGTTAAGGGTGAAGTGACGATGTGTGTTGGAAGTAGTTCCAAGATTGATATGATCATCATCGCACACTCCCCTATACTTTCAGGATTAGTGTTGAACCTAAATAAGTGTTATTTGGTGTTTGTGTTGAGCATGAATATGATTTGATCATGTTTATTGTAATACGGTTATTCATTTAAGTAAAAGAATAAATTGTTGTTCTGTTTACATGAATAAAACCTTATATGGTTACACACCCAATGAAAATAGTTCATCGGATCTCGATCTTAATAATACACATATTCATAATATTGAAACCAAAAGATGCAAAGTTAATAATGATAGTGCAACTTATTTGTGGCACTGCTGTTTAGGTCATATTGGTATAAAGCGCATGAAGAAACTCCATGCTGATGGGCTTTCGGAATCACTTGATTATGAATCACTTGATGCTTGCGAACCATGCCTTTTGGGCAAGATGACTAAAACGCCGTTCTCCGGAACAATGGAGCGAGAAAAGATTTGTTGGAAATCATACATACTGATGTATGTGGTCCGATGAATATTGAGGCTCGCGACAGGTATCATTATTTTCTGATCTTCACAAATGATTTGAGCAGATATGAGTATATCTACTTGATGAAACATAAGTCTGAAACATTTGAAAAGTTCAAAGAATTTTAGAGTGAAGTGAAAAACATCATGACAAGAGAATAAAGTTTCTACGATCTGATCATGGAGACAAATATTTGAGTTACGAGTTTGGTCTTCAGTTAAAACAATGTGAAATAGTTTCACTACTCACGCCACCTGGAACACCACATCATAATGGTGTGTCCGAACGTCATAACCGTACTTTATTGGATATAGTGCAATCTATGATGTCTCTTACCGATTTACCACTATTGTTTTTGGGGTCATGCATTAGAGACAGGTGCATTCACGTTAAAAAGGGGCACCATCTATATCCGTCGAGACGACGCCTTATGAACTATGGTTTGGCAAGAAACCAAAGTTGTCGTTTCTTAAATTTTGGGGTTGCGATGCTTATATGAAAAAGTTTCATCCTGATAAGCTCAAAACTCAAATCGGAGAAGTGCATCTTCATAGGATATACAAAAGAAACTATTGGATACACCTTCTATCACAGATCCGAAGGCAAGACTTTTGTTGCTAAATTCGGAAACTCTCTGGAGAAGGAGTTTCTCTCGAAAGAAGTGAGTGGGAGGAAAGTAGAACTTGAAGAGGTAACTGTACCTGCTCCCTTATTGGAAAGTAGTACATCATAGAAAAATGTTTCTGTGACACCTACACCAGTTAGTGAGGAAGCTAATGATGATGATCATGAAACTTCAGAACAAGACACTACTGAACCTCGTAGATCAACCAGAGTAAGATCCGCGCCAGAGTGGTACGGTAATCCTGTTCTGGAAGTCATGCTACTAGATCATGATGATCCTACGAACTATGAAGAAGCGATGGTGAGCCCAGATTCCGCAAAGTGGCTTGAAGCCATGAAATCTGAGATATGATCCATGTATGAGAACAAAGTATGGACTTTGGTTGACTTGCCCGATGATCGGCAAGCCATAGAAAATAAATGGATCTTCAAGAGGAAGATGGACGCTGATAGTAGTGTTACTATCTACAAAGCTAGAATTGTCGCAAAAGGTTTTCGACAAGTTCAAGGTGTTGACTACGATGAGATTTTCTCACTCATATCTATGCTTAAGTCTGTCCGAATCATGTTAGCAATTGCCGCATTTTATGAAATCTGGCAAATGGATAAACAAAATTGCATTCCTTAATGGATTTGCTAAAGAAGAGTTGTATACGATGCAACTAGAAGGTTTTGTCGATCCTAAAGGTGTTAACTAAATACGCAAGCTCCAGCGATCTATCTGTGGACTGGTGCAAACATCTCGGAGTTGGAATATACGCTTTGATGAGTTGATCAAAGCATATAGTTTTATACAGACTTGCGGTGAAGCCTGTATTTACGAGAAAGTGAGTGGGAGCACTACAGCATTTCTGATAAGTATATGTGAATGACATATTGTTGATCGGAAATAATGTAGAATTATTCTGTAAAGCATAAAAGGAGTGTTTGAAAGGAGTTTTTCCAAGAAAGACTTCAGTAAAGCTGCTTACATATTGAGCTTCAAGATCTATAGAGATAGATCAAGACGCTTGATAAGTATTTCAATAAGTACATACCTTGACAAGATTTTGAAGTAGTTCAAAATGGAACAGTCAAAGAAAAAGTTTCTTGCCTGTGTTACAAGGTGTGAAGTTGAGTAAAGACTCAAAGCCCGACCACGGCATAAGATAGAAAGAGAATGAAAGTCATTCCCTATGCCTCATTCATAGGTTCTATAAAGTATGCCATGCTGTGTACCAGATCTATTGTATACCCTGCACTGATTTGGCAAGGGAGTACAATAGTGATCTAGGAGTAGATCACTGGACAGCGGTCAGAATTATCCTTAGTGAAATAAGGATATGTTTCTCGATTATGGACGTGACAAAAAGGTTCGTCGTAAAGGGTTACGTCGATGCAAGTTTTTGACACTGATCCAGATGAATCTAAAGTCTCAATCTGGATACATATTGAAAGTGGGAGCAATTAGCTAGAGTAGCTCCGTGCAGAGCATTATAGACAAAGAATTTTGCAAAATACTTACGGATCTGAATGTGACAGACCCGTTGACTAAAATTATCTCACAAGCAAAACATGATCACACCTTAGTACTCTTTGGGTGTTAATCACATAGAGATGTGAACTAGATTACTGACTCTAGTAAACCCTTTGAGTGTTGGTCACATGACGATCTGAACTATGGGTGTTAATCACATGGTGAAGTGAACTATTGCTGCTAAATCACATGGCGATGTGAACTAGATTATTGACTCTAGTGCAAGTGGGAGACTGAAGGAAATATGCCTTAGAGGCAATAATAAAGTTATATTTTATTTCCTTATATCATGATAAATGTTTATTATTCATGCTAGAATTGTATTAACCGGAAACATAATACATGTGTGACTACATAGACAAACAGAGTGTCACTAGTATGCCTCTACTTGACTAGCTCGTTAATCAAAGATGGTTATGTTTCCTAACCATGGACAAAAGAGTTGTTATTTGATTAATGAGGTCACATCATTAGTTGAATGATCTGATTGACATGACCCATTCCATTAGCTTAGCACACGATCGTTTAGTATGTTGCTATTGCTTTCTTCATGACTTATACATGTTCCTATGACTATGAGATTATGCAACTCCCGTTTGCCGGAGGAACACTTTGGGTGCTACCAAACGTCACAACGTAACTGGGTTATTATAAAGGAGCATTACAGGTGTCTCCAAAGGTAGATGTTGGGTTGGCGCATTTCGAGATTAGGATTTGTCACTCCGATTGTCGGAGAGGTATCTCTGGGCCCTCTCGGTAAAGCACATCACTTAAGCCTTGCAAGCATTGTAACTAATGAGTTAGTTGTGGGATGATGTATTACAGAACAAGTAAAGAGACTTGCCGGTAACGAGATTGAACTAGGTATTTGATACCGACGATCGAATCCCGGGCAAGTAACATACCGATGACAAAGGGAACAACGTATGTTGTTATGCGGTCTGACCGATAAAGATCTTCGTAGAATATGTAGGAGCCAGTATGGGCATCCAGGTCCCGCTATTGGTTATTGACCGGAGACATGTCTCGGTCATGTCTACATTGTTCTCGAACCGTAGGGTCCGCACGCTTAAGGTTTCGATGACAGTTGTATTATGAGTTTATGAGTTTTGATGTACCGAAGGAGTTCGGAGTCCCGGATGAGATCGGGGATATGACGAGGAGTCTCGAAATGGTCGAGACGTAAAGATCGATATATTGGACGACTATATTCGGACATCGGAAAGGTTCCGAGTGATTCGGGTATTTTTCGGAGTACCGGGTAGTTACGGGAGAGGTAATGGGCCTTGATGGGCTTTAGTGGGAAGAGGAAAAGGCTGCTGCGCCCCCCCTCCCCTTTGGTCCGAATTGGACTAGGGAAAAGGGCGCCGGCCACCTCTCCTTCTCCTCCTATTCCTTCTCCCTTCCTCCCCTTTTGGTGGACTCCTACTAGGACTTGGAGTCCTAGTAGGACTCCCTATCCTGGCCGCACCTTTGCCTTGCCCGGCGTCCTCCTCCTCCATCCTTTATATACAGGGGCAGGGGGCACCCCATAGACACACAAGTTGATCCTTGAGATCGTTCCTTAGCCGTGTGCGGTGCCCCCTGCCACCAAATTCCACCTCGATCATACCGTTGTAGTGCTTAGGTGAAGCCCTGCGTCAGTAGTACATCAAGATCGTCACCACGCCGTCGTGCTGACGGAACTCCTCCCCAAAGCTTTACTGGATCGGAGCCCTGGGATCGTCATCGAGCTGAACGTGTGCTAAGAACTCGGAGGTGCCGGAGTAACGGTGCTTGGATCGGTCGGATCAGGAAGAAGACGTACGACTACTTCCTCTACGTTGTGTCAACGCTTCCGTTGCGATCTACAAGGGTACGTAGATCAGACTCTCCCCCTCGTTGCTATGCATCACAATGATCTTGCGTGTGCGTAGGAATTTTTTTGAAATTACTACGTTCCCCAACAAATATGACCTAAACGGCAGTGCTACAAATAAGTTGCACTATCATTATTAACTTTGCATCTTTTGGTTTCAATATTATGATTATGTGTATCACTACGATCGAGATCCAACGAACTATTTTCATTGGGTGTGTAACCATATAAGGTTTTATTCATGTAAACAGAACAACAATTATTCTCTTACTTAAATGAATAACCGTATTACAATAAACATGATCAAATCATATTCATGCTCAACGCAAACACCAAATAACACTTATTTAGGTTCAACACTAATCCCGAAATTATAGGGAGTGTGCGATGATGATCATATCAATCCTGGAACCACTTCCAACACACATCGTCACTTCACCCTTAACTAGTCCCTGTTTATTCTGCAACTCCCGTTTTGAGTTACTAATCTTAGCAACTGAACTAGTATCAAATACTGAGGGTTTGCTATAAACACTAGTAAAGTACACATCAATAACATGTATATCAAATATACTTATGTTCACTTTGCCATCCTTCTTATCCGCCAATCACTTGGGGTAGTTCCGCTTCCAGTGACCAATCCCTTTGCAGTAGAAGCACTCAGTCTCAGGCTTAGGTCCAGACTTGGGCTTCTTCACTTGAGCAGCAACTTGCTTGCTGTTCTTTTTGAAGTTCCCCTTCTTCCCTCTGCCCTTTTCTTGAAACTAGTGGTCTTGTCTACCATCAACACTTGATGTTTTTCTTGATTTCTACCTTCATCGATTTCATCATCATGAAAAGCTCGGGAGTCGTTTTCGTCATCCCTTGCATACTATAGTTCATCGCGAAGCTCTACTAACTTGGTCATGGTGACTAGAGAATTCTGTCAATCACTATCTTATCTGGAAGATTAACTCCCACTTGATTCAAGCGATTGTAGTATCCAGACAATCTGAGCACATGCTCACTAGTTGAGCGATTCTCCTCCATCTTTTAAGCTATAGAACTTGTTGGAGACTTCATATCTCTCAACTCGGGTATTTGCTTGAAATATTATCTTCAACTCCTGGAACATCTCATATGGTCCATGACGTTCAAAACGTCTTTGAAGTCCCAATTCTAAGCCATTAAGCATGGTGCACTAAACTATCAAGTAGTCATCATATTGAGCTAGCCAAACGTTCATAACGCTTGCATCTGCTCCTGCAATAGGTTTGTCACCTAGCGGTGCATCAAGGACATAATTCTTCTGTGCAGCAATGAGGATAAACCTCAGATCACGGATCCAATCCGCATCATTGCTACTGACATCTTTCAATACAATTTTCTCTAGGAACATATCAAAATAAACACAGGGAAGCAACAACGCGAGTTTTTGATCTACAACATGATTTGCAAAATACTACCAGGACTAAGTTCATGATAAATTTAAGTTCAATTAATCATATTACTTAAGAACTCCCACTTAGATAGACATCCCTCTAATCATCTAAGTGATCACGTGATCCAAATTAACTAAACCATGTCCGATCATCACGTGAGATGGAGTAGTTTCAATGGTGAACATCACTATGTTGATCATATCTACTATATGATTCACGCTCGACCTTTCGGTCTCCGTGTTCCGAGGCCATATCTGTATATGCTTGGCTCGTCAAGTATAACCTGAGTATTCTGCGTGTGCAACTGTTTTGCACCCGTTGTATTTGAACGTAGAGCCTATCACACCCGATCATCACGTGGTGTCTCAGCACGAAGAACTTTCGCAACGGTGCATACTCAGGGAGAACACTTCTTGATAATTTAGTGAGAGATCATCTTATAATGCTACCATCAATCAAAGCAAGATAAGATGCATAAAAGATAAACATCACATGCAATAAATATAAGTGATATGATATGGCCATCATCATCTTGTGCTTGTGATCTCCATCTCCGAAGCACCGTCATGATCACCATCGTCACCGGCGCGACACCTTGATCTCCATCGTAGCATCGTTGTCGTCTTGCCAATCTTATGCTTCCACGACTATCACTACCGCTTAGTAATAAAGTAAAGCATTACATCGTGATTGCATTGCATACAATAAAGCGACAACCATATGGCTCCTGCCAGTTGCCGATAACTTGGTTACAAAACATGATCATCTCATACAATAAAATTGAGCATCATGCCTTGACCATATCACATCACAACATGCCCTGCAAAAACAAGTTAGACGTCCTCTACTTTGTTGTTGCAAGTTTTACGTGGCTGCTACGGGCTTTAAGCAAGAACTCATCTCACCTACGCATCAAAACCACAACGATAGTTTGTCAAATAGACTCCATTTTAACCTTCTCAAGGACCGGGCGTAGCCATACTCGGTTCAACTAAAGTTGGAGAGACAGTCGCCCGCAAGCCATCTATGTGCAAAGCACGTCGAGGGAACCGGTCTCGCGTAAGCGTACGCGTAAGGTTGGTCTGGGTCGTCTCGTCCAACAATACCGCCGAACCAAAGTATGACATGCTGGTAGGCAGTATGACTTGTATCGCCCACAACCCACTTGTGTTCTACTCGTGCAAATAACATCAAACCATAAAACCTAGGCTCGGATGCCACTGTTGGGAACGTAGTAATTTCGAAAATTTTCCTACGCACACGCAAGATCATGGTGATGCATAGCAACGAGGGGAGAGTCTGATCTACGTACCCTTGTAGATCACAACGGAAGCGTTGACACAACGTAGAGGAAGTAGTCGTACGTCTTCTTCCCGATCCAAGCACCGTTACTCTGGCACCTCCGAGTTCTTAGCACACGTTCAGCTCGATGACGATCCCCGGGCTCCGATCCAGCAAAGCTTCGGGGATGAGTTCCGTCAGCACGACGGCGTGGTGACGATCTTGATGTTCTATCGACGCAGGGCTTCGCCTAAGCACTGCAACAATATGATCGAGGTGGAATTTGGTGGCAGGGGGCACCGCACACGGCTAAGGAACGATCTCAATGATCAACTTGTGTGTCATGGGGTGCCCCCTGCCCCCGTATATAAAGGTTGAGAGGGGGAGGGCTGGCCGGCCAAGGAGGGAGGCGCATGAGGAGTCCTACTCCTACCGGGAGTAGGACTCCCCCCCCTCAATCCTATTCCAACTAGGACTCCAAGGGGGAAAGAGAGAGAGAGGTGGCCGGCCACCTCTCCTAGTCCTAATAGGACTAGGGGAGGGGGGAAGGTGCGCAGCCCTCCATGGCAGCCCCTTTCACCTTTCCACTAAGGCCCATGTAGGCCCATTTGGCTCCCGGGGGGTTCCGGTAACCCTCCCGGTAATCCGGTAAAATCCCGATTTCACCCGGAACACTTCCGATGTCCAAACATAGGCTTCCAATATATCAATCTTTACGTCTCGACCATTTCGAGACTCCTCGTCATGTCCGTGATCACATCCGGGACTCCGAACAACCTTCGGTACATCAAAATGCATAAACTCATAATAACTATCATCGTAACGTTAAGCGTGCGGACCCTACGGTTCGAGAACGACGTAGACATGACCGAGACACGTCTCCGGTCAATAACCAATAACGGGACCTGGATGCCCATATTGGCTCCTACATATTCTACGAAGATCTTTATCGGTCAGACCGCATAACAACATACGTTGTTCCCTTTGTCATCGGTATGTTACTTGCCCGAGATTCGATCGCCGGTATCCAATACCAAGTTCAATCTCATTACTGGCAAGTCTCTTTACTCGTTCCGTAATACATCATCTCACAACTAACATATTAGTTGCAGTGCTTGCAAGGCTTATGTGATGAGAATTACCGAGAGGGCCTAGAGATACCTCTCCGACAATCGGAGTGACAAATCCTAATCTCGAAATACGCCAACCCAACATCTACCATTGGAGACACCTGTAGTACTCCTTTATAATCACCCAGTTACGTTGTGACGTTTGGTAGCACCCAAAGTGTTCCTCCGGCAAACGGGAGTTGCATAATCTCATAGTCATAGGAACATGTATAAGTCATGAAAAAGCAATAGCAACATACTAAACGATCGGGTGCTAAGCTAATGGAATGGGTCATGTCAATCAGATCATTCACCTAATGATGTGACCTCGTTAATCAAATAACAACTCTTTGTTCATGGTTAGGAAACATAACCATCTTTGATTAACGAGCTAGTCAAGTAGAGGCATACTAGTGACACTCTGTTTGTCTATGTATTCACACATGTATTATGTTTCCGGTTAATACAATTCTAGCATGAATAATAAACATTTATCATGATATAAGGAAATAAATAATAACTTTATTATTGCCTCTAGGGCATATTTCCTTCAGTCTCCCACTTGCACTAGAGTCAATAATCTAGTTCACATCGCCATGTGATTTAACAGCAATAGTTCACATCACCATGTGATTAACACCCATAGTTCACATCGTCATGTGACCAACACTCATAGGGTTTACTAGAGTCAGTAATCTAGTTCACATATCTATGTGATTAACATCCAAAGAGTACTAAGGTGTGATCATGTTTTGCTTGTGAGATAATTTTAGTCAATGGGTCTGTCATATTCAGATCCGTAAGTATTTTGCAAGTTCTATGTCTACAATGCTCTACACGGAGCTACTCTAGCTAATTGCTCCCACTTTCAATATGTATCCAGATTGAGACTTTAGATTCATCTGGATCAGTGTCAAAAACTTGCATCGACGTAACCCTTTACGACGAACCTTTTTGTCACGTCCATAATCGAGAAACATATCCTTATTTCACTAAGGATAATTCTGACCGCTGTCCAGTGATCTACTCCTAGATCACTATTGTACTCCCTTGCCAAATCAATGCAGGGTATACAATAGATCTGGTATACAGCATGACATACTTTATAGAACCTATGGCCAAGGCATAGGGAATGACTTTCATTCTCTTTCTATCTTCTGCCGTGGTCGGGCTTTGAGTCTTACTCAACTTCACACCTTGTAATACAGGCAAGAATTCTTTCTTTGACTGTTCCATTTTGAACTACTTCAAAATCTTGTTAAGGTATGTACTCATTGAAAAAACTTATCAAGCGTCTTGATCTATCTCTATAGATCTTGAAGCTCAATATGTAAGCAGCTTCACCGAAGTCTTTCTTTGAAAAACTCCTGTCAAACACTCCTTTATGCTTTACAGAATAATTCTACATTATTTCCGATCAACAATATGTCATTCACATATACTTTATCAGAAATGCTGTAGTGCTCCCACTCACTTTCTTGTAAATACAGGCTTCACCGCAAGTCTGTATAAAACTATATGCTTTGATCAATTTATCAAAGCGTGTATTCCAACTCTGAGATGCTTGCACCAGTCCATAGATGAATCGCTGGAGCTTGCATATTTTGTTAGAACCTTTAGGATTGACAAAACCTACTGGTTGCATCATATACAACTCTTCTTTAAGAAATCCATTAAGGAATGCAGTTTTGTTTATCCATTTGCCAGATTTCATAAAATGCGGCAATTGCTAACATGATTCGGACAGACTTAAGCATAGATACGGGTGAGAGACTCTCATCGTAGTCAACACTTTGAACTTGTCGAAAACCTTTTGCGACAATTCTAGCTTTGTAGATAGTAACACTACTATCAACGTCCGTCTTCCTCTTGAAGATCCATTTATTTTCTATGGCTTGCCAATCATTGGGTAAATCCATTAAAGTCCATACTTTGTTCTCATACGTGGATCATATCTCAGATTTCATGGCCTCAAACCATTTCGCAGAATTTGGGCTCATCATCGCTTCCTCATAGTTCGTAGGTTCGTCATGGTCAAGTAACATGACCTCCAGAACAGGATTACCGTACCACTCTGGTGCGGATTTCACTCTGGGTTACCTACGAGATTCGGTAGTAACTTGATCCGAAGTTTCATGATTATTATCATTAGCTTCCTCACTAATTGGTGTAGGAGTCACAAGAACAGATTTCTGTGATGAACTACTTTCCAATAAAGGAGAAGGTACAATTACCTTATCAAGTTCTACTTTCCTCCCACTCACTTCTTTCGAGAGAAACTCCTTCTCTAAAAAGTATCCATTATAAGCAACGAATGTCTTGCCTTAGGATCTGTGATAGAAGGTGTACCCAACAGTCTCCTTTTGGGTATCCTATGAAGACATATTTCTCCGATTTGGTTTTGAGCTTATCAGGATGAAACTTTTTCACATAAGCATCACAACCCCAAACTTTAAGAAACGACTACTTTGGTTTCTTGCTAAACCACAGTTCAGATTGTGTCATCTCAACGGACTTAGATGGTGCCCTTTTTTAACGTGAATGCAGCTGTCTCTAATGCATAACCCCAAAACGATAGTGGTAGATCGGTAAGAGACATCATAGATCGCACTATATCTAATAAAGTACGGTTATGACGTTCAGACACACCATTACACTACGGTGTTCCTTGTGGCGTGAGTAGTGAAACTATTTCACTTTGTTTTTAACTGAAGGCCAAACTCGTAACTCAAATACTCTTCTCTACGATCAGATCATAGAAACTTTATTTTCTTGTTACGATGATTTTTCACTTCACTCTGAAATTCTTTGAACTTTTCAAATGTTTCAGACTTATGTTTCATCAAGTAGATATACTCATATCTGCTCAAATCATCTGTGAAGATCAGAAAATAATGATACCTGTCGCGAGCCTCAATATTCATCGGACCACATACATCAGTATGTATGATTTTCTACAAATCTGTTGCTCGCTCCATTGTTCCGAAGAACAGAGTCTTAGTCATCTTGCCCATGAGGCATGGTTCGCAAGCATCAACTGATTCATAATCAAGTGATTCCAAAAGCCCATCAGCATGGAGTTTCTTCATGCGCTTTACACCAATATTGAAGGAAATATGCCCTAGAGGCAATAATAAAGTTATTATTTATTTCCTTATATCATGATAAATGTTTATTATTCATGCTAGAACTGTATTAACCAGAAACATAATACATGTGTGAATACATAGACAAACAGAGTGTCACTAGTATGCCTCTACTTGACTAGCTCGTTAATCAAAGATGGTTATGTTTCCTAACCATGGACAAAAGAGTTGTTATTTGATTAACGAGGTCACATCATTAGTTGAATGATCTGATTGACATGACCCATTCCATTAGCTTAGCACACGATCGTTTAGTATGTTGCTATTGCTTTCTTCATGACTTATACATGTTCCTATGACTATGAGATTATGCAACTCCCGTTTGCCGGAGGAACACTTTGGGTGCTACCAAACGTCACAATGTAACTGGGTGATTATAAAGGAGCATTACAGGTGTCTCCAAAGGTAGATGTTGGGTTGGCGTATTTCGAGATTAGGATTTGTCACTCCGATTGTCGGAGAGGTATCTCTGGGCCCTCTCGGTAAAGCACATCACTTAAGCCTTGCAAGCATTGCAACTAATGAGTTAGTTGTGGGATGATGTATTACAAAACGAGTAAAGAGACTTGCCGGTAACGAGATTGAACTAGGTATTGGATACCAACGATCGAATCCCGGGCAAGTAACATACCGATGACAAAGGGAACAACGTATGTTGTTATGCGGTCTGACCGATAAAGATCTTCGTAGAATATGTAGGAGCCAATATGGGCATCCAGGTCCCGCTATTTGTTATTGACCGGAGACGTGTCTCGGTCATGTCTACATTGTTCTCGAACCGTAGGGTCCGCACGCTTAAGGTTTCGATGACAGTTGTATTATGAGTTTATGAGTTTTGATGTACCGAAGGAGTTCGGAGTCCCGGATGAGATCGGGGACATGACGAGGAGTCTCGAAATGGTCGAGACGTAAAGATCGATATATTGGACGACTATATTCGGACATCGGAAAGGTTCCGAGTGATTCGGGTATTTTTCGGAGTACCGGGTAGTTACGGGAGAGGTAATGGGCCTTGATGGGCTTTAGTGGGAAGAGGAAAAGGCTGCTGCGCCCCCCTCCCCTTTGGTCCGAATTGGACTAGGGAAAAGGGGGCCGGCCACCTCTCCTTCTCCTATTCCTTCTCCCTTCCTCCCCTTTTGGTGGACTCCTACTAGGACTTGGAGTCCTAGTAGGACTCCCTATCCTGGCCGCACCTTTGCCTTGGCCGGCCTCCTCCTCCTCCATCCTTTATATACAGGGGCAGGGGGCACCCCATAGACACACAAGTTGATCCTTGAGATCGTTCCTTAGCCGTGTGCGGTGCCCCCTGCCACCAAATTCCACCTCGATCATACCGTTGTAGTGCTTAGGCGAAGCCCTGCGTCGGTAGTACATCAAGATCGTCACCACGCCGTCGTGCTGACGGAACTCCTCCCCAAAGCTTTGCTGGATCGGAGCCCGGGGATCGTCATCGAGCTGAACGTGTGCTAAGAACTCGGAGGTGCCGGAGTAACGGTGCTTGGATCGGTCGGATCGGGAAGAAGACGTATGACTACTTCCTCTATGTTGTGTCAACGCTTCCATTGCGATCTACAAGGGTACATAGATCAGACTCTCCCCCTCGTTGCTATGCATCACCATGATCTTGCGTGTGCGTAGGAAATTTTTTGAAATTACTACGTTCCCCAACAGTGGTATCAGAGCCTAGGTTTTATGGTTTGATGTTATTTGCACGAGTAGAACACAAGTGAGTTGTGGGTGATACAAGTCATACTGCCTACCAGCATGTCATACTTTGGTTCAGCGGTATTGTTGGACGAGACGACCCGGACCAACCTTACGCGTACGCTTACGCGAGACCGGTTCCCTCGACGTGCTTTGCACATAGATGGCTTGCGGGCGACTGTCTCTCCAACTTTAGTTGAACCGAGTATGGCTACGCCCGGTCCTTGAGAAGGTTAAAACGGAGTCTATTTGACAAACTATCGTTGTGGTTTTGATGCGTAGGTAAGATGAGTTCTTGCTTAAGCCCGTAGCAGCCACGTAAAACTTGCAACAACAAAATAGAGGACGTCTAAACTGTTTTTGCAGGGCATGTTGTGATGTGATATGGTCAAGGCATGATGCTAAATTTTATTGTATGAGATGATCATGTTTTGTAACCGAGTTATCGGCAACTGGCAGGAGCCATATGGTTGTCGCTTTATTGTATGCAATGCAATCGCGATGTAATGCTTTACTTTATTACTAAGTGGTAGTGATAGTCGTGAAAGCATAAGATTGGCAAGACGACAATGATGCTACGATGGAGATCAAGGTGTCGCGCCGGTGACGATGGTGATCATGACGGTGCTTCGGAGATGGAGATCACAAACACAAGATGATGATGGCCATATCATATCACTTATATTGATTGCATGTGATGTTTATCCTTTTATGCATCTTATCTTGCTTTGATTAAAGGTAGCATTATAAGATGATCTCTCACTAAATTATCAAGAAGTGTTCTCACTGAGTATGCACTGTTGCGAAAGTTCTTCATGCTGAGACACCACGTGATGATCGGGTGTGATAGATTCTACGTTCAAATACAACGGGTGCAAAACAGTTGCACACGCGGAATACTCAGGTTATACTTGACGAGCCAAGCATATACAGATATGGCCTCGGAACACGGAGACCGAAAGGTCGAGCGTGAATCATATAGTAGATATGATCAACATAACGATGTTCACCATTGAAAACTACTCCATCTCACGTGATGATCGGTTATGGTTTAGTTGATTTGGATCACGTGATCACTTAGAAGATTAGAGGGATATCTATCTAAGTGGGAGTTCTTAAGTAATATGATTAATAGAACTTAAATTTATGATGAACTTAGTCCTGGTAGTATTTTGCAAATTATGTTGTAGATCAATAGCTCGCATTGTTGCTTCCCTGTGTTTATTTTTGATATGTTCCTAGAGAAAATTGTGTTGAAAGATGTTAGTAGCAATGATGCGGATTGGATCCGTGATCTGTGGTTTATCCTCATTGCTGCACAGAAGAATTATGTCCTTGATGCACCACTATGTGACAGACCTATTGTAGGAGCAGATGCAGACGTTATGAACGTTTGGCTAGCTCAATATGATGACTACTTGATAGTTTAAGTGAACCATGCTTAATGGCTTAGAATCGGGACTTCAAAGACGTTTTGAACGTCATGGAGCATATGAGATGTTCCAGGAGTTGAAGTTAATATTTCAAGCAAATACCCGAGTTGAGAGATATGAAGTCTCCAACAAGTTCTATAGCTAAAAGATGGAGGAGAATCGCTCAACTAGTGAGCATGTGCCCAGATTGTCTGAGTACTACAATCACTTGAATCAAGTGGGAGTTAATCTTCCAGATAAGATAGTGATTGACAGAATTCTCTAGTAACCATCACCAAGTTAGTAGAACTTCATGATGAACTATGATATGCAAGGGATAACGGAAACGACTCCCAAGCTCTTCGTAATGCGGAAATTGACGAAGGTAGAAATCAAGAAAAACATCAAGTGTTGATGGTAGACAAGACCACTAGTTTCAAGAAAAGGGCAGAGGGAAGAATGGGAACTTCAAGAAGAACGGCAAGCGAGTTGCTGTTCAAGTGAAGAAGCCCAAGTCTGGTCCTAAGCCTGAGACTAAGTGCTTCTACTGCAAAGGGACTGGTCACCGGAAGCGGAACTACCCCAAGTGATTGGCGGATAAAAAGGATGGCAAAGTGAACATAAGTATATTTGATATACATGTTATTGATGTGTACTTTACTAGTGTTTATAGCAAACCCTCAGTATTTGATACTAGTTCAGTTGCTAAGATTAGTAACTCGAAACGGGAGTTGCAGAATAAACAGAGACTAGTTAAGGGTGAAGTGACGATGTGTGTTCGAAGTAGTTCCAAGATTGATATGATCATCATCGCACACTCCCCTATACTTTCGGGATTAGTGTTGAACCTAAATAAGTGTTATTTGGTGTTTGTGTTGAGCATGAATATGATTTGATCATGTTTATTGTAATACGGTTATTCATTTAAGTAAAAGAATAAATTGTTGTTCTATTTACATGAATAAAACCTTATATGGTTACACACCCAATGAAAATAGTTCATCGGATCTCGATCTTAATAATACACATATTCATAATATTGAAACCAAAAGATGCAAAGTTAATAATGATAGTGCAACTTATTTGTGGCACTGCTGTTTAGGTCATATTGGTATAAAGCGCATGAAGAAACTCCATGCTGATGGGCTTTCGGAATCACTTGATTATGAATCACTTGATGCTTGCGAACCATGCCTTTTGGGCAAGATGACTAAAATGCCGTTCTCCGGAACAATGGAGCGAGAAAAGATTTGTTGGAAATCATACATACTGATGTATGTGGTCCGATGAATATTGAGGCTCGCGACAGGTATCATTATTTTCTGATCTTCACAAATGATTTGAGCAGATATGAGTATATCTACTTGATGAAACATAAGTCTGAAACATTTGAAAAGTTCAAAGAATTTTAGAGTGAAGTGAAAAACATCATGACAAGAAAATAAAGTTTCTACGATCTGATCACGGAGACAAATATTTGAGTTACGAGTTTGGTCTTCAGTTAAAACAATGTGAAATAGTTTCACTACTCACGCCACCTGGAACACCACATCATAATGGTGTGTCCAAACGTCATAACCGTACTTTATTGGATATAGTGCAATCTATGATGTCTCTTACCGATTTACCACTATTGTTTTTGGGGTCATGCATTAGAGACAGGTGCATTCACGTTAAAAAGGGGCACCATCTATATCCGTCGAGACGACGCCTTATGAACTATGGTTTGGCAAGAAACCAAAGTTGTCGTTTCTTAAAGTTTGGGGTTGCGATGCTTATATGAAAAAGTTTCATCCTGATAAGCTCAAAACTCAAATCGGAGAAGTGCATCTTCATAGGATATACAAAAGAAACTATTGGATACACCTTCTATCACAGAACCAAAGGCAAGACTTTTGTTGCTAAATTCGGAAACTCTCTGGAGAAGGAGTTTCTCTCGAAAGAAGTGAGTGGGAGGAAAGTAGAACTTGAAGAGGTAACTGTACCTGCTCCCTTATTGGAAAGTAGTACATCATAGAAAAATGTTTCTGTGACACCTACACCAGTTAGTGAGGAAGCTAATGATGATGATCATGAAACTTCAGAACAAGACACTACTGAACCTCGTAGGTCAACCAGAGTAAGATCCGCGCCAGAGTGGTACGGTAATCCTGTTCTGGAAGTCATGCTACTAGATCATGATGATCCTACGAACTATGAAGAAGCGATGGTGAGCCCAGATTCCGCAAAGTGGCTTGAAGCCATGAAATCTGAGATATGATCCATGTATGAGAACAAAGTATGGACTTTGGTTGACTTGCCCGATGATCGGCAAGCCATAGAAAATAAATGGATCTTCAAGAGGAAGACGGACGCTGATAGTAGTGTTACTATCTACAAAGCTAGAATTGTCGCAAAAGGTTTTCGACAAGTTCAAGGTGTTGACTACGATGAGATTTTCTCACTCGTATCTATGCTTAAGTCTGTCCGAATCATGTTAGCAATTGCCGCATTTTATGAAATCTGGCAAATGGATAAACAAAACTGCATTCCTTAATGGATTTGCTAAAGGAGAGTTGTATACGATGCAACTAGAAGGTTTTGTCGATCCTAAAGGTGTTAACTAAATACGCAAGCTCCAGCGATCTATCTGTGGACTGGTGCAAACATCTCGGAGTTGGAATATACGCTTTGATGAGTTGATCAAAGCATATAGTTTTATACAGACTTGCGGTGAAGCCTGTATTTACGAGAAAGTGAGTGGGAGCACTACATCATTTCTGATAAGTATATGTGAATGACATATTGTTGATCGGAAATAATGTAGAATTATTCTGTAAAGCATAAAAGGAGTGTTTGAAAGGAGTTTTTCCAAGAAAGACTTCGGTAAAGCTGCTTACATATTGAGCTTCAAGATCTATAGAGATAGATCAAGACGCTTGATAAGTTTTTCAATAAGTACATACCTTGACAAGATTTTGATGTAGTTCAAAATGGAACAGTCAAAGAAAAAGTTTCTTGCCTGTGTTACAAGGTGTGAAGTTGAGTAAAGACTCAAAGCCCGACCACGGCAGAAGATAGAAAGAGAATGAAAGTCATTCCCTATGCCTCATTCATAGGTTCTATAAAGTATGCCATGCTGTGTACCAGATCTATTGTATACCCTGCACTGATTTGGCAAGGGAGTACAATAGTGATCTAGGAGTAGATCACTGGACAGCGGTCAGAATTATCCTTAGTGAAATAAGGATATGTTTCTCGATTATGGACGTGACAAAAAGGTTCGTCGTAAAGGGTTACGTCGATGCAAGTTTTTGACACTGATCCAGATGAATCTAAAGTCTCAATCTGGATACATATTGAAAGTGGGAGCAATTAGCTAGAGTAGCTCCGTGCAGAGCATTATAGACAAAGAATTTTGCAAAATACTTACGGATCTGAATGTGATAGACCCGTTGACTAAAATTATCTCACAAGCAAAACATGATCACACCTTAGTACTCTTTGGGTGTTAATCACATAGAGATGTGAACTAGATTACTGACTCTAGTAAACCCTTTGAGTGTTGGTCACATGACGATCTGAACTATGGGTGTTAATCACATGGTGAAGTGAACTATTGCTGCTAAATCACATGGCGATGTGAACTAGATTATTGACTCTAGTGCAAGTGGGAGACTGAAGGAAATATGCCTTAGAGGCAATAATAAAGTTATATTTTATTTCCTTATATCATGATAAATGTTTATTATTCATGCTAGAATTGTATTAACCGGAAACATAATACATGTGTGACTACATAGACAAACAGAGTGTCACTAGTATGCCTCTACTTGACTAGCTCGTTAATCAAAGATGGTTATGTTTCCTAACCATGGACAAAAGAGTTGTTATTTGATTAATGAGGTCACATCATTAGTTGAATGATCTGATTGACATGACCCATTCCATTAGCTTAGCACACGATCGTTTAGTATGTTGCTATTGCTTTCTTCATGACTTATACATGTTCCTATGACTATGAGATTATGCAACTCCCGTTTGCCGGAGGAACACTTTGGGTGCTACCAAACGTCACAACGTAACTGGGTTATTATAAAGGAGCATTACAGGTGTCTCCAAAGGTAGATGTTGGGTTGGCGCATTTCGAGATTAGGATTTGTCACTCCGATTGTCGGAGAGGTATCTCTGGGCCCTCTCGGTAAAGCACATCACTTAAGCCTTGCAAGCATTGTAACTAATGAGTTAGTTGTGGGATGATGTATTACAGAACAAGTAAAGAGACTTGCCAGTAACGAGATTGAACTAGGTATTTGATACCGACGATCGAATCCCGGGCAAGTAACATACCGATGACAAAGGGAACAACGTATGTTGTTATGCGGTCTGACCGATAAAGATCTTCGTAGAATATGTAGGAGCCAGTATGGGCATCCAGGTCCCGCTATTGGTTATTGACCGGAGACATGTCTCGGTCATGTCTACATTGTTCTCGAACCGTAGGGTCCGCACGCTTAAGGTTTCGATGACAGTTGTATTATGAGTTTATGAGTTTTGATGTACCGAAGGAGTTCGGAGTCCCGGATGAGATCGGGGATATGACGAGGAGTCTCGAAATGGTCGAGACGTAAAGATCGATATATTGGACGACTATATTCGGACATCGGAAAGGTTCCGAGTGATTCGGGTATTTTTCGGAGTACCGGGTAGTTACGGGAGAGGTAATGGGCCTTGATGGGCTTTAGTGGGAAGAGGAAAAGGCTGCTGCGCCCCCCCTCCCCTTTGGTCCGAATTGGACTAGGGAAAAGGGCGCCGGCCACCTCTCCTTCTCCTCCTATTCCTTCTCCCTTCCTCCCCTTTTGGTGGACTCCTACTAGGACTTGGAGTCCTAGTAGGACTCCCTATCCTGGCCGCACCTTTGCCTTGCCCGGCGTCCTCCTCCTCCATCCTTTATATACAGGGGCAGGGGGCACCCCATAGACACACAAGTTGATCCTTGAGATCGTTCCTTAGCCGTGTGCGGTGCCCCCTGCCACCAAATTCCACCTCGATCATACCGTTGTAGTGCTTAGGTGAAGCCCTGCGTCAGTAGTACATCAAGATCGTCACCACGCCGTCGTGCTGACGGAACTCCTCCCCAAAGCTTTACTGGATCGGAGCCCTGGGATCGTCATCGAGCTGAACGTGTGCTAAGAACTCGGAGGTGCCGGAGTAACGGTGCTTGGATTGGTCGGATCAGGAAGAAGACGTACGACTACTTCCTCTACGTTGTGTCAACGCTTCCGTTGCGATCTACAAGGGTACGTAGATCAGACTCTCCCCCTCGTTGCTATGCATCACAATGATCTTGCGTGTGCGTAGGAATTTTTTTGAAATTACTACGTTCCCCAACAAATATGACCTAAACTGCAGTGCTACAAATAAGTTGCACTATCATTATTAACTTTGCATCTTTTGGTTTCAATATTATGATTATGTGTATCACTACGATCGAGATCCAACGAACTATTTTCATTGGGTGTGTAACCATATAAGGTTTTATTCATGTAAACAGAACAACAATTATTCTCTTACTTAAATGAATAACCGTATTACAATAAACATGATCAAATCATATTCATGCTCAACGCAAACACCAAATAACACTTATTTAGGTTCAACACTAATCCCGAAATTATAGGGAGTGTGCGATGATGATCATATCAATCCTGGAACCACTTCCAACACACATCGTCACTTCACCCTTAACTAGTCCCTGTTTATTCTGCAACTCCCGTTTTGAGTTACTAATCTTAGCAACTGAACTAGTATCAAATACTGAGGGTTTGCTATAAACACTAGTAAAGTACACATCAATAACATGTATATCAAATATACTTATGTTCACTTTGCCATCCTTCTTATCCGCCAATCACTTGGGGTAGTTCCGCTTCCAGTGACCAATCCCTTTGCAGTAGAAGCACTCAGTCTCAGGCTTAGGTCCAGACTTGGGCTTCTTCACTTGAGCAGCAACTTGCTTGCTGTTCTTTTTGAAGTTCCCCTTCTTCCCTCTGCCCTTTTCTTGAAACTAGTGGTCTTGTCTACCATCAACACTTGATGTTTTTCTTGATTTCTACCTTCATCGATTTCATCATCATGAAAAGCTCGGGAGTCGTTTTCGTCATCCCTTGCATACTATAGTTCATCGCGAAGCTCTACTAACTTGGTCATGGTGACTAGAGAATTCTGTCAATCACTATCTTATCTGGAAGATTAACTCCCACTTGATTCAAGCGATTGTAGTATCCAGACAATCTGAGCACATGCTCACTAGTTGAGCGATTCTCCTCCATCTTTTAAGCTATAGAACTTGTTGGAGACTTCATATCTCTCAACTCGGGTATTTGCTTGAAATATTATCTTCAACTCCTGGAACATCTCATATGGTCCATGACGTTCAAAACGTCTTTGAAGTCCCAATTCTAAGCCATTAAGCATGGTGCACTAAACTATCAAGTAGTCATCATATTGAGCTAGCCAAACGTTCATAACGTTTGCATCTGCTCCTGCAATAGGTTTGTCACCTAGCGGTGCATCAAGGACATAATTCTTCTGTGCAGCAATGAGGATAAACCTCAGATCACGGATCCAATCCGCATCATTGCTACTGACATCTTTCAATACAATTTTCTCTAGGAACATATCAAAATAAACACAGGGAAGCAACAACGCGAGTTTTTGATCTACAACATGATTTGCAAAATACTACCAGGACTAAGTTCATGATAAATTTAAGTTCAATTAATCATATTACTTAAGAACTCCCACTTAGATAGACATCCCTCTAATCATCTAAGTGATCACGTGATCCAAATTAACTAAACCATGTCCGATCATCACGTGAGATGGAGTAGTTTCAATGGTGAACATCACTATGTTGATCATATCTACTATATGATTCACGCTCGACCTTTCGGTCTCCGTGTTCCGAGGCCATATCTGTATATGCTTGGCTCGTCAAGTATAACCTGAGTATTCTGCGTGTGCAACTGTTTTGCACCCGTTGTATTTGAACGTAGAGCCTATCACACCCGATCATCACGTGGTGTCTCAGCACGAAGAACTTTCGCAACGGTGCATACTCAGGGAGAACACTTCTTGATAATTTAGTGAGAGATCATCTTATAATGCTACCATCAATCAAAGCAAGATAAGATGCATAAAAGATAAACATCACATGCAATAAATATAAGTGATATGATATGGCCATCATCATCTTGTGCTTGTGATCTCCATCTCCGAAGCACCGTCATGATCACCATCGTCACCGGCGCGACACCTTGATCTCCATCGTAGCATCGTTGTCGTCTTGCCAATCTTATGCTTCCACGACTATCACTACCGCTTAGTAATAAAGTAAAGCATTACATCGTGATTGCATTGCATACAATAAAGCGACAACCATATGGCTCCTGCCAGTTGCCGATAACTTGGTTACAAAACATGATCATCTCATACAATAAAATTGAGCATCATGCCTTGACCATATCACATCACAACATGCCCTGCAAAAACAAGTTAGACGTCCTCTACTTTGTTGTTGCAAGTTTTACGTGGCTGCTACGGGCTTTAAGCAAGAACTCATCTCACCTACGCATCAAAACCACAACGATAGTTTGTCAAATAGACTCCGTTTTAACCTTCTCAAGGACCGGGCGTAGCCATACTCGGTTCAACTAAAGTTGGAGAGACAGTCGCCCGCAAGCCATCTATGTGCAAAGCACGTCGAGGGAACCGGTCTCGCGTAAGCGTACGCGTAAGGTTGGTCTGGGTCGTCTCGTCCAACAATACCGCCGAACCAAAGTATGACATGCTGGTAGGCAGTATGACTTGTATCGCCCACAACCCACTTGTGTTCTACTCGTGCAAATAACATCAAACCATAAAACCTAGGCTCGGATGCCACTGTTGGGAACGTAGTAATTTCGAAAATTTTCCTACGCACACGCAAGATCATGGTGATGCATAGCAACGAGGGGAGAGTCTGATCTACGTACCCTTGTAGATCACAACGGAAGCGTTGACACAACGTAGAGGAAGTAGTCGTACGTCTTCTTCCCGATCCAAGCACCGTTACTCTGGCACCTCCGAGTTCTTAGCACACGTTCAGCTCGATGATGATCCCCGGGCTCCGATCCAGCACAGCTTCGGGGATGAGTTTCGTCAGCACGACGGCGTGGTGACGATCTTGATGTTCTATCGACGCAGGGCTTCGCCTAAGCACTGCAACAATATGATCGAGGTGGAATTTGGTGGCAGGGGGCACCGCACACGGCTAAGGAACGATCTCAATGATCAACTTGTGTGTCATGGGGTGCCCCCTGCCCCCGTATATAAAGGTTGAGAGGGGGAGGGCTGGCCGGCCAAGGAGGGAGGCGCAGGAGGAGTCCTACTCCTACCGGGAGTAGGACCCCCCCCCTCAATCCTATTCCAACTAGGACTCCAAGGGGGAAAGAGAGAGAGAGGTGGCCGGCCACCTCTCCTAGTCCTAATAGGACTAGGCGAGGGGGGAAGGCGCACAGCCCTCCATGGCAGCCCCTTTCACCTTTCCACTAAGGCCCATGTAGGCCCATTTGGCTCCCGGGGGGTTCCGGTAACCCTCCCGGTAATCCGGTAAAATCCCGATTTCACCCGGAACACTTCCGATGTCCAAACATAGGCTTCCAATATATCAATCTTTACATCTCGACCATTTCGAGACTCCTCGTCATGTCCGTGATCACATCCGGGACTCCGAACAACCTTCGGTACATCAAAATGCATAAACTCATAATAACTGTCATCGTAACGTTAAGCGTGCGGACCCTACGGTTCGAGAACAATGTAGACATGACCGAGACACGTCTTCGGTCAATAACCAATAACGGGACCTGGATGCCCATATTGGCTCCTACATATTCTACGAAGATCTTTATCGGTCAGACCGCATAACAACATACGTTGTTCCCTTTGTCATCGGTATGTTACTTGCCCGAGATTCGATCGTCGGTATCCAATACCAAGTTCAATCTCATTACTGGCAAGTCTCTTTACTCGTTCCGTAATACATCATCTCACAACTAACATATTAGTTGCAGTGCTTGCAAGGCTTATGTGATGAGAATTACCGAGAGGGCCTAAAGATACCTCTCCGACAATCGGAGTGACAAATCCTAATCTCGAAATACGCCAACCCAACATCTACCATTGGAGACACCTGTAGTACTCCTTTATAATCACCCAGTTACGTTGTGACGTTTGGTAGCACCCAAAGTGTTCCTCCGGCAAACGGGAGTTGCATAATCTCGTAGTCATAGGAACATGTATAAGTCATGAAAAAGCAATAGCAACATACTAAACGATCGGGTGCTAAGCTAATGGAATGGGTCATGTCAATCAGATCATTCACCTAATGATGTGACCTCGTTAATCAAATAACAACTCTTTGTTCATGGTTAGGAAACATAACCATCTTTGATTAACGAGCTAGTCAAGTAGAGGCATACTAGTGACACTCTGTTTGTCTATGTATTCACACATGTATTATGTTTCCGGTTAATACAATTCTAGCATGAATAATAAACATTTATCATGATATAAGGAAATAAATAATAACTTTATTATTGCCTCTAGGGAATATTTCCTTCACTAGCCCCCTCCGGTGTCTATATAAACCGGAGGGTTTAGTCCGTAGGACAACAACAATCGTAATCATAGGCTAGCTTCTAGGGTTTAGCCTCTACGATCTCGTGGTAGATCAACTCTTGTAATACTCATATCATCAAGATCAATCAAGCAGGAAGTAGGGTATTACCTCCATCGAGAGGGCCCGAACCTGGGTAAACATTGTGTCCCCCGCCTCCTGTTACCATCCGCCTTAGACGCATAGTTCGGGACCCCCTACCCGAGATCCGCCGGTTTTGACACCGACACCCCCTATCGCACACACTCACTTGGCCACGGTTCCGAAGGCTGTCGCGGAAAGGGGTAAAAAAACCGTTTGTTTAGGACTGACGCGGACCAGTGAATGTGCATCTTTATGGATTCTAATGACTTCGGAAATGATATTGCTAATGATTCCAACATCTCCTTTGGCACGCATAAGATCGCGAAGCTCAAACAAACAATCACCATATTTAGGATCATCAGGACTCATCTTAGTCAAAGCAATAGTCTTATGAAGAATCTCATCTAAGTTTTTCAAGGAATAGCTTGGAAATCGTTCCTAAAGGAATCTCCATATAGTGTAGGCACAATCAAGAGTAGGCAAACATCCAATCAAGTTTCTAGGCAAACCTCTAGTGATAAGATTAACAGTTCTAAGGATGTTGCGAATCATGTCAATAGACTCATCAAGGATAGGATGCAAAGGATCAACATGAGGTGCACAAGGGCTAGTAATATACTTGTTCAAATGATATTCACTGAAAATCACAAGCATCTCATTTTTCCGCTCATGAAAGTACTCTCCATCAAGAATAGGCACTCTACGCCTAAGACTCCCCAACGTAGACTCATCCATCTTCCTCCAATGGTGATTATGTTGGGGAACGTAGTAATTTCGAAAATTTTCCTACGCACACGCAAGATCATGGTGATGCATAGCAACGAGGGGGAGAGTGTTGTCTACGTACCAACGCAGACCGACTGCGGAAGCGATCACACAACGTAGAGGAAGTAGTCGTACGTCTTCTTCCCGATCCGACCGATCCAAGCACCGTTACTCCGGCACCTCCGAGTTCTTAGCACACGTTCAACTCGATGACGTTCCTCGGGCTCCGATCCAGCAAAGCGTCGAGGAAGAGTTCCGTCAGCACGACGGCGTGGTGACGATCTTGATGTGCTACCGACGCAGGGCTTCGCCTAAGCACTGTAACGGTATGATCGAGGTGGAATTTGGTGGCAGGGGGCACCGCACACGGCTAAGGAACGATCTCAAGGATCAACTTGTGTGTCTTGGGGTGCCCCCTGCCCCCGTATATAAAGGTTGGAGGGAGGGGGGCTGGCCGGCCAGATAGAGGGAGGCGCAGGAGGAGTCCTACTCCTACCGGGAGTAGGACTCCCTCCTCCAATCCTAGTCCAACTAGGAATCCTTTAAAGGAGAGAGAGAGAGAGAGGTGGCCGGCCCCTCTCCTAGTCCTAATAGGACTAGGGAGAGGGGGGGAGGCGCAGCCCTATGTGGGCTGCCCTCTCACCTTTCCACTAAGGCCCATGTTGGCCCATTTGGCTCCCGGGGGGTTCCGGTAACCCTCCCGGTAATCCGGTAAAATCCCGATTTCACCCGGAACACTTCCGATGTCCAAACATAGGCTTCCAATATATCAATCTTTACGTCTCGACCATTTCGAGACTCCTCGTCATGTCCGTGATCTCATCCGGGACTCCGAACAACCTTCGGTACATCAAAATGCGTAAACTCATAATAACTGTCATCGTAACGTTAAGCGTGCGGACCCTACGGTTCGAGAACAATGTAGACATGACCGAGACACGTCTCCAGTCAATAACCAATAGCGGGACCTGGATGCCCATATTGGCTCCTACATATTCTACGAAGATCTTTATCGGTCAGACCGCATAACAACATACGTTGTTCCCTTTGTCATCGGTATGTTACTTGCCCGAGATTCGATCGTCGGTATCCAATACCTAGTTCAATCTCGTTACTGGCAAGTCTCTTTACTCGTTTTGTAATACATCATCTCACAACTAACATATTAGTTGCAGTGCTTGCAAGGCTTATGTGATGTGCATTACCGAGAGGGCCCAGAGATACCTCTCCAACAATCGGAGTGACAAACCCTAATCTCGAAATACGCCAACCCAACATCTACCATTGGAGATACCTGTAGTACTCCTTTATAATCACCCTGTTACGTTGTGACGTTTGGTAGTACCCAAAGTGTTCCTCCGGTAAACGGGAGTTGCATAATCTCATAGTTATAGGAACATGTATAAGTCATGAAGAAAGCAATAGCAACATACTAAACGATCGGGTGCTAAGCTAATGGAATGGGTCATGTCAATCAGATCATTCAACTAATGATGTGACCTCGTTAATCAAACAACAACTCTTTGTCCATGGTTAGGAAACATAACCATCTTTGATTAACGAGCTAGTCAAGTAGAGGCATACTAGTGACACTCTGTTGGTCTATGTATTCACACATGTATTATGTTTCCGGTTAATACAATTCTAGCATGAATAATAAACATTTATCATGATATAAGGAAATAAATAATAACTTTATTATTGCCTCTAGGGCATATTTCCTTCAGTCTCCCACTTGCACTAGAGTCAATAATCTAGATTACACAGCAATGATTCTAACACCCATGGAGCCTTGGTGCTGATCATGTTTTGCTCGTGGAAGAGGCTTAGTCAACGGGTCTGCAACATTTAGATCCGTATGTATCTTGCAAATTTCTATGTCTCCCACCTGGACTAAATCCCGGATGGAGTTGAAGCGTCTCTTGATGTGTTTGGTTCTTTTGTGAAATCTGGATTCCTTTGCCAAGGCAATTGCACCAGTATTGTCACAGAAGATTTTCATTGGACCCGATGCACTAGGTATGACACCTAGATCGGATATGAACTCCTTCATCCAGACTCCTTCGTTTGCTGCTTCCGAAGCAGCTATGTACTCCGCTTCACATGTAGATCCCGCTACGACGCTTTGTTTAGAACTGCACCAACTGACAGCTCCACCGTTTAAAGTAAACACGTATCCGGTTTGCGATTTAGAATCGTCCGGATCAGTGTCAAAGCTTGCATCAACGTAACCTCTTACGGTGAGCTCTTTGTCACCTCCATATACGAGAAACATATCCCTAGTCCTTTTCAGGTATTTCAGGATGTTCTTGACCGCTGTCCAGTGATCCACTCCTGGATTACTTTGGTACCTCCCTGCTAAACTTATAGCAAGGCACACATCAGGTCTGGTACACAGCATTGCATACATGATCGAGCCTATGGCTGAAGCATAGGGAACATCTTTCATTTTCTCTCTATCTTGTGCAGTGGTCGGGCATTGAGTCTGACTCAACTTCACACCTTGTAACACAGGCAAGAACCCTTTCTTTGCTTGATCCATTTTGAACTTCTTCAAAATCTTGTCAAGGTATGTGCTCTGTGAAAGTCCAATTAAGCGTTTTGATCTATCTCTATAGATCTTTATGCCTAATATGTAAGCAGCTTCCCCGAGGTCTTTCATCGAAAAACTTTTATTCAAGTATCCCTTTATGCTATCCAGAAATTCTATATCATTTCCAATCAGCAATATGTCATCCACATATAATATCAGAAATGCTACAGAGCTCCCACTCACTTTCTTGTAAATACAGGCTTCTCCAAAAGTCTGTATAAAGCCAAATGCTTTGATCACACTATCAAAGCATTTATTCCAACTCCGAGATGCTTGCACCAGTCCATAAATGGATCGCTGGAGTTTGCACACTTTGTTAGCTCCCTTCGGATCGACAAAACCTTCTGGTTGCATCATATACAACTCTTCTTCCAGAAATCCATTCAGGAATGCAGTTTTGACATCCATTTGCCATATTTCATAATCATAAAACGCAGCAATTGCTAACATAATTCTGACGGACTTAAGCATCGCTACGGGTGAGAAGGTCTCATCGTAGTCAACCCCTTGAACTTGTCGAAAACCTTTCGCGACAAGTCGAGCTTTATAGACAGTAACATTACCGTCAGCGTCAGTCTTTTTCTTGAAGATCCATTTATTCTCAATTGCTTGCCGATCATCGGGCAAGTCAACCAAAGTCCATACTTTGTTCTCATACATGGATCCCATCTCAGATTTCATGGCCTCAAGCCACTTTGCGGAATCTGGGCTCACCATCGCTTCTTCATAGTTCGTAGGTTCATCATGATCTAGTAGCATGACTTCCAGAACTGGATTACCGTACCACTCTGGTGCGGATCTCACTCTGGTTGATCTACGTGGTTCAGTAGTATCTTGTCCTGAAGCTTCATGATCATCATCATTAGCTTCCTCACTAATTGGTATAGGTGTCGCAGAAACAGTTTTCTGTGATGTACTATTTTCCAATAAGGGAGCAGGTACAGTTACCTCGTCAAGTTCTACTTTCCTCCCACTCACTTCTTTCGAGAGAAACTCCTTCTCTAGAAATGATCCATTCTTAGCAACGAATGTCTTGCCGTCGGATCTGTGATAGAAGGTATACCCAACAGTTTCCTTTGGGTATCCTATGAAGACACATTTCTCCGCTTTGGGTTCGAGCTTATCAGGTTGAAGCTTTTTCACATAAGCATCGCAGCCCCAAACTTTAAGAAACGACAACTTTGGTTTCTTGCCAAACCATAGTTCATAAGGCGTCATCTCAACGGATTTTGATGGTGCCCTATTTAACGTGAATGCGGCCGTCTCTAAAGCATAACCCCAAAACGATAGCGGTAAATCAGTAAGAGACATCATAGATCGCACCATATCTAGTAAAGTACGATTACGACGTTCGGACACACCATTACGCTGTGGTGTTCCGGGTGGCGTGAGTTGTGAAACTATTCCACAATTTTTCAAATGTATACCAAACTCGTAACTCAAATATTCTCCTCCACGATCAGATCGTAGAAACTTTATTTTCTTGTTACGATGATTTTCAACTTCACTCTGAAATTCCTTGAACTTTTCAAATGTTTCAGACTTATGTTTCATTAAGTAGATATACCCATATCTTCTTAAATCATCTGTGAAGGTGAGAAAATAACGATATCCGCCACGAGCCTCAATATTCATCGGACCACATACATCGGTATGTATGATTTCCAATAAGTCTGTTGCTCTCTCCATAGTACCGGAGAACGGTGTTTTGGTCATCTTGCCTATGAGGCACGGTTCGCAAGTACCAAGTGATTCATAATCAAGTGGTTCCAAAAGCCCATCAGTATGGAGTTTCTTCATGCGCTTTACACCGATATGACCTAAACGGCAGTGCCACAAATAAGTTGCACTATCATTATCAACTCTGCATCTTTTGGCTTCTACATTATGAATATGTGTATCACTACTATCGAGATTTAATAAGAATAGACCACTCTTCAAGGGTGCATGACCATAAAAGATATTACTCATATAAATAGAACAACCATTATTCTCTGATTTAAATGAATAACCGTCTCGCATCAAACAAGATCCAGATATAATGTTCATGCTCAACGCTGGCACCAAATAACAATTATTTAGGTCTAATATTAATCCCGAAGGTAGATGTAGAGGTAGCGTGCCGACCGCGATCACATCGACTTTGGAACCGTTTCCCACGCGCATCGTCACCTCGTCCTTTGCTAGCGTCCGCTTATTCCGTAGTCCCTGTTTCGAGTTGCAAATATTAGCAACAGAACCAGTATCAAATACCCAGGTGCTACTGCGAGCTCTAGTAAGGTACACATCAATAACATGTATATCACATATACCTTTGTTCACCTTGCCATCCTTCTTATCCGCCAAATACTTGGGGCAGTTCCGCTTCCAATGACCAGTCTGCTTGCAGTAGAAGCACTCAGTTTCAGGCTTAGGTCCAGACTTGGGTTTCTTCTCTTGAGCAGCAACTTGCTTGCTGTTCTTCTTGAAGTTCCCCTTCTTCTTTCCTTTGCCCTTTTTCTTGAAACCAGTGGTTTTGTTAACCATCAACACTTGATGCTCCTTCTTAATTTCTACCTCCGCAGCTTTTAGCATTGCGAAGAGCTCGGGAATAGTCTTGTTCATCCCTTGCATATTATAGTTCATCACGAAGCTCTTGTAGCTTGGTGGCAGTGATTGGAGAATTCTGTCAATGACGCAATCATTTGGAAGATTAACTCCCATCTGAATCAAGTGATTATTATACCCAGACATTTTGAGTATATGCTCACTGACAGAACTGTTCTCCTCCATCTTGCAGCTATAGAACTTATTGGAGACTTCATATCTCTCAATTCGGGCATTTGCTTGAAATATTAACTTCAACTCTTGGAACATCTCATATGCTCCATGACGTTCAAAACTTCGTTGAAGTCCCGATTCTAAGCCGTAAAGCATGGCACACTGAACTATCGAGTAGTCATCAGCTTTGCTCTGCCAGACGTTCATAACATCTGGCGTTGCTCCAGCAGCAGGCCTGGCACCCAGCGGTGCTTCCAGGACGTAATTCTTCTGTGCAGCAATGAGGATAATCCTCAGGTTACGGACCCAGTCCGTGTAATTGCTACCATCATCTTTCAACTTTGCTTTCTCAAGGAACGCATTAAAATTCAACGGAACAACAACACGAGCCATCTATCTACAATCAACATAAACAAGCAAGATACTATCAGGTACTAAGTTCATGATAAGTTTAAGTTCAGTTAATCAAATTACTTAGGAACTCCCACTTAGATAGACATCCCTCTAATCCTCTAAGTGATCACGTGATCCAAATCAACTAAACCATAACCGATCATCACGTGAGATGGAGTAGTTTTCAATGGTGAACATCGTCATGTTGATCATATCTACTATATGATTCACGCTCGACCTTTCGGTCTCTGTGTTCCGAGGCCATATCTGCATATGCTAGGCTCGTCAAGTATAACCTGAGTATTCTGCGTGTGCAAAACTGGCTTGCACCCGTTGTAGATGGACGTAGAGCTTATCACACCCGATCATCATGTGGTGTCTGGGCACGACGAACTTTGGCAACGGTGCATACTCAGGGAGAACACTTCTTGATAATTTAGTGAGAGATCACCTTATAATGCTACCGTCAATCAAAGCAAGATAAGATGCATAAAAGGATAAACATCACATGCAATCAATATAAGTGATATGATATGGCCATCATCATCTTGTGCTTGTGATCTCCATCTCCGAAGCACCATCATGATCACCATCGTCACCGGCGCGCCACCTTGATCTCCATCGTAGCAACGTTGTCGTCTCGCCAATCTTATGCTTCCACGACTATCACTACCGCTTAGTAATAAAGTAAAGCATTACATCGCGATTGCATTGCATACAATAAAGCAACAACCATGTGGCTCCTGCCAGTTGCCGATAATTCGGTTACAAAACATGATCATCTCATACAATAAAATCAGCATCATGCCTTGACCATGTCACATCACAACATGCCCTGCAAAAACAAGTTAGACGTCCTCTACTTTGTTGTTGCAAGTTTTACGTGGCTGCTACGGGCTTAAGCAAGAACTCATCTCACCTACGCATCAAAACCACAATGATAGTTCGACAAATAGACTCCATTTTAACCTTCTCAATGACCGGGCGTAGTCACACTTGGTTCAACTAAAGTTGGAGAGACTGTCTTCCGCAAGCCATCTATGTGCAAAGCACGTCGAGGGAACCGGTCTCGCGTAAGAGTACGCGTAAGATTGGTCCGGATCGTCTCAACCAACAATACCGCCGAACCAAAGTATGACATGCTGGTAGGCAGTATGACTTGTATCGCCCACAACTCACTTGTGTTCTACTCGTGCAAATAACATCAAACCATAAAACCAGGCTCGGATGCCACTGTTGGGGAACGTAGTAATTTCAAAAAATTTCCTACGCACACGCAAGATCATGGTGATGCATAGCAATGAGGGGGAGAGTGTTGTCTACGTACCAACGCAGACCGACTGCGGACGCGATCACACAACGTAGAGGAAGTAGTCGTACGTCTTCTTCCCGATCCGACCGATCCAAGCACCGTTACTCCGGCACCTCCGAGTTCTTAGCACACGTTCAGCTCGATGACGTTCCTCGGGCTCCGATCCAGCAAAGCGTCGAGGAAGAGTTCCGTCAGCACGACTGCGTGGTGACGATCTTGATGTGCTACCGACGCAGGGCTTCGCCTAAGCACTGTAACGGTATGATCGAGGTGGAATTTGGTGGCAGGGGGCACCGCACACGGCTAAGGAACGATCTCAAGGATCAACTTGTGTGTCTTGGGGTGCCCCCTGCCCCCGTATATAAAGGTTGGAGGGAGGGGGGCTGGCCGGCCAGATAGAGGGAGGCGCAGGAGGAGTCCTACTCCTACCGGGAGTAGGACTCCCCCCTCCAATCCTAGTCCAACTAGGAATCCTTTAAAGGAGAGAGAGAGAGAGGTGGCCGGCCCCTCTCCTAGTCCTAATAGGACTAGGGAGAGGGGGGGAGGCGCAGCCCTATGTGGGCTGCCCTCTCACCTTTCCACTAAGGCCCATGTTGGCCCATTTGGCTCCCGGGGGGTTCCGGTAACCCTCCCGGTAATCCGGTAAAATCCCGATTTCACACGGAACACTTCCGATGTCCAAACATAGGCTTCCAATATATCAATCTTTACGTCTCGACCATTTCGAGACTCCTCGTCATGTCCGTGATCTCATCCGGGACTCCGAACAACCTTTGGTACATCAAAATGCATAAACTCATAATAACTGTCATCGTAACGTTAAGCGTGCGGACCCTACGGTTCGAGAACAATGTAGACATGACCGAGACACGTCTCCGGTCAATAACCAATAGCGGGACCTGGATGCCCATATTGGCTCCTACATATTCTACGAAGATCTTTATCGGTCAGACCGCATAACAACATACGTTGTTCCCTTTGTCATCGGTATGTTACTTGCCCGAGATTCGATCGTCGGTATCCAATACCTAGTTCAATCTCGTTACTGGCAAGTCTCTTTACTCGTTCTGTAATACATCATCTCACAACTAACATATTAGTTGCAGTGCTTGCAAGGCTTATGTGATGTGCATTACCGAGAGGGCCCAGAGATACCTCTCTGACAATCGGAGTGACAAACCCTAATCTTGAAATACGCCAACCCAACATCTACCATTGGAGACACCTGTAGTATTATGTTTCCGCTTAATACAATTCCAGCATGAATAATAAACATTTATCATGATATAAGGAAATAAATAATAACTTTATTATTGCCTCTAGGGCATATTTCCTTCACTAGCCCCCTCCGGTGTCTATATAAACCGGAGGGTTTAGTCCGTAGGACAACAACAATCGTAATCATAGGCTAGCTTCTAGGGTTTAGCCTCTACGATCTCGTCGTAGATCAACTCTTGTAATACTAATATCATCAAGATCAATCAAGCAGGAAGTAGGGTATTACCTCCATCGAGAGGGCCCGAACCTGGGTAAACATTGTGTCCCCCACCTCCTGTTACCATCCGCCTTAGACGCATAGTTCAGGACCCCCTACCCGAGATCCGCCGGTTTTGACACCGACACCCCCTATCGCACACACTCACTTGGCCACGGTTCCGAAGGCTGTCGCGGAAAGGGGTAAAAAAACTGTTTGTTTAGGACTGACGCGGACCAGTGAATGTGCATCTTTATGGATTCTAATGACTTCAGAAATGATATTGCTAATGATTCCAACATCTCCTTTAGCACGCATAAGATCGCGAAGCTCAAACAAACAATCACCATACTTAGGATCATCAGGACTCATCTTAGTCAAAGCAATAGTCTTATGAAGAATCTCATCTAAGTTTTTCAAGGAATAGCTTGGAAATCGTTCCTAAAGGAATCTCCATATAGTGTAGGCACAATCAAGAGTAGGCAAACATCCAATCAAGTTTCTAGGCAAACCTCTAGTGATAAGATTAACAGTTCTAAGGATGTTGCGAATCATGTCAATAGACTCATCAAGGATAGGATGCAAAGGATCAACATGAGGTGCACAAGGGCTAGTAATATACTTGTTCAAATGATATTCACTGAAAATCACAAGCATCTCATTTTTCCGCTCATGAAAGTACTCTCCATCAAGAATAGGCACTCTACGTCTAAGACTCCCCAACGTAGACTCATCCATCTTCCTCCAATGGTGATTAAACCAAAGCAATGGAGAAGATGATCTGATACCAATTGAAAGGATCGATAAGAGGTGTCTAGAGGGGGGGTGAATAGACACTTCACAAAGAAAAGTTGTAGTTTTTTTATTTTCTTCAAGTTAAGGTCGAGTTTTAGCACAATTTTAAACATTCACGATACATATCAAGCAAACATGGCAAGAGTATATGAGCAGCAGAAAGTAAAGCGTGCAAGTTGCAAGAATGTAAAGGGAAGGGATTGGAGTGTGCAAATGCAATTGGAGACACGAACATTTTTTCCGTGGTTCCGATAGGTGGTGCTATTGTACATCCACATTGATGGAGACTTCAACCCATGAAGGGCAATGGTTGCACGAGTCCACGAAGGGTCCACGAAGAAGCAACCTTATCTATCCCACCATGGCCATCGTCCACGAAGGACTTGCCTCACTAGGGTAGATCTTCACGAAGTAGGCGATCTCCTTGCCCGTACAAACTCCTTGGTTCAACTCCACAACCTTGATGGAGGCTCCCAAGTGACACCTAACCAATCTAGGAGACACCACTCTCCAAAAGATAATAGATGGTGTGTTGATGATGAACTCCTTGCTCTTGTGCTTCAAATGATAGTCTCCCCAACACTCAACTCTCTCTCACAGATTTGGATTTGGTGGAAAGAAGATTTGAGTGGAAAGCAAGTTGGAGAAGGCTAGAGATCAAGATTTATGTGGTTGCAATGGAATATCTTGGTCTCAACACATGAGTAGGTGGTTCTCTCTCAGAAAATGTATGCTGGAAGTGCAGGCATGTTCTGATGGCTCTCCTCACGGATGAAGAGTGGGTGGAGGGGTATAAATAGCCTCCACACAAAATCTAACCGTTACACACAATTCACCAAACTCGATGGGACCAAATCATGAAACTCGGTCAGAACGATTCGGTTCATAATGTGTCCGTTAGGATTTTCGGTGGGACCGACATGTCAACTCGGCGGGACCGATTTCATTAGGGTTAGGGCATAACGTAATCTCGGTGAGACCGATTACGCAAACTCAGTGGGACCGATTTTGTTAATAGGCTAACCAGAGAGTTGGTCAGGCATCTCGGTAGGACCAATTCGCTCATCTCGGTGAGACCGAAATGTTACGAAGGGTGTAGGATCTAGAAGTAGATGTGTCTAGAGGGGGTGATTAGACACATAATGCTCAAGTTGCAATTTTTAAGCTTTTTCGGTTTAAGTGGAGTTTTAGGCACAATTTCAACACACACGATACATATCAAGCAAGCATGCAAAGAGTATACGAGCAGCGGAATGTAAAGCATGCAACTTGCAAGAATGTAACAAGAAGGGTTTGGAGAGATCAAACGCAATTGGAGACACGAATGTTTTTCCCGTGGTTCGGATAGGTGGTGCTATCCTACATCCACGTTGATGGAGACTTCAACCCACGAAGGGTAATGGTTGCGCAAGTCCACACAGGGCTCCACTCAAGGGTAACGGTTGCGCGAGTCCACACAGGGCTCCACCCACGAAGGGTCCACGAAGAAGCAACCACCCACAAAGGGTCCACGAAGAAGCAACCTTGTCTATCCCACCATGGCCATCGCCCACACAGGACTTGCCTCACTAGCGGTAGATCTTCACGAAGTAGGCGATCTCCTTGCCCTTACAAACTCCTTGGTTCAACTCCACAATCTTGTCGAAGGCTCCCAAGTGACACCTAGCCAATCTAGGAGACACCACTCTCCAAGAAGTAACAAATGGTGTGTAGGTAATGAACTCCTTGCTCTTGTGCTTCAAATGATAGTCTCCCCAACACTCAACTCTCTCTCATAGGATTTGGATTTGGTGGAAAGAGGGTTTGAGTGGAAAGCAACTTGGGAAGGCTAGAGATCAAGTTTCATATGGTAGGAATGGAATGTCTTGGTCTCAACACATGAGTAGGTGGTTCTCTCTCAGAACATATGAGTTGGTATGGTGTGTGTGTTCTGATGGCTTTCTCACCAAATGAGAAGAAGGTGGAGGGGTATATATAGCCTCCACACAAAATCCAACCGTTACACACAGTTTTCCAATCTCGGTGGGACCGAATCAATAAACTCGGTCGGACCGAAACTGTAAACCTAGTGACCGTTAGAGATTTCGGTGGGACCGACTGGATCAACTCAGTGAGACCGATGTGCTAGGGTTAGGGTAAATCCAAAACTCGGTTTGACCGATTACTCAAACTCGGTGGGACCGATTCGGGTAACAAGTGAAACTGAGATTTGGCCAAGCAAACTCGGTGGAACCGATTGCATATCTTGGTGGGACCGAGAATATTGCAATGGGTAACAGAGAGTTTGCAAGCCCATCTCGGTGAGACCAAGATCCCATCGGTGGGACCGAACTAATTAGGGTTTGGCAATGGCTTATGACAAGTGAAACTCGGTGGCGCCAGATAGGAAAAATCGGTAGGACCGAGTTTGGCTTAGGGTTTAGGTCATATGTGGAAGTGGGAAAGTAGCTGAGGGTTTTGGAGCATATCACTAAGCACATGAAGCAAGAGGCTCATTAAGCAACACCTCATCCCTCCTTAATAGTATTGGCTTTTCCTAAAGACTCAATGTGATCTTGGATCACTAAAATGTAAAATGAGGAGTCTTGAGCTTGAAGCTTTAGCCAATCCTTTGTCCCTAGCATCTTGAAGGAGTTCCCACAACCTTTAGTCCATGCCACTCCATTGTTGAACTTATCTGAAACATGCTAGATTGAGATGTTAGTCCAACAAGAGATATGTTGTCATCAATTATCAAAACCACCTAGGGAGCACTTGTGCTTTCAATCTCCCCCTTTTTGGTAATTGATGGCAACATACATCAAAGCTTTAGATAAAGATATAAAGAACAACAAGTAAAGCTTTGGAAGGACATGTAACAAGCATAGGCTCCCCCTACATGTATGCACTCATGTAAATATGAAATAGAGAGGCATGTGAGAGCATAACCATGACAGAGTAGGCAAGGTGTTACATGTATCTTGGCCATATGCATCAGAGGAAAAGATTATCAAGGAAAATACCTTCATGCTCATGAGTCCTTCTTGCAAATGGTATGTACATAAGCAAGAACTCCTCATACTCATGATGTTGATGCATATACCTACCTTGTGGTCTTGAGTTGGCTTAGGATGGAATGAACCTGCACAAACAAGGTTAGATAACACAGGTACGTCCACTAGCCAGAGCAAACAACTGAAACCACAAGAATACCAAGATTTGGATGACATGTAGAGAGTGAGTACAAGGTACCATATTGAATTCAACATGTCCCCAAGAATAAAGATATGCAATGAATTTGACTGATTTCTTTCCCTTAGGTGTCTTGCTCCCCCTGAATCTTACATGGGATATTGGGAGAAGATAGGAAACAGAGAATCAGAGCTGAAGGTTATGAATAGAACTAAATTCAAATGAGTTCATATGAACATGTCTTTCCCCCAAAAAGACATGTGGCATCTCTCCTCTTGAACATCAAGCATCTGGGATCCTTGAGTATTCTCCCCCCTTGGAGATTTCTTTCTCCCCCTTAATATATGGGATCCTTGAGTATTCTCTCCCCCCTTGAGGTCTCTCTCTCTCCCTTAATATTTTCTCTCTTGTAGGTTTGGTCCTTGAGACTGTTTCTCTCCCTTGATGTGATCTCTCTCTCCTACAAGCTTTGATGTGATCTCTCTCTCCCCCTCTGACATCAATTTCCAAGAAGGTTTCTCCTGGAATCTGTCGAATAGGTTTGGTCCTTGAGATTCAGTACAAAGCAGGGAATAAAACTGTGATGCTTGTAGAGGAGAAGATTCATTGAGTGGAGCTGGATCAGAGGAAATAGAGAATATGTGGCAAACTGTTTTTCCTGTTGCGAAATCGGTGGCACCGAGTGGCATATTTAGGTAGTACCGAAAGGATTCGGTTGGACCGAAAATGGCAATTCGGTGAAACCGAGTTGATCACAGAGAAAAACACTTGTCACCTCAGCTCACTAGTCAGGTAAGATCTCATAAAGATTTGCAATGAATTAGCTGAAAGATTTGCAAGGAATTTGATGCAGAAATATGCAGAACAAAAATCAAAAAGAAAAGGGTAAAAGGTTTCTAGATGAAGTTTTTTTTATTGAAAAATAAAGAAACAAATATGCAAGGGACAAATGCAATAACTCAGAAAGGAACACAAGAGAACTTCATCTAGAATTGGGCGGTGACATAGTCACCTATGTTAGAGTATATTGACTTAGGAGTCAAGTTAGAACACTTGATCATAGGTCATACTCATCGTTTAAGCTCAAAATGGGGTTACCATTTTTCGTTTAAGCATCTTGATGTATTCACATCTTGTTGAGTTGCTTTGACTCATGTCTTGGAGTAAAGCTTCTCTAAGATGGAATAACATACCTTGGGTGGTGATGTGGTTCTTGCTCATGTAGTTGAACTTGTGTGGGTGCTCAAGGTTGATGTAGCTCATCGAGAGTTGGGAGCATCATTTGGAGTTTGGGTTCATCTACCTACATGGGTTAGTTTTTGCAAGGAAGAGCACTTGTGTATCCAAAAATGACAATCATGAAGCTCAATCATAGAATTTGTCAAAGGATATGTTTGTATGGTTTTGTGCTTCCTTGTCTTCAACCACTATTGTGTAGAGTCTTGGTGATGTAGAGATCGCTCAGGATATGAGTGAGTCGCAATCTCATGGAATTAGATTCAACCAAGAACCTACATGGGTTAGACAACATGCAAGGTACAAATGTATCCAAGACATAAGATAGTTATCATGAGAGATATATCATGGATTAGTCATAAGCTCATGTCTTGCATGTATCCAATGGAGTTTCTACTCCAAGTTCGAAGCATCAATGATGTTCAATTCTCCTCTCAACCTGCAAAACTCTTTCTCATCAAGTGGTCTAGTGAATATATCCGCTAATTTCTTGTCGGTGCGAACATGCTTAAGATTGATGTCACCCTTAGCAACATGATCTCGAATGAAATGATGACGAACTTCAATATGCTTAGTTCGAGAATGTTGTACATGATTATGACCAATTTTGATAGCACTTTCATTGTCACAAAGCAGTGGAACATGTTTCACACAAATCCCATAATCTTTAAGAGTTTGAGTCATCCAAAGTAATTGAGCGCAACATGAACCAGCGGCAATGTATTCAGCTTCGGCGGTGGATAAGGATACCGAGTTTTGTTTCTTGGAAGACCAAGACACAAGAGATCTACCAAGAAATTGACAAGTACCCGAAATGGACTTTCTATCAACCTTGTCTCCGGCATAATCTGAGTCGGAATAGCCAACAAGATCAAAAGAAGACCTCTTAGGATACCAAATGCCAAAATTTGGTGTATGGATTAAATATCTCACTATCCTTTTCACAGCCTTAAGATGACAATCTTTAGGAGCAGCTTGATATCGCGCACACATGCATACACTTAGCATAATATCGGGACGTGAAGCACATGGGTATAACAATGAACCAATCATAGAGTGATAAACCTTTTGATCAACTGGTTCACCATCTTTGGTTAAATCATTATGTCCACTAGTAGGCATGGGTGTAGACATACCTTTGCATTCTTGCATATTGAACTTCTTGAATAAGTCCTTGGTGTACTTTGTGTGAGAGACAAATGTACCTTCCTTAGTTTGCTTGATTTGTAATCCAAGAAAGAATTTGAGTTCACTCATCATAGACATCTCAAACTTCTCTGACATTAGCTTTCCAAACTTTTCACTAAAGAGAGGGTTAGTTGAACCAAATATGATATCATCAACATAAATTTGGCATACAAATAGTTCTCCATTAACCCTTTTAGTAAAAAGAGTAGAATCAATTTTACCAATTTCAAAACCACTTGTAGTAAGGAACTTGGTCAAGCATTTATACCATGCTCTAGGAGCTTGTTTAAGACCATAAAGAGCTTTGTGAAGTTTGTAAACATGATTTGGTTTCTTGGGATTGATAAAGCCGGGAGGTTGTTTGACATAAACTTCCTCCTCTATTTCACCATTTAGAAAAGCACTTTTAATGTCCATTTGGTACATGGTGATATTATGGTGATTAGCATAGGCAAGTAAGATGCGAATGGACTCAAGTCTAGCAACGGGAGCATACGTCTCACCATAGTCCATACCTTCGACTTGTGTGTACCCTTGGGCTACGAGACATGCTTTGTTGCGAAGCACTTGTCCATCTTCATCTTGCTTGTTGCGAAACACCCATTTGGTACCAATGATGTTGTGGTTGTTGTCGGGCTTCTCAACCAATGTCCAAACTTGGTTTCTTTCAAAATTATGTAGCTCTTCATGCATAGCATTTATCCAATCCGGATCTTCCAATGCTTCTTCAACCTTCATTGGTTCAATGCTAGAGATGAATGAATAGTTTTCACAAAAGTTAGCTAAACAAGTTTTTGAGCGAGTGATTCTCCCGGTTTGTATATCATTGAGGATTTGCTCGACGGGATGATCTTTGGCAATTCTTGCTCGAACTCGTGAGAGCTTTTGCTTGGGTCTTCGTTGAACATCTTCTTCATCTTGTTCTTCTTCTTGGCCTTCTTCATTGTCGACGTCGTCGTTCTCTTGTCGTGGTGGAGAAGGAGGTTGTTGATGTTCCTCTTGACGTATTTCCTCGTTTTCTTCATCTTGATGTGTCCCACATGTGGATGCTTCTGTGTCGATTCTTGGTTCACCTTGTCGTGAAGTTGAAGCTTCCACTTGGACGGATGAAGTACTCTCCTTCACCTTTGTTGGACGAATTTTGCCAATGGACAAGTCTTGAATTGCTTCTGAAGGGTCTTTGTCTCCTACATCAATTGGCAATTGCTCTACTTGCGAGCCATTAGATTCATCAAACTTCACATCTACCGTCTCTTCAACCTTTCGGGTGAAATTGTTGTAGACACGGTAAGTGTGAGAGTTTGAGCCATAACCAAGTAGAAAACCTTCATGAGATTTAGGAGCAAACTTTGATCGACGATGCTTATCAAGAATGTAGCACTTTGAGCCGAATACTCGAAAGTATCCAACTTGAGGCTTGTTACCAGTGAGGAGCTCGTATGCCGTCTTGCCGAGTAGCTTGTGAAGATATAAGCGATTTGTTGCGTGACAAGCTGTCTCAACTGCTTCTGCCCAAAAGTGCTTTGGCGTCTTGTATTCATCAAGCATCGTTCTTGCCATTTCGATGAGCGTCCGGTTCTTCCTCTCAACAACTCCATTTTGTTGAGGTGTGTACATAGCCGAGAACTCGTGTGAAATCCCTTCTTCGTCAAGAAAGGTGTCCACATTTGCGTTCTTGAATTCCGTTCCGTTGTCACTCCGAACCTTCTTGATCTTCACATCAAACTGATTTTGGGCTTTCCTAGCGAAGTTTCTGAAGATCTTCTGGACCTGCGACTTGTCATTGAGAAAGAACACCCACGTAAATCTTGAAAAGTCATCAACTATAACTAGACCAAAAGAATTTCCACCGAGACTCTTGTAGGCGTTGGGACCAAAAAGATCCATGTGAAGTAGCTCGAGTGGCCTCCTTGTGGTCATGATGTTCTTCACGGGATGTCTTCCTCCAACCTGTTTACCTTCTTGACAAGCACTGCAAAGTCTATCCTTATCAAATATGACATCGTTAACTCCAAGGATATGATTTCCTTTAATAAGCTTGTCAAGGTTTCTCATGCCAATGTGACCTAGTCGTCTATGCCACAACCAACCTTTTGAGGATTTAGCAACAAAGCAAGTTTTAGGTTGTGCCTTTTTAGAGAAATCGACAATGTAAAGATCACCTCAACGCATACCCGTAAAGACCATTTTATGATTGTCTCGACGAAATACTTGGCAATCTACCTTAGTAAATAGGACATTCAAACCGAAATCAGCAAGTCTAGATACTGAAAGTAAGTTGTAGCCAAGAGATTCAACGAGCATGACATTTTGGATGGAACTATCATGTGAGATGGCCACCTTACCAAGGCCAACCACTTTACCCTTTGAATTATCACCAAAGGTGACATATTTTCGAGGGCCGTCATTTTCAGCAAGCTCACGAAACATCTCTTCATCTCCAGTCATATGATCAGTACATCCACTATCAAGAACCCATTCCTTTCCTCCTAATTCATATCCCCGAAGATTTGCCATAAGACCAAAATGCTCATTGCATCATCAAGATCGAAGTCACTATCATCCTCGTCGTAATATTCATGTTCATCATGATCTTGTGATTCATCATTTCCTAGAGAGGGCAATTCATCAGATAAATGATCATCAAAGTGGTCACTTTTATGAATTCTTATAGCTTTGAGTATGATATCATTAATGATTCCAACATCTCCTTTAGCATGCTTAAGATTGGCAAGTTCAAGAACACATTTACCAAAACTAGGATCACTAGAGTTCATCTTACTCAAGGCAATAGATTTATGGAGAATTTCATCCAAAGTTCTCAAGGAATGATTGGGAAACCGTTCCTCAAGAGATTTCCATATAGTATAGGCGCAATTTTGAGTAGGCAAACTAGCAATCAAATTTTTGGGCAATCCTATAATGATGAGCTCAATAGTTCTAAGATTGCGAATCATGTCAATATCTTCATCTAGGGTAGGATGCAAGGAATCAATATGGGGTGCACAAGGGCTAGCAATATACTTGTTCAAATGATATTGATTGAAGATTACAAGCATCTCATTTTTCCATTCATGAAAGTACTTTCCATCAAGAATAGGCACTCTATGTCTAAGACTCCCTAGAGTAGACACATCCATCTTCCTCCAATGGTGATTAAACCAAAGCAATGGAGACCAAGGCTCTGTTACCACTTGTAGGATCTAGAAGTAGATGTGTCTAGAGGGGGGTGATTAGACACATAATGCTCAAGTTGCAATTTTTAAGCTTTTTCGGTTTAAGTGGAGTTTTAGGAACAATTTCAACACACACGATACATATCAAGCAAGCATGCAAAGAGTATATGAGCAGCGGAATGTAAAGCATGCAACTTGCAAGAATGTAACGGGAAGGGTTTGGAGAGATCAAACGCAATTGGAGACACGGATGTTTTTCCCGTGGTTCGGATAGGTGGTGCTATCCTACATCCACGTTGATGGAGACTTCAACCCATGAAGGGTAACGGTTGCGCGAGTCCACACAGGGCTCCACCCACGAAGGGTCCACGAAGAAGCAACCACCCACAAAGGGTCCATAAAGAAGCAACCTTGTCTATCCCACCATGGCCATCGCCCACACAGGACTTGCCTCACTAGCGGTAGATCTTCACGAAGTAGGCGATCTCCTTGCCCTTACAAACTCCTTGGTTCAACTCCACAATCTTGTCGGAGGCTCCCAAGTGACACCTAGCCAATCTAGGAGACACCACTCTCCAAGAAGTAACAAATGGTGTGTAGGTAATGAACTCCTTGCTCTTGTGCTTCAAATGATAGTCTCCCCAACACTCAACTCTCTCTCATAGGATTTGGATTTGGTGGAAAGAGGGTTTGAGTGGAAAGCAACTTGGGAAGGCTAGAGATCAAGTTTCATATGGTAGGAATGGAATGTCTTGGTCTCAACACATGAGTAGGTGGTTCTCTCTCAGAACATATGAGTTGGTATGGTGTGTGTGTTCTGATGGCTCTCTCACCAAATGAGAAGAAGGTGGAGGGGTATATATAGCCTCCACACAAAATCCAACCGTTACACACAGTTTTCCAATCTCGGTGGGACCGAATCAATAAACTCGGTCGGACCGAAACTGTAAACCTAGTGACCGTTAGAGATTTCGGTGGGACCGACCGGATCAACTCGGTGAGACCGATGTGCTAGGGTTAGGGTAAATCCAAAACTCGGTTTGACCGATTACTCAAACTCGGTGGGACCGATTCGGGTAACAAGTGAAACTGAGATTTGGCCAAGCAAACTCGGTGGAACCGATTGCATATCTCGGTGGGACCGAGAATATTGCAATGGGTAACAAAGAGTTTGCAAGCCCATCTCGGTGAGACCGAGATCCCATCGGTGGGACCAAACTGATTAGGGTTTGGCAGTGGCTTATGACAAGTGAAACTCGGTGGTGTCGGATAGGAAAAATCGGTAGGACCGAGTTTGACTTAGGGTTTAGGTCATATCTGGAAGTGGGAAAGTAGCTGAGGGTTTTGGAGCATATCACTAAGCACATGAAGCAAGAGGCTCATTAAGCAACACCCATCCCTCCTTAATAGTATTGTCTTTTCCTAAAGACTCAATGTGATCTTGGATCACTAAAATGTAAAATGAGGAGTCTTGAGCTTGAAGCTTTAGCCAATCCTTTGTCCCTAACATCTTGAAGGAGTTCCCACAACCTTTAGTCCATGCCACTCCATTGTTGAACTTATCTGAAACATGATAGATTGATATGTTAGTCCAACAAGAGATATGTTGTCATCAATTATTAAAACCACCTAGGGAGCACTTGTGCTTTCAAAGGGTAAAGAAAGAGTTTGCATTGCGAATTCGGTGAGACCGATTGCTCATCTCAGTTGAACCGAAACATTACGAAGGGAAACAGAGAGTTTGCAATCCCATCTCGGTGAGACCGAAATCCCAATCGGTGAGACCGCAGTGACTAGGGTTTGTGGCAATGGCTATGTCAAGTGAACTCGGTGGCGCCGGATGGATCAAATCGGTGGGACCGAGTTTGACTTTTTGGTTTGGGACATATGTGGATATGAGAAAGTGGTTGAGGGCTTTGGAGCATATCACCAAGCACTTTGAGAAAGCAAGCCGACCATTAAGCAACACATCATCCCCTCTTAATAGTATTGGCTTTTCCTATGGACTCAGTGTGATCTTGGATCACAAAAATAAAAAAGTAGAGTCTTGAGCTTTTGAGCTTGAGCCAATCCTTTGTCCTTAGCATCTTGAAGGGGTTCCACATGAAGGAAATATGCCCTAGAGGCAATAATAAAGTTATTATTTATTTCCTTATATCATGATAAATGTTTATTATTCATGCTAGAATTGTATTAACCAGAAACATAATACATGTTGAATACATAGACAAACAGAGTGTCACTAGTATGCCTCTACTTGACTAGCTCGTTAATCAAACATGGTTATGTTTCCTAACCATGAACAAAGAGTTGTTATTTGATTAACGGGATCACATCATTAGTTGAATGATCTGATTGACATGACCCATTCCATTAGCTTAGCACCCGATCGTTCAGTATGTTGCTATTGCTTTCTTCATGACTTATACATGTTCCTATGACTATGAGATTATGCAACTCCCGTTTGCCGGAGGAACACTTTGGGTGCTACCAAACGTCACAACGTAACTGGGTGATTATAAAGGAGCATTACAGGTGTCTCCAAAGGTAGATGTTGGGTTGGCGTATTTCAAGATTATGATTTGTCAATCCGATTGTCGGAGAGGTATCTCTGGGCCCTCTCGGTAATGCACATCACATAAGCCTTGCAAGCATTGCAACTATTATGTTAGTTGCGAGATGATGTATTACGGAACGAGTAAAGAGACTTGCCGGTAACGAGATTGAACTAGGTATTGGATACCGACGATCAAATCTCGGGCAAGTAACATACCGATGACAAAGGGAACACCGTATGTTGTTATGCGGTCTGACCGATAAAGATCTTCGTAGAATATGTAGGAGCCAATATGGGCATCCAGGTCCCGCTATTGGTTATTGACCAGAGACGTGTCTCGGTCATGTCTACATAGTTCTCGAACCCGTAGGATCCGCACGCTTAATGTTCATTGACGATATAGTACTATGTGAGTTATGTATGTTGGTGACCGAATGTTGTTCGAAGTCCGGGATGAGATCACGGACATGACGAGGAACTCCGGAATGGTCCGGAGATAAAGTTTGATATATGTGATAATAGTATTTGGTCACCAGAAGGGTTCCGGAAATCACCGGAAGGGGTTCCGGATGTTTCCCGAAACGTTTGGGTACGAGAACACGTTATTTGGGCCAAAGGGGAAAGCCCACAAGGTTTTTGGAAAGCGCAAAAGGAAGTTTTGCGGAGTCCAGGGGCCAGACGCCAGGGTCCCTGGCGTCTAGGTCCAGACGCCGGGAACCCTGGCGTCTGGCCCTGGAGTCCGAGAAGGACTCTTGCCTTTCGGGTGAAACCGACTTTGTGGAGGCTTTTACTCCAAGTTTCGACCCCAGGGCTCAACATATAAATAGAGGGGCAGGGCTAGCACAAAGGACACATCAAGAAACACCAAGCCTTGTGCCGGCAACCCTGTCTCCTCTAGTTTATCCTCTGTCATAGTTTCCATAGTGCTTAGGCGAAGCCCTGCGGAGATTGTTCTTCACCAACACCGTCACCACGCCGTCGTGCTGCCGGAACTCATCTACTGCTTCGCCCCTCTTGCTGGATCGAGAAGGCGAGGACGTCACCGAGCCGAACGTGTGCAGAACTCGGAGGTGCCGTGCTTTCGGTACTTGGATCGGTCGGACGTGAAGACGTACGACTACATCAACCGCGTTGATATAACGCTTCCGCGAATGGTGTACATGGTACGTAGACAACACTCTCCCCTCTCGTTGCTATGCATCACCATGATCTTGCATGTGTGTAGGAAAATTTTGAAATTACTATGTTCCCCAACAGTGGCATCCGAACCTAGGTTTTATGGTTTGATGTTATTTGCATGAGTAGAACACAAGTGAGTTGTGGGCGATATAAATTATACTGCCTACCAGCATGTCATACTTTGGTTCGGCGGTATTGTTGGATGAGACGACCCAGACCAACATTACGTGTACGCTTACGCGAGACCGGTTCCCTGTAAGTGCATCTAGTGCCACCCCTAGTTGGTTTTGGAGTATTGACGACAAACCTAGTTGAGGGACTATTGTGTTTGTGAGAATTGCAGGATAACACAGGTAGAAGTCCCTCATTGATTCGGTTTTACTACCAGAGATGACCCCTAAAAATGTATGAAGACATTGAAGCCAAAGGTGGTATATGAAGATATTCACATTGAAGACTATGACAAAAGAAGACACGTTATGAAGCCTATGGAGCTCGAAGACTTAGATTTTTCGTAGTTCTTTTTCTTTTGTGTTGAGTCATAGGAACCACCGTACTGTTAAGTGGGGTCCAGGAGAACCAGTCAGAATGACTGAAGTGATGCCTAAACCAAAAACCTATGTCTTCGAGTGAAGACAATGAGAGAGAATCTTGTCCAGAGCCGGACAAGTCAGCTTTGCTTGTAGCCCAAGTAAAGTTGCCATGAGAGTATGAAATCTGACCGTTGCGACACGTGTCAGTTCCTTAGTGACCCAGGGTCATTTCGGACAAATCAGGTCGGGTTGCCAAGTGGCTATAAATAGCCCACCCCCTACAACCATAAATGGTTGGCTGCTCAGATTTCAGTGCACGGCTTTTGTCGTTTGAGAGCAACCCACCTCGAAGCCTTTGAGAGAAAATTCCTAGTGAGGAGAAAAGCCCTAACCACCCAGAGCCAGAGAACATTGGGCATCACTTGAGTCTTCTTGTCTGTGTGATCTGAAGACTTATTACACTTGAGGACTGTGAATCCTCCAGACGGTTAGGCGTCGCGTTCAGAGCATCCAAGAGACATTGTGGATTGCCAGTGAAAAAAGTCTGTGAAGGTTTGGGAGTCTACCTTGAAGACTTACCAGAGTGATTGGGTGAGGACTATGTGACCTTAGCTCAAGGAGAATACGGTGAGGACTTGGTGTCCTGAGCTGCATGTTCAGGACTGGGTGTCCGGGACTGGGTGTCCTAAGGTTTAAATACCTAGCCGCTCCAACCAGACGTACAGTTGTCACAGCAACTGGAACTGGTCCAACACATCATTGTCTTCAACGAGTCACCGGTTTCATCTTCACTTCCTTTTTCTTACTGTTACTCATTGTGAGGCCATTGCGTGCTTGCTCTATCTTTTGTCTTCACAATGTGAATGTATGATCTGTTTGGCTTCATAACTTCTTCCTACCCGATCCTTATTACACTGCAGCTGTTTGTCATTGTGCTTTCACTCTATTGAATACTTGACTATGGCTGGCCTAGTGTAATCTAACTTCTGCTGCATAGTAATAGGCATAATCCTTGCTGTTTGTCTTCATAACTCCCACGTTTTGAAGACTTTCATAAAAATCGCCTATTCACCTCCCTCTAGTCGATATAACGCACTTTCAATTGGTATCAGAGCAAGGTGCTCCCTTGTTCTGTGTGATTCGGTTTAACCACCTAGAGTTTTAGCTATGTCGACTGCAGGGATAATCAAAGTCTCCGTTGCGTGCCCCGTCTTCGATGGAACTGAATATCCCTACTGGAAGAATAAGATGCGCATGCATCTTGAAGCCATTGACGTCGACTTATGGTATGTCGTCGAGAACGGCGTTCCCAAGGCTGGAGAAGGTGTCACTGCTGCTGATTTCTAGAAGTTCACTCAACTGGACTCTACTGCCAAAAATATCATCTGTGGTCATCTAACAAAAGGACAGTATGGCCGTGTGAGTGCCTTGAAGACATCCAAGCTAGTCTGGGACTGGCTCTCCAAGGTCAATGAAGGCATATCAACCCAGAGAGATCAAAGAATCAGTGTTCTTCGCAACCTCTTCAACCGCTTTAAGCGAAATGACAATGAGAATGTCCAGCACACATTTGACCGGCTCACTGACATCACAAATGAGCTTCAAGCCCTCGGCACCACTGAGATCACCAAACATGAAATCGTCAAGACGCTGCTGAGATCACTTGATAGTTCATTTGACATCCTAGCCCTGATGATTTAAGAACGTCATGATTTCAAGACACTCGATCCGTCTGACATACTTGAGAGGCTCAACACACATGAGTTTTAGCTTTCTGAGAAAAGAGATATCTACGGTCCAAACTATGGGCGAACTCGTGCCTTGAAGGCAAAAGTTGTTTCCTCATCTGAAGAAGAATCTGACAACAGTTCTGATGATGCTGAAGACATTGGAAGGGAACTTGCAATGCTAGTGAAGAAGTTCCAAAAATTCACCAAGAAGAAAGGCTTCAAAAAATCTTCAGGATCAAGCTCAAGGAATGATGAAGCTTCTGCTCATGACTACAAGAAGAAAACATGTCACAAGTGCAAGAAAACTGGACACTTCATCTCTGAGTGTCCACAGTGGGACAATGAGAACAGAAGGAAGAAGAAGAGCAAGGAATATGATTCTGACGACAAGAAGAAGAAGAAGAAATACTCAAAGTCTTCTTCCAAATCTTCCTCAAAGTCTTCATCACACAATAAGAGCTCATCTGGCAAGGCACGTGCGTTTGTTGGCAAGGAAATGGATTCAGAGGAGGAGTCCGCTTCTGAGGAGGCAGAGGTGGAGTCTGAGGAGGAGTCTGATTCTGGCATTCCGAGTCTGGCTACAGCATACGTCGCCAAGCCCATCTTCAACACTGAAGACAATGACTGCATCACCGACACCGACGCAAATGACAAGAACGACTCCACTCCTACCTACTGCTTCATGGCACGCGGTGCCAAGGTAAACACACGCACTACTCGCTATCAAACATCTAGTGATGATGACTCTGACTGTGATTCAAAACCCAGCTACAAAACACTTGCTAAAATTGCAACTGAACAACAGAAAGCTATGGAACATATTCAAAAACTGTTAGACAGAAGTGATGATCTGTTGGGTGCTGAAATGACTCGGTCTGAATCCTTAATTGAAGACATAAAAAATCTTCACGTTAAGTATCAGGAACTTGAAGATCGTCTTGATACTCTCTCAACAACTCATGAAAAGCTTTCCTATGATTATCTTCAAAGGAAGCAAGAACTTGAGAAATTGAGAGCGGCTCATGAAGATCTTCAAAAGGAAAATGAGTCACTTCGCGCCAAACAGATCAGTTCCGCTCAGGAAGGATTTGAACCACCATGTCTTAAATGCATTGAGCGTGATAATGCTACTTCTGTTGCTGAATGTTCCACTACTACTGCTGTTGCAATATCTTCAACTGTTGATGTGGTAACTAACCCCTCTGCTGAGGATACCACTGCTATTGCTGATGAGAATGCTAGGTTGAAGACATTGCTTGAAACAGGGATGTACAAAAGTCTTAAAGGACATCAGACATTATGTGATGTCCTCAAGAAGCAGATTCTGAATCGAAACCCTAGGAAAGAGGGTGTTGGGTTCGCAAGGAAAATAAATGCAGATGGCTCTTACTGGAAACCTGAGCAGTACCCCAAAACCACATGGGTTGCTGCAAAGGAACTTTCAGCAGATCCATCCAATTTATCTAGCTTCACTTGTGCTAACCCCATTATCATTGATGAATCCTTTGATGCAAACTATAAACTGTTTAAGAATCAAAATGGTGAAGTGTTTGCCAGGTACATTGGTACTAACTGCAGGAATGGACCGCCTATGAAGAAGATCTGGGTTCCGAAAAAGTGTCTGGAAAATCTTCCTGTGAATGTCTTCATGACACCTCACTTGAAGAAGACAAACCTCAGACCAAAAGCTTCATACGGCCCAAAGGCTTCATACAAACAGAGGACTCACCTGTGTCACACTAATGCAAATGTTTTGCAGGGAAACCATACTCAGGCATATGAATATGAGAGCGGTTCATCGAACCGTCATGTTCATGTGACCAAAAATTATTCTGCTTATTCCTATGAGTATTATTGTCCACCTGCAAGACTATTTGCTAAGGCTTCAAAGCCAAAATTCTCAGATGCCGCACTTAGACTTATTGCTTCTAAGCCACCCTTGAAGATGTGGGTGGTTAAGAAAGCTTAACTCTCTTTTGCAGGGAAAGGTCTCCAGCAGAAAAACAAAATCTTCTGACTCTATTGCTGGGGACCTTAAAAATCTTGTAGGGCGCAAGATAAAATGCCCGAATGGCATCATTATGTACTTCGTTCCTGAATCGCATGCTACTCTCCCTATTAGTCCTAATCTGGATCTAAGTTTTCATAACCCACTAGTTCGTCAAATGTTTTTGCTTCACAATTCTCTTCGTGAAGCCTATCCCCCTAACTGCACTGTAGGGTACGACACTAGCGTCTTCAAAGTCTTCAGAATGGATTATTGACAGTGGTTGTACAAATCACATGACTGGCAAAAGAAGCCTTCTTATGGACTCAACCTTACGTCCATCCGACAAGAGCCACATCACATTTGCTGACACTGGTAAAAGTAAGGTATTGGGCCTAGGTAGAGTTGCAATCTCAAAGGATCAACACATGGATAAAGTCATGCTTGTTGAATCCCTTGGCTTCAACTTAATGTCTGTCTCAATGCTTTGCGATTTGAACATGATCGTAATGTTTGAAAAATATCGTTGCCTAGTACTAATGGAATCTGACAAGTCTCTAGTGTTTGAAGGGTATCGGAAAGATGATTTGTATGTGGTAGATTTCTCAGCAGGGCCACAACTTGCTGTATGTCTTCTTGCAAAAGCTTCAGAATGCTGGCTTTGGCATCGAAGGCTTGGGCATGCTGGCATGAGGAACCTCCACACCCTTGCAAAGAAGAAGCATGTCATAGGCATCGAGGGCGTCAAGTTCAAGAAAGATCACTTATGCAGTGCCTGTGAAGCAGGGAAGATGACAAGGGCAAAACATCCTTCGAAGACAATCATGACTACTACTCAACCCTTCGAACTGCTCCACATGGATCTTTTCGGTCCCACTCACTACTCAACTTTTACTACTACTGCTTGCCTCTATGGCTTCGTCATTGTTGATGATTACTCTAGATATACTTGGGTGCACATAATCCTTTACAAGACTGAAGTGCAGGATGTCTTCAGATGCTTTGCCAATCGAGCTATGAACAATTTTGGCGCCAAGATAAAGCACATCAGAAGTGACAATGGCACTGAATTCAAGAATACTGGCCTTGATACATATCTTGATACCTTGGGCATCACACATGAATTCTCAGCTCCGTACACGCCACAGCAGAATGGCGTCGTCTAACGCAAGAACAGAACACTCATTGAGATGGCCAGAACGATGCTAGATGAATACAAGACTCCAAGAAAATTCTGGACTGAAGCCATTGATACTGCATGTCATACAATCAATCGTGTTTATCTTCACAAGCTTCTGAACAAGACATCTTATGAACTCCTAATTGGCAAGAAGCCAAATGTTAGTTACTTCAGAGTATTTGGCTCAAGGTGTTGGATCAAGGACCCACACCACACCTCAAAGTTTGCACCAAAAGCACATGAGGGCTTTATGCTTGGATATGGAAAGGATTCGCACTTCTACAGAGTCTTCAACCTCTTTCATTACAAAGTTGTTGAAACAGTGGATGTGCGGTTCGATGAGACAAATGGTTCACAAAGAGAGCAACTACCAAATGTGCTAGATGAAGTTCCAGCTAGTGAATCAATCAAGCTTATGGGAACTGGAGAGATTATACCTTCTGAAGCTCATCCTAAAGAAGAACTTATCATCTCAGCACCTGATCAACATGAAGACAATGCTCAGCCTGAAGACATTCCTCCCAACAACAACACAGATCAGCAAGAGCAAAGTCTTCGCCCTGTACATCCTCGTGTTGCCAATGAAGTGCAGATTGACAGAATAATTGACAGCATCAATGCACCTGGTCCACTCACTCGTTCAAGGGCAACTCAGCTAGCAAATTTCTGTGGGCACTTCGCATTCGTCTCAATATCAGAACCCAAGAAAGTTGAAGAAGCCTTCATGGAACCTGAATGGATTCAAGCTATGCAAGAAGAGCTTCAACAGTTTAAGCTGAATAATGTATGGGAACTGGTTAAGTATCCTGATCCACGGAAGCACAACATAATAGGCACCAAATGGATATACCGCAACAAACAAGATGAGCATGGTCAAGTTGTCAGAAACAAAGCTCGTCTCGTTGCTCAAGGATATACTCAAGTGGAGGGCATTGACTTCGATGAAACATTTGCTCCTGTGGCTAGGCTTGAAGCCATACGCATACTGCTGGCTTATGCAAATCATCATAACATACTTCTATATCAAATGGATGTGAAAATTGCCTTTCTCAATGGCAAGATTGAAGAAGAAGTGTATGTTGCACAACCGCCTAGCTTTGAAAATCCAAAACATCCTGACATGGTATACAAGCTCAACAAGGCACTGTATGGCCTCAAACAAGCCCCTAGGGCCTGGTATGACACACTCAAATACTTCCTGAAGAGCAAAGGCTTCATACCTGGTTCCCTGGATCCCACTCTTTTCACGAAGACATATGATGGTGAACTGTTTGTGTGCCAAATATATGTGGATGACATTATCTTCGGCTGCACCAATCAGAAGTACAGTGAAGAGTTTGGATATATGATGCAAGAGCAATATCAGATGTCCATGATGGGGGAGCTGAAGTTCTTCCTTGGTCTTCAAATACGACAAAAACGCAATGGAATCTTTATATCTCAAGAGAAGTATCTCAAAGACTGCCTGAAGAAGTTCGGTATGCAAGACTGCAAAGGCTTCACAACACCAATGCCAGCCAAACATCATCTAGGTCCTGACGACAATGGTAAAGAGTTCGATCAAAAGGTATACCGCTCCATGATTGGTTCTTTGCTTTATTTATGTGCATCTAGGCCAGATATTATGCTTAGTGTTTGCATGTGTGCTCGATTTCAAGTGGCACCAAAGGAGTCGCATCACTTAGCTGTGAAGCGAATTCTTCGATATTTGGCTCACACCCCAACTCTAGGATTATGGTATCCAAAGGGCTCAGAGTTTGATTTGGTTGGATTTTCGGATGCTGATTATGCTGGTGATAAAGTTGATCGCAAGTCTACATCAGGCACATGTCACTTTCTGGGACGATCACTTGTATGTTGGTCTTCAAAGAAGCAGAACTGTGTATCTCTCTCCACTGCTGAATCTGAATACATTACTACTGGATCTTGCTGCCCTCAGCTTCTATGGATGAAGCAAACACTCAAGGACTATGGCATTCATCTGAAGCAAGTACCACTTTACTGCGACAACGAAAGCGCCATCAAGATTGCCAACAACCCAGTTCAGCACTCGAAGACAAAGCACATTGAAATTCGTCATCACTTTCTCAGAGATCATGTTGTGAAGGAAGACATTGATATCATACACGTCAACACTGAAGAACAATTGGCAGATATCTTCACCAAGCCCTTGGATGAGAAGAGATTTTGCAAGTTACGGTGTGAGCTAAATATCTTGGAATCCTCAAATGTCCTGTGATTAGGCACACATCCTAACACTTATGCATATTGATGACTTAGATGTGCAACACACAAAGTAAAGTATATCTTCAATCAACGAAGACATACATTCTAAGTGTGAATACATTAATGTGGAATTTGACTTCAGAGCGCCACGATAATTGTGCGCCGTGTCTGGGTCTAATACTTCCTATACGGTGGGTAACGCCACCACCAAACGTTCTATTTTGAAGTGCTTCACTCATGGCGTTACCTTGCAGTATCTTCACATTTGGTTTGGCTTCGAACTCAACATGTCTTCGTGATTATCTTCACTACGTTGATTATATAGATATATATATATATACTAGTGTTCTGTCCTCTACAGCATTCACTTATAGCTATGTCTTCTTGGTTGAATCTTTTGAACTAAGTGAATGTGATCGGACCCTAATCTCTCTATGCTGTCTATCTCAAATTCTATCTCTCCAAGTCATATGCATTCTATTGAAACTGTCGAATGTCTTCACTGCGTCCTTGTCAGCAGAAGATAAAGAGACAACCATAAAGTCCGTTTTCAATCCTCATTCCTCCACATAAAATCTGGAGAAGCAGGAATGACCGCCCGACAATCCAGGCGTGCGTGGGACGTGGAACAAACCCAAAACTTCCGCAAACTGGCCACGCGTTCCTCAGATGCGAATCGCCAGGGGCACCTGTGTAATAGCACAGTGCCGCCCCTGAGCCTATAAATTCACACTTACCGCGGTCATTATCTCCTTCTTCCACCCTCGCACGAACCCTAGCGCCACTGCTAGCACTCGACGACGCCGGCGATGAAGCGCTTCACTGCCGCAACTTCTTCGACGCCTTCCTCACGCCGACTACGGACATCGTCCTCTCCGCCGTCGCCGTAGGTGTCTTCCGTCGCCAAGTTAGGGCACGGAGGACTGAACTGCTCGGCATCATCTCTCACTTCCGTCTAGCAGTTCCAAGTGTGGTAAATAAAACTTCTTTTTACAGCCTCTTTTGATCTCATGGTTCTGTCACTTTCTACCATAAGAAGTTTCTCTTCACATAAGATAGATCTCTAAATCTGCATCTCATAACATGCCTAGTATATTCACTTGTGCTTCATAAAGTAGTTAGATTCCTCACTTGTACTGATCTGTGGGTTCGTACAAATCTAGAACCAACTTCTTATCTATGAGTGAATGTCTTCGCACGATGAGGTCAATGTCTTCTAAACTGATTAATCTTCAAAACCTTCTGAGAATGCATATGACCTCTTCCCCTTCCCCCGCACCTTAATGCTGTCACAGGTACATGTCCGTGGGAGAATCCTTCGGTTCTCATAGTCTGCATTCATTTGCAGAATTCCTACAACATCACATAAACTCTCCTGAAGCCAGTTCCTGTTGGTCCAGCAAAAGAAAGCCTTTGAAGCCTTTGAAAGTTTTGAAGCCTTTCAAGTTAGAGTTTATGGCTTCAGAAGCAGCAGCAAGGAAGGGGGCAGACAGAGACGTGAAGGAACTTCCAAAGATCTGCCTGAAGACCTGGCAGAAATGTATAAAACAGATCTAGAAGAGAGTTATGGGCGGCGCAAGACCCGAATCCAATGGATTCGACGCTATTGGGCAGAACAGTGATTCAAATACCGCTTCATCACTCAGGAGTATGCTGAGAAATGTGCCATCAAGAAGCCATGGGGGGACATCATTTACAAGAATCTCATACCCAGGACCAGAGATGAAGCCATTGCTCAAGGCTTCTACCCATGCATGGTCCGAGGACCACAGCCTGATGATGCGCATCCGTCGTCACTCCTCTGGTGTTGTGACGACAATCTGTTCAAGCGCAACTTCCAGTTTGCCCAACAATCAGCGAAGCTGAACAAGAAGAAATTTAGGTTAGACTTCAACCCTGGCCCCTCTGCACCAAGGGCAGATGGCACACGCGACGCCGAACCCAATATCATCGGTCCATTTGCCAACCTTGAGGGCCTCATCACCCACATCTTAGTCCAAGGGACTGCCGTGAATGACCCTCCAGCTCACTCTGAGTCTGATGAAGCTCCTGCTGTACCGGAGCCAAAGCAGTCAAAGAAGCCAAAAGCTTCAAAGCCGGCCCCTTCCTCAAAAGTCTCAAGGGCGAAGCCATTGGCAACTGCACCTCCTAAAGACAGTGTGCAGTCTAAAGATGTATCCCGTGTCTCCAAGCCCCAGAAGGCCAAAATGCCTCAGCCACACACCGGCAAAGAGCTCACAGCTGCTGCCATCCTGCGCAGCGAAGCCATAGATCTGTCAAGTGATGAAGATCTTGGAGATGACGCTCTAGAGCAGCTCATCAAAAGCAAAGAAGAAGCTGAAATCTTCAACAATTTGCCTCTCTTTGATGTCGCCATCATCCACAATTTCATCGACGAATGGTTTGCCTCACCAGACATCAGCTTCGAAGATCTGCATCTGCCCGTTGGCCTCAGCGTCGCATTCCAAGGCGCTATTGCTTCAGAACTTGCTATTGCCCAGCGCATAGTTGAACTGAAGCAGAAAATTGATCATGAAAAGGCTCAGTTCAAGAAGCATATGGCCAAGCTCAGCGTGCAAGAAGTGAAGAGCTTCAAGACCATGCTGCATGAGCTCAAGGAAAATTTTCTGAAGAAGCGTGCAGAAGCTCAGGGCTCACGTGAGCGGATGAAGTCTCTGGCAGAACGATGTGTACAAGCCTACAATGAGGCTAAAAAGCGCAAGTCACTTGGGCGTCCAGGCATTGACCCCAAGATGGCCGCGAAGAAGAAGAAGCCTGCTATGGCTGAACCAGAGGCACCTAGGCAAGAAGCGGTTCCAATTGTCTTCCCAACTGCAACGACTGGCTCGAAGCCAAAGAGCGGGTCAATAGCTTCAGAGCTCAAGAAGACAAGAACTGCTGAGGCTGAAGCAAGGAAAAGGAAAAGCTCTGAAGCCTCTCCTACTGCCCCCAGCAAGAAGAAGAGAAAGATCAAGAAATCTCGGGCTGCTCCCACAGAGCCCTTGATAGTTGAACCTATTGCTATGGTGCACCCAAACGCAGAACGTCAACTGACGGTTCATGAGCCTGCTTCCACAGAGGCTCCTGAAGCTGAAGACATACCAGCAGCCGACCCCATTGCTGCTGAAGACATTGGTCATCAGGACAATGTACAAGATGATGCAGCCCTTCCTCGGTATGAACAAAGCAAGCTCATCAGCATTGGTCGTCCTCTGACGCCAATTGCACAAGACGCGTCATGGGCGGATCGCCCCCAAGAGGAAGAAGACAATGAGGCCCAGCCCACTCCAACCCCACAGGCGTCGTCTGCATTCCGTAGGCTTCGCAGAGGTCCAAGGCCTCAAGTCTATACTAAAGACATTCCGGCTGCATCAGCCGAAGAAGAAGCATCACAAGAGCCCACTCCAATGCTCCATCATGAAGCAGTTCTCCAGGAGAACGTGCCTAAGTCTGACCCTCCAGCTAGTCGCGTGGAGGCTGAAAATGCTAAGGCTGCCACAACAAACACTGAAGCCAATGTGGAGCCCTCCCCACCAAAAGCTTCAGCAGACAGCGAAGCTACTAATCCAGACACTTCTGTTCCTGAGTCTGCTGCAGGTCCTCAATTTGATTACCATGTTGAGCACAGGCCTCATGTCCAGAAGCCAGTCCCAAGGCTGCCAAGGTTCCCAGGTCCTGCATCAGCACCTGGCTCCTTTGACATCAATAGCTTCAAGGCAGACAATACATTTTTCAATAGCTCCAAGAACCCCTATTCAAGGGAAAGGATTGTATCAGATAGGTTCTGGAGCTATCCTCAGTGAAGCTACTATTCATGCATCCTATACAACCAAGGTCGCATCTTCCCGCACAAGCGCCTTGATGTTGAAGCCATTGCTGGTCTGCCCTGTCTAGAGGAAGCTTTGGATTGCTTCAAGCAAGTGGGTTTGCTGCCGTTTATAAATGATGAAGAGCACTGGAATGAAGAACTTCTGCTTCAGTTCTATGCCACCCTCCACATTAAAGGATACAACAGAGATCCGAAGACTTGGGTCCTGGAGTGGATGACCGGCAATGTCCATCACAAAGCCAATGCATTTGATATCATTGAGCTCACCGGCCTGCCCACTCCTGGCGAATTCTTCGAGGAAGGCTGTCAACTACATGCTAAAGCTATTGAGAGCATATTCCAGAGGCCTGAACCAAATATGAGTCAGATGCTCTCAATGATGAAGCCATTGCCCCATGATGCACCCTATCCAACTGAGTTCTTCATCGAAGACCTTGAGTACCTGCCCAGGACCATATATCACATCATCCGGCGGACTCTCTGGCCCATTAAGGGGCACTCTCCACATGCCAAGATTGAGGGTGCAATGAAGACTCTCATATTCTGTATACTTCATGGCAAATGCTTCAACGCACAGGATTTCTTCATACGCCAACTTGCAGCGTCAGGCTCAGATTTATTTGGTTTGAAGTTCTATGCTCCTTGGGTGATGAGGCTGATCAAACTGCACTCTGCGATCTCGTATCAGCCCTCAGCCCAAAATCATCGGATCTTCTTGCCACATGTGGATACCTCTGTTGAAGCTATATATCCAGAGCCTGCCAAGCAACCGTTCAGTCTTCAGAATGCAGAACACCAGAGCTTCACTCAGAATGATGAAGGTGTTGAAGCCATCTCCAGGGTGTATCCTTTGGCTGGCACTACACGTGCGCCACACCCTGCTTCAACCGAAGCCACTGATAGTGCAACTGCTTCAAGACCGAAGAAGCGCACTCGTGTTCTCACTGACCAAGAGCTTCTTGTGGCCCTTCATCAAAAACAAGATAGGCATCATGACTGGCTAAAGCGTCAGATGAAAAGCCTCTTGGTGGATGTTAGTCGTCTTCGAAATCTTACCACCAAGAATGCCTTCGTCACTCATGAAACCTGTCGTCGTACATGGAAAGGGCTCTCAATGATATGTACTGAAGCTGAAATTGAAGAGGATGGCTTCACAGAGCGCTTCAAGTTTGACACCACACCTCCTAGAAGGGCTGTGATGCGAAACACACCATCACTTGAAGACTCTGAGTTTTCTTCATCTGCTGCCACAGTCACTGCCAGAATCGTTGATGAAGAAGACGATGCTACATCACCGCCACCTGCTTCAGCACCTCCAAGCTCTTCTGCACCGCCAAACACGTCCAACGACCCTGCTGCTCCTGGGAACGAGTAGACACTCTATGTCTTCAAACCTTTTTGGTCCTTGCTGACAAAAGGGGGAGAAGCATATGAGTTGATAGTCTTCAAGAGGGTCCATATGGGCGGGTGCCTTATGTTTTGCTATATTTTGCTTCGTGCTTACAACTCTCGTTTTTGCTTCATTTGGTTCTTTGAGTTGTAACACTTAAACCAGATGGTCGTCTGCTACTTGTTTGCCACCCTATTTTTGCGAAGATAAATTCCGCATGTGCGGCGATAAATTCCGCACTTAGCTCATTCTGCAGACGTCCATTTTCCATTATGCATGTCATTATCTTCATATACTTTCACATGCATAGTGGATTGTCATCATAAGCTGAAGTGGATCTCCAAGTACAACCTGCCATGTGCATTTGCATTCCAAAAGCAAATTAACTTATATGCACATCTTCAGGGGGAGCCCTTGCAACTTATGAAGACAATTCCTTATCCTTTACAATTTCACAGACTATATTCCCCGTTGAAAACTTCAACTAATTTGTCATCAATCACCAAAAAGGGGGAGATTGTAAGTGCATCTAGTGCCACCCCTAGTTGGTTTTGGAGTATTGACGACAAACCTAGTTGAGGGACTAATGTGTTTGTGAGAATTGCAGGATAACACAGGTAGAAGTCCCTCATTGATTCGGTTTTACTACCAGAGATGACCCCTAAAAATGTATGAAGACATTGAAGCCAAAGGTGGTATATGAAGATATTCACATTGAAGACTATGACAAAAGAAGACACGTTATGAAGCCTATGGAGCTCGAAGACTTAGATCTTTCGTAGTTATTTTTCTTTTGTGTTGAGTCATAGGAACCACCGTACTGTTAAGTGGGGTCCAGGAGAACCAGTCAGAATGACTGAAGTGATGCCTAAACCAAAAACCTATGTCTTCGAGTGAAGACAATGAGAGAGAATCTTGTCCAGAGCCGGACAAGTCAGCTTTGCTTGTAGCCCAAGTAAAGTTGCCATGAGAGTTTGAAATATGACCGTTGTGACACGTGTCAGTTCCTTAGTGACCCAGGGTCATTTCGGACAAATCAGGTCGGGTTGCCAAGTGGCTATAAATAGCCCACCCCCTACAACCATAAATGGTTGGCTGCTCAGATTTCAGTGCACGACTTTTGTCGTTTGAGAGCAACCCACCTCGAAGCCTTTGAGAGAAAATTCCTAGTGAGGAGAAAAGCCCTAACCACCCAGAGCCAGAGAACATTGGGCATCACTTGAGTCTTCTTGTCTGTGTGATCTGAAGACTTATTACACTTGAGGACTGTGAATCCTCCAGACGGTTAGGCGTCGCGTTCAGAGCATCCAAGAGACATTGTGGATTGCCAGTGAACAAAGTCTGTGAAGGTTTGGGAGTCTACCTTGAAGACTTACCAGAGTGATTGGGCGATGACTATGTGACCATAGCTCAAGGAGAATACGGTGAGGACTTGGTGTCCTGAGCTGCGTGTTCAGGACTGGGTGTCCGGGATTGTGTGTCCTAAGGTTTAAATACCTAGCCGCTCCAACCAGACGTACAGTTGTCACAGCAACTGGAACTGGTCCAACACATCATTGTCTTCAACGAGTCACCGGTTTCATCTTCACTTCCTTTTTCTTACTGTTACTCATTGTGAAGCCATTGCATGCTTGCTCTATGTTTTGTCTTCACAACGTGAATGTATGATCTGTTTGGCTTCATAACTTCTTCCTACCCGATCCTTATTACACTGCAGCTGTTTGTCATTGTGCTTTCACTCTATTGAATACTTGACCATGGCTGGCCTAGTGTAATCTAACTTCCGCTGCATAGTAATAGGCATAATCCTTGCTGTTTGTCTTCATAACTCCCACATTTTAAAGACTTTCATAAAAATCGCCTATTCACCCCCCCCCTCTAGTCGATATAACGCACTTTCATTCCCCCGACGTGCTTTGCACATAGGTGGCTTGCGGGTGACAGTCTCTCCAACTTTAGTTGAACCAAGTGTGGCTACGCCCGGTCCTTGCGAAGGTTAAAATGGAGTCAAATTGACAAACTATCGTTGTGGTTTTGATGCGTAGGCGAGATTAGTTCTTGCTTAAGCCCGTAGCAGCCACGTAAAACTTGCAACAACAAAGTAGAGGACATCTAACTTGTTTTTGCAGGGCATGTTGTGATGTGATATGGTCAAGACATGATGCTAAATTTTATTGTATGAGATGATCATGTTTTGTAACCGAGTTATCGGCAACTGGCAGTAGCCATATGGTTGTCGATTTATTGTATGCAATGCAATCGCGCTGTAATGCTTTACTTTATCACTAAGCGGTAGCAATAATCGTAGAAGCATAAGATTGGCGAGACGACAACGATGCTACGATGGAGATCAAGGTGTCGCGCCGGTGACGATGGTGATCATGACGGTGCTTCAGAGATGGAGATCACAAGCACAAGATGATGATGGCCATATCATATCACTTATATTGATTGCATGTGATGTTTATCTTTTTATGCATCTTATCTTGCTTTGATTGAAGGTAGCATTATAAGATGATCTCTCACTAATTATCAAGAAGTGTTCTCCCCGAGTATGCACCGTTGCCAAAGCTCGTCGTGCCCAGACACCACGTGATGATCGGGTGTGATAAGCTCTATGTCCATCTACAACGGGTGCAAGCCAGTTTTGCACACGCAGAATACTCGGGTTATACTTGACGAGCCTAGCATATGCAGATATGGCCTCGGAACACGGAGACCGAAAGGTCGAGCGTGAATCATATAGTAGATATGATCAACATAAACGATGTTCACCATTGAAAACTACTCCATCTCACGTGATGATCGGTTATGGTTTAGTTGATTTGGATCACGTGATCACTTAGAGGATTAGAGGGATGTCTATCTAAGTGGGAGTTCTTAAGTAATATGATTAAATTGAACTTAAATTTATCATGAACATAGTCCTGGTAGTATTTTGCAAATTATGTTGTAGATCAATAGCTCCCGTTGTTGCTTCCCTGTGTTTATTTTGATATGTTCCTAGAGAAAATTGTATTGAAAGATGTTAGTAGCAATGATTCGGATTGGATCCGTGATCTGAGGTTTATCCTCATTGCTGCACAGAAAAATTATGTCCTTGATGCACCGCTAGGTGAGAGACCTATTGCAGGAGCAGATGCAGACGTTATGAACGTTTGGCTAGCTCAATATGATGACTACTTGATAGTTTAGTGCACCATGCTTAATGGCTTAGAATCGGGACTTCAAAGCCTTTTTGAACGTCATGGACCATATGAGATGTTCCAGGAGTTGAAGTTAATATTTCAAGCAAATACCCGAGGCGAGAGATATGAAGTCTCCAACAAGTTCTATAGCTAAAAGATGGAGGAGAATCGCTCAACTAGTGAGCATGTGCCCAGATTGTCTGGGTACTACAATTGCCTGAATCAAGTGGGAGTTAATCTTCCAGATAAGATAGTGATTGACAGAATTCTCTAGTCACCATCACCAAGTTAGTAGAACTTCGTGATGAACTATAATATGCAAGGGATAACGGAAACAACGCCCAAGCTCTTCGTGATGCTGAAATCAACGAAGGTAGAAATCAAGAAAAACATCAAGTGTTGATGGTTGACAAGACCACTAGTTTCAAGAAAAGGGCAAAGGGAAGAAGGGGAACTTCAAGAAGAATGGCAAGCAAGTTGCTGCTCAAGTGAAGAAGCCCAAGTCTGGTCCTAAGCCTGAGACTAAGTGCTTCTACTGCAAAGGGACTGGTCAATGGAAGCGGAACTACCCCAAGTGATTGGCGGATAAGAAGGATGGCAAAGTGAACATAAGTATATTTGATATACATGTTATTGATGTGTACTTTACTAGTGTTTATAGCAAACCCTCAGTATTTGATACTAGTTCACTTGCTAAGATTAGTAACTCGAAACAGGAGTTGCAGAATAAATAGAGACTAGTTAAGGGTGAGGTGACGATGTGCGTTGGAAGTGGTTCTAAGATTGATATGATCAATCATCGCACACTCCCTATAATTTCGGGATTAGTGTTTGTCGGTGTACTAGAGTAGGGGTACCCTAGTATCCCGAACTTCTGCACGGGCAGTCGCAGCATCCCGCGGCAAGGCTTGCCGGGTGACCGCCAAGGTCCTCCGTGGTTCCTTTGGAGCCATTAAAGGACAAAGTATCCAAGCCAAGGCATTTCAAGACCCCGGCAAGAGGAGCTTGCCGGGAAGGCCAACCAAGGCACCTCAAGACCCCGGCAAGAGGAGCTTGCCGGGAAGGCCAACCAAGGCACCTCAAGGAACCTGCCGCGACCCGCCAAGCGTCCCGGCAAGGCCCGGTGAGCGACAAGTTCCCGGACGCGACAAGACAACGACCGCGGCAAGGCGCTTGCCGCGGCAAGCACCACTCTGTGCCCGCGCTCCAGCGCATCCACCAACGTGTCGCTCTGGGACCCTTCCAGGCGTACGTGGCGGGAGGCTGTGCAGCCAGCGTCGCGCGGTGGCAAGCGGCGCCGACAAGATTGCCATCGTGGCGAGCGGTGGCATCCCTGACGGTCCCTTTTGCACTATTTAGGCGACGCAGACGGGCATTTAATGCCCTTGTCCCCTGCCGTCAGGGTTAGGTATGATACACTGTAGCAGCTAGCTGTACCAACCACAGCACCTTTCCATTTTTACCCTTGTCTACGTTGCCACCTGTCGGTGTCCCCTTGAGCATATAAAAGGAGGCCCATGCGCAACGTAGAGGAGGAGGAGAACATTCACGCTCGGTCTCGTTAGCTGCTGGAGGGTACTGTAGCACTCCGCGCTCCCGAGCAAGAACTCAATACAAACCACAAAGCAGGAGTAGGGTTTTACGCATCCGTGCGGCCCGAACCTGGGTAAACTGCTCGTGTGCTTCGCCTCGATCCGCTCTTCGTGCGACCCTCGCCCCTGCCGAACCGAAAGGGACTCTATCCGCCAGTCCCATAGGTGTTCGTGGATTAGTCCCCCGGCATCTTTGGCGTGCCAGGTAGGGGCGTCGAGGTTGTGTGAACCAGATCCGGCGTTCACGCGAGCTAGATCTTCATCATCTTCATCGACATGTCGCCGAAGAAGAAGGCTTCGGAGGCGGCTGCTCCGTCCGCACCGAACCCACCACCGCCGGAGCAAACGGCTGATGGGGCAGACGCCGACGGAAGAACGGGCGTCGACGAGGGAGCTCACGGTTCTGCCAGGTCCAAGGACAAGGCTGCGCTGCCCATCGGCGGCGTAGCCGGCTCCCACAACGACCGGGCGCACTCCAAGACCTCGGCGTCCGTACATGCACCGCGCCCATCTCAGGAGGCGCGGGACCGACAGCGTCATGGTACTCATGGTACCATGCGTTTGCTGGACTGAGATCGAGCTGGTGGATCTCGGAGTGCTCAAGACTAGCATGCACGCCAACATGCTGGCACGAGCGAGGCATGGTCGCCTGGACGGGATACTGTTCCTTCTAACATAGTTAGAAGTCCGAGCATATCCCGCTCCTCGCACCGTTCGCCACCACCACCCGCCACTGCAGCAGAAGCTTTGGCGCGAGCTCAACTGCTCCTGGACTACCCTCCAACGGCAGACAAGATCGACGACTGGAGGGCCACCATTCAGAGTCTCATCGGCTTCGCCAACGGCGACACTCAACGGCAGCCAAGCACGTCGCAGCTGCAGCAAGTCAGCCAGGCACGAGCCGGTGGCGACAAGACCGGTGGGGGTGCAACCACTGTGCACTCTCCGCCCCGAAGGCCAAGATCACCGACTCGCCGGATCCACCTCGACTGCGACTCCACCTCGTCATCAGATCCACGAGCTCGTCGCAATCAGCGCCAAGTTCTTCATGAACGACAGCAAGAAGACGCTCGTACTCGCATCGAGCGCCGAAGAGAAGCGCGACGTCAATCGGACCAGCGCGCTGGATCCTCTGTCGACGTGCATGCGCCAGGGGAACCAGGCGACTTGCCATACGTGGTAGGTTGCCCTGCATTTACTCGTGAGCTGCGGCAAGTCCAGTGGCCCAGTATGAAGAATTTCAAGCCAGACGTACCAGAGAAGTACGATGGCAAGTCGCATCCGTCGGAGTTCCTCAGCATCTACACCATCACGGTGCAGGCTGCCGGGGGGCGGGACGACAAGATCCTTGCCAACTACTTCCCACTGGTGCTCAAGCCCAACGTCAGGTCCTAGCTTATGCACTTGCCGGACAACTCCATATCCTCCTGGGCAGACCTATGCCATCAGTTTGTCGGCGCCTTTACAGGCGGCCACAAACCTCATGGCCAAGAGAGTGACCTTCATCTACGCGCCTAGAAGGAAGGAGAGCCCCTGCGCAAGTACATTCAGAGATTCAGCCGTGTACAGCACAACATCCCAGATGTCCACCCTGCCGCGGTCATCAACGCGTTCCATCAGAACGTGCGTAACCGCAGGATGCGGGAGGAGATGGCGATGTGCAAGATCCGAGACATCAGTGAGCTGTATGCCCTGGCCGACAAGTGTGCACGTGCTGAGGAAGGGAGGAAACTCCCCGGAGAGAATACAGGAGCAGGAGGATCTGACAGCGAGGATGCCGCCCCGGCAAAGAAAAACCGGCGGCGGAACAACAGGAAGAAGAAAGGCAAAGATGTGCTAGTCGTTGAGCAGTCCGGCAACGAAGGTGGCGCCAAGAAAGCCAAAGCTGGTAGCTCTGGCAAGGATATTGCCGCATGCACCAACTGCCAGGCTATGGCGGTCGCCGACAAGCAGGACGGCACCGACAAGCAGTACTGCAAGATCCACCGCACCAAGGGCCATGACCTCCAGAGCTGCAAGAAGGTCGAGCAGCTTGTCCAGCAGCAAAAGGCTGAATACGAGCGACGCGACAAGGAGAGGGCCCAAGGAGGCGCTGGAGAATCCAGTAAGAAGCGCGCCGGCCGGGGAGGACGCCGCGGCAAGGCCAAGCAGCGGCAAGGGGACAGACCTCCCCGCGGCCGCGACAAGGATGAAGATGACGACGACGAAGAAGACATGGATGATGTCGAGACCAGTGAGCAAGAATTCCAGAAAGCCACAGAGGTCTTGTGCGTTGACGGCGGTGCTTCTCTGCATACTTCGCACCGCCAACTCAAGCAGTGGGTGCGGGAAGTCAATGCGGCGGAACCACCTGTCGAGTCACGCAAGCTTCTGAAATGGTCCAGCATGCCTATCATCTTTGACATTGAGGACCACCCTGATCGCACAACTGCGGTCGGGTGCTTGCCGATGTTGGTTTCACCAACTATCCGCAACCTCAAGGTCACTAAGATGCTAGTTGACGGCGGGCCGGCTTGAACCTGATCTCCTCCGCTGTACTCCAGAAACTCCAGATCCCTGACAGCGAGCTTGAAGAGACCGGCACATTCCAAGGAATCAACCCGGGAAGGAGCAAGCCGAAGGGGAAGGTCACGTTGCCAGTAACATTTGGCAGCGAGGTGAACTTCAGGACTGAGAGGGTCACTTTTGACGTTGCCGATTTTCCATTGCCTTACAATGGGATATCGGCTGTCCAGCACTCGCCAAGTTCATGGCAGCCTCTCATTACGCATACAACATGCTGAAGATGCCAGGCCTGATAAGCGTCATCTCTATCCCTGGTAACAAAAAGGATGCTCTTATCTGCGCCGACAAGATCTACCGGGAAGCGGCAGCCGCAACAGATCGCAAGTCACTTGCCGTTGAAGCTCCCGGGGGGAAGAAGAAGACCAAGTCCGGCAAGAGTTCTGATGCCCACTCCGACAAGAGCACCTCTTCGGAGTGCTGCGCTGCCGTTGAGGACGCACCATCGAGCTCCACCGGCAAGTGTAAGAAGACAATGGCAGCTCCGCCAGAGACAAAAAAGGTGTCTGCCAAGGAGGACGGCACTGGTGGTACCTTCACCATCAGTGCCACTCTCGACCCTAAATAGGAAAGCGCGCTCATTGCTTTCCTGCGGGCGAACGTTGACGTGTTTGCGTGGCAACCGTCTGACATCCCCGGTGTTCCCAGGAAAGTAATTGAGCACCACCTTGCCGTTTGTCCTCATGCGCGGCCCGTCAAGCAGAAGGTCAGGAAGCAAGCAGTGGAGCGCCAAGAATTCATCACAGAAGAGATCAAGAAGTTGGAAGCAGCAGGCCTTGTCAGAGGAGTGCTCCATCCTACGTGGTTGGACAATCATGTAGTCGTGCGCAAGGCGAATGGGAAATGGAGACTTTGTATCGACTTTACCGATGTTAACAAAGCTTGTCCCAAAGACCCATTTCCTTTGCCGCGCATTGACCAGATTGTTGACTCCACGGCCGGATGTGACTTGCTTTCATTTCTTGACGCGTACTCAGGATACCATCAGATCTTCATGGTAGAAGAGGATGAGGAGAAGACCGCATTCATCACTCCATGTGGCACATACTGTTTCATACGGATGCCTTTTGGTTTAAAAAATGCTGGTTCAACATTTGCAAGAGTAGTCCATGTCGCTCTTGAGCCACAAATACACAGAAATGTGGAAGCCTACATGGATGACATAGTGGTCAAGAGCAAGGACAAGGCAACTCTGATCCAAGATTTAGACGAGACCTTTGCAAATCTACGCAAGATCAGCCTCAAGCTCAACCCCGAGAAGTGTGTGTTTGGAGTCCCCTCCGGCAAGCTTCTCGGGTTCTTCGTGTCTCAGCGGGGAATCAAAGCCAATCCCGACAAGATCAAGGCCATTGAGCAGATTAAAGCACCAAAGCGCGTCAAGGATGTACAAAGACTTGCCGGTTGCGTGGCTGCTCTCAGCAGGTTCATCTCTAGGTCTGCTGAGCGTGCCCTGACGTTTTTCAAAATATTGAAAAAGGCAGGTCCAATGAAATGGACTCCGGAAGCGGAGGCTGTGCTGCAAGACCTGAAGAGATACCTGTCCTCTGCTCCAACACTTGTCGCACCTAAGCCACAAGAGAAGTTGCTGCTGTATATAGCGGCAACCAATCAAGTGGTTAGTGTTGCGTTAGTGGCAGAGAGGGAGGCAGATGACGAGCCAGCAACCACGGCAAGCACATCCAGCGACAAGCAGGGGGCTTCCCCGACAAGCTCTGGTCCCGACAAAGATGGATCTGCGCAGACGCGCGAAGAGATACAGAAGAGAATGGTACAGCGCCTAGTTTACTTTGTCAGTTCCCTTCTGCAGGGGGCTAGGTCAAGGTACTCTGGCGTGCAGAAATTGCTTTTCTGCGTCATTACTTCCAAGCACATGAGATCACAGTTGTCACTCGTTTTCCGCTGAAGAGGATACTACAGAATCCAGAAGCGACAGGCAGGATTGTTGAGTGGGCACTGGAACTGTCAAGCTTTGGCCTTAAGTTTGAGAGTACTTCAACTATCCAAAGCAGAGCATTGGCAGAATTCATAGCAGAATGGACGCCAACACCAGATGAAGAAATTCCAGAAACCAGCATCCCCGTCGACGAAGCAAGCAAAGAGTGGCTGATGTACTTTGATGGTGCCTTCTCACTGCAAGGCGCCGGCGCTGGCGTGCTGCTTGTCGCACCCACTGGAGAGCACCTCAAGTATGTAGTCCAGATGCACTTTCCCAAGGAGCAAGCAACAAACAATACTGCAGAGTATGAAGGCTTGCTTGCCGGTCTCAGGATCGCGGCAGACCTTGGGATCAAGAAGCTCATTGTCCGGGGTGACTCACAGCTTGTCGTCCGCCAAGTGAACAAGAGCTATCAGAGTCCGTTGATGGAAGCTTACGTCGACGAAGTGAGAAAGCTAGAAGAGCACTTTGACGGCCTACAGATGGAGCATGTTCCAAGAGCTCAGAACGCCATTGCCGATGGCCTATCAAAGTGTGCCGCGCTTAAGTTACCTGTGGAACCAGGGATCTTTGTGCTCAAGCTGACTCAACCGTCTGTAACGCCATCAGCTGGACAGAGCAAGAAGAGGAAGTTGATTTCTGGTGACTATTTTCCAGCAGAGCTTCCCGAAGCCGCCGCCAAGAAGGTCCCCAAGATCAACGCCAAGAGCGCTGAGGAGCAGTCTGCTCCGGCAAGCCCTAGGGTTTGTTCCGTTGAAGCAGAAGCTCCCGACAAGTTTTGCTCCGGCAAGCTTGCCGGGGAACATCAAGCTCCGGCAGAGCCGCAGGTTCTCGCCGTAGAAGCGGATGTTCCCGCAGCAACAGATTTGCCTTTAGTCCTTGTTGTCGAGCCACAAGCTCCAGCATGGGCACAGCAGATTGTCCGTTTCCTTCAGACAGGAGAACTTCCCGAAGAGCAAGAAGAAGCGGAAAGAGTAGCCCGGCAGTCAAGTATGTACCAGTTTGTCGACAACACACTGTATAGAAGAAGACTCAACGGTGTGAAATTGAAGTGTATTCACCGGGAAGACGGACAAAAGCTGTTGGTAGAGATACATGGAGGCATATGTGGTCACCACATTGGCGCAAGAGCACTTGCCGGCAAAGCATTCCGGCAAGGTTTCTTTTGGCCGACAGCCCTCCAGGATGCAACTGCACAAGTAACCAAGTGTGAAGCGTGCCAGTTCCATTCCAAGCAGATACACCAACCAGCTCAAGCTCTCCAGACGATCCCTTTGTCCTGGCCATTTTCGGTCTGGGGGCTCGACATCCTTGGCCCCTTTCCCCGAGCAGTCGGGGGCTTTGAGTACTTGTACATTGCAATCGACAAGTTCACAAAGTGGCCGGAATTGGAACCAGTGAGGAAGGTGACAGCACAGTCAGCAGTCAAGTTCTTCAGGTCGATTGTTTACCGCTTCGGGATCCCTAACAGGATAATCACCAATAATGGTACGAATTCACGAGCCGCACCTTCATGCAGTACGTCCAAGATCTTGGCGCCAAGGTCTGCTTCGCTTCTGTTGCTCACCCAAGAAGCAACGGTCAAGCGGAGAGGGAAAATGCTGAAGTGCTGCGCGGGCTCAAGACCAGGACTTTCGCAGGCTGCAGAAGTGCATAAGAAACTGGATTGAGGAGCTGCCGGTGGTTCTTTGGTCGATCAGGACGACGCCAAATCGAGCCACTGGCCAGACACCTTTCGCTCTAGTCTATGGAGCAGAGGCAGTTCTCCCCACGGAACTCGTATACGGGTCACCTCGAGTGCTCGTTTATGATGAGCTTGAGCAAGAGCAGCTGCGACAAGATGACGCGCTACTCCTTGAGGAAGACCGTCTTCAGGCTGCTGTGCGAGCTGCTCGCTACCAGCAAGCTTTGCACCGCTACCATAGCCGCAAAGTTAACGCCAGAAGTCTCGAGGAAGGCGACCTTGTTCTTCGGCGTGTTCAGTCCGCCAAGAATTCCAACAAGTTGACGCCGAAGTGGGAAGGCCCTTACCGGGTGAAACGAGTCACTAGGCCTGGCGCTGTCCGCCTTGAGACCGAAGATAGCATTCCGGTGAGCAATTCCTGGAACATTGAGCATCTTCGTAAGTTTTACCCGTAAGGCACGGTTGCCGGAACCTGTTCCGGCAACCACCTCTTGTACAAGTCTTGCCGCTGTTGCATGTAATCCTTTGTACAAAGCCGGGCGCAAACCCCGTGCATAAGCAAAGCTCATATGCTCCGCACATCTTGTCAATTTCATGCTTTCTATTTTTTGCATATGTGATCTGACACTTTGTGCAGCACCTACTCCCCGGTAAGCAATAACGAGCCATAAGGCTCCATATCTTTATTTTCTCCTCTTTCTTTTTTCTCAAGGAAAGCAAGTTTCCCTCGCCCACAAGTTTGCCGGGGGGGAAGGAGAAGATAATGGTATGGACCAGGCGTCGTTCAAGAAAGTTTCGCCTTACCGGGAAGCAAACAACATAAAAGATAAGTTGCCAAAGCTTGAGTAATCAGATTTTTTAAATTTTTAAGTTATCTCCCTTGAACGACCGCACTTTGTATGGAAAACCTGTGCGCGGAGGAACCAACTCGTAGCTAGTTGCACCCTTACTTTGTTTCGAGTCCGCTCAACAACTTAAGTGAGCTGCGACTAGTTGCGACAAGGTTTCTTGTCGGTAATGGCACCGCCAGCAGGCTGCTGACGTTCCGCACTCAGCACTCGCGGCTAAGGTGCCTGCACCGGCAAGTTCCCTAAAAGTGTAGGGCAAAAACATACAAAGGGAAGAATCAAGTAAACGGAATAACATTGCAATCATTACTCGGAATAGAGTTATATTACGAGGAAGCTTGTCGCAGCTCTAACAGATTGTTCTCATAACATGACCAGCAGCGACAAGAAAAGAAGAAAACGGGCGGCCTAGTCTATGCGATCGCCCTCAATCCTCTTGATCCCGCTCACCTTGTCCACAATGGGTGCAACAAGGGTCTTGAGCGCCTCCAGATCAGCATCCAGCGGCAGGGTCTTGAGGACGTTGGTGAGGTTGAGGCCCGGGTTGCGGAAGGCCACCTTCACCAACACCTTTTGAAGAGCTCCCGCGCAGATCTTGCGCGACTCGTCAGCCAGCTGCTTTGGGATCTTCTCCCGGAGCCGCTGGAGGGCTGTCGCCACGCCTTTGAAGAACAAGGTGAGCTTGGCGCTGGCTTGGAGGTTCTCATCAGAGGGATACCCGAGATCCTCCACCCCCAGCTGCGCCAGCTCCCTGTCAATATCTGCGGCAGCACTCACGAGGCTCTCCGTCCAGTGCTCCACATTCTCCCTAAAAGCATTCTGGGCAGCGGCAGCACTCGCCAGCAGCGCCTTGTCGGCCTCGATCTCCTCCTTCAAGGCCGCCTCCTGCTCCCTGGCGCCGACCAGCGTCTTGGTCAAAGTGGTCAGCTTCAACTCAAGATCTGCATTGGAGTCCTTGGTGGCGGCAAGCTCTTCACCACTCACCTTGAGATCGGCCTCCAGCTGTGCCACCTTCGCCTCCAGCTGCGCCACCTTCGTCTCCAGCTCCTTCTTGGCGGCCTCGGCGGCTGTGGCAGCATCCTTCGCTTGCTTGAGGGCTCCGCCGAATGTTCGCTCGCGCGCGGCAAACTCCTCCTCGTGGGCGTCAAGGTTGACCTTCCGCTGCGCCAGCTCACCCTCCTGTGCAGACAGCTTCTCAGCGGCAAGCCGCTGTTGCTCTTCAACTTCGGCCTTTTCGAGGAAGAAGGCCTTCTGCTCTTCGGTGAGTTGCTCCCGCTCCTCTGCCAGGGACTGGAGAGTTTCCTGGTTGAGACCCCGGAGCTCCTCCGCGCGCTTCTCGATGTCCGCTCCTGCCTTCGCGACAAGCGCCTCGCGGGATTCCAGCTTGGCTTGCCGCGCGCGGTAGAGGACACCAGCTTCCGCAGGAGCCGCTCCTCCTCAGGCTCGCTGCTGCTGCTGCTCGGCGCGTCAACTAGCATCAGCCCAGCGGAGGCGAGCACCTCTCCGTCGAAGCTCTCTCCCTCGACCGGCGCCCTGGAGCTTGACGCCCAGGGGAGGTTGATGAAGACTCCATCGCCGACCTTCAAGTAGACGCCTGGCTGGGGCTCTTCGGAGCCTGGCGCTGCGGCAGCGGCGGATGGGTCAGCGGTCGACGTAGCGCCTGGCGCTCCTGCGGCCTCAGGGCCATCAGTGCGATCGCCAGACCCCTCGCCAGCTGCCGCGGCGGCAGCTTTGGCGGCCTCGTCGCCGGTGGGATCATCAGCGCCGGCTGCTTCTTCAGTGGCAGCGGCGTCGTCGGCAGCAACCTTAGTCTCCATCAGCTCTGCAGCAGATGGGTCTGATGGCCAGAAAAGTGAGAAAAGTCAAGCAAATATCCAAAAAGAAGATCAAAAGAAGAAGAACCCAAGGGAAGTTTTGAAGCGAGAGGAGTACCTGTACTGGGTTCTGCAGTCGTGGTCTCCGCCGCCGGGGGGCCGCTGGTGCTGTCCCTTGCCGGAGAACTCCCCCTTGCCAGAGACTTCTCCCTTGCCAAAGAATTCTCCCTTGTCGGAGGGCTCTCCCTTGGCATTTCGGGGGCGGCCTTTGGGCGCTCCTGGTGAGGCTGCTCTGCTCCTACACAAACCAACAGTCAGATATCAGCAAATACAGAGTATCCATGCACGCCTAACAGCGGAAAGTGAACCATATACTTACGCTGGGGGCTGCTCTGGAGAACAGTTGCCGGGTCCGGCAAGGTTGTCTCGGGCGCACCCCCTGCTGTCGCCGTGGGTTCGTCCTCGATGACAATCACCGGGACCTTGGCTCTCTTCGCTGCTCTCTGGGCCAGAGTTCTAAAAAGGAATAAGTTCAGAGTAAAGCAAATGAGATACAAGACAAACAGCAAGAATTGAAGAACTACAAGTACAACAAGAGAATCTTACTCTTCTTCTTCTTCGTCGGAGCTGAACGCGGAGAAGTCGAAGTCCGGCTCACGTCCAGCGCGAGGAGGCGGAGGAGTAGTTTCCCTTGACCGCTTGGCGGAAATAGTGGTGGTGGTCTGCGACGACCCCGCTCCGGCTGCCGCCGCGGCGTGAGAAGCGGCAGGAGCAGAAGCGGTGGTCCGGGTGGACCCCGCTCCAATTGCCGCAGCAGCGTGAGATGCTCCCGCGGCAACAGTGCTTGCCGCGGTCGAGCGTGTCGCACGGCGCGGCGGATGTTCACTCGCCTGCCGCCCCGCTACGTCCCCGGCCTTGCGGAGACGCCTTCTTGGTGGAGATGGAGGCTCTGCTTGCGACGAGCTGCCTGAAGATGATGAGGAAGAGGAGTTGATCTCCAGCGAGCCGCTCGTATCCTCGGCGGGCTCGCTCGACTCGACGCCATGCCCGGCAAGTTCTTTCTCGCCGACGGGCTCCTCTCGCTCGGCACGGCTTCCCGCCTCCGCTGCATCTGCCTCCTCCACGGTGAATCCAAATTCGCCCATGGCTGCGACTGCCGCCGCCTCTTCCAGCCTAGTGGTGATGCATGTCATCTCCGCGTTAGTGGTGTCGCGGGTGAGGCTATCCTTCTCGTCGGGGCGGACTGGCACTTCTACCAAGCCATCAAAGAATTGCTGCACGACATCGTCTGCAGGCTCTTGCCAAGTTGGGACAATTCCATGCGAATCGCACAGCGACATCATTGCGCGGATGCGGTCGAGCGCGGAGTTGTTGCACAGCGGAACGACGCCCCCCGGCAACCTGAACACTTCGGGATGTTGAGGGTCATACTTGAATAGCTCCTGGAGCATCGCATTAAGCTCCAGAACAATGAAGTTGAAGTTGAGGCCCGGACGCAGCCTCATGATATCCGCCGCATTCTTGAATTCCCAGGCGGGTCTCCCCCATTCCTGCAGGGGGGCGATGCGGCGGCGAAGAAAATCTGCGCCAACAGCGCCTACAGTGAGCCCGGCAAGCCTGAGGCATAGGATCCGGGTGACGGCAATCTTCAGCCTATCATCTTCCGGGCCCACGTCACTCCAATCGCTGCCGCGTGCTACTGGGGTTTGGCGCCGAGCGGTAAACGGTTGCGGGTTCTCCTCATCAATCCAGCACCAGTCTGCTCTCCATTCCTCCCACTTGCCGCGGAACTCTCCCTCCAGATAAGTGTCCTTCTTGCCGGCCCTCGAGATCCAGGTGATTCCGCCGAATAAAGGCTCTCCTCTCTCTACTCGGGGCATAAAGAAGTGGCGAAAAAGGGCTACATTGGGATGGACTCCGATGAAGTTTTCGCAGAGATGTGCGAAAACTGCCATGGTCAGAACAACATTGGGGTGAAATCAAGGAGGTGGAACCCGTAGGTGTTCATAACGTCGCAGAAGAACTCAGAGAAGGGCGGGCAGAGCCCGAAGTAGAAGAACAAGGCGAAGAAAGGATATCCGTTTGGAGCCGTCTTCCAAGCGGTGGCTGGAAGTACCTTCGTGTGCGGATGCGCTCGCGTCTCCGTCGACCAGAAGAGGTAGTAGTTCTCCCTCAGCTCCCTCGCGGCGAGCTTGGGGGGAAGACTGCCCGCTCCTTTTGCAGCGCCGCAAGCCGCTGCGCCTCGGTCGACTTCACAACCTTCCCCTTGTCGGCTTTTGGAGCCATGGTGGAAGTGGTGGAGGAGGTCGACGGTGGTGGTGGTGCTGGTGGCGATGGGGGGCGGAGCGCTGCTCTCTTTCGGCTTTGGGAAGATGAGGGAGCGGCGGAGATTTCCAAGATTGAAGCAGCAACCGGCGAATGGGTGAACTACCCCTGTTTCCCCTGCTTATAAAGAGGGAGGGGGCGGACGTTCCGCCTTTCCGAATAAAGAAACCCCCCACGATCTCTCCCACGGCGCCGCATTCAACACGTGCCGTTCGGGGAGGGCGCGGTGGATACGGGGAGAGATACGGCGTAACCTAGGCCGCGCGTGCCCGTGCCCTGTTTTGGGCCTGGCCCAACAGCGCTCGGCACCGTGTATGGCCCAGGCCCGGGGGCTCCTGTCGGTGTACTAGAGTAGGGGTACCCTAGTATCCCGAACTTGTGCACGGGCAGTCGTAGCATCCCGCGGCAAGGCTTGCCGGGTGACCGCCAAGGTCCTCCGTGGTTCCTTTGGAGCCATTCAAGGACAAAGTATCCAAGCCAAGGCATTTCAAGACCCCGGCAAGAGGAGCTTGCCGGGAAGGCAAACCAAGGCACCTCAAGGAACCTGCCGCGACGCGCCAAGCTTCCCGGCAAGGCCCGGTGAGCGACAAGTTCCCGGACGCGACAAGACAACGACCGCGGCAAGGCGCTTGCCGCGGCAAGCCACCACTCTGTGCCCGCGCTCCAGCACATCCACCAACGTGTCGCTCTGGGACCCTTCCAGGCGTACGTGGCGGGAGGCTGTGCAGACAGCGGCGCGCGGTGGCAAGCGGCGCCGACAAGATTGCCATCGTGGCGAGCAGTGGCGTCCCTGACGGTCCCTTTTGCACTATTTAGGCGACGCAGACGGGCATTTAATGCCCTTGTCCCCTGTCGTCAGGGTTAGGTATGATACACTGTAGCAGGTAGCTGTACCAACCGCAGCACCTTTCCATTTTTACCCTTGTCTACGTTGCCACCTGTCGGTGACCCCTTGAGCATATAAAAGGAGGCCCATGCACAACGCAGAGGAGGAGGAGAACATTCACGCTCGGTCTCGTTAGCTGCTGGAGGGTACTGTAGCACTCCGCGCTCCCGAGCAAGAACTCAATACAAACCACAAAGCAGGAGTAGGGTTTTACGCATCCGTGCGGCCCGAACCTGGGTAAACTGCTCGTGTGCTTCGCCTCGATCCGCTCTTCGTGCGACCCTCGCCCCTGCCGAACCGAAAGGGACTCGGTCCACCAGTCCCATAGGTGTTCGTGGATTAGTCCCCCGGCAGTGTTGAACCTAAATAAGTGTTATTTGGTGTTTGCGTTGAGCATGAATATGATTTGATCATGTTTATTATAATACGGTTATTCATTTAAGTAAGAGAATAAATTGTTGTTCTGTTTACATGAATAAAACCTTATATGGTTACACACCCAATGAAAATAGTTCATCGGATCTCGATCTTAATAATACACATATTCATAATATTGAAACCAAAAGATGCAAAGTTAATAATGATAGTGCAACTTATTTATGGCACTGCCGTTTAGGTCATATTGGTGTAAAGCGCATGAAGAAACTCCATGTTGATGGGCTTTTGGAATCACTTGATTATGAATCACTTGATGCTTGCGAACCATGCCTTATGGGCAAGATGACTAAAATGCCGTTCTTCAGTACATTGAAGCAGGCAACAAATTTGTTGGAAATCATACATACTGATGTATGTGGTCCGATGAATATTAAGGCTTGCAGCAGATATCATTATTTTCTAACCTTCACAGATGATTTGAGCAGATATGGGGATATCCACTTGATGAAACATAAGTCTGAAACATTTGAAAAGTTCAAAGAATTTCAGAGTGAAGTGGAAAATCATCGTGACAAGAAAATAAAGTTTCTACGATCTGATCGCTGAGACAAATATTTGAGTTACGAGTTTGGTCTTCAATTAAAACAATGTGGAATAGTTTCACAAACTCATGCCACCTGGAACACCATAGCATAATGGTGTGTCCGAATGTCATAACCGTACTTTATTAGATATGGTGCGATCTATGATGTCTCTTACCGATCTACCACTATCGTTTTGGGGTTATGCATTAGAGACAGCTGCATTCACGTTAAATAGGGCACCATCTAAATCCGTTGAGACGACACCGTATGAACTATGGTTTGGCAAGAAACCTAAGCTGTCGTTTCTTAAAGTTTGAGGTTGCAATGCTTATGTGAAAAAGTTTTAACCTGATAAGCTCAAACCCAAATCGGAGAAGTGCGTCTTCATAGGATACCCAAAAGAAACTATTGGGTACACCTTCTATCACAGATCCAAAGGCAAAATATTCGTTGCTAAGAATGGATCCTTTCTAGAGAAGGAGTTTCTCTCGAAAGAAGTGAGTGGGAGGAAAGTAGAACTTGACGAGGTAACTGTACCTGCTCCCTTATTGGAAAGTAGTATATCACAGAAAACTGTTTCAGTGACACCTACACCAGTTAGTGAGGAAGCTAATTGTAACGCCCTTGATGCGGCTATGTCTCCCACGTGTCGAGGCACGACTTAGAGACATAGGCGCATTGAAAGCAATGTCGCAAGTCGGGAATCATTACACAACCCATGTACATATATAATATAAAGGGGAATAATAGCATAGTTGGCTTACACTTGCCATGTCACATCAAAGTACATAAATAACATCCATCATACAATCACTCATGGCCCGACTACGGCGCCAAAATAGAAAAGACCCCCAACAAGCGACTAGGTCCTGGATCTAACCCCGAAATAGGCATCCCTACTGATCATCAGGATACGACACATAGTAACGCTGAGAGTCCTCGTCGTACTCCCACTTCAGCTCGAGCGCGCCATCCGGAGAAGTATCACCGGTCCCTGCATCTGGTGTAATAGAAATCTGTGAGCCACAAAGGACTCAGCAATCTCGCACCCTTGCGATCAAGACTATTTAAGCTTAATAGGTAGGAAAGGGGTAATGTAAGTGGAGCTGCAGCAAGCGACTAGCATATATGGTGGCTAACTTATTCGCAAAGTAGAGCGAGAAGAGGAGGCAAAGCACGAGCGGAAAACTATATAGAGCAGCCTACGCAAACATAACTCCAACGCCGTGTCCACTTCCCGGACTCCGCCGAGAAGAGGCCATCACGGCAACACACGTAGTTGATTTATTTTAATTATTTAAGTTCAAGTTATCTACAACCGGACATTAACAAATTCCCATCTGCCCATAACCGCGGGCACGGCTTTCGAAAGATCAATCCCTGCAGGGGGGTCCCAACTTAGCCCATAACAAGCTCTCACGGTCAACGAAGGAATAGACCTCCACCCAGGACCCACCGATCAGACTCGGTATCCCGGTACAACAAGATGATTCGACAGGTTAAAACAAGACCAGCAACACCGCCCGAATGTGCCGACAAATCCCGATAGGAGCTGCACATATCTCTTTCTCAGGGCACACTCAGATGAGCGCTCCATACAACTAAAACCAAACATTGGGTTTCCCCGAGGGGGCGCTGCACAGGACTCTAGTTTGGACCAACACTCAGAGGAGCACTGGCCCGTGGGGGGCTAAAATAAAGATGACCCTCGGGCTCCGGAAACCCAAGGGAAAAAGGGGATAGGTGGCAAATGGTAAAACCAATGTTGGGCATTGCTGGACAAGCTTTAATCAAGGCAAACTATCAAGGGGTTCCCATTATAGCCCAACCGCGTAAGGGACGCAACAATCCGGGAACATAACACCGATATGACGGAAACTAGGGCGGCAAGAGTGGAACAAAACACTAGGCGAGAGGCCGAGCCTTCCACCCTTTACCAAGTATATAGATGAGTAAAGATAACATAGCAATATAATGATATCCCAACAAGTAAATAAATGTTCCAACAAGGAACGGCTCCAATCTTCACCTACAACTAACAACGCTATAAGAAGGGCTGAGCAAAGCGGTAACATAGCCAATCAATGGTTTGCTAGGACAAGGTGGGTTAGAGGCTCAATCATGGCAATTGGGAGGCTGACAAGCAAGTGGTAGGCATCGTAGCATTGGCAAAGCAAAAGAGCGAGCAAACTAGCATAGCAAAGATAGTAGTGATTTCAAGGGTGTGATCATCTTGCCTGCACAGTTGTCAGAATTGACTGGATCCTCAAAAGCAAACTCAATGGGCTCCTCGTTAGCGAACTCTTCTCCCGGCTCTATACAACAACACAAACAAGCAACAAGGATACAATCAACCACGTGCAAGGGCAACCAATAACATGCAAAGATGATATGCTATGCGGGATGCGATGCGGGACGCAAAATGCAAGATGTGACAGGATATGCATGAAACTGGACTCAACTTGGAAAACCAAGGTGCCACTAGATAGAGGGGAAGAAATCCCCTGAAAACGATATAAAGATCATGGCAATCGGAGCTACGGTTTAGAAATGGCAAGCGTTTTACTAAACGAACCGATCTGCAATTTACAGCAAGTAGGCTCCTAAATGCAACAAAATGAACATGCTACAGCCACCAAACATGAAAACAAATTGCATGGCAGTGATTTACTCAAGAATCTTAACAAATCACCAGGACTGAGGCATAGGCAAATTCATCCATTAAGGGCTTCAAACAAGCATGGCAAAACTGAATAAGCAAAACAAATTTCAGACTTAGAGAAATTAACGCTAGTCTGAAATTTCAGACCACGATGCTCTCTTCGGAGCAGCAAAACAACATGAAGCAAAACCTGAACATGGCAAGTAAGAGCATGGCATGGAGCTACTCAACAAGATTAACAAAACACCCAAAATGACCTGGGGCCAAAAGGGTTCACTAAATACTCTACCGAGCACACGAACATCGATGAAACACAATCAGTTTTCAGACTTAGTGAAAACTGGGACATGCTGAAATATAACTCACGGAGGCATGTAAACGAGCTCGATGCACTTACTACGGTACAAGTCATGGCAAGGCAATCATATATCCATTAAGAAGGCACAAAATGCTAGCTAGACATGGCAAGAACAATGGCATAGCATGCATGGATCACTAGCAATAACTCCGGCAAAATCGCAAAAGAGTTCACGATCTGCCCAAAACAACAACTATGCAAAAGTTGAGCTCGATCGAGTCAACCTAGGGTGCTCCAACATAACAAGTAAAGACATGGATGGCTTAAGCACAACAAGCATGACAAACCACTCTTACTGATCATCCTCAAAAGAGGCACGGATCACTAGGAAACAAGCTGGACATATAGCATCATGAACTAAAACATCCCAGACTAGTGATTTTCACTAAGTCCCTGAAATCAGTAAACTCAGGTACCCCTCTTTGCAAGCTTGCACAAGACAACACACACATCCTAAAAAATGCAAGGGAGGCACCTCTGGAAAGAAGACAACATGCTTAACAATTCATCCCAAAGGGGCACAGGCATATCATGCACGGATTAAACATGGCAAAAATGAAAAAAGTGCATGATGAACTAATGGATCTGCAATTTAACTCATGATGCCTCCTTCCAACAGCATTTTGGGAAAAAAAGTGACCTCAAATGCAAATGATGCAATGGAATGAAATGATGTACTCGTCGAGACGAAGATTTTGATATATCATATGCCCAAATCGGAGCTACGATTGCGGAGATATCGTCAGGTCAAAGTAGCAAGAAAAATTACGGAATTAGGGTTAGAGGGGGGAGAGGTCAACCGATCCAGATCTGGATCTACTGTAGCACGGCGGCGGCACTATTCACCCGAGGCGATCCGGCGACGGCGCGGCTGGCTCCGGCTCCAGCGAGGTGGCCGCCAGCGAGGGGAGGCGAGGCCGGCGACGGCGAGGCGCGGTGGCCGGCGGGGCGGCGCGCGGCGAGGCCCCGGCGAGGTTCGGGCGGGGTCGGGCGGCGGAGGAGGAAGCCGGCGACGAGGAAGCTCCGGGCGGCCGTCCCCCGGCCGGAAATGGCGTCAGCGGCGGCGGGCATGGCCGGAGGCGACCGGCGCCCGAGGCGGCGGGCGGTGCGCGGGGACGAAGGGCGGCGCGAGGCGGCGGAGGGCGCGGGCTCGGAGGGCCGGCCGTGGGTCTTCGGGCCCGGCGGTGCGGTAGGTGGCGGAGGACACGTGGTGGGCCCTGGTTGGCGCGGCCGAGATGTCCGGCGGCGGGCGGACGTGTCCGGCCGCCGGATGGAAGCGGATCTGGAATTTTTAGGGTTTGGACGGGGGAGAGATCCGGATTTTCGGGGAGGGGTCTATTTATAGACCTAGAGGGAGCTAGGAGAGTCCAAATAAGGTGCGGTTTTCGCCCACACGATCGTGATCGAACGACCGAGACGTTGGAGCAGAGTTTGGTGGGTTTTGGGCCAAAATGGAGGGGTGTTGGGCTGCACACACACGAGGCCTTTTCGGTCCCTCGGTTAACCGTTGGAGTATCAAACGAAGTCCAAATGACCCGAAACTTGACAGGCGGTCTACCGGTAGTAAACCAAGGTCGCATGGCAAGTCTCGGCCTAATCCGGAAATGTTTAATCCCCACACACGAAAGAAAGCTAGAAATGGCCACCGGAGGAGAACGAAGCGCCGGAATGCAAAACGGACAACGGGGAAAAAGCTCGAATGCATGAGATGAACATGTATGCAAATGCAATGCACGCAGTGACATGATATGAGATGCACGAAAACAAAAACAACACACGGAGGCAAAGACCCGAACCCGAGAATTAAATATAACTTAATGCCGGAAACGGCATGAGTTGGAGTACAATTCGGGAAGGTTACATATGGGGCGTTACAACACTCCACCACTACGAAAAGATCTCGTCCCGAGATCTAGGACTGAAAGAACTCCGGGTACTCAGAACGGAGGTGATCCTCGCGTTCCCAGGTAGCTTCACAGTTGGAATGGTGTGACCACTTGACTTTGAGAAACTTGATTGACTTGTTGCGGGTTTTGCGTTCGGTCTCTTCAAGGATTGCAACTGGGTGCTCACGGTAGGAGAGATCTTCTTGGAGCTCAATGTCCTTGAAGTTGACGGTGCGCTCAGGTGTCTTGAAGCACTTTCGGAGTTGCGAGACGTGGAACACATCATGAACATTGGCAAAGGTTGCAGGAAGCTCGAGTTGATAGGCGAGGTCGCCTCTCTTGCTGACAATCTTGAAAGGCCCGACGTATCTGGGGGCAAGCTTCCCTTTGATACCGAAGCGACGAGTCCCTTTCATAGGAGAGACGCGGAGGTAGACATGATCTCCGATCTCGAAGGCCAAATCACGGTGCTTGCTGTCATAGTAGCTCTTCTGACGAGATTGGGCTGCTTTGAGGTTATCACGAATGACCTTGCACATTTCTTCTGCCTCTGTGATCAGGTCATTACCCAGCAGCTGACGTTCACCGGTTTCAGACCAGTTGAGAGGTGTACGGTACTTCCTACCATACAGAATTTCAAATGGGGCCTTGCCGGAACTTGCTTGGAAACTATTGTTGTACGAGAATTCAGCATAAGGAAGGCAATCCTCCCACTTCATGCCGAAGGAGATAACACAAGCCCTGAGCATATCTTCAAGAATCTGGTTGACACACTCGACTTGACCGCTTGTTTGAGGATGGAAAGCAGTGCTGAAGTGAATGCTGGTGCCCATGGCCTTCTGAAAAGAATCCCAGAACTTGGAGGTAAAGATGCTGCCATGGTCTGAAGATATCACTTGAGGAATACCGTGCAGAGAGACAATTCGAGAGGTGTAGAGCTCCGCCAATTGAGTTGCAGTGATTGACTCTTTGATAGGCAGGAAATGAGCCACTTTGGTAAGCTTGTTGATGACAACGAATATAGCATCATTGCCACGCTTTGACTTAGGAAACCCAGTCACGAAGTCCATTTCAATGTGGTCAAACTTCCATTCTGGAATGGCGAGAGGTTGGAGGAGACCTGCTGGCCTCTGGTGTTCTGCTTTCACTCTTCTGCAGACATCACATTCATTCACGAATTGAGCGATCTCGCGCTTCATTCGAGTCCACCAATAAGTTTGCTTCAGATCTTGATACATCTTCGTGCTCCCAGGGTGGATGGAGAGGAGAGAGTTGTGAGCCTCATTCATGATCACTTTACGAAGTTCACCTTTGGGCACAACAATTCGATCCTCGAAGAAGAGAGTGTCCTTGTCATCAAGTCGGTAGCACATGTACTTGGACTGACTCTTTGCAATACCAATCTTCACCTTTTTCACCATAGCATCAAGAAGCTGGGCTTGGCGAATCTGGTCTTCCAAGGTAGGAGAAACTTGAAGGTTGGCGAGGAAACCTTGAGGAACAACTTGCAGATTAAGTTTGCGGAAAGCTTCACAAAGCTCGGGTTGATAAGGCTTGAGAATCAGACTGTTGCAATATGCTTTTCTGCTCAAAGCGTCAGCAATCACATTAGCCTTGCCTGGAGTATACTCGATACTCGGATTGTACTCTTGAATCATTTCGCCCATCGAGTCTGCCTGAGGTTGAGATTAGGCTGAGTGAAGATGTACTTGAGACTCTTGTGATCAGTGATGATGTCCACTTTCCTTCCCAAGAGAAGATGTCTCCAAGTCAACAATGCGTGCACAACTGCCGCCAACTCGAGATCATGAGTAGGGTAGTTCTTCTCATTAGGCTTCAACTGGCGAGAGGTATAAGCAACAACTTTCTTCTCTTGCATCAGTACAGCACCTAGACCTTGGAGAGAGGCATCACAAAAGACCTCGTACGGCTTGGTTTCATCAGGCGGAGTCAGAACTGGAGCAGTGATCAATTTCTCTTTCAAAGCGTTGAAAGCAATATCACACTCCGGAGACCAAACGTACTTGACGTGCTTCTGAAGAAGATTTGAGAGAGGCTTCGCGATCTTGGAGAAGTTTTCAACGAATCTTCGGCAATAACTTGCAAGACCGAGGAAGCTACAGAGTTGCTTCACATTCTGAGGAGGTTCCCAATTAACGATTGCAGACACCTTCTCAGGATCCACGGAAATGCCCTTGGCAGAGATAATATGGCCAAGATAAAGAACCTCATCGAGCCAAAACTCACACTTGGAGAACTTGGCATAGAATTGATGTTCCCTTAGCTTGTCAAGAACCAAACGCAAGTGTTTGGCATGATCTTCCTTGTTCTTCGAGAAAACCAGGATGTCGTCGAGATAGACCAAAACAAAGTCGTTGGTGTAGGGGTTGAAGATGAAGTTCATCATGCGAGAGAACATCGGAGGAGCATTGGCGAGGCCAAAAGACATAACAGTGTATTCATATGACCCATAGCTTGTTCTGAACGCCGTCTTTGGAATATCTTGCTCACGAATGCGAATTTGGTGATAACCCATACGGAGGTCAAGCTTGGAGAATACTTGGGCACCCTTGAGTTGTTCGAACAGCTCATTGATGTTGGGAAGTGGATATTTGTTCTTGATGGTCTTCTTGTTCAATGGACGATAATCAACACAAAGTCGGTCCGTTCCATCCTTCTTCTTCACAAAAAGAACACCACAACCCCACGGAGAAGTACTAGGCCGAATGAGACCCATTCTTTCTTGCACATCGAGTTGTTTCTTCAACTCCTTCAACTCTTCGGGGCCGAGCTTGTAGGGACGTTTGCACACAGGTTCCGTACCGGGCTCAAGTTCAATCACAAATTCAACCGGCCGGTTTGGAGGCATGCCTGGGAGTTCTTCAGGGAAGACATCTTGATACTCACAAACAACCGGAATCTGTGAAATAGCATCCAATTCACCCTTTTCATTGAGAGAGAACAACCGGATGGTATTATCCCGAGCAGCAAAGACAATGACATCTTCAGATGAATGAGTCAGTTGAATCTGCCTGGCTGCACAATCGAGGTGAGCCTTGTGTTTAGAGAGCCAGTCCATCCCAAGAATAAGATCGATATCGGAATCGCCAAGAACAATTGGGGAAGAAAGGAACTTGTAGTCGCCCAAAGTGATAGTAACCTCTGGAATGCAGGTGTTAGCTGTCATCTGCTTGCCCGGTGACACAATTTGCAAGGCACTTTGCAGATACTGATAATCACACTCATACTTTGATGCAAAAGGTTTGGAAATGAAACAATGCGATGCACCTATGTCAAAAAGAACTTTTGCAGGAATATCATTAACAGGGAGGTTACCCATGATCACATCTGACGAATCCTCTGCCTGAGCTGCGTTCATCAAGTTGACCTTGGCGGACTTGGGGTTATGCTTGACCACAGCTGTACTTGCCGATCTGACAGGAGGAGGAGGAGGAAGACGCCTCTGGTTGAAACACTTGTTGGCATAGTGACCCTTCTGTTGGCACTTGTTGCACGTGACCTCTGAGAGCGGACGGTGGTACGGAGCACTTGATCTTGAAGCTTGAGACGAAGTCTTGTTCTGAAAGCCTGGGTTGGGTGGGTGGGATGAACCACTGCCACCTTTGCTCTTCTGCTGATACGGCTGACGGAACGGAGGAGGAGGAAGCCAATACTTCTGCTGCTTGGCCACTTGAGTAGAGGAAGAAGACGTAGTGTCTCTGACTCGCTTCCTGGAAGCATCACACCTTAGCTGAGCAGCCTCTTGCTTCAGTGCCATGTTGTAGAACTCATCGTATCTCAGCGGCTCGAAGAGGACAAGAGCGAGCTGAATTTCTTCACGAAGACCACCCCTGAACTGATAGATCATGCTCTTCTCATCAGGAACATCCTGCTTGGCAAAACGGGCGAGCTTCTGGAACAACTTGTTGTAGTCATAGACAGACAAAGAGCCTTGCTTCAGATTGTGGAATTCTTCATGTTTGCTTTCAGTCAAACTTTGAGGAATGTGATGAGCTCGAAAATCACGACGGAAATCATCCCAAGTGATCAAATGTCCACCTCTGGAATCCCGGTACTGCTGAAACCACTCTGCGGCCTGATCCTTGAGCTGGAAAGACGCGAACTTGACGAAATCTTCAGGTCTGACGTTGCTACATTCAAAATGCTTGCCCAGATCGACTAACCAATCATCAGCATCGGTAGCCTCAATGCAGTTACTGAACGTCTTTGGACCATTTGCGAGGAATTGATTCAGAGTTGCAAATTGGTTCTGGTTGTTGCCTTGATTTCCTTGACTGCTTTGATTCCGTCCTTGGATGATTTGCATGATCAGCTGAGTATTTGCATTAGTAGCAGCCATCACAGCTTGCCATGCTTTCGGAGGAGGCGGAGGTGGTGGAGGATCTTGATTCTGGTTCTGACTGGTGCTCTTAGCGGGAGCCATCCTGAAGAGGTTGACCACCGTTAGCACACAAATAGAGAAATATAGAAGGTGAAACCAACGGAATGAAAATTGCAACATAAAGTCTTCACATCCGAACAAAATGAACGAATGCACTTCTCTTGAAGTGGTCACATATTCCTAAATTGCGAAGCCATGAAGAATCAGGTAGAAGAGGTACATCAACGAGGGATGGAATCAACATATGACGTCGAAGCAGAACGAATACCACAACTCGAAATAAAACCAAGGGTTGGCTTGCGGAATAAGCCGGAACAAACACATGATAGAAATTTCGTCCGAAGTGTTCGTGGTAGGACCTACACGGGCTCGACCGTACAGCACCATCATGTACAAGGCAGTGCACATGACATACGAAGCGTCCCCGAGTCAGCATAGCCAAGGACTCTTTAAGACACAACGAGGCCACTGTAAAATCGACCGTGAATAGGCGAACCACTAGACGTCGAACCCCAATTTCATATCACATATCTGTTGGAAAGATATCCTAAGGCTACTTGAATTCCCACCTATGAAATTCTCGAAACTTTCCGGTTATGCAATCAGGTGTTGGGGATACAGGGGAAGCATAATATCTCACCCAAGCTAGCAAATCCTACATCCAGCTGCATCCATCCTTCAACACATAACCAAGAAACCTTCGGAAACCATCTATCTCAACCTTCGAAAAGCATCCGTTATACAAGTTATGGCGATACTCCCGAACTCCCGCCCCAGTACTGGGTGGCGTCGAGGTTATCTCACCAACGAACTGCATAAAGGAGATTTTCGATGTCGCGCACATATCTCAAGTATACCAGAATTGCAACGATAGAATTATGATGACAACACCTCAGAGCTCAACTCCCCGGGACACTTCCACTAAACCCCTGACAGGAGGCACCAAGACAGTATTCTCATCATAAGCCATCGGAACAAAACTAAGATACTCGCGTGATCCTAAAAAAAATTTAGTGAAATTTGAGAAGAGAAGAGTCAAAACTCTACGTCAGGATGCCTTACCAGAGCGATGAGGAGACTGGGAAGTAAAAAGAATTCCTAAGCTCTCCGATATATAATCCCTAAGGACTCAAAACATTTTTCTAGACACAACTCGGCTGCTAAAAACGATCAAGCAATGGGGCTCCTAAGGTCGGGGAAGGCTCTGATTACCAACTTGTAACGCCCTCGATGCGGCTATGTCTCCCACGTGTCGAGGCACGACTTAGAGACATAGGCGCATTGAAAGCAATGTCGCAAGTCGGGAATCATTACACAACCCATGTACATATATAATATAAAGGGGAATAATAGCATAGTTGGCTTACACTCGCCACGTCACATCAAAGTACATAAATAACATCCATCATACAATCACTCATGGCCCGACTACGGCGCCAAAATAGAAAAGACCCAAAACAAGCGACTAGGTCCTGGATCTAACCCCGAAATAGGCATCCCTACTGATCATCAGGATACGACACATAGTAACGCTGAGAGTCCTCGTCGTACTCCCACTTCAGCTTGAGCGCGCCATCCGGAGAAGTATCATAGGTCCCTGCATCTGGTGTAATAGTAATCTGTGAGCCACAAAGGACTCAGCAATCTCGCACCCTCGCGATCAAGACTATTTAAGCTTAATAGGTAGGAAAGGGGTAATGTAAGTGGAGCTGCAGCAAGCGACTAGCATATATGGTGGCTAACTTATTCGCAAAGTAGAGCGAGAAGAGGAGGCAAAGCACGAGCGGAAAACTATATAGAGCAGCCTACGCAAACATAACTCCAACGCCGTGTCCACTTCCCGGACTCCGCCGAGAAGAGGCCATCACGGCAACACACGCAGTTGATTTATTTTAATTATTTAAGTTCAAGTTATCTACAACTGGACATTAACAAATTCCCATCTGCCCATAACCGCGGGCACGGCTTTCAAAAGATCAATCCCTGCAGGGGGGGTCCCAACTTAGCCCATAACAAGCTCTCACGGTCAACGAAGGAATAGACCTCCACCCAGGACCCACCGATCAGATTCGGTATCCCGGTACAACAAGATGATTCGATAGGTTAAAACAAGACCAGCAACACCACCCGAATGTGCCGACAAATCCCGATAGGAGCTGCACATATCTCTTTCTCACGGCACACTCAGATGAGCGCTCCATACAACTAAAACCAAACCTCGGGTTTCCCCGAGGGGGCGCTGCACAGGACTCTAGTTCGGACCAACACTCAGAGGAGCACTGGCCCGTGGGGGGCTAAAATAAAGATGACCCTCGGGCTCCGGAAACCCAAGGGAAAAGGGGGGTAGGTGGCAAATGGTAAAACCAATGTTGGGCATTGCTGGACAAGCTTTAATCAAGGCGAACTATCAAGGGGTTCCCATTATAGCCCAACCGCGTAAGGGACGCAACAATCCGGGAACATAACACCGATATGACGGAAACTAGGGCGGCAAGAGTGGAACAAAACACTAGGCGAGAGGCCGAGCCTTCCACCCTTTACCAAGTATATAGATGAGTAAAGATAACATAGCAATATAATGATATCCCAACAAGTAAATAAATGTTCCAACAAGGAATGGCTCCAATCTTCACCTACAACTAACAACGCTATAAGAAGGGCTGAGCAAAGCGGTAACATAGCCAATCAATGGTTTGCTAGGACAAGGTGGGTTAGAGGCTCAATCATGGCAATTGGGAGGCTGAAAAGCAAGTGGTAGGCATCGTAGCATTGGCAAAGCAAAAGAGCGAGCAAACTAGCATAGCAAAGATAGTAGTGATTTCAAGGGTGTGATCATCTTGCCTGCAAAGTTGTCAGAATTGACTGGATCCTTAAAAGCAAACTCAACGGGCTCCTCGTTAGCGAACTCGTCTCCCGGCTCTACCCAACAACACAAACAAGCAACAAGGATACAATCAACCACGTGCAAGGGCAACCAATAACATGCAAAGATGATATGCTATGCGGGATGCGATGCGGGATGCAAAATGCAAGATGTGACAGGATATGCATGAACCTGGCCTCAACTTGTAAAACCAAGTGTGACACTGGATAGAGGGGAAGAAATCCCCTGAAAACGATATAAAGATCATGGCAATCGGAGCTACGGTTTAGAAATGGCAAGCGTTTTACTAAACGAACCGATCTGCAATTTACAGCAAGTAGGCTCCTAAATGCAACAAAATGAACATGCTACAGCCACCAAACATGAAAACAAATTGCATGGCAGTGATGTACTCAAGAATCTTAACAAATCACCAGGACTGAGGCATAGGCAAATTCATCCATTAAGGGCTTCAAACAAGCATGGCAAAACTGAATAAGCAAAACAGATTTCAGACTTAGCGAAATTAACGCTAGTCTGAAATTTCAGACCACGATGCTCTCTTCGGAGCAGCAAAACAACATGAAGCAAAACCTGAACATGGCAAGTAAGAGCATGTCATGGAGCTACTCAACAAGCTTAACAAAACACCCAAAATGACCTGGGGCCAAAAGGGTTCACTAAATACTCTACCGAGCACACGAACATCGATGAAACACAATCAGTTTTCAGACTTAGTGAAAACTGGGACATGCTGAAATATAACTCACGGAGGCATGTAAACGAGCTCGATGCACTCACTACGGTACAAGTCATGGCAAGGCAAGCATATATCCATTAAGAAGGCACAAAATTCTAGCTAGACATGGCAAGAACAATGGCATAGCATGCATGGATCACTAGCAATAACTCCGGCAAAATCGCAAAAGAGTTCACGATCTGCCCAAAACAACAATTATGCAAAAGTTGAGCTCGATTGAGTCAACCTAGGGTGCTCCAACATAACAAGTAAAGACATGGATGGATTAAGCACAACAAGCATAACAAATCACTCTTACTGATCATCCTCAAAAGAGGCACGGATCACTAGGAAACAAGCTGGACATATAGCATCGTGAACTAAAACATCCCAGACTTAGTGATTTTCACTAAGTCCCTGAAATCAGTAAACTCAGGTACCCCTCTTTGCAAGCTTGCACAAGACAACACACACATCCTAAAAAATGCAAGGGAGGCACCTCTGGAAAGAAGACAACATGCTTAACAATTCATCCCAAAGGGGCACAAGCATATCATGCACGGATTAAACATGGCAAAAATGACAAAAGTGCATGATGAACTAACGGATCTGCACTTTAACTCATGATGCCTCCTTCCAATAGCATTTTGGGCAACAAAATGACCTCAAATGCAAATGATGCAATGGAATGAAATGATGTACTCGTCGAGTCGAAGATTTTGATATATCATATGCCCAAATCGGAGCTACGATTGCGGAGATATCGTCAGGTCAAAGTAGCAAGAAAAATTACGGAATTAGGGTTAGAGGGGGGAGAGGTCAACCGATCCAGATCTGGATCTACTGTAGCACGGGGGCGGCACTGTTCACCCGAGGCGATCCGGCGACGGCGCGGCTGGCTCCGGCTCTGGCGAGGTGGCCGCCGGCGAGGGGAGGCGAGGCCGGCGACGGCGAGGCGCGGTGGCCGTCGGGGCGGCGCGCGGCGAGGCCCCGGCGAGGTCCGGGCGGGGTCGGGCGGCGGAGGAGGAAGCCGGCGACGAGGAAGCTCCAGGCGGCCGTCCCCCGGCCGGAAATGGCGTCGGCGGCGGCGGGCACAGCCGGAGGCGACCGGCGCCCGAGGCGGCGGGCGACGAGCGGGGACGAAGGGCGGCGCGAGGCGGCGGAGGGCGCGGGCTCGGAGGGCCGGCCGTGGGTCTTCGGGCCCGGCGGCGCGGTAGGTGGCGGAGGACACGTGGGGGCCCTGGTTGGCGCGGCCGAGATGTCCGGCGGTGGGCGGACGTGTCCGGCCGCCGGATGGAAGCGGATCTGGAATTTTTAGGGTTTGGACGGGGGAGAGATCTGGATTTTCGGGGAGGGGTCTATTTATAGACCTAGAGGGAGCTAGGAGAGTCCAAATGAGGTGCGGTTTTCACCCACGCGATCGTGATCGAACGACCGAGACGTTGGAGCAGAGATTGGTGGGTTTTGGGCCAAAATGGAGGGGTGTTGGGCTGCACACACACGAGGCCTTTTCGGTCCCTCGGTTAACCGTTGGAGTATCAAACGAAGTCCAAATGACCCGAAACTTGACAGGCGGTCTACCGGTAGTAAACCAAGGTCGCATGGCAAGTCTCGGCCCAATCCGGAAATGTTTAATCCCCACACACGAAAGAAAGCTAGAAATGGCCACCGGAGGAGAACGAAGCGCCGGAATGCAAAACGGACAACGGGGAAAAAGCTCGAATGCATGAGATGAACATGTATGCAAATGCAATGCACGCAGTGACATGATATGAGATGCACGAAAACAAAAACAACACACGGAGGCAAAGACCCGAACCCGAGAATTAAATATAACTTAATGCCGGAAACGGCATGAGTTGGAGTACAATTCGGGAAGGTTACATATGGGGCGTTACACTAATGATGATGATCATGAAACTTTAGATCAAGATACTACTGAACCTCGTAGATCAACCGGAGTGAGATCTGCACTAGAGTGGTACGGTAATCCTGTTCTGGAAGTCATGCTACTAGATCATGATGATCCTACGAACTATGAAGAAGCGATGGTGAGCCCAGATTCCGCAAAATGGCTTGAAGCCATGAAATCTGAGAAGGGATCCATGTATGAGAACAAAGTATGGACTTTGGTTGACTTGCCCGATGATCGGCAAGCAATTGAGAATAAATGGATCTTCAAGAAGAAGACTGACGCTGATGGTAATATTACTATCTACAAAGCTCGACTTGTCGCAAAAGGTTTTCGACAAGTTCAAGGGGTTGATTACGATGAGACCTTCTCACCCGTAGCGATGCTTAAGTCTGTCCGAATCATGTTAGCAATTGCCGCATTTTATGATTATGAAATTTGGCAGATGGATGTCAAAAACTGCATTCCTGAATGGATTTCTGGAAGAAGAGTTGTATATGATGCAACCGGAAGGTTTTGTCGATCCAAAGGGAGCTAACAAAATATGCAAGATCCAGTGATCCATCTATGGACTGGTGCAAGCATCTCGGAGTTGGAATATACGCTTTGATAAGTTGATCAAAGCATATAGTTTTATACAGACTTGCGATGAAGCCTGTATTTGCAAGAAAGTGAGTGGGAGCACTACAGCATTTCTGATAAGTATATGTGAATGACATATTGTTGATCGGAAATAATGTAGAATTATTCTGTAAAGCATAAAGGAGTGTTTGAAAGGAGTTTTTCAAAGAAAGACTTCGGTGAAGCTGCTTACATATTGAGCTTCAAGATCTATAGAAATAGATGAAGACGCTTCATAAGTTTTTACAATGAGTACATATCTATGTGAGTTATGTATGTTGGTGACCGAATGTTGTTCGGAGTCCAGGATGAGATCACGGACATGACGAGGAACTCCGGAATGGTCCAGAGATAAAGTTTGATATATGTGATAATAGTGTTTGGTCACCGGAAGGGTTCCGAAAATCACCGGAAGGGGTTCCGGATGTTTCCCGAAATGTTTGGGTACAAGAACACGTTATTTGGGCCAAAGGGGAAAGCCCACAAGGTTTTTGGAAAGCGCAAAAGGAAGTTTTGCGGAGTCTAGGGGCCAGACGCCAGGGTCCCTGGCGTCTGGGTCCAGACGCCGGGAACCCTGGCGTCTGGCCCTGGAGTCCAAGAAGGACTCTTGCCTTTCGGGTGAAACCGACTTTGTGGAGGCTTTTACTCCAAGTTTCGACCCAGGGCTCAACATATAAATAGAGGGGCAGGGCTAGCATAAAGGACACATCAAGAAACACCAAGTCGTGTGCCGGCAACCCTGTCTCCTCTAGTTTATCCTCTGTGATAGTTTTCGTAGTGCTTAGGAGAATCCCTGCGGAGATTGTTCTTCACCAACACCGTCACCACGCCGTCGTGCTGCCGGAACTCATCTACTTCTTCGCCCCTCTTGCTGGATCGAGAAGGTGAGGACGTCACCGAGCCGAACGTGTGCAGAACTCGGAGGTGCCGTGCTTTCGGTACTTGGATCGGTCGGACGTGAAGATGTACGACTACATCAACCGCGTTGATATAACGCTTCCGCGAATGGTCTATGAGGGTACGTAGACAACACTCTCCCCTCTCGTTGCTATGCATCACCATGATCTTGCATGTGCGTAGGTAAATTTTGAAATTACTACGTTCCCCAAAACCACATTCTCTTGTCCACGCCACTCCATCTGTTGAACTTGTCTGAAATATACTAGACGAAAACATTAGTCCAACAAGAGATATGTTGACATTAATTACCAAAACCACCCAGGGAGCACTTGTGCTTTCAACTTGTATCAGCTCTCCATAGAGGCGTATGGCGAGAGTTGTCTTGGATGATTTGCTTCTTCGCCTTGTTTTGATGCAGTGCTGGTCGACCCGAGGTACTTTTTACACACCCAACATGACCTCCTATGAACCTACAATCTCGTCGCGCACCACCATGGCATCGGCCTCCCTCCAAGGCAGCAGCAGTGCCACTGCCACCCCGATCCTCTCCCTAGCAGGACCATGGCACTCATCCGTTACTATGCGTACAATGGACACACCACCATTGGCACGCTGGAGGCCGGACAACATGCTCTCCAGCGCTGAGGCCGAGCCGCTCAACTGGGACAGCATGTGCCCCTAACTCACCCACACCACCATGGCCACCCGATGCCCTCTCCAGGGAGCCCGCGGGAAGCCATGCCAATGGGTTGGGGTTGTCACCATCATTTCCATCCATAGATTTCGCATCCTCCAAGTCCCAGCTCAAAGGAACCCGCGGTAAGCTGCTCGCTTTCAGCCCGACACCAAGTCGGCTGGAAGTTGCATGGTCAATGCCCTGCAAGCCACTCTAGGTATGACGGAACCAGTTCGCTGGAGACGTCATCAAGCCACTCTAGGCATGCGGATCGGCCAGTGCCGGCCATTAGACCTTGAGCACCGATGAATGGCTGCACGGGGAACATGGAGACGGAGAGGCTCATGAATATCGTGACACTCACCAAGCAAAACACCATCGTGGAGCTCAAGGTAGAGCCAGGAAGATTGTATAGGTGTCGTGAGAGAAAACAGAGAGGGACATGGGCTCGTGTGGTGGGCAGTGGGATGAACGATCACGTAACAAAAATAGAAATCTTCACGAGTCGGAGTATAAGTACGCTCATCCGGCCGTCTCATTGAAACCATAATACCCAGTCAAGACGGGGACGGTTCCACTGGGCAACAACTACAAGAAAATTTTATCGTTTGCGTTATTGAATGCATCACACACAGTGCGTAGAAGAAACTGTGTGGCAAAGGCTTTCCATCACACACAATTTTTATGTCGTAAACGTTTGCGCAAGGTGGCCTAATGCAAACAGTTTTCAAGAGAAGGTCGTGTGTGATTGTTCATTAATCTAACACGATTTATTCCTAGAAACTGTGTGCGTTACTTGAGGTCATCGCCCACGGTATTTTCTGAATAACCATCACTACTGCAGGATACTGCTAACGCGACACTACGATCAGAGACCCTTTGCTAAAATTGTGTGCAATGCAATAATCGCAAATGGTGGTGTAAAAAACCCATCAAAAAGGTGCAAAACGTTTGCGATGGCGGAGCCATCAAACACTATTCAGATTTTAGTTGAGTGTGCGATGCAGGGCACACGGTAAATCCATCCAAAATGTCTGCGATGAGGTAGAACAACAGAAATGGGCAGCCATAACAATGTGTGTTCGATGCAGGACACACGATTAATCCATTCGAACTGCTTGCGATGAGGTAGAACAACATAAAAGGGCAGCCATATCAATGTGTGTGCGATATACGGCATACAGTTAACTCGGATGAACTGTTTTCGATTAGGGAACACAAAAGAAATGATTCAACTTAACAAGATGTGTGTGATATGCGGCATACAGTTCACATGGATGAACTGTTTGCGATGAGCCCAAAGAACACAAACGAGTCGTGTAAACAAGATCTGTGTGATACGTGGCAAACAGCCGACTCGGATGAACTGTTTGCGATGAGAAATTACAACATAGACGGTTAATACAGTTACTTCATGTGCGATTCTGTGTGCACATAAAACATTGAAAATGCAAACTAGTTGCTTGTGGTGGGAGCACTACAGCATTTCTGATAAGTATATGTGAATGACATATTGTTGATCGGAAATAATGTAGAATTATTCTGTAAAGCATAAAGGAGTGTTTGAAAGGAGTTTTTCAAAGAAAGACTTCGGTGAAGCTGCTTACATATTGAGCTTCAAGATCTATAGAAATAGATCAAGACGCTTCATAAGTTTTTACAATGAGTACATATCTATGTGAGTTATGTATGTTGGTGACCGAATGTTGTTCGGAGTCCAGGATGAGATCACGGACATGACGAGGAACTCCGGAATGGTCCAGAGATAAAGTTTGATATATGTGATAATAGTGTTTGGTCACCGGAAGGGTTCCGAAAATCACCGGAAGGGGCTCCGGATGTTTCCCGAAATGTTTGGGTACAAGAACACGTTATTTGGGCCAAAGGGGAAAGCCCACAAGGTTTTTGGAAAGCGCAAAAGGAAGTTTTGCGGAGTCTAGGGGCCAGACGCCAGGGTCCCTGGCGTCTGGGTCCAGACGCCGGGAACCCTGGCGTCTGGCCCTGGAGTCCAAGAAGGACTCTTGCCTTTCGGGTGAAACCGACTTTGTGGAGGCTTTTACTCCAAGTTTCGACCCAGGGCTCAACATATAAATAGAGGGGCAAGGCTAGCATAAAGGACACATCAAGAAACACCAAGTCGTGTGCCGGCAACCCTGTCTCCTCTAGTTTATCCTCTGTCATAGTTTTCGTAGTGCTTAGGCGAATCCCTGCGGAGATTGTTCTTCACCAACACCGTCACCACGCCGTCGTGCTGCCGGAACTCATCTACTTCTTCGCCCCTCTTGCTGGATCGAGAAGGCGAGGACGTCACCGAGCCGAACGTGTGCAGAACTCGGAGGTGCCGTGCTTTCGGTACTTGGATCGGTCGGACGTGAAGACGTACGACTACATCAACCGCGTTGATATAACGCTTCCACGAATGGTCTATGAGGGTACGTAGACAACACTCTCCCCTCTCGTTGCTATGCATCACCATGATCTTGCATGTGCGTAGGTAAATTTTGAAATTACTACGTTCCCCAACACCACATTCTCTTGTCCACGCCACTCCATCTGTTGAACTTGTCTGAAATATACTAGACGAAAACATTAGTCCAACAAGAGATATGTTGACATTAATTACCAAAACCACCCAGGGAGCACTTGTGCTTTCAACTTGTATCAGCTCTCCATAGAGGCGTCCGGCGAGAGTTGTCTTGGATGATTTGCTTCTTCGCCTTGTTTTGATGCAGTGCTGGTCGACCCGAGGTACTTTTTACACACCCAACATGACCTCCTATGAACCTACAATCTCGTCGCGCACCACCATGGCATCGGCCTCCCTCCAAGGCAGCAGCAGTGCCACTGCCACCCCGATCCTCTCCCTAGCAGGACCATGGCACTCATCCGTTACTATGCGTACAATGGACACACCACCATTGGCACGCTGGAGGCCGGACAACATGCTCTCCAGCGCTGAGGCCGAGCCGCTCAACTGGGACAGCATGTGCCCCTAACTCACCCACACCACCATGGCCACCCGATGCCCTCTCCAGGGAGCCCGCGGGAAGCCATGCCAATGGGTTGGGGTTGTCACCATCATTTCCATCCATAGATTTCGCATCCTCCAAGTCCCAGCTCAAAGGAACCCGCGGGAAGCTGCTCGCTTTCAGCCCGACACCAAGTCGGCTGGAAGTTGCATGGTCAATGCCCTGCAAGCCACTCTAGGTATGACGGAACCAGTTCGCTGGAGACGTCATCAAGCCACTCTAGGCATGCGGATCGGCCAGTGCCGGCCATTAGACCTTGAGCACCGATGAATGGCTGCACGGGGAACATGGAGACGGAGAGGCTCATGAATATCGTGACACTCACCAAGCAAAACACCATCGTGGAGCTCAAGGTAGAGCCAGGAAGATTGTATAGGTGTCGTGAGAGAAAACAGAGAGGGACATGGGCTCGTGTGGTGGGCAGTGGGATGAACGATCACGTAACAAAAATAGAAATCTTCACGAGTCGGAGTATAAGTACGCTCATCCGGCCGTCTCATTGAAACCATAATACCCAGTCAAGACGGGGACGGTTCCACTGGGCAACAACTACAAGAAAATTTTATCGTTTGCGTTATTGAATGCATCACACACAGTGCATAGAAGAAACTGTGTGGCAAAGGCTTTCCATCACACACAATTTTTATGTCGTAAACGTTTGCGCAAGGTGGCCTAATGCAAACAGTTTTCAAGAGAAGGTCGTGTGTGATTGTTCATTAATCTAACACGATTTATTCCTAGAAACTGTGTGCGTTACTTGAGGTCATCGCCCACGGTATTTTCTGAATAACCGTCACTACTGCAGGATACTGCTAACGCGACACTACGATCAGAGACCCTTTGCTAAAATTGTGTGCAATGCAATAATCGCAAATGGTGGTGTAAAAAACCCATCAAAAAAGGTGCAAAACGTTTGCGATGGCGGAGCCATCAAACACTATTCAGATTTTAGTTGAGTGTGCGATGCAGGGCACACGGTTAATCCATCCAAAATGTCTGCGATGAGGTAGAACAACAGAAATGGGCAGCCATAACAATGTGTGTTCGATGCAGGACACACGATTAATCCATTCGAACTGCTTGCGATGAGGTAGAACAACATAAAAGGGCAGCCATATCAATGTGTGTGCGATATACGGCATACAGTTAACTCGGATGAACTGTTTTCGATTAGGGAACACAAAAGAAATGATTCAACTTAACAAGATGTGTGTGATATGCGGCATACAGTTCACATGGATGAACTGTTTGCGATGAGCCCAAAGAACACAAACGAGTCGTGTAAACAAGATCTGTGTGATACGTGGCAAACAGCCGACTCGGATGAACTGTTTGCGATGAGAAATTACAACATAGACGGTTAATACAGTTACTTCATGTGCGATTCTGTGTGCACATAAAACATTGAAAATGCAAACTAGTTGCTTGTGGTGGCTAGGAGTATCGCACACGATGCGTCTACGAGTACTCATGTGCGATGATTACTATGTTACACATACATTTCCTTATGTTAACATGTGTGTGAATTTGCAATATGGACAGTTAATATGCAAATGCCTTCTAGACATTGGGCACACGCTTAAACTCAATGAACTGTGTACGATACTAATACTTTCCATGAAAATTTATGAACTTGGGTAACGACATTTGAGTAACATATATATAGTGGTTACACTATTCGACAAAAGGAGGATCTTCGTAACACGGTTTTGACAACCATATGGTCCATATCTACATACTTAACATAGTAACAACTATCACATTTTAAGAGGCTAAGGGCCAACAACCATATGGTTCATATCTACATACTTAACATATATAGTAACAACTAGCACATTTTAAGAGGCTGAGGTCCAACAACCACAACTATCCACTAGAAGCAGCTTGATCATGGTGACTCGGCATCTTGTCAATGAAAAGGAAGAGCCCTCATGTGCCTTGGTAGAGCATGAGTAGAATAGTGTCTCTAATTTTCCAATATGGATGCATTGCCACGAGAAGCGAGAACTTGTTAATTTGATTGGTTCCATTTCTGCGGGAAATGCACTACCTTGCAATCACTTTGGCGTTATTAGTAGGCACAAGCGTAATTCGACCACGCCGAGAAATCGATCCAGGAACTGCTACAGGAGGCAATTTCTATTGACATGTAGAATAAAAAACAATTGTAACATATCGTTGAAGATATATATAGTTTATGAGCATCAACATTAAAATAAGACTTTTTACCAGCGTTTTGTGCACACAATTGGTCTTGTTCAGTGTGTGCACCATAGGTCTAATTAATCCCATCCAAAATCTAGCGTTCATACACTGTGCTATCTCTGTCAGATTATCAACAAAGTTTATGACATGCTTCAAGTCCTTCCAGTGAAATTTGGTATGCTTAGTAACATACATATCGTTCACTATGCATCCAACATATCCTGCTTAAAAGGTGGAAAGATATTATTTATTCAGAACATGGCAGAAGAATATATAGTGCGCATAAATTAGTAAATAGAATTTGTTACTGCCTAGGAACGGAGTCAGAATATGATATCACAATTGGTTGCTTAAATAGTGATCAATTGGTTGCTTAAATAGTAATATGACGGCATGGAGAAAGTCTAAAGGACACTAACCTCGATCAGACTTTGATCGGCTGATGACGTTGGGGAAGTAAACATCCATGTTAATTAGACCAGGCTGTGGTGCACGCACTAGAATTTTATTACCAGCTTTCAGTTCATAACACTTAGACATTTTTCTCCAAAGGTCCGCATTAAAATAGGAGTGACCATCTTTATCAAGTTTTACGCTAACCGTCATTGTAAATCCATGCTGCATTGTCATATGACATCCTGGGAATCATCAGCAAAGTAAAGCCCAATACTTCCTTCTACTCCTGTTCTTGCAAAGCAAGGGATGTACTACTTGAAATGAAAATTAAGATCGTAAATTAGATATATTGAAATAACAGAGCAAGATGCAAATATGGGAGTAACTCATAGAACAGGTCAATATATATAGATGAAAGCAAAGTACAAAAATATAGAACTAAAAATAGATAATGTAACAAAGATTTGGTGCAAATATATAGATAATGTAGCAACAGACGGTATATGTTCACAAATTTAGGCCATGCCGACCGTGGTAGGTTGAGATTGAACATACCGAGCGCTCCCTGAAGTCATCCAAATTGGTGAGGTAGAACTTCGTTTCCAACTGGCCACGACCACAGTTGCCCGATTTGTGCTTGCACTGCGGACACATGAATGAACACCCATGAATCAGCTAAAACAAAAATGATTCCACGACGATATCCACCAGTTGATTAATAGTGACGGACGGACTGCTATAAGAGATGAGTGAATATTTTGCTAATTAAGTTGATTACCTTCTCCATGAGAAAAATCCCCGACCCAATCCCGCAGAAAACCCCAGCCGACCAGAGTCTAGAGATAGGCGGCGAAAAGCGGTAGGGGCAAAATCCGGTGCCGTTTGGAGCGCGACCTACGCCCGCCGCCAACAGCCATCGAGCTTAGGGTGCAGAGTTGCGGAGGAGTCCACAGCGAGTGAGTGGGGATGAAGTGGGCGAGGGTTTTCTTTTTTCCTTTTGCATGTGTGAGTGAACACACACGGTTCGCAGAGGCGACCGAGATGAATCGTGTGCGATAGTAAATCACTGAGATTGAATGGGAATCCAAATTTCCTTTGTCTTTCATCCATGAGTTTTTTATACGATGAACATAAACCCTGCTAATCACTGTGCTCAAATTTGACACTTTTCCGGGTTCATTTACAATATTTAGGGGATTATGTGCATTTTCTAGGCATTAATGCACATAATTCAAATTCAAACAGTCGATGCACGAAAGGGTGCACAAGAACAGTCTGGAAAAACCATACTCATGGTATTTAGTAATTTCTCAAGCCTTTTACAAGGAATGGCAGAGATTCCAATGGAATGTGTGGCAATAGTGAACCACAAACGCGTCATTTACCGGGTTATCAACTATAGAACAATGAAATATGTGCTTGAAAAATATGACGCCTGGCATGGTGTCATGGTATGGCCTCACCGTGCCTTGGTTAAAAGCTGAGAAGGTTTGATTTATGTCGTCATGCACACCCTTCATAAATCGAACCATCACCAAGGAAGTTCAATGCTTTCGAGAGGGAAATCACCAAGATTGAAGGTGACTCCAAATTTCCGTCCAAGTTTGTCATTCAATTTTTTTCCAACGATCAACATACCGCCTTAAATGCAATGTGTTCAAATTTGACATTTTTCTGAACTCATTTACCATATTTAGGGGATTATGTGCATTTTCTAGGCATTAATGGGCATAATTCAAATTCGAACAATCGGTGCATGAAAAGGTGCACAAGAACGGTCTGGAAAACCATGCTCGTGTTTTTTAGTACATTCTCATGCCTTTTACAAGGAATGGGCAGATATTTCAAGGTAATGTGTGTTAATAGTCAACCATAAACGCGTCGTTTACTCGGTTAACAACTACACAAAAAATGAAACACATGGTTGGAAAACATGATGCCTGGCATGGTGCCATGGTATGACGTCACCATGCCCTGGTAAAAATTGGAGAATGTTTTCCTTATGTCGTGATGCACGCCTTTCATAAATTGAACCATCACCGAGGAAGTTTCATGGTTTCGAGGGGGAAATCACCAAGATTGAAGGGGATCGAAATTTCCTTTGTCCTTTGTCCACGAGTTTTTTTCTATGATGAACATACAACCTGCAAATCACCGTGTTCAAATTTGGCACTTTTCGAGGTTCATTTGACATATTTAGGGATTATGTGCATTTCCTAGGCATTAATGCACATAATTCAAGTTCAAACAATCGGTGCATGAAAGGGTGCACAAGAACGGCCAACAAAACCATCCTCGTGCCATTTAGTAAATTCTCATGCCTTTTACAAGGAAGGGACAGATATTTCGATGAAATGTGTAAGTATTTCCCTCGGTTTTTGAGAACCAAGGTATCAATCCAGTAGGAGGCTACACGCAAGTCCCTCGTACCTACACAAAAATAATAGCTCCTCGCAACCAACACGATTAGGGGTTGTCAATCCCTTCACGGTCACTTACGAGAGTGAGATCTGATAGAGATGATAGATAATATTTTTGGTATTTTTGATATAGAGATGCAAAGTGAAAAGTAAAAGGCAAAGTAAAAAGCAAAGCAATATTAAAGTAATGGAGATTGATATGACGAGAATAGACCCGGGGGCCATAGGTTTCACTAGTGGCTTCTCTCAAGAGCATAAGTATTCTACGGTGGGTGAACAAATTACTGTTGAGCAATTGACAGAATTGAGCATAGTTATGAGAATATCTAGGTATGTTCATGTATATAGGCATCATGTCCGAGACAAGTAGACCGACTCCTGCCTGCATCTACTACTATTACTCCACTCATCGACTGCTATCTAGCATGCATCTAGAGTATTAAGTTAAAAACAGAGTAACGCCTTAAGCAAGATGACATGATGTAGAGAGATAAATTCATGCAATATGATATAAACCCCATCTTGTTATCCTCGATGGCAACAATACAATACGTGCCTTGCTGCCCCTACTGTCACTGGGAAAGGACACCGCAAGATTGAACCCAAAGCTAAGCACTTCTCCCATTGCAAGAAAGATCAATCTAGTAGGCCAAACCAAACTGATAATTCGAAGAGACCTGCAAAGGTAACCAATCATACATAAAAGAATTCAGAGAAGATTCAAATATTGTTCATAGATAAACTTGATCATAAGCCCACAATTCATTGGTCTCAACAAACACACCACAAAAGACGATTACATCGAATAGATCTCCACAAAAGAGGGGGAGAACATTGTATTGAGATCCAAAAAGAGAGAAGAAGCCATCTAGCTAATAACTATGGACCTGAAGGTCTGAGGTAAACTACTCACACAACATCGGAGAGGCTATGGTGTTGATGTAGAAGCCCTCCATGATCGATGCCCCCTCCGGCGGAGCTCCGGAAAAGGCCCCAAGATGGGATCTCACGGGTACAGAAGGTTGCGGCGGTAGAATTAGGTTTTTGGCTCCGTATTTGGTAGTTTGGGGGTACGTAGGTATATATAGGAGGAAGAAATACGTCAGTGGAGCAACAATGGGGCCCACGAGGGTGGAGAGCGCGCCTGGGGGGGTAGGCGCGCCCCCTACCTCTTGCCCTCCTGGTTGATGTCTTGACGTAGGGTCCAAGTCCTCTGGATCACGTTCGTTCCAAAAATCACGTTCCCGAAGGTTTCATTCCATTTGGACTCCGTTTGATATTCTTTTTCTGCGGAACTCTGAAATAGGCAAAAAACAGAAATTCTGGGTTGGGCCTCCGGTTAATAGGTTAGTCCCAAAAATAATATAAAAGTGTATAATAAAGCCCATTAAACATCCAAAACAGAATATAATATAGCATGGAACAATCAAAAATTATAGATACGTTGGAGACGTATCAAGTATCCCCAAGCTTAGTTCCTGCTCGTCCTCGAGTAGGTAAATGATAAAAACAGAATTTTTGATGTGGAATGCTACTTAGCATAATTTCAATGTAATTCTTATTATTGTGGCACAAATGTTTAGTTTTGATATGATTCAAGATAAAAGTTTAATGTTGACATAAAAACAATAATACTTCAAGCATACTAACTAAGTAATGATGTCTTATCAAAATAACATAGCCAAAGCAAGTTATCCCTACAAATCATATAGTCTGGCTATGCTCCATATTCCCCACACAAAATATTCATATTATGTACAATCCCGGTTTTAGCCAAGCAATTGGTTCATACTTTTAACGCGCTTCAGCCTTTTCAACTCTTACGCAATACATGAGCGCAAGCCATGGATATAGCACTATGGTGGAATAAGGTATAATGGTAGGGGTTATGTGGGAAGACAAAAAAGGAGAAAGTCTCACATCAACGAGGCTAATCAACGGGCTATGGAGATGCCCAACAATTGATGTTAATGCGAGGAGTAGGGATTGCCATCCAACGGATGCACTAGAGCAATAAGTGTATGGAAGCTCAAACAAAAGAAACTAAGTGGGTGTGCATCCAACTTGCTTGCTCACGAAGACCTCGGGCATTTGAGGAAGCCCATCATTGGAATATACAAGCCAAGTTCTATAATGAAATTTCCCACTAGTATATGAAAGTGACAAAATGAGAAACTCTCTATCATGAAGATCACGGTGCTACTTTGAAGCACAAGTGTGGAAAAAGGATAGTAACATTGTCCCTTCTCTTTTTCACTCATTTTTTCATTTTTTTATTTGGGCCTTTTCTCTTTTTTTATGGCCTCTTTTTTGGTTTTTTTATTTAGTCCGAAGTCTCATCCCGACTTGTGGGGGAATCATGGTCTCCATCATCCTTTCCTCACTTGGGACAATGCTCTAATAATGATGATCATCACACTTTTATTTACTTACAACTCATGAATTACAACTCAATACTTAGAACAAAATATGACTCTATGTGAATGCCTCCGGCGGTGTACCGGGATATGCAATGAATCAAGAGTGACATGTATGAAAGAATTATGAACGGTGGCTTTACCACAAATACGATGTCAACTACATGATCATGCAAAGCAATATGACAATGATGGAGCGTGTCATGATAAACGGAATGATGGAAAGTTGCATGGCAATATATCTCGGAATGGCTATGAAATGCCATGATAGGTAGGTATGGTGGCTGTTTTGAGGAAGATATAAGGAGGTTTATGTGTGATAGAGCGTATCATATCACGGGGTTTGGACGCACCGGCGAAGTTTGCACCAACTCTCAAGGTGAGAAAGGGCAATGCACGGTACCGAAGAGGCTAGAAAATTGCGGAAAGGTAAGTGTGCGTATAATCCATGGACTCACATTAGTCTAAAGAACTCATATACTTATTGCAAAAATTTATTAGCCCTCGAAGCAAAGTCCTACTACGCATGCTCCTAGGGGAAGGGTTGGTAGGAGTTAACCATCACGCGATCCCGACGCCACACAAAGGAAGACAATCAATAAATACCTCATGCTCCGACTTTGTTACATAACGGTTCACCATACGTGCATGCTACGGAAATCACAAACTCCAACACAAGTATTTTTCAATTCCACAATTACTCAACTAGCACAACTATGATATTACCACCTTTATATCTCAAAACAATTATCAAGCATCAAATTTCTCATGATATTAATTAAAGCAAATTGCCATGCTATTTTAAGATCCTCAAAATAATATAAGTGAAGCATGAGAGATCAATAGTTTCTATAAAACAAATCCACCACCGTGCTCTAAAAGATATAAGTGAAGCACTAGAGCAAAACTATACAGCTCAAAAGATATAAGTGAAGCACATAGAGTATTCTAACAATTTCCGAATCAAGTGTGACCCTCTCAAAAGGTGTGTACAGCAAGGATGATTGTGGTAAACTAAAAATCAAAGACTCAAATAATACAATACGCTCCAAGAAAAACACATATCATGTGGTGAATAAAAATATAGCTCCAAGTAAAGTTACCGATGGAAGTAGACGAAAGAGGGGATGCCTTCCGGGGCATCCCCAAGCTTTGGCTTTTATGTGTCCTTAGATTATCTTGGGGTGCCATGGGCATCCCAAAGCTTAGGCTCTTGCCACTCCTTGTTCCATAATCCATCAAATCTTTCACCCAAAACTTGAAAACTTCACAACACAAAACTCAGCAGAAAATCTCGTGAGCTCCGTTAGAGAAAGAAAACAAAAGACCACTTCAAGGTACTCTAATGAACTCATTCTTTATGTATATTGGTGTTAAACCTATTGTATTCAGAGTTCTCTATGGTTTATAAACTATTTTATTAGCCATAGATTCATCGAAATAAGCAAACAACACATGAAAAACAGAATCTGTCAAAAACAGAACAGTCTGTAGTAATCTGTAACTAAAGCAAACTTCTGGAACTCCAAAAAATCTACCAAAATAGGAAGACCTAGACAATTTGTTTATTGATCAGCAGAAATTGTAATCAATATTTTATCACGTTCTAGTGATTTTTAACAATTATTTTCGTGAACAGAAAGTTTCTGCAATTTTCAGCAAGATCAAATAACTATCGTCCAAGAAGATCCTATGGGTTAAACTTGGCACAAACACTAATAAAAACATAAAAACACATCTAACCAGAGGCTAGATCAAATATTTATTCCTAAACAGAAGCAAAAAGCAAAAAACTAAAAATAAAATTGGGTTGCCTCCCAACAAGCGCTATCGTTTAACGCCCCTAGCTAGGCATAATAGCAAGGATAGATCTAGGTGTCGCCATAATAATAAGATTGATCATTAAAAATCATTTCATATTCTCTACGTTCAGCAGCAAGTTTTCTTTGAGGCAAGCAAAAGTAATCAAAAGGGCTAAATTTAATGGGACAAAACCCCAAGATCAACTTTGGGAGGTATAGGTTCCTCCTTCGGCCCTTCGTATTGCACAACCAATTCATCATTATAAGCATTCTTTTGATAGAACTTTGTGAGCCTATATTCGAGAGAATATCCTAGATCATTATTTCAAATAGCAAAATCATTATTAAGTTCAGAAATTCTATCAACTAGAATATTGGTAGGAAACTTTTTTCTAAGGTTTTCATTAAAAGCAACATAGTCTAAAGAATGAAAAAGCATTATTTCCTCTTGATCAAATAAAATAGTTTCTATGGGAGGACGGCCAGCGTCCACCCTATAATGCGCAAAGATTTCTTTGGCCTCTTTTATTATAAATCTGAACTCATGAGCCAAAAAGATAGTAGCAGCACGCTTAACAGAAGAATGCTCAATATTAGAAAATTCTAGGAAAAACCTTTGTATGCAAGGATGCATGTGCATAAATTGTCTTTCAAGTTCAACTACAAGCATGGCGATAGCGTCTGCAAGACTACTAGTTCTATGAAGAATAGAACTACCCATAAAAGGCAAAGCACCGCACAAGTAAAGAAATCTTGGATAACTCCTTTTCCAATAATATTACCACTACCAATTCGGAATTTTTTTGTATGTAAGATAGGGGGTTCTTCAACAGGAGCATCAGAATTTTCCATGATATTATTATTGTCCATATCGACAATAATTTCCCCAATTTCAGACATAACGGCAGAAAGTGCAACGAGCAAAAAAGAAAGAGGGAGGCAAACGGAAAAGAGAGGGCGAATAAAACGGCAAGGGTGAAGTGGGGGAGAGGAAAACGAGAGGCAAATGGAATATAATGTAACGCAGGAGATAAGGGTTTGTGATGGGTACTTGGTATGTTGACTTTTGTGTAGACTCCCTGGCAACGGCACCAGAAATGGCTCGTTGTCTGGAAATCAAATCTTGACTTGACTTGGCGCGAATCTCCCCAGCAACGGCGCTAGAAATCCTTCTTGCTACCTCTTGAGCACTGCGTTGGTTTTCCCTTGAAGAGGAAAGGGTGATGCAGTAACGCAGCGTAAGTATTTCCCTCAGTTTTTGAGAACCAAGGTATCAATCCAGTAGGAGACCATGCACGAGTCCCTCACACCTACACAAACAAATAAATCCTTGCAACCAACGCGATAAGGGGTTGTCAGTCCCTTCATGGTCACTTACGAGAGTGAGATCTGATAGATATGATAAGATAATATTTTTGGTATTTTTATGATAAAGATGCAAAGTAAAATAAAAGGCAATAAAAATAACTAAGTGTTGGAAGATTAATATGATGGAAGATAGACCCTGGGGCCATAGGTTTCACTAGTGGCTTCTCTCAAGAGCATAAGTATTACGGTAGGTGAACAAATTACTGTTGAGCAATTGACAGAATTGAGCATAGTTATGAGAATATCTAGGTATGATCATGTACATAGGCATCACGTCCGAGACAAGTAGACCGACTCCTGCCTGCATCTACTACTATTACTCCACACATCGACCGCTATCCAGCATGTATCTAGAGTATTAAGTTCATGAGAACAGAGTAACGCTTTAAGTAAGATGACATGATGTAGAGGGATAAACTCATGCAATATGATCTCGATGGCAACAATACAATACGTGCCTTGCTGCCCCTACTGTCACTGGGAAAGGACACCGCAAGATTGAACCCAAAGCTAGGCACTTATCCCATTGCAAGAAAGATCAATCTAGTAGGCCAAACCAAACTGATAATTCGAAGAGACTTGCAAAGATAACCAATCATACATAAAAGAATTCAGAGAAGATTCAAATATTGTTCATAGATAAACTTGATCATAAACCCACAATTCATCGGTCTCAACAAACACACCGCAAAAGAAGATTACATCGAATAGATCTCCACAAGAGAGGGGGAGAACATTGTGTTGAGATCCAAAAAGAGAGAAGAAGCCATCTAGATAATAACTATGGACCCGAAGGTCTGAGGTAAACTACTCACACATCATCGGAGAGGCTATGGTGTTGATGTAGAAGCCCTCCGTGATCGATGCCCCCTCCAGCGGAGCTTCGGAAAAGGCCCCAAGATGGGATCTCATGGGTACAGAAGGTTGCGGCGGTGGAATTAGGTTTTTGGCTCCATATCTGGTAGTTTAGGGGTACGTAGGTATATATAGGAGGAAGAAGTACGTCGGTGGAGCAACATGGGGCCCACGAGGGTGGAGGGCGCGCCTGGGGGGTGGGGGTAGGCACGCCCCCTACCTCGTGCCCTCCTGGTTGATGTCTGGACGTAGGGTCCAAGTCCTCTGGATCACGTTCGTTCCAAAAATCATGTTCCCGAAGGTTCCATTCCGTTTGGACTCCGTTTGATATTCTTTTTCAACGAAACTCTGAAATAGGCGAAAAACAGCAATTCTGGGCTGGGCCTCCGGTTAATAGGTTAGTCCCAAAAATAATATAGAAGTGTATAATAAAGCCCATTAAACATCCAAAACATAATATAATATAGCATGGAATAATAAAAAATTATAGATACGTTGGAGACGTATCACCCCTCCCCGCGCCTCCCCCTACCGGCATCTCAAACCACCGTCGCCGCAACCACAGCTTCAACCACATCTACGTTCTGCTCGGATCCAATCAGGTAACCCAGCAATCTCTATCATGGCCCCGACCTGATTGCTTAAATGGTGCCTGCGAAACATCCTCATGCCTCCAAATCCCCACCGCCAGGAGCTGATGGCGGTCCATGGCGCGATGGCCGCTGTGCGTGTTGACCCGGAGGAACACCTCGCCTCCGCCACCGCCGCCGACATGGTGCAGACTCTAGCCCACACTTCAATCTGTATGTAGTTCATATTGAAATAAAAAATACTTGTACTTAGGAACATAGGTAGTTGTATTTACATCATTTGTGCAATCTCAGTTTAGCTTCTAACATTTGCTGGTTGCTTGTAGGTACATATATGAGCGGTACTGATCCACACTTCGATCCCTTTTGCGTATGGGGCAATGAGATATTCATGAACAAGCGTCAAGTGAGGAAACTAAGAAAGATTGTTAGGTGAAAGAAATGGGTGGTTGGAATTAAGCTCTTTATTTACACTTTGTTGAAGACAACAATGAACTTTAGGATGGTAGGTAATGTGTTTCCTTTTCCCCTGCCCACAATAAGTTACTCTATTAGACCTCAGTATCTGATATTTTTCTCTTTTCAGTGGTTTTCGAAGCTATTTACTGATGGTTACGTTGCAAACTACATGACCGGAGTGGAGGCAACTAAGGTTAAAGTATATAATTCATGCTACCATGACAATGCTCTAGAAGTCTTCCTGAAGGCGGTGAAGGATGGGCGGGCGACCGTCACAAAGGGTTGGGCAAAAGTGGTTCGTGCCTATGGCATGCAGGAAGGCACATTATGGGCATTCCGCTTCTTCAACACCGTCGGCAGTCAAAATGATTTACACTTGTCTCTTCACCTTTACCGCCTTTAAATATTGTGGTTCATCATAGTTAATTGCTGCCTAGTCCTGTAATTACTGAACATATTGTACTGGCAATTTTATTTATGGATTCGTTGTTGAACCATTGTGCTGAGAATTTGAATTGCACATTTCATATTTCAGAATTTCCAATTCGAATAATAAATTGCAGGCAAAAATAAAAAGAGAACAGACGGTCATGGAACTTTGCAAACGGTTCTGGCAGTGAAAGCGCTTGTGATGGATAGCCCAATGCCACACAGTTTTCTACATCAAACCGTGTGTGATGTAGTCAATGAAAGCAAACGGTTATCCAAGGCAGAGCGTGTGTGATAGTTACACCTTTCACACACGAGCGTATACATAAAACTGTGTGGGATGTACATACGAATGGAAACGTTTTCCCTGGATTGACTGTGTGGGATGTATATAAGAACGGAAACGTATTCCTTGGATTGACTGTGTGTGATATACTTATAAACGAAAATGTTTTTCTGGGATTCACCGTGTGGGATGTACATACCTACGGAAATGTTTTTCTCGGATTACCGTGTGGGATGTACATACCTACGGAAATGATTGGGTTTCGATGCCTCGCCCGATCGCACACGGCCCCAGCCTATGTCCCAGGAGGGCATATCCCCGACGATTTATGGGCCGTGTGGGAAGGATCCCCCTATCGCCCACACTCACTTGGCGACGGTGCCATCGCGGAAAGGGGTTAAAAACCGTTTGCATAGCACCAACGCGTACTAGTGCGTTTGCAATAGCAAAACCCAATTAGCAGGCTAATTCGCCATTAGCAGGCTAATTGCCCTATTATTAATCCATTTATTAACCTAATTGACATTCATATTAAGCACATAATATATTTCATTTCCATATTAAGGAAGCAGGATTTCATAATTGAAATACATCTGAGTACAACATGATATAGCTTCAGCACTCAGCTACCCCATTACACAACTACACCAGCACTAAGTTTCACATGCAACAAGTAGAACCTTTCGAAATTAGCATCATAGACGGTATATAGACAGATGCATCTCATATGGAAAACTGCTGAAGAGTAAGGCAAATATTGAGCCTTCATTCATTTTGAAGGTCTATGCAACATTAAGCTAGTGCCTGTGGATGATTGACTGTCCATCCTTCGTCCTCTTCAGGAACACTTCAATATTGAACCGTGTGTGTTGTATGAAAACCTTTCTCGCCTACTGAACATAGAGGTGGTTTGAGAGGTAATCATCAGTGAACTACTTTGGAAAGGCCTGAAAACAAGGATGTGCATAAATATCTTCTCTATATTGTAAATGGAGCAAAGGAATAAAAAAAGGCAAGGTATAATAGTTAGTACCATCTTGTAGTGAACTGATGTCTTCTTCATTGTGCAGACAAAGATCTTTTTGTTTTTTGTTGCTAATTTCTTTATCCTAACAATCTTTGTAAGTTTCTTGACTTGATTGATATTCATGGACAACTCATTTCCCCATATACAAAAAGGGTTGAATAGTGGGTCAAAACCTCTGACAGCAGGACCTACATGTGCAAGACCAAATTGTTTAAAACCTAAATATTAGAATGGTTCCTACAGTTGCACAATAATGTGCTATTATACAACAGACCATGGACGTGCTAACCTCGATTGTAAACCTTGGTGCTTCCCATTGTTTCCCTGCAACACATATAAGGTAGTTAGTCATCACGTTAAGTAAGGGTTCGCATGCTATCAATAAAATATGTTGATGAAAATAAGCACATTGCAGATTCATCAAATTAATTCAAGCCACATGGAAAACCCATTTATCCAAACCAAGCATGATTAAGAACTAGGAAATATAGCACTTGTATATGTTTCTCATGTATTAAGTGCAACCAAATTCGATTTATTCCTCACATGCACAGCAATACAAAATTATATCCACGACAATTGGACATCACATTGCAGAATTGAACCAAGAAGTTAACTAAACACCACAACAAATGAACCAAACATTAACTGATCACCACATTGCACAATATAACATACTCCTAAAGAAGATCAGACAGTTAACCATACCAAGCATGCTTAACAACTTGGAAATATAGCAATTTTATCTGTTTCTCATGTATTTACTATAGCCAAATTCAATTTATTCCTCACATGGTATACAATAATAGAATGCACCCACAACTATTGAACATCGCATTGCAGAATTGAACCAAACAGTTAACTAAACACCACAACACAAATGAACCAAACGTTAACTGAGCACCACATTGGACAATGTATAACCAAACCAAGCATGCTTGACAACTTGGAAATATAGCAATCGTATCCGTTTCTCATGTATTTTGTAAAGATAAATTCAATTTATTTCTCACATGGAAGACAATACAAAATTGTAGCCTCAAGAATTGAACATCACATTTGAAGAATTGAACCAAATAGTTAACTGAAGACAACAAATAATTAACAAAACAGTTAATAAGTGACCACCACACTGCACGAGATATAGAACATATACACTAGAGCAACAGATTGCATGGTAAAATTAGATAGCACAATTCACTAGAATTTGTGAAGGAAAGGAAGGAGCGGCACACGCAACGGGGAAACCGAGCATGCTTAACCGGCGTATCTAGCAAATAGCTAGGTGCTCCTCCAAGATCTGGCGGTCGACACGAATGGCAGCCATCGCGACCTCATCCGCACGTGCGACTGCGATTTGCTTCTCCGCTGCCAAATGCTCCTTGACATCCTGGCTATACTGTGCGCACCATGGCTTAGGGCAGCGCTCATTTGGTGGAGGGGTTGGTGATCTGGGTGGAAGGTGTCGCGCCGGCGGTCAGGGCATGTGGGATGTGGAAGGAGGAGGAGGATGGGGGTCGGGTGTGAAGGAAATATGCCCTAGAAGCAATAATAAAGTTGTTATTTTATATTTCCTTATATCATGATAAATGTTTATTATTCATGCTAGAATTGTATTAACTGGAAACTTAGTACATGTGTGAATACATAGGCAAAACAGAGTGTCGTATGGCTCTACTTGACTATCTCGTTAATCAAAGATGGTTAAGTTTCCTGACCATAGACATGTGTTGTCATTTGATTAATGGGATCACATCATTAGAGAATGATGTGATTGAGGGAGTCCTGGATTAGGGGGTATCCGGACAGCCGGACTATATCCTTTGGCCGGACTATTGGACTATGAAGATACAAGATTGAAGACTTCGTCCCGTGTCCGGATGGTACTCTCCTTGGTGTGGAGGCAAGCTTGGCGATACGGATATGTAGATCTTCTTCCTTGTAACTGACTCTGTGTAACCCTAGCCCCCTCCGGTGTCTATATAAACCGGAGGGTTTAGTCCGTAGGACACAATCACAACAATCATACCATAGGCTAGCTTCTAGGGTTTAGCCTCTCCGATCTCGTGGTAGATCAACTCTTGTACTACCCATATCATCAATATTAATCAAGCAAGAGTAGGGTTTTACCTCCATCGAGAGGGCCCGAACCTGGGTAAAAACATCGTGTCCCTTGTCTCTTGTTACCATCCGTCTAGACGCGCAGTTCTGGACCCCCTACCCGAGATCCACCGGTTTTGACACCAACATTGGTGCTTTCATTGAGAGTTCCACTATGCCATCGCCAGAAGGAAGGATGTCTCGTCTCGTCTTTAAAGATGGTACCACTGCCGGGGGAGTTTCGGCTGTCGGCCAAACTCTCAGGCTAGGTGGTTTCATCACGACCACCTGTTCGACCGCCGCGCCGACGATGACTTCTCGGGTCATCGAAAACAGCCTCCATGTCAAATCGGCACTCGCCGAACAGATGGATCCAATGGAGCTCGCTTCCCTAAACGAGCTCTTGGATCGCATCACCGCCTTGGGAGTCGCCACGGACTATGATCGGATTGGGCTTAAACCCGATCAAAGGGAGATTAACTCTCCACCGGTCACCCATCATATTGCGGTGGTGGAGGAACAATGCGGCGACCTCTCCTCTATCTTGAGGACTAGCTATGTCCAGATTCCTGAGCTCTCTGAGCCGGATACCCGTTCGTGGGAGGACAGCATCCAATCCCTGAACTTAGAGTCAGGCAACGGGCCAGGATTATCGGGTAACACCCCGGAACCGGAACTTCCAAAATTGGAAACTCCTCGGCCCCTGGATCCCAGATCGGGTAAGGGTTCGGATTCAACTCCACCCACCCACCCAAATATAAGCGATCTTTCCCACATCAGGCAAGAGCCCCAGGAAACATTATATCACTACTGGGCCAGATTCCTCCTTGCGATGAACAAGGTTAAGGACTGTCGCGAGGAAGACACAATCTCATTTTTCTGCAATAATTGCACGGACAAGGGAATCCTTAACGCCATAAATCGCCGTGAGTTATCACGCTTCGCTGACTTGGCATCCATAGTACGAAAGTACTGTGCAATGGAAAGTGCCTGGAAAACCAAAACAAACTTTTGGGATAATCCGGCCCTAAATACGAACCCAGTCCAAAATAAAAGGGTGCATTATCACAAGACACCCGGGTCAACTACCAAAAAGCAAAAACCCTCTACAGGGCACGGAACCGTAGTGGAGGGATGGCTCAACGGACCCTGTAAAATTCATAGTACAGAAGGCGCCACACCAACACATAGCCTTAGAGCATGTTGGATACTCCGGCAAATAGCCAAAAGTGGCGAGGATCTTCTCATCCCAGAGGCCACAGAGCACCATCCCAGGGATAACAATACGGTATTAACAGTCTTTGAGACCTTCACATCAAATAATAGGCGAAAGCGAACGCTTCGCAGCCTTGCCGAAATCTACCATGTGGCAACAATAAATCGATGGAGTGACACGGCTATTACCTTCAATGCCAGTGATGAACCTAAGTTCCGAACAGCCCGAGCACAAGCTGCATTGGTCCTCAGTCCAATTGTGGACAGCTTTCGACTCACCAAGGTGCTCATGGACGGCAGCAATGGACTAAACCTCATCTATGAGGAAACCCTTCAAAAATGGAAATAGATTGGAACCGCCTCGAGCGAAGCAGCACAACCTTTAGAGGAATAATCCCCAGTCGGGAAGCGTGCTGTATAGGCAAAATCACACTAGATGTGGTGTTCAGCACGCCGAAGAATTATAGGTCCGAAGAGATTACGTTCCAAGTGGCCTCGTTCAATAGCGGATACCACGCCCTTCTAGGGCGGGAGGCGTTCACAATCTTCCAAGCCATACCCCATTACGGTTACATGAAGCTCAAAATGCCCGGGCCCAACGGAATCATCACTCTCGCTAGTGATCTAGATACAACACTCTGCGCCGAAAACAAGACAGCCGCGCTGGCCCTCGAGGCACTATCCGAAGCCCTCACGGCCGAGGAACTGACTGCGCTGCGCTCCACGGTGGACAGGGATGATGTGATACTTGATAAGAGATCCAAGTCCACCTCCTTTAAACCAGCGAATGAAATAGTCAAATTCCATGTCCATCCAACGGACCCTACCAAAACAGCCACCATTGGGGCACAGTTAAACCCCGCCATGGACGCCGCACTAAGAGATTTTTTGCGCGAGAATCGGGACATATTTGCCTGGCATCCCTCAGATATGCCAGGAATCCCACGCAGGCTGGCCGAGCACAACCTCAATATCCTAAAAGGATTCAAGCCGGTCAAGCAGGCTCTTTGGCATTTCTCTGATCCTAAGAGACAAGCTATGGGAGAGGAACTAGCAAAGTTATTGGAGGCCGGATTCATTAGAGAAATAAAACACCCGGACTGGCTGGCAAACCTGGTGATGGTACCAAAGAAGGAAAAATCTTGGCGCCTATGTGTCAATTTCAAGGACCTCAACAAGGCTTGCCCAAAGGATCCCTTTCCCCTCCCCGCATTGATCAAATTATCGATGCTACCGCAGGACATGATTCATTGTGTTTCCTCGACGCATACTCTGGCTACCACCAAATTAAGATGGTGGAGCCCGACCAAGCAGCAACGGCATTTATCACACCATACGGCCCCTTCTGATTCAACACAATGCCTTTTGGGCTCAAAAACATTGGTGCAACATATCAGCGCATGATTCAGACATGTCTGGAAAACCAGATCGGCAAAAAAGTGGAGGCATACGTAGATGATGTGGTCGTTAAAACCAAACACGTCAATTCTTTAATAGGAGACATGAGGCTCACATTTGACAACCTCCGAACTTACTACATCAAGCTTAATCCGTAAAAATGTGTTTTTGGTGTACCAGTCAGAAAGCTCTTGGGCTTCATTATCTCCAACAGAGGAATTGAAGCAAATCCGGCCAAAATCCAAGCTCTGTCATAGTTGGCTATCCCAATGGACCTCAAACAAACCCAGAAACTAACCGGGTGTGTGGCGGCTCTAAGCCGCTTTATCTGCCGCTTGGGAGAAAAGGCATTACCCCTCTATCGCCTCCTTCGGTGCACCGGACACTTCGAGTGGACGGACACTGCCATAGCCGGATTAGAAGAAGTAAAAGCCGTACTGGCAACCAACCCAATCCTGGCCGCGCCAAACATCGGCGAACCAACGCTGTTGTACATTGCGGCAACACATCAAGTCGTAAGCGCAGTGCTCGTCGTCGAATGAGAAACGGACAGACATAAATTCCCCCTTCAAAAGCCGGTCTATTATGTATCAACTGTCCTCACTCCATGCAAGTCACGGTACCCGCATTATCAAAAGATAGCATATGCGGTCTTCATGGCATCCCGGAAGCCGCGACACTACTTCCAAGAGTGTTCCATTACAGTAGCCTCGGAAGTGCCACTTAATGATATCATAAACAACCGCGATGCCACGGGCCGGATTGCCAAATGGGCCATTGAGCTCCTCCCATTCGACATAACGTACAAACCACGGCGAGCCATTAAGTCGCAAGTACTAGCCTACTTTGTCGCCGAATGGACAGAAGCCGAACGCCCTAAAGAGTACGACGCATACTCCAACTGGATCATGCACTTCGACGGCTCCAAAATGCTGGCTGGTCTAGGGGCTGGCGTCGTTCTGACGTCCCCAACCGGAGATACGGTTCAATACATACTCCAGATATTGTATACAAACTCCAACAAAGCAGCCGAATATGAGGCCCTTTTATATGGTCTCCGGATGGCAGTATCCATGGGCATTCAATGCCTAGAGGTGCGGGGGGATTCGAACCTCGCAATATCCCAAATAAATGGAGACTTTGATGCCAAGGATCCGAAAATGGCGGCCTATCGCAACGCTATCCTAAAAATGTCAGCTCGTTTCGAGGGGCTCGAATTTCACCATGTAGCTCGGGAAAACAATCAGGCGATAGACGTCCTCGCATGCATCGGTGCAAAACGCGATGCGGTCCCCCCTAACATCTTTTTGGAGAGGCTGTTCAAGCCATCCGTGGTATGGGAAGGGGAACCCGACAATAATAGCCTGGACCCAACCGCAATGCCCGATACCGAACACTCTGACATAATCGGAGGCTCTGCCACCGAAATAACATCTTCAGCGCATGTTATAATGGCCGTCATCGCCCCATGGACAGAACCATTCCTAGCCTACCTAACTAGGCAGGAACTCCCCGAGGACCAAAATGAGGCACGCTGCATAGTGCGGCGATCTAAAGCCTATAAGGTCCATGAGGGAGAGCTTTATAAGAAAAGCACCACCGGAGTCCTTCAAAGGTGCATCTCTGAAGAAGAAGGGCGGAAGCTTCTGGCAGAAATTCATGCCGGACTCGGCGGCCACCACGCTGCAGCCCGGGCCCTTGTAAGCAAGGCCTTCCGTACAGGTTTTTATTGGCCGACGGCCCGGGCAGACGCTCAGGACTTAGTCCAACGCTGCGTTGGTTGCCAGCTTTTTGCAAACCAAAGCCATATGCCACCTACCACCCTCCAAACAATCCCCATTACCTGGCCCTTCGCGGTCTGGGGGCTCGACATGGTTGGACCCCTTAAAGGGGGAACCCACGAGAAAAAATACTTGCTGGTCATGGTGGACAAATTCACCAAATGGATAGAAGCCAAACCTGTTAAAACGGCCGAATCCGGACCGGTGATAGACTTTATATCCGGGGTTGTACACCGTTATGGTGTCCCCCACAGCATCATCATGGATAACGATACGAGCTTCACGACCGACGAGGTAAAACTCTAGTGCAAAAACATGGGCATCAAGCTCGATTATGCTTCCGTCTATCACCCACAAACTAACGGTCAAGTCGAGCGAGCAAATGGTCTTATCATGAGCGGAATCAAACTCAGATTAGTGTGGTCCCTAAAGGAATCTAACACGCACTGGGTAGAGGAGCTCGACTCCATACTCTGGGGGCTGCGGACCACGCCAAATCGCACTACCGGATACACACCATTCTTTATGGTATACGGCGCAGAGGCGGTTCTGCCCTGCGACATAATTCATGACTCACATCGAGTGCGCATGTACGAAGAAAGAGAAGCCGAGCTCAATCCACAGGACAGTTTGGACACCCTGGAGGAGGAGCGAGACGTGGAAAAAGCCCATTCCACATTCTATCAACAGCATGCTCAAAGATACCAAAGCAGAGAAGTATGGGCCAAAACTTATAATGTTGGCGAGTTAGTTCTACGCCTGCCGGAGAAGAAAAAGGACAAACTCAAGCCCAAATGGGAGGGTCTCTTCATTATTGACCAAGTTCTGACTGGTGGAGCGTACCGTCTGCGGGATGCATCAGGTAATCAGCTCGAGCCAAACCCATGGAACGCAGCCAGACTCCAAAGATTCTACGCCTAGCGCTGGACTCTGTGTTCGTCTCCTTCCTCTGTCCATTTTTTATACACTATCTGTCTTTTATTTCTCTCCTTCTCCCCTTATTTTCTCTCATAGCCTTTAAAGGCCAATTTGTGCCTTGTTTGCGCACAATTGACGCGCTATCCGCGCTCATTATACCTGGGGGCTTCTTTCACAGAAGCTGATTTATTTATATGGGCTTCATGCCCAACACATGTGTCATCCTTCCGCATGTACCTTTTATTCACCATTATATGCATCGATATGACTTAAGTTTTGGCCAAGCTGGGTTGCCTGGCTCTTGTATTTATGCCCTACGTTCCTGTTAATTCGGCTAGGGCATAAGGGGAGCACCTCTATGATTGTTACTGCCGGGTCAGCCGGATGTGTACCTTAGACTGGGTGAAGCCGAAAGCTAGCATTCTTAAGGGAATATTCGGTCCGTGAACAAAAGATGATTTTTTACTTATTTATATATGTGCCCCCAGATGTTTTTCCCGCGTCTCTTTTCGCAGTCCGGACATGCACTTTAGGGCATGCGTCCTAGGGAAAGGAACCCCTAATGGAACTATTCTCCCTGGAAGATGTTTCTTACTAACCATGTAATATAACATAACTAGTTGGGCACTTGTCTGTTCAAGCACTAATGACCCCTACGCCTGGTCTCCATGCATGCCCCGGTTCTTACATAACCGAGAAGGTATCCGGATACACTTCGGACTATCGGGTCCCGAGGTTGAAGCGAAAAGGTCCGCCATGACAATTGATCTACAATCCGGCTAGAAGGCATTATACATGTCACTTTAAATTACATAGTCAATTTGACTGGCTAAATTCTTCTTCTATGCCATCCAACAAGCTGTCTAGTCTACAGTACTGTTGGGAATACTTTGCGGCCAATTCTACTTGCCCGTACACTAAGCTCACGGGGATCTCCTTCCCATCGGGCCCCACAGGTCCGACCTCGGCCATGTGGTTTGGGTCAGCCTTGGTATACCGCGTCTTCACCATGGCCCAGGCTTCCCTGGCACCTTGACAGCAGGCCGATATCTTCCATAATCGGAAGCACTGCCGCGCTCCCTTAAGCTTCTCCGCAAGCTCTCCAAGGCCTTCGGGCAGGAAGATGGATGGCCATAAGGCCTGGGCAACACCCCGCATCACCTGCCGAACTTGCTCGTGCAGTTGTGACAGCTCTGGTAGAAGATCACCCGCAGACCCGGGCATCTCATCCGCGGGACGACCCATCATCAAACCTACAGACATAACTCTGTTAGCCGGTTTCTTCGCCGAACTCTTTTTAACAAGTTCGTTCAAGCACTTACTGAAAATGCCGCATCGCAGCCGCTGATTCTCCTTCACGGAGTCCGACAGTTGGGCACGAACATCCTTTAGTTCCACGCCCAGCTGGGTGTTGGCATCCTGGAGATTATTTTTCTACTGCCTAACCCTCGTAAGCACGCTCTCACCGGCCTTTAGCCGGCGCAAGAGATGTTGCTCATCCGGATTTCCTCCGACGTCATCTGCCATATTTGTTGTCAGATTTGCACATATGCTGCACTCTATACGGTATCTATCATTTTAAATATGTGTTACCAGAGGGGGTCTTCTTGGACTCCTCTTCTGCGGCCAGTACGACCTGAAGTTGGGCTTTGCACTATTCAAGCTCTTGGGACAGTTGGGCATTCTTTTCTGTAAGAACCTACAAAACAAATGATCCTCAAATCAGTTTTTCTAACTGTTTCAAGTCTCAGGGGCTACTGATATATATAATCATCAAATTTTCTCACCCGTATGTCCTTTACATACTGGTCCGTGGCTCTGGCTAGACCATTGTGAGCAGCGCGGAGGTACGCGTCTCCTGAGTTGAAGGCATCAAATTGTGACACCCCAAAAATTTTACCTTGTTTTATTAATTAAAATTTTGCCGGGAAATTTAAACTTTTATTTTCTGGATTTTCTTTTGGTTTCAGAGCCATTCTTTTTTTGTTATTATGGAGTTTTTACCCAAGTGAAAACTTTCCAAATGTTTTATTGGACTTGTGTACCCTCTCAAGAAAACTTTTCTTTTTATCAATGGAATTAATTATATAATTATTTTCCTGATCTTTATTTCTTTAAAAATGGTTTCCCATGGTTTTAGGGTCCTATTTGAACTACAACCATTTGATAAATTTATTTAAAATTCCAACCAAAATGTGGAGATGTCATGTGATGTTTTTAAATCACTTTTATGCAAAAATATCTTCTGTTCATTAGAGATTTTGAGCTTTACACCAAGTTTGCAAATCTGGTCCAGTGGGCAATTTTGCACTACAACCTATTTAAATATTTCCTTAAAACTTCCACCAAAATTATGGGATGTTAATAGGAGTATATTATTCAACTTTATGCAAAAACCCAGTGATGTTCTTTGAAAAATTTGAGTGAATCAACCTCATTTTCATACTGGTCCAACTTGATGATTTGTACTGCAACCATATTTTAACTTGCTCCTTTACCCATGATTCTTTTTCTTGCTTATAGACCACCCTACAAAACCCTTAAGTCCAGGAGAGTGGACCCATTGGAGGATTTTAAGTGCATGCAAAAATACCTTTTTCTTTCTGTCCAGATTTGGCTTTCTCAAAAACTTGCACTATCAAGTTTTGATTTTTCCCAAACCAACCATGCCATGTTTTCTAGTACCTAAAGAGACTCTTATCTGGAAATTTTGGTCACTTGCAAAACCATCTGGATGCCCCTAGCATATCGTCGAACAGTTGGAGTGCATGAACCATTTTGGCATAGATTTTAGTTAGCATTATAGAGTTGCTTTACTTGCCTAGCCAGCTTGTCCACTAGAGGTTTAGTAACCACCCTAACTAGTCTGGTAACTTGCAATATCATCCAAGCCCTCTGGGGTGCCATGGCATTTCGCCGAGCAGTTGGTGGGCGTGCACTGGGCGCGCCCAGAGCACGCCAACTGCAGCCGCGCGCCCGAGCCACCGCGTCGCGCTTACTTCGTGCCTCCTGACCCTCTGCCGCTCGCAGCGTAGGGCCAAGCCTCGACCTGTACCCCCTCACGAGCACCACAGCCCCTCGCCATGTCTCCGGCAAGCCAGAAGCTAGCCGCCATCGCCTCCTGCTGTGGTCGGTGCCGTACGGGCCACCTGGTGCGTCCCCGAGTACCCCCGCCCGCCATGCTCATCCACAACCCCGTCGCCTACCTCTGCAAGCTCTGCCAGCCAGGCCCCACCTCCCCTGCTCTGCAATAGTGTCGTCGCCGTCGTGCTTATCCTCGGGCAGCCGACGAACCGACCTACTCTGCCTATTTAAACCACCCACGAGCTCGTATGGGTCATCGACCACCTCCCCATCTCCCTTCAGGAGCCGTCCCGAGTAGCAGAATGGCCCGACGAGGTCACTTTCCTCCTCCACCTCCGCAACGCCCGTCGCGGCCTCCCGGCTAAATCCGAGCCAACCGAAGTCAATCCCCCGCCGCTATCGTCTCCAGTAGTCCCCTGTTGACCACACGAGGCCACTCCCAATGCCATTTCCACCAGAGACTCCCCAGGAGCAAGGGCCCCTCTTCGCCCGACGCTCTCTTTCGCCATGGGCACTGCCCTACTTGAATCCGAGCTCCACATCGACCTTTTCCCCCTCCAGCAGATGCACCCCTCCCTCCTGATCATGCGAGTGTGCCAAACGAAGGAAACGGTGCTTTGTTGCACCGGCAATCGTCGCCAGAGCCACACCTCTGCCTCTGTCCCAGGCGCGCGGGGGGAGAACATGAACCCAACAGGTGGGGACCACCTGTCGGTGAGCCAGCCCGAGCCACTAGTGGCGCAATCCGGCTAATGTGTTTTCCTCTAGTGGAAGCATATTTCGGGTAAGTACGCGACCAATCTCAGAAGACGTATTCCAGGCGAACCGTTTTCCTTTTTCTGTTTTATTTAAAAACAAAACTTTGACTAAACTTTGACTGGGCTTATCTTTTTAAATATAAGTCCAAATGACTTGATTCTTTTTCTGTTGTTCCTCAAATTTGGTCTAGTTTATTTTCATATTTATTTGAAAATTTTCCAAACAACTTTTTTGTACTGTTTTTAAAGTATGTGTTAATTTAAATTTATTTAAAATAGGATTTTGGAGAGGGAGAAGAAAACTTCAAAAGTTTTGGAGAGCACCTCACCTCTCCACACCTTGAAGGCAAGCATTTTTGAACCCTAGCATAATATTATTGGGTGTTGTTTGATACGATCGCAACAGCACCTTGACACGAAGCTTCCATTAGTTCATGTGATGATATGATCATACTCTTAAGTGCATATTGATGATTCCATGCTGTTGGCATTCGATATATTGTGATAGTAGAGACCCTCGTATACCTTTCATGCCTACCGGGAGGAAGTCGGGAGAGCCTCTGTCCTGGGTAGACACGAGCTTGTCTCCGGTCTTCGTCGAGACGGTTGTGTTCGGTACGGCAAAGTGAGGCATGATGAGTGGTGACTTTGTCTGTTGGTTGAAACATATTTGTTATGCTATCCATGCAGGAAAATACTTAAACCTCATGAGTCGACCATAGATCGAGTCTTGTTCCGGCAACCCCCATACTTGTTTCGTACTACCACTTGTCCCTGCCACAGGTAGGGTATGGTTCAGTAAGTTGTCAACCCATTTCCTAGCACACACCATACAGAGAGGCCATGGTGGAAGATACCGGAGGCCTCCGGTAGGCATGCCACCTGGTCCGAGGGCATGGATGTTTTCGGTTGTAGCCGAAGGGGGTAGCTCCGCTAGTTTGCGCGTGGTATAAATTTTGTGATCCCATGCTAAGTCGAGGTTGTAGCCTCCCCACTTAGAGTTTTGCTTAACGGGTGTCAAGGGTGATTCTAGACACCGGTGAGTTTGGCTGGTGTGTGCGGTTAGGTGTGTTTTCAATCAAAAGGCCGTAGACGGAATTAGTCCCGATGGACTAAAGGAATCCGTTACTCATGGATAAAGAGTACACCCTCTGCAGAGATTATACCTATTCGAATAGCCGTGTCCATGGTTAAGGACTACAGTCTGGGATGGGTCAAGTGTCGGTCTTAGTGTCGGCCTTCAGAGGAGAAACTGCTAAACCAGAACATTGATTATGACCTATGACATATGATGATTATGATTATTATTATTATTGTGGACTAACCATTTGTATTATTTGAATTATTGAGTATCCCTGGGACGGTTCTACCTCCCGGATATTCAATGTGGTTATTCTTGTACAAGCCCTTTATGTGGTGTCGCTCAGACACCCGACTGTGGCATACTTATTATTTCAATTATTTATAAGCCCTTTATGTGGTGTTGCTCAGACACCCGACTGTGGCATGCCTGTTATTTCAATTATTTATAAGCCCTTTATGTGGTGTCGCTCAGACGCCCGACTATGGCATGCTTGTTATTTCAATTAATTATAAGCCATTTATGTGGTGTCGCTCAGACGCCTGACTGTGGCATGCTTGTTACATCTTTTATTTATAAGCCCTTTATGAGGTGTCGCTCAGACGCCCGACTGAGGCAGGCTTTATATTATTATACTTTCGAGGCATCGCTTCAGACACCCGATCGGTGCATTCTATTTTTGCTCTCTGATTGCATATTCATATTTGACATGATTAACCTACTTGCATGCATCATGGGTTTCATTTATGACTGACGTAGTGATCATGGCATGTTTTAGAGCATGATTATCTTTTAATATATTATACCAGTGTTCATGATGTTTGCGAGTACATTCAAAGTACTCACTAGCTTGTCCTTGGCTATTGTCTTGGCCAGATTTCTTGCATGGAGAGGAGCGTTGCGATGACAGCCTCGGAACCTACGCAATGGAGATAGCAGCCTCGCGAAGATAGGAGTTACCCTGGTCAGCTGTTCCTGTGGGAAATGGAGTTCCATAGACGCTGATGATCCGCAAACCGCTTCCGCCATCAACCACTAGAAACCATTTGTTGTACTCATAGGCCAGAATGGTATTGTACTACATATCTTGTATTTTGCTTGGAGTTTCTGTATCAAGTTGGTGCCTCATCAGCTAACAGTAATCCTGGGGGTTGGTGAGCACAAGGGGCCATTTTCTGGGAAATTAATATCCTGAAAATCCGGTCCTCACAAACTTGGTATTAGAGCCAGGCTGACCATTGGCTAATCCTATCTTATCCAGGTCAAAAAACCTAGGTAAACCAACCCACCAGACCTGAAACCAACCCCGATGACGCCCAAAGTGATACGTCACTTTTGTGAGATGTGTGTATCTGTGGCTTGGACCCCGACCCCCATGAGAGCAGAACCGACACACTAGTGCCTCTCACCGTGGTAAATAACCCAACCTAGATGCTATATAAAAGGCCACCTCGTGACCTCGCCAAGTACCTCTCACCTTGTGCACAACTCTCACAGCTATTCCTTCGACATGCCGAGCCCTAGTATTTATCTGAGGACCCCATACGCAACCCTAGGCAGTTTTGTTAAAATATTGTGGGACTTTACCTGCAGTACCATGAGTGCTACCCGTCCACCCCAGTACTGGCCAACCTTGCCCAGTATGTCATCGCTCAAGAGCGTCTAACCCAGCAGGTAATGGGTTATCTCCAGAGCCTCGCTGGTTCAAATCCTCGAATCGCCATCGGGCAGACCACTGAGACTCGACCAGGAGAAACGCATTCATCGACTAGTCAATCCACTTTCCCCGATGGAAGAAGAGTGTGCCCTAGTACCAGAGACATTTTCTTGGGACCCTGTCCTTTTACCGTTTTCTTTGTAAACGTCATGGCCATGTTTATTTATGTGTTGCAGCTTATGCGTTGTACCCAAGTTCATGCTATGAGTAAGCTCTTTGGTTTCAGCTGATAGGAGCAATATTTTCAAAACGGCCCTTAGCAAATCTCGAGGATGAGATTTTTTCTTAAGGGTGGTAGTGTTGTGACACCCCAAAAATTTTACCTTGTTTCATTAATTAAAATTTTGCCAGGAAATTTAAACTTTTATTTTGTGGATTTTCTTTTGGTTTCAGAGCCATTCTTTTCTTTGTTATTATGGAGTTTTTACCCAAGTGAAAACTTTCCAAATGTTTTATTGGACTTGTATACCCTCTCAAGAAAACTTTTCTTTTTATCAGTGGAATTAATTATATAATTATTTTCCTGATCTTTATTTCTTTAAAAATGGTTTCCCATGGTTTTAGGGTCCTATTTGAACTACAACCATTTGATAAATTTATTTAAAATTCCAACCAAAATGTGGAGATGTCATGTGATGTTTTTAAATCACTTTTATGCAAAAATATCTTCTGTTCATTGGAGATTTTGAGCTCTACATCAAGTTTTCAAATCTGGTCTAGTGGGCAATTTTGCACTACAACCTATTTAAATATTTCCTTAAAACTTCCACCAAAATTATGGGATGTTAATAGGAGTATATTATTCAACTTTATGAAAAACCCAATGATGTTCTTTGAAAAATTTGAGTGAATCAACCTCATTTTCATACTGGTCCAACTTGATGATTTGTACTGCAACCATATTTTAACTTGCTCCTTTACCCATGATTCTTTTTCCTGCTTATAGACCACCCTACAAAACCCTTAAGTCCAGGAGAGTGGGCCCATTGGAGGATTTTAAGTGCATGCAAAAATACCTTTTTCTTTCTGTCCAGATTTGGCTCTCTCAAGCCGGTCAAGTAGGCTCTTTGGCATTTCTCTGATCCTAAGAGACAAGCTATGGGAGAGGAACTAGCCAAGTTATTGGAGGCCGGATTCACTAGAGAAATAAAACACCCGGACTGGCTGGCAAACCTGGTGATGGTACCAAAGAAGGAAAAATCTTGGTGCCTATGTGTCAATTTCAAGGACCTCAACAAGGCTTGCCCAAAGGATCCCTTTCCCCTCCCCTGCATTGATCAAATTATCGATGCTACCGCGGGACACGATTCATTGTGTTTCCTCGACGCATACTCTGGCTACCACCAAATTAAGATGGCGGAGCCCGACCAAGCAGCAATGGCATTTATCACACCATACGGCCCCTTCTGCTTCAACACAATGCCTTTTGAGCTCAAAAACGCCGGCACAACATATCAGCGCATGATTCAGACATGTCTGGAAAACCAGATCGGCAAAAAAGTGGAGGCATACGTAGATGATGTGGTCGTTAAAACCAAACACGTCGATTCTTTAATAGACGACATGAGGCTCACATTTGACAACCTCCGAACTTACTACATCAAGCTTAATCCGTAAAAATGCGTTTTCGGTTTACCAATCGGAAAGCTCTTGGGCTTCATTGTCTCCAACAGAGGAATTGAAGCAAATCCGGACAAAATCCAAGCTCTGTCACAGTTGGCTATCCCAACGGACCTCAATCAAACCCAGAAACTAACCGGGTGTGTGGCGGCTCTAAGACGCTTTATCTGCCGCTTGGGAGAAAAGGCATTACCCCTCTATCGCCTCCTTTGGCGCACCGAACACTTCGAGTGGACGGACGCTGCCATAGCCGGATTAAAAGAAGTAAAAGCCGTACTGGCAACCAACCCAATCATGGTCGCGCCAAACATAGGCGAACCAACGCTGTTGTACATTGCGGCAACACATCAAGTTGTAAGCACAGTGCTAGTCGTCGAACGAGAAACGGACAGACATAAATTCCCCCTTCAAAAGCCGGTCTATTGTGTATCAACTGTCCTCCCTCCATGCAAGTCACGGTACCCACATTATCAAAAGATAGCATATGCGGTCTTCATGCCATCCCGGAAGCCGCGACACTACTTCCAAGAGTGTTCCATTACAGTAGCCTCGGAAGTGCCACTTAATAATATCATAAACAACCGCGATGCCACGGGCCGGATTGCCAAATGGGCCATTGAGCTCCTCCCGTTCGACATAACGTACAAACCACGGCGAGCCATTAAGTCGCAAGTGAAGGAAATATGCCCTAGAGGCAATAATAAAGTTATTATTTATTTCCTTACATCATGATAAATGTTTATTATTCATGCTAGAATTGTATTAACCGGAAACATAATACATGTGTGAATACATAGACCAACAGAGTGTCACTAGTATGCCTCTACTTGACTAGCTCGTTAATCAAAGATGGTTATGTTTCCTAACCATAAACAAGGAGTTGTTATTTGATTAACGAGGTCACATCATTAGTAGAATGATCTGATTGACATGACCCATTCCATTAGCTTAGCACCCGATCGTTTAGTATGTTGCTATTGCTTTCTTCATGACTTATACATGTTCCTATAACTATGAGATTATGCAACTCCCGTTTACCGGAGGAACACTTTGGGTACTACCAAACGTCGCAACGTAACTGGGTGATTATAAAGGAGTACTACAGGTGTCTCCAATGGTAGATGTTGGGTTGGCGTATTTCGAGATTAGGGTTTGTCACTCCGATTGTCGGAGAGGTATCTCTGGGCCCTCTCAGTAATGCACATCACATAAGCCTTGCAAGCACTGCAACTAATAAGTTAGTTGTGAGATGATGTATTACGGAACGAGTAAAGAGACTTGCCGGTAACGAGATTGAACTAGGTATTGGATACCGACGATCGAATCTCGGGCAAGTAACATACCGATGACAAAGGGAACAACGTATGTTGTTATGCGGTCTGACCGATAAAGATCTTCGTAGAATATGTAGGAGCCAATATGGGCATCCAGGTCCCGCTATTGGTTATTGACCGGAGACGTGTCTCGGTCATGTCTACATTGTTCTCGAACCGTAGGGTCCGCACGCTTAACGTTACGATGACAGTTATTATGAGTTTATGCATTTTGATATACCGAAGGTTGTTCGGAGTCCCGGATGAGATCACGGACATGACGAGGAGTCTCGAAATGGTCGAGACGTAAAGATTGATATATTGGAAGCCTATGTTTGGGCACCGGAAGTGTTCCGGGTGAAATCGGGATTTTACCGGATTACCGGGAGGGTTAACGGAACCCCCCGGGAGGCAAATGGGCCTATTGGGCCTTAGTGGAAAAGAGAGAAGGGGCAGCCCACAGGCTAGCCGGCCGAACCCCCCTTCCCTAGTCCTATTAGGACTAGGAGAAGGGGCCGGCCCCCCTCTCTTCTCTTTCTCCCGAAGAGTCCTACTAGGAATAGGATTTGGGGGAAGGAGTCCTACTCCCGGTAGGAGTGGGACTCCTCCCTGCGCCTCCCCCCTAGCCGGCCGACCCCCTTGTCCCTGGCCTTTATATACGGGGGCAGGGGGCACCCCATAGACACACAACTTGATCCTTGAGATGGTTCCTTAGCCGTGTGCGGTGCCCCCTGCCACCAAATTCCACCTCGATCGTACCGTTGTAGTGCTTAGGCGAAGCCCTGCGTCAGTAGTACATCAAGATCGTCATCACGCCGTCGTGCTGACGGAACTCTTCCTCGACGCTTTGCTGGATCGGAGCCCGAGGAACGTCATCGAGCTGAACGTGTGCTAAGAACTCGGAGGTGCCGGAGTAACGGTGCTTGGATCGGTCGGATCGGGAAGAAGACGTACGACTACTTCCTCTACGTTGTGAGATCGCTTCCGCAGTCGGTCTGCGTTGGTACGTAGACAACACTCTCCCCTCTCGTTGCTATGCATCACCATGATCTTGCGTGTGCGTAGGAATTTTTTTGAAATTACTACCTTACCCAACAGTGGCATCCGAGCCTAGGTTTTTATGGTTTGATGTTATATGCACGAGTAGAACACAAGTGAGTTGTGGGCGATACAAGTCATACTGCCTACCAGCATGTCATACTTTGGTTCGGCGGTATTGTTGGTTGAGACGATCCGGACCAACCTTACGCGTACTCTTACGCGAGACCGGTTCCCTCGACGTGCTTTGCACATAGATGGCTTGCGGAAGACTGTCTCTCCAACTTTAGTTGAACCAAGTGTGACTACGCCCGGTCCTTGAGAAGGTTAAAACGGAGTCTATTTGACGAACTATCGTTGTGGTTTTGATGCGTAGGTGAGATGAGTTCTTACTTAAGCCCGTAGCAGCCATGTAAAACTTGCAACAAACAAAGTAGAGGACGTCTAACTTATTTTTGCAGGGTATGTTGTGATGTGATATGGTCAAGGCATGATGCTGATTTTATTGTATGAGATGATCATGTTTTGTAACTAAGTTATCGGCAACTGGCAGGAGCCATATGGTGGTCGCTTTATTGTATGCAATGCAATCGCGATGTAATGCTTTACTAGATTACTAAACGGTAGTAATAGTCGTGGAAGCATAAGATTGGCGAGACGACAACGATGCTACGATGGAGATCAAGGTGTCGCGCCGGTGACGATGGTGATCATGACGGTGCTTCGGAGATGGAGATCACAAGCACAAGATGATGATGGCCATATCATATCACTTATATTGATTGCATGTGATGTTTATCCTTTTATGCATCTTATCTTGCTTTGATTGACGGTAGCATTATAAGATGATCTCTCACTAAATTATCAAGAAGTGTTCTCCCTGAGTATGCACCGTTGCCAAAGTTCGTCGTGCCCAGACACCACGTGATGATCGGGTGTGATAAGCTCTACGTCCATCTACAACGGGTGCAAGCCAATTTTGCACACGCAGAATACTCAGGTTAAACTTGACGAGCCTAGCATATGCAGATATGGCCTCGGAACACAGAGACCGAAAGGTCGAGCGTGAATCATATAGTAGATATGATCAACATGACGATGTTCACCATTGAAAACTACTCCATCTCACGTGATGATCGGTTATGGTTTAGTTGATTTGGATCACATGATCACTTAGAGGATTAGAGGGATGTCTATCTAAGTGGGAGTTCCTAAGTAATTTGATTAACTGAACTTAAACTTATCATGAACTTAGTACCTGATAGTATCTTGCTTGTTTATGTTGCTTGTAGATAGATGGCTCGTGCTATTGTTCCGTTGAATTTTAATGCGTTCCTTGAGAAAGCAAAGTTGAAAGATGATGGTAGCAATTACACGGACTGGGTCCGTAACCTGAGGATTATCCTCATTGCTGCACAGAAGAATTACGTCCTGGAAGCACCGCTGGGTGACAGGCCTGCTGCTGGAGCAACGCCAGATGTTATGAACGTCTGGCAGAGCAAAGCTGATGACTACTCGATAGTTCAGTGTGCCATGCTTTACGGCTTAGAATCGGGACTTCAACGACGTTTTGAACGTCATGGAGCATATGAGATGTTCCAGGAGTTGAAGTTAATATTTCAAGCAAATGCCCGAATTGAGAGATATGAAGTCTCCAATAAGTTCTATAGCTGTAAGATGGAGGAGAACAGTTCTGTCAGTGAGCATATACTCAAGATGTCTGGGTATAATAATCACTTGATTCAGATGGGAGTTAATCTTCCAGATGACTGCGTCATTGACAGAATTCTCCAATCACTGCCACCAAGCTACAAGAGCTTCGTGATGAACTATAATATGCAAGGGATGAACAAGACTATTCCCGAGCTCTTCGCAATGCTAAAAGCTGCGGAGGTAGAAATCAAGAAGGAGCATCAAGTGTTGATGGTTAACAAAACCACTAGTTTCAAGAAAAAGGGCAAAGGGAAGAAGAAGGGAAACTTCAAGAAGAACAGTAAGCAAGTTGCTGCTCAAGAGAAGAAACCCAAGTCTGGACCTAAGCCTGAAACTGAGTGCTTCTACTGCAAGCAGACTGGTCACTGGAAGCGGAACTGCCCCAAGTATTTGGCGGATAAGAAGGATGGCAAAGTGAGCAAAGGTATATGTGATATACATGTTATTGATGTGTACCTTACTAGAGCTCGCAGTAGCACCTGGGTATTTGATACTGGTTCTGTTGCTAATATTTGCAACTCGAAACAGGGACTACGGAATAAGCGGACACTAGCAAAGGACGAGGTGACGATGCGCGTGGGAAACGGTTCCAAAGTCGATGTGATCGCGGTCGGCACGCTACCTCTACATCTACCTTCGGGATTAATATTAGACCTAAATAATTGTTATTTGGTGCCAGCGTTAAGCATGAACATTATATCTGGATCTTGTTTAATGCGAGACGGTTATTCATTTAAATCAGAGAATAATGGTTGTTCTATTTATATGAATAATATCTTTTATGGTCATGCACCTTTGAAGAGTGGTCTATTCTTGTTGAATCTCGAAGATAGTAACACACATATTCATAATGTAGAAGCCAAAAGATGCAAAGTTAATAATGATAGTGCAACTTATTTGTGGCACTGCCGTTTAGGTCATATCGGTGTAAAGCGCATGAAGAAACTCCATACTGATGGGCTTTTAGAATCACTTGATTATGAATCACTTGGTACTTGCGAACCGTGCCTCATAGGCAAGATGACTAAAACACCGTTCTCCGGTACTATGGAGAGAGCAACAGATTTGTTGGAAATCATACATACCGATGTATGTGGTCCGATGAATATTGAGGCTCGCGGCGGATATCGTTATTTTCTCACCTTCACAGATGATTTAAGCAGATATGGGTATATCTACTTAATAAAACATAAGTCTGAAACATTTGAAAAGTTCAAGGAATTTCAGAGTGAAGTTGAAAATCATCGTAACAAGAAAATAAAATTTCTACGATCTGATCGTGGAGGAGAATATTTGAGTTACGAGTTTGGTGTACATTTGAAAAATTGTGGAATAGTTTCGCAACTCACGCCACCCGGAACACCACAGCGTAATGGTGTGTCCGAACGTCGTAATCGTACTTTACTAGGTATGGTGCGATCTATGATGTCTCTTACTGATTTACCGCTATCGTTTTGGGGTTATGCTTTAGAGACGGCCGCATTCACGTTAAATAGGGCACCATCAAAATCCGTTGAGACGACGCCTTATGAACTATGGTTTGGCAAGAAACCGAAGTTGTCGTTTCTTAAAGTTTGGGGCTGCGATGCTTATGTGAAAAAGCTTCAACCTGATAAGCTCGAACCCAAAGCGGAGAAATGTGTCTTCATAGGATACCCAAAGGAAACTGTTGGGTATACCTTCTATCATAGATCCGAAGGCAAGACATTCGTTGCTAAGAATGGATCATTTCTAGAGAAGGAGTTTCTCTCGAAAGAAGTGAGTGGGAGGAAAGTAGAACTTGACGAGGTAACTGTACCTGCTCCCTTATTGGAAAGTAGTACATCACAGAAAACTGTTTCTGCGACACCTATACCAATCAGTGAGGAAGCTAATGATGATGATCATGAAGCTTCAGAACAAGATACTACTGAACCACGTAGATCAACCAGAGTGAGATCCGCACCAGAGTGGTACGGTAATCCAGTTCTGGAAGTCATGATGCTAGATCATGATGAACCTACGAGCTATGAAGAAGCGATGGTGAGCCCAGATTCCGCAAAGTGGCTTGAGGCCATGAAATCTGAGATGGGATCCATGTATGAGAACAAAGTATGGACTTTGGTTGACTTGCCCGATGATCGGCAAGCAATTGAGAATAAATGGATCTTCAAGAAAAAGACTGACGCTGACGGTAATGTTACTGTCTATAAAGCTCGACTTGTCGCAAAAGGTTTTCGACAAGTTCAAGGGGTTGACTACGATGAGACTTTCTCACCCGTAGCGATGCTTAAGTCCGTCAGAATTATGTTAGCAATTGCCGCATTTTATGATTATGAAATATGGCAGATGGATGTCAAAACTGCATTCCTGAATGGATTTCTGGAAGAAGAGTTGTATATGGTACAACCAGAAGGTTTTGTCGATCCAAAAGGAGCTAACAAAGTATGCAAACTCCAGCGATCCATTTATGGACTGGTGCAAGCATCTCGGAGTTGGAATAAACGCTTTGATAGTGTGATCAAAGCATTTGGCTTTATACAGACTTTTGGAGAAGCCTGTATTTACAAGAAAGTGAGTGGGAGCTCTGTAGCATTTCTGATATTATATGTGGATGACATATTGCTAATTGGAAATGATATAGAATTTCTGGATAGCATAAAGGGATACTTGAATAAAAGTTTTTCGATGAAAGACCTCAGGGAAGCTGCATACATATTAGGCATAAAGATCTATAGAGATAGATCAAAACGCTTAATTGGACTTTCACAATGCACATACCTTGACAAAATTTTGAAGAAGTTCAAGATGGATCAAGCAAAGAAAGGGTTCTTGCCTGTGCTACAAGGTGTGAAGTTGGGTAAGACTCAATGCCCGACCACTGCAGAAGATAGAGAGAAAATGAAAGATGTTCCCTATGCTTCAGCCATAGGCTCTATCATGTATGCAATGCTGTGTACCAGACCTGATGTGTGCCTTGCTATAAGTTTAGCAGGGAGGTACCAAAGTAATCCTGGAATGGATCACTGGACAGCGGTCAAGAACATCCTGAAATACCTGAAAAGGACTAAGGATATGTTTCTCGTATATGGAGGTGACAAAGAGCTCACCGTAAGAGGTTACGTTGATGCAAGCTTTGACACTGATCCGGACGATTCTAAATCGCAAACCGGATACGTGTTTACTTTAAACGGTGGAGCTGTCAGTTGGTGCAGTTCTAAACAAAGCGTCGTAGCGGGATCTACATGTGAAGCGGAGTACATAGCTGCTTCGGAAGCAGCAAACGAAGGAGTCTGGATGAAGGAGTTCATATCCGATCTAGGTGTCATACCTAGTGCATCGGGTCCAATGAAAATCTTCTATGACAATACTGGTGCAATTGCCTTGGCAAAGGAATCCAGATTTCACAAAAGAACCAAACACATCAAGAGACGCTTCAACTCCATTCGGGATTTAGTCCAGGTGGGAGACATAGAGATTTGCAAGATACATACGGATCTGAATGTTGCAGACCCGTTGACTAAGCCTCTTCCACGAGCAAAACATGATCAGCACCAAGGCTCCATGGGTGTTAGAATCATTACAGTGTAATCTAGATTATTGACTCTAGTGCAAGTGGGAGACTGAAGGAAATATGCCCTAGAGGCAATAATAAAGTTATTATTTATTTCCTTACATCATGATAAATGTTTATTATTCATGCTAGAATTGTATTAACCGGAAACATAATACATGTGTGAATACATAGACCAACAGAGTGTCACTAGTATGCCTCTACTTGACTAGCTCGTTAATCAAAGATGGTTATGTTTCCTAACCATGAACAAGGAGTTGTTATTTGATTAACGAGGTCACATCATTAGTAGAATGATCTGATTGACATGACCCATTCCATTAGCTTAGCACCCGATCGTTTAGTATGTTGCTATTGCTTTCTTCATGACTTATACATGTTCCTATAACTATGAGATTATGCAACTCCCGTTTACCGGAGGAACACTTTGGGTACTACCAAACGTCGCAACGTAACTGGGTGATTATAAAGGAGTACTACATGTGTCTCCAATGGTAGATGTTGGGTTGGCGTATTTCGAGATTAGGGTTTGTCACTCCGATTGTCGGAGAAGTATCTCTGGGCCCTCTCGGTAATGCACATCACATAAGCCTTGCAAGCACTGCAACTAATAAGTTAGTTGTGAGATGATGTATTACGGAACGAGTAAAGAGACTTGCCGGTAACGAGATTGAACTAGGTATTGGATACCGACGATCGAATCTCGGGCAAGTAACATACCGATGACAAAGGGAACAACGTATGTTGTTATGCGGTCTGACCGATAAAGATCTTCGTAGAATATGTAGGAGCCAATATGGGCATCCAGGTCCCGCTATTGGTTATTGACCGGAGACGTGTCTCGGTCATGTCTACATTGTTCTCGAACCGTAGGGTCCGCACGCTTAACGTTACGATGACAATTATTATGAGTTTATGCATTTTGATGTACCGAAGGTTGTTCGGAGTCCCGGATGAGATCACGGACATGACGAGGAGTCTCGAAATGGTCGAGACGTAAAGATTGATATATTGGAAGCCTATGTTTGGGCACCGGAAGTGTTCCGGGTGAAATCGGGATTTTACCGGATTACCGGGAGGGTTAACGGAACCCCCCGGGAGGCAAATGGGCCTATTGGGCCTTAGTGGAAAAGAGAGAAGGGGCAGCCCACAGGCTAGCCGGCCGAACCCCCCTTCCCTAGTCCTATTAGGACTAGGAGAAGGGGCCGGCCCCCCTCTCTTCTCTTTCTCCCGAAGAGTCCTACTAGGAATAGGATTTGGGGGAAGGAGTCCTACTCCCGGTAGGAGTGGGACTCCTCCCTGCGCCTCCCCCCTAGCCGGCCGACCCCCTTGTTCCTGGCCTTTATATACGGGGGCAGGCGGCACCCCATAGACACACAACTTGATCCTTGAGATGGTTCCTTAGCCGTGTGCGGTGCCCCCTGCCACCAAATTCCACCTCGATTGTACCGTTGTAGTGCTTAGGCGAAGCCCTGCGTCGGTAGTACATCAAGATCGTCATCACGCCGTCGTGCTGACGGAACTCTTCCTCGACGCTTTGCTGGATCGGAGCCCGAGGAACGTCATCGAGCTGAACGTGTGCTAAGAACTCGGAGGTGCCGGAGTAACGGTGCTTGGATCGGTCGGATCGGGAAGAAGACGTACGACTACTTCCTCTACGTTGTGAGATCGCTTCCGCAGTCGGTCTGCGTTGGTACGTAGACAACACTCTCCCCTCTCGTTGCTGTGCATCACCATGATCTTGCGTGTGCGTAGGAAATTTTTTGAAATTACTGCGTTCCCCAACAGCAAGTACTGGCCGACTTTGTCACCGAATGGACAGAAGCCGAACGCCCTAAAGAGTACGACGCATACTCCAACTGGATCATGCACTTCGATGGCTCCAAAATGCTGGCTGGTCTAGGGGCTGGCGTCGTTCTGACGTCCCCAACCAGAGATATGGTTCAATACATACTCCAGATACTATATACAGACTCCAACAACGCAGCCGAATACGAGGCCCTTTCACATGGTCTCCGGATGGCAGTATCCATGGGCATTCAACACCTAGAGGTGCGGGGGGATTCGAACCTCGCAATATCCCAAATAAATGGAGACTTTGATGCCAAGGATCCGAAAATGGCGGCCTATCGCAATGCTGTCCTAAAAATGTCAGCTCGGTTCGAGGGGCTCGAATTTCACCATGTAGCTCGGGAAAACAATCAGGCGACAGACGTCCTTGCACGCATCAGTGCAAAACGCGATGCGGTCCCCCCTAACATATTTTTGGAGAGGCTGTTCAAGCCATCCGTGGTATGGGAAGGGGAACCCGACAATAATAGCCCGGACCCAACCGCAATGCCCGATACCGAACACTCTAACATAATCGGAGGCTCTGCCACCGAAATAACATCTTCAGAGCATGTTATAATGGCCGTCATCGCCCCGTGGACAGAACCATTCCTAGCCTACCTAGCTAGGCAGGAACTCCTCGAGGACCAAAATGAGGCACGTTGCATAGTGCGGCGATCTAAAGCCTATAAGGTCCATGAGGGAGAGCTTTATAAGAAAAGCACCACCGGAGTCCTTCAAAGGTGCATCTCCGAAGAAGAAGGGCGGAAGCTTCTGGCAGAAATTCATGCCGGACTCGGCGGCCACCACGCTGCAGCCCGGGCCCTTGTAAGCAAGGCCTTCCGTACAGGTTTTTATTGGCCGACGGCCCGGGCAGACGCTCAGGACTTAGCCCAACGCTGCGTTGGTTGCCAGCTTTTTGCAAACCAAAGCCATATGCCACCTACCACCCTCCAAACAATCCCCATTACCTGGCCCTTCATGGTCTGGGGGCTCGACATGGTTGGACCCCTTAAAGGGGGAACCCACAAGAAATAATACTTGCTGGTCATGGTGGACAAATTCACCAAATGGATAGAAGCCAAACCTGTTAAAACGGCCAAATCCGGACCGGTGATAGACTTTATATCCGGGGTTGTACACCATTATGGTGTCCCCCACAGCATCATCATGGATAACGGTACGAGCTTCACGACCGACGAGGTAAAACTCTGGTGCAAAAACATGGGCATCAAGCTCGATTATGCTTCCGTCTATCACCCACAAACTAACGGTCAAGTCGAGCGAGCAAATGGTCTTATCATGAGCGGAATCAAACTCAGATTAGTGCGGTCCCTAAAGGAATCTAACACGCACTGGGTAGAGGAGCTCGACTCCGTACTCTGGGGGCTGCGGACCACGCCGAATCGCACTACCGGATACACACCATTCTTTATGGTATGCGGCGCAGAGGCGGTTCAGCCCTGCGACATAATTCATGACTCACCTCGAGTGCGCATGTACGAAGAAAGAGAAGCCGAGCTCAATCGGCAGGACAGTTTGGACACCCTGGAGGAGGAGCGAGACGTGGCAAAAGCCCGTTCCGCATTCTATCAACAGCAGGCTCGAAGATACCAAAGCAGAGAAGTATGGGCCAAAACTTATAATGTTGGCGAGTTAGTTCTATGCCTGCCGAAGAAGAAAAAGGACAAACTCAAGCCCAAATGGGAGGGTCTCTTCATTATTGACCAAGTTCTGACTGGTGGAGCGTACCGTCTGCGGGATGCATCGGATAATCGACTTGAGCCGAACCCATGGAACGCAGCCAGACTCCGAAGATTCTACGCCTAGCGCCGGACTCTGTGTTTGTCTCCTTCCTCTGTCCATTTTTTATACACTATCTGTCTTTTATTTCTCTCCTTCTCCCCTTATTTTCTCTCACAGCCTTTAAAGGCCAATTTGTGCCTTGTTTGCGCACAATTGACGCGCTATCCGCGCTCATTATACCTGGGGGCTTCTTTCACAGAAGCTGATTTATTTATATGGGCTTCATGCCCAGCTCATGTGTCATCCTTCCGCATGTACCTTTTATTCACCATTATATGCATCGATATGACTTAAGTTTTGGTCAAGCTGGGTTGCCTGGCTCTTGTATTTATGCCATACGTTCCCGTTAATTCGGCTAGGGCATAAGGGGAGCACCTCTGCGATTGTTACTGCCGGGTCAGCCGGATGTGTACCTCAGACTGGGTGAAGCCGAAAGCTAGCGTTCTTAAGGGAATATTCGGTCCGTGAACAAAAGATGATTTTTTACTTATTTATATATGTGCCCCCAGATGTTTTTCCCGCGTCTCTTTTCGCAGTCCGGACATGCACTTTACGGCATGCGTCCTAGGGAAAGGAACCCCTAACGGAACTATTCTCCCTGGAAGATGTTTCTTACTAACCATGTAATATAACATAACTAGTTGGGCACTTGTCTGTTCAAGCACTAATGACCCCTACGCCTGGTCTCCTTGCATGCCCCGGTTCTTACATAACCGAGAAGGTATCCGGATACACTTCGGACTATCGGGTCCCGAGGTTGAAGCGAAAAGGTCTGCCATGACAAATGATCTACAATCCGGCTAGAAGGCATTATACATGTCACTTTAAATTACATAGTCAATTTGACTGGCTAAATTCTTCTTCTATGCCATCCAACAAGCTGCTAGTCTACAGTCCTGTTGGGAATACTTTGCGGCCAATTCAACTTGCCCGTACACTAAGCTCACGGGGATCTCCTTCCCATCGGGCCCCATAGGTCCGACCTCGGCCATGTGGTTTGGGTCAGCCTTGGTATACCGCGTCTTCACCATGGCCCAGGCTTCCCTGGCACCTTGACGGCAGGCCGATATCTTCCATAATCGGAAGCACTGCCGCGCTCCCTTAAGCTTCTCCGCAAGCTCTCCAAGGCCTTCGGGCAGGAAGACGGATGGCCATAAGGCCTGGGCAACACCCCGCATCACCTGCCGAACTTTCTCGTGCAGTTGTGACAGCTCTGGTAGAAGATCACCCGCAGACCCGGGCATCTCATCTGCGGGACGACCCGTCAGCAAACCTACAGACATAACTCTGTTAGCCGGTTTCTTTGCCGAATTCTTTTTAACAAGTTTATTCAAGCACTTACTGAAAATGCCGCATTGCAGCCGCTGATTCTCCTTCACGGAGTCCGACAGTTGGGCACGAACATCCTTTAGTTCCACGCCCAGCTGGGTGTTGGCATCCTGGAGATTATTTTTCTCCTGCCTAACCCTCGTAAGCACGCTCTCACCGGCCTTTAGCCGACGCAAGAGATGTTGCTCATCCGGATTTCCTCCGACGTCATCTGCCATATTTGTTGTCAGATTTGCACATATGCCGCACTCTATACGGTATCTATCATTTTAAATATGTGTTACCAGAGGGGGTCTTCTTGGACTCCTCTTCTGCGGCCAGTACGGCCTGAAGTTGGGCTTTGTACTATTCAAGCTCTTGGGACAGTTGGGCATTCTTTTCTGTAAGAACCTACAAAACAAATGATCCTTAAATCAGTTTTTCTAACTGTTTCAAGTCTCAGGGGCTACTGATATATATAATCATCAAATTTTCTCACCCGTATGTCCTTTACATACTGGTCCGTGGCTCTGCTAGACCATTGTGAGCGCACGGAGGTACGCGTCTCCTAAGTTGAAGGCATCAAATTGTGACACCCCAAAAAATTTACCTTGTTTTATTAATTAAAATTTTGCCAGGAAATTTAAACTTTTATTTTCTGGATTTTCTTTTGGTTTCAAAGCCATTCTTTTCTTTGTTATTATGGAGTTTTTACCCAAGTGAAAACGTTTCAAATGTTTTATTGGACTTGTGTACCCTCTCAAGAAAACTTTTCTTTTTATCAATGGAATTAATTATATAATTATTTTCCTGATCTTTATTTCTTTAAAAATGGTTTCCCATGGTTTTAGGGTCCTATTTGAACTACAACCATTTGATAAATTTATTTAAAATTCCAACCAAAATGTGGAGATGTCATGTGATGTTTTTAAATCACTTTTATGCAAAAATATCTTCTGTTCATTAGAGATTTTGAGCTTTACACCAAGTTTGCAAATCTGGTCCAGTGGGCAATTTTGCACTACAACCTATTTAAATATTTCCTGAAAACTTCCACCAAAATTATGGGATGTTAATAGGAGTATATTATTCAACTTTATGCAAAAACCCAATGATGTTCTTTGAAAAATTTGAGTGAATCAACCTCATTTTTATACTGGTCCAACTTGATATTTGTACTGCAACCATATTTTAACTTGCTCCTTTACCCATGATTATTTTTCCTGCTTATAGACCACCCTACAAAACCCTTAAGTCCGGGAGAGTGGACCCATTGGAGGATTTTAAGTGCATGCAAAAATACCTTTTTCTTTCTGTCCAGATTTGGCTTTCTCAAAAACTTGCACTGTCAAGTTTTGATTTTTCCCAAAAAAACCATGCCATGTTTTCTAGTACCTAAAGAGACTCTTATCTGGAAATTTTGGTCACTTGCAAAACCATCTGGATGCCCCTAGCATTTCGTCGAACAGTTGGAGTGCATGAACCATTTTGGCATAGATTTTAGTTAGCATTATAGAGTTGCTTTACTTGCCTAGCCAGCTTGTCCACTAGAGGTTTAGTAACCACCCTAACTAGTCTGGTAACTTGCAATATCATCCAAGCCCTCTGGGGTGCCATGGCATTTCGCCGATCAGTTGGTGGGCGTGCACTGGGCGCGCCCAGAGCACGCCAACTGCAGCCGCGCGCCCGAGCCGCCGCGTCGGGCTTACTCCGTGCCTCCTGACCCTCTGCCGCTCGCAACGTAGGGCCAAGCCTCGACCTGTATCCCCTCACGAGCACCACAGCCCCTCGCCATGTCTCCGGCAAGCCAGAAGCTAGCCGCCATCACCGCCTGCTGTGGTCGGTGCCGTACGGGCCACCTGGTGCGTCCCCGAGTACCCCCGCCCGCCATGCTCATCCACAACCGCGTTGCCTACCTCTGCAAGCTCTGCCAACCAGCCCCCACCTCCCCTGCTCTGCAATAGTGCCGCCGCCGTCGTGCTTATCCTCGGGCAGCCGACGAACCGACGTACTCTGCCTATTTAAACCACCCACGAGCTCGTATGGGTCATCGACCACCTCCCCATATCCCTTCAGGAGCCGTCCCGAGTAGCAGAACGGCCCGACGAGGTCACTTTCCTCCTCCACCTCCGCAACGCCCGTCGCGGCCTCCCGGCTAAATCCGAGCCAACCGAAGCCAATCCTCCGTCGCTACCGTCTCCAGTAGTACCCTGTTGACCACGCGAAGCCACTCCCAATGCCATTTGCACCAGAGACTCCCCAGGAGCAAGGGCCCCTCTTCGCCCGACGCTCTTATCCGCCATGGGCACTGCCCTACTTGAATCCGAGCTCCCCATCGACCTTTTCCCCCTCCAGCAGATGCACCCCTCCCTCCTGATCATGCGAGTGTGCCGAACGAAGGAAACGGTGCTCTGTTGCACCGGCAATCGTCGCCAGAGCCGCACCTCTGCCTCTGTCCCAGGCGTGCGAGGGGAGAAGATGAACCCGACAGGTGGGGACCACCTGTCGGTGAACCAGCCCGAGCCACTACTGGCACAACCCGGTTAATATGATTTCCTCTGGTGGAAGCGTATTTCGGGTAAGTACGCGATCAATCTCAGAAGACGTATTCCAGTCGAACCGTTTTCCTTTTTCTGTTTTATTTAAAAAACAGAACTTTGACTGGGCTTATCTTTTTAAATATAAGTCCAAATGACTTGATTCTTTTTCTGTTGTTCCTCAAATTTGGTCTAGTTTATTTTCATATGTATTTGAAAATTTTCCAAACAACTTTTTTGTACTGTTTTTAAAGTATGTGTTAATTTAAATTTATTTAAAATAGGATTTTGGAGAGGGAGAAGAAAACTTTCAAAAGTTTTGGAGAGCACCTCACCTCTCCACACCTTGAAGGCAAGCATTTTTGAACCCTGGCATAATATTATTGGGTGTTGTTTGATACCACCGCAACACCACCTCGACACGAAGCTTCCGTTAGTTCATGTGATGATATGATCATACTCTTAAGTGCATATTGATGATTCCATGCTGTTGGCATTCGATATATTGTGATAGTAGACACCCTCGTATACCTTTCATGCCTATCGGGAGGAAGTCGGGAGAGCCTCTGTCCTGGGTAGACACGAGCTTGTCTCCGGTCTTCGTCGAGACGGTTGTGTCCGGTTGTGTCCATGTTTTCTAGGACGAGGACGAGGACGAGGCTGAGGATAGATCCACATTGGAGTATCTCAAAAAAGAGATAGCTGATGAACAAAAAAGTTTCGGCAATGAATATGACTGCTGGGAACGTGTATGGGGTAGCAAGATTGGAGGGTGCGGTGGCTTGGAAGATACAAGTAAGCAACTCGAATGCTACTTATCTTACTCATCAATTAAATTTGTTTCATCTGTTTGCTTTCTTTTGTCACAAAATTTTAGTAGACCACTAACTTCGTTTCTACTTGAATGGAGAAGGGAGAAGAGATAATAATTTACTTATTCATATTAGTTCTCTGACAGTACACAATTGTCTTTTGTGCTGCAGCCACATTGAGCCCTATGCACTTTACACACTGCACACCTGGTGTTGTCCCATATCCTGCTGTTGTTGCGGGGAACACCTTGTTGATCTACTCCATCAGGATTCGAAGAAAACACTTGGATATAGTCAAACCCTTGAAATGGCCGCTCAAAGTGTACGGTGTGGTTGCTGCTCGAGACACAGTGGACCACAACCGCAACATTCTCTTCTCTCGATCAAGGCTAAACTACCAAAAACTCGGTGAAGATGTACATAGCATATATTCAATTTGCTCCTCATTATTCTTTATTTCCTCTTCCTGCTTTCCTAGTCCATTGCAATTAAGCACCTTCCTAGTAACCACTGCAATCAAGTATAACAATATGATGCTTGCAGGATTCCTTTTTATGCTTGACTGGTCCGTCTCGTGCAATTTTTGGTGTCGGACCCGTTGACTTTGAAGTTGACCTGAAAATAAATGAGGGAGCTGAAGAAGATACAACATTGATCAGTTCTTGCTACCGCCGCCCAAGAAGATTATTCATTGGTAGTAGTTACTCTGAAATCATCCGTGGATGCTGGTGTGATGTAGAATTAATCTATGAGGAGCTTGATACACCACTCCAGGCCACCGTTGTGGGTGTTCACGTTGTTGAAGGAGGGTGGCCTTTCAAATATGGATGCAGAGTTGCTTGCTCCTGGTCTGCTGCAACAGGGACTATTGGTGCTACCCGTAGGGAAGTTGTTTTGCTTGATTATCGTGGTGAAAATATGCCTGTAGGATGAGATGATTATCTTCATTTGCCGAGAAACATTGTTCCCGTGGAGTTACAAGGAACACTGAGGCTTGTCATACAGGCTTACCCAGAACCTGGTTTTCGACCCGTAAAGGGTCATGTAGACTTCTGTATCCAACATTGCCAAACAAGCAGCCTACAATGTGAAGTTGGTAACTCTACAGTGGAGATTACTGTTGCTTGGTCCCTCCTTGTAAAAGAGAAGCTGGAGCTGTTACTGGAGGGCTATGCTGCTGGGCGTGATTGAAGGAATTATATGTATAACTTGTTGGTTTGTCAAACCTAAGTCTTTCTCGCACTTGAGTGTTCGAGTTGGGTTGATATTCTATCTGTTTTTCTTTCTTTCTTCTGTTAGATTTCATTTAGCTTCGTTTGGCAAGAATGTTGTATTCTGGTATGTGTATATTTTGTGGATTGATGGGATTAAAACTCTTCGAGAGTGATTTATCTTGTTTAATGAGATGGTAGAAGTAATTTGTACTGTTCATACACTAGGTACACCATGTATTCTTGGACGTAGCCAATGCTTCTGCTAATGGCACACCTGGGCTTGGAAGATATCCTCCATTCAAGCACGGTGTATCACCGATATGTTTTAGAAGCACCTTTCTGCTTGCTTGTTGATAGGTTCCATCTTTGACCATTCTGAGTGTACACTCTATTTGTCCTTTTTCTGTCATTGCAATAGCATGAAATGCATTTGATTTCTTTAGAAGTGATGCCAAAATGATGGTGGTTGCTCTTGTTGATATGGATCATGCCTTTGTTCCTGCTCAACATTCACCTGTCGAAACACCCCTACTATTTTTACACCATGGCAACTATTTTTTGTATGACTTTGCTGGCAAAACTAGATAGTGGACCAAGGCAACTCCAAATTTTTCTGCTATCTTTTCATGTGATGAAAAATTCATTTTCCTATTTTTTTTCTAAAATGATGGCAACTAATGACATAGGAAAATTCATAGATTTTGTACAATAACTTTTACATGCTAGGTTCCAAAAATATTATTTGTGATGTTAGCCACAGACAAAAATGACACGGCCGATACAATAAATTTTCCATGGTCAGATATAATAAATTTGCCATAAGTACAATTTTTGAAATGTAGTATAAAACTTAAACTGCACATGGCGAAAACATTAGAAAGTTTTCCATGGCTGGTTTATAGCTAAAAAGCAAGTAAAACTCTGTCATGTAATGAACACAGATCTAATACAAAGGTTTGCCATGACATGTCTATATATGTATTGCAAAACTTAAGGTGGCATGGCGAAAAAGATCTTATTTTTTTGCCATGGTAACTATAGAGATGTGGAACACCTACTTAAGTTGCCGTGGCAAAAACATATTAAAGTTTGTCATGGCTATCATATAGTTGTCGTACAAAACTTAAACTGCCCATGTCAAAAAAAGAAAAGAAAAGAAATTGCCATGTCAAAAATTATAGCTACAAACCAAGTAAAATGTCATGCCATGTACATAGTTCGAGGAGAGTAAGAAATCATAAATAGTCAAAGCCAAAAAATTACAGCATGCCAAAAATGGCAAATGTGTGTAAAACTTACCATGACACTACTTGCCATGATGTTGAGAAAAAACAAAGCATTGCAATTGCGTATAACTTTTGCTATGATCGATACGCAAAATTATGCCATCATGCTCTTAAAACCAATGCACATCATGGCAAAATTAAAGAATTTTGTTCTCTTCAAAAAGATGGCAAATTTAGTTTTTTCCATCAGTGCATGGCAAATTTTGTAGGAATTTTGTTCTCTAGAAACAGGAAAATTTAGGAATTTGCCATACTACTAAAGAGAAATTTGCCACATGTACAATAATGGCCAAGGAATCTACAAAAAAATGCCATGGTACAAACAATAAATAGAGAATTTGCTATGGTTTCTACAATAAAAATGTCATTATAAATATGTTTTTTTGCATTTGTCATGGTCATTCAAAAAAGAATACCTGCATTTGCCATGTGAACATGGCGATATATGTTAAGGTGACATGGTTGTGTACTATTTGTTTCAATAATTGCCATGATATAAAAAGCACAATTTGCTTCAAGAATTGCCATGAGACAATTACAAATTTGTTTCAAGAATTGTCATGATTTAAAAATCAGAATTCGTAAATTGTCGTGTGACAATTACAATTTTTCCTAAAATTTGCCATGTGTTGAGGGACATAATTTTCTGAATTTGCTGTGTGACCAATAGAAATTCCTTTCAAACTTGCCATGTTCAAGAGGAAAAAATATTCGCTCACGAATACCATTGACCCTACAAGACGTTTTCAAAAAATGGCCAAGGTAGATACAGATCAGAAGCGTAGACATTACTACTATGCTTCAGATGCCATCTTCCCGTCAGAGCCCCATGTTGTCATGCCAGTAAGGTGGACCTGAACCTAACTGAACGGGACTGAACCTAAATAGAGAAAAATGAGATTATACTTACATCTTGACAGTACTACTACACTTCACATTGGAGTCGCCGCTGGAGAGGGACGATGCGACGCAGAGCAGCGATGAGATCGGGGAAGAGCTCGGGCGTGTCTCGTGGAGACGGAGGCTAGCTATACCTATACGTTCGGCACTCCTCCTCCTGCTCCGTCTGCTTTCGCATCTGCACGGTTGAGGCAACCTCGCCGGTTGGCAGCGGCGATGCACCCGCGTGTGCGTCTCCCTGGTGTGCGTGGTCCCAACGAAACGCCTCGTCAGTTCCCATCACGGCAAGGCCGGGCACTGTAACCCTGCTATACGGGCCAAGGGCCGTATATCAACTAGTATCTACACTTTTAAACTCACCACGTATTAATGGCAGCCCCATGTACACGCTTGTACCATTGGTCCACGTACCAGGAGCAAACGAGCTCGTCCACGCTATAGCCGTTCTCGGTTACTCATCCAAGAAACAACGTAAATCAAAGGAAAGCAATTGACATCTGCTCCTGTACTAGCATGCAGTAATTGAAGCAAGCGATCAGTCAGATCGGTGCATTGAGGTAGAACTTGACATGAATTCAAGGGTCGCTATCTGAAGCCATCTCCTTCCCTGAATCTCTTTCTGAAGATTACTGAAGAATTGGGACAGTTTTACTGTTCGCCTGCAGCTCACTTACCTCTTCGTTGCGGCTGTTGACCGAGCACCGTCCATCACGGATCCAAGGGATCACAAGCGCCCAATGTTTATCTCCTTTTCTCTCAGTTTAGTTAGTGTGATGGCTAGCTATATAAGGTCGTGTAAGCCCAATGGCAGAAGCATCTTATCTCTGGCCGGCATAACTTTCTTCTATAATAATCTCTTAATTAGAGTAAAGCATTCCTCCGAGATTAGCTAATCGATGTGTCATGCTGAGTTTCCCCTGTGTGCGCGTGCTTCACCTCTGAATTTCTCTCTCTGTTCCCTGAATCCCATAGTCAGGGCCTGTCACAGAGCCGTGCTTCTAGCGACAGGAGAAGGCGTGCTACTGTTTTTGCTGTTTCTTTTTTATTGACAACTGAGCAGGATGTCCACACATCCCATCATGGGACCTCCTCACGCGTGGACGCCTACGTATACATGATGAGGCTGCTTGGTGCCACGTCCATGTAGGTTCTGAAGCTGTGTGTGTGAAGCATCCCACACAGTGCCACTGTTCTATTCGATTCACAGCAGAACAAGGGGTGACATTTTTTTGTGCGCTCAAAAGGCAGGGTGTCCTTTCCCGCAAAAAAAAGGGGTGCCTTCTTCACCCTCCTAAAGTTACAACTCTGCTGAACCAGAGACCGGCCAACACCACCACTATAGAGAGTAGAGAGAACCTGGAGTCTACCCTTGCCAAAACGTCGTCCTTTCGTCTTCTTCCTAGGAGTCATGCGCCGCTCCATAGATTTCCCTTCCACTGGAGCCCTATTAACACCTTACTTCCTTCCGATTACACTCTCAGGTAGTAGCAATTTCAAGAACAGGGCGAGAATCACAGGAGACAGAGCCGAGGGACAAAGGTTGGAGAAGAATAGAGAAAGGGGATCGGGGTGTGGCCGCCGCCAATCAAATTGAGATCTAAAAAAACAATGCACATCATAACAGGCGTCTCCCTTTCTACATTTAGGGCTGATGAATTTTGGCATGTCAAGCTTGCCTATGCTTGGTGGACATAGACATGTACGCATCGCTATTTGTTTGGCTCATGACAATGGTAATAGAAAAGGTGTACAAGAAAAAGACGATTCAAAATTTGGTGAAATTTTTACAAGACTGCCCTGAACAATATTTTACATAATAATCACGCTTTCCTCAAAATAATCACCTAAGAAGAGAGCATATTTATGTATGTATGTTCCTATTCCAGCCCATTTTACATGACACAGATAACTGTGTTTGTTGGTTTCAGAAACATCTTCCGGATAAGCACCAAATTTGATGGCATCCGAAAGCAACAAAGGGGCCAACGGGACAAAAAATAATTCAAAATAACTTCAATTTTTCTATCAAGCAATGGGAAATAGCTGTCCCATTAACGAGGATGCATGCACAAATCAGGGGGGGCCTATCACAATTTAAATATTCCACATAACACGACACAACCTATAAATTATAGTCTAGACACAGGGTAATAGTTGGATAACAGAAGAAACAGTTGGGCATCTTAGATAACTGATGGATACACAAACACTTACACTATAAGTTAATAGCCCTCTACACTGGGGTAACATACCCCTCCAGCACAAGATCCAGCTTATCCATGGCAAGAAGGGACCAAGCAACAACGATCTGAACAGTCGAGTTACCAACTGTACATAAACACTTGGTTGTTTGGCATTGCTTCACAGGGAAGTCAACCTCAACATTATGTAGATATTCAAGGCCAGATTCTGAATAGGCTTGAATGACCACTTTCAGCGTTTGCTCTAGTTGCACAGAAACAACATTTCTTGACAGACTTACGTAACCATCAGACTGTTTCTCCATTTCCTCAACCTTACAGTTAACTAACACGACTTCGGTAGGTGTAGTCGGAACAAGATCTTCATCAGGAGATAAGTAGCAAGAAACCCGGCATCCATATTGAAAAGGCCACTCCCCTTCAACAACACGGACACCCACGATAGTGGCCTGGACTGCTCTAGTAAGGCGTCCAACACTTAACTCTAACATACCACAGCAGCTGCTGATACTGGGGTTGGCATACTTCTGCATGGAATAGTAATTATAGGTAGAAGAGAACAATACTGTATCTTTGGTATCTGCTCCAGCATACATAATTCTAAGCTCAACTTCAAATTTAACCGTGTCCGCAGCCACAATTGCACGAGAAGGGCCAGTCAAGAGCAAAAAAGGATCCTGCAAGCATTGTTATCATCATTATCATTATCATTACTCTACTTAATCAAAACGGACTAATAAAAAAGATAACATGCATGACGAAAAAGCAAAGGAGGATGAAGAGAACACTTATGATGCGTTTGAGTATAGAGTATTTTAAAAGCCATAGTATCCCAAAACCACAATATTATAACATGTAGGCCCTGAATACCACACTACACAAATACTACCGTAATTTCCAATGTTAGAAAAACTAAGTGCGTTTGGCATTTTACAGTATTGACCAGAGTAATTTTTTTAATTATGTCTAGTTACTTTGTTTGAATTATGTCAACTGACTATCAGGGAAAGAATAATTCCAATACCTTTGTGTCGGGACGTGCACAATTTGGTTCAACGCAAGTTAAGATATGTTTGTGTGTTGAGCCTTCAGCTTATGTTGGTTTTAATTTACTTGTGGATAAAGTAGCAATCTGCTAGATACTAGCAGATTCAAATTTACATGTCAAGGCTAGCTGCTAGACGTATCAATCTGGGATGATGAGTTATGTAAACTTTGATGTGTAATATAGATAGAGGTTGCTAGGCTGACAGGTTTGTGTAAACAAGAAGTAGAAGGCACGAAGAAACAGATTCATCAAGGAAAAACAACCAGGCGATGGCTGCACCACATGCTGTAACTCACTACTGATCAGTTGATCGAAAAGCCTCACTACAGATATATGCCACGTATGAACAAACAGCAAGCCTTCTCAATTCTCTGTTTAAAAAGAAGAGGACAGAGGTAGATTTATTAATACTTCAAAATTACCACAGTTTCGGGAATACTCCTGTTTGTTTAACTATGGTTTTCCTTGGATCCAAAGATCTCAAAGTATTTAAAACTATAGTTTTTTCAGAAACCATGGTATTCTCAGAAAAACTCAAAAAATACTTTGTATCCAAACAGGGCCTTAGTGTTATTAATACATACCGCTTCAGTGACTTGTTGGCAGTTTGCCCTTGACCGGGAGAAGAGAAGGTTGCGGTTGCGGTCCACGGTGTCTCGTGCAGCAACCACCCCGTACACACGGAGCGGCCAGCGCAAGTTGGCATTCACATTCACAATTTTGATGGAGAAGATCTGCAGGGCTGGACCGGCAACAGCAGCGTGTGGAAAGATACCAGGCGTGGAGTGCGTAAATTGCATAGGGCTCAACGTGGCTGCAGAACCAAATTAAGTCAAATGAATTACTAAACTAAGTCAAGTAAAATATTTGATTATACAAGGAAAAGCTGGGAATGTTCTGATTGCACTGATTGAGATATGTCATATGTGTAGTCAATTGAACTACCTAAGGTAAGCACAGCTAGCTAGAAGAAAGAAACTTACTTATGTCATCAAACGAACCACATCCTGCTATCTCACTGCCCCATATAGATTTCCAGGCGGCATGGTAAGAACTAAGATCATCCAAATTCACTCGCTTAGCAACAATTGGATCATCTACAATCTCTTTCTGTAAGGGTTCACATGAACGCTTTATATCACCCGAGATAGCCACAAATGTTTCAGATAAAATACGGAGCTTCTTGAGCTTGTCCAACCCGATGGGGATACTGGATTTCCTCAGTATAGATGCAAAAGATTGTATCCGATATGCATATTCGTGACACTCGTGCAAGAGAAAATGAAGTGCCTCCTTCTGGCTGAGAACAAGATAGGGCAAACTTACCCCGAGCAAGTTGATTGCATCTGAGTCCACGTTCTGGACAGACAACTCGGACAGCTGCTCTATCATCTCGGGTGGCAACTGCTGTGGAGTGTAAATCCCTCCTTTTTTCCTTTGCCTCTCTAGATAAGCCTTCTTTCCAGCGATCGTATCCAACCCTCGTGATTCGACCTGTCTCTCCAGGGCGGTGATTTCCCTCCTCTGGATCATAATATGGCGACAAAGAGCGTCGGCCAGGCTTTCATTATCCATGCTCTGGAACGTGGCCTCCCTCCCTTTGATCTCAGTTTTGGTACTGCTCGGGAACGTGTCCTCCCTCTTATTGCGGACAACGTACGTGGTCCGCCCCATGTCCTTCTTCGACCGGATCTGCATCTCCTCCCTGTATTTCCTCTCCAACGTCCGAAATCTCCGAACCAAATTCATATCTCCCGAATTCACTATCTCTTCCCCGAAGTCCCCATCCAGCTTCCGAAATTTCCGAATCCAATCCATCTCCTTTTCGGATTCCATCTTAAACTTCATCTCCTTCTCGTATACTCTCTCTATCTTCCGGAGTTCCCCGACCAGAATCCTCTCCCTCACCTTCTCCTTGCCGGATCCCTTCCCCTTCTCCTTGCCGGATGCCCTCTCTATCTCCCCGAATTCCATCTCCGTCTCCTTGCCACCGGCCGTCGCTCTCTTGCCGGATCCCCTCGCCTTCTCCTTGCCGGATCTCCTCCCCATCTCCCCGAATTCCATCCCGGTCTCCTTGCCACCGGCCGTCGCTCTCGGGTTGAGATGGGGTCTGAGGCTAAACAGGCAGGGAAACTCGCCGCCGCCGCCGCCTAGATTTTCTCTTTTTGTTGAGGTGGTTGAGAGGAGCCGCCGCCGCCGCCTAGATTTTCTCTTTTTGTTGAGGTAGTTGAGAGGAGCCGCCGTCTAGGTTTTATCCGAACGCCCGCCCGGGTGAGCCTCCTGACTCACGCTCAGCCCGGGACGGACCAGTAGATCCGGACGCACCTCCAAATTATAGCTGGCCAAACGGGCCGGGCCAAACAGGCCAGCCCACGAGCACGCCGGCACGGCCCGTCATGGGCCAGGCCTGGCACGGGCTAAACGGGCCGTGCCCGGCATGTGGCACGCCTTGGGCCGTGTCTGGGCCTGAAGCCTGGGCACGCGGGCCGGCACGGCACAGCCCGTTTATTTTTTATATAATTTTCAGAATTTTTTATATAAGTATACCTAAAACATAGTCCAATAGGCCTAAAAATCAATCCAACTGGTTGAAAATGTGCAACCCGGCGTGCTAAACGGGCCATCGGGCCGACCCGTTTACTAATCAGGCCGTGCCTGGGCCAAGGAGCAGCGCCCGTGGGCCGGCACGGCACGACCCGACACGATTAGCACAGGCCGGGCTGTGTCGTGCCGAGCCGGCCCGTTTGGCCAAGTCTGCTTCCAATCGCACTACTTTTTTAAAAAATTGTCTAAAAAACTACTTAAAAAACATAGGTAGAGACCAGAAAGTCCTAGAGCTGGCATTAACTTACAAAAGTTTCAGTACAACAATGCGTGGAGGATCACAAAATAAAATCACAACCAAGTCTCCCGTTTTACATACAAGACCCTAGAAAAAGAAACAAAAACACAATCGGGTCATGCAGCATCTGGCAACCTCGCCGGAGATGCATTGGCCACCATCTTCGGCTACTGCCTTGCCAGCAAAGGGCAAGAGAAGAAGGGTCTCTGTCGGTGTGAAAACCGACGGATCTCGGGTAGGGGGTCCCAAACTGTGCGTCTAAGGCGGATGGTAACAGGAGGCAGGGGACACGATGTTTACCCAGGTTCGGGCCCTCTCGATGGAGGTAATACCCTACTTCCTGCTTGATTAATCTTGATGATATGAGTAGTACAAGAGTTGATCTACCACGAGATCGTAGAGGCTAAACCCTAGAAGCTAGCCTATGATATGATTGTTGTTGTCCTACGGACTAAACCCTCCGGTTTATATAGACACCGGAGGGGGCTAGGGTTACACAGAGTCGGTTACAATGGGAGGAGATCTCCATATCCGTATCGCCAAGCTTACCTTCCACGCCAAGGAGAGTCCCATCCGGACACGAGACGAAGTCTTCAATCTTGTATCTCCATAGTCCAACAGTCCGGCCAAAGGATATAGTCTGGTTGTCCGGATACCCCCTAATCCAGGACTCCCTCAGTAGCCCCTGAACCAGGCTTCAATGACGATGAGTCCGGCGCGTAGATTGTCTTCGGCATTGCAAGGCGGGTTCCTCCTCCGAATACTCCATAGAAGATCTTGAACACAAGGATAGTGTCCGGCTCTGCAAAACAAGTTCCACATACCACCGTAGAGAGAATAATATTTCCACCAATCTAATTTGCTGACACACTCGATATTATGACATCATACTACGGCCCGGTCATTATTCGAACCGTTTTTCTCAACCAGCCTTGGCGCATATCGCGAGGCGGTTTCCTTGGCACGTCTTGTCGAAGCAGAGATCGTGTCCCCTTATTACGGGATTCTCATCAATACGGACGTGGGTAACCCAATCATGCCCGTTGGTATGACTCCTCGATTGTAGGCAAGTCCCAAATGGTCATGAGGAGGACGCTTGGTATTCACCCTCTTTATAAAGAGACCAAGGCCTATCCATTTTTTACTCCTCGAACTCAATCGAATCCTTCCCCTGCCTCGAGTTCCAACACCCGAAGCTCAGGTCAGGCGCTTTGGACCTTCAACCATGTCCGGATCCAACGTTCAAGGTCGGTGGATGCCTTCCTCCGTCATGGAGGAAGACGTCAAAAAGTTAAGAGAGGCTAGGTTTCTGACAGGCGAGATCCCGCACCGGCTGCCTGCCCGAGGGCAGGTTATTCCCACTCCCAAGCCCGGCGAGAGCGTTGTGTTCGTATCTCACTTCCTCCGAGGGCTAGGCCTGGCTCTAGATCCTTTTGTGAGGGGGCTCATGTTTTACTACGGGCTGGATTTCCATGATCTGGCTCTGGATTCTGTCCTCCATATCTTGTCATTTATCGTCGTGTGTGAAGCTTTCCTCCGTATTACCCCTCACTTCGGCCTGTGGCTCAAGACCTTTAAGGTGGAGCCGAAGATGATCGAGGGGCGGCACACAGAGTGCGGACGCGCCATAATAAGCAAAAGCGCCGGTGCCTCATGGCCAGAGGGTTCTTTCCAGGAGGTGTCCAGCTTATGGCAACGAGAATGGTTTTACATCACAGCTCCCAGGGGTACCAAGTGGGTGGCTCCCCCTGCTTTTCGCTCGGGCCCTCCGCCACAACTAGCGTCATGGGTCAACAAGGGGCTGGACTGGGGGCCAGCAAAGGATGTGCCAATATTGCAGAGCCGCATCGAAGATCTCCTAGAGAGAGACATCAGTCTAGTCACGATAACGCAAGTCATGTTAATTCATCGAGTCCTGCCCTGCAAACGTCGTCCCCTCTGCATGTGGGAGTTCAACCCGGAGGGACCGCGAGCTATCCAACATTTCCTCGGCATGACGCTCGAGGAGATGTACAAATTTGAAGGAAATATGCCCTAGAGGCAATAATAAAGTTATTATTTATTTCCTTATATCATGATAAATGTTTATTATTCATGGTAGAATTGTATTAACCGGAAACATAATACATGTGTGAATACATAGACAAACAGAGTGTCACTAGTATGCCTCTACTTGACTAGCTCGTTAATCAAAGATGGTTATGTTTCCTAACCATGGACAAAGAGTTGTTATTTGATTAACGGGATCACATCATTAGGTGAATGATCTGATTGACATGACCCATTCCATTAGCTTAGCACCCGAGGGGTTTAGTATGCTACTATTGCTTTCTTCATGACTTATACATGTTCCTATGACTATGAGATTATGCAACTCCCGTTTGCCGGAGGAACACTTTGTGTGCTACCAAACGTCACAACGTAACTGGGTGATTATAAAGGTGCTCTACAGGTGTCTCCAAAGGTACATGTTGGGTTGGTGTATTTCGAGATTAGTATTTGTCACTCCGATTGTCGGAGAGGTATCTCTGGGCCCTCTCGGTAATGCACATCACATAAGCCTTGCAAGCATTGCAACTAATGAGTTAGTTGTGAGATGATGTATTACGAAACGAGTAAAGAGACTTGCCGGTAACGAGATTGAACTAGGTATTGAGATACCGACGATCGAATCTCGGGCAAGTAACATACCGATGACAAAGGGAACAACGTATGTTGTTATGCGGTCTGACCGATAAAGATCTTTGTAGAATATGTAGGAACCAATATGAGCATCCAGGTTCCGCTATTGGTTATTGATCGGAGACGTGTCTTGGTCATGTCTACATTGTTCTCGAACCGTAGGGTCCGCACGCTTAACGTTATGATGACAGTTTCATTATGAGTTTATGTATTTTGATGTACCGAAGGTTGTTCGGAGTCCCGGATGTGATCATGGACATGACGAGGAGTCTCGAAATGGTCGAGACATAAAGATCGATATATTGGAAGCCTATATTTGGATATCGGAATCGTTCCGGGTGAAATCGGGATTTTACCGGAGTACCGGGGGTTACCGGAACCCCCCCGGGGGTTATTGGGCCTACATGGGCCCTAAGGGAGAAGAGGAAAGGAGGCAAGAGGTGGCGGCGCGCCCCTCCCCTCCCTAGTCCGAATAGGACAAGGAGAGGGGGGTGGCGCCCCCCCCTTTCCTTTCCCTCCTCCTCCTCTTTCCCACTTCTCCTTCTCCAACTAGGAAAGAAGGGTGTCCTACTCCCGGTGGGAGTAGGACTCCCCCTTGGCACGCCCTCCTTGGCCGGCCGCCCCCTCCCCTTGGCTTCTTTATATACGGGGGTAGGGGGGCACCCTAGAACACACAAGTTGATCTTCGTGATCGTTCCTTAGCCGTGTGCGGTGCCCCCCTCCACCATATTCCACCTCGGTCATATTGTAGCGGTGCTTAGGCGAAGCCCTGCGACGGTTGAACATCAAGATCGTCACCACGCCGTCGTGCTGACGGAACTCCTCCCCAAAGCTTTGCTGGATCGGAGCCCGGGGAGCGTCATCGAGCTGAACGTGTGTCAAGAACTCGGAGGTGCCGGAGTAACGGTGCTTGGATCGGTTGGACCGGGAAGACGTACGACTACTTCCTCTACGTTGCGTCAACGCTTCCGCTTCGGTCTACGAGGGTACGTAGACAACACTCTCCCCTCTCGTTGCTATGCATCACCATGATCTTGCGTATGCGTAGGAATTTTTTTGAAATTACTACGTTCCCCAACAGTGGCATCCGAGCCTAGGTTTTATGGTTTGATGTTATATGCACGAGTAGAACACAAGTGAGTTGTGGGCGATATAAGTCATACTGCTTACCAGCATGTCATACATTTGTTCGGCGGTATTGTTGGATGAAGCGGCTCGGACCGACATTACACGTACGCTTACGCGAGACTAGTTCTACCGCTGTGGTTTGCACACAGGTGGCTGGCGGGTGTCAGTTTCTCCAACTTTAGTTGAACTGAGTGTGGCTACGCCCGGTCCTTGCGAAGGTTAAAACAACACCAACTTGACAAACTATCGTTGTGGTTTTGATGCGTAGGTAGATTGGTTCTTACTTAAGCCCGTAGCAGCCACGTAAAACTTGGAACAAACAAAGTAGAGGACGTCTAACTTGTTTTTGCAGGGCATGTTGTGATGTGATATGGTCAAGGCATGATGCTAAATTTTATTGTATAATATGATCATGTTTTGTAACCAAGTTATCGGCAACTGGCAGGAGCCATATGGTTGTCGCTTTATTGTATGCAATGCAATCGCCCTGTAATGCTTTACTTTATCACTAAGCGGTAGCGATAGTCGTAGAAGCATAAGATTGGCGAGACGACAACGATGCTACGATGGAGATCAAGGTGTCGCGCCGGTGACGATGGTGATCATAACGGTGCTTCGGAGATGGAGATCACAAGCACAAGATGATGATGGCCATATCATATCACTTATATTGATTGCATGTGATGTTTATCTTTTATGCATCTTATCTTGCTTTGATTGACGGTAGCATTATAAGATGATCTCTCACTAAATTTCAAGATAAAAAGTGTTCTCCCTGAGTATGCACCTTTGCCAAAGTTCGTCTTGCCCAGACACCACGTGATGATCGGGTGTGATAAGCTCTACGTCCATCTACAATGGGTGCAAGCCAGTTTTGCACACGCAGAATACTCAGGTTAAACTTGACGAGCCTAGCATATGCAGATATGGCCTCGGAACACTGAGACCGAAAGGTCGAGCGTGAATCATATAGTAGATATGATCAACATAGCGATGTTCACCATTGAAAACTACTCCATTTCACGTGATGATCGGTTATGGTTTAGTTGATTTGGATCACGTGATCACTTAGATGATTAGAGGGATGTGTATCTAAGTGGGAGTTCTTAAGTAATATGATTAATTGAACTTAAATTTATCATGAACTTAGTCCTTGATAGTATCTTGCTTGTTTATGTTGATTGTAGATAGATGGCCCGTGCTGTTGTTCCGTTGAATTTTAATGCGTTCCTTTAGAAAGCAAAGTTGAAAGATGATGGTAGCAATTACACGGACTGGGTTCGTAACTTGAGGATTATCCTCATTGCTGCACAGAAGAGTTACGTCCTGGAAGCACCGCTGGGTGCCAGGCCTGCTGCTGATGCAACTAACGACGTTAAGAACGTCTGGTAGAGCAAAGCTGATGACTACTCGATAGTTCAATGTGCCATGCTTTACGGCTTAGAACCGGGACTTCAACGACGTTTTGAACATCATGGGGCATATGAGATGTTCCAGGAGTTGAAGTTAATATTCCAGCAGAATGCCCGGATTGAGATATATGAAGTCTCCAATAAATTCTATAGCTGCAAGATGGAGGAGAATAGTACTGTCAGTGAGCATATACTCAAGATGTCTGGGTATTGTAATCACTTGATTCAACTGGGAGTTAATCTTCTGGATGATAGCGTCATTGACAGAATTCTCCAACCACTTCCACCAAGCTACAAGAGCTTCGTGATGAACTATAATATGCAAGGGATGGATAAGACAATTCCTGAGCTCTTCGCAATGCTAAAGGCTGCGGAGGTAGAAATCAAGAAGGAGCATCAAGTGTTGATGGTCAACAAGACCACTAGTTTCAAGAAAAAGGGCAAAGGGAAGAAGAAGGGGAACTTCAAGAAGAACAGCAAGCAAGTTGCTGCTCAGGAGAAGAAACCCAAGTCTGGACCTAAGCCTGAAACTGAGTGCTTCTACTGCAAGCAGACTGGCCACTAGAAGCGGAACTGCCCCAAGTATTTGGCGGATAAGAAGGATGGCAAGGTGAACAAAGGTATATATGATATACATGTTATTGATGTGTACCTTACTAGGGCTTGCAGTAGCACCTGGGTATTTGATACTGGTTCTGTTGCTAATATTTGCAATTCGAAACAGGGACTACGGATTAAGCGAACACTGGTAAAGGACGAGGTGACGATGCGCGTGGGAAATGGTTCCAAAGTCGATGTGATCGCGGTCGGCACGCTACCTCTACATCTACCTTCGGGATTAATATTAGACCTAAATAATTGTTATTTGGTGCCAGCGTTGAGCATGAACATTATATCTGGATCTTGTTTGATGCGAGACGGTTATTCATTTAAATCAGAGAATAATGGTTGTTCTATTTATATGAGTAATATCTTTTATGGTCATGCACCCTTGAAGAGTGGTCTATTTCTGATGAATCTCGATAGTAGTGATACACATATTCATAATGTTGAAGCCAAAAGATGCAGAGTTGATAATGATAGTGCAACTTATTTGTGGCACTGCCGTTTAGGTCATATCGGTGTAAAGCGCATGAAGAAACTCCATACTGATGGACTTTTGGAACCACTTGATTATGAATCACTTGGTACTTGCGAACCGCGCCTCATGGGCAAGATGACTAAAACACGGTTCTCCGGTACTATGGAGAGAGCAACAGATTTGTTGGAAATCATACATACAGATGTATGTGGTCCGATGAATGTTGAGGATCATGGCGGATATCATTATTTTCTCACCTTCACAGATGATTTAAGCAGATATGGGTATGTCTACTTAATGAAACATAAGTCTGAAACATTTGAAAAGTTCAAAGAATTTCAGGATGAAGTTGAAAATCATCGTAACAAGAAAATAAAGTTTCTACGATCTGATCGTGGAGGAGAATATTTGAGTTACGAGTTTGGTCTACATTTGAAACAATGCGGAATAGTTTCGCAGCTCACGCCACCCGGAACACCACAACGTAATGGTGTGTCCGAACGTCGTAATCGTACTTTACTTGATATGGTGCGATCTATGATGTCTCTTACAGATTTACCGCTATCATTTTGGGGTTATGCTTTAGAGACGGCCGCATTCACGTTAAATAGGCACCATCAAAATCCGTTGAGACGACGCCTTATGAACTATGGTTTGGCAAGAAACCAAAGTTGTCGTTTCTTAAAGTTTGGGGTTGTGATGCTTATGTGAAAAAGCTTCAACCTGATAAGCTCGAACCCAAATCGGAGAAATGTGTCTTCATAGGATACCCAAAGGAGACTGTTGGGTACACCTTCTATCACAGATCCGAAGGCAAGACATTCGTTGCTAAAAATGGATCCTTTCTAGAGAAGGAGTTTCTCTCGAAAGAAGTGAGTGGGAGGAAAGTAGAACTTGATGAGGTAACTGTACCTACTCTCTTATTGGAAAGTAGTACATCACAGAAACCGGTTTCTGTGACACCTAAACCAATTAGTGAGGAAGTTAATGATGATGATCATAGAACTTCAGATCAAGTTGCTACTGAACCTCATAGATCAAACAGAGTAAGATCCGCACCAGAGTGGTACGGTAATCCTGTTCTGGAAGTCATGCTACTAGATCATGATGAACCTACGAACTATGAAGAAGCGATGGTGAGCCCAGATTCTGCGAAATGGCTTGAAGCCATGAAATCTGAGATGGGATCCATGTATGAGAACAAAGTGTGGACTTTGGTTGACTTGCCCGATGATCGGCAAGCAATTGAGAATAAATGGATCTTCAAGAAGAAGACTGACGCCGACGGTAATGTTACTATCTACAAAGCTCGACTTGTTGCAAAAGGTTTTCGACAAGTTCAAGGGATTGACTACGATGAGACCTTCTCACCCGTAGCGATGCTTAAGTCTGTCCGAATCATGTTAGCAATTGCCGCATTTTATGATTATGAAATCTGGCAAATGGATGTCAAAACTGCATTCCTGAATGGATTTCTGGAAGAAGAGTTGTATATGATGCAACCAGAAGGTTTTGTCGATCCAAAAGGAGCTAACAAAGTGTGCAAGCTCCAGCAATCCATTTATGGACTGGTGCAAGCCTCTCGGAGTTGGAATAAATGCTTTGATAGTGTGATCAAAGAATTTGGTTTTATACAGACTTTTGGAGAAGCCTGTATTTACAAGAAAGTGAGTGGGAGCTCTGTAGCATTTCTGATATTATATGTGGATGACATATTACTAATTGGAAATGATATAGAATTTCTGGATAGCATAAAGGGATACTTGAATAAGAGTTTTTCAATGAAAGACCTCGGTGAAGCTGCTTACATATCAGGCATTAAGATCTATAGAGATAGATCAAGACGCTTAATTGGACTTTCACAAAGCACATACCTTGGCAAAGTTTTGAAGAAGTTCAAAATGGATCAAGCAAAGAAAGGGTTCTTGCCTGTGTTACAAGATGTGAAGTTGAGTAAGACTCAATGCCCGACCACTGCAGAAGATATAGAGAAAATGAAAGATGTTCCCTATGCTTCAGCCATAGGCTCTATCTTGTATGCAATGCTGTGTACCAGACCTGATGTGTGCCTTGCTATAAGTCTAGCAGGGAGGTACCAAAGTAATCCAGGAGTGGATCACTGGACAGCGGTCAAGAACATCCTAAAATACCTGAAAAGGACTAAGGATATGTTTCTCGTTTATGGAGGTGACAAAGAGCTCATCGTACATGGTTACGTTGATGCAAGCTTTGACATTGATCCGGACGATTCTAAATCACAAACCGGATACGTGTTTACATTAAATGGTGGAGCTGTCAGTTGGTGCAGTTCTAAACAAAGCGTCGTGGCGGGATCTACGTGTGAAGCGGAATACATAGCTGCTTCGGAAGCAGCAAATGAAGGAGTCTGGATGAAGGAGTTCATATCCGATCTAGGTGTCATACCTAGTGTATCAGGTCCAATGAAAATATTTTGTGACAATACTGGTGCAATTGCCTTGGCAAAGCAATCCAGATTTCACAAGAGAACCAAGCACATCAAGAGGCGCTTCAATTCCATCCGGGATCTAGTCCAGGTGGGAGACATAGAGATTTGCAAGATACATACGGATCTGAATGTAGCAGACCCGTTGACTAAGCCTCTTCCACGAGCAAAACATGATCAGCACCAAGGCTCCATGGGTGTTAGAATCATTACTGTGTAATCTAGATTATTGACTCTAGTGCAAGTGGGAGACTGAAGGAAATATGCCCTAGAGGCAATAATAAAGTTATTATTTATTTCCTTATATCATGATAAATGTTTATTATTCATGCTAGAATTGTATTAACCGGAAACATAATACATGTGTGAATACATAGACAAACAGAGTGTCACTAGTATGCCTCTACTTGACTAGCTCGTTAATCAAAGATGGTTATGTTTCCTAACCATGGACAAAGAGTTGTTATTTGATTAACGGGATCACATCATTAGGTGAATGATCTTATTGACATGACCCATTCCATTAGCTTAGCACCCGAGGGGTTTAGTATGCTGCTATTGCTTTCTTCATGACTTATACATGTTCATATGACTATGAGATTATGCAACTCCCGTTTGCCGGAGGAACACTTTGTGTGCTACCAAACGTCACAAGTAACTGGGTGATTATAAAGGTGCTCTACAGGTGTCTCCAAAGGTACATGTTGGGTTGGCGCATTTCGAGATTAGGATTTGTCACTCCGATTGTCGGAGAGGTATCTCTGGGCCCTCTCGGTAATGCACATCACATAAGCCTTGCAAGCATTGCAACTAATGAGTTAGTTGTGAGATGATGTATTACGGAACGAGTAAAGAGACTTGCCGGTAATGAGATTGAACTAGGTATTGAGATACCAAAGATCGAATCTCGGGCAAGTAACATACCGATGACAAAGGGAACAACGTATGTTGTTATGCGGTCTGACCGATAAAGATCTTCGTAGAATATGTAGGAAACAATATGAGCATCTAGGTTCCGCTATTGGTTATTGACCGGAGACGTGTCTCGATCATGTCTACATTGTTCTCGAACCATAGGGTCCGCACGCTTAATGTTACGATGACAGTTTCATTATGAGTTTATGTATTTTGATGTACCGAAGGTTGTTCGAAGTCCCGGATGTGATCATGGACATGACGATGAGTCTCAAAATGGTCGAGACATAAAGATCGATATATTGGAAGCCTATATTTGGATATCGGAATCGTTCCGGGTGAAATCGGGATTTTACCGGAGTACCGGGGGGTTACCGGAACCCCCCCGGGGGTTATTGGGCCTACATGGGCCCTAAGGGAGAAGAGGAAAGGAGGCAAGAGGTGGCCGCGCGCCCCTCCCCTCCCTAGTCCGAATAGGACAAGGAGAGGGGGGCGCCCCCCTTTCCTTTCCCTCTTCCTCCTCTTTCCCACTTCTCCTTCTCCAACTAGGAAAGAAGGGAGTCCTACTCCCAGTGGGAGCAGGACTCCCCCTTGGCGCGCCCTCCTTGGTCGGCCGCCCCTCCCCTTGGCTCCTTTATATACGGGGGCAGGGGGCACCCTAGAACACACAAGTTGATCTTCGTGATCGTTCCTTAGCCGTGTGCGGTGCCCCCCTCCACCATATTCCACCTCTGTCATATTGTAGCGGTGCTTAGGCGAAGCCCTGCGACGGTTGAACATCAAGATCATCACCACACCGTCGTGCTGACGGAACTCCTCCCCGAAGCTTTGCTGGATCGGAGCCTGGGGAGCGTCATCGAGCTGAACGTGTGCCAAGAACTCGGAGGTGCCGGAGTAACGGTGCTTGGATCGGTTGGACCGGGAAGACGTACGACTACTTACTCTACGTTGCGTCAACGCTTTTGCTTCGGTCTACGAGGGTACGTAGACAACACTCTCCCCTCTTGTTGCTATGCATCACCATGATCTTGCGTGTGCGTAGGAATTTTTTTGAAGTTACTACGTTCCCCAATAAAATTGTTCTTCGGACCACAAATAATGTGTCCGAACACCACCGAGGATGTGGGTTTGAACTGCAATCGTCCAGATACCCCGGTAAGTAGTCATGTAATCGAACATGTTGTATCTTTACTTATCACAATATCATTTTGAAAAGTCGCTTTTTGACCAGGACTGGGTAACAAAGGTGAAGATGATCAGGTGTTCGGCCCCCCTCCCCGAGGTCTCACCGGATCCTGTACTAACCAGGATGCTGGAGCTTGCGCCTTATCAAGCGCCCTCAAAGGAAGACAAAGGGGGGAAGAAAGAGGCTAGCGCCTCCGCGAAGGAGGATAACCGGGGGGAAGAAACTGAAATTCCCCCTTCCCAAGGAAGGAAGAGGATCGCCTCTAAAGACCCGGAGACAATGGTCTCCAAACGGGGGAAGAAATCTTCGCCGGAGGGTCCTGCCCCGGGGAATACCCTGGCCGCGCAATACCCGCCAGGGGGTCAGCCCTCAACCGAGCTGTAAGTAGAAAGGGGACTTTAATAATAAAAGCGTCCTACTTCGCTTTTGAGGAAAATAACCGAAATGTTTATCTTGTAGTCCGGATCATAGCTCATCTCGGCAGAGTTCGTCTTCGGGGGATCTTCTTCCGGAGATGATGGAGAGCGAAACGCCTCCCCATGCCCTCCCGCCTTACGAGGCGGGCGACCCCGAGGTGTCGTCACGGAGGGCTTCTCCTGATCCGGCAAGGCCATAGGTTAGTCCTTTGGCCCCGCGAAGTCCTCAGTATCCGGCTCTTGAAGAGAGCAACCGAAAGAGTCTGGCACCGTCTGTTATGCGGTCGGACGCACTGAAGGATCTGCTAGAGCGAGCGGCTATCTCAAAAGCTTATCGTACGCTAATGGGTACAGTGGTTGAGAGGATTTCGTCCGCGGAAAGCGGGTTGCATGAAGCCTTTATGAGTCTGCCGAAAGGTTTTGAGGTACGTGAAATAGTGTGTATTTTTGACAATAACGCACACGTTAAGGTGTGTCCTATGCAGATAGTAGCCCTTGAGACTCTGGTTGCTGTCGCAAACGGAAGCAAACAAAGGATCATAGTCCCAGGTAACAATCCGTCCGCCCTCATATGCAGGTGGCGGAAGGTCCGGTGGCTAGCCGGACTGGTGAGTTTGCCGAACTGAAGCGGCAACTTGATGCGGCGGATGCCAACATCGTGCTTGTCAACAAGCGGCTTGACGAGGCACAAGGTACGTGACTTCTCCGATTATCAGCACGTAGTAAGAGGAGCATAATGCCAGTATCTTTAATATGCTGTGACTGCAGATGGAGCTGCGGCCGTGGAGACCCTTCGGGCGGAACTTGCCCGAGCCAAAAAGCAAGCCAGGAATAGTGATGCAGCTGCTCTGAAGGCGGCCGAAGAGCTGAGGGCCGAACAGGCTGCCCATTGCCAAAGTAAGGAGAGGATGGCCAAGATGGCCGTTGAGTTAAAGGATGCCGCCGACCGGTACCAGCTTCTTGAAAAGGAAAACCAAGCGAAGGCGACGGAGCTGGAGAAGGCCATGGTAGCAGCCAAGGAAGCCCGCTCGAAGATCAGAGCATCGAAGGAGGAGCTGCGTCAAGCTGGAGATACCGCGGCTGAGAAGCCCTTCTTGCTGTGGTTGAAGTTCGGAGATCCGAAGTATGCCCCTCTTGATCAGCTATGGAGTTCTGCGGACGCGTATGCGGATCTGGCAGCCAGTGCGGCTGATGCAGCCGAGTACTTCAAGGATCATAAAGATCGTGAAGTGGAAAAGCTATTCTGGTCGCAGTTCAACGGTCCAGCGCGTCCGCTGCTGTTAAATGAGCGCATGACCGAGTGGGCCGAGCTCCATAGGTTGTCTGGGCTTGCCATGGGGTCTGTTGTGGATCATCTGTGGCCGAGAGGGCCATGGCCGAACAATTATTTTGGTTTGGTGCAGCAGTTCCTTGGTGCCGTGCCGTGCATCGATGCTATGGAGAGGTCGGCGTGCATCGAGGGTGCGCAGATGGCGCTTGCCCGTGTCAAGACATACTGGGCGGAGATGGAGGCCACCGCAATTGCAACCCTGAGTTCGGCCGTTAGCCGAGTAGCTGCCGAGCACTACTTTGACGAAGTCCTTGAAGGTGCTCGTTCAATAGAAGCTCAGTGCTCGAAGAATATTATGTTTTAGTGACATGTATTCCCATTGAAAAACAATGTTTTAGATTCTGTTTTGCGTGTGTTGTTTGCTTATTTCGATGAATCTATGGCTAGTATTGGAGGGTATGAACCATAGAGAACTTGGAATACAGTAGGTTTAACACCCATACAAATAAATAATGAGTTCATGACAGTACCTAAAGGTAGTGTTTGCTTTGTTACACTAACGGATCTCACAAGTTTTTGTTAAAGTTTTGTGTGGATGAAGTGTCCGAAGGTCGAGGAGCTATCAATATGAGAAGAATAAAGAGAGGCAAGAATTCAAGCTTGGGGATGCCCTAGGCACCCCAAGTAAATATTCCAAGGATACTCAAGCATCTAAGCTTGGGGATGCCCCGGAAGGCATCCCATCTTTCTTCTTCAACAATTATCGGTATACCTCGGGTTTTGTTTTGTTCACATGATTTGTGTCCTTTGTGTTTTTCTTTTTCTTCAAGAACCATGCTAGCATGAGATATCCCTTCATTGATTTATAGAATACTTCATGTGCTTCACTTATATCTTTTAAGTATGATCTTATAGAATTGCTCTTTGTGCTTCACTTAAATCTTTTGAGTATGGTTTTATAGAATGCTTCGTGTGCTTCACTTATATATTTTGAGCTTGGATATTGGTTAGTCTATGTTAATTGAAGAATGCTCCATGAACTTCACTTATATCTTTTGGAGTATGAATAATACTATCATTAAAGTGGGTTGGAAGAGTGTCAACTTTAGGAATTAGTGGTCCCACTATTTTGGAGGATGTTGAATCTTAGAGTGATATTTATGAAAGTGGACTTGGAAGAGTGTCAACTTTAGCTAGTAATGATTCCACTATTTCGGAAGAGGTTCCAATTGAGTATAAGAACAAATTTGCTATCCATGATGCTACTGAAAATTATTATGAGGGAGGAATACATGCTTGTAGGAGTTGCAATAATATCAAGTTTCCTCTCCATGTGCTTAAATTTTTGAAGTTATACTTGTTTTGCCTTCCTATGCTAGTTGATTGTTGTTCTTATAAGTTGTGTGCTCACAAAATCCCTAGGAATAGGAAGTGTGTTAGATTTAAATGTGCTAGTCATATTCTTCAATATGCTCTCATTGTGCTTTAATTCCTATCTTTTATGAGAGCATCATTGAAATCATCATGCCTAGCTAAAAGGCATTAAAGAAAAGCGCTTGTTGGGAGACAACCCAATATTTACCCTTACTGTTTTTGTGTGTATACATGATTAAGCTACTGTAGTAATCATGTTTTATAGCTTTCGTTTCAATAAAGTGCCAAGTAAGACCTTTGGGAAGACTTGGGTGAAAGTTAATGTGATCTTGCTGTAAAAAACAGAAACTTTGCGCTCACGAGAATAGATGTCATTTTTTACAGAAGAGTGCTTTTGAGTTGATTCTTTTTGCAGAAGATTAATAGACAAATTTGTCAGGACCCCGATTCCAAGCCACATCGATCTAGCCGGTAACACCTCATATCACTTTGCGGCCTCACGCACGGTATCCCACGGGTGTCGCCTTACCATGGCCCGGGACCGTTTGCGCCTTTTGGCTCACGTATATGATAGTGTCGCTAGCATCCATATGACAGAGAACCCGGGCTGACATGGCTAGTAGTGAACCCAAAGCGGCACAAACCTATGGAGACAGGCATACATGAACCACATCGAGCATGTCGGTCATCAGCGAGTGATTCCGGGCTGTAGCACTGGGCTAACAGGACTCCGGGGAACCCGGGCTATAGCAGGCTAGGCAGGACTCCGGATATCACAGCGTGACATTTCCCCGAAGGGACAGACATAGGAACGAAGTGAAACACATGCCGGCCAGTCAAGTGTCCTGAGCAGTAGTGCTGGGCTAGCAGGACTCCGGTGAACCGGGCTGTAGCGGACTACTATGGCTCATGGAAGCACTAGACTAGATTTCCCCATAAGAGAGGCTGCCAAGGATAAACAACTAGATTGTCGGATCCCACACATACCAAGCATTTCAATCATACACACAATATGCTCGATATGTGTAAATATAACATGGCATCACAACATAACTCTACAACTCAGGTATTTATTCATTAGGCTCCGAGGAGCGAGATATTACAAGCATGGGTCTCATGACCCCACATTCAGAGCATACAAGTCAAAGCACATGCGGAAGCTTAACATGTCTGAGTACAGACATCTACAAATGAAAAAGGCTAAGAAGCCTGACTATCTACCAGATCCTGCCGAGGGCACAAGATCGTAGCTGAGGTAACAAGCTAAACGTCGAAGTCCACGCGGAACTACTAGCGATACTGGAGTCTCACTGCAAAACATAAATTAAGCAAACGTGAGTACAAATGTACCCAGCAAGACTTACATCAAAACTAACTACATATGCATCGGTATCAACAAAGGGGGTGGTGGAGTTTAACTGCAGCAAGCCAGCTTTGACTCAGTGGCTAACCTGAACTACGACTGCTAGTAACTCTTTTGGGGTGGCGCACATGAGTCCACATATTCACCATATCAATACACCACTATGGATCCGCTCCCGTCTCCCTACGAGAAGGCCATCCATAGCACTCACGCTTATCTTGCGCATTTTAGAGTATCCACTTTCACTTGTCTATGAACTATGCAAGGGGTCCAAGTTTCCATATCCGAGGAATCCGGCTATTCGAATAGTTAATGATAACCCTGCAGGGGTGTACTTCTTCGCACACGCTCTCACCACTTATAGCCCTGTACACGTCATGTACCTCGGCAACCTTCAAGCGGAAGCCGGGCGAGGGAGTCGGCCACGACCTGACTAACCAACAAGTCTCTAGTCTAGGTTTATCGCCTATTCGGGTTCCATCCGCAAGGAGATCCGGCCGGAGTGTCGCTCACGGCCCCAAACGATGTGAGCAGGGTTCCCAAGCCCACCATCCGGGTGCCACTTGGTACACCGTGCCACTGTGCCTAGTCTGTCCCAAGCCCACCTGTACCGGGTGCCACTTGGTAGACTACTAACACTACCTACAAACACCAGAAACTAGTTGCAACTCCTGGACAGAGTTCGAGTTGATTAATAAGCCGAGAGGGCTTGGAGCGCCCGGAGCCCAATGTGTGGTAGTAACTGTTCATGGATCACAAACACAGAACTCAGTTCCTGAGGACGGCTGCAATGAGACAACCCAACATGTACTCCTACATGGCCTCTCACCGCTACCTTTACCAAATCGTGTTCACACACTTAGCTCTCAACAGTAGAACATGTTCACCACATTCCAATTCATCCCCGATGAATCAGACCAGACTCAACTCTAAGCAGTAGCAGGCATGACAAACAAGCATGAATGAGTAGGCACATCAGGGCTCAAACAACTCCTACTCATGCTAGTGGGTTTCATCTATTTACTATGGCAATGACAGGTCATGCAGAGGAAAGGGTTCAACTACCGCAGCATGTAACAGTTGAATCGGTGTTGCCCTAATGCAGTAAAAGAGAGCAGGAGCGAGAGAGTGGGATTGTATCGGAATGAACAAGGGGTTTTTGCTTGCCTGGCACTTCTGAAGATAGTATATCTCTTCATCGGTGTCATCGATCACGTCGTCGGAAATGAACGTCTACCGAGAGGGAACAACCACCGGCAAACACAACAGGAACCGCAATCAATGCAATGCACATACATATGAATGATATGTCATATTAAAGTACTGAATTGACCTAATGCAACAGTTAGTCATGTTCATTGAAGTGGAATTCAAACCTATAGCAAATTCCAACTCCAAAACTAATTACCATTTATTCCATAATCATGAATTGTCCTATTCAGTGATGTTAACTTGTTCAAACATGCATGAAAATGCCATATTAAGATTCTTTGGATTTTTCTGATCATTTTTCATATATAAATTATTTCATTTGGAGTTACGGTTGATTTTATATGATTTTTAGAAGTTTTGTCTATTTTCTGAAATTTCCTGTATAAAAATAATTCCAGTAAACAATTATTGCATCAGCATGACGTCAGGGTGACGTCAGCTGGTCAACTGGGCGCCTCCAGGTCAAACCTGACCAGTGGGACCCACTGGTCAGTGACTCAGCCAACTAACTGAGTTAGTTAGTGCTAAACTAACCCTAACTAGGCTGTTAGCAGGGCGGGGCCCACATGTCGGTGTCTAGTTTAGTTAACTAAATTAGTTAGCTCTAATTAATCTTGAGTTAACTAAATAGGGGCTTGGGCCCTACCTGTCATTGACCCAGGGGTCAAACTGGCCCACCTGTGGTCAAACGGGGTCAGCAGGGTCAACTCGCCGGTGTTTAGCCAGGGTTGACTCGCCGGCGAGGTGCCGCAGCAGCGGAATGGCTTGGAAATCGCCCATAGGGCACGGATTGCGATGTGGTTGGGTTCTACGGTGAGCTGGGGCTCATGCGCATCCAGCGGTGGCAGTGGGAGGGCGCGATGTGGCCGGAGTTGAGCACGGCGTCGACCTCGGCGGCGGCCAGAACTCGGGCATCGACGGAACCGACGATGCAACGCGCGGGAGGGTCAGCAGTTAGCACCTACGGTTTCTACTAGCGCTCATAAGGCCAACGAGCATATGCACAGGACCAATTGATCACCGGTGCCTCGTCACCGGCGAGCTCGGGCGGCGGCGTGATTCGGTTAACTTGGAATCGACGGCTACGGTGCGAACTCAGGCATGGCTTTAGGGGGAAAAGACTCGGGTGCTCACGGTGAGGTCGATGAGTAGGTCAGCTGGCTCGGGGGAGGCCGAACGGCGACGTGGCATTGCCGGCGATCTCGGTGCAGAGGCGGCGGGGTCGAGCTCGATGGCGAGGCTCCACTTCTTTCGGCGATGCATGGCTCGTCAAGGACGAAGAGGTGGTCGTAGCGGAGCTCCCGGACACGGCGACATGGCTAGGGGTGGCCGGAGAGCGCGGTGGCAGCGAGCGGTGGCGGCGGTTGCGCTCGCGCGTGAGAGGGAGAGAGAGCAGAGGAGGGGAGAGGCACGGGAGAGAGTGAGAGAGGTCCAGGGGGTGTAGGGGGGTAGCGTGGCGTCGCAGAGGAAGTCCAGGCGACGAGGGGGCAGCCAGGCAGGCAGCTGCCGGCGTGGCACGCCGCGGCGCCGTGGCTGTCTTCTCCTCTGCCTTCTGGCAGGAGGAAGAAGACGCCCCTGCCCTCGGTGGGCCGGCCAGGTGGCTGGGCTGCCAGGTGGCTGGGCCTAGCACAGGGGAGGCCCAGGTTTGTTTCCTTCTCTCTCTCTCTCTCTCTCTCTCTCTCTCTCTTTTATTTAGTTTCTGTTTTCTATTTTTCTGTAATTGTTTTGTCTTAATTAAAATGCTAATGCATTTTCTAAAACCCTGAAAATAATTGTGGGCTCTGTATGGAATATTTCCAACAGCCCTCAACCACTTTCAGAATTATTTGGGCATTTTAATTATTTATAGCAATTAAATGCCCAAATTCAAATACTTTATGAATTTATTCAAAAATCCAAAGTGACCTAGGAAAATGTGCACCATTTTTGGCAGAGGTTCTAGACCAATTCAAAAATGATGAACTTTTCCAAAGGAATTTTTGGGATCATTGAAAATGTTTTTTTATATAAACCTAGTTGGAATCATCTGTGCTAGGGTTTCAACAGTTCCCAATTCAAGTTTAAAAGGAATTTAAACATGATGCAAGATGATGATGCAATGACAAGCAAGACTAATGCTAGGGCTGTGACAACTTACCCCCACTAAAACAGGAATCTCGTCCCGAGATTCAAGACGTGAGGTAAGAAGACAGAGGGGACACAAAGCTAACACCATCTTCATGATCTGATTGCCCTCATCAAAGATGTTGATTCCTTGCTTCAATTTGATCTTGTCTGCCTTCTGGATCTTCATCCAACATGATGACGACAAAAGAAACTCTATAGGAATCGATCTTCTCGAAGATCGAACAACTCACGATCAACTTATGGGGTGAGATGTGGGAACATCTCTCGAGCTGAGACTCAAAACACACATCGAGAGAGATGGAAGGTAATAGATGACAAGGGTTCAAATTGGTAAGCAACAATTCCACGCTGGAGTAGGATGATGCATGGTTTCAAAGTAGCGAGGAAGTAATTGCCATGATTCCATAACGGGACACATTAGGGAAAGGTGACTCGTAGAGCATTTCCCTTAAGTGGCAAAAAGAATTACTTTTGATTCAGAGACCAATTACACTCTTATACCAGCCTAAGGGAAACCACAACAATCGTTCGGCGGAGTACGAAGGGAGGGCATACTCGGGCTAGAATGGATGATGTGAACTACCTTGTTGAAGACAATGCAAGGAATGATTTGCTTGCGCGTGCTCTCAAGAACTTGAGCATTTCCATATTCATCAAGGTCTTACCAACATCCGTGCCGAGGATCCTGGCAACACAACATACTACCATGATGAATGGTGATGGTGAAGGAAATATGCCCTAGAGGCAATAATAAAGTTATTATTTTTTTCCTTATATCATGATAAATGTTTATTATTCATGCTAGAATTGTATTAACCGGAAACATAATACATGTGTGAATACATAGACAAACTGAGTGTCACTAGTATGCCTCTACTTGACTAGCTCGTTAATCAAAGATGGTTATGTTTCCTAACCATGAACAAAGAGTTGTTATTTGATTAACGGGATCACATCATTAGTTGAATGATCTGATTGACATGACCCATTCCATTAGCTTAGCACCCGATCGTTTAGTATGTTGCTATTGCTATCTTCATGACTTTTACATGTTCCTATGACTATGAGATTATGTAACTCCCGTGTGCCGGATGAACACTTTGTGTGCTACCAAACGTCACAACGTAACTGGGTGATTATAAAGGTGCTCTACAGGTGTCTCCAAAGGTACATGTTGGGTTGACGTATTTCGAGATTAGGATTTGTCACTCCGATCGTCGGAGAGGTATCTCTGGGCCCTCTCGGTAATGCACATCACATAAGCCTTGCAAGCATTGCAACCAATGAGTTAGTTGCGAGATGATGTATTATGGAACGAGTAAAGAGACTTGCCGGTAATGAGATTGAACTAGGTATTGGATACCGACGATCGAATCTCGGGCAAGTAACATATGATGACAAAGGGAACAACGTATGTTGTTATGCGGTCTGACCGATAAAGATCTTCGTAGAATATGTAGGAGCCAATATGGGCATCCAGGTCCCGCTATTGGTTATTGACTAGAGACGTGTCTCGGTGATGTCTGCATTGTTCTCGAACCGTAGGGTCCGCACGCTTAACGTTACGATGACAGTTATTATGAGTTTATGCATTTTGATGTACCGAAGTTAGTTCGGAGTCCCGGATGTGATCACGGACATGACGAGGAGTCTCGAAATGGTCGAGACATAAAGATTGATATATTGTACGACTATATTTGGACACCGGAAGCGTTCCGGTGAAGTTTCGGATAAAACCGGAGCACTGGGGGGTTACCGGAACCCCCCGGGGGTTAATGGGCCTCATGGGCCTAAAGTGGAGAAGAGGAAGGGGCTGCCAGGGCAGGCCGCACGCCCCCTCTCCTCCTAGTCCGAATTGGACAAGGAGGGAGGGGCGGCGCCCCCCTTTCCTTCTCTCCCTCCCTCTCTTCTAATTGGACAAGGAAAGGGTGGGGAGTCCTACTCCCGGTAGGAGTAGGACTCCTCCGGCACGCCTCCTCTAGGCCGGCCGCACCCCCCCTTGGATCCTTTATATACGGAGGCAGGGGGGCACCCTAGGACACACAAGTTGATCCTCATGATCGTTCCTTAGCCGTGTGCGGTGCCCCCTTCCACCATATTCCACCTCGGTCATATCGTTGTAGTGCTTAGGCGAAGCCCTGCGTCGGTAGAACATCATCATCGTCACCACGCCGTTGTGCTGACAGAACTCATCCCCGAAGCTTTGCTGGATCAGAGCCCGGGGAGCGTCATCGAGCTGTACGTGTGCTAAGAACTCGGAGGTGCCGGAGTAACGGTGCTTGGATCGGTCGGATCGGGAAGACGTACGACTACTTCCTCTACGTTGCGTCAACGCTTCCGCTGTTGATCTACAAGGGTACGTAGATCACACTCTCCCCTCTCGTTGCTATGCATCACCATGATCTTGCGTGTGCGTAGGAATTTTTTTGAAATTACTACAAAACCCAACAATGGCATCCGAGCCTAGGTTTTATGGTTTGATGTTATATGCACGAGTAGAACACAAGTGAGTTGTGGGTGATATAAGTCATACTGCCTACCAGCATGTCATACTTTGGTTCAGCGGTATTGTTGGATGAAGCGGCCCGGACCGACATTACGCGTACGCTTACGCGAGACCGGTTCTCCCGACGTGCTTTGCACATAGGTGGCTTGCGGGTGACTGTTTCTCCAACTTTAGTTGAACCGAGTGTGGCTACGCCCGGTCCTTGCGAAGGTTAAAACGGCATCAACTTGACAAACTATCATTGTGGTTTTGATGCGTAGGTGAGATTGGTTCTTGCTTAAGCCCGTAGCAGCCACGTAAAACTTGCAACAACAAAATAGAGGACGTCTAACTTGTTTTTGCAGGGCGTGTTGTGATGTGATATGGTCAAGACATGATGCTAAATTTTATTGTATGAGATGATCATGTTTTGTAACCAAGTTATCGGCAACTGGCAGGAGCCATATGGTTGTCGCTTTATTGTATGCAATGCAATCGCGATGTAATGCTTTACTTTATCACTAAGAGGTAGCGATAGTCGTGGAAGCATAAGATTGGCGAGACGACAACGATGCTACGATGGAGATCAAGGTGTCGTGCCGGTGATGATGGTGATCATAACGGTGCTTCGGAGATGGAGATCACAGGCACAAGATGATGATGGCCATATCATATCACTTATATTGATTGCATGTGATGTTTATCTTTTATGCATCTTATCTTGCTTTGATTGACGGTAGCATTATAAGATGATCTCTCACTAATTATCAAGAAGTGTTCTCCCTGAGTATGCACCATTGCGAAAGTTCTTCGTGCTGAGACACCACGTGATGATCGGGTGTGATAGGCTCTACGTTCAAATACAACGGGTGCAAAATAGTTGCACACGCGGAATACTCAGGTTATACTTGACGAGCCAAGCATATACAGATATGGCCTCGGAACACGGAGATCGAAAGGTCGAGCGTGAATCATATAGTAGATATGATCAACATAGTGATGTTCACCAATGAAACTACTCCATCTCACGTGATGATCGGACAGGGTTTAGTTGATTTGGATCACGTGATCACTTAGAGGATTAGAGGGATGTCTATCGAAGTGGGAGTTCTTAAGTAATTTGATTAATTGAACTTAAATTTATCATGAACTTAGTACCTGATAGTATCTTGCTTGTTTATGTTTGATTGTAGATAGATGGCTCGTGCTGTTGTTCCGTTGAATTTTAATGCGTTCCTTGAGAAAGCAAAGTTGAAAGATGATGGTAGCAATTACACGGACTGGGTCCGTAACTTGAGGATTATCCTCATTGCTGCACAGAAGAATTACGTCCTGGAAGCACCGCTGGGTGCCAGGCCTGTTGCTGGAGCAACACCAGATGTTATGAACGTCTGGCAAAGCAAAGCTGATGACTACTCGATAGTTCAGTGTGCCATGCTTTACGGCTTAGAATCGGGACTTCAACGACGTTTTGAACGTCATGGAGCATATGAGATGTTCCAGGAGTTGAAGTTAATATTTCAAGCAAATGCCCGAATTGAGAGATATGAAGTCTCCAATAAGTTCTATAGATGCAAGATGGAGGAGAACAGTTCTGTCAGTGAGCATATACTGAAAATGTCTGGGTATAATAATCACTTGATTCAGATGGGAGTTAATCTTCTAGATGATTGCGTCATTGACAGAATTCTCCAATCACTGCGACCAAGCTACAAGAGCTTCGTGATGAACTATAATATGCAAGGGATGAACAAGACTATTCCCGAGCTCTCCGCAATGCTGAAAGCTGCGGAGGTAGAAATCAAAAAGGAGCATCAAGTGTTGATGGTCAACAAGACCACTAGTTTCAAGAAAAAGGGCAAAGGGAAGAAGAAGGGGAACTTCAAGAAGAACGGCAAGCAAGTTGCTGCTCAAGAGAAGAAACCCAAGTCTGGACCTAAGCCTGAAACTGAGTGCTTCTACTGCAAGCAGACTGGTAACTGGAAGCGGAACTGCCCCAAGTATTTGGCGGATAAGAAGGATGGCAAGGTGAACAAAGGTATATGTGATATACATGTTATTGATGTGTACCTTACTAATGCTCGCAGTAGCACCTGGGTATTTGATACTGGTTCTGTTGCTAATATTTGCAACTTGAAACAGGGACTACGGATTAAGCGAAGATTGGCTAAGGACGAGGTGACGATGCGCGTGGGAAACGGTTCCAAAGTCGATGTGATCGCGGTCGGCACGCTACCTCTACATCTACCTTCGGGATTAATATTAGACCTAAATAATTGTTATTTGGTGCCAGCGTTGAGCATGAACATTATATCTGGATCTTGTTTGATGCGAGACGGTTATTCATTTAAATCTGAGAATAATGGTTGTTCTATTTATATGAGTTATATCTTTTATGGTCATGCACCCTTAAAGAGTGGTCTATTTTTGTTAAATCTCGATAGTAGTGACACACATATTCATAGTGTTGAAACCAAAAGATGCAGAGTTGATAATGATAGTGCAAATTATTTGTGGCACTGCCGTTTGGGTCATATCGATGTAAAGCGCATGAAGAAACTCCATACTGATGGACTTTTGGAACCACTTGATTATGAATCACTTGGTACTTGCGAACCGTGCCTCATGGGCAAGATGACTAAAACACCGTTCTCTGGTACTATGGAGAGAGCAACAGATTTGTTGGAAATCATACATACAGATGTATGTGGTCCGATGAATGTTGAGGCTCGTGGCGGATATCGTTATTTTCTCACCTTCACAGATGACTTAAGGAGATATGGGTATATCTACTTAATGAAACATAAGTCTGAAACGTTTGAAAAGTTCAAAGAATTTCAGAGTGAAGTTGAAAATCATCGTAACAAGAAAATAAAGTTTCTATGATCTGGTCGTGGAGGAGAATATTTGAGTTACGAGTTTGGTGTACATTTGAAAAATTGTGGAATAGTTTCGCAACTCACGCCACCCGGAACACCACAGCGTAATGGTGTGTCCGAACGTCGTAATCGTACTTTATTAGATATGGTACAATCTATGATGTCTCTTACTGATTTACCGCTATCATTTTGGGGATACGCTCTAGAGACGGCCGCATTCACGTTAAATAGGGCACCATCAAAATCCGTTGAGACGACACCTTATGAACTGTGGTTTGGCAAGAAACCAAAGTTGTCGTTTCTGAAAGTTTGGGGCTGCGATGCTTACGTGAAAAAGCTTCAACCTGACAAGCTCGAACCCAAATCGGAGAAATGTGTCTTCATAGGATATCCAAAGGAAACTATTGGATACACCTTCTATCACAGATCCGAAGGCAAGACTTTTGTTGCTAAATTTGGAAACTTTCTGGAGAAGGAGTTTCTCTCGAAAGAAGTGAGTGGGAGGAAAGTAGAACTTGACGAGGTAACTGTACCTGCTCCCTTATTGGAAAGTAGTGCGTCACAGAAAACTGTTTCAGTGACACCTACACCAGTTAGTGAGGAAGCTAATGATGATGATCATGAAACTTCAGAACAAGATACTACTGAACCTCGTAGATCAACCAGAGTGAGATCCGCACTAGAGTGGTACGGTAATCCTGTTCTGGAAGTCATGCTACTAGATCATGATGAACCTACGAACTATGAAGAAGCAATGGTGAGCCCAGATTCCGCAAAATGGCTTGAAGCCATGAAATCTGAGATGGGATCCATGTATGAGAACAAAGTATGGACTTTGGTTGACTTGCCCGATGATCGACAAGCAATTGAGAATAAATGGATCTTCAAGAAGAAGACTGACGCTGACGGTAATATTACTGTCTACAAAGCTCGACTTTTCGCAAAAGGTTTTCAACAAGTTCAAGGGGTTGACTACGATGAGACCTTCTCACCCATAGCGATGCTCAAGTCTGTCCGAATCATGTTAGCAATTGCCGCATTTTATGATTATGAAATTTGGCAGATGGATGTCAAAACTGCATTCCTGAATGGATTTCTGGAAGAAGAGTTGTATATGATGCAACCGGAAGGTTTTGTCAATCCAAAGGGAGCTAACAAAGTGTGCAAGCTCCAGCAATCCATTTATGGACTGGTGCAAGCCTCTCGGAGTTGGAATAAACGCTTTGATAGTGTGATCAAAGCATTTGGTTTTATACAGACTTTCGGAGAAGTCTGTATTTACAAGAAAGTGAGTGGGAGCTCTGTAGCATTTCTGATATTATATGTGGATGACATATTGCTGATTGGAAATGATATAGAATTTCTGGATAGCATAAAGGGATACTTGAATAAGAGTTTTACAATGAAAGACCTCGGTGAAGCTGCTTACATATTAGGCATAAAGATCTATAGAGATAGATCAAGACGCTTAATTGGACTTTCACAGGGCACATACCTTGACAAGATTTTGAAAAAGTTGAAAATGGGTCAAGCAAAGAAAGGGTTCTTGCCTGTGTTACAAGGTGTGAAGTTGAGTCAGACTCAATGCCCGACCACTGCAGAAGATAGAGAGAAAATGAAAGATGTTCCCTATGCTTCAGCCATAGGCTCTATCATGTATGCAATGCTGTGTATCAGACCTGATGTGTGCCTTGCTATAAGTCCGGCAAGGAGGTACCAAAGTAATCCAGGAGTGGATCACTGGACAGCGGTCAAGAACATCCTAAAATACCTGAAAAGGACTAAGGATATGTTTCTCGTATATGGAGGACAAAGAGCTCATCGTAAAAGGTTACGTTGATGCAAGCTTTGACACTGATCCGGACGATTCTAAATCGCAAACCGGATACGTGTTTACATTAAACGGTGGAGCTGTCAGTTGGTGCAGTTCTAAACAAAGCGTCGTAGCGGGATCTACATGTGAAGCGGAGTACATAGCTACTTCGGAAGCAACAAATGAAGGAGTCTGGATGAAGGAGTTCATATCCGATTTAGGTGTCATACCTAATGCATCGGGTCCAATGAAAATCTTTTGTGACAATACTGGTGCAATTGCCTTGGCAAAGGAATCCAGATTTCACAAGAGAACCAAGCACATGAAGAGACGCTTCAATTCCATCCGGGATCTAGTCCAGGTGGGAGACATAGAGATTTGCAAGATACATACGGATCTGAATGTGGCAGACCCGTTGACTAAGCCTCTTCCACGAGCAAAACATGATCAGCACCAAGACTCCATGGGTGTTAGAATCATTACTGTGTAATCTAGATTATTGACTCTAGTGCAAGTGGGATACTGAAGGAAATATGCCCTAGAGGCAATAATAAAGTTATTATTTATTTCCTTATATCATGATAAATGTTTATTATTCATGCTAGAATTGTATTAACCGGAAACATAATACATGTGTGAATACATAGACAAACTGAGTGTCACTAGTATGCCTCTACTTGACTAGCTCGTTAATCAAAGATGGTTATGTTTCCTAACCATGAACAAAGAGTTATTATTTGATTAACGGGATCACATCATTAGTTGAATGATCTGATTGACATGACCCATTCCATTAGCTTAGCACCCGATCGTTTAGTATGTTGCTATTGCTTTCTTCATGACTTTTACATGTTCCTATGACTATGAGATTATGTAACTCCCGTGTGCTGGCGGAACACTTTGTGTGCTACCAAACGTCACAACGTAACTGGGTGATTATATAGGTGCTCTACAGGTGTCTCCAAAGGTACATGTTGGGTTGACGTATTTCGAGATTAGGATTTGTCACTCCGATCGTCAGAGAGGTATCTCTGGGCCCTCTCGGTAATGCACATCACATAAGCCTTGCAAGCATTGCAACCAATAGGTTAGTTGCGAGATGATGTATTACGGAACGAGTAAGGAGACTTGCCGGTAACGAGATTGAACTAGGTAATGGATACCGACGATCGAATCTCGGGCAAGTAACATACCGATGACAAAGGGAACAACGTATGTTGTTATGCGGTCTGACCGATAAAGATCTTCGTAGAATATGTAGGAGCCAATATGGGCATCCAGTTCCCGCTATTGGTTATTGACCAGAGACGTGTCTCGGTCATGTCTGCATTGTTCTCGAACCGTAGGGTCCGCACGCTTAACGTTACGATGACAGTTATTATGAGTTTATGTATTTTGATGTACCGAAGTTAGTTCAGAGTCCCGGATGTGATCACGGACATGACGAGGAGTCTCGAAATGGTCGAGACATAAAGATTGATATATTGGACGACTATATTCGGACACCGAAGCGTTCCGGTGAAGTTTCGGATAAAACCGGAGCACTGGGGGGTTACCGGAACCCCTCGGGGGGTTAATGGGCCTCATGGGCCTAAAGTGGAGAAGAGGAAGGGGCTGCCAGGGCAGGCCGCGTGCCCCCTCTCCCCTAGTCCGAATTGGACAAGGAGGGAGGGGCGGCGCCCCCCCCTTTCCTTCTCTCCCTCCCTCTCTCTTAATTTGACAAGGAAAGGGTGGGGAGTCCTACTCCCGGTAGGAGTAGGACTCCTCCGGCGCGCCTCCTCTAGGCCGGCCGCACCCCCCCTTGGATCCTTTATATACGGAGGCAGGGGGGCACCCTAGGACACACAAGTTGATCCTCGTGATCGTTCCTTAGCCGTGTGCGGTGCCCCCTTCCACCATATTCCACCTCGGTCATATCGTTGTACTGCTTAGGCGAAGCCCTGCGTCGGTAGAACATCATCATCGTCACCACGCCGTTGTGCTGACGGAACTCATCCCCGAAGCTTTGCTGGATCGGAGCCCGGGGAGCGTCATCGAGCTGTACGTGTGCTAAGAACTCGGAGGTGCCGGAGTAACGGTGCTTGGATCGGTCGGATCGAGAAGACGTACGACTACTTCCTCTACGTTGCGTCAACGCTTCCGCTATTGATCTACAAGGGTACGTAGATCACACTCTCCCCTCTCGTTGCTATGCATCACCATGATCTTGCGTGTGCGTAGATTTTTTTTTTGAAATTAGTACGAAACCCAACAGATGGATGATGCAGATGCAAAGGAAGATAACACTTTCTCAGATTTCACCTTAGCGAGGCCAAGGAAACAAAATCTGGATGATCGATCGAGAGACATTTAGCACTCCGCTTCTAATGTTCTCCTTGATGTGCTAGGATAACCCATTTATTGATATGGTTTGGTATCTAGGACATCAAGTAAAAGGTCGGACTTCGGGAGCACAAGAATCCGTAAGGATTAACTACGGAGGTAAATCCTACGAAATCCTCATGGGGAGGTGGCCAACTTTCTTCAATCGAGATACTACAATAATAGGTCTTCCGGCTGGATGTGTTCGCCACGACATCCACTTTACCGGTTATCGAGGGACCAATATTATAGTTCTTGGAAAATGATCCAACCATCATATCTGCCTGAGATTCAGATCTGGTTGGTGTCAGGATATTCCAGACTCATCGAGTCTAGAAAGGAAAAATGAAAGTTTGCAACACAAATCGACAAGATGACGTTGCAAGATTCTCAGGAAATGAACAATGATAGCAAACTCCAAAACATGAGCAGTTTTGCTACAACATGTGAACATGCTGTCCCAGACAAGCATGACCATATAGTAGTCTTATAATAAAAATACTACCGGGTTCATGTGGGAAACCATCATCGAGGATATCAAAGTCTTGTGCACTTAATTAGACTTCTTTACCTTGAACAAATCACTCAGTGGCTTGTGTGCTAGGAATTCATATGGAACGAAGATGATCAGTCTATCAAACCATAGAATACTTCGCACATGCATGACTGACTTGGGATGATTCCAGAGGAACACAAAACTAATCTTTCTCGAACTCACGGTGGCAACATGCACCAAATGCACAAGAATTCGAGGAAGTCACTTCTTCCATCCAACATATGCTTCATGAGCTAGCATGAAGAGATGCTTTCAAAAATTTCCAACACTCGCTTAATGATTGACAAAATCATGGAGAGGACATGGATGTTGTCGATGGGCTCAACAACAATTCTTCCAGGTTTCCATATAAATGGAATTCCATAATTAAGTGGACAAAGTGGTAGCATTGGTCAGACCAAAGGATGTAATGGTGTATGCCCGAGGAATCAACCTCGAGTAAGGCAACATTACGAACATCGTTGGTTCTGATTTGACTTGATGATAACCCATACTCAAGTCAAAGTTTTGACAGGGCAATAGATCCAACAACTGATCACGAGGACCAATCGATGAAGATATCATCTTTCTTCAACACACACGCACACAAAAAGATATCCCTTATCATGAACTAAGTCAGACAAGCTTTCATCTTCCAACTCTCCAAGTTGTTGTTTAGCTTAACCAACTAGCTCAGGGTATCCAACACAGATTCTTGGAGAATGGGTGATTTGGAGGAAAACCAACATGATCACGAACTCAACATAGCGGTCAGGTGACAACCTGGTAATACTTCCAAGAGATATTCGGAAAATCACAAACCACCGATATGTTATTAAGCTCGAGAACAATCTTGCTTTTCAGGGCAAGATGATATGATCAAAAAGAGCGAGGAATTGACACAATCCTAACTCATTGATTGAAGAGTGCACCAGAAATAAGGACTAGGCAGCACGATCAATCTTAGGATGATGATTTAATAACCAACATGCTAAGAATGAGAATATTGTCCATTAACTACCAAGCAACGGAGTTGCTAGGGGTATTGGTTTCACACATCATGGCTCACTTGCCGGCATTCTGGTTATTAAACACGGGAACCGGGGAATGAACAATGATGGCAAGAAGTATCACTGTATCAAGAGTTCTTAGGAGGTTGTGCAATTCCTATGATTTTCCGGACATAAAGTGGGTAATACTTCAGGGTAGAACAAAATCAAAAGCTGGATGTTTTGATCTACGGGATACAACTACTTTGACCCAATCCTAGAAATGGGTGAGGTACTGGAGTTCGTTTCTCCTAGTCATTCCGGAATAGAATGGCTTGACGAACCACAAGAGTAATAGGCATCGATAACACGAGTGCACGACTACTCCTGACTATCAATTGATAGATGAAGGTCGGAATATAACTGGAGGGGAACAACTCAAAGGAACATATAACTTTCTAAGTTGTGGATGCATAGATTAGTATGTCGAACAAGTTCAACATATTTCTTCCGGATAACCCATGCAGAAAGGTAGAACTGGCAGAATCACAATTATGGATGGAGAACTCATCAAAAGCACTCCGGTTGTGATATTTTTGGTTCAAACGAATTTCTGCCAAGGATGGTTCATAGTATTTGGAAGAAGGAAATACCACGGACATCGAGGACTGTCGCAAAGTTACTAATATCTTAAGGGAAACTAGCAAATACTAACAACACGAAGTAGGGTGAATCTCGGGTTCGAAAACCCAGGAGTAGAATACCTACTACTAAATGGCATCACGGGATGCTTTCGAGAATGGTGGCCAGAATCATCACATCGAAAACACAAAACATGGCTAGATTACTAGGTGACTCTCTAAGACACCTAGGGTCATAATAATAGCTCCAACATATATGTCGAGGCAATAGAGTACCTCAACTCATTGATTAGTGTGGTTAAACTGGCCCAAAGGAACATCGGGAATGGGATGAAGGGATTTGCAAATGCATCAGACTATTTAGAAACCTGGGATGACTCGGACAGCATAACAGCTATAATTGCTCAAAAAGATTTGAGACAACCTGCAAAAATGGTGGCATAACCACTTAACAACATCATATCAAGGTTCTGGTGCCAGCTATGAACATAAGGAAGTAGTAGGAACTGAACTGAGGCTTCAACTCAACAATCCTAGGCAACTACGGTTTAGTAACACGTCATCCTGAGAGATAGAAGAGAAACCTAGTTCTTAACCCCGTAGAAAAGATAAGATGACTCAGATCAGAAGGTTATGAGGATAAGGAGTAAAAGAGCCTTACGTTCCCTTCCACAATCAATTCCCTTATATAACTAAAACATTTCTAGACACGACTTCGACCAGCTTGGCTTGGTAATCCTACAGGCAGTCTGGCTCTGATACCAAAGCTGTCAGGACCCCGATTCCAAGCCACATCGATCTAGCCGGTAACACCTCATATCACTTTGTGGCCTCACGCACGGTATCCGACGGGTGTCGCCTTACCATGGCCCGGGACCATTTGCGCCTTTTGGCTCACGTATATGATAGTGTCGCTAGCATCCATATGACAGAGAACCCGGGCCGACATGGCTAGTAGTGAACCCAAAGCGGCATAGACGTATGGAGACAGGCATACATGAACCACATCGAGCATGTCGGTCATCAGCGAGTGATTCCGGGCTGTAGCACTGGGCTAACAGGACTCCGGGGAACCTGGGCTGTAGCAGGCTAGGCAGGACTCCGGATATCACAGCGTGACATTTCCCCGAAGGGACAGACATAGGAACGAAGTGAAACACATGCTGGCCAGTCAAGTGTCCTGAGCAGTAGTGCTGGGCTAGCAGGACTCCGGTGAACCGGGCTGTAGCGGACTACTATGGCTCATGGAAGCACTAGACTACATTTCCCCATAAGAGAGGCTGCCAAGGATAAACAACTAGATTGTCGGATCCCACACATACCAAGCATTTCAATCATACACACAATATGCTCGATATGTGTAAATACAACATGGCATCACAACATAACTCTACAACTCAAGTATTTATTCATTAGGCTCCGAGGAGCGAGATATTACAAGCATGGGTCTCATGACCCCACATTCATAGCATACAAGTCAAAGCACATGCGGAAGCTTAACATGTCTGAGTACAGACATGTACAAATGAAAAAGGCTAAGAAGCCTGACTATCTACCAGATCCTGCCGAGGGCACAAGATCGTAGCTGAGGTAACAAGCTAAACGTCGAAGTCCACGCGGAACTACTAGCGAGACTGGAGTCTCTCTGCAAAACATAAATTAAGCAAACGTGAGTACAAATGTACCCAACAAGACTTACGTCAGAACTAACTACATATGCATCGGTATCAACAAAGGGGGTGGTGGAGTTTAACTGCAGCAAGCCAGCTTTGACTCAGTGGCTAACCTGAACTACGACTGCTAGTAACTCTTTTGGGGTGGCGCACACGAGTCCACATATTCACCATATCAATACACCACTATGGATCCGCTGCCGTCTCCCTACGAGAAGGCCATCCATAGCACTCACGCTTATCTTGCGCATTTTAGAGTATCCACTTTCACTTGTCTATGAACTATGCAAGGGGTCCAAGTTTCCATATCTGAGGAATCCGGCTATTCGAATAGTTAATGATAACCCTGCAGGGGTGTACTTCTTCACACATGCTCTCGCCACTTATAGCCCTGTACACGTCATGTACCTCGGCAACCTTCAAGCGGAAGCTGGGCGAGGGAGTCGGCCACGACCTGACTAACCAACAATTCTCTAGTCCAGGTTTATCACCTATTCGGGTTCCATCCGCAAGGAGATCCGGCTGGAGTGTCGCTCACGGCCCCAAACGATGTGAGCAGGGTTCCCAAGCCCACTATCCGGGTGCCACTTGGTACACCATGCCACTATGCCTAGTCTGTCCCAAGCCCACCTGTACCGGGTGCCACTTGCTAGACTACTAACACTACCTACAAACACCAGAAACTAGTTGCAACTCCTGGACAGAGTTCGAGTTGATTAATAAGCCGAGAGGGCTTGGAGCGCCCGGAGCCCAATGTGTGGTAGTAACTGTTCATGGATCACAAACACAGAACTCAGTTCCTGAGGACGGCTGCAATGAGACAACCCAGCATGTACTCCTACATGGCCTCTCACCGCTACCTTTACCAAATCGTGTTCACACACTTAGCTCTCAACAGTAGAACATGTTCACCACATTCTAGTTCATCCCCGATGAATCAGACCAGACTCAACTCTAAGCAGTAGCAGGCATGACAAACAAGCATGAACGATTAGGCACATCAGGGCTCAAACAACTCCTACTCATGCTAGTGGGTTTCATCTATTTACTGTGGCAATGACAGGTCATGCAGAGGAAAGGGTTCAACTACCGCAGCATGTAACAGTTGAATCGGTGTTGCCCTAATGCAGTAAAAGAGAGCAGGAGCGAGAGAGTGGGATTGTATCGGAATGAACAAGGGGGTTTTGCTTGCCTGGCACTTCTGAAGATAGTATATCTCTTCATCGGTGTCATCGATCACGTCGTCGGAAATGAACGTCTACCGAGAGGGAACAACCACCGGCAAACACAACAGGAACCGCAATCAATGCAATGCACATACATATGAATGATTTGTCATATTAAAGTACTGAACTGACCTAATGCAACAGTTAGTCATGTTCATTGAAGTGGAATTCAAACCTATAGCAAATTCCAACTCCAAAACTAATTACCATTTATTCCATAATCATGAATTGTCCTATTCAGTGATGTTAACTTGTTCAAACATGCATGAAAATGCCATATTCAGATTCTTTGGATTTTTCTGATCATTTTTCATATATAAATTATTTCATTTGGAGTTACGGTTGATTTTCTATGATTTTTAGAAGTTTTGGCTATTTTCTGAAATTTCCCGTATAAAAATAATTCCAGTAAACAATTATTGCGTTAGCATGACGTCAGGGTGACGTCAGCTGGTCAACTGGGCGCCTCCAGGTCAAACCTGACCAGTGGGACCCACTGGTCAGTGACTCAGCCAACTAACTGAGTTAGTTAGTGCTAAACTAACCCTAACTAGGCTGTTAGCAGGGCAGGGCCCACATGTCGGTGTCTAGTTTAGTTAACTAAATTAGTTAGCTCTAATTAATCTCGAGTTAACTAAATAGGGGCTTGGGCCCAACCTGTCATTGACCTAGGGGTCAACTGGCCCACCCGTGGTCAAACAGGGTCAGCGGGGTCAACTCGTCGGCGTTTAGGCGGGGTTGACTCGCCGGCGAGGTGCCGCGGCGGCGGAATGGCTCGGAAATCGCCCACAGGGCACGGATTGCGACGTGGTTGGGTTCTACGGCGAGCTGGGGCTCATGCGCATCCAGCGGTGGCAGTGGGAGGGCGCGAGGTGGCCGGAGTTGAGCACGGCGTCGACCTCGGCGGCGGCCAGAACTCGGGCATCGACGGAACCGACGATGCAACGCGCGGGAGGGTCAGCAGTTAGCACCTACGGTTTCTACTAGCGCTCACAAGGCCAACGAGCATATGCACGGGACCAATTGGTCACCGGTGCCTCGTCGCCGGCGAGCTCGGGCGGCGGCGTGATTCGGTTAACTTGGAATCGACGGCTACGGTGCGAACTCAGGCATGGCTTTAGGGGGAAAAGACTCGGGTGCTCACGGTGAGGTTGATGAGCAGCTCAGCTGGCTCGGGGGAGGCCGGACGGTGACGTGGCATTGTCGGCGATCTCGGTGCAGAGGCGGCGGGGTCGAGCTCGATGGAGAGGCTCCACTGCTTCCGGCAATGCATGGCTCGTCAAGGACGAAGAGGAGGTCGTAGCGGAGCTCCCGGACACGGCGACATGGCTAGGGGTGGCCGGAGAGCGCGGTGGCAGCGAGCGGCGGCGGCGGTTGCGCTCGCGCGCGAGAGGGAGAGAGAGCAGAGGAGGGGAGAGGCACGGGAGAGAGTGAGAGAGGTCCAGGGGGTGTAGGGGGGGGGGGGTAGAGTGGCGTCGTAGAGGAAGTCCAGGCGACAAGGGGGCAGCCAGGCAGGCAGCTGCCGGCGTGGCACGCCGCGGCGCCGTGGCTGTCTTCTCCTCTGCCTTCTGGCAGGAGGAAGAAGACGCCCCTGCCCTCGGTGGGCAGGCCAGGTGGCTGGGCTGCCAGGTGGCTGGGCCTAGCACAGGGGAGGCCCAGGTTTGTTTCATTCTCTCTCTCTTTTATTTAGTTTCTATTTTCTATTTTTCTGTAATTGTTTTGTCTTAATTAAAATGCTAAGGCATTTTCTAAAACCCTGAAAATAATTGTGGGCTCTGTATGGAATATTTCCAACAGCCCTCAACCACTTTCAGAATTATTTGGGCATTTTAATTATTTATAACAATTAAATGCCCAAATTCAAATACTTTATGAATTTATTCAAAAATCCAAAGTGACCTAGGAAAATGTGCACCATTTTTGGCAGAGGTTCTAGACCAATTCAAAAATGATGAACTTTTCCAAAGGAATTTTTGGGATCATTGAAAATGATTTTTTTATATAAACCTAGTTGGAATCATCTGTGCTAGGGTTTCAACAGTCCCCAATTCAAGTTTAAAAGGAATTTAAACATGATGCAAGATGATGATGCAATGACAAGCAAGACTAATGCTAGGGCTGTGACAAAATTCCTCACGTCCACCAATTTATTTCATAATTTTTTTGGAGTAGGAGAAGTATGGTTATTGTTCAGATCATTACAGACTGTTCTATTTCTGACAGATTCTGTTTTCATTGCATAGTTTGCTTGTTTTCTAGTTTCTATGACTTATATTCTTCAATATAAGTTGTAGAAATGATATGGTATAGTAGGCATTGTATGAAAACAATTATGAAGCTTGTCATTGTCAGTACCAAAGTGAATGGTTGCTCTTTATCATACTAACCTATCTCACGAAGTTTGGTTAAGTTTTGTGTGATTGAAGTTTTCAAGTTTTGGGTGAGATATTGATATGAGGAGAATAAGGAGTGGAAAGACCCTAAGCTTGGGGATGCCCAAGGCACCCCAAGGTAATATTCAAGGAAGACTCAAGCGCTTAAGCTTGGGGATGCCCCAGAAGGCATCCCCTCTTTCGTCTTCAACACTATCAGTATACTTTACTCGGAGCTATATTTTTATTCATCACATGATATGTGTTTTGCTTGGAGCGTGTTCTCGATTTTACTTGCTGTTTGAATAAAATCATTGGATTTGGAATATTGAATGAAAAAGAATCCTCCCATGGCTAGTTAATTATTTGACTACTCAGTGTTCTTCACTCATGTCTTTTGGAGTAGTTTGTCAATTGCTCATGTGCTTCATGTATATCCTATGAGTAAATGGTTGAATAAATTGAATGTCATAAACCTGAATTTATATATGTTTCATATGCTTATAACATGGGGAGTAATGACTTCACACATAATAAGTATGGGTAGTAAAACTTATTGGAAGTTAGCAAACGTAGAATCGGTCACTTGAACAATTCATGAAAGAATATTGAAGGAAGAGGAGTTTCACATATAAATATACTATCTTGGACATCTTTTATGATTGGGAGCACTCATTAAAATATGACATGCTAAAAGAGTTGATGTTGGACAAGGAAGACAACGTAATGGGTTATGTTTTCTTATATCTGAGATAAAGTATGTTGTCATGGATCCTCTAACATGTTGAGCTTGCCTTTCCCCCTCATGCTAGCCAAAATTCTCAGCACCAAGTAGAGATACTACTTGTGCATCCAAAATCCTTAAATCAATTTTGCCATGAGAGTCCACCATATCTACCTATGGGTTGAGTAAGATCCTTTAACTAAGTTGTCATTGGTGCAAAGCAATAAAAATTGCTCTAACTATGTATGATTGATTGGTGTGGGAGAAATAAGCTTTATACGATCTTGTGATGTGGAAGTAATAAAAGCGACGGACTGAAGGAAATATGCCCTAGAGGCAATAATAAAGTTATTATTTATTTCCTTATATCATCATAAATGTTTATTATTCATGCTAGAATTGTATTAACCGGAAACATAATACATGTGTGAATACATAGACAAACAGAGTGTCACTAGTATGCCTCTACTTGACTAGCTCGTTAATCAAAGATGTTTATGTTTCCTAACCATAAACAAAGAGTTGTTATTTGATTAACGAGGTCACATCATTAGTTGAATGATCTGATTGACATGACCCATTCCATTAGCTTAGCACCCGATCGTTTAGTATGTTGCTATTGCTTTCTTCATGACTTATACATGTTCCTATAACTATGAGATTATGCAACTCCCGTTTACCGGAGGAACACTTTGGGTACTACCAAACGTCACAACGTAACTGGGTGATTATAAAGGAGTACTACAGGTGTCTCCAATGGTAGATGTTGGGTTGGCGTATTTCGAGATTAGGGTTTGTCACTCCGATTGTCGGAGAGGTATCTCTGGGCCCTCTCGGTAATACACATCACATAAGCCTTGCAAGCATTATAACTAAGATGTTAGTTGTGAGATGATGTATTACGGAACGAGTAAAGAGACTTGCCAGTAACGAGATTGAACTAGGTAATGGATACCGACGATCGAATCTCGGGCAAGTAACATACCGATGACAAAGGGAACAACGTATGTTGTTATGCGGTCTGACCGATAAAGATCTTCGTAGAATATGTAGGAGCCAATATGGGCATCCAGGTCCCGCTATTGGTTATTGACCGGAGACGTGTCTCGGTCATGTCTACATTGTTCTCGAACCGTAGGGTCCGCACGCTTAACGTTACGATGACAGTTATTATGAGTTTATGCATTTTGATGTACCGAAGGTTGTTCGGAGTCCCGGATGTGATCACGGACATGACGAGGAGTCTTGAAATGGTCGAGACGTAAAGATTGATATATTGGAAGCCTATGTTTGGACATCGGAAGTGTTCCGGGTGAAATCAGGATTTTACCGGATTACCGGGAGGGTTACCGGAACCCCCCGGGAGCCAAATGGGCCAACATGGGCCTTAGTGGAAAGGTGAAAGGGCTGCCCCATGGGCTGTGCGCCTCCCCCCTTCCCTATTAGGACTAGGGAAGGTGGCCGGTCACCCCCTCTCTCCTTCCCACTTGAGGAAACCTAGTTGGACTAGGATTGGAGGGGGGAGTCCTACTCCCGGTAGGAGTAGGACTCCTCCTGCGCCTCCCACCTTGGCTGGCCAGCCCCTCCCCTTGAAACCTTTATATACGGGGCAGGGGGCACCTCTAGACACACAAGTTGATCCTTGAGATCGTTCCTTAGCCGTGTGCGGTGCCCCCTGCCACCAAATTCCACCTCGATCATACCGTTGTAGTGCTTAGGCGAAGCCCTGCATCGGTAGTACACCAAGATTGTCATCATGCCGTCGTGCTGACGGAACTCTTCCTCGATGCTTTGCTGGATCGGAGCCCGAGGATTGTCATCGAGCTGAACATGTGCTAAGAACTCGGAGGTGCCGGAGTAACGGTGCTTGGATCGGTCGGATCGGGAAGACATATGACTACTTCCTCTACGTTGTGTGATCGCTTCTGCAGTCGGTCTGCGTTGGTACGTAGACAACACTCTCCCCTCTCGTTGCTATGCATCACCATGATCTTGCGTGTGCGTAGGAAATTTTTTGAAATTACTATGTTCCCCAACAGTGGCATCCGAGCCTAGGTTTTATGGTTTGATGTTATTTGCACGAGTAGAACACAAGTGAGTTGTGGGCAATACAAGTCATACTGCCTACCAGCATGTCATACTTTGGTTCGGCGGTATTGTTGGACGAGACGACCCGGACCAACCTTACGCGTACGCTTACGCGAGACCGGTTCCCTCGACGTGCTTTGCACATAGATGGCTGGCGGGCGACTGTCTCTCCAACTTTAGTTGAACCGAGTGTGGCTACGCCCGGTCCTTGAGAAGGTTAAAACGGAGTCTATTTGACGAACTATCGTTGTGGTTTTGATGCGTAGGTGAGATGAGTTCTTACTTAAGCCCGTAGCAGCCACGTAAAACTTGCAACAACAAAGTAGAGGACGTCTAACTTGTTTTTGCAGGGCATGTTGTGATGTGATATGGTCAAGGCATGATGCTAATTTTATTGTATGAGATGATCATGTTTTGTAACCAAGTTATCGGCAACTGGCAGGAGCCATATGGTTGTCGCTTTATTGTATGCAATGCAATCGCGATGTAATGCTTTACTTTATTACTAAACGGTAGTGATAGTCATGGAAGCATAAGATTGGCGAGACGACAATGATGCTACGATGGAGATCAAGGTGTCGTGTCGGTGACGATGGTGATCATGACAGTGCTTCGGAGATGGAGATCACAAGCACAAGATGATGATGGCCATATCATATCACTTATATTGGTTGCATGTGATGTTTATCTTTTATGCATCTTATCTTGCTTTGATTGACGGTAGCATTATAAGATGATCTCTCACTAAATTATCAAGAAGTGTTCTCCCTGAGTATGCACCGTTGCCAAAGTTCGTCGTGCCCAGACACCACGTGATGATCGGGTGTGATAAGCTCTATGTCCATCTACAACGGGTGCAAGCCAGTTTTGCACACGCAGAATACTCAGGTTAAGCTTGACGAGCCTAGCATATGCAGATATGGCCTCGGAACACAGAGACCGAAAGGTCGAGCGTGAATCATATAGTAGATATGATCAACATGACGATGTTCACCATTGAAAACTACTCCATCTCACGTGATGATCGGTTATGGTTTAGTTGATTTGGATCACGTAATCACTTAGAGGATTAGAGGGATGTCTATCTAAGTGGGAGTTCCTAAGTAATTTGATTAACTGAACTTAAACTTATCATGAACTTAGTACCTTATATTATCTTGCTTGTTTATGTTGATTGTAGATAGATGGCTCGTGCTGTTGTTCCGTTGAATTTTAATGCGTTCCTTGAGAAAGCAAAGTTGAAAGATGATGGTAGCAATTACACGGACTGGGTCCGTAACCTGAGGATTATCCTCATTGCTGCACAGAAGAATTACGTCCTGGAAGCACCGCTGGGTGCCAGGCCTGCTGCTGGAGCAACGCGAGATGTTATGAACGTCTGGCAGAGCAAAGCTGATGACTACTCGATAGTTCAGTGTGCCATGGTTTACGGCTTAGAATCGGGACTTCAACGACGTTTTGAACGTCATGGAGCATATGAGATGTTCCAGGAGTTGAAGTTAATATTTCAAGCAAATGCCCGAATTGAGAGATATGAAGTCTCCAATAAGTTCTATAGCTGCAAGATGGAGGAGAACAATTCTGTCAGTGAGCATATACTGAAAATGTCTGGGTATAATAATCACTTGATTCAGATGGGAGTTAATCTTCCAGATGATTGCGTCATTGACAGAATTCTCCAATCACTGCCACCAAGCTACAAGAGCTTCGTGATGAACTATAATATGCAAGGGATGAACAAGACTATTCCCGAGCTCTTCGCAATGCTGAAAGCTGCGGAGGTAGAAATCAAGAAGGAGCATCAAGTGTTGATGGTCAACAAGACCACTAGTTTCAAGAAAAAGGGCAAAGGGAAGAAGAAGGGGAACTTCAAGAAGAACAGCAAGCAAGTTGCTGCTCAGGAGAAGAAACCCAAGTCTGGACCTAAGCCTGAAACTGAGTGCTTCTACTGCAAGCAGACTGGTCACTGGAAGCGGAACTGCCCCAAGTATTTGGCGGATAAGAAGGATGGCAAGGTGAACAAAGGTATATGTGATATACATGTTATTGATGTGTACCTTACTAGAGCTCGCAGTAGCACCTGGGTATTTGATACTGGTTCTGTTGCTAATATTTGCAACTCGAAACGGGGACTACGGAATAAGCGGACGCTAGCAAAGGACGAGGTGACGATGCGCGTGGGAAACGGTTCCAAAGTCGATGTGATCGCGGTCGGCACGCTACCTCTACATCTACCTTCGGGATTAATATTAGACCTAAATAATTGTTATTTGGTGCCAGCGTTGAGCATGAACATTATATCTGGATCTTGTTTAATGCGAGACGGTTATTCATTTAAATCAGAGAATAATGGTTGTTCTATTTATATGAATAATATCTTTTATGGTCATGCACCTTTGAAGAGTGGTCTATTCTTGTTGAATCTCGATAGTAGTGATACACATATTCATAATGTAGAAGCCAAAAGATGCAGAGTTGATAATGATAGTGCAACTTATTTGTGGCACTGCCGTTTAGGTCATATCGGTGTAAAGCGCATGAAGAAACTCCATACTGATGGGCTTTTGGAACCACTTGATTATGAATCACTTGGTACTTGCGAACCGTGCCTCATAGGCAAGATGACTAAAACACCGTTCTCCGGTACTATGGAGAGAGCAACAGATTTATTGGAAATCATACATACCGATGTATGTGGTCCGATGAATATTGAGGCTCGTGGCGGATATCGTTATTTTCTCACCTTCACAGATGATTTAAGCAGATATGGGTATATCTACTTAATGAAACATAAGTCTAAAACATTTGAAAAGTTCAAGGAATTTCAGAGTGAAGTTGAAAATCATCGTAACAAAAAAATAAAGTTTCTACGATCTGATCGTGGAGGAGAATATTTGAGTTACGAGTATGGTGTACATTTGAAAAATTGTGGAATAGTTTCGCAACTCACGCCACCCGGAACACCACAGCGTAATGGTGTGTCCGAACATCGTAATCGTACTTTACTAGATATGGTGCGATCTATGATGTCTCTTACTGATTTACCGCTATCGTTTTGGGGTTATGCTTTAGAGACGGCCGCATTCACGTTAAATAGGGCACCATCAAAATCCGTTGAGACGACGCCTTATGAACTATGGTTTGGCAAGAAACCAAAGTTGTCGTTTCTTAAAGTTTGGGGCTGCGATGCTTATGTGAAAAAGCTTCAACCTGATAAGCTCGAACCCAAAGCGGAGAAATGTGTCTTCATAGGATACCCAAAGGAGACTGTTGGGTATACCTTCTATCACAGATCCGAAGGCAAGACATTCGTTGCTAAGAATGGATCATTTCTAGAGAAGGAGTTTCTCTCGAAAGAAGTGAGTGGGAGGAAAGTAGAACTTGATGAGGTAACTATACCTGCTCCCTTATTGGAAAATAGTACATCATAGAAAACTGTTTCTGCGACACCTATACCAATTAGTGAGGAAGCTGATGATGATGATCATGAAACTTCAGGACAAGACACTACTGAACCACGTAGATCAACCAGAGTGAGATCCGCACCAGAGTGGTACGGTAATCCAATTCTGGAAGTCATGCTACTAGATCATGATGAACCTACGAACTATGAAGAAGCGATGGTGAGCCCAGATTCCGCAAAGTGGCTTGAGGCCATGAAATCTGAGATGGGATCCATGTATGAGAACAAAGTATGGACTTTGGTTGACTTGCCCGATGATCGGCAAGCAATTGAGAATAAATGGATCTTCAAGAAAAAGACTGACGCTGACGGTAATATTACTGTCTATAAAGCTCGACTTGTCGCAAAAGGTTTTCGACAAGTTCAAGGGGTTGACTACGATGAGACCTTCTCACCCGTAGCGATGCTTAAGTCCGTCAGAATCATGTTAGCAATTGCCGCATTTTATGATTATGAAATATGGCAGATGGATGTCAAAACTGCATTCCTGAATGGATTCCTGGAAGAAGAGTTGTATATGATGCAACCAGAAGGTTTTGTCGATCCAAAGGGAGCTAACAAAGTATGCAAACTCCAGCGATCCATTTATGGACTGGTGCAAGCATCTCGGAGTTGGAATAAACGCTTTGATAGTGTGATCAAAGCATTTGGCTTTATACAGACGTTTGGAGAAGCCTGTATTTACAAGAAAGTGAGTGGGAGCTCTGTAGCATTTCTGATATTATATGTGGATGACATATTGCTGATTGGAAATGATATAGAATTTCTGGATAGCATAAAGGGATACTTGAATAAAAGTTTTTCGATGAAAGACCTCGGGGAAGCTGCTTACATATTAGGCATAAAGATCTATAGAGATAGATCAAGACGCTTAATTGGACTTTCACAAAGCACATACCTTGACAAGATTTTGAAGAAGTTCAAAATGGATCAAGCAAAGAAAGGGTTCTTGCCTGTGTTACAAGGTGTGAAGTTGAGTCAGACTCAATGTGCAACCACTGCAGAAGATAGAGAGAAAATGAAAGATGTTCCCTATGCTTCAGCCATAGGCTCTATCATGTATGCAATGCTGTGTACCAGACCTGATGTGTGCCTTGCTATAAGTTTAGCAGGGAGGTACCAAAGTAATCCAGGAGTGGATCACTGGACAGCGGTCAAGAACATCCTGAAATACCTGAAAAGGACTAAGGATATGTTTCTCGTATATGGAGGTGACAAAGAGCTCACCGTAAGAGGTTACGTTGATGCAAGCTTTGACACTGATCCGGACGATTCTAAATCGCAAACCGGATATGTGTTTACTTTAAACGGTGGAGCTGTCAGTTGGTGCAGTTCTAAACAAAGCGTCGTAGCAGGATCTACATGAGAAGTGGAGTACATAGCTGCTTCGGAAGCAGCGAACGAAGGAGTCTGGATGAAGGAGTTCATATCCGATCTAGGTGTCATACCTAGTGCATCGGGTCCAATGAAAATCTTTTGTGACAATACTGGTGCAATTGCTTTGGCAAAGGAATCCAGATTACACAAAAGGACCAAACACATCAAGAGACGCTTCAACTCCATCTGGGATCTAGTCTAGGTGGGAGACATAGAGATTTGCAAGATACATACGGATCTGAATGTTGCAGACCCATTGACTAAGCCTCTTCCACGAGCAAAACATGATCAGCACCAAGGCTCCATGGGTGTTAGAATCATTACTGTGTAATCTAGATTATTGACTCTAGTGCAAGTGGGAGACTGAAGGAAATATGCCCTAGAGGCAATAATAAAGTTATTATTTATTTCCTTATATCATGATAAATGTTTATTATTCATGCTAGAATTGTATTAACCGGAAACATAATACATGTGTGAATACATAGACAAACAGAGTGTCAGTAGTATGCCTCTACTTGACTAGCTCGTTAATCAAAGATGGTTATGTTTACTAACCATGGACAAAATAGTTGTTATTTGATTAACGAGGTCACATCATTAGTTGAATGATCTGATTGACATGACCCATTCCATTAGCTTAGCACCCGATCGTTTAGTATGTTGCTATTGCTTTCTTCATGACTTATACATGTTCCTATGACTATGAGATTATGCAACTCCCGTTTACCAGAGGAACACTTTGGGTACTACCAAACGTCACAACGTAACTGGGTGATTATAATGGAGTACTACAGGTGTCTCCAATGGTAGATGTTGGGTTGGCGTATTTCGAGATTAGGGTTTGTCACTCCGATTGTCGGAGAGGTATCTCTAGGCCCTCTCGGTAATACACATCACATAAGCCTTGCAAGCATTATAACTAAGATGTTAGTTGTGAGATGATGTATTACGGAACGAGTAAAGAGACTTGCCAGTAACGAGATTGAACTAGGTATTGGATACCGACAATCGAATCTCGGGCAAGTAACATACCGATGACAAAGGGAACAACGTAGGTTGTTATGCGGTCTGACCGATAAAGATCTTCGTAGAATATGTAGGAGCCAATATGGGCATCTAGGTCCTGCTATTGGTTATTGACCGGAGACGTGTCTCGGTCATGTCTACATTGTTCTCGAACCGTAGGGTCCGCACGCTTAACGTTACGATGACAGTTATTATGAGTTTATGCATTTTGATGTACCAAAGGTTGTTCGGAGTCCCGGATGTGATCACGGACATGACGAGGAGTCTCGAAATGGTCGAGACGTAAAGATTGATATATTGGAAGCCTATGTTTGGACATCGGAAGTGTTCCGGGTGAAATCGGGATTTTACCGGATTATCGGGAGGGTTACCGGAACCCCCCGGGAGCCAAATGGGCCAACATGGGCCTTAGTGGAAAGGTGAAAGGGCTGCCCCATGGGCTGCGCGCCTTCCCCCCTTCCCCTAGTCCTATTAGGACTAGGGAAGGTGGCCGGCCACCCCCTCTCTCCTTCCCACTTGAGGAAACCTAGTTGGACTAGGATTGGAGGGGCGAGTCCTACTCCCGGTAGGAGTAGGACTCCTCCTGCGCCTCCCACCTTGGCCGGCCAGCCCCTCCCCTTGAAACCTTTATATACGGGGGCAGGGGGCACCTCTAGACACACAAGTTGATCCTTGAGATCGTTCCTTAGCCGTGTGCGGTGCCCCTGCCACCAAATTCCACCTCGATCAAACCGTTGTAGTGCTTAGGCGAAGCCCTGCGTCGGTAGTACATCAAGATCGTCATCACGCCGTCGTGCTGACGGAACTCTTCCTCGACGCTTTGCTGGATCGGAGCCCGAGGATTGTCATCGAGCTGAACGTGTGCTAAGAACTCGGAGGTGCCGGAGTAACGGTGCTTGGATCGGTCGGATCGGGAAGACGTACGACTACTTCCTCTATGTTGTGTGATCGCTTCCGCAGTCGGTCTGCGTTGGTACGTAGACAACACTCTCCCCTCTCGTTGCTATGCATCACCATGATCTTGCGTGTGCGTAGGAATTTTTTTTGAAATTACTACGTTCCCCAACACGGACTGCATAACAAAGGTTCATATCACAAGGGGCAATATAAAGTGACGTTCTTTCACATCGAGATTTTATGCATCCAACCATAAAAGCGCATGGCAACCTCTGCTTCCCTCTGTGAAGGGCCTATCTTTTATTATTATCTTCTACCTTATGCAAGAGTCACGCTGATATTCACCTTTCCTTTTTCATTTTATCCTTTGGCAAGCCCAGCATGTTGGAAAGAACCTGATATATATATATCTAACTGGATGTAGGGGAGCATGAGTTATTATTGTTGACATTACCCTTGAGGTAAAAGGTTGTGGGGCAAAACTATAAGCCCCTATCTTTCTCTGTGTCTGATTAAAACTCCATAACCACAAGTATTGCGTGAGTGTTAGCAATTGTGAAAGATTAAAAGATAGTTGAGTATGTGAAGTTTGCTGAATCAAAGCTCTGACATAGACTCTTCCTGAAAATAGGATGAATTGCAATTGTTTGATGACCGAGAATATTGTTTGTTAGTTTTCAAGAAAGTTTATGATCCATACTTTAAACTTGTGAATTGCTTGTTACTTGATCATGAAAAGTTTTATGAGATGAGCTATTGTTATGATATGTAGTGATGCTAGAAAAAGTGATTGGAATTATCATTGATCAAACTTAAGCACTTACTAGCATTCCGCATCAAAAATTATCTTTTTTACCATTTACCTACTCGAGGACGAGCAGGAATTAAGCTTGGGGATGCCTGATACGTCTCCAACGTATCTATAATTTTTTGATTGTTCCATGCTATATTATCTACTGTTTTGGACTATCTTGGGCTTTATTTTCCACTTTTATATTACTTTTGGGACTAACCTATTAACCGGAGGCCCAGCCCAGATTTGCTGTTTTTTTGCCTATTTCAGTGTTTCGAAGAAAAGGAATATCAAACGGAGTCGAAACGGAACGAAATCAACTAGAGAAGTTATTTTTGGAAGGAAAGCCACTGGATAGACTTGGACTCTATGCCAGAAGACACATGAGGAGCTCACGAGGGTGGGGGCGCCCCCCCTAGGGCGCGCCCCTGCCTCGTGGGGCCCCCGTAGCTCCTCTGACGTACCCCCTACACCCATATATACTCTCGTACCCTAAAACTTCCAGAACAGAGATTGGATTAGAAGTTCCGCCGCCGCAAGCCTCTGTAGCCACGAGAAATCAATCTAGGCCCTCTCCGGCACCCTGCCGGAGGGGGCCATCATCACTGGTGGCCATGGAGGATTATCTCGGAGGGGTCTTCATCACCATGAAGGCCAAGGACCAGAAGGTGGAGGCCATGGAGGAGGAAGCACAAGGGGGAGAACCTCTCCTCCTCTCTTCCGGTGGCGCCGGAGTGCCATCGGGAGGGGAATCATCGTCACGGTGATCGTCTTCATCAACATCACCATCATCATCACCATCCTCATCTCTTTTATGCGGTCCACTCTCCCGCACACCGCTGTAATCCCCTACTTGAACATGGTGCTTTATGCCACATATTATGATCCAATGATCTGTTGCCATCCTATGATGTTTTGAGTAGATATATTTTGTCTTTGGGTTGATTGATGATCTAGATTGGTATGAGTTGTATGTTTTGCTTTGATGCTATCCTATGGTGCTCTCCGTGTCGTGCAAGCGTGAGGGAATCCCGCTGTAGGGTGTTGCAATATGTTCATGATTCACTTATAGTGGGTTGCTAGAGTGACAGAAGCTTAAACCCGAGTAAGAGGGATTGTTGCGTATGGGAATAAAGAGGACTTGATGCTTTAATGCTATGGTTGGGTTTTACCTTAATTATATTTAGTAGTTGCGGATGCTTGCTAGAGTTCCAATCATAAGTGCATATGATCCAAGTAGAGAAAGTATGTTAGCTTATGCCTCTCCCTTATATGAAACTGCAATAGTGATTACCGGTCTTGTTAACAATTGCCTAGGTCAATTCCGCACACCGACCCACCATTATTCCACACTCGCTATTCATAATACTATGTATATATTCTAACTTTATGATAACATTACCTACTTTTATGTTTTAGCTCTCTGTTACCATGCAAAGTTATCCTCTTCATACCACAACGTAGTTTTATTTCTCGTTGCTAGTTGAAAGCAAACGTTCGGTGCACGCAGAGTCGTATCAGTTGCAGATAGGGATTGAGAGAATATTGATCTTACCTTTAGCTCCTTGTGGGTTCGACACTCCATACTTATCACTTCCACCTTTGGAAAGTGCTACGATGATTCCTTGCACTTGGGGATTATCAGAATCCCGAAGATTCCGCTAGGTCATCGAGTGGTTGACTAGTCTTGGGCTTTATCATGACAGTCAGTTTTCGGCTTTCTCTACTGAGGTGCTCGTCTGGCTGAACCAGGGCACAATCGCAGTAGTTCTCCTGGTGCCGCCTTAGCCGATAGAGTGGAACGTAAGGTAGGAAAACACAAGAGCCGGGCAAACCCAACATTTGACCAAAGACATGATTCAGAGCTGATGCATATAAGGCCTAACTCGCGACGCCGAACACTCCCTAAGGTATTTGGTCTTTGAAATATATACCGGGCTAAATGATGCCCTTGGATAATGAGCCCCTAGTGTCCGGGTACGAGCAATATTCTGACGTGGCCACATGCCAAGAACGTCAGCATCCTTCTCGGTTGTATGGATAATCCGGAGGATGTAAACAACAAAAGATAGTAAAAAAGGTTGACGCAGGGTCTTAATCTAAAGAGAAACCTTTGAACGGGTCCCTGCTGCACGTCTGCGCCTGTTTCTCCGTTGTGCCATATCCTGGACGGGTGTAGCACGATTGTCATCTGTAAAAGAGAGAAACTTAATTGAAAGTTGTCGTGCAAAAAATTGGCTATTATAAATAAACCATTTAAAAGTCAAGATGTGTAAAGTTGAGCCGAATTATCGGTAAGAAGCCCCTGGTACCGTCTATAAGGGTATAACCATTAAACCAATCTCTATCCAATGATTAGCCAGACTCGTCTAGCCGTGTCCGTGGTCTTAACGACTGGTTATCTGTTCTGGTGGTGAGGCCGTCTAGTGTTCGGCTGTTAAAGCAGCCGTACGTTCTTCTGCTCGTAAGGAGCGCTCAGCATTTCCATGTACTGTGATGATGCCATGCGGACCGGGCATTTTAAGCTTGAGAAAAGCATAATGCAGTATTGCATTAAAACGAGCGAAAGCCGCTTGTCCGAGTAGTGCTTGATAGCCACTTCGGAATGGAGCGATGTCGAAGGTTAACTGTTCGCTTCGGAAGTTGTCGGGCAAGCGGAACACAACCTCTAGTACTAGAGAGCCCGTGCAGCGGGCCTCTATGCCTGGTATTACTCCCTTGAAGGTAGTATTACTCTGGCTGATTTTTGTTGGGTTTATCCCCATTCTGAGGATGGTGTCCTGATATATCAGATTTAGACTACTGCCGCCGTCCATTAGGACTTGTGTGAGATGGTATCCGTTTATTATTGGGTCCAGCACCAAGGCGGTTGACCCTTCATGCCGGATGCTTATTAGGTGATCCTTGCGATCAAAAGTGACCGGGCAGGCCGACCAGGGGTAGAACTCAGGGGTGATGGTCTCTAAGGCTCATGTATTTCGGAGTGCATATTTGCTTCTCCTTTTTGTCACGTGGATCGCGTTTACTGTTTTGACTTCTGGGGCGAATTTTTTCTGTCCCCCAGTGCCTTGCCGGTGAGGCTCATCCTTGTCTTCGCTCAGTGTGTCCTCCCCCTTGTGTTCGGCGTTTAGCTTGCCGGCCTGCTTGAAGACCCAACATTCTCTGTGGGTATGATTTGCAGGTTTATCGGGGGTGCTGTGGATCTGACATAGTTTGTCTAGAATCTTGTTTAGGCTGGTCGGTCCATCTTTGTTGCCTTTAAAGGGCTTTTTCCGCTGACCTGGTCGAGAGCCCCTGAATCCGGCGTTTACCGCCGTGTTATCCGGGCTATCCTCTTTATTCCAGCGCTTGTTTTTACTGCGTCATGGTTTTCCATTGCCATCCCAGACTTCGGATGTGCTTGGGTCGCTGGTGCTGCTTCGGGCTAACCAGCTGTCCTCGCCCGTGCAAAAGCAGGTCATGAGGCTTGTTAGGGCTGCCATTGTTCTTGGTTTTTCTTGGCCGAGGTGTCTGGCAAGCCATTCGTCTCGGACGCTGTGCTTGAAAGCTGCTAGGGCTTCGGCGTCCGGACATTCGACAATTTGGTTCTTCTTAGTGAGAAACCTGTTCCAAAGCTTTCGGGCTGACTCTCCGGGCTGTTGAATTATATGACTCAAGTCGTCTGTGTCCGGAGGTCGGACATAAGTCCCTTGAAAATTAGCCCGAAAGGCATCCTCGAGCTCCTCCCAACTTCCAATGGAGTTTTCGGGGAGGCTTTTTAACCAGTGCCGAGCTGGTCCTTTGAGCTTGAGGGGAAAGTATTTAATGACATGGAGATCGTCTCCGCGAGCCATATGAATATGGAGGATAAAGTCCTCAATCCAGACCCCTGGGTCTATAGTCCCGTCGTACGCCTCTATGTTCACTGGTTTGAATCCTTCTGGGAATTCATGGTCCAGTACTTCGTCGGTGAAACATAGGGGGTGTGCGTCACCCCTGTATTTAGCTGTACCATGGCATTTGGACGGTAGTGATATTTGGTTTTGGTTGAGTGTTGGAGCGCGTTTCCTTGATCCGTAGATGGATCTGGTTGCGCTGGCCCTTCCATGCGAGTCCTTGCGTGTGTCATGTAGTGACTTATGTGCGGCCTCGTTGGCCGCTCTATCGCGGCCACCAGGTCGTCGACCGGTCAACATTTTTATTTTTTGGCCATGGGGGCTTGATACGTCTCCAATGTATCTATAATTTTTGATTGCTCCATGCTATATTATCTACTGTTTTGGACTATATTGGGCTTTATTTTCCACTTTTATATTATTTTTGGGACTAAACTATTAACCGGAGGCCCAGCCCAGAATTGCTGTTTTTTGCCTATCAAACGGAGTCCAAACGGAATGAAACCTTCGGGAACGTGATTTTCTCACCGAATATGACCCAGGAGACTTGGACCCTACGCCAAGGAAGCTTCGAGGTGGGCACGAGGTAGGGGGGCGCGCCCTACCCCCCCAGGCGCGCCCCCACCCTCGTGGGGCCCATGAAGCTCCACCGACGTACTTCTTCCTCCTATATATACCTACGTACCCCCAAACGATCAGATACGGAGCCAAAAACCTAATTCCAGCACCGCAACTTTCTATATCCACAAGATCCCATCTTGGGGCCTGTTCCGGAGCTCCACCGGAGAGGGCCGTCATCACAGAGGGCTTCTACATCATCATAGCCTCTCCGATGAAGTGTGAGTAGTTTACCTCAGCCTTCGGGTCCATAGTTATTAGCTAGATGGCTTCTTCTCTCTTTTTGGATCTCAATACAATGTTCTCCCCCTCTCTCGTGGAGATCTATTCGATGTAATCTTCTTTTTGCGGTGTGTTTGTTGAGACCGATGAATTGTGGGTTTATGATCAAGTCTATCTATGAATAATATTTGAATCTTCTCTGAATTCTTTTATGTATGATTGGTTATCTTTGCAAGTCTCTTCGAATCATCCGTTTGGTTTGGCCAACTAGATTGGCAGTTCTTGCCATGGGAGAAGTGCTTAGCTTTGGGTTCGATCTTGCGGTGTCCTTTCCCAGTGACAGAAGGGGCAGCAAGGCACGTATTGTATCGTTGCCATCGAGGATAACAAGATGGGGTTTATTTCATATTGCATGAATTTATCTCTCTACATCATGTCATCTTGCTTAAGGCGTTACTCTGTTTTTAACTTAAATACTCTAGATGCATGCTGGATAGCGGTCGATGAGTGGAGTAATAGTAGTAGATACAGGCAGGAGTCGGTCTACTTGTCTCGGACGTGATGCCTATATACATGATCATACCTAGATATTCTCATAACTATGCTCAATTCTGTCAATTGCTCAACAGTAATTTGTTCACCCACCGTAGAATACTTATGCTCTTGAGAGAAGCCACTAGTGAAACCTATGGCCCTGGGGTCTATTCTCATCATATCAATCTCCATCACTTTAATCTTGCTTTGCCTTTTTAATTTGCCTTTTACTTTTCACTTTGCATCTCTATATCAAAAATACCAAAAATATTATCTATCATCTCTATCAGATCTCACTCTCGTAAGTGACCGTGAAGGGATTGACAACCCCTAATCGCGTTGGTTGCGAGGAGCTATTGTTTTTGTGTAGGTACGAGGGACTTGCGCGTGGCCTCCTACTGGATTGATACGTTGGTTCTCAAAAACTGAGGGAAATACTTACGCTACTCTGCTACATCATCCTTTCCTCTTCGGGGAAATCCAATGCAAGCTCAAGAGGTAGCAGGGCTCTAAGGCCTCATCGTCGAATTCAGGCAGCATCTTTCGCTTTGGGTAGCTCTTCGTATGGCGACTGCCACTGTCGGATTTCGGGTTCCGGCAGACCCTTAAGGTTCGAACTCTTAGGTGTGCACGGAGATCTCTCCCCTACCGATCTACGTCCGTTCTCCTCGTGTGATCTAAGCTAGAAATGATGAACAACACAAGGGACACGAGATGTATACTGGTTCGGGCCACCGTTGTGGTGTAATACCCTACTCCAGTGTGTGGTGGGGTGGATTGCCTCAGGGGCTGATGACGAACAGTACAGGGGAAGAACAGCCTCGCGAGAGTTGTTCTTGAACTGGTGCGATGAACTGCTTGGGTGACTTCGACCACCTCTCTCTCTATCAGATCCGATTAGATCAGATTTCCCCCCTACTCTGTGGTGGCTAGCTCTATTTATAGAGGCCCTGGGCCTCTCCCCAAATAATGAGCGGGAAGGGCGCCAACAATTGGCCATTTTGAAGGGGAACATCTAGTACAAGTTATCCTGACCAAAGGTGGTCTTCGGGTGCCAAAAGCATTGGTGATGACGCCGTCTTGGGCTCCACAGTGACCTCCGTCCTGCCGCTTGGCTGGTCTTGGTCTCGTTGCACCGGAATGGTAACCTTTGCCCGATGCCTTGGCCTGTGCTTGCTCCCTTTGCACTGAAGGGGAAACAAGGACACTGTGCAGGCCGGCGCCCGCCTGGTGCCCGCTTGGTCTCGATCGTCATGGCTTGCGTCATGGGCTCCTCGCGAGGTGCCCCTGCCTTGATCTCTCCGCCTCCTCACGAGCTCACCTGATGAGTCTGCCCCTGAGGAAGTCTCCTGTCATCCGCCCCGCGAGGCTTGGCCCCTCGCGAGGGTCTTGAGCTTGAGCTGATGAAGATGGGCCGCGCTGGGCCCCCACTTGAGCCATGCCGCAGGCCGCAGGTAGGCAAGTCTTGGGACCCCCGTTCCCAGAACACCGACAGTAGCCCCCGGGCCCAAGGCGCGCGCGGGCTTGGCTTAGCAGAGAAGCAAAGGGGCAAGTGTGAAGCGTCGCGGGCCCTAATAGCCTGCAGCCTTGGGCGCCGCGTGGCGATTGATTGGACGTGGGCGTCTGCGCTTCCCCATGATGCCTCGGCAACCGCGCGACTTGACAAGTCCCTGCATGCAGAGAAATGGGTCATGATTACCTGCGATCGTGGTGCCTGGCGGTTGGCCTTCTCTGGCTATAAGTACGGGGCTGCGTGAGCCCCCTTTAGTCCATTCCTTCCTGCTACTCGTCATTCCCATGGCTCCGCCGAAGAGATCCTTAGCCGCGGAGAAAGGAAAGGCCCGTCCAGCTGGGCATGACTCCCCACCGACCAAGTGCGGCCGAGGCCGCCCTCGCAAGCATTCCGTGGTCCCCGTAGTGGCTTCCCGCGGCCATGGAGGCGGCGCCCTGCGCGGTGGTGAGCGCCTGGTTGCCGAGGGAGGCACGCCATGGCCGTGCGGCCCCCGAGGCCGCGCTTTCGCTCGGCGGAGGTGCTGCCGGAGTTCGTCGTGTGGTCGGCGGACCCAACCAACACCTGGCTCTAGCTCCCCCATTTCTTCATAGGTGAAGTGCCGGCCAGCGCCCGATGCGGCTTCTGGCTCCAGGCAGATGGTTGCTGCAGCAGGGCCTCCTGGGCTTCGCCGGAGGTCTCCGCTTCTGGGAATGGGGCCCTGACCCGCGGCTGGCAAACGTTTGCCCGTGCGCGCGGCCTGAGCCGGCGGTGCACCCTGCACTTCAAGTTTGATGGCGACGCCACCCTCTACGTGAGGGTGTTCGGGGAAGACGGTCGCTGTGCTGGGTGGTGCGCACAAGCGGTGGTGCTCGGGGTTCGCTAAGCGTCGGCGACTCTCTCTCAGGCAGCAGCTCCTCCAGCGGTGGCCGCGACCAGCCCCGCGCCATTGCGCCCGCCTAGGTGAAGGTAGCGGGTCAGCCCACCGTCGCGCCCCGGTGAAGCAAGAGGAGGGATCCGCCTGAGCCCCAGAAGCATCTCGGGCTTTCGCCGCAAGCTGGCACCGGACAAGTCGTGCCCATTTGTTTTTCTTCTTTTCCTGCGTAGAAAAAGAAGGTAGTATAGGGCCCCACGGGGGCGTGTTAGAACTGCCGCTGTTAATTATCGCGCTGCTTCCGCTATTTCTGTGCTATGTTTCCGCGCCGTATGCCCATGTGCAGGAATTATTTTAGCTTGGTGGGGCTTGACGCGGTCCCCGCCTCCCGAGGCCGAGGCCTCGCCATGCGCTTCATGCCCTGCAAAGATTAGCAGGAGGGGTAACTTTTGGTCTCGGTTGTGGAGGCGATCGGCCCAGGTCCGCGCTCGTGACGCGATGCCCATGAGGCACGGACTGGGAGGGGTGCTCCCGCAGAGGACTCAGACAGGAAAGCTCCAAACGATCGGGGCAGAAAACACTCGTGAGGGCGCCCGTGAACCTCCCTCGCGAGACTTGTGCGAGAGAAAACGAGGCAAGTGAGTGAAAAAGACAAAGAGTCACAAGCCTGGGACAACAACAACTCTAGTAAAACTTCAAACAAGAACGAACAAGCCAACTATAGAAAGCAAATGAAAAAGCTGCGTCCGGCACCTATTCTAGTCTTCAACGTCTTCTCACCAGCGCGGAGCTAAGTGCTATCACTGGGCGTGGGTGGGAGCCCCCGAGGCCCGAGGGCGGCACTCCGGAGACTCCGGGGCGTGTACAACCCCACTCATTATTACGTGAGAGTGTCACGGGCGGCGAGCTTCACAGGCATTGGCCTTCTTCACAGGCACCGGGCCTTTCCCAAAATGCGACAGCTTCACAGGCATTGGCCTTCTTCACAGGCACCAGGCCTTTCCCAAAATGCGACAGCTTCACAGGCATTTGCCTTCTTCATAGGCACCAGGCCTTTCCCAAAATGCGACAGCTTCACAGGCATTGGCCTTCTTCATAGGCACCGGGCCTTTCCCAAAATGTGACTGCTTCACAGGCATTTGCCTTCTTCATATGCACCGGGCCTTTCATGGGCGCTAGGCCTCGCTCAGGGATAGAACCTCCAGAGATGTTGAATGTTCCATGCGTTCTGGATGGGTACCCCCTCCGGGGTCTCCAAGCGCGCGGAGCCAGGCCTGGAAACATGAACAACCTTGAATGGGCCCTCCCACATGGGAGAGAGCTTGTGCAGCCCCTCCCCGGAGAGAACTCGTCTGAGCACGAGATCCCCTACCTCAAGGGTCCTGGGGCGGATGTTGCGGCAGTGGCATCGTCGCAGCGCCTGTTGATACCTTGCCGCTCGCAGTGCGGCTTCTCGACGGCGTTCCTCCCCCAGCACGAGATCCGTCCCCCGCATGGCATCCTGCTGCGTCTTGTCGAACGCCAGGACCCGTGCGGAGCAACGCCTGACCTCGTGAGGGAGAACAGCCTCTGCTCCATAGACGAGGAAGAACGGGATCTCGCCAGTCGGCTTGGTTGCAGTTGTGCGGATTGACCACAACACGGACTGGAGCTCGTCGTACCAGCCCCTGCCACAGGCCTCTAGCTTCTTATTGAAGGTCCTGGTTTTGAGGCCCCTCAGGACCTCTGCGTTGGCTCGCTCGGCCTGGCCGTTGCTCCAGGGGTGTGCTACCGAAGCGTAGCATATCTGTGTTCCAAGGTTAGCACAGTACATTTTGAAGAGATTACTGGTGAATTGCGAACCGTTGTTGGTGATGATGCGGTTAGGCACCACAAATCGGCTCACGAGGCCCTTGATGAACTTGACTGCGGAGCCTGCCGGGATCGTGCGGACAGCTTCCACCTCAGCCCACTTGGTGAACTTGTCCACGATGACGTAGAGGTAGCGATAGCCCCCTGGCACCCGAGGAAACGGGCCCAGAATGTCCAGCCCCCAAACTGTGAACGGCCATGAGAGGGGTATAGTCTGCAGACCCCCCGCAGGCTGATGGATCTGCTTAGCGTGAAACTGGCAGGCCTCGCAAGCCTTCACCAGCTCAACGGTGTCGCTGAGCGCTGTGGGCTAGTAGAATCCACTACGGAACGCCTTGCCGACGAGGGTTCGTGACGATGAGTGGTGCCCACAGTCTCCACCGTGTATGTCCGCCAGCAGCTCCTTCCCTTGCTCTCTGGAGATGCAACGTAGGGACACGTCATTCGGCTGCTTCCTGTAGAGCTCTCCATCTTTGATGCAGTAAGCCGTGGCCTGCCGCGCCACACGCTCCGCCTCCTCCTCGTTCTCTGGCAGGGTCCCTTGCATCAAGTAGTTCTTGAGCTCCGGGATCCAACACCCTTCCTGAGGCTCCAACGCCAGGAGCAGGCGTGCTCCTGAGGCCGGGCCGCATACTGGAGCTCCTAAGGTAGGCGGCTGAGGGAGCTCCTCCTTTGGTTGCGCCATGCTCGGCACCACCGAGGGTTTGAAGAGCCGCTCCTCGAAGATGCCAGGCTCCTGAGGCAGCCGTCTAGATGCCCTCTTGGCAATGTCATCAGACTCCTGATTAGTGCCGCGAGGCACATGCTGCAACTCCAGCCCCCAGAACTGTTTCTCCATCTTGCGAACCTCAGCGAGGTAGGCTTCCATGTGCTCGTCCTTTGGCTCGTATATCTTATTGGAGAAGTTGACAAGGAGCTGCAAATCACCCTTGATGATGAGGCGCTTCACCCCTAAGGCGATTGCGGCTTTCAAGCCTGCTATCAGGCCTTCGTACTCTGCTATGTTGTTGGAGACCTTTTCTCTGTGCTGGAAGCAGAGTTGTATGGCGTAGTAGAGTTTGTCCTGGGTAGGGGATACGAGCACTGCGCCGGCCCCCGCGCCATGTCAGGAGAACGCCCCATCGAAGTACATGACCCAGCCGTCTGGTGCTTCACTTCTCGAGGAAAGTGATCGGTCTTCGACTGCCTCGAGACCCGGTGCTTCTGCCCATTCTGCCACGAAATCCGCAAGTGCGGCTCCCTTGATGACTCTGGTCGTACTGAATTCTAGCTGAAATGCCTGTAGTTCGATGTTCCATTCAGCGACCCTTCCGGCTGAGTTGAGGCTCCTGAGTACCCTTTCCAAGGGGTATGCTGAGACGACTTTGATGGGATGGCCTTGGAAGTAGTGCTGCAGCTTGCGTGAGGCCACTAATAGCGCGAGGAGGAGTTTTTGAGGCATGGGGTACCGCGCCCTTGCGTCTCATAGCACCGTGCTGACGAAGTACACGGGATGCTCGACGAGGTTGAGGGTGCTGGCGTAGCTTGCATCCTCCTGAGGTCGAGGCGTCTCCTGAGACGACGGAGCCCCCAGCGCTTGGTCACTTGAAGAGGCCTCTCCTGCTCCGGGTGCGCTCTCCTTCTGCGGCTGTTCCTTTCCAGCTGCGGTCGTGGTCTCCGTAAGGCCCTCCTGGCTTTGCTCTGCTTCAGTTCGGGCAGTTGATGCGGCCTTGGCTCGGTGCTCCTCCCTGACCGCCACCAGGGCTGCGCTAGCGGAGTAGGGGGTGGCCGCAAGGTAGAGCACCAGGGGCTCCAGAGGACGCGGAGCTACCATCACTGGTGGGCTGGTAAGGTACCTCTTGAGATCTTGGAACGCCTTATCGGCCTCTTCAGTCCATTCGAAGGGGCCTTTCTTCTTCATCAGCTTGAAGAAGGCCAGCGCTCATTCCCCCAGCTTGAAGATGAAGCACCCTAGCGCGGTTACACGCCTGGTGAGCTTCTACATCTCTCTGAGGGTCCTTGGTGGGCTCATGTCTTCGACTGCCTTGACCTTCTCCGGGTTGGCCTCGATGCCCCTGTGGGACACGAGGAAACCCAGGAGCTTGCCCGAGGGGACTCCGAACACGCACTTCTCCGGGTTGAGCCGCAGGTCCACTTCGTTGAGGCTCACAAAGGTTTCTTCCAGGTCCTGTATCAGGGTTTTTGCCTCCCGAGACTTCATCACAATGTCATCGACGTAAGCTTCAGTGTTCCTCCCGAGCTGCCGACCTAAGGCGATGTGCATCAGCCGCTGAAAGGTTGCGCCTGCGTTGCGCAGCCCAAATGGCATGCACGTATAGCAGTACACTCCACATGGGGTTAAGAAAGCTGTCTTCTCCACGTCTTCCACCGCCATCTTGATCTGGTGATAGCCCGAGAAGGCATCTAGGAAGCACAATAGGTCACACTCTGCGGTGGAGTCGACTATCTGGTCCATGCGGGGGAGCGGAAATGGATCCTGCGGGCAGGCTTTGTTGAGGTTGGTGAAGTCGACACACATGCGCTCCTTTCCTCCCGTTTTTGGCACAACGACCGGATTAGCCAGCCAATCAGGGTAGCGGACCTCGTGGATAACCCCTGCCACTTCCAGTTTCCGGGTCTCTTGAACGATGAAAGCTTGTTTCTCAGTGGACTGCCGCCTCGCCTTCTGCTTCACGGGGCGCACGTTGGGGCACACATTGAGGTGATGCTCAATCACACTCCTCGGGACCCCTGCTAACTGATCAGGTTCCCACGCGAACACCTTCTTGTTCGCGCGCAGGAACCTCACCAAGGCCTTCTCCTGCTCGGGCTCGAGGTTGGCTCCTATGGTGAAGGTGGCGTCGGTGGACCCATCCTTGTCGACCGGTACCTGCTTGGTTTCCGCCTTGTCTTGGGTGAATAGCTGCTTCTTTTTAGCCGGCGCAGCCCCCTTGGGCTCAAGGGCGTCTGTGCTAGTGGGATTTGCCACCGCGGTCGCCCTGAAAACAAGCTGGAGCACCTGCAGTGCATCCCTTGTGTCTCCTGACACGGTAAGGACGCCGTTGCTCCCGGGCATCTTCATGAGGTTGTACGCCGGGTGAGTCACTGCCATGAACCGAGCCAAGGTCGGATAGCCGAGGATGGCGTTGTAGGGGAGGCCGATGGGGGCGATGTCGAAGTCGATCAGCTCCGTGCGGAAGTTGTCGTAGGTGCCGAAGGTCACTGGGAGGCGGATCTGTCCCAAGGAGGCGGTGGAGCCAACACCGACGCCCGAGAAAGGCTTGCTGGGTCAGAGCTTCTCCAGTGGCATGTGGAGGAGGCTGAAGGCCTCCACCGAGAGCACGTTGAGGCCGACACCACCATCGATGAGGGTCCTGGTGATGGCCACTTGGCAGATGGTGGGGGTGCACAGCATCGGGAGCGCGCCCGAACCGATGGGGTTGAAGGGGTGATCATCCGAGTCGAAGGTTAGATCGGCCTCAGGCGCCACCTAGCCCAGGGGGGCTTCTCGACGCTTGGAGGCAGTGCTGATCCGGCGGGTGAACGGCTTGACGTGATGGCTCGAGGGTGGTGCCTGGGAGCCGCCCAAGAGAGCTGCGACGACGGGCGGCGCTGGTGCGGCATAACGGGCGAGGAAGAGGTTGCGCAGCTCCTCCCAGGAGGTCACAGAAGCCGTTGGCAGGTGGAGGAACCACATGCACGGGACGCCGGTGAGGGCCATGGGTAACCAGTTGGCCATCACCCGGTCGTCGCCCCCGGCTCTGAGGACGGCCTCCTCGTATGCCAGCAGGAAAACAAGCGGGTCCGTCGCGCCGTTGTAGCGCGGTGGCATCTCGGGCTTGAACTTGCGCGGCCACTGCACCTGTCGCAAGGTGGGGGCCAAGGCCCGGAGCCCCCTGTCCCCAGCGCTATCATCTGTCACCGGAGTGTGCAGCGCGTTGTCCGCCATGAGGGCGGAACGCGATGTTGGTGGAGAGCGGGTCGTCGGGAGGGAGAACTCCGGCGCACCCCTACCTGGCGCGCCAAATGTCGGATTTCGGGTTCTGGCAGACCCTTAAGGTTTGAACTCTGGGGTGCGCATGAAGATCTCTCCCCTACAGATCTACGTCCGATCTCCTCGTGTGATCTAAGCTGGAAACGATGAACAACACAAGGGACACGAGATTTATACTGGTTCGGGCCACCATTGTGGTGTAATACCCTACTCCAGTGTGTGGTGGGGTGGATTGCCTCAGGGGTTGATGATGAACAGTACAGGGGAAGAACAGCCTCGCGAGGGGTGTTCTTGAACTGGTGTGATGAACTGCTTGGGTGAGTTTGACCGCCTCTCTCTCTCTATCAGATCCGATTAGATCAGATTCCCCCCCCTACTCTGTGGTGGCTAGCTCTATTTATAGAGGCCCTGGGCCTCTCCCCCAATAATGAGCGGGAAGGGCGCCAACAATTGGCCATTTGAAGGGGAACATCTAGTACAAGTTATCCTGACCAAAGGTGGTCTTCGGCTGCCAAAAGCACTGGTGATGACGCCGTCTTGGGCTCCATGGTGACCTCCATCCTGCTGCTCGGCTGGTCTTGGTCTCGTTGCACCGAATGGTAACCTTTGCCCGATGCCTTGGCCTATGCTTGCTCCCTTTGCACCGAAGGGGAAACAAGGACACTGTGCAGGCCGGCGCCCGCCTGGCGCCTGCCTGGTCTCGATCGTCATGGCTTGCGTCACGGGCTCCTCGCGAGGTGCCGCTGCCTTGATATCTCCGCCTCCTCGCGAGCTCGCCTGATGAGGCTGCCCCTGAGGAAGCCTCCTGTCGTCCGCCCCACGAGGCTTGGCCCCTCGCGAGGGTCTTGAGCTTGAGCTGATGAAGATGGGCCGCGCTGGGCCCCCACTTGAACCACGCCGCAGGCACAAGCAGGCAAGTCTGGGGACCCCCGTCCCCAGAACGCCAATAGCCACCATACTTTTCTGCCGTATCGAGCATTTTGTTCCATCTACTGTTGAGTGTATTTTGTGCGGCCTTGAGCCTTTGCTTGTGCTTCTTCAGACTCCTTGCAGTGGCGATAAGCCTTTTATGGAGTTTCTCTTGCTCCAGCTGCCTTTCCGGGATGATGTGTTCATCGTCATCCGGACTGTTCTCTTCTCCGGAGACGGGTTGATTAACTTGACGCTCGGCGTCGCCGTGTTCGGATAGCGGCTCTGTACTTTGTTCGTCGTCCACTGGCTCACCCTGATCTATCGCTGGGTCTATTTGGTCGTCGTTTCCTCTGGAGTCGGCCGGGGTATTGTTTTTTTCTTGCGTTGTTATCGTTGTTTTTGGCGAGGCGGGATTTGGAGCGGCGCCTATGGTGCCGCTTTGATTGCTTCTCAAGGGAGCTATCCTTCGCTGCATCCTTCCGTTCCTCGTCATCATTTTCTTTGTGTGTATCCACCATGTATATGTCATGTGATGAAGCGGCGGTCCAGCGCCCTATTGGCGGTGGTTCCTATTCGTCTCCTGCATCGTTGTCCATACCATCGATGTCTTCGGAGTCGAAATCTAGCATGTCGGTTAAATCATCGACAGTGGCTACTACGTGGGTGGTGGGTGGGGAGTGAATTTCTTTGTCATCCGCATCCCAATCTAGCCGAACATAGTTCGGCCAAGGTTCTCCTGACAGGGAGAGAGACTTTAACGAGTTTAGTACGTCGCCGAAGGGCGAGTGGTGAAAGATATCCGCGGAGGTGAACTCCATGATCGGCGCCCCATCGGATTCGATATGCATGGGCGCAGGCAGTTCAGAGTACGTGGCCAGAGACGAGTCCATTGGTTCGGTGTCACGGCTCTTGTGAGGGGTAAGGTCAGTATTCGGCTCTATCGCCACTAAGGGTGCGGCCTCCAAGGCGGGGTCTATCCACCCGTCCTCGGATGGCGCGATCTGTTCTGGATTGAAGGCCAGAGTGGTTGCTGGCGTGGTTTCCCAAGCATTGTCTGACAGCAGAGCTACATCATGCTCGTCGTGATCGTGCGGCACAAGCGGCATGTGCTCGAATCCGTCGAAGATCAAGTCCCCGCGGATATTGGCAGTGTAATTCAAGTTTCCAAACCTGACCTCATGGCCAGGGGCGTAGCTCTCGACCTGCTCCAGATGGCCAAGCGAGTTGGCCCGTAGTGCGAAGCCGCCGAATACAAAGATCAGTCCGGGGAGGAAGGCCTCACCCTGGACCGCATCGTTACCGATGATCGAAGGGGCCATCGAGCCTTACGGCGACGGCACAGTGGAACTCTCAATAAAAGCACTAATGTCGATGTCAAAACCAGCGGATCTCGGGTAGGGGGTCCCGAACTGTGCGTCTAAGGCGGATGGTAACATGAGGCAAGGGACACGATGTTTACCCAGGTTCGGGCTCTCTCGATGGAGGTAATACCCTACTTCCTGCTTGATTGATCTTGATGATATGAGTAGTATAAGAGTTGATCTACCACGAGATCGTAGAGGCTAAACCCTAGAGGCTAGCCTATGGTATGATTGTTGTTGTCCTACGGACTAAACCCTCCGGTTTATATAGACACCGGAGGGGGCTAGGGTTACACAGAGTCGGTTACAATGGGAGGAGATCTCTATATCCGTATTGCCAAGCTTGCCTTCCACGCCAAGGAGAGTCCCATCCGGACACGAGACGAAGTCTTCAATCTTGTATCTTCATAGTCCAACAGTCCGGCTGTCCGGATACCCCCTAATCCAGGACTCCCTCAGTCTCCCAACTAGAGGTTGAAAACAAGGGTGTTGGAAAGTGTCGGCTAATCCACCTGAGGCCAGCGTAGCATCTGAGCCACCCACGACGATCATCGGAGACATATCTTCGGTTGATCCAAAGCTCCGACGATGGAGGTCGACACAGAGATAGAAGGTGACGATGGAGCACCGATGCCAGCAGAACATCCAGGGGATGCCGGATCCGCCGAGCCCAGAGCCAGATCCGCCAACCTCACCCTATATGCCACCACAACAACCAAGAGAGAGGGGCAGAGCAGCTTCAAGAACTCCAGGATCCGCCCACCAAACGAGCTTATTATAGAAGCTCTCACTGGATCCGCTTCTAGGAGCACCCATCCACCATGGAGGAGAGCTAGAAGAAGCAGAGGGCCACCACCGCGTGCCGCGCTCGAGTGCCATGATGTCCAGCTTCTCGGCGGCATAAAGCCAAACCATTGCATAGCGCCAAACAGCCAAAGGGCAAACCTACCACTACTATATAGTACAAGAGAACCTCGAGCACCTCTCCCTAGCCATCTCCGCTGACAGCGCCATCAGAGGAGGCATGGGAGTGGGCCGGGAAGCCCTGGGAGACTTTCAACAGTAAAGGCAAGAGGAGAGAGAACAAAGAGATGAGAATGAGCCCTCCTACTTTTTGAGTCGGGGCTTAAGGCCAGTTCTTTTTGTAGTAGCTTATTCCGGACTGTGGAAATAAGCAAACCCTACCCAGCTTGTTAATAGGCTTCTAAAATAAAATTTTAGATTGGCATTTTAAAATTAGCTAGGCATAGGACAATTTATTTTCACAGCTCTAAATAAGCCACAAAAGAACTGGCCCTTATTATAGCGAGGTAGAGCACATGCATCGCCTCAAGGAACGCCCATGGTGGGTCGTCCAAGTAACAGATTTCTTCATTTTCTCCACTCTGTTTCGTCTTTTCTCTTTATTTTCTTTCATTTCTTTTTTTTCTTTTCTACTTTTGTTTATATTCTAAAACAAATCTAAAAATACAAATATCCCTCAAACAAATACTTAGTTTTCAAAAAATGTGTGTCCAATGTAAAAAAAGTGTTTGCTAGTGTTAAAAAAAATGCTTGTGCAGTGTTTAAAAACATTGATAGCATTAAAAAAATATTTGAAAGAAAAAATATTCATGTGTACAATATACACAACATTATATAAAAATGTTACTCATGTATTATAAAATTGTTAAACGTGTATAAAAAATATTTCTGATGTATACCACAGCTGCACAACATTTACCAGAAAAAGCAGAGATTAAAACATATGTTGAAACAAAATGTTAACCATGTATTTAAAATATGTTAAATCTGTATAAAAATAAAGTTCCTAATATAAGAAAATGTACAATACATGAACAAAAATTAGACATCAAAACATATATTTAAAAAAATATGAATTTAAAATGTTAAATGTGTATAAAAATGTTTTTAATGCATACAAAAGTTTACAATATATATAAAAATATATACATCAAAACGTATATCTGAAACAAAATGTTACTCATGTACTTGAAAAAGGTTAAAGGTGTATAAGAAAAATATTTCTTATCTATACAAAAATGTACAATCCGTATGAAAAAAATTAGACATCAAAACATATATTTGAAAAAAAATCATGTATTTGTAAAAGGTTAAACATGTACAAGAAAAATATTTCCTTAGTGCAAAAAACTTACAATTTGTACAAAGAAGTAGACATCAAAACATATATCTGAAAAATGTTAATAATCTATTTTAAAAATGGTAAACAAGTATAAAAAATATTCCTACTAGAGATGAAAAATGTAGAATCTGTATGGAAAAAAGTAGACCTCAAAACATATGTCTAAAACATTTATTAACTAGTAGAACGCCCATGCATTGCCACGGGGTTTTGTTTCTTGATTGCACATATCTATATCTATACCTACTAATAAAGCAAGGTGATATTCTTGTTTCGTCCTGTTTAGATTTTTTTCGACGCGCCGTAGATGATTTTTTTGATACGCGAGGTGGTACTAATTGATACAGCCCATTAAGTAGGAAAAAGCCCTTTTGTACATGTTCTGGGCCATTGGGCCTCTGCCACGTTTGTCCATCCACCAATTAAAAGAACTTCATCCCGCAATTGGTGAGTAACAGTATTTGAACCCACAACCTCCGAATCAGAAAAGAAGTCCCAACCAACTCATCTAGCTCACATTGTGCATAAAAATACGATCGCTATTTTTATTAAATAGTATCAGATCGCCCTCTTACATACAATCTACTCAATTTATATACACCTTTAAGTTTCCCCGGCATCGGAAGCCATCTGAGGGATGATGACAGAGAAACATGAAAGGGAAGGAAGGCTAATAAAGGAAAGAGTGGCTAATATAAGATTGATTGACTTAGAGGATTCCAAAGAAAATAAGGGAGCGAGAAATAGGCAAGGAAAGAGAGGCTAATTATATCTCTACTATTAAAGGAGAATCGAACGTCGTGATGGTTCAACCTCCTCCTGCTACTCCCCCGCCTCGATCGATATCCTCATCTCGCTGGAAAAAAATTGCAGGAAATAGGACCCCACGTTCGCAAAAAAACCGAGATAACGCACACGTTATCCACCTTCTCCCCGACGGTCCATCTCATCTCCAGATCTCTTTCGCATGAACCCGAACGACCCGGCTCTCTCCTCTCCTCGCGACCACGCGGCGCCCTCCCTCTCTAGGTTGGCCATAGCCCGAGTCCCCGGGCGACGACTGTCCGAGCCACTCTACCGTCATGGATTGAAGGAGGAGGCGGCGGCGAGGGGCGGTGCGAATCCCATCTTACCCTCCACCATCACGTATGGAAGGAGGCCATGGCAACTGGCTGTGCGAAGCCAATCCTCCGCCGGAGCTTCTCTGCACATGTACGTTGTCTCGTCGGTCTCTTCATCCCTTCGGTCGGCACGCACTGGCGTGGCTGAACCATGGTTGACCAGCAGCGGAGGTGTGTCGGGAGTCTCCATCTGCTGCATGCTACAGTATCAGGTTTGATCTTCTATTATATCTTGATCCCATCAGTTTCCGTTTGGAACATTCCATTCTTGTCAGTGATCATCAGGGATCCCATCAGCCCTCATATCTGGACAGATATATAAGATTTTTCATCCGTGTGTGGTTCAATTGGCATATTATTAGGCATATGATAAAATTGCTGAAAGGTGACTGCCGAATACCATCCCCTCGCCGATCAGGCTTAGAAGAAGGTGAAACTCTCACAAGGTGAACACCATAGGGTAAAGCTAGATTATAATTAAGCGGCGTGGTGTCATCATGGTTAGAGGAGGCAACTCATATGGGGATGCCAAGGAGATCAATCAGAATTCTGTCGCTGCTGTTGCACCAAAATATTTTTACAGTTGCTATTTTTTAAAATATCCCAAATACAGGTTATTTTGTCAATGCAACAACATGATCAATCTCAATCTGGGACAATGCATTACTCAAGGTAAACTTAATAATTAATGGAGTTCCAAAAGCGACGGTGATGGTTGTGCCACCACCAACAGCAGAGAAGGAAGAGGCGTGGATGTGGTGGTGCAGAAAGACCGATAGAGAAGTGGGAGGAAACTAAGTAGCGGCATTGGTGTAAGGAAGAAGGGGAGAGCATGGAGAGCAAGATGAGGTTCTGGGGAAATGCGACGGGGTAGTCGCTCCCTAGGCCTATCGGCGCATGACCCAATTCACTCCAATTGTTTTCCAGGTTCAGTTTTGTTAGCATTGGTATTCACATTCTACTGTTCAGAGAAAAATATATTCATTATTACAAGGTGGAACTTATCAGTACTTTTGTTTTGTACAATTTTACAGCTATACCTTAGTGGAAGTGATCCAGGCCCTTGAAAAAAACTCAACGTTCGTTCAGTAACATTTTTGCATGTATAGCATGTAGGTTTTGTTCACATCTAGCAAAAGACTCTCCAAACAATGGAGGTTTGCTTTGTAGACTTTATTTTCTAATACAGTCAAACTTCAACATATATGTACTTTTTTCGATAATCAAATATAGACACTTTGAACTGAGTCAATTGAACATACTACCCGTAGAAAAATAGTCAGATAAACATGCTTGCATTTCCTCAGATGGTATATAGGTCCGAATTAATGATTGTAGGTGTTGACGTACTATGTACAATGTAAGAGAACGACATGGATGATATATTATTAGAGGAAAAAATGAAAGAATTTGCGGTGCGGAGGTGGACGTTAATTTGCTGGAAGTGAGTACTCCACGACAATGCTTCTAATAGCTTTATAGTTCTAATATATATGATGCAAACCTATGTGTTCAGGAGCCGTTTTTGCTATGGAACTCTAAAGCATGTGGTTGAAGTAAACACTGGACGGAGAAAGACTTCGCATATTCAGCAGCAGACTCAAAGCTGCTGGTGCGAAAACAGAATTTGCACCTTACAACAGGCAAAGCCTCACTACAGAGTTCCTCATAGGGATATGCTTTTTGCAAAGGTAATTGAGATTTTTTTGAATTATGGATAATATAGATTTATACCTTTAATACATGTTCCTGCTATAGGAGGATGCCAAGGAGATCAATTAGATTTCTTTACACATTAAGACATCTTCATCTTTTATTGCTATTATTGCAGCACAATAGCTTTAGTGTCGCTATTTTTCAGAAAAATATCCCAATTTACACATTGTTTTGTCAATTTTAATTTTCAAATGGAGGTTTGTTTGATTAGACATTTGCTTTCTAAATATAGTAAAACTTTAACAGATATATACATTGAGCGGAGTCAACTGAACATGCTACCGGCAGAAAGAGTCAATTAAAACATGATGCATTTTCTTAGTTCTTAGATGGTATGTAGGTCCTGGACTAATAATTGTAGGTGTTGACATACTATGTCTAATGTAAGATAACTATGTGGATGATGCATCATTAGAAAAATTTGATAGAATTAGGATGGTTGTTATTCTAATGGAAGTGATTACTCCACTACAATGCTTCTAATCGCTTTATAGTTCTATTATGCAAACCTATGTGTTTGGGAGCTTTTCTTTCTACGGAAATCTGAAGCATGTGGCTGAAGTAAATACTGTACGGAGAAAGACTTTGCATATTCAGCAGCAGTCCAAGATGCTGGTGCGACAACAGAATTGGTTCAAGCTGAAGTGAAACACATACGGCAAACTGTCAATCTTGTGTTGAATGAGAGCCAAAAATTGATGGTAACTTCCTTCATCTTATCAGGACCAGATAGGAAGATCTCCCGAGTACACGGCCGAGAGGAAGCTCGGCAAAGGGGGGCTTGACCATGTTTTCGTCGGCCGGCGTTTAGCTGGTGCAACAAGATGGTCCACGTGTGCAAGTGCTCAACAGGTGGGTGCTATTTTTACATCTTCCCTGCTTTCTTACTATACCCTTTGCCAAAAAAAAGAACAAACTTTGGCGTCGGGTTTTGTACTCACTAATGTGAAGCCAGAGGCAAAGCTAATTGCACATTTGTTCACATTACTATTTGTGTGTTGCAGGGACTTTGAGATTACCACATGTCCCCTGTTTAATTATCTATATTAAGGTGTGGCCTTCATGTGTAGCCATTTTTTCTAAGAAGCAACAAGAACCTACAATTCATTGGAGTTGGATAAAGAGTGCACATGTAACAAAAGCACCTGGGAGCCCGAGGCAGAGACGAGGAAGACCATCATCATGCTTTATCTTCCTCAGGGTTGGGAGGGAGAAAGGGAAATGGTGATTTCCGGAGAGGGAGCAATCGGGAGACTGTAGTTTTTCAACGAATGTTGTAAACTGAATGAACGCCTACTGGATAAATTACATGATCTGAAAACTTGACGCTATGTTGCTGCATATAAATAATTTATCATCCAGTATTCACCTGTCTCCCTGTGTTGTTCAAATTCCCTTCAGTGATGACAAAGTATGCAGGCAACTTTGAATATAAGTTTCTTATATATCATTGTCAGATTGTAAGATGTTGACGTGTGTCCATCTTTTATTTTCAATGTCTCCAACTCAATATGGTTTTGAAGTTTCTGCACTTGCTTTGACCAGACAAAGGCAATAACTCCAGGACATAGCCAAGGAACACAAGGGAAAGAGGAACAAAAATTTATATTTGAATGGTCTGGTTAGTCCAAAATCCGATGGATATATATCTTCCCAAGTCCTACTTTTTTTTGTTGCGGGTGTTCCCAAGTCCTACTTATTTTGCAACATTCTATCGATTGATTTGTTATGCTGATTATATATCAAACCTCTCGCACAAATTATGTACTTAATTCTGGGGAAAACGGCGGGAACAAATTCCATGATAAAGATATTTTTATATGAAAAGAACCAACGTGTATAGTGGCAACGATCGAAGGAATGATCAACACATTGATATTTTGCAGGGTAGGCATAACAGAATGAGATGTCGCACAGATAAAGTGGGTTTCGAGGAGTACAAGATCATCGATGAGGGACAAGGAACTATTTTCCTAATGCATTATATATTTTACTATTGTGTTGTCACCGTAGCAACGCACGGGTATTTAGCTAGTACCTTCTATATATGTGGATATCCTCCATAATTTAAAAATAGGATATCCTCCATAATTAAAAAACAAATTAATGAGATTTTCCTTAAAAAACCGATTCATGAGATATCCTCAATAATAATTTTAAAAGGGGCATTCCTGAGACATGCATGCTGCATACTTTAACGGGAGATGCCCTGATCAATGAAATGTAAAAAGTAGCCAGAAGGGGACGCATGAAATGGGGTACTAATTAATGAGACTTTCCCCAAGATGTGCATCTAGGCCATGCAATTCTTCATTATTACCAGGCTTACGTGGGATGTTGGTCGTGTAGTGGACAATGTGGCCATCATCAACAACGGTGACAAAGAAGAGAAGTGGTAACATGGATAGGGTGCAACCGTGAAATTTTGTTTCTCCCGTTGCAACGCATGGGCCCTTTTGCTAGTAAATATAATGCATATAGCTCAGGAAGGTGAAAGACCGCCATAGCACCCCGTCCTCATGTTACCATTCGCCTTAGACGCACAATTCGGGACCCCCTACCAAAGATTTGCCGGTTTTGACACCGACATTGGTGCTTTCATTGAGAGTTCCACTGCGCCATCACCATAAGGCTTGATGGCTCCTTCGATCATCGGAACGATGGGATCCAGGGTGAGGTTTTTTCTCCCCGGACAGATCTTCGTATTCGGCGGCTTCGCACTGCGGGCCAACTCGCTTGGCCATCTGGAGCAGATCGAGAGCTACGCCCCTGGCCATTAGGTCAGGTTTGGAAGCTTAAACTATACTGCCGACATCCGCAAAGACTTGATCTTTGACGGATTCGAGCCCATGTCAGGTGCGCTGCACAGTCACGACGAGCATGACTTAGCTCTGCCGTCGAACGGTGTTCGGGAGATCACACCAGTGGCTACTGCGGCCCTCAATCCGAAGCTGATTGCGCCATTCGAGGACGGGTGGATGGACCCCGCCACGAAGGCCGCACACTCAGTGGCGATAGAGCCGAATACTGACTTCACCTCCTATGAGACCTGTGTTGCCGGACTCTTGGATTCGTCCCCGGCCACAGGCTCCGAACCGCCTGCGTCAGTGCCTATCAAATCTGATTGGGCACCGATCATGGAGTTTTCCTCCGTGTATATTTTTCAGCACTCGCCCCTGGGCGATGTGCTAAATTCATTAAGGTCTCTCTCCTTGTCAGGAGGCCCTTGGCCGAACTATGTCCGGCTCGAGTGGGAAGCGGACGACGAAGAAATTCGTTCCCCACCCACCACCCACTTAAGCCACTGTCGACGACTTAACCGACATGCTTGATTTCGGCTCCGAAGACATCGACGGTATGGACGACGATGTAGGAGAAGAACAGGAACCACCGCCCACAGGGCGCTGGACTGCCACCTCATCATATGATATATACATGGCGGACACCCCCAAAGAAAGCAATGGCAATAAGGCAACGGAGGATAATCCCCTCGAGAAGCAATCTAAGCACCGGCGTCATCGGCGCCGCTCTAAGCCCCGCCATAGCAAAAGCAGCGATACCGGCACAAGAGACAATAACACTGCGGATAGTACCAAAGACGAAGACAGTCCCCTCCAGCCAGGCTTCGAGCGGAAGGATGGGCAAGCTAGCCCTAAGGAACAGGCAGCAGACGGAGAATCAGAGGATGACAATTACATGCCTCTCTCCGAAGACGAGGCGAGCCTCGGCGACGAAGAATTTATCGTGCCTGAGGAGCCCGTCGAGCAGGAGCGCTTCAAGCGCCAGCTTATAGCCACAGCAAAAAGCCTAAAGAAAAAGCAACAACAGCTTCAAGCTGAACAAGATCTACTAGCGGATAGATGGACTGAGGTCCTGACTGCCGAGGAATACGAACTCGAGCGCCCAACCAAAAGTTACCGAAAGTGCATGTGGCTACCCCAACTGGAGGAGGAAGCATTAAAACCTACGCTTCCAGCATATGATGCGGCTGACCGGCCACCTCGTGGCCGAGACAAAGCGGCATATCAGGCTGAAGTCCAGCCCGCACCCCGTCGCCAGTTAAACAAAAATACCAAGGCCCGGGGTTACATGCAGGACCTGCGAGACGTATTGGAAAACAAATCAGGACATAAAAGATCGGTCTACGGATCACGGGGGCGCGCCCCAATGCGTGACGACAACCGTCACGCCGGATATACTAAAATCAAATCCGGCCGGGCCGAACACAGCAGACAAGACTCATATGAACTGCGTCGTGATATAGCCCGGCACAGAGGCGCCGCACACCCCCTATGCTTCACTGATGAAGTGATGGATCATGAATTCCCAGAAGGGTTTAAGCCCGTGAACATTGAATCATATGACAGCACTACAGACCCCGCGGTATGGATAGAGGATTTCTTCCTCCACATTCACATGGCCCGCTGGGACGATCTACACGCCATCAAGTATCTCTCGCTAAAACTCAAAGGGCCGGCTCGGCATTGGCTGAATAGCTTGCCGGCAAACTCCATTGGAAGTTGGGAGAATCTGGCAGACGCATTCCTAGACAACTTCCAGGGCACTTATGTGCGGCCACCGGATGCTGACGATTTAAGTCACATAACACAACAACCCGGAGAGTCAGCCAGGAAATTCTGGACTCGGTTCCTAACTAAAAAGAACCAAATTGTCGACTGTCCGGATGCCGAAGCCCTAGCGGCCTTTAAACATAACATCTATGACGAGTGGCTCGCTCGACATGTCGGCCAAGAGAAGCCAAAATCCATGGCAGCCCTCACGACACTCATGACCCCCTTTTGCGCGGGCAAAGATAGCTGGTTGGCCCGTAGCAGCAACACACCAAGCAACCCTGGCACATCAGAAGCCAGAGACATCAATGGCAAACCCCGACGCAACAAACACAAGCGCTGCAAAAATGGTGGAAACACCGAAGATACGGCAGTCAATGCCGGATTTAGGGGCTCTAAATCCAGTCAGCAGAATGGGCCACTCAAAAATGAAAATTCGGGTCCGTCCAGTCTGGACTGCATACTCGACCGCCCATGCCAAATTCACGGCACCCCAGGAACACCAGCCAATCATACCAACAGAGAATGTTGGGTCTTCAAACAAGCCGGCAGGTCAAGCGCCAAAAACAAAGATAAGGGGTCTCAAAGTGACGATGGCAACAAGGAGCCTAGATCACCGAGTATAGGAGGGCAAAAGAAATTTCCCCCGCAAATCCAAACGGTGAACGTGGTAAATGGCACCTACAACCCGGACTGGATGCGCACCCTTAGGGATGTCGACTTAACGGAACCACCTACAACCCGGACCGGATGCGCACCCTTAGGGATGTCGACTTAACGGAACCAGTCGTCCCACAATATAAACTAGGGCCGATCACCTTCAACCGCATGGATCGTCCAGTTAACACCAATCAGGGCAATCCAGCCGCACTAGTCCTAGACCCAACAATTGACGGGTTCCACCTCACACGAGTCCTTATGGACGGGGGTAGCAGTCTAAACCTGCTTTACAATGACACAGTGCACAAGATGGGCATCGATCATTCGGTGATCAAGCCCACTAAAACCACCTCCAGAGGTATTATACCAGGTGTGGAGGCTAGTTGTACAGGCTCCATCGCCCTTGAGGTAGTCTTCGGATCACCGGACAATTACCATGCCGAAGAGTTAATCTTCGACATCGTCCCCTTTCGTAGTGATTATCAGGCACTGCTCGGACGAACCGCGTTCGCTCGATTCAACGCGGTGCCACATTACGCCTATCGTAAGCTCAAGATGCCCGGTCTGCGCGGCGTCATCACGGTTAATGGCAGGGCCGAACTTTCCCTCGGTACCAAAGAGTATACCGCCGCTTTAACAGCAGAAGCAACGAGTGGCACCTTTCAATCGAACCTCGAGTCGACGACTAGGCTCCCGGACACCGCCAAAGGACTCCAAACTACTTCGTGGCAGGATAGCCCGGCTCGTCCAGAGCTCAATTAAACACTCCAGCGAAGGCCAGGACAGGCCACATACCGCGGCTCAACCACTATGCGGCACACAAGCATTTCTTACATTTTATTTGTAGGTTCAACTTTGGGCAGACCAGGACTGGTGATATGGAAGCAGCTCGAACGCGCAAGGGAATCCTCAGACATTCCCGCGATGACCATCCGACTATACTCCGGATCCACACACAGCTTCTTCCACCCTAGTCTCAGCAGGTTCCACAGTCATATTTCCTTTTTATCACATTACCTGTACTCATACACATCGACGTACTATTCAAAATACAACATGTGGATTTATATAATGCTTATCCACCGTTATTTCTTATTAAAATTCTTTTGTCAAGTGGCATTTGTACACCGCGATATGCCTTAAGTATGCTAGGGGCTTCATTTCACCCATAATACGGCAATAAAGTCCGAACACCTTCATGGAAGTTCGGCACCCCGAACTTATAGCATTATATGCATCAGCTCCGAATCATGTCTCGGGTCAAATGTTGGGTTTGCCCGACTCCCATGTTTTGCTGCCTTACGTTCCGCTATATCGGCTAAGGCGGCACAGGGAGAACTACTGTGATTGTGTCCCGGTTCTTCCGGACGAGCACCTCAGTAGAGAAAGCCGACAACTGACTGTCATGATACGGCGAGAGCTGGTCAGCTGTTCGAGAGGTTGTAAAATCTTTAAGGGTTTCTCCCGCATAATGCCATAACCAATGCAGCGTGCGATGTATCGGTTTTTTTTCTTCCGATCAGGTGCTTATAAGAGCCCCTCGTGCGGTCTTCTGAACACCAGGGGCTGCGGCTACCTTCCTTTCCTAAAGCTCCTATGGCTAAGTGAGAGTGATAAAGCCCTATAGTACGATTGCCTGGTTCGTTGTGCTGAACACCTCCTTCGAAGGACTCAAAACCAGGATAAAGAGTGATCAGATTTATCCTGAACACCCCCGTACTTCCTACGTGGGGGCATAAGCCGACGACTAGCCAACTCTCAGGATTAATACATGAAACGGCCGCGTAGGAGGATACAATTTTACATAACAGGCCATGAATAATAGAAATGACCCTGTTCAACATTACAAATCACAACATGATTGTATTCATGGAAATATAATGTCCTTGGTGCATTGCACCGCCGCAAGGCGGGATCCTTTCAGGACACTTTCATAATATAATTCGTGCTTGCGGTGCTCTTTCCCCCTCTGGCGGTCCCTCGGTCATCAGCTTTTCAGCATCCATCTTCCCCCAGTGCACCTTTGCACGGGCGAAGGCCATTCGCGCACCCTCTATACAGACCGACCGCTTGATTAGTCAAGTCGAGGGCAGACACTCACAAGCCGCTTCACGAGCCCGAAGTAGCTGCTTGGAATCGGCTCGGTGGGCCATAGCCGGATAATCAAATCCTTCATGGTTAGTTTGGCCGCCCTATGCAGTTCGATCAGCTATTTTAGTTGGTCGGCAAAAGGCACCGGATAATTCGGCGCCAGATACTGCGACCAGAAGTGCTTATCCGCAGTGTTCCTTTCTTTGGCTCGGTAGAATTGGGCGGCATCCGATATGCTGCGGGGCAGTTCCGTAAACACCCCCGGAGAAATCCGAACTCAAAATTAGAAACATAATTTTCTCCTCAAATACTTGATTTACATGGAAAAGAGCCTTACTCGCTGCGATCTTCCTCGCCTCTTGGATCTCCTGTAGGGTGCCTTGGGTTTCCCCCTGGGCATCGTGCGCGGCCTGATGAGCCCTGGTGAGTTCGGATTCTTTCTCCATTAAACTCTGCTCCAAGGTCTCGCATTTCTTAACGACATCTTGAAGCTTCTGCTCAGCTTCAACAATCCTGGCCTCGTGCTTCTCACGAAGAGCCTACTCTGCGGCTGCCTTTTCCTCGGCCTCGGCCACAACCTTCTTAAGAGCCTCGACTTCGGTCATCGTCCCTAGCAAAAATGATGGAGCATATTTTATCATACTGGAAATTCATCTCGCACTGAATGCGAACAAGGCCTGCGCATACCTTGTTTATCTTCCAACTGCCTTTTCAACTGGCCAAGTTCTTCTTTGGTCCGCTCCAGACATTGGTTCAGTCTGGAGACCTCTGCAGTATGAGAGGCAGTAGCCGTCGCTGACGCCTGCTCATAAAAGAGAGATAGATGTCATCAAATAAGTCTTCCTATGAACATCATTTTGATCCTCTGTCCGGTTCTTTCTTTCACCGAATAGCGTATCAGGGGCTACTATCCATACTATGACACTCTTCGAAACCTCATAAAACATACCTCAAAGTCTCTTATAAGGCTGATACAGGCTTCATTCAGTCCACTCTCAGCAGACTGAATCTCCTTAATCACCACACCCATCAGGGCACGGTGTTCATCGACAATGGAGGCACTCTTCAGCACCGCCAACAAAACATTCGGCACCTCTGGTTGGACAGAGATTGCCGGTGGAACAGGCACGCCCCCTCCAGCCGAGGGAGGCCGCCTGCTTGATTCTGGAGCCATATTGGTCACCGGAATTGCGTCCGGCTGGGAACCGAATTCAAGATGGCTCTCGTCGTCGACTCCCATGGGAATCTTCCCTCCCATGTCTCCGGCCCCTGAAGTTTGACCTCCAGGCGCCGCTTTCACGATCTCTTCCCCCCTCCTTCACTGCGGTCCTTCTAGGACGAGGCCTCGGTGTTATTCACATATTTGAGGGAAGGGGACTTCGAGGGCGTCCCGCTCTCCATAGCATCCGAACTCAGCAAATCCTCTGATGATGATCGTTCGGTGCGGGACCTCGCTGGACTATGAAAAATATGGCTTAGGTTAAAAATATTATGCCATGATGAGTCTGGATGCACAAACGTGTTCGGATTTTATACTCACGAGTTCACCAGGGGCTGGGCCCTGGGATCCCACGCCGGGCTGCTATCGGCGGCGGCAGTGGACTCTTCCGGAAGAGGAGCTTTTCCCCTTTTAGGCGATCCGACCTCCAAATGTACAGAGGCCGCCCTCTTCTTTCTTCCCCCCGCTGGGGATTCGTCTTCCTCCTCCTCCTCGTCCTCTTCAGAGGCAGAACGGACGTTGGAGCCTTCGGATATTGTGTCCGAAGTGCCGTGGCGGCGAAGGCCGCCCCGGGTCTTTTTGGCCTCCTTCTCGGTCTTCTTCTTTGGCACCTTGTACAGCGCCGGGACCAACATCTTCGTCAGGAGTGGGCCGGCTGGTTCTTCGGTCAACAGGGCCGGACAGTGGATTCATCCCCCCTTCTTCGTCCAGCCCTAGGGGAGTTGAGGAAAACACATTAAGCATTTCCCTTGGGTTATGCGGATAAAACATATAATAACTTACCGAGCTTGCAGGGCGGGACAGTTGGTACCCGCGGTCCTCGGCCGAGTCTGGCCATGATTTGCCGGACTTGAAAAGCACCTTCCAGATGTCTTTGTGCGAGGAGCCAAAGAGCTCTCGCAGGGTCTGGTGCTTGGTCGGATCGAATTCCCATAGATTGCAAATCTGGTGTTGACAAGGCAGGATCCGGCGAACTAACATCACCTGGACTACATTGACAAGTTCGATGTTCTTGTCTTCCATATCTTTAACGCGTGTCTGGAGCACCGACAGATCGTCGGACAAAGACCAGTTCAGGCCCTTCTTGGGCCAGGACGTAAGCCGCAGAGGGGCTCCGGATCAGAACTCTGGAGCAGTGGCCCATTCCATGCCGCATGGCTCAGTGATGTAAAACCACTACTGTTGCCACTCTTTGATGGAATCATTAAAAGTACCTGTTGGCCATGTGACATTGGGCATCTTGCTCACCATAGCGCCCCCGCACTCGGCGTGCTCGCCGCTCACCACCTTGGGCTTCACATTAAAGATCTTCAGCCATAAGCCGAAGTGTGGCGAGATGCGGAGAAAGGCCTCGCACACGACGATGAATGTCGAGATGTTGAGGAAGGAATTGGGGGGGTAGATCATGAAAATCAATCCCGTAATAATACATGATGCCGCGAATGAATGGGTGGAGGGGAAACCCTAGCCCGCAGACAAAATGAGGGAGGAATGCAACCCTCTCGTGGGGTTCCGGAGTAGGGACGATCTGTCCCGCCATCGGGAGATGATGGCTGATCTTCTTGGCCAGGTACCCGGCCTCCCGAAGCTTTTTGATATCCTTCTCCTGGACGGTAGAGGCCATCCACTTGCCTCCTGCTCCGGATCCGGACATTTTCGGAAGGCCTTGGTGGGCGGAGAAGACGAACGCTCGGGCGTTGGAGCTCGAGCGAAGGGGAATGGATCGGGAAGAAGAAAGCGTGGGTGTGAAAGGGAGTCCTTATCCCCTTATAAAGGCAGCAAGGATTCTGCGCCTCCCCACTTGCCTGGTAAACTCGTTTATTCCCCAAGCACCGTGATTGACGGCGCGGTTGGGTTACCCACACCCGTATTGATGAAAATCCCATGATAAGGGGACACGATTTCTGCTTCGACAAGACGTGCCAAGAAAACGTCCTCGCAATATGCGTAGTAGCTGGTTGGGAAAAACGGTTCTAATAATGACCGGGCCATGGCATGATGTCACGTTATAAAAAGTTGTCAGCAGATTAGATTTGTGGAAATATTATACTCTCTATGGTGGTATGTGGAATTTGTTTTGCAGAGCCGGACACTGTCCTTGTGTTCAAAATCTTCTATGGAGTATTCGGAGGGAGAATCCGCCTTGCAATGCCGAAGACAATCTGCGCGCCGGATGCATCGTCATTGAAGCCAGGTTCAGGGGCTACTGAGGGAGTCCTGGATTAGGGGGTCCTCGGATAGCCGGACTATATACTTTGGCCGGACTGTTGGACTATGAAGATACAAGATTGAAGACTTCATCCCATGTCCGGGTGGGACTCTCCTTTGCGTGGAAGGCAAGCTTGGCAATTCGGATATGTAGATCTCCTCCCTTGTAACCGACTCTGTGTAACCCTAGCTGTTGGGAACGTAGTAATTTCGAAAATTTTCCTACGCACACGCAAGATCATGGTGATGCATAGCAACGAGGGGAGAGTCTGATCTACGTACCCTTGTAGATCACAACGGAAGCGTTGACACAACGTAGAGGAAGTAGTCGTACGTCTTCTTCCCGATCCGACCGATCCAAGCACCGTTACTCCGGCACCTCCGAGTTCTTAGCACACGTTCAGCTCGATGACGATCCCCAGGCTCCGATCCAGCAAAGCTTCGGGGATGAGTTCCGTCAGCACGACGGCGTGGTGACGATCTTGATGTTCTATCGATGCAGGGCTTCGCCTAAGCACTGCAACAATATGATCGAGGTGGAATTTGGTGGCAGGGGGCACCGCACACGGCTAAGGAACGATCTCATTGATCAACTTGTGTGTCATGGGGTGCCCCCTGCCCCCGTATATAAAGGTTGAGAGGGGGAGGGCTGGCCGGCCAAGGAGGGAGGTGCAGGAGGAGTCCTACTCCTACCGGGAGTAGGACTCCCCCCCCTCAATCCTATTCCAACTAGGACTCCAAGGGGGAAAGAGAGAGAGAGGTGGCCGGCCACCTCTCCTAGTCCTAATAGGACTAGGGGAGGGGGGAAGGCGTGCAGCCCTCCATGGCAGCCCCTTTTACCTTTCCACTAAGGCCCATGTAGGCCCATTTGGCTCCCGGGGGGTTCCGGTAACCCTCCCGGTAATCCGGTAAAATCCCGATTTCACCCGGAACACTTCCGATGTCCAAACATAGGCTTCCAATATATCAATCTTTACGTCTCGACCATTTCGAGACTCCTCGTCATGTCCGTGATCACATCCGGGACTCCGAACAACCTTCGGTACATCAAAATGCATAAACTCATAATAACTGTCATCGTAACGTTAAGCATGCGGACCCTACGGTTCGAGAACAATGTAGACATGACCGAGACACGTCTCCGGTCAATAACCAATAGCGGGACCTGGATGCCCATATTGGCTCCTACATATTCTACGAAGATCTTTATCGGTCAGACCGCATAACAACATACGTTGTTCCCTTTGTCATCGGTATGTTACTTGCCCGAGATTCGATCGTCGGTATCCAATACCTAGTTCAATCTCGTTACCGGCAAGTCTCTTTACTCGTTCCGTAATACATCATCTCACAACTAACATATTAGTTGCAGTGCTTGCAAGGCTTATGTGATGAGAATTACCGAGAGGGCCCAGAGATACCTCTCCGACAATCGGAGTGACAAATCCTAATCTCGAAATACGCCAACCCAACATCTACCATTGGAGACACCTGTAGTACTCCTTTATAATCACCCAGTTACGTTGTGACGTTTGGTAGCACCCAAAGTGTTCCTCCGGCAAACGGGAGTTGCATAATCTCATAGTCATAGGAACATGTATAAGTCATGAAAAAGCAATAACAACATACTAAACGATCGGGTGCTAAGCTAATGGAATGGGTCATGTCAATCAGATCATTCACCTAATGATGTGACCTCGTTAATCAAATAACAACTCTTTGTTCATGGTTAGGAAACATAACCATCTTTGATTAACGAGCTAGTCAAGTAGAGGCATACTAGTGACACTCTGTTTGTCTATGTATTCACACATGTATTATGTTTCCAGTTAATACAATTCTAGCATGAATAATAAACATTTATCATGATATAAGGAAATAAATAATAACTTTATTATTTCCTCTAGGGCATATTTCCTTCAGTCTCCCACTTGCACTAGAGTCAATAATCTAGTTCACATCGCCATGTGATTTAACAGCAATAGTTCACATCACCATGTGATTAACACCCATAGTTCACATCGTCATGTGACCAACACTCAAAGGGTTTACTAGAGTCAGTAATCTAGTTCACATATCTATGTGATTAACATCCAAAGAGTACTAAGGTGTGATCATGTTTTGCTTGTGAGATAATTTTAGTCAATGGGTCTGTCATATTCAGATCCGTAAGTATTTTGCAAGTTCTATGTCTACAATGCTCTACACGGAGCTACTCTAGCTAATTGCTCCCACTTTCAATATGTATCCAGATTGAGACTTTAGATTCATTTGGATCAGTGTCAAAAACTTGCATCGATGTAACCCTTTACGACGAACCTTTTTGTCACGTCCATAATCGAGAAACATATCCTTATTTCACTAAGGATAATTCTGACCGCTGTCCAGTGATCTACTCCTAGATCACTATTGTACTCCCTTGCCAAATCAATGCAGGGTATACAATAGATCTGGTATACAGCATGACATACTTTATAGAACCTATGGCCAAGGCATAGGGAATGACTTTCATTCTCTTTCTATCTTCTGCCGTGGTCGGGCTTTGAGTCTTACTCAACTTCACACCTTGTAATACAGGCAAGAATTCTTTCTTTGACTGCTCCATTTTGAACTACTTCAAAATCTTGTCAAGGTATGTACTCATTGAAAAAACTTATCATGCGTCTTGATCTATCTCTATAGATCTTGAAGCTCAATATGTAAGCAGCTTCACCGAAGTCTTTCTTTGAAAAACTCCTTTCAAACACTCCTTTATGCTTTACAGAATAATTCTACATTATTTCCGATCAACAATATGTCATTCACATATACTTTATCAGAAATGCTGTAGTGCTCCCACTCACTTTCTTGTAAATACAGGCTTCACCACAAGTCTGTATAAAACTATATGCTTTGATCAATTTATCAAAGCATGTATTCCAACTCTGAGATGCTTGCACCAGTCCATAGATGAATCGCTGGAGCTTGCATATTTTGTTAGAACCTTTAGGATTGACAAAACCTACTGGTTGCATCATATACAACTCTTCTTTAAGAAATCCATTAAGGAATGCAGTTTTGTTTATCCATTTGCCAGATTTCATAAAATGCGGCAATTGCTAACATGATTCGGACAGACTTAAGCATAGATACGGGTGAGAGACTCTCATCATAGTCAACACTTTGAACTTGTCGAAAACCTTTTGCGACAATTCTAGCTTTGTAGATAGTAACACTACTATCAATGTCCGTCTTCCTCTTGAAGATCCATTTATTTTCTATGGCTTGCCAATCATTGGGTAAATCCATTAAAGTCCATACTTTGTTCTCATACGTGGATCATATCTCAGATTTCATGGCCTCAAACCATTTCGCGGAATTTGGGCTCATCATCGCTTCCTCATAGTTCGTAGGTTCGTCATGGTCAAGTAACATGACCTCCAGAACAGGATTACCATACCACTCTGGTGCGGATTTCACTCTGGGTTACCTACGAGATTCGGTAGTAACTTGATCCGAAGTTTCATGATTATTATCATTAGCTTCCTCACTAATTGGTGTAGGAGTCACAAGAACAGATTTCTGTGATGAACTACTTTCCAATAAAGGAGAAGGTACAATTACCTTATCAAGTTCTA